>OY482675.1:29901652-31204152 GCA_960531455.1 Urophora cardui | reverse complement strand
TCGGAAAATGGGCGTGGCACCGCCTCTTTTCAGACAAAGGAATCAACGAGATTTCGGAGCCCATAACTCGACGAATAATTGAGATATTATGACGAAACTTGGTTTATACACTTTTATAACTTGTGTTAATAGACACGCAAAAATTTATTGAAATCGGTTTATGACCACGCCTACTTTTTAACAGATATTTCTAGAATACCCTTTGGGAATTTGTAACGTGACATCTTTGTAACTAGAAGTCATAAAGGAATTAATTTTGCACAAAGAATAATATTGATATGCTTAGTTGGATGACTGATAAAAATTTAGAAAATGGGCGTGGCTACGCCCACTTTATGCAGCACTCGCTTTATATAAAGTACACCGTGTTTCCATCAAACGCAAACAAACAATGAAAGCATACAGCTGAGTATCTAATGTTCGATTCCACTCGAACTTAGGCTTCCTTACTTGTTTGAAATTATTATTGTTCTACCTGCAGAAAGTTGCCTTTCTAGTACAGAAGCAAGACTGCAAAATATTATTGGCCTAGTCCTTTATTTGGAGGTGCCCCAATTCCATTAAACAATGGACAAAATGCTCCAGATGCATAAAATTCATTTTTAGATAAAATTAATTTGCTAATTTCTCCTAAAAATATACAAAATTTTCCGATGAAATATGTTTAAATCAGTCTTGGTTGACTTTTGCTGGGAAATGCCCATATGCAACATAGAAAAAAAATTTATCCCCAAAAATATTTACATACAATAACAAACATGTACATATATCTTGTTTACAAATAGGAGCCGCTGAGAAAAGCTCTAAGCACGGCGCAGAAGACAAAGCCAATTCGATTATCACAGCAATGAAGGACCGCATGAAGCAGAGAGAGGGCGAAAAGCCAGAGATTTTTGAGTTAATACGGTAAGTTGTGACGGCATTACCACTTTCTTGTTCTTTTTCGCCACTATTTAAGGGTTATATTCAGTGTTGCCTCAGCCAAAATGAAAAATCTTCCAAAATTAAAAAATACCAAAAAACTACAAATATTTTTTTTTTAATAAATAATAAAATTCACATAGATCTTCCATTCGATTGTGTGCGAGTGCGGCCGTTTATTTTTCGCGCTCTTCATTTTCGGCTAAAAACTCGTTTATATCTAGTAGCGTATCAAATGAGAAGTGGAATACAGGGCTATGTTATGCTAAAAAAATGGAATGAAGAGGATGCCGAGAGAGATAGTAAGACAGGGAATGAGAAAAGGAATAAGAGGGGAAATGAAAGAGAGAAATACGGAAAATTAGAAGGAGGGGAGAGAAAGGGAAAGGAAACGGAAATGTGACGGGAAAGGAAAAAGATCCCACCACCCCCGCGAGTTGAAATGCAAAAAATCTAAAATTTCAACAAACGTCTACGTTGTATGGGAGGAAATGCAAGCAAATTTTCGCAGTTGCTTAGCCAAGCATTTGTGCATATATATGTATGTATATACTTACATACATATATGTAGGTATATAACGAATAAATGAATGAAAGGATGAATGAATTATGGTTAGGTGTATGCATACAAAGAGTGGTTTCGATATGTAAATATGTATGTGCATACGTTAGGCTGGGTCAATTTTCTAAGCCATACTGTTCGTAGAAAAATCGGATTCTGCATTAAATTCTATGAAAAATGTGTTCTAGAGCATGCCTCCAATATCAATTTCGAGCTTGCCCATTTTCGATTGAAGTTTACTAGGTATGTAGAATTGTTTTAAGCATAGTAACCCATATACTTTTAAATTCAACCAGTGGTTTTAAATTTATCTCTTTACATTCTTTTTCATTGTTACTTAAACGACTTTTAATAATGCATGTATATAAGAGTTTGATTTCGTTGTTGTGGTTTTGTTGAAAAACGAAAATATTAAAAACAACTCCCATTCTTTTTTTTGTTTCTTAACCCTCTCAACATTAGCTTAAAATTTAGGGGAGACTTTTATAACTTTTTTTTCGCATGGGGACCAACACTTACCTCCTGACTTCATTTCCATATAAAATACAGATGTAATCTAACACATACATATGTACATACTTACATATATATGATGTATGTACATATGTACTTACCCCTTAATATGTAAATGAATATACATACATATGTAAATTTCTCTTATACATATCCACACACATGTACTTACTTATGTACTTATATTTTATATATTTTACATACATTGAATGAACCCAAAAAAAGAATAAAATAACAGAATTTAAAAATAAATAATAATAATGCATTTACCCAAAATGATCTCGTACTAAAAGTATCTTTTACTTGAAATACATATATTTTGGATTCACTATAGGTACATACATATGCATATTTTAAACCCGTTCAAATTAAACGAAAGTGGTTTGTTGTGTTGCTTTACGAACAGCAATTGAATCAGTGAATTTATTGGTAAAATTGATTCTTATTTACCTATACACAAAATTTCTTATGTACTACTTATTTACTATAATACATGTACATATATCTACTCTAATTCTTACTTCTATGGAGATATGTACATACATATGTACATACCCTGTAAGACAGGAATGATGGAAACTCCAACACATTCTCAGCAAACACTAACCCTGTAAAAAAGTGTGCGACGAGTCTCTAAAAAGATTTGTCCGGGAGCGCTCTCTTTCGTGTACAATTAGTCTACAATTGTTCCCAATTGTACCCGAACGGGTACATATGTATACTAATTGTAGACGAATTGTACCCGAAAGGGTATCAAACGGGTACAATTAGTCGCACAAATGGATGTGTCGCATTTGCTACCTGTTCGGGTACAAAACGGGTACAATTGTGCGCTTTTGCTACCCGTTCGGGTACAAACTGGGTACAATTAGTCTCTTCATAGGACATGCTCAAACAAAAGAGAACACTTCAACCCATATAAAGAGATACAAATGGGTAGTAATCGCATGCTCCCTTGCGAGTTGTCCCGGATGTATCCCGGAGTGATCGCATTTTTTGCAGGGAACACATATAGCAGTGATAGTCATTTGATACATCATTTGGAGAACACATTCATCACATTTTTCATACCGTCCATATAAAAATGATGGAAACTTGTAGGCAGTGTGTGACAGAAATTTCCATCAAACGTGCACCTCAAATGATATATCAAATGACTATCACTGTGTTATAGGGTATATACATACATATGTATGTATGCATATGCACCCAAGTGCCCCCTGCAAAAAAGCCGAGTACTCCATGCACGCTTGTATAGAGTACTCGCTATGGACCAACCGAGTACTCCTCAACCTGCCACATTTCATATAAAAAATATGGTCCATTTAACATTGCGATGTCCCAGGCAGGGATCACATACTCCCATTTCCGCATGACACCCGAGTAATCCAAGGATTACCCACATGGGATTAATTTACGGAGTAGGTACTAAAATTAATGAAATTTAATAATCTCTGAACAGTTTTGAAAGACTGCCAATTCAATTTACATACATTCATAAGTAAGCTTTTCTTTAGTTAAAATAAAATATTAAAATTTTTCTAGCGCAATCACCAGCATTTTTTGTGTCGCGTAATTTTTTCGATACATCGAACATCGAAATATGTATATATATACATTAGAGTGCGTTTAAAATTCAAATTAACGATATTTTACTGTATCGCCCCCTCAATCTGTATGCGACACTAAAAATGTAAGTCTTCTATGGCAATCTGAGCATTGACCCCCTTAAAACACCACTAAACCGTCATCAATCGGAACCAAAAATTATATTTGTTATCATTGGGTATAGAAGTATTAATTTTGGGTATTAGATAATTAAAAAAAATATTTTGATTTTTTGACCCTTCATAGAGTTTTCTGAACTTTGACCTCAATGCGCCACGCCTTAACCGCCACCAATCGGGACCAAAATTTATGTGTGATATCTTTGACCATGTTACTACAGATTGAGGGGGCGATACAGTCTTTTTATGAACTTTTAAATTTTTCATACAAATTAAAAGCACCCTAATGTACATACATACATACACATATACATATTTGGCGTCAGCATACAATTTGGCTGTTGTTGCACTTTTGGTGCATTTTATACATTTTTGTGTTTTAAGTTACCGAGAAGGTACTTGAATAATTCTGATATTAGCTACAGTATTTTTGATTCTATAATCAAGATTCGTAATAAATTTTTGATTCGAATCAAATTTTTGATTCGAATCAAAAATTTGATTCGAATCAAAGATATTTTTTGAATCAAGATTTTTGATTCTTTTGAGAAATGAATCACAAATCAAATTTATCTTTGATTTGAAAATGGTTTCAATCACGAATCAAAGGGTATTTTTGATTCTTTTTTGAAACGAATCACAAATAAAAATTATCTTTGATTTGAAAATGGTTTGAATCACGAATCAAAGGGTATTTTTGATTCTTTTGAGAAATGAATCACAAATAAAAATTATCTTTTATTTGAAAATAGTTTGAATCACGAATCAAGTTGATTCTTTATTTGAAAGTTGATTTAAAATCAAAATTGATTCGAATCACGCAACGCTGCTAAGGATCCATGACATCTCAAAACTTCAATATATAGAATATCGGTATATTTTGTTTATAAATCATTTATTTTTGAACCACAAAACCCTGGGTTCATTATTTCAACACATTGTGGCATGGGTTAACGTTGACCAATCGAGCAAATATTAAACGGGGAATATTTTCTTCGTACATTAAACTATTTCGGGGGGTAACGTCTCAAAAAGTAAGGAAAAAAATTCTATAGGCGTAAGGATCACTCTGTGTACATTACATACATAATATGTACTTGCATGTACATAAGCATATATACAAATATTAATTGTTATTATATCAATATATACCCGATAAAGAGCAGACATCGCACTTAAAAATTTTTCACATTCCTGTTTCCGGAAGGAGACCAACGATATCATAGTTTATTTTTCATTCATGAATTTATTGTTAAATGAGAACTTTTATGCCACGTGGTGGAACTAAAATTTCCAATCTCCCTCAACATATTCGCCATTTAAGATCTCTTAAATTTTTTTGTTGATCTACATATCCGCCCTATTTCAGAATTTGTTTCAATAACGTCCTATTTCAGATTTTGCTTCAAAAACGCCCTATTTCAGAGAAAATTCCATATATATTTCTCTGAAATAGGGCGTTTTTGAATAATTGTCGATATACTTATGTATGTATGCTAATATGTAATTGATCACATTTTTCAATATATATTTGCATATTTATATACACTAGTATCGCCCGTGGTCGAAATTCGATCATGTAATTTATTTTTTCAACTTTGTACTGGATTACCAAACTTAGTACTCAAAGCATTATAAAAATCCCAAATAAAAATTTTAAATTTTGATAAAAGTATTTAGAGTTTTTGTACATATTCTTTCATACGTAGTTTAAAAATTTTGATATCATTGGAAGGGGAAAGAGCTCCATAAGAATTTTTAATTTTCCACACCACCTGTTAGGTATGCTATTGTAGTCGGAGATGGGCACCACTACACTCAAGCCATTACTAAAAAATGAGTGTGTGTTGGTGCGCCTACTGTAGGATAAAGTGAAAAATTACTAAAAATAATCAGTCCGCATGCAGATGTTGAGCGAGCAGGGTCATGCGCGCACGCTTCGCGAAATTATGAAACAAGCGACCACTTGCTTTCACGCCAGTCGAAGGCAAACTGATTATTTTTCCTAAGCGACGATCGTAAGCGCTCGTTTTACGCTCTTTATTTGTCTGTAGTAGTGACAATCGATGTGTATACGTCAGCGTTGCGCAGCCTCTTGCCCGCGGGCAGACCAGCTGTTTGCGATTCACACGTATACACACCGATTGTCACTACTACAGACAAATAAAGAGCGTAAAACGAGCACTTACGATGGGACCAGCCGATCGTCGCTTAGCAAAAATAATTAATTTGCCTTCGACTATAGTCAAAGCAAGTGGTCGTCGCTTGAAATAGTTTTATTTGCAGATGCCAGACAACAATCAAAACTATAAAGAGTTTGCATATAACATACGTATGTATTTGTATACGTACGTTGTTTCATAATTTCGCAAAGCGTGTGTAGTATGACCCTGCTCGCTTAACATCTGCATGCAGACCGATTATTGTTTGTCATTTTCCACTTTTGCCTACAGTAGGCGCACCAACACACACTAATTTTCGGAGATTGTTTGAATGTGTTTGTGTGCCCATCCCTGGTATACGTACACGGGCGCTTACTCTCATTTAGCAGGTGCTAAGGTTTTGCCCATCATTGGCTATGATACTCATGCAAATAAAGAGAAGAAAGCTCACTTTTCAAACTCGCAAATTTATGCTATGATGCATGTAAAATATGTGCTATTAAATTACATATTTATTTAAGAAAAATGTATTGCGAAAATATTTAAAGTACTCGTAAATAATAAAAATAACGAATAAACAAATCAAAGTAAAAAGTCCTAACATTTAAGAAAGTGAAATTTATAACGCTTAAATGAAAAATAAATATAAAAAATTCTACACAGTCAGGCAATTGTTTGTATGAAAAAAAAGTTAGCCTTTTAATATAGATAGTGGGCACATTTGCCAACGAAGCAAAAACGAAGTAAATCACAATTGTACATATATATATATAAAATAAAGTATAATAAACACGAATTAAGTAAAATTGAAATAAAAAGAACAAAATATTTAAATAAAAGGAAATAAAATAAGAAATAAATGAAAATAAAAAATAAAAGAAAATAAATAATGGGCACATTTGCCAACGAAGCAAAAACGAAGTAAATTGTAAAAATATAAATAAAATAAAGTATAATAAATACGAATTAAGTAAAATTGAATTAAAATGGAAAAATCTATATATATAAAAATGAGTCGTGGTTTGTTCGGTCCCTTAAAACTTGAAAACCACCGGACTAAACTGAATACATCCTTCTGCAAGTTTGTTCGTAATTACCTCGAATCGGTTATAGGCTAAAACAAGTAAGGAAGCTTAAGTTCGAGTGGAATCGAACATTAGATATTCAGCTGTATGCTTTCATAGTTTGTTTGTGTTTGATGAAAACACGGTGTACTTTGTATAAAGCGAGTGCCGCATAAAGTGGGCGTAGCCACGCCCATTTTCAAAATTTGTATCAATCATCAAACTAAGCTTATAAATATTACTGTTAGTACAAAGTTTCATTCCTTTACGACTTCATGTTACAAAGACGTCCGGTTACAAATTCCCAAAGGGAGTTAAAAAGTAGGTTGTGACCACACCGTTTTCGCTAAATTTTTGAACATGTGTTACTAGAGGTGATAAAAGTTTAAACATAAAGTTTCGTCATAATATCTCAATTATTTGTCGAGTTATGGGCTCTGAAATCTCGTAGATTAAAGTTTTATTTTTTTGTTGCCGGTCTATTGTGGGACTTGTGGTAAGAGTTTGAGTTTTGAATGAATTATCTTTATATTTGACAGAGATATCGCTTAAAACGTTTTTATTAGGCCACTATAGTTCCATATATAAAAGTGGGAGTGCTCGTCAACCGATTTCGATAAAATTTTAAACATGTATTACCACAAGTTATAAAAGTGTATACACCAAGTTCTGTCATAATATATCAATCCTATTTCGAGTTATAGACTCAGAAATCTTGTATATTCCTGCTTCTAAAAGCAGGCGATGCCACGCCCATTTTCCAAAGTTTTTGTGTTATTTGTTTTACGTCCATAGTTAGACTCATGCCACAAAATTTGAATGATATATCTTTATATTTGACAGAGATATCGCTTAAAACTTTTTTATTAGGCCACTTTATAGTTCCCATATATAAAAGTGGGCGTGGTCGTCAAACCGATTTTGGCAGTTTTTCATCCAAACATTTGCTTAAGTAAGTATAAAACGCGTACCAAATTTCATCGAGGGCGTGGCACCCCCCATACAAAATTAATCCTTCATGCTGGATATCTCTTAGAGTGTTTACGGTAGGACCCTGGAAATTGATACGCAGATAAAATATAACTGTACAATACTTACGAGAAAAGGTGGGAGCTATTGGAAAAGGGGGCGTGGCACCACCCATACAAACTTAATTTTTCATGCTGAGTATCTCTGAAAGTGTTTATGGTAGGACCCTCGAAATTAGTACGGAGATAAACAATAACTGTACCATATTTATGAGAAAACAAGTAAGGAAGCCTAAGTTCGAGTGCAATCGAACATTAGATACTCAGCTGTATGCTTTCATTGTTTGTTTGCGTTTGTTCGATATAGGGTGTATTTTATATGAAACGAGTGCTGCATAAACAGGGCGCAGCCACGCCCATTTTCAAAATTTATATCAATCATCCAAATAAGCATACAAATATTATTGTTAGTGCAAAATTTCATCCCTCTATGACTTTTAGTTACAAAGACTTCACGTTACAAATTCCAAAAGGGTGTTCCAGAAATATCTTTGTTAAAAAGTAGGCGTGGTCATAAACCGATTTCAATACATTTTTGCGTGTCTATTAACACATGTTATAAAAGTGTATAAACCAAGTTTCGTCATAATATCTCAATTATTTGTCGAGTTAAAGGCTAAGAAATCTCATATATCCCTTTGTCTAAAAAGAGGCGGTGCCACGCCCATTTTCCAAACTTTTTTATTTTTTGTTTCCGGTCTATTGTAAAACTCATGTCACAAAATTTCAATGAATTATCTTTATATTTCACATAGATATCGCTTAAAATGGTTTTATTAGGTCACTTTATAATACACATATATAAAAGTGGGCGCGGTCGTCAACCGATTTTGGTAATTTTTCGTCCACACATTTGGCTAAGTAAATATATCACGCGTACCAGATTTCATCGATATATCTTTAACGGTTTCTGAGTTATGGCTTATTAAACTTTCAATATTCGCTCCTTAATAAGTGGGCGTGGCACCGCCCATTTTCCAAAATTTTTGTAGTTTTTGTTTTATGTCCATAGTTGGACTCCTGCCACAAAATCTCAGTGATTGATCTTTATATTTGACAGAGATATCGCTTAAAATGTTTTTATTAGGCCCCCTTATATTTCCTATATATAAAAGTGGGCGTGGCCGTCAACCGATTTTGATAATTTTTCGCCAAAACATTTGACTAAGTAATTATATTACGCGTACCGAATTTCATCGATATATCTTCAACGGTTTCTGAGTTATGACTCATAAAACTTTCAATGTCTGCCCCTTAATAAGTGGGCGTGGCACCGCCCATATTCCAAAATTTTTGTGTTTTTTGTTTTATGTCCATAGTTGGACTCATGCGACAAAATTTCAATGATAGATCTTTATATTTGACAGAGATATCGCTTAAAATGGTTTTATTAGGTCACTTTATAATACACATATATAAAAGTGGGCGTGGCCGTAAACCGATTTTGATAATTTTTCGTCAAAACATTTGTCTATGTAAGCAAATTACGCGTACCAAATTTCATCGATATATCTTCAACGGTTTCTGAGTTATGACATATAAAACTTTCAATGTTTGACCCTTAATAAGTGGGCGTGGCACCGCCCATTTTCCAAAACTTCATCAAATTTCTTCATAAGGGCCCGAGCTCAATACGTGGGTAAAATTTTAAAACTCTAGCTATATTAGTGGCTGAGATACCAAATTTCCGATTTTTTCTATATAGGAAAAGTGGGCGTGGTCATGGTCCGATTTCGCCCATTTTCAATACCAACCGTCCCAGTCTCGATACCAACTTGCGTTCCAAATTTCATCAAAATATCTCAATTTTTGCGCGAGTTAGAGTGTTTACAGACGGACGGACGGACGGACGGACGGACAGACGGACGGACGGACGGACGGACGGACGGACGGACGGACGGACGGACATGGCTCAATCGATTTCTCTTTTCACCCTGATCATTTTGATATATATAAGTCTATATCTATCTCGATTATTTCATTCTGTTACAATCCACCGTTATGTGATTAAAACTATAATACTCTGTGTACTAGTACAGCTGAGTATAAAAATGGAGCTATTGGAAAAGGGGGCAGGGCACCTCCCATACAAACTTAATCTTTCATGTTGAATATCTCTGCATGTGTTTTCCGTAGGATATCAAAACTTCGAGGGATAGGGATAGGGATTTTTTTTTTCTTTTTTCTATCCACACTAACCGCGCTTTGAGTGATGTATTATTTTCTCAATTCATTTGCATATATATAACGGTTCACTTAGTAATGAATTAATACAGTATTGTTATTGGTAAAACTTAACTAAGATAGTAAATAATACTACCTGCGAATGGATAGAGGCTAATGTAATATGAGATAGGGATAGGATAGGGATAGGGATAGGGATATTCAGAGAATTGACAATTATTTAGTACTCGCAGACATTACTATCGATTTTAAGAAAATGATTACTCTGAAAAAAATACCCGTAGTTAAACCAACAACTTTCGGCTGTTGAATCTCCGTCTTTGATTCAACAGCAAAAGTATTTGTTTTTACAGCAAAGTTTTTGATCCAACAATTTATTCAAAAACGGGCGTTGTTGATTCAAAAACTTGCTTGCCTTTAAAAATTTTTTTGTGAGAAAATATTTTTTTGTGAGAAAACCAACAAAAAAAATAATGATGGAGAGAAGATGAAGAGAAAAATCCAAAAAAAAAGTGTATTTTTAGCAACAATTTTCTCCCCGTTGTTGATTTAAAGGCAAAAGTATTTGACCCAACAGTTTCCGTTGTAAACAAAATATATTTTTAAATTTTGTTTTTACAATGATTCAAATAATTCATGGATTCCTTTTTAGGAAATGGAAGTATAAATAGGTTACCACAATTCAATATAATGTTGAATGTTCCACTATGTGATGATTGGATAGAATTTCCGGTTGATGTCATGGTTCGAATCCGGAGGAGAATATAAAATAAAGAAGAAAAATCAGAATAAGAAATAAAGATAGCAACCAGTGAATGATAAGAAGGAGAGAAGAATAGGAGAAAAAGCGGAGGCTACATATTTGCAGTTGGGACCCGGGCGGAGAGAAGATGAAGAGTAAAATGCAACAAAAATTTATTTTTAGGTGAAAATTTTTTCCAACAGTCTCCGTTGTTGACTTAAAGGCAAAAGTATTTGATCCAACAGTTTCCGTGGTCGATTTAAATCAACAACGCTCGCACCTTTGAACCAACAACGGAGCGTTGTTGGGCACATTTCAACTGCGGAAAGTAGTTGATTTAACAGCGAAAGTCTTTAGATTTACAACGTTTTTTTTTTTTCAGAGTAGCAACGCGGTAATCTAGGACTTTTCTTTAGGCCTTAGAGGAATAAATTTTAGGCAAAACAACGTCTAGCGGGTCAACTCATATTAAAATAAAAAGAAATAAATTAATAAATAAGAGAAATAAAATTATAAATAAATGAAAATAAAAAGGCCTAACATTAAATAAAGTGAAATTAAAACAAAAATTTTATTTTTTTAATTTTTACGTTGCATTGTGAGTATTCATTTGTTGAATTGGTTACTTTTTTGTGCTCATAGGAAATAAATTTTCGGTATCTAGTGTATGGAGATGCTATGTAATACAGTATATGTACTTATTTCATTCCCAAGTCCGCCAAAAGCACGCAGTACTTATAAGTTTTTTAATTAAAAACTTGAGTAAAGCGGATTATTTTTTGTGAGAAGCTTTCATGACAGGGATTTACTCGAAAGCTTATCTATCAATAACTTCCGGGGAGTAAACGCTATTTTTAAAAACCCAACCGGAGACCTCTAGCATGCACGACAAACACCTACCACACCAAGCCATTTAACCATCCATTCACGTACATAGTTATTTCATATTATTCACCGAAAAATTAAGCCCGGTGACCAAAACCAGAAACATATTCCGAAAAATAATACTCACAATGTAACGAAAAAATTAAAAAAATAAAATAGAAGTTATAAGCAACGGAAAAAATAAAAAAAATTTGTTTTCTCATGAATAACTGTTATGAGGCAATTGAAAAAATAAAAATCTGAAAGTAATCGTATGAGCAACAGAAAAAACATATTTTCAAACATAACGTCTGAAAAAATATTTTTTTCTGTTTCCTTAAGAGACGAAATAAAAAGTTTTTTGAATTTTTTAATTGTTATGCAGCAATTTTTTTTTAATATTTCTTATAAAGTTATGTCTCTGACAATAATATAATAATAAAATTGTGTTAATTAAACCAAATTTCAATTTCGAAAAATTCAAGTTATTTTTTGTCCATGCTAATTTTCACTATTTAAAAATACTTTTTAACATACCTGAAATAATAATATATATGTATGTATATTCAAGTAATTTTTTTCTATTAATATCTGTGTTAATATCCAGGGCGGTATTCGGCGTAGAGGAGAAAAGTCATACGGGTCACATGAAGGCTGTAAAACAAAGCGTTCTGGATGGTACTAGCAAATGGTCAGCTAAGATTGCAATAACAGGTTTGAATATAATAATATAATATAATAATAATACAATGGCGCTATTATAACTCCGACGAGTTTTATGGCCGAGCTTCTGTCCCAATTCCAGGTGTGCTCCTTTTCTTTTTTTCCTACTAATTGGGTGGACCTACAGTTTTATGCCGGCTCCGAACGGCGAATGCATTTTTTTTTAGAAGCTTTTTCATGGCAGAAATACACTCAAAGGAGAATGCTGGCCGCTGCCGAGAATGACCGCTGCTCTTAAAAAAACCCAATAATTGGATTTTTAATAATTAGAAAAATTTGTTTGGTGTGTTGCTCGGACTGGGGTTTGAACCCGAGACCTCTGGCATAGAAGGCGAGCACTCTACCCACTGCACCACAGCGGCCACCACAGGTTTGAATATACTAACTAACAAAGCCACGTAAAAAAATATTTTCTCGGTATTATGCCTTAACCCTTTCAATATAAGCTTCAAACTTAGAGGCGGAGTTTTACAACTTTTTGCGTTACCACATGGTTGAGTCATCTAACCGAGTTTTTCGGCCATAAAATATCCTTGTTTCACATGAAAAAATAGTCAAAAATAAAGTATTCATCGGATAGTGGTGATATTACGCTTGAAGTTCTTGCAACTAAACAGGCTTATTTTTGAAGGAACAAAAATTTCCTGATTTTTACAGCTTCTTATAAAAAATCTAATCTAAAAATCTAAAATCAAAACTTTTTCAAAAATCAAGTGATAACCACAAAACATAAAATTACCGTTATATCGAAAACCTAGCCACACAAAAAATAAAAAAAAAATTTTCCGAGCTCAGCACTCCTGATATAGAACAGAAGCAAGTAACTAGTTTTTTTTTTTTTAATTCGTGGGAAATTAAAGATTTGCGTAGCCGTTCGTATCTTCATCAAATATAAGGTTATTCATAAGTAGGGCAACAGGAAATATGCAAATGCATATTTTTCTGTTGCAGTCCTATTTACATATCATAAATATATATCGGCGTTTTAGCTCAAGACGAAGAGAATAAGCCTAACTTGTTGGGGCATATTTTCGCATATTTAGGTCAAAAGGCTTATTTTTGCATATCTTGACTTATTTGTATATTTTGGCATATTATTTCGTCATATTTTTGCGTCTCGCTCATAAAATAGTTTTTATTTACATTTTTTACTCTGCCAACTTTTTTTGTATATGCGCATACTATTTGCCATTCCTATTTGTGTGACAGTTCAAGGCGAATTTAATAATTTTCGCAATGCTTCATTCAAATGTGCTACAAAATTTTTTAATTTGCCCAATAGGAGAATGGGAGTAATGTAAAAATATGGATGCGCTGTGTAATTGTAGAAGCGTCTGTGAGCTTTAACAATTCTGGTGGTTAAATAGAAGAAAATAAACCTTAAAAGATCAGGGATTTCAAATAATCGTTATTTTTTTAATTTTTGACTAACAAAAATCATACTGAAGGAGAAATGCTAAACGCAAAAGAAGTACACAGATGTAATCACCGTAACGCAGACTACCTCTAGTTTTTGAGTTTTATTTTTCCCTCAGAAAATAAAAGTTCTTTTGAGTTTTATTTTTGGGTCAGAAAATAAAGGTTATTTTTGAGTTTTATTTTTCGATCAGAAAATAAAAGTTATTTTTTGCGTTTTATTTTTCCCTCAGAAACTAAAAGTTATTTTCTGAGTTATATCTCTTTGCTCAGAGAATAAGAGTTTCTTCAGTCTCATTTTAGCTGCAGCTGTCGATTTTGCCACATTAATACGTAGGTAAAGTTTATAAATAAAATTAAAAATTAATTTATATACTTTACCTATTTATATGGCGAAATCTACAATTGCAGCCAAAATTAAACTGAAAAACTTTTATCCTCTGAGCAGAAAAATAAAACTCAAAAAACAACTTTCATTTTCTAAGCGAAAAATGAAACTCAAAAATAACTTTTATTTTCTGATCGAAAAATAAAACTCAAAAAATAACATATTCTGAACTCAAAAAATAACTTATTTTCTGATCGAAAAATAAAACTCAAAAAATAACTTTTATATTCTGAGGAAAAAATAAAACTGAAAAAATAACTTTTATTTTCTAAGCGAAAAATAAAACTCAAAAAAATAACTTTTATTTTCTGATCGAAAAATAAAACTCAAAAAATAATTTTTATTTTCTGATCGAAAAATAAAACTCAAAAAATAACTTTTATATTCTGAGGAAAAAATAAAACTCAGAAAATAACTTTTATTTTCTAAGCGAAAAATAAAACTCAAAAAAAACTTTTATTTTCTGATCGAAAAACAAAACTCAAAAAATAACTTTTATATTCTGAGAAAAAAATAAAACTCAAAAAATAACTTTTATTTTCTGATCGAAAAATAAAACTCAAAAAATATCTTTTATTTTCCAAGCGAAATATAAAACTCAAAAAATAACTTTTATTTTCTGGGCAGAAAATAAATCAGAAATAATGATTAAAAATAAAATTTTTGGATATAGCTCATAACCGTTACAGTCCCTGATAAAGATATAAAAATGTACCCTTAAAAAAATATTTTTTTTTGTTACAAAAAGTATTCTAATTTAATAAAATGTGAATTTTTTTACACTGCCGTTTAGTTCTAATAATTATTTTTTATGTGAATTTTATATGAGGTATTGGCCAGTTTTTAATTAGGAAAAATTTAAAAATTTTTTTGGTAGAATGTATGGATCCATTTCGGAGGCCACCACATCCTCTCATAAGACTTCTTCAGGCGGCCTCAACCGAGGATCGAGCTTAAGTCGTTTCGATTGGTAATCCAATGGCATCCCATTGAGCTACCACCGCCGCACAGTGGGGGCACCTCCATACAAACGCGGCCAAAAATAGTAATAATTGAGCTAGAAACTTTAAACTCGGAACTTAAGCTTTCTTGATTGAAGATAGTAAACTGTGAAAATTTGAACAAAATCGGCCCACAAATACACCCCCCTCCCATATAACGGTATTTTTGAAATTTCAATATTTTGTTAACTATTATAGCTAAAATGCTCAATTTTAATAAGAGCACACATTTTTTAAATATAAATAATATACAGTAATAATTTTGGAAAAAGCGCAAAGTATTCCATGGTTTTCAAATTAAAAATATATGCACTTTTGAGCATTTTATAAGCATTCATCATAAAATTTTCCTTCAAAAAAATCACATTTAAAAAAATTTTTATACCACAAATGAAACTATACTTTTCTAAAGGATTTCAGTGTGCTGAATCTGAATCTGAAGTCAGAATTTTCAAATTGGTTCTAGTTTTTGAGATATTCATGTCCAATTAGGCAAAAAAACACGTTTTTGACTATATTCCCTGCTTAATATCTTGTATGTAATATTTTTTTATTCAAAATCAAATACACCGTTAGAAAGCATAAACCATCCCCCTGAATATGGCGTTTACATTTTTCAGATATCTTTATTAGAATTGGAGAAATTGTTGTTTAAGTTTCATTAACTTGGCAAATTTTCCCCATACAAAATTATTAATACTTTTTGAAGCATACTTTTGGGGATTTTGTATGGGAAAAATGTATGAAAACTTAGAAAAACTCACTCCATAAAAAAGTTCATAAAACAAAAAAGCGCAAACGAATTTTTAAGATTTCTTCACCTGTTTATAAAGCACGTTCACTAGCACCAAATATTAAAAATTTGGAGAGGTCATATTTTGTATTTTTTTTTTATTTCATGTTGAAATTTTCCAATTTTTACACAATTTTTTTTCTGTTCGAAAAGAAAAAGGCTGCAAAAAATAATGATAACGCTGATAAAAAAAATTCTTTCATAATTTGAAAGTGTGAACCATTGCCTACAACACGGTGAACAAACTATTCGATTAGTCGCCTAAGAATAAGATTTTTCATAATGTCAAAAGTAGCCTAATTATTGCGTTTTGAAAAAGGCACTTTTAGTCAAATGGGAAAAAGATTATTTAAGCGAAAAGCGCAGGTGGATTTCAAGAATTAAAATGCAGTTTGATTAAAAATATATCATTTCAAAACATATGAAAAAATTGGGGAGGTCATATTTTTTATTTTTTTTATTTTTTTGTTTAAAGTTGAGCAAAATTTTTTTTTACGACTTTTTTTGTCAATATTTGAAAGTTCATATAAATCTAAGAGTTACCGCTGGTTACAAAAGGTTTATTGTTTCTAAAAGGCCAAATCAATATCTATGTAATGATGTATCACTCGATTACATACGTTAATAATTGAATGAGTTACAGCATTTTGTATAAGGTGTAATTGTTGAGAAATAAAAGGAAATATTTTTTGCTCAGTTTTTAACACCCTGTACGGCTAAACAAAACGAGACTCAAAAAATTTTATATAAGCTTTTTTTTACAAATTGTTATATCTGTCAATCACTTTCAAAAAAATTTGATTTGCTAATACTTTAATTTCGATTTTATTTTTGGCCGCTATCACCCAGTGTGCGCCGTCAGCTTTGTTTCGCTTAATTCTCAATTTTCTTTTTATTACAATCTACATACCAACAACAGTAGCAGAATTTTTTATTTTGTCTTTTGTACCTATAAAAACATAAATATGTTTCTTTAATATAAATAATTTTTTTTATTACAAAGTCTAATTTTATTTAAAACTAATTTTTGATATTTGTCCGGGCCAGGGTTTGAACCTGGAACCTCTTGCATGAAAAGTGAGAGCACAACCTACTACACCGTATATGTTTTATTAAGTATATAAAAAAAATTTAACGGCATATTTTCAGTGCTTAAACCAAGTTTTAAGAACATATTTTTAGAACTAAAAACGAATTTTTTAGGGCATATTTCCTGTTGCCCTATTCATAAGGGTTCTACTTTTTCTGAAAGCTCGGATTACAAATACTTTCTATAGATGTGTGCGCGAAATTTTTCAGATGCTGTTTTGGAACAATTAATGAAGATTGAAGGTTACAGGAAACGTAAATAATACGATTTTAGCTATTCACATAAAAATAATTTTTATGTTATAAAATATGCACGAAAAATGTCAAAATACATATGCATGCTAATATGCCCAAAAAATAACGGAAATATGCTCAAAAGATGTACATATATAGTATGTATGTATTTCATTTTAAGTTTACGTTTATATTTCACGAATTCAAGCAAAAAAAAAATAATAAAAAAATAATAATATAAGAACTGAAATGTACAATTCACATTTTCCACATTTCAAAAACTTGTTTTATACAATACTTTTTGGTTGCTTCGTTCCACAATAGATACTATACAATACTTTACATTAATGTTAGCTTTGTATTTATGTACATGCAATGCATATGGTCTTTTTACAAAGCAAATGGAACTATTCCATTAATATTGGGAAGGGGTTGCATTGAGCTATCATATATTTTACTATATTTTCGAGCTGTTGTATTCGAATACTCTACATCGCAGGATGTGTTGGACAAAATTTAAATAAGGACAATTTCTTTGGCGCAAAACCCTGCTATAAACTTGTCTGTGAAATTAAAGTTTTTGTATATGACATTTCAACATAAAGCTGTTTTCTATCAATAGTCAAGTAATAATAACACAGGCCGACAAGAAATTTGACCATAAACCAGACCATACTTTCCTAAAGGTTTTCGATGCGCTGAATTCAAATCTGGACGCAGAATTGCTCTATCACGTCAGGATTTTGAGATATCCTAACCTAAATGTGAGCAAATGTATGGATTGCTCAATTCTGCGTCCAGATTTGAATTCAGCGCATCGAAAACCTTTAGGAAAGTATGGTCTGGTTTGTGGTCAAAAAAATCGGTCTCATTTTGTCGGCCTGTGTAATAATACAATGGCGCTATTATAACTCTGACGAGTTTTATGGCCGAGCTTCTCTTCCCATTCGAGGTGTGAAAAACAAGTTTATATGGCTTATTCTTATTAATATGTATAATAAAAGTTTTATTTAAGAAGAAATTTTATTTAAGAAAAATTTGAAATTTAAAATCTGTTTCAACGGGGATTGGATCGAGTTGAAATAAAAGAAATTTTGTTTGAAACGTTATAAAGCGTATATATTTAATTCAGAGTTATGGCTTATAATGTAAATGTAAATATGTGGTATATGTTTATGCTAAATGTAGCGAATTTACTTACGTATATCAGATGACGATGTCGCTGGTACGGACTTGTAGATCAGGAACTCAAAAACGGAAGTGGTTAAGGACAAAATTATGTATATTAAAGGATTTTTTTTATAACTGTTTTAAAAAAATGTTATTCCGAAAAATTATTAGTGCAGGGTTGCAACTTGCAGAGTTGCAACTTGCGGTGTTGCCACAGGGGGGATGTGTTCAGTGCACACTAGGGTGTGCTGAAATTGGGTTTGGGCTACTGGCCCAAACATACCGGCCCCCTTGCGACAAGCAACCTGAATGACGCCGAAACTCCATCATCATCCGACATACGAGAAAAAATTTATAAATTTTATACTTAGATACATATATAATAAATATTCGATTTCATTTTAATTCAAATTCAAATTTAAAATTCAAAATTCAAAACTTAAATCTATGTGAGTAGATACATATGTGTACATACGTAAAGGAAATATGTAGATACATATGTATAACAAAATGAATTATGTATGTCTAAAATATGTATATGTTTAGGTATGTATGGAGTAATTCACCACGGCTGCTGACGACAATCTCTAGAAGGAGAAAAGAATATTAGCAAACATACGTGGCTATCCTGCTGAATTTTCTTTTACCCTATTCACATGCCCCAGAAAGCATCCATCCGAAGATGGTTTCCTGGGCTGTGAGTGGACCTAATGTCGTCGGAGGAAGGGTTGACCGCAAAAGTATTTTTGAATATACCTCCGATCCCAAGACCAAGTGTATTTGGGAGGCTTGTCCAAACTTGGGGTCTGCGAGCCGTATGCTCCCGTAGCGTGCCGTCGTTGTTGTTTGGAGATTTCGTACTGGCGTCGTTATCCAAAATTGCTCTACCAGCGCATAGGTGGAGAACGTGGCTGCGTTGGCGGGTCCGCCACGCACCACCAGGAAACAACCACACTGCCCATTAATAATGTTTGTTTGTAGATTTAGTTTGCGCGCCATGTAGGTGGTGATCCTGGAGGTGACAGCGCAAGCATCCACCATAGCGCGGACTGGATGTAGCCGCCCCCTTGCCTCCACCCTGACAAGCACCGTTGGCGCTACCGGGACCAGGCATTGTAGAGGCAGAGGACCGGTAGTGAAAGCAGAGCCAGTACGAAAGTTGGCTGGGAGTTGATGACGAGGTTGGAAGCGCTGAAGCTCCCGACCTGATTGCTGTTGATTACCCTTGTGTCGGTAGCGCTGAAGCTCCCGACCTGGTTTATGTTGATTATCCCGGTGTCGGTAGCGCTGAAGCTCCCGGCCCGTTCGATGTTGCTTGTGCCGGTTTGTTTGATGCAGGGATCGGAAGCGCTTAAGCTCCCGATCCGGTTGCCTTTCATGTCGTAAGAGTGGGCGGAAGCGCCTAGGCTCCCGTCTACTCGCCATATCCGATGCCGAAAGCTCAGACTCCTGCACCGTATTGGACCCGGCGAGATTTACGTCTGCGTCCCGGGTTTGTAGAGAGTCAGAGGCCGCTAAAGAGATGGCATCATCGTTTGATGGACGATGTCTTGGTGGGATGCGTCGGGGCCGTGAATCACTCGCATCCACATGCAACGAAGTGTGATGACGGTCCCCACATCGCCGACACGAAAACTTGCTAGTGCAGCTCTGAGACTTGTGAGTCGGCATCAGGCAATTTTGACAAATATTTTTTATGAGGATTTCTCGCAATCGTTCAGTTATCGACATTGATCGAAAGACCGGACACAGCTGAATCGGATGCTGTTTGTTGCAAAATCGACACGCTAGGGGGAATTTATGTGACTTGGCTTCAGCTCGTTTTTTGAAGACTGCGCGGCCCATCTGTGGAGGAATTGGGCTTAGAATTTCGATTCTATTATATTTGGTTGGGTGGCTAATAGTGGCTAAAATAAGAGAGGGGTGGCATTTTGGTTTACGATATTTGTGTCTCATGTGTAGAGATGTTGGTGACCGTTTGACACATAATTGGTTGTTTTGGAACCAAATTTTTAAGACATATGTAACTATATTTAATTTTGCTCACTGGGTATTTTTTACGTAGTATACGTTTGTATAACATTTTAATAAAGTGTGCGTAAATATGTAAGTATTTTTGCGTAGGATACGCAGATTCTCCGACCTCCAACGAAAAAACATTGGGTACGTTCAGAAGGCGCAACCGTGGCGCAACAGTTGCGCAACTGTTGTGTTTTATCTTCTGAACGCAACGTTGAGTATTTCTGATCAACACAACATGTTGTGATTTTGGAGACTTTTTTCCATCATAAATTTTTTACGCTCACTTTAGACAACATGTTGAGCTTACGATTTTGGCATATGTACAAAAATATAATTTGTGGTTATGAATTTTGGGATGTAATAAAAATGTTTCAAAGCCGCGAAATTATTGACAATTACGTTGGGGATAATTAAAATAATAATTAGTTTATTTAATGTATCAGCTCGTTCAGAAGGCGCAAATTGTATCACTTTCCGATTACTGATATCTACACAACAGTTGTGCTCCACCTTGCGCCTTCTGAACGTAACCAATGATTTTTCAATTTATCACACTGTATTGGTAGTTAGCGATTATTGGGTCGTCAATACGCCATGTGTTCAAGCCTTTAGTGTTTGCATTTGACATTTGACAGGAACAGCTGATTGCTAGTTTGTAAAAAGTTTCCCTTCCGAAGCATGTGTTCCCTAAATGCGAACCTAAGGCCATGTGCACACTCGAAATTATGCCATGGTGACGTAATTTAACCGGTTCGGTTGTTTGACGTGTACTCATAGTCAATTGACTCACTGTGCTAAATATTGCAAATTATCCACCATTAATTGCATAATTTAATTGTTGGAATATGGCGAAATTGTATTATGAATCTATTTGATTGTAAAAATATAACTTCCGAAGAATTTTCGTTTTATTTTCTCAATTTCAAAAAATCTATATGAATAGATGGTTACCGAATTTTTCTTAGAATTTTACAGTGCGGTGTTAATTTTAGTGAGAAAATGGATTAAAATTGTTTTTAAACGCATTGATAGTGACAATTTTGAGATTTGCATTGGTTTATAAGTCGTTGTGAACACCCTTATTGGATTGACAATATTTATTGAAAGGGGGAATTTTGCGTACCATTTTACGCTCTGGCGAAAAGTGTAGGCAACACTGCTGCCCATTTCTTGTCAATGGAAAATGATAGGTTCTATCATTTTCATTGTTTTGATTTTGTAGGTGGAAAAATAGTGGTAAGTATTGTAAATGTAGTATTTTTAATAGTTTATTAATAAAATTACTAATTACTTTGTTGTTTTCTTATCTTTGCAGGAGCGTATGAATGGATAACCCGGTCGGAAAAGAACGAGCAGAACAAAAACAAGGTAAGTAAAATTCCAATGGAATTATGTGTATTTATATGTTTTACATGTTTTCTTTTTCGTTTTCTTTTCTTTCCAGATCATTCTTCAACATGTTTCTTTTCCCGGAATTTTCACTTCCGGAAAACGACCTCGTGGTGGATGGAGGTGTTGCGCTACTACCATCAAGGAATTCATCGAGGATTCCACGTATGTCACGTATCTGACATTGAAGGTGAATATGTGCCGCAAACAGGTGATGAAGTTAGATACCGTCTGTGTGCGATTCCACCAAAATTTGAGAAACATCAAGCAGTACATGTAGTAACACCAGAAGTATCTCATAAATGGGAAGAACCTTTTTATCCAGAATCACCGGCACAGTAATAGGAGTACCTGTACATCAGTATATGTGCTATATGCTACGACCTTCCGCGCGAGGGACTTCAGCGAAAAAAATTAATTTGTTTTTTTTTTTTTTTATTTATCCTTCGCCAAGGAAATGACAAAGGCATTCTAGCTGTAATGAAACAAGCAGCTGTTGAACCCAGCGCTGATACATACGTCACGCAACTCCCGAGTGAGGCGAATAATCTACCTAATTCTGAAATGGGCTCAGATTTCCATATAGGTACCAAATGGGTCGGCTTTACATTAGGGTACCACGGTTCGCGAAAAATGACTTCTTCAGGTGGGTCGAGAGTCTCTCAAAGGTCTCAAGATTGCAATCAAAACCTGCCGGAGGCTTATAGTTCGCGAGATATTTGGTGGTAATTTGTTGATATGGATGTAAATGAGTGGTAGTGTATGTGCGATAACCCCCCATGTATTTTAAGTGTTCCTTTTGGTTTTCCCATTTTTACAAATTTTTATTTTTACAGGTTTTATTTGTAATTTGTAAACCGGCCTCATCTTTCATTGGTGAAATCCACCGTATATCATCTTATCATCCCATCTTTACATTTGCGCAATCTCCTTCATGTGAGTTTAATTGTATATTTATTTGTATTTATGTATTTTTCTAAGTATTTACAGAGTACGTATTAGGGCTCTGTGGGGTTGTGGGGTGGCGAAAGCCTAAATTTCTGTTGGCTTCTTAGAGAAGCGCTAGGAAAATCTGGGGCTCTTTGGAGCGTAAGTCTAAATTTCTGTTGGCTTCTTAGAGAAGCGTTAGGAAAATCAGGGGCTCCTTGGAGCGTAATCCTAAATTTTTGTTGGCTTCTTAGAGAAGCGTTAGGACAATCTGGGGCTCTTTGGAGCAAAACACCTTTTGTGGCTTCTTCGGAGAAGCGCAATTTTTCTTTGTATGGTCCTCGGGGGACTAGTTTGAGGTGAGTTGGTACACGGTTGTGCCAACTGCTAAATCTGTTGGGTATTTTTGTACATATGTTATGTATGTACATGTAGGTATGCTGATTTCACTGCTGATGTAGGTCAGGAGCAGCATTTGAGGTAGGTTAGGAAAATTGTATGGGCATTTAGATTAAACCGTTTGGAAGATTTTTCTGCGCATATGAGTAACAATTCCTATTTCACGATTGGAATTTTCGCGTTCCCTTTGACCTTGAGGATTTTTTGGCATCTTTTTTTGTATACCTTGAATGTTAATGTGTGGCTGGTTGTAAGAATTGTATTTGATATTGTGAATGTAAGAATTTTCGCTCCTTGTGGTTGGAACCTTTTTGTTAGGGTATTGTATTTTCTCGTTATATTGACGAATTGATTTTCTAGACAATCTTCTCTCGATAGGTATGGGTTTTTTCAATTGTGGTTGCTGTATGAAGCCATAATTGGTTTTCCGATTAGAGGTGTTGTTTTGACTCCTATGGGTTTCTTGGGGTTTATATCTGACTGTATTATGAAAGGAAACCTTATCGCTGGATGGATTTGTTGTCTCGGCGTGGCCGGTTAATATCCATCCGAACACTGTTTCCTGTGCAAGAAGCGTGCATTGTGCATTCTTTTCAATGCCACTTAACATAATCCTCGCATAAATATCCCCACCTAAAATGAGATCAACAGGTTCATTATCGAAAAATCTTTTATCTGCCAAAACTAAGTTAGGAAAGGCTTGCCGAGTCGATGCGCTTACTTGGCAAGTCGGCAGCTTTCCAGTCAGTTGTGGCAAAATTAAAACAGTCGTCTTTATGTTAATTGACGAATCTACTGGAGATCGCAATTGAATTTCACACGACTGCTTTACCTGAGCTGAACGAGTGTTATTTATGCCCGAAACTTGGACATCTAGCCGTTTCGACGGCAAGTTGATTTTACGTCTGAGCCGCTCAGTCATAAAGGAGCATTCTGACCCGGAGTCAATTAGCGCCCTAGCTGCATAATTAATGCCATTGTAGTGCACATTTACCCTTGCAGTACCTAGCAAAACCCCTTTACATGTATTCGCATGGAGAGAAGCGACATTATTTGAATTTAAATTCGCTTTTTCCTGCGCTTGCTGAGAGGTTGAAGGTTCGTCGTCAGAGGGTTTAGATTTATGGGTTTGGAGGTGGAGCATTGTGTGGTGGCGAGAGTGACATAAGCTGCAGTTATATGAGCTGGTGCACCTCGACACTGTGTGTGAAGCCGAAAGGCAATTTAGACAACAGCTGTTATTTTTGATATAGGAGATCTTGTCAGGCGTAGATAGTTTGCGAAATTGTTGGCAATCCCGTACTTGGTGCTCTTTACTCTTGCACATTTTGCACGCATTCTTGGGGACGCTAGCTTGGTAAGCTCCAAATTTAGACGTATTTTCATTAGGCGGTTTAATAGCCTTCGCGGTTTTATTTTCTTTAAGACCGGAAACTGTTTCTAGCGTCTGGAATCTATTGGATAAGAATTTATCCATATCCTCCCATTTTGGTATCTCGGTTTTATTCTCTATCGTTTGCTCCCATAACGCTAGAGTATATTCGGGAAGTCTTGTGGAGCATAAATAAGTAATAATTGCGTCCCAGTTTGAGATGTCAATTTGATGACTCTGTAGGGACGATATGCAATTATTTATTTCCCGCTGCAGTTTCTTTATTGCTACCCCACACTCAGACTCCACCGTTTTTAAATTAAATAATGTCTTTAATTGTGTGTTGATCAAAACGCGCTTATTTTCATAGCGATCAGACAAATTTTTCCACGCTGTTGCAAACCCTTCATTGGTTAATGGGCACCGTTTAACTATCTCTTTTGCCTCGCCAGAGGTTTTCGTATTTAGGTGGAAAAGCTTTTCCACCGGCGTGAGGCGTTTATTTAGTATGTATATGGCCGTGAACATGTCCCTAAAGGACGGCCATGATACATAGTCACCTTTGAACACCTCGGTGTCACAAGGAGGAAGCCGTATGTTATGCTCAAGAGTTTCATTGGCAGGTGGTTGCGCTGGTTGCGCTGGTGGTATGACTGGAGTATTAAAGCTATCTGCAATAGCCGAGATAGCACCCACCGCTCTGACATATGCTGCGTAAGCAGTTTTATTTTTCCTTTTGATCGCTGCCAACTCTTTGGAATCCCCTTTTTCCGTGGGTATTGCATCATAAGCGGTTTTTGTTTTTCGCCATAATGCTTTAATTTCCTCTTGATGAGGAACAATGGTATATTTGTTGTGTTCCGCAACAGGTATTGCGTGGAATACTTGTTCGAATTCTATTACGGCTTCCGCTGCCTTAATAAAATCATTCATTTTGACTTGATAAATGGAAATCGGTAGATATAACAGACAATTGGGGATTTACTATATCGGACAGTGAGCCAAATATATACTGACACAGATAGAAACCTAGTATTAGATTTAATGTGCGAGATCTGATCGAAGAACTGAAGGATATATGCCTATAACCAAAATGCCACACCGGCCCGTAACGTGAAATAATAATATTTGAAGAAATTTTTTATTTAATTTCTTTTTATTTATTTATTTTGCCAAATACTATAAATATGTACGTACGGAAATATGTATGTGTTAAAAAACCACAAAGGCTGCAAACAAGTGATATATATATGTACGTGTGTGTGTGTGCACAAGTATGCACACAATATAACCTCAATTTTGAGATGACTATATGAATTTATAGTGAAAAAATTAAAGTGAGTGAAAAACACTAAAATGCCACAATGCCACCCAATATGTTTAATATAAATATTTTTATATATTTTTTAATTTGGTGCAAGTGATTTTTTGCTGGAAAAATTATGAAATCACTTAGTCAAAGATCAGTGTTGTTGTTGTTGTTGTGTGACCAACGATATATGTATACCTTTTGCAGGTTATGTGAAAGAAATGAAGATTTGTGTTGGAACCGAAGACAAAAACAATTTTTAATTATGCACTTGCACCAGTCCGTGATTTAATGAAAAATTAATATTGAATTTAAAATTTTTTTTTTTTTTTGTCAAATATTTATTAGCACTTTAAAACAAAGATGGATGTTACACTACCTAGCAGCAGGATTCGCCACTTACCTTATTAAAGTCTGGTTTTAATAGTGTTATGTACGGTTGTGCTTGTTGGATTTGGTGTTTTTATGTTTGCGCCAAATGTTGGTTATGGCTTGTGGTATTGCGCCAAGATGCTTGGTGGTACCTTAGTGAATGAATGTATGTTGGTATATGCAGGACTTGATGCGCCAATTTGCAGTGTTTTTGATATACGCTTTTATGTCGGTGATTACGCCAAATGAATTAAAGATAATACGCCAGAATTTCAATTTTTGTGGACTGTATGATGAGGTCGCTCGTAGTATTTTGTGCACTCAGGCGTAGGAGGACCAATGTTTCAACGGGGATTGGATCGAGTTGAAATAAAAGAAATTTTGTTTGAAACGTTATAAAGCGTATATATTTAATTCAGAGTTATGGCTTATAATGTAAATGTAAATATGTGGTATATGTTTATGCTAAATGTAGCGAATTTACTTACGTATATCAGATGACGAAGTCGCTGGTACGGACTTGTAGATCAGGAACTCAAAAACGGAAGTGGTTAAGGACAAAATTATGTATATTAAAGGATTTTTTTATAACTGTTTTCAAAAAATGTTATTCCGAAAAATTATTAGTGCAGGGTTGCAACTTGCAGGGTTGCAACTTGCGGTGTTGCCACAGGGGGGATGTGTTCAGTGCACACTAGGGTGTGCTGAAATTGGGTTTGGGCTACTGGCCCAAACAAATCAAAAAGAATACCTGCAGAAATATACATATGGTCAAATTTTTTGACTGACACGTTACATTCGTAAACTGTTTAACCTGATATCTCCGAAACCATATTTTTAAAATGATATCTTGTAAGCTTGTATCGTGAGTCTGCCTAGAGGCATCATATTGTATATTACCGTTTCTTTGTACCTTTTGTAACTAAAATGTTAAGCCAAACTTTGTCCGACTGAAACGTTACATAGTTTTGGAAGTGTTTTCCGATGTTACTGTAGATTTTGCAAATTTTTTTTGCTTTTCTTATATGTACACCCCAGTGCAAAAATGACTTATGTATACTATTTGCTAGCGCAAAAACGAACTATCGTAGAAACAAAAAACGCGAAAACTCGAAGCGCAAAAACATGCCGACAAAATTTTTGAGTTCGTTTTTTCCCCGTTACAAGGATTGTCTGCCACGTTACACGCACAAATTTTCGATACATTGTACGAACGAAGTAGTAAATAAAAACTCAAATTATTAGAAAGGAACATTAAACCACAATGTGTTTTAAGTCTGTATTTGAGTCCCTAAATCTGAATTTTATGGATAATACCATAAACATACATAAATGTAAAAATTTATAGCTGTAAAGGAGTTACAAACATCCTTGTGTGGATGTAGGAAAAGTAAAAATTTTTATTAATCGTTTACATTTCGTGTGCTCTGGATATATTTTGTTATTTACTTTGTGTTCGCGAACAGCTCAACAATAGTATCAATTTGTATTTCGGTAATTTCCTCAACAAAAATTTTAGATGCCGCCATATTGACTGCACGTACGAAGTCACATGCGTTATTTACAACAACATCAGATTCCTTATATGCTTTCGAACAATAGTTTTCACCGTTTAACCTATTCCATCCACACATCCTTTGTGGTCGCTGTGGTGCAGTGGATAGAGTGCTCGCCTGCTATGCCAGAGGTCTCGGGTTCAAATCCCAGTCCGGACAAACACCAAAAAAAATTTATAATTAATTTAAACCCAATTATTGGGTTTTTTTAGAAACAGCGGTCACCTCTCGGCAGTAAGCGGCATACCCTCCGAGTGTATTTCTGCCATGAAAAAGCAATTAAGCCCGCAGACGGTTTTTTTTTTAAATATAGTGTATTAGTGAAAGAAGCGCCGCAGGCGAAAAATTGGAATAAAAAATCGCGCGATTTTTAATTCCAATTTTTCGTGTTTTTTTTTTTTCTGAATATGGTGTATTATTATTGAAAAATACGCCGCAGATATATATTTATCTGGTGGGGTGTCACAAGGCCATGGGACATAAAACCATATGGCGTAAAGTCCCATTCCACTGTGACATAAGGCCATATGCCACTAAATCTCAATATAATGGGACTTAACGTCATACATTTTTTCCCGAAAATGAGACAAAAAGCCATATTTTTGATAATGATCGCATGTCACCCTATTTCATGTAAAAAATCCATTATTGTTTCATGTCGCCCTCTTTTATGTCAACAAAAATACATTTGTCTGTCAAAATGTTGTTGGCAACATGGTTCGATAATAAAGATTTATTTTACAGAAGTCAACACTCTTTAAAGGGATAATTATTGTAGAAAAAAATTACTAATCAGCTGTTTAGTAAGTTAACCGCGCCGGACCGTTTTTACAGGGGGCGTGGCACCGCCCCTCGATCCTATATCTGAAGTCGGTACAGTTCGGAGGCCTATAGTTTCCGAAATATAGGCCACGGTGATGTCCTTCTGCGTAGTACACCCTTCAGCGATTTTCCACTCCAAATATATACAAAATCGGAAATATATACAAAATCGATTCCACGGGCGTTATTTCACTGCACCTTATTTTTATTGTGATGCCTAGGCCAGGCTTCCAAATATGGGTCAAAACGTGGACCCGGATGACCCTCGAATGTTTCTAAGCGATATTGGTATCAGTGAACTGCACAAGCAGATTGAATTTTCAAACAGATTGTTTTGTACAAGCAAGCAACGAAACAAACAATCTAAGCGCCGCTTGTAACCTAACAATCACAAGCGCGCTTGGGATTGTTTGCATTTTTTCAATCTAAGCACTGCTTAGTTTGTTTAAAAGCAAACAAGCTCTTGCTTGTTTGTTTAAAAGCAAACCAAGCTAGCGGTTGCTTGAAAAAAAAAATTCAATCATTTTCAAGCAAATTTCAATCAAAAGCAAGCAGGCTGGAGGAGATTTTCAATCAGCGTTCATTTCGCTTTTTCAAAAGCAGATTTAAGAAGATCTTTCAATCATTGGATGTGAAGGAATAGGCGCACAGAAATGGAAGATGAACTCAATTCTACCAGTATTTTTCTGCAGATAATTGTAAGAAAATGAAGGACAAAGCCTTTTGTACATATTTAAGCATGCATATACCCTGCAAAAATTCCTGGTTGTTGACAAATCAGGTCTAAAAAAGGTGTATGCTGGCAGGACTGCTTCTGTTATGCACTCACTCTGTCTACTCCTAACTTTCTAATACATGACATCAACAAAAGAAAATCAGCCTTATTTCAAGCCTTACGCCAAACAAATTTGATACCTTTATAATTTTTTGGCCTTATTTCAAAGCCTTTAAATGTGCTGTTTAATTCTTAAATAAGGCTAAAATAGTTTGTTGGGTATGTCCGCAAATTTTGCGACCAGCAGTTTTTATATGTAAATAGTCTTGTCGAAATGTTCAACATTCGACCCAAAAAAAAAGAAAATTTGTATGTATGCACATAAATGTATGTTTATGAGTACGACATTGAAATTCCCAAAGGAACTAAGAAATTATGGAAACAAATAACTAGCGGGAATGTGACAAAAATGCAAGTAGCTTAATTGTCATTAGATTCTCACCAGCTTGTAAGTGGTCAATTGAGTAATCATTCCAATGAAACTACTGCTGTATGTAGTATTATTATAAGCAAATTCACTTTTGAAACATGGAATTTAAAGAAAATCTGCCATCATTGTACCTGAAAGAGTAGGCGCACAGAAATGGAAGATTAACTCAAATCTGATCTAGTATTTTTCTGCAGATAATTGTAAGAAAATAAAGGACAAAACCTTTTGTACATATTTAAGCATACATATACCCTGCAAAAATGCTTGTTGTTGACAAATCAGGTCTAAAAAAGGAGAATGCTGGCAGCACTGCTTCTACTATGCACTCACTCTGTCTACTCCTAACTTTCTAATACATAACATCAACAAAAGAAAATCAGCCTTATTTTAAGCCTTACGCCATACAAATTTGCTATCCTTATAATTCTGTGGCCTTATTTCGTTATTGGTGGGTATATCCGCAAATTTTGCAACCAATACTTTTTATATGTAAATGGTCTTGTCGAAACATTCAACAATCCACCCTTTTGTCTCCAAATAAAAGAAAATTTGTATGTATGCACATATGTACATATGCATGAGTGTGTTTTTATGAGTTTTTATGAGCAAAGTGGAATGTCCGGCGAACGTAAATATACCTGCAAAAAATGCGATTTCTCCGGGGCGTGTCCGGGATCAATCGCAAGGGAGCATGCGACTAATACAAGTTTACATCCCTTTATATGGAGCGAATTGATCGTATTTATTCGAGCATGTCCTTTGAAGAGACTAATTGTTCAATTTGTATACCCGAACAGGTACAAATGTAGATTAATCGCTTTCATCCAAAGTAGTAAGCCAAGGCTATTTTTTATGAAAATGTCTAAAATTTATAAATTGTTATATATGTATATTAGAAGAAAGTTTATAGAATTAGCTTTTATCGTGTAGTGAAATCTTTTAAAAAAAATGAAGTATTTTCTGAAAATATTTTAAGTTTTGAGAATGCATTATGCGAGTGTAAAAGACATGTGAAGAATTTTTCAAAGTTGTTAGCCAAGGCTGTTTCTTATAAAATTTCTTTAAAAATTATAAATGTTCATGCCTATTTAAATATTTTACAATAAGTTTTACTTTTGTAAAAAAATCTATTCAATAAATTAAAAATTTTTTTAATTGTCAGTATTGAGTGTATAATTGTAATTGATTTTTCCCGTTCGGTATGAAAGGGATTAATTTACATTTATACCCGTTCGGGAAAAATCAAGGCCTAATTGTCGACTCATTGTTCCCGAAAGAGATCAATCCGGGATAAATCTCTATCGGGATTATTCGCACATTTTTTTCCGGGATATGTATTTTGGTCTGTTACAAAAGTAGGTAGAATGCCATACATGTATATACATACATATGTATATTTTGGTTTTTTAACAAAGTAGGTATAGAATACAAAAAGGTTAGAATATTGACGCCTTTGCAAATAGAGGATAGGTAATTACACAAGGCCATTCATATGTACATATTTACATACAAAAATATTTTCCTTTGTTGACAAAAGGATAAAATACTGATGCGTATAGAAAACAGAATGTATATACATACATACATGTGGTATGTGCATACAGACAAATTTTCTTTTTTTTTGGGTCGAATGTGGAACATTTCGACGACAAGACCATTTACATATAAAAACTGCTGGTCGCAAAATTTGCTGACATACCCACTAAAATATTTTAGCCTTATTTAAGAATTAAACAGCACATTTAAAGTCTTCCGAAATAAGGCCAGAAAATTATAAGGATAGCAAATTTGTATGGCGTAAGGCTTAAAATAAGGCTGATTTTCTTTTGTTGATGTTATGTATTAGAAAGTTAGGAGTAGACAGAGTGAGTGCATAGCAGAAGCAGTGCTGCCAGCATACTCCTTTTTTAGACCTGATTTGTCAACAACAAGCATTTTTGCAGGGTATATGTATGCTTAAATATGTACAAAAGGTTTTGTCCTTTATTTTCTTACAATTATCTGCAGAAAAATACTAGATCCGATTTGAGTTAATCTTCCATTTCTGTGCGCCTACTCTTTCAGGTACAATGATGGCAGATTTTCTTTAAATTCCATGTTTCAAAAGTGAATTTGCTTATAATAATACTACACACAGCAGTAGTTTCATTGGAATGATTACTCAATTGACCACTTACAAGCTGGTGAGAATCTAAAGACAATTAAGCTACTTGCATTTTTGTCACATTCCCGCTAGTTATTTGTTTCCATAATTTCTTAGTTCCTTTGGGAATTTCAATGTCGTACTCATAAACATACATTTATGTGCATACATACAAATTTTCTTTTATTTTTGGGTCGAATGTTGAACATTTCGACAAGACTATTTACATATAAAAACTGCTGGTCGCAAAATTTGCGGACATACCCAACAAACTATTTTAGCCTTATTTAAGAATTAAACAGCACATTTAAAGGCTTGGAAATAAGGCCAAAAAATTATAAAGGTAGCAAATTTGTTTGGCGTAAGGCTTGAAATAAGGCTGATTTTCTTTTGTTGATGTCATGTATTAGAAAGTTAGGAGTAGACAGAGTGAGTGCATAACAGAAGCAGTCCTGCCAGCATACACCTTTTTTAGACCTGATTTGTCAACAACCAGGAATTTTTGCAGGGTATATGCATGCTTAAATATGTACAAAAGGCTTTGTCCTTCATTTTCTTACAATTATCTGCAGAAAAATACTGGTAGAATTGAGTTCATCTTCCATTTCTGTGCGCCTATTCCTTCACATCCAATGATTGAAAGATCTTCTTAAATCTGCTTTTGAAAAAGCAAAATGAACGCTGATTGAAAATCTCCTCAAGCCTGCTTGCTTTTGATTGAAATTTGCTTGAAAATTATTGAATTTTTTTTTTCAAGCAACCGCTAGCTTGGTTTGCTTTTAAACAAACAAGCAAGAGCTTGCTTGGAAATTTTTCAATCAGCTTGTTTCGCTTTTAAGCAGATTGAAAAAATTTTAAACAAGCTATTGCTTGTTTGTTTAAAAGCAAACCAAGCAAGGGAGAGATTGGAAAAAATTTCAAGCGCTTGAAAGGGCAAACAAGCTGCTTGTGCAGATCACTGATTGGTATCAAATGAAAGGTCTTGGTGATGACTTCAACGTTAAACATTGTTATGCCTAGGCCGGGTCCCCAGATATGGGTCACAACGTGGAACCAAGTGACTCCGCAAAGTTTCTGAACGATTTTGGTAGCAAATGAAAGGCGGTGAGCAGTTCTTCAACACAAAGTAAAGGTAAAGCTAAAGCTAAAGGTAAAAGTAAAGGTAAACGTAAACGTAAAGGTAAAGGTAAAGGTAAAGGTAAAGGTAAAGGTAAAGGTAAAGGTAAAGGTAAAGGTAAAGGTAAAGGTAAAGGTAAAGGTAAGGGTAAAGGTAAAGGTAAAGATAAAGGTAAAGGTAAAGGTAAAGGTAAAGGTAAAGGTAAAGGTAAAGGTAAAGGTAAAGGTAAAGGTAAAGGTAAAGGTAAAGGTATAGGTAAAGGTAAAGGTAAAGGTAAAGGTAAAGGTAAAGGTAAAGGTAAAGGTAAAGGTAAAGGTAAAGGTAAAGGTAAAGGTAAAGGTGAAGGTAAAGGTAAAGGTAAAGGTAAAGGTAAAGGTAAAGGTAAAGGTAAAGGTAAAGGTAAAGGTAAAGGTAAAGGTAAAGGTAAAGGTAAAGGTAAAGGTAAAGGTAAAGGTAAAGGTAAAGGTGAAGGTAAAGGTAAAGGTAAAGGTAAAGGTAAAGGTAAAGGTAAAGGTAAATGTAAAGGTGAAGGTAAAGGTAAAGGTAAAGGTAAAGGTAAAGGTAAAGGTAAAGGTAAAGGTGAAGGTAAAGGTAAAGGTAAAGGTAAAGGTAAAGGTAAAGGTGAAGGTAAAGGTAAAGGTAAAGGTAAAGGTAAAGGTAAAGGTAAAGGTAAAGGTAAAGGTGAAGGTGAAGGTAAAGGTAAAGGTAAAGGTAAATGTAAAGGTAAAGGTAAAGGTAAAGGTAAAGGTAAAGGTAAAGGTAAAGGCAAAGGTAAAGATAAAGTTAAAGGAGCATTCCATGGTTTTTACGGGACAAATTGTACGAATTTTTACAGTTTTGGGTTTGAATTAAAGGCACACCAAAATGTTAACCAAAAAATATCTGGTGCATTATTACTGTCTGATAAAATTCTTATTAAAAGCAGAAACTTGCTTTTGAAATATAAAGTGTGAAAAATCTTAAAAAAGTTATGTGTTTGTACGGGACAGGGCTGGTCTACCATAATCCTTGGTTTATGCGAACCCGGTGCAATTTTAGTCAAATTAATTGTATTAGAAAAAAATAAAAAAGTAAATGTGGTAGCACTAATATCAAGGTTTATTCAAACAACAAAAATTTTAGAAATATGGTTACTCCAAAAGAATTAAAAATGCTGTTATGTAATTTTTTACATTGTTTGAACGGGACAAATGGTATAAATCTTTACAATTCACAGAGAAACCAAAAGGTTATCAAACAAAGTTTCTAGTACATCAATATTGTGTGGCTAATTTCTAAACAAAAACCAGAAGCTTGTATTTGAAAAACTAGTATATGTGTGAGAAATCGAAATGTTTGTACGGGAAAAATTTACCATTTTCCATGGAATGCTCCTAAAGGTAAAGGTAAAAAAGACATGTAGAGGGAACCCTCATTATAACATACAAAATTTTTTCGTCGCTGCGAAGCGGGACGGGTATTTGCTAGTATAATATATATAAGTATATAATATATATCTGTGACATTTTTTTTTTTTAAACTCAACTCGAGTTAGGAAAATATGTCAAAGTTTACTAAGGCACTCTGCACACGGAGCGTACTGCTTTAGACGCGTATTAGATACTACAGACGAAAGCTGTACGCTTTGATGTCGCGCACGTATATTTCAATTGAGGGCTGCACACGAGTCGTCAGCTTCATGCATTCGTCAAAGTATGCTGGCTACATGTCGCTTGGCGTAAAGCAGTGCTGGTAGCTAGGCGTACTACGCTTAGAAAAGAGGAAGAAGAAGATGTTTGTTTACATTTTTCCACTTGGTGGAATTTATGAAAGCAGTAAAATTTTTGTAAAAAATCGGAAAAAATTAGTGTATAATTAAAGAAAATGGAAGATTCCGTAAAATTTTTTATCTTTTCTATTTAAAGCTTCGAAATTTAAAGCAAAAAACCGTATTATTAATTTGTTTGTTTGTTTTGTGCAGCGAAGTTTCATGTCGCTTCGTGTGCAGATCTTGAGGCGTAGAGAAATCGACGCTACATGAAATGTCTCGTACGCGTCTATGACGATACGCCTCGTGTGCAGAGTGCCTAAGGCGAAATTAAAAAAAAACCCTTATAATTTGCTTTATTAACTAATACCTATTAGAAACTTGTTTCGGACTATAATTGGCTGCAACAAATGAAAAATGATAGATTGACGGGTATGTAATGAAGCTTTATTAATTAAGCAAATGCACATTTTTTTACTTCACTTAAGATATTTTTGGATTTGAAGAGAGGTCGAGTTAAGTTCTTTTAGTTGGTTCCGTGGTAGAGGTAGAGTAGAAGGTAGAGGTAAGTGTGGAAGTAGACGTAGACATGCAAAAGCTGTGAAATTTTAAATTATATAAAAATTTTCAAATGCCAAAGAATTTTCACTCGCATAGGGCGAGCTTCGTTTGTTATTTATTATAGCCAATTTTTGTTACCAATAATGTAATAAATTTAATATGATACTGGGTAAAAGTCAACCTTGTGGGTGATAATCCAGATCTCTATGCATAGATCAAAATTTTTTCAGACTAACCGTTTTCTGGTATTCTAGCCTAAAAAATTAGCATGTTTTTTCGATTTCCCATTTTCTCTTTAAAAATTTTTCGCAAATGCAAATATCTAGGTACAAAAAATATAGATACAGATTCTTAAAGGAAATTGAATGGGCTACAAAATAGGTTAAACAACTTTTTTTTGTAAAGTTACTGTTTCAAAAGTTATTAACTCTTGAAATGGAAATAAAAGAAAAATCTGGTTTTTTTGGCTCTAGATCCATTTTTTTCCTTCTGTTGAATAAATTTATATTACAAATCATCTAGAATAGTTATTTCATCTATATTAAAACTAAAAATAAAAAATTACTCATAAGGTTCAAGACTATTCTCGCTCAAACCCTTTTTACTATGTTCGAATTTAACTTTACTGTTTTAAACCAGAGGCCGGCATGGTGAGAGGACGCAATATGTGGGAGTATAGGTATGTTGCGCTCAAAAATGTTTATGTGTTGGTGGTATTGCATTGGAAAAAATTATATGTAGTATAAGTTAACAGATAAATCTTGACGTGGTCGACGTAACTTAAATTTGATAGGAAAACATAGTATATATCTTATGTGTTGTGTTTACTTGAACTTTTTTTCAAGTTTTTTGGAGAGGGTGCTTTTTGAAAATTAAAAATTTTGTTTTTGTTTTTTAAATTCATATGTGGGTTTTTAACGAAATCAAGCTAACTTGCTTCAATCAAGCACATTTTCGGAATTCAAAATGTACCTACATATGTATCTGTTGTATAACTGTATTCAAAAATTTACTATATTTTATCCTAAAACAGTCTTTAAGCTTAGCAATCAACTGATCTCTCTCTACTCCTCTTACCAACTGGAGATCAGGATGACGAGCGTCATAATGGCGCTTAAGATGAAATACGTCTTTGCATTTTAAAACTTGGCTGCATACAAGACACTCAGCATCATTAAAAATATTTAGACAAAAAAAATCGTTTTCAAACTCCATCTACCTGATCAATGAAATATAATTTGCATTTATGCTCAGTGTACCATTAAATAATCAGGCAATGCGGTATCAATCTGCTTCATTTAATGCTAGCATGAAACTGAATAAAATTTGATTTTTTTGTGCTCTGCTTGTTGACGCTCGTGTTGTGTGCGTGTAATTACGAACTGTGTACGTGAGACGGCCGAACATACTTCGACTCCCAGGAAAATATTTGCCGGCCGTTGTTTTAAACCATAGGTAGGTATTTTTTTTGTGAGGGTGTATTGGTAAATGCGAGAGTAACTTCGCTACAGTGGTGCTAATAGCAAAATTTTCGCGTTAGTTGCTTAACCGACAGGAAGGAAGTAACAACGAGATCGCTTTGTGCAAAAATTTTATGAAAATATTAACCCTAGTTCGGCCGACAATTTTTACAACTCATTTCGGCCGATGCAGTCACCCGGGTGACCATATTTAAAAATTTGAAAGTTCAGCTGTAAATGGAGGGTAGTAAAGAAAAAATGTCTGAAAAATTGCGAAACAAGTGAAATTAAGTGAAAATAGGCATCTGAAAAGATTAAAAGCTGATTATTTTTACTGTTCATTTTGGTACAATTTTAAAAAATGTAATTCAGTTATTTTAAATTGTTGAAAATGGCCACCTCTAAGCGTGTAAAATACGAGGACGCAATCAGTTCAACCAATAAAGATAAAAATACAGACAGTAGGATTGAAATTCAGCGGTTTGTAGACATAACCGACTGCAGAACACCGTTAATCGAAGGTAAGTATGCCATTTCAGATGAAATTTGTACTGGATATTTATGCTATATAGAACACTAGCAAATACCCGTCCCACTTCGCTGCGACAAATCACACTATGCCACTCCCTTCCCTATCGGTCTCCCCACCAGTCAGCATTTCCCGTTCCCCCTATCTCTTCCTCCTCCTATACTACTCTCACTCTCTCTCCCCGTCTCATGTTCCTTATCAACAAATTTCCATGGCCATCCGGTGCACATATCGGTGTACATGATGATTACTAATATATTTTGGATAACCGACTGGAAAATTGGAATGGAATGAACTCTCTATTGAAGCTCTGATTGATACCTTTAATTTGATACCAATAATAATAATAATAATAATAATAATACCCAACGGTTTACCCTCCATATCCCGCCCGACCGACGCGAGGGGCGCCAATCCGCATGACGCACGGATTTGTTTTTTTTTTTTTTTTTTTTTTTTTTTGTGCCGAGTCGTACAGGAAGGGGTTTGTTAGGTGTCGAGATCTAAAACTATTCAGCTACAGAACAAAATTCATCAGCTGATTGTATATCATTTATTAAGTGAGGCTAGAACTATTTTTTTTATAATAAAAAGCGAGTCTGAAGTGTCAAACGTGCTGGAGTGATTATTAAAGTCATGGCATAAGCGGCGGAATGGTTCATTTAATTCGAAATTTGTTTTGCAAGGTTTCACAAATAGTGGCTTGAAATGCCTCGATACTCTACATGGAACGTTAAAATATAACTCACTTAGAAGGCATGGGCTATTTATAAGTCCAGTGATTAATTTAACCATAAAAACTATACAAAGCATCTCTCTACGACTAGAAAGTGAAGGCAAATTAATGAGTTTTAAACGAGAAGTGTAAGGTGGAAGAATGTAATCTGAGTCCCAACGAAAGTTCCGCAAAGCAAAAAGCAGGAACTGCTTTTGGACAGATTCTATTTTATCTGAAAAACACTGGTAGTGGGGATTCCAAATAATAGATGCGTATTCCAAGATAGGTCTAATTAAGCTTGTAAATAGAGCTTTTGTGACGTAAGGATCATTGAACTCCTTAGACCATCGCTTTATAAATGCAAAGACAGCTTTAGCTTTGTTGACAGTGGAGTTTATATGGAGGTTAAAGGTGAGTTTGGAGTCCATTGTGACGCCAAGATCGATAAAATTAGTTACCTGATCTAGATTATGCTGTGATATTTTATAAGAAGCTGGTTGTACTGTTCTACGAGAAAAGCACATAACTTTACATTTTTTTAAGTTTAGCGGCATGTAGTTTGCTTTACACCAATGAACAAGGTTGTTAAGATCTGCTTGTAAGAAAGATCTATCTTCTATAGAGGAAAATGATTTAAATAGTTTTACATCATCAGCATATAATAAGATCTTAGAATGTTTTATTACAGACGAAATATCATCAATGAATAGCAGGAACAGAATTGGCCCAAGGTGGCTTCCTTGGGGAACGCCCGAAGGAACGAAAATGACATCGGAAGAACAATTTTTGAAAATAACTTTTTGAGTTCTACCATGTAGGTATGAAGATATCCATCGAATAAAACTGGGTTGAAGACCTATTAGACCTAGTTTACGGATGAGCAATGAATGACATACTTTGTCAAAAGCTTTACTAAAATCCGTGTAAATTACATCTGTGTGAGCATTTTCTCTAAATCCATTTGAAACATAAGTTGTGAACTGCAATAAATTAGTTGTGGTAGATTTTCCAGTAGAAAACCCATGTTGAGATGGCGATATTGATGAGGAAATAGAGTACTTCAGATAATTAACAATGATTGCTTCAAATAATTTTGGAACCGCTGACAGCTTGGCTATGCCTCGATAATTTTCAATAGAAGACCTACTGCCATTTTTGTGTAGGGGTATTATAAAAGATTCCTTCCAAACTAATGGGAAAACACCTTTTTTTAGAGACAAGTTAAATAAGGATGTTAGGGGCTTGTAAATATTTACAGCACACTTTTTAAGAAAGCAAGCCGGAATGAAATCCGGTCCAGATCTAAATGAATCTTTTAAGGTTTTTAATGAATTTAAGACTACTTCCGGAGATATAACTAAGACATGAGTTAAATTGGATGGGGTAAGTCTAAACGGATAATCACTACTTTTAGGAGAGTCCATAGAATAATTCGAACTAAAAAATTTTGCGAACATGTTAGCAATAAGTTGGCTATCAGAAGACGCAGTGTTATTATAATTCATGGCGGACGGAAAACTATGAACTCTACGTTTTGAGTTGACGAAGTTATAGAATGATTTGGGATCGTGAACCAGTTTTTTCTTCATTTTGCATAAGTATGATTTGTAACATTTTTTGTTTAATGCCATGTATCTATGCCGCAAGACTGAGTACTTGACGTAATCTCTATGAAGACCAGATTTTTTGTATAGCTTAAGAAAGCGTGACTTTTTATTTTTTAATTTTTTAAGCTCTTTGGTGAACCATAACTGTGTTTGTTCTTCATTGACCCTGCGTTTAGGAACATACTTTAGAAATATATTTCGGGGGCTATTTAGGTCCATGTTTCGGCCTCAATCCCGGGAACCGATTGAAATATACGTATAGTGTAAAATATATATAGATACCCTGATCAGAAACCTTTAATTTGATACCAATATTACGAAAAAATATTTGGGGTCATCCGGGTCCACGTTTTGGTCTCTATCTAGAGAACCGACTGGAAAATTGAAATGGAATGAACTCTCTATTGAAGCTCTAATTGATATCTTTAATTTGATACCAATAATGCAGAAAAATATTTCGGAGGAATCTGGGTCCATATTTTGGCCTATATCTCGGGAAGGGGTTGAGATACCAGAATTAAATGTGGTCATAATTTCAATCTAATACCAGGTGATCATTGTGTCAAAATTTGAATGTGATCGGCCCGGTAGTTTCGGCGTCCATAGGGAACAAACATACAAACAAACAAACAAACAAACTTTCATCCTTATATATATAGATATATAGATTGACGGGAGCGGATATTGATACGTTGTTCGACGAGGATGACCATGATGTTAAATTTGGCAATGGCAACGATGTTGAAGATGACAAAACTGACAATATTGAATTCTATGGAATTTTATTGCATAGCTTGTGGAGTTCATAAGACCAGCATGGAGGCGATTGATGCCCTATGGACTTCTTATTCATTTCAACTATACCATTCAGAGAAACTTTCCATTTCGTGATCGAGTGTCATTCCGTCAATGTAACCCGTCAAACCCAGCAAAATATGGCATACAAATATTTTGTATTTAGGCCAGCAACCTATCTAAAAGGACTTGCTCGTGAATTGGCCACTGGAGCTATAAGTCGCCACGCATCAAACCCTCGTATCCTGCAGCATTATCACGTACATATCTACCGATATGCAACCTGTTCTGAATACTCGTTTATCTCCGTCCATCGTATAAGAAACGCGAATTGAGCACCGTGATGAAACTGGTCAAATGGCAATCAAAGGCAGGTGTCATGTTTGTCAGCATGTGAACTAAAGACAACGGAACTCCCGAAAAGTTTGCTCAGTTTGTAAACGGCCAGGGTGTCAGGAGCACATACAGTCAATTGTGAAATGTGTTGAGTGTAGGAAATAATCATATGCCAACATTTCCATTTATATGTATGTATATTACGTTTCAATTTTCCCGTGGTCACCCAGGTGACTACGTCGGCCAGAATAAGAATATAAGATCTCAAACTGTAACAGTGTTCTATGGATTAAATCTTAAAACTTTATTTCGTGTTTTTTCTGCTCAAAATTAACAACTTTAAGATGTCATGGAACATGAGGTAATAGACTTTATTAAAAATATGTTTTTTTGTGGGAAAAATGTGAAATAGTCACCCAGGTGACTCGTCGGTCGAACTAGGGTTAATGCGCGACTAAAAATAACGCAGTGAAAAATTATTTAGAATTGCCCTAAATGCTTTCATTCATTAAATTTACTATTGCATAAAAAATATGAACAAAGCGACGATACGTGTTATCCCTTTGCTGTCTGCAACACGACTGGCATGAAAATTCTGTTCGAACACCACTGTGGCGCAATTGATTTTTCGCTCTCAACAGCAACTGAAATGAAGAGCATAAGAATACGTGTGAAGAGCGTAAGGCTCAATTGAGCTAGCTTTGCCTATCAGTGTTTTAAACCAGTGATCGGCGAAATCTGAAATGAGGTTGTGTTGGTGAGAACATGCGCACCCCAGTAGGAAATTGATCCGCTTCAAGTGGAATATACATAGGTATATATAGAATAGACATTTTTGGTTGATTGTTGTTTTTGTTTTTTGCTTTTGAAAGGAAAAGAAATTCTTAATGAAAAAAAAAGTATCTCTTCTGAAAAAAATTAAAGGGTAGTTGGCTAAAACAGAGTGTTTGGAATACAAAAGTCATCCAAATAAGAGTACAAAAACTCTTTGTGAAATACTTCGCAATGCTTTTGTAGTGCATAATCATTTGTATTATTTTTAAACACTTTATAGCAAAAAGGCATTACATATCGCCGAAGGCATTTCCATCATATAAAATTTCTCGCCGGGCATTTTATTTGTGGGCATACATACATACATTACCCGTATAAAGTCAATGCTTGCGTTCAACCACGAAGCGACATAGTCAGGCGCAATGTTTATCGTTCGACAGTTGGTAAACGACTGATGAAGAGAGTAAGAATACGTGTGAATCAGCGTTGCCACTTTGGTTACTTTTTACCAAATTTGGTTACAAATTTTTCGTTTGGTTACGTGGTTACTTTCGGCCGATTTTGGTTACATTGACGGTCCATGTGTTGAGTACACCATTCAATTTTTAGGAATACGCTTTTAATTTTTCCAAACTATAAAATATTTGTTATCCAAATTTTATCAAATTCCAAATATGTATGTAATTTATTGTTGGGGGTAAATGGAAAAATGCAACCACTATTTCCAGCAAATGTTGAGTGTATAGTGAAAATCAATGAGGCAAAGGTGGGAAAAATTCAACAGCTTTCACAGAGTGTAAAAGCGTTCGCACATCGTGGCTGAATATGGAATGTATCACGGGTTCGATCTCTGTAAGTCCTTTCTTCAAACATTGTAGGAGACAAAAAACAAAAATTAAATAATTTCGAAATAAAAAAAAAATCTGTTCATGTAAATATTTTGGACATTTTGGACCTACACAATTTGGGTATCACTGAATGATCTAATTTTGGTTACTTGTTTCTAGTTTTGGTTACTTTTATTTTGTATTTTGGTAAATTTAAAAATTTTTAAGTGGCAACGCTGGTGTGAATTGACCATTGTGGATGGAGAACAGTGAAATGACTCTGAGATGTGTTTAATACAGGTCGAACAGCTGTGCTCAGCTGATTTTAAGAGTTGCTTATTTGGTATCAAGGGTCCCAGTTTCTGGCTGAGTTGCATTAGATAGTGTCACAAAATTTAGAATTAAATAGTATCATTAACAAAAAAAAAGTTGCATAAAAAATACCTTTTTATTGACTATTATTAAATAAAACCATATTTCTGGTAATAAGAGTTTGTTTTGTGTACAGGTTTCTATTTATTTTGCGAAAATTTTGTAAACAAAATAATAGTTTTAAAAGTTTCTAAAAAGTACATCGAAATGCAACCGTGTGCTAAAATATGCAACCATGCAAGCACCTTCGGGTTTTGTTTCGCCATTTTTATTTCGCAGCCATTTTCAACATTTATGATGGTCAGCAACATATTAATATTACAATTGTAATTGGGCCAATAATTTCCTTTATGTGCCAGTAAAATTCATTAAAAGAGCAATTTCCTATTTGAAATTATAAGAAAATCCAATTTGTTTAAAGTATATGCAAAAAATAAGCGTCAACACAGAAGTTGCATTGAATTACTGCGTGTATTAAAACTAGTAGATTAACGTATGTATGTGTGTGGGATTGGAAAAAAGGTACGTACATATACACGTATTATTTAATGAATAATGGAGAATAATTAAAAGTTCGCTTTTTAAATTGCAGAGCTTATTCCTTGTTTTTATTTTGGGTCTAATTGCAATCGGTATATTCATGTTTACCTAAGAATCAGCACAGTTTAATGCACTCGGTTTCATATTTGTCCTACTGGCATCGCTCAAACATATTATATTGTGGCAAACAATAATAAACAACCGATGGTGATCTAACAAAGCTCTGCCACGCAGAGTAAAATGTTAGCGGATTCTAATGCGCACGAAGCTAGTGCCCATAGTCAACATTTACCAAAAGATTTCCTCGGTGATAATAGCACATGGGAATATGTTATGTCTTCGGATATACTCACCTCGTATTGTTTTAGCAGCCCATTATATATATATTATATGTAATATATGTAAATTACAGTGCGTTCAATCGCAAACACCAAGCAATTTCAACTTCAACCAAAGAGGATGGTTTTCATGAGGCAAACTCACAATATAAAATAATCTACATGGGGTGTTTACTTTTCTGGTTATCAAACCAAAGAGTTATGTGTGATATGGAGCGACGTATGGCAACGCTATGTTTGGAACTGAGTGAAATTTATGAGATTGAAAGCAATAATGATACTGGTATTGATATTATTAATAATGTGCCATATCAGGCTGCGAATACAATTGTTGCAAATTTTGCTAAAGCTGGAGGTATTTGCAATGCAGAGCAGATATTGCCGATGGCGTTAAACGTATCGCTCAGTTACATCGCCAATACGGTACAAATGATTGCATTGATCACCAACCGATCGCTAAGGTATGTATATTTAACGTCTCCATACATACACACATATGTACATATATACATTTCTATTTACATAACAGAAATGACATTATAAATAAATTATTCATCAAGGATCTCGATCGCCCATAATGGACAACGCAAAAGCGAAAACATTTTATAACTATTCAAAGTAAGCAATGCATACATTATATACATACATATATACAGTATTAAATGTTATTCTTTTATATTAGGTTTCCACTTTTTAGTCGCTCGACGATACCTTCCAATCCAGTGAGATACGCAATATTCTTACTTAACCAAAATGTCGCTCAGCTCTGCTACGATTTTGCAGGCATACGCTGTGTGCTTTAAACTAAAAAATATCAAACAGATATATAATCACTAGGGCATGGAATTTCATGTACTAAAAAATAAAAAATATGCGCATAAAAAATGCAACAAAAACTGAGAAATATGCACGAAAAATCAAAAAAAAAAATGCATTAATTCAAATTTTTTCAACTTCAGATAATTCATGTTTATTGAAGTTACAATAGTTAAATAAATTAGGTACAAACATTTTTTAATTCAATTTTGCTCTTACGTTGTACGTTTATACATATCGTTAGCTTAGAGTGCAAACTGTGTAAGTCCACCTTTTATGAAAAAGTGTATTTTTATGTAGAACGCTAGAAAAATAAAATACGCACGACGCTAAACAAGTCTGTGATACTTGTCATATTTCTAATCGTTGTTATTCAGCGATACGTAAATTGTGTAAGTCCAAAAAGCGAAGAAAATTGTGTAAGTCCAAAATATTTACATGAACAGAATTTTTTTTTTCATTTCGAAATTTGTTAATTTTTTGTTTTTTGCCTCTCCTACAATGTTTGAAAAAAGGACTTACAAAATTTGCACTCTAAGCTAGCAATATGTATGTATGTTTTTATAGATATGTACATAAATTCAGTCTTGAACATTTCATAATTTGTAAAGGTTAATCCTTATTTAACGATTCATTAGCATACACAATGAAATATTTTTTCATATTCTCAAAAAGAAAACTTTGCCGATTCGGTCGGAAAAAGCTCTTATACATAGAAAACGAACGTTCTACATCCACAGAGGTAATAGGAGCATGTTTGAAAACGGCTCTTTGTCGCCAGGTATGCACCGTATCGAAAATACTAATAATAGCCGTGTTCACACGAAACTCTATTCGTCGTCAGATGACTGTTATGCATGAATTTCGTTTGTATAAAACTGTCAACTAGCAAATTACAAAAATAGGAAATATAATGCGAAATATGTAATAAAAAAATGCAAACAACGCAAAATATGTAAAAATATGCATATATGACCAAAATATGCAAAAACATTTGAATGCCATTTTTAAGACAATTTCACGATTCGCAAAGATTGTTTATTTATTTTGCTCTACCTAAATCTAAGAAAAACATGTATTTGCATAGATTTCCATGCCCTAATAATCACTTAAATGATGTAAAAAATTCGGGGGATGATGAAATGCCCTTGAATAATTCTTATCGCGATTGCTATTTCATCCATGCTGTAATAATTTTCCGTGACTTTATGTAGGTTAGGTTAGGTTAGAGTGGCTGCCATAGGGGCACACTTAGGCCAGTGCAGAGGCCCATTGTGATACCACAAGAAGAAAACAGATTACTCCTCCTTTTTAAACCAGTTTGATAACCTAATGAAATTCACCAGGTCCTTTATGTCGACAACCGCGACTTTAGATAGGCTATCCAGGAAAGGTGTCCCAAGAAAGCGTCGTCTGGCGCTGTTAAGAGCCGGGCAATGGCAAATGAGGTGTTCGATTGTCTCCTCTTCCTCATCATCTTTGCAGCTTCTGCAGCATCTACGGTAGGGTGCACCCAGTCTCTCTGCGTGTTTCCCGATAAAGCAGTGTCCTGTGAGTACCCCCACAAGGTTCGAGATTTCCTCTCTCCTTAGAGTACATATTTGACGAGATCGCTTGTGGTCCCAATTCGGCCAGGTTTGTCTTGATGTTCGATATACTGGGTTCTGTTGCCATCTATCGCTTGCCAGTTTATAGTTATGCTGTTTAAGCATTAGCTTGCATGTGGCAAACGGCATACCTATGCGTTCTTTGTCAGGAAGAACCTGCTCGGTAGTGCCTTGCCTTGCAAGCTCATCTGCCCTACAATTTCCCTCGATATCCCTATGTCCCGGGGCCCACACGAGGTGCAGACGGGTCTGTTTGGCCATCTCCTGCAGAGATCGGCGACAGTCCAGTGTTAGTTCAGAATTGAACGAGTTGGAGCCGAGAGACTTAATTGCTGCTTGGCTGTCGCTGAAGATGAATAGATCCCTGTGGATAGGTTCATGTCCTATACGGTTGACAGCCTCCATTATGGCTGACACTTCAGCCTGGTCCCCGACGCCATAATTCACCCTACCCTGGCACTGTTTAAATGGCTCGAGAGCCTCCTTATTTAGCGCCAGGACCACCTCCCTTCTCGGGCCCACTGCGTCTTCGACTCGAATGACGCTCCAATTCTTCGTAGGGAGGGATGGGTTCATAACCTGCAGCATCGTGAGTATCCGCTCAGGAGCTGCTGGGGTTACAGGAACCCATACCCTGGCCCTAGGCCGAATCGGAACGTCCTCCCAGTCGACGACCTCTAGTCGCGCACCGGGGTACACCTCGCCGACCCTCGCGACCGCAGCCTTATACAGGCTAACGGTCCTTGCGTCATCGCAAGCGAGCACCTTAATCTGGCCCTGGTACCATCCCGCGTCTATACCACGTGGGGGTGGTCCTGGAGACTCCAGCACGACGTCAAGGATGGCGTCGGTGATGGCGGCCAGGACCCACAACCACTTGTCCTTCGGGATGGCCCCACGGTCATTTCCGCGGTCCAGGACCACAACGAGGATCCTGTCCCTGGCAACCTCGGCGAAGGTTGGCTTGGGCACACCGGCGTGCTGCTGTAGCCGCTTCGGTTGGGGCTTTAACTCCTCATCCGATCTCTGGCGCTTAAAGGGAGTGACACTTTCCACATTTTTCCCCAACACGTTTTGGAACGACGGCAGCAGAGCTTTCGCCCTAACTACCGCCTCCCTCACGTCCTGGGGCAGCGTGTGGAGTGCTACCCCCCCCCGTATCGTTTGAGGACCTTTGCGGCCCTCCGTTTATCCCCATATTGGGGTTTATTGTTCAGGGTGGGGCGGCTCGTAGTTTCCCTCGCTGCCGCTCCCCCGGTAGATGTATTAGCTTCGGCTACCTTCCCCTTCGGATCAGCATGGCCAGGTCGTGAAACCACTGCCGCTGACGTCGGGGGAAAAGTTGCCTTTAAGGCGCTTGATGGATCCCTGGCCTCAGGAGGAGCTGGACGGCTCGCCGTTCCCAGCGTTGCCGTGACAGCAGCCCTGCTGGTGCTGGGCTCCATCGTATCACCCTTCAATGTATTGAAGAAGGCTACCTTCTCCTTTGGCGTACTATTTCCAGGTCGCGAAACCACTGCCACCGCCTCTGTGAGAAAGGTCGCCGTACCAACACTCGATGGACCACCCGCAACAGTGAGGGCTGGGCGGCTCGCCGTTTCCAGCGCTGCCGTTCCAGCGTTCCCACTGGAGTTGGGATCCATCGGGCGTCGATCGTCTCTACTTTCGGCTACTTTCTCCTTTGGCTCGGTGTGGCCAGGTCGTGAGACCATTGCCACCGCCTCGGCGAGAAGGTACGTCGTTCCAGCACCTGGGAGGTGTTCAGCATCAGCAGGAGCCGGATGGTTCGCCGTTTCCAGCGCTACCATTCCGGCGGTCCTACTGGTGCTGGGGCCCCCCAAGCCGCCAGTCAAAGTTGTTGTTGTTTGGTGAGAGGCAAGCCTCCCACCCACGTGGACGCCATGTAGGCGCGAAAGCATCCTTGGCGCTTGCGCCGACGCAGTCCTCCTCCGAGTGGAGGAGGACGAAGGTTTTTTGTTTTGTTTTGTTTTTGTTTTTAGATTTGTGTCCATGCGAAAAGGGCCCAAACTCGAAGCCGCTATCCTTCCCCGTTTCGTGCAGTCACTAAGGATCCCAGGTTATGTGTGAAATCAGGGACAGCCTGGGGAGGTTGGAACCCCCGCCGTCATGTGGGGGGGCCCAGAGCCATCCATGCAAAGACAGGAGTAATCTCAACTGCACCTGCACCGCCAACTTAACGGCGACGGCTGGGAACGTACTCCGAGACTTGCCAAGTTTTAACGGGGCGGAAGACGGTTGCGACATTAGCCTGACAGCCATTTTTGTGGGGTGTCACCCCCACATACTCAGGTGTCAGATTGCCACGCCCGCCAGCCCGAAGCAAACTAATCCGAATAGAGAAGCCAGAGAAAGTGCGTAGACAAAGCAGGGTCAAAATGGAGGAGTGGTCCTCACCTAGATGGTTGGGACGGGTTTCCCCGTCCTAGATGGTTGGGGTTAACAGTGCCACCAAACGTGAAGGAAAAGTAGGAGATTGAGAGTGAGAGGTGAGAGGCTTCATTTCCGAGGATCGGCCATCGAGTTAACACATCACTAACCTTTTTGGCACCTGACTTTATGTAACATTTTAGCAGTTTCAAAAAGATTAAAATAAGCGGATTTTATCGCAGTGATCTGTTCGTATAGCGTATTCATGCGATGTTGATGAAGCCGTTGAACAAACTCCAACAAGAAACGTTCTCGCTCCTCCAATGCCGTAATGAGTGGTCTAAATAACGAACGTATATTATACGTTAGGTCGTTCAGGTTTTCATCGATTATATGCGTATAGCCAAATTCATTATTAACGCTTTTTCCAGTAGCGTTATTCCTAACCTACTGCTTTCCAAAACGTTTATTATATGTTAAGTCGTTACAATTCTCATCTATTATGTGCGTATATCTATGTTGTGGCTGTCTACATCATAGATGTTCCCTTGAATCATATTCGTCTTGCAAAAGAATCCAAATGCTAGCAGGAATGATTCGATATTGTTATAACATATGAGCTAGTATATAATGTAAAATATTATATTATTTTGCACATATCCATGCGTGTAAAAGTATTGCATAGAACAATAAAACTTTACGTAATGCGCAAGTTAATTTTTGTATATGTATTGGGGTTTCCCCTTTCAAAACGAGAGCTTTGAGCACCATTTGCCTACAGTGTTATTGTACTAATTTAATATTAAATGTAATTACATACACATTTTTCGATTTCGCTACAAAATCTTTGACTGGCATGTACGCGTGCTTCGAATGTAATTGCCACAGGCAAATGTCGCAAATTAGTTGTTTGCAATATTTGCATTACGCATAAATCATACGTGCCTTTGTGCCAGTATCCTCCATTACTTGCATTACTCCCATGAATCATATTTGTTTTTTTTTTTTTTAATATTAAATCCTATATCATAGATGATGGCACTCATATTTGTTTTTTTTTTTAATATTAAATCCTTACAAAACTGCCTACATCATAGATGATGGCACTTCACCTTCAATTTATTTATTTTGTTTTGGATTTATGCCTGTTGATGCAGACGTTGTACGAAAGCTACAAGGATGAGTGGTCGAAATAACGAACGTTTATTATATGTTAAGTCGTTACAATTCTCATCTCTTATGTGCGTATATCTATGTTGTGGCTGTCTACATCATAGATGTTCCCTTGAATCATATTCGTCTTGCAAAAGAATCCAAATGCTAGCAGGAATGATTCGATATTGTTATAACATATGAGCTAGTATATAATGTAAAATATTATATTATTTTGCACATATCCATGCGTGTAAAAGTATTGCATAGAACAATAAAACTTTATGTAATGCGCAAGTTAATTTTTGTATATGTATTGGGGTTTCCCTTTTCAAAACGAGAGCTTTGAGCACCATTTCCCTACAGTGTTATTGTACTAATTTAATATTAAATGCAATTACATATATGAAACTGCGCCTACATTGTTAATTGAAGCAGTGACAATAAAAAACGTTATTGTACTTTAGTTGTAAGATTTTATATATAAATATAAATAAATAAATATAAATTGTTACTTTCTAATTAAATATTGGTATGAAATTAAAGGTAAACATGTTGCCATGGAAAGTTGTTGATAAATCGCCCAAAAAATTAAATATTTTGATGAAATTTGGAATGCAAGTTGGTATACAGACTGAGACGGTTGGTATTGCAAATTGGGACCATGACCACGTCCAATTTTCCTATATATTCATAACTCAGAAGTCGCAGCAGATATCGCACGTTTTATTCTATAGGGATTTAACTCGAAATTCTCGATCAGCAAATTAAATGCTCCTTAAATTTTAAAGGAACTTTTAATTTGATTATGAAATCGGCGCTAAGGAATAAAGGAACTTTTAATTTGATTATGAAATCGGCCCTAAATCCCTATTAAATAAAACGTGCGATATATGGATCAAATTTGGTACGCCTGATGTACTTAAGCAAATGTTTGGAGGAAAAATTGCCAAAATCGGTTGACGATCACGCCATCTCTATTATATAAAAATGAATGTGTGTGTGTCCTTTATGGACTCCCAAAGTAATCAACCGATCTTTATGAAATTCTCACAGTAGATTCATGTGGTATTAGCGCACATAATAGGGTATAAATGTAGAATATCGAAAAAGGAACTTGCCGGAATATAGACCCAAATGTGGATCCAGAGTGACCCAGCAAGTCTTTCAGCAATATGGGTATGAAATGAAAGGTGCTGAGCAGGTCTCCAACATAGTTATTTTCATTGCGATGCCTAGGCCTGGTCCCCAAATATGGGTCAAAACGTGGACCCGGATGACTCACGAATGTTTCTAAGCGATATTGGGTTCCTTTGTCCAAGTTTACATTTAATACTTACCAAGTATATTCATATTCAATTAAATACTCGATTTCAATTTTTATATATATGTATATATTTTTTTTTTCAATATATTGGATGCAATTTATTAATTTTAAATTTAATGTCTTGTTTAACAGTAACATAAAAACTTTCATATTCCTACATATATTAAATATTCCTAAATACAATACAAATCTTAAAAATATTAACTTAATCTCATATATTAAATATAATTAAATACAATGAGACAAGTTTTCTCAAGTGGGCCACCTAAAATCGATTTTTCGATATTGTATGGTTTATGGATCAATTTTGAAAGCTAACAAACATTGTAATATGATCGCAAAAGTGTTTTTTCTAGTTTTGATTTTTCAGCGAGTTATTCGCGGTCAAAGTTTTTTTAACGGTTTTTAATTTTTTTGAATAACTCGGTAACCAATGCTGCGATTCTATTGATTTTTTCGGCATTAGTTAGGAAACTTATTTAGCAAGAAGATGTAGTGGCCACTTTTTGAAATTTTAAAAATGGCATAACTCAAAAGTTCATTTTTTGAAAATAATCGCGCTTTTTCGCCGTTTTTTCCACGTTCTCATATGTTTAGGAAAAAACACCAATCAGCATTCTATGCGCTTAATATCAGGCTTCATTTTGCAGAAAAGAAATTTTGGTAACTCCGTACCAAAAAAAAGTTACAACGTTTTTAGTGAAGGCCGGTTGGGGGTTAAAATCAATTTTTTTATATTTTTATTTTTTTTCTACTTTACAGCTTAAAATCACGTTAGGGGGAAATATAGAGCGTCCCACGTCAATTTTAAAAATCGGATGTAAAATAAAAAAGTTAGAATGAAAAAACCATAAGCGCGGAATTTGGCGAGATAAAACAAAACCAAAATTCGTCCCTTAATCTCCTAAACCATAAGCTTCAAATTTAGGGGCTGACTTTTGCAAATTTTTTCGATTTAACATGGTTGGGTTATCTAACCGAGTTTTTCGTCCATAAAATGTCCGTTTTTCTCACCTGAAAACAATTTTATTTTTGTGTTTTTTGGGTATCATTGCATACAAGAATATTTTGCGCTAAAATTACAAGCGATAACCACAAGTTATACTCTGTTCGAAAGACAATCAAAATACGCTTCCAAAGACATACAACTAGCGGTGGTAGAGAACTTGTCAAAATAAAAAATTTGATAATTTTTTGCGATCGAAAGCAAAAACTTTGGTTTTAAAAGTAGATTTTTTATAAGAATTTGTAAAAATCAGGAAAGTTTTGAAAGAGTTTTTAGTGCTTAGCACGAAATTTTTATTTTAATTCAATTTTTAATTGTTGGGGTAAGTGGAAAAAATTCAACAACTATTTACAGCGAAGGTTGAGTGTATAGCTATTTCACGAAAAACCATTTTCGATCATCAGCACTCTTTTCGGAAGTGGATGCACCGGGGATTGAACCCGAGTCCATTCCAACTTCAGCCGCAATGACCCAACGGATAAACACACTCGGCCATTGAGACTCTGTGCAAGCTGTTGGATTTTCCCCACTTTTGCCTTTTTTCATTTTCAACATTAACGTTAGTGTGTATATGCTTTTGCATATATTCTCCACAAACGTGCTGAATTTTTTGTTGTAGGCAGTTCGCAATGAACATTGTTGTTGGTATTTTATTTTATGTATATACCAAACAACGTTAACAATTTTACTTGAAAGAGTTTTTAGTGCTTAGCACGAAATTTTTTATTTTAATTCAATTTTTAATTGTTGGGGTAAGTGGAAAAAATTCAACAACTATTTACAGCGAAGGTTGAGTGTATAGCTATTTCACGTATAGCTATTTCCACTTACCCCAACAATTAAAAATTTAATTAAAATAAAAATTTCGTGCTAAGCACTAAAATTCTTTCAAGTAAAATTGTTAACGTTGTTTGGTATATACATAAAATAAAATACCAACAACAATGTTCATTGCGAACTGCCTACAACAAAAAATTCAGCACGTTTGTGGAGAATATATGCAAAAGCATATACACACTAACGTTAATGTTGAAAATGAAAAAAGGCAAAAGTGGGGAAAATCCAACAGCTTGCACAGAGTCTCAATGGCCGAGTGTGTTTATCCGTTGGGTCATTGCGGCTGAAGTTGGAATGGACTCGGGTTCAATCCCCGGTGCATCCACTTCCGAAAAGAGTGCTGATGATCGAAAATGGTTTTTCGTGAAATAGCTATACACTCAACCTTCGCTGTAAATAGTTGTTGAATTTTTTCCACTTACCCCAACAGGAAAGTTTTATTTTTCCAAAAATTAGCCTATTAAATTGCAAACATTTTAAGTCTAATATTACTAGGATCTGTTGAATACTTTGTTTTTGGTAATTTTTTTGAGGTGAAACAAAAGGATATTTTGTGAACGAAAAACTTGGTTAATTGATTGATTGAAAAATTTGTAAAAGTCCGCCCTTAAATTTGAAGCTTGTGGTTGATAGGGTATCGGGATAATTTTTGTTTTTTTTTTTATCACGCGAAATACCGCGGAAATATATTTTTTATTGTAACTCTGTTATCTTACATCCGATTTTTTAAATTTATATGTCATTATTTTAGTCTTGTGGTGCTCTATATTTCCCCCTAACGTGCTTGTGAGCTGTAAAGTAAAAAAAAAAAATAAAAATATGAAAAAAATGATTTTAACCCCCAACCGGCCTTCACTAAAAACGTTGTAACTTTTTTTTGGTACGGAGTTACCAAAATTTCTTTTCTGCAAAATGAAGCCTGATATTAAGCGCATAGACTGCTGATTGGTATTTTTTCATTCTAACTTTTTTATTTTACATCCGATTTTTAAAATTGACGTGGGACGCTCTATATTTCCCCCTAACGTGCTTGTGAGCTGTAAAGTAGAAAAAAAAAAATAAAAATATGAAAAAAATGATTTTAACCCTCAACCGGCCTTCACTAAAAACGTTGTAACTTTTTTTTGGTACGGAGTTACCAAAATTTCTTTTCTGCAAAATTAAGCCTGATATCAAGCGCAAAGACGCTGACGGGAAAAAGCGCGATTACCTTCAAAAAATTAACTTTTGAGTTATGCCACTTTTGAAATTTCAAAAACTGACCACTACATCTTGTTGCTTAATAAGTTTCCTAACTAATGCCGAAAAAATCAATAGAATCGAAGCATTGGTTACCGAGTTAAAAACCGTTAAGAAAACTTTGACCGCGAATAACTCGCTGAAAAATCAAGACTAGCAAAAACGCTTTTGCGATCATATTACAATGTTTGTTAGCTTTCAAAATTGATCCATAAACCATACAATATCCAAAAATCGATTTTAGGTGGCCCACTTGAGAAAACTTGACTCAATACAAATCTTAAAAATAATAACTTAATCTTCATTATTTATATTTATATAATACATATATATATATTTATTGCTTTTCCGCACCACCGCTGATGTAGCAACACAGGCGCGTTACCGATTTTTTAGGGTGTTCGGTTCCCCAGGAGGCCTATTTTCACCCATACATATATCACATACAGTAGTACTAAGTACATAATAAAATCTAAACAATACTACTTGTAACAAAAATAATTGCACAATTCATTTTACATACATATATACTAGGGCGGGTCGATTTAAAAATCCCTCATTGCTCTGTGAAAATCGTATTCTAGGGATTAAAATAAGAAACTTTGCCGAAGGAACCATACCTCTAAAACGAATTCTGATGTCCCCCAATTTGGGTCGAACTTTTGGGTAGGAAATTTGGTATCTCAGTCACTAATATAGCTGGAGCGATGAAATTTTACCCACGTGTTGAGCTCAGGCCCCTAACAAGAAATTTGATAAAATTTTGGAAAATGGGCGGTGCCACGCCCACTTATTATTTATTTATTTATTTATTTATTTATTTATTTATTTATTTATATGTGGTTGTACAGTAAGATAAATCTTTTATAGTACATCATCTTAGACACTACAATTCTGTATATAGTAGCTAAAGACCTAATACTAGAACCTAAGTATCTTAACATAAAGAAAATTAGACATCCTAAAGAGAGATAGATAGAGTGAAAGATATTGCGAAGATATCGCAGTAAGGATTATTCACAATCATATAACACTGCTTTCCGCAGTAAACCATTTATAAATCAACCTTTTGCAGTTCGTTCCATTCAGAGCAGCTTTAACGGTATTAGGAATGGAGTTCCATAGCCTAGCAGCATTAACGAAGAATAATCTCGAAGACGCTAAATACACATACCTGGGAATAACTAAGTTATGCTTCCTACAGGATTTTGTAAATTTTAGTTTATCATACAAATAATTGGGCGTTTTACATTCAATAAGTTTATACACATATACACAATTTCTAGCCGCAATGTAGTCAAAAATACCACATCCCAAAATTTTATCCTTCCAAGCTGATATGTGGTCATATTTTTTCAAGCCATACACATAACGTGTTATATTGTTGAAAGAAACTTCAATTTTTCTATATGATACCGAGTCAAGTTGGCTGTACACTAGTTCAGAATACAAAATATGTGGCAGTATAAGCTGGATTGCTAATTTTTTCCGTGTTTTCAGCGGCGTAAAGTATGCAGACATTCGCAGCCTACGTAACACATAATATACGTTACCTAATGCCTTATTAATATGATCAATACAGTTAAGCTTTGAGTTAACTACAAACCCCAAGTTTCTGGTTTTCTCAGTAAACACAAGTATACTACTCCCGATAAATAATTTTGGGATCTTCTCAACATGTACTGTATTGATAGAGATAGGTAACACATAGGATTTTTCAGCATTAATATAAAGACAATTTTTATGGGCCCATTTGGAGATTTCAGACAGATCACTATTTACTTTGCAACATAAATCCTCAACAAGGCCAATACGGTTGGATAAATACAGTTGAATATCATCAGCATAAGCATGAATGTTAACGTAATGGCACACAGAGAATACATCGTTCACAAAAAGGCTAAATAAAAGAGGACCGAGCACAGAGCCTTGCGGCACCCCTGACTTAATTAAATAAGGTCTAGAAGCAGATCCATTGCAGTAAACCCTCTGAGTTCTGTCAGCAAGATAACTGGTCATCAGTTTGACGGAGTTATCAGAAAATCCGAAATAATAAGACAATTTCTTACACAGAAGAGAATGATTGACAGAGTCAAATGCCTTAGAAAAGTCAAGTAGGCAGAGAAGCGTTAGGTCACCTTTGTCGAAATACTCTCTTATGTCGTCAAGTATTTTTAGCATCGCAGTAGAACAACTGTGTTTAGGTCTAAATCCCGACTACAGTGGTGAGAGTAATTTATTTTCTTGAATGTAAGAAGAAATCTGCGCAGCCATCAACGACTCACAAACTTTTGCAAAGACGGGTAGAATACTAACTGGTCTATAGTTACCTGGTTCACTTGCAACATTTTTCTTGGCGATGGGAATTATTTTTGCCTTTTTCCACTCCACTGGGAAAAAAGATGTTGTGAAGCAGTGGTTGATAATATGAGTGAGAGGTCCTAGGATAAACGGTAACACAAGTTTAACAAATTTCAAAGATATACCATCCTCCCCAATGGCATTAGACTTAATTCTCATAAGTGATCTAAAAACCTCCTCCTCTGCCACGGCAATAAATTGAAACTTTTCGTTCAGTGCAATGCATTCTCCTAAATTATAACTCATAGAGCTTCCCCGGTCTGCGATTGATTTAATGAAAAACTCGTTAAGAATATCAGGGTCAACTTGACAATCAGCCTTACTTTTCTCATGTATATTTAAACTCCTCAGATTACGCCACAACTCTTTAGATGGTAATGACGGGCTTAGCTTGGATTCACAATACAACTGCTTCTCCTTTCTTACAATAGAGGTTGCCTTATTACGTGCAACTTTATACTGAGACCAACAAGAATCAGTACCTATCCTTTTCCACCTTGCATACAATCTATTACGATCCTTTATAGCGGACCTGACTTTGGCATTGTACCAAGGGCACGAGTACCTATTAATACGAACCTTACGAATGGGAACATGGGTATCAAATAATTTCCTTAGCTCAGTATTTAATACATCAATTTTTGCATCTATCGACGAAGTAAACCAACATAAATTCCAGTCTACATTTGACATGTCAAAATATAAATTATCTATATTTAAAGACTTAAAATCACGATAAACAGCAGTAACAAACTCCACCGGACTATTAAATATAACATCTACCGTACAAAAAATTAAGTCATGATCAGAGATAAATGTTATTTGATCTAGTTTAAGGACAATATCAGGACTCGATGTAATAATAAGGTCCAATAAGCTCGGAGTGGAGTTGTGTGCAAATCTTGTCGGTTCTTGTTTATTGACAACAGTTAGGCCAGCAGATGTTATATGGTTTTGCAATTTGAAGGAGTAAGAGTCATGGATAAGAAGGTTAACATTAAAGTCACCACATACGACATAACGCTCATAATCAATTAGAAACAAAGATAACTCGGCAAAAAACGAATCTAACAAGAAACATTTGTTAGGGTTATACACACACGAAACTAATACCTTTTTAACACTGTCAGTAATTTCAGCAATAATATCAGCAAAAATAAACTCTGTGTCGTTGTTTTCAGACTTTTCCAAAATACTAATTTTTAGATCAGACTTACAATAAATCGCAACAACTCCTCCCCTTCTAGCTTTGCGATCAACACGCACAAGACTGTAACCAGGAATACCATAGTACGAATCAGAAATATCAGGATAAAACCAAGTTTCCGAGACACAAATCACACACAATCACGAGATATGGCTTAAAATGTTTTTATTAGGTCACTTTATAATACACATATATAAAAGTGGGCGTGACCGTGAACCGATTTTAACTATTTTCCGTCCAAACGTTTACCTAAATAAGTAAATCACGCATACAAATTTCATCGATATATCTTTAATGATTTCTGAGTTATGATATATAAAACTTTCAATGTTTGACCCTCAATAAGTGGGCGTGGCATCGCCCATTTTCCAAAATTTCATCAAATTTCTTCTTAGGGGCCTGAGCTGAACACGTGGGTAAAATTTCATCGCTTCAGCTATATTAGTGACTGAGATTAGGGATGCAAACGATACATCGATGTTTTTGAAACATCGATAGTATCGAACGAAAATTCGATGTTTAACATCGATGTTTGAAAATTACTCAGTATCGAAAAATCGCCGATACATCGATGTCAACCCTGACGATATTTGATTGTTGTTTTAGTCAGTGGTAATTTATACATAAACATAATAAATCCTCCACAGGTTGGTAATATGACTCCACATTACGGGTCGAATTTCCATGAAAATTCCAATTTGGGAGTGTGTGAGAGAGTACCCAACAGCCATTCATTTATAAATATCATCAAATTCACCGGAACAATGTATTTTTCGAACAATTCAACTGAAAAAAAAAACATCGATGTATCGATGGTTTTCTTCCGATGTTTTTTTAGAATCGATGTTAATTTTTTCGATACATCGAACATCGATGTATCGATGTTGGTCCTCAAAATTTGCATCCCTAACTGAGATACCAAATTTCCTACCCAAAAGTTCGACCCAAATTGGGGGACATCAGAATTCGTTTTAGAGGTATGGTTCCTTCGGCAAAGTTTCTTATTTTGATCCCTAGAATATGATTTTCACAGAGCCATGGGCGATTTTTTTGCCTCCCTACAAATCGACCCGCCCTAATATGTATATACATATAAATAAACAAAACTGGTAAAATTCATTTCAATACGTACAAAAATATTTACATATTTACATACTCGCCACAGTGACAGTATCGTAAATGGGAGTGGTGGGGAAATGGGTCTTACTTTGAAAAATACCAGAAACATAAAAAATGTATACAAACGTGTACATAAAATGCAATGATTATTTAACTTTACATAAAAAATAGATTCCATGCCTGTGGATTAGAATTGTGGATGAAAAGCAATGAGCTGCAAACTAACAAAAGCTCATTCAAAGACGCTCAAATCGATCAGATAATAACAATATTTTTCAGACGGATTCAGACTTTTAAAATGAACGATTTCAGACGGACGCACACTCAGGCCCGACGAGAGGGGGGGGGGCTGAGGGGGTCAATTGCCCCGGGCCCGGGCTTTAGAGGGCCCGGGAATCTCAAAATGATATCCAAGTTTTTGCTTACAGAAAATAAACGAACAACACCTTTAATCACCTTTCGTAGATAGCAATCATTTTAAATTTCAACAAATTTTATAAATCTCTTAAAGTGTCTGCACCCCACTTAAGGAATTGTTGGTTTTTGGCGTCGACTTTGCAGCATAAATTTGAATTCGTTTTCTGTTGCAACAGAAAATTCGATATGATGCAAATTCTTATACAGCGATATGGGTATATCCTGGGCGTTTCGGACGGTATGTTCGCACGATTTTTTGAACTTTTGAGGCAGAAATATCGCGAAATATTGTATCGTTTTATGATAAAAGGAAAGATTTAGGCCACAGCTAATGATTAAAGTATCTTAGCGACAGAAATTTAGTTTAATGCCTCTGTTTTAGCCACTTAAACTGCGTTCCGGACGCTACAAAAACACGTCCATTTTTTTTTTTTTGAGTGGCTAAAACAGAAGCCTGGCATAGCAGGCGAGCACTCTACCCACTGCACCACAGCGGCCATGTATAGATAAATTAAAGTTCGTAACTATATATTCATTGAATTTTGATTTTGAGAATTTCTTCATTTAGTATGGGGGCCCTTAGTTATTTTGACCCCGGGCCCGGATTTTCTCTCGGCGGCCCTGCCCACACTATTACTTAATTATGATCTACACATAAGAAACTAATATTTTGGAAATTAGGTTGGTTAGCTTTTTTGTTAAAACTATTGACTAAAAAATAAGTACGTATTCTTATGAATAGGTATTTAATCGTATCTGGGTTGCAGTTTTCGCAGCAATAATACGGAGCTACATCTTTAATTTTTTCAAATAAAATCTGGGAAAAATCAACCAAGTGACAAACCGAGTCAAAATTCTCCGTAAAAATCTCTTCAATTTTAGATAAGAAATCAACAAACTCAGTAGGAGGGCACACAAGTTTACAATTGGAAAATTGCTTTTGTTCTGTGAAAAGAAAATCATTTTCAGTTATACTACCATCAAATCTAGGTAATGGCATCAGGCAATTGTGAAGCTTGAAATATTTGAAATACAAATATCCGCAAAAGTAAACAAAAGCACTTCTATGAAGAAAACTACTTTCATCAACATCAACCGCAACATCGACTTGGGCATCTTGAAATGAGCGAGGCCTACGTAAGCTCTGATATATTTGCCATGAAGTGTCCCTAACTAAAGCGTCGTCACAGGCTGACATAATAGTACTATTAGCTACAGAATCGCACTGACCGGGCAAGATTTCGCAATTTCCTTTATCGACGCATCTAATATACCCTAAGCCCCAGGCTTGCCTAAAAAGATACGAGAACCGCTGCGGGGTTATTCTCGAATCAAATCCCCCACCTCTACGTATTTGGCCAAAGAAATTTTCTAATTTGTCCTGAGTTAATCTCCTTGTGAAAATATAATTGAAATCTTGTGGAACTAAATTACGCCATAATCGACGTAAGCTATTTATATTTAATAATAATATTGGTTATATCGCGACCTGAATCCTCAAAAATTTTTATCGAACTTAAAAAAACTTCTGCCTCCCTAAGAAACTCTAGTTGATCCGCAGTGGCTTGAAAAGGTTGTTTAAAATTTCCCACGTCTACAAAGTATTTGCTATTAAAAATATTGAATAGTTTGTCGAAAAATAAGACAAATTCGGCAGTATTGAAAAAAGATGGAGATGTCGAACTATTCAATTGCCCGGAGCTATATATAGCGAACATTGCACTTGCCACAGAATTACTAAAACCTGAGAAGCTAAACGCACGCTAATTTTATTATAGGGTTTTGGTCTAATATGTGAAGAGGTTAATTTATGAGTGCAAGAAATATCATATTTCGACCCTTGTTCAAAGAGATGTACAATATCCATCCAATCCACAGGGCGGTCTTCAAAAGTGACTTTATTTTTCTTATTTTCTAAACAGTTTTTAGTACTTTTGAGAAGATGAGGAGAATTATAGAAATATACTATTTCCCTACCATCAACTTCGAAGAACGGGCGTTCTTGTGAAACTCCTACGTTTTTTGTGAAGTTAACGAAATTCGAGCCTTGGTCGGTGACCATTTGGCAGGGATAAAGTCCAATGCCGTGGAGCTGGCGAATAATTTCAAATATATATTTCTTTAAAACATCTCCTTTGCATGCTTTATGCACGAAAAAATATGCTAACGGATGTGTCCAAGACTCCCCACCAATGCCCTGGACAAGAACTGCTAAAACACTTGAAGCTACTCTTGAGGTACGGTTTTCATCTCCGTAGTCCTCCAACACTATTATTGAATCCCTATTTCTTTCGTAGTCGACATGGACTTTTAAGTACATCTCGTCACAGCAGATCGAAACATACCTTTGCGCCTCTGTGAAGCTACGGCTCTTTAGCTCCAGCGCTATTATGCTGCTATAGTTGCAGCCAGGGTTGCGTGGCCAACCTTGAACGAACAATTCAAGTGTACTAGTGGATGGCCAGCAGAAGATGGGCTTTAGGTACTTAAATGCTATAGGTGACAGAAACTTTACTGCTAGAGCTAATGTTTTCAAGTCCCTATCAAATCTATGACCACTTGAATAGCGGTTTTTATTTTTCAAGCAATTTCTAACACACATTGCTACATGTGGAGTTAATTTGCTACATAGCTCTTCGAATTGGTTGCCCTGCCTTGCTTCAACCACATCGCCATTGTTCCCTAAGGCCTTTTCTAAATCTGCCACCTTTTTCCTAATCTCTGTTAAATCCTCATTTTTTCTCTTTATTTCTTCCTCATATTTCCTACGCAATCTCTTACACTCCTCATTATTCTCATTTAAATCATCTTTATAGCGCCGTTTCCTGGGAGTATCTTCTGTAAGATACATATCTGTCTGAGTCTGCCTAGTACTAGCCCAAATCCTGAGGGTATCTTTTTCAAGATTCATATTTACCTGCGTATGTTTAGTAGCCCAAGTTCTACCTACTTCTGATGCCTCTTGACTGGGCTGAAAATTACCTAAAGATGAGTTGAATTCGTTCAACTCTGGACTTAGTAAGGTCGAAAAATCTTCTACCCCTAACTCTATAACGCTATCTGGGTTACCTAAAGATGAGTTGAATTCGTTCAACTCTGGACATGGTAAGATCTGAAAATCTTCTACCCCCAACTCTATAACGCTATCTGGGTTACCTAAAGATGAGCTGAATTTGTTCAACTCTGGACAGGGTAAGGTCTGAAAATCTTCTATTCCTAGTTCTATGGCGCTATCTGAACTATATAGGTTAACTGTCGCTGTGGGCGAGCAAACTCTTAAATTTGTATCAGGTAGTGCATTGGGGTGGAGCAACCGACTTATCCGCATCCTCAGTGAAAAATGTCGCTGGCATGCCCATACATTTTGGCTGGTATGTTTGCTAACACCCAAAAGCCGCAACCATTCACTACGCCTAGAAAAAATAAATATAATTTACCACTTATCGCTATTCTGAAGCGTTTTGATTCTTCTAGGATCTTCTCATTTCATCATAATTATTTTTAGTAATTTCGAAGAGTGAGTAGGAAGATAACGTCACTCTTGGACAAAAATTAACGAATTTTACGAAGCACGTAAACATTAAATGTCACTTGGCAATTGTTTCTAACTGCTATTCAAACAGCATATGTTGGATTTATAGCGTGATTTATATTTTCATAAATTAAATATAGTCACAGTATATATCGTCGTTTAAATTTCATAACCATATAGTCACAGTATATATCGTCGTTTAAATTTCATAACCAGTGAATTTGCATAACCGCCTAAGCGGCACTCGTGCCAAAAATAAAATTTGCCGATAATTCAATTTGTTCTATACGAAGTTGATGTTTTAGTCAACAAAATGATCTACATAACTATTTAAATTTAAGTTTATACGGAAAAATAAGTTTGAAGTGAAGGAGTTTTATGCTCTTCTGTAAAATTCTCATTTACTTCAATAATGTCATAATGTTTATTGGGTATGTACCCACATACATATGTACTAGAGCTGCAAAACCATCGATAGTCGGACCACTCGATAGTTTCGATAGTTTTGCGTAAAAAAAAGAAAAATTAAACACTTTTTGGAAAGAAAAATGTAAACAAAACCATCCCTCTTTTTATTGTAGTACTATTTCACTACAATAAAAAGAGGGATGGTTTTGTTTACATTTTTCTTTCCAAAAAGTGTTTAATTTTTCTTTTTTTTTACGCAAAACTATAATTAAATAAAAGATCAAATAAGAATTAAATACTTCACTTATGTATGCAGCATTTTCAGGTTAAATTAAACCTTAAAAAGAGGGACGGTTTTGTTTACATGCTCCTTTTCAAAGTCTTTAATTTTTTTTAACGCAAAACATTAATTTATTAACAAAGGAACAACAAATAGGAATTAATTTTCAATTGAAAATTTTCACTTGATTTGAAAAAGGTTTCATTTGAGTTGAAAAAGCTATAGTAATAAAACTAGAAGTAGTACATTTGTTTTTTTTAGCATCGTTGGCGCTGACTAGTACATAAGGCACATTGTTTATACATTTCATTAATGTAAAATAGCGATAATCAAAAGGCACACTGTTTAAACATTTCATTAATGTAGAATACACTATGCTTTAAATAAATCAAAAAACAAAAAATACGAAGAATTTCAGTTATGGGGGAGGATACGTTTTATTATTTAAAAATTAGCCCGCTTAATTGTTAACGTAATATCAAGGATATCTGATAAAAACATTATTTTTAGCGATTTCTTTCATCTGAAACAAAAAGGATATTTTATGGACGAAAAGCTCGGTTAGATGACTCATCCGTGTATAGACAAAATATAAAATTTGTTTGTGACTTCACCCTCTCATATGGTTAGCGTTAATCAGAGGTTTAGTAAACGGCCCTTAAGCTTAGTATCGACCTCTCAAGAAACGCAAAAGTTTCATATAAAATGACACAAGAAATGCTCAAGAAATTTTTCTTGTGAAACTTTCTTGAGCGAGTATCGACCTCTTAAGAAATTTAGTACACTTTTTTAATACTATTTTTCAACGTTATGCGAACACAGCAACACAGGTTTTGCCAAGAAATATATCATCGAGCATTTATTTCTTAAAGAAATTTTGACGTTTGTTGCGTGTTGAAAAAAAATCGTGGAAATCGTTAGTGAAAATGGCAAAAAAGAAACGAAAAATAGAATGCACAATTTTTCTAATGATGCAAGGGCATAGTTGGCATCGATTTCTCATATTTTATTCCATTCCGGCCATCAATATACCACAGTTAACCAGTAATATAAGGTCATCCTCGTCGCTTTCGATGATTTCCTAAAATAACAATAAAATAAAACTATTGAAAACATATATTTAAAGCTTTTATTTAATATTTATTAAGAACTTACTAATTGCTTATGTTTACAAAAAGGTTTATTTTGTTTACGTTTTTGATGCTCTTCTTCATTTCACTTGGTATTCACGGTGGATTACTAAGCGTCAAAATTTCTTGCCTACTACTATTTTTGACTCAAGAAATAAAGCTAAAAATTTCTTGAGCTGTTTCTTGAGAGGTCGATACCAGCCTTTAAGCTAAAGATATAGATACTTATGTGATTTTTCGTCATCCCTTGTGAGAAAATCGTTCCACAATACATCATATTCCTGCCCCGCACAGTGCCGCGACCATACAAATGATGGACAAAAATAGGAGTGGTCAGAATTGGCTGGAGCTTCACACCTAGAAGTATTATGCCACGCTAATTTCAAAAATGAAATCGGGTTTTCTGTACCGGTTACTCATTTCGAGAAAACCGAGTTTTTCCTGAATTTTTATATGAAAATAGTCATTGTGAACATGTGTTGATATAAGTGGAAGCAGTCATCAGAATGGGCTGAAACTTTACAGCTGAAAGGCTTATGTCACGTCAATTTCAGGACACAAATCCGTTTTTCAGCATCTGCTACCATTTAATTAAAAACAAATTTTTTTTTTACAATTTTTTCAAAAGGTAAAATAACTCATAATCATCGTAGACATCTTAAATCTATATATATAAAAATGATTTGGTATTTAATTGTAACGCTTAAAATTTGAAAACGGCTGAACCAAATCAAATACTTCCTTAGGGGGGTTTGTTTGTTGTTACCCCGCGGAGGTTTAGTCAAAGAAAAAATTAAAAAATGTTAGGGGGGCGTGGCACCTCCCATATAACCTTAATTTTTAAAGCTGATTATCTCTAAAACAATTCAAGGTAGGGAGCTGAAAATTGGTATAGAGGTACATAGGTGATATCAAAACCCTTCTCACTCAGAAAAGTAGGGGTTATCAGAAAAGGAGGCGTGGCACCTCCCATACAATCTTAATTTTTAAAGCTGATTATCTCTAAAACAGTTCAAGGTAGGGAGCTGAAAATTGGTATAGAGGTAGGTGATATCAAAACCCTTCTCACTCAGAAAAGTGGGGGTTATCAGAAAAGGGGGCGTGGCACCTCCCATACAACCTTAATTTTTAAAGCTGATTATCTCTAAAACAGTTCAAGGTAGGGAGCAGAAATTGGTATAGAGCTAAATGATATCAAAACCATTCCCACGCATAAAAGTGGGGGTTATCGGAAAAAGGGGCGTGGCACCTCCCATACAAACTTAATTTTTAAAGCTAATTATCTCTAAAACAGTTCAAGGTAGGGAGCAGAAATTGGTATAGAGCTAAATGATATCAAAACCATTCCCACGCATAAAAGTGGGGGTTATCGGAAAAAGGGGCGTGGCACCTCCCATACAAACTTAATTTTTCATGCTGAATATTTAAATTTGTTTACGCTAGGGACTTGGAAATTGGTGTGGAGATAAACGATAACAATTCCATATTAACGCAAAATAATAGGAGTTATACGAAAAGGGGGCGTGGCACCTCCCAACAACACTTAATTTTTTAAGCTGAATATCTTTAAAAAGGATTTAAGTCAGGGACCTGGAAATTGGTACAGAGCTATATGATATCAAAACAATTTTTGCGCATAAAAGTGGGGGTTATCGGAAAAGGGGGCGTGGCACCTCCCATACAAATTTTTCAAGCTGAATATCTATAAAAGCGTTTAAGGTTGGGACCTGAAAATTGATCAGGAGATTAACGATATCAATAGCATGCTTATGAAAAAACAGTAGTTTTGGGAAAAGGGGGCGTGCTCCCGTTCTTAATTTTTAAGGCTAAATATCCCTAAAAGCGTTCATGGCATGTACATAGAAATCACTATGCAAATATACGATACCAATACCATGTTCACCCAAAAAAAAAAAAAGATTTATCGAAAAACTTTTGAGGCTGAATATATCTAAAAGGGTTGGAGGAGGGGCCTGAAAACCATTATGGAGGTATACTATATCAATACTCTTACTTAGTTAAAATAGCCAATACTCAGTGAAAATAAATATCCGCAACAGAAAACTAAAAATGTTGCGTATCGTGCAGCCTTAAACTGAATACTAAAATTATATATTTTTGAAGTTGTATACACAATGAAGTAGTGAAAAATCGTTAATTTTCTATTAAAAATAATACCGGTGTAATAACAGTTTTCGAAACGAAATTAATAAAAAGATCTATTTTGGGCAGAACGAAGTTTGCCGGGCCAGCTAGTATGTTTATAAAAACCGAAATTGTATTCAAAACTTGTTGAAACTTTAAAACTAAAAGGACTACAACATGCTAATTTCAAAAATGAAATTGATTTTTCGGTACCGGGTACCCATTAAAAAAAAACTATTTTTTTACATTACTATATGAAAGACAAATAAGGCATAATCATTGCTGATTGTGATGTTTACGAAAACATGACGGAGTTTTCAGAATTTATTGAAACTTTACATCTAAAGTTTCTATATTACTCTTATTTTAAAAAAGTAATGGGTTTTTTCGTAACGGATACCCCTTAAAAAATACCGAGTTTTTGCACATCATTATTTAAAAATGAAATATGGCATATCATTGTTGCTAAGTGTTCAGAAAAATAGAGTTAATACTTAAAATTTGTCGAAAATTTACTCCCTAAGTGAATACATTACGGTAATTTGAAAAATTGAGGTTTTTCCTTACATGTTAACCTTTAGAAAAAAAAATTCTTGAAAATAAAGCATAATCGCTGTTAAGTAAGTAATGCTAGAGACACACATCGTAGTATAGTAGAAATATTGCGATCTATACGACATATCGACGCTTCCAAACAAAACTGTACTAAGTCTGAAAACTGTGTTTTGCTGAAGAAGCTCTCAAAGTTTAAAGTCGATATGAAACTTCGGTTGTATGCTAAGTATATTTTCACTTGTAACTTCTGTTTGGATTAAACGACCAACACCAAAACTCGACAATATCAAAGTCAGGGTACGCTTTATATAAAACCGTAAGAAGAAATAAAAATTTTCTGCGTGTTTTTGCATGGCAAGCTCTCAAAGTTTTTGTTCTGTAAAAATCACGAGTTGTATTATGTGTACACTTTTGCTTATAACTTTTGATTGGATTGTCCGATTGATACCAAAATTAGACAGCATCTAAATTAAGACACGCTCTACTCGAAAACGCCAAAAACGGGAAAATGTACTAAGTCGACTTAGTACAGTATTGTTTGGAAGCGTCGATATGTGTCACTCTCATATTGTAGTTTAATTGAAAATTTTCATAGTAAAGCCAAATCATAGTATTGATATTATAATATTTCTACCACACGTGTGTCTGAGGCATAAGTAATAATCGCTGTTATATGTTAATAAAAACATAACTCATCGGTGTTTTATATTTTAAATATTTTTTTTTGTGTATATTGGTAAAAAATATGTCAAATACAATTTATTCATGAAAAAAGACAATAAAAAAATATATAAAAAAATTGGACCTCCCTGATGTGTATACATTTGTAGAAAATAGGTGAACGTTGAGGGGGTGTGTGAGGCTGAAAGTTGTTTTTATCACAAAATAACTTACGAATTTCTCTTAGTTGGAGTTTTAGCTGTAACTTGACATCAAAATATCTAAGTTTCAAGACAGTCGATTTTTGTATTTTTGTCCACCTTCGCGGCACAGTGCCCCGTCGGAAAACCAAGCAAAAAAAGGAATAATGAAAATTACTTAACTATTGCTTGTCATTTTATATCAGAAGAAGATTTCAAATTGCGAGTAGCTGTACTGTAGACACAAAAGCTGCTGTCAGATACAAATCATTCCGCAGCTAATATATTGGAAACCTTGCACCATGTTCCATCTGTGATCAAAGCATGCGAGTTACCGTGTTTTGCACCTTCATTGAATTTAGCTGTGCGAGCAAATTGTTTCCTATTTTAAAGGCAGTACTATTGAATATGATAAGTTTAAGGCCGCGCAAGAAGTCTATAGTGTTTTGCAAAAAAAATGTTGTAAAACGACGCCCTATACACGGATGAGTCCTTTTTGTTTCACATGAAAGAAATTGCTAAAAATAATGTTTTTATCAGATATCTTTGATATTACTTTAACAATTAAACGGGCCAATTTTTAATAAATAAAACTTTTCTGATTTTTACAAGTTTTTATAAAAAACTTAATTTGAAAATCAAAACTTTCAAAAATCGCAAAAAATTTAAAATTTTGACATTGACCAGATGTCATTTAGCGAGGTGTGGTTCAATTACTACAAGTTGTATTTCGTTAGAAGCGTGGATTTTAGTCGCCTCTTACGACAGGCATTCCTTACCAGGGGTATATTCTAAGCCCCCTAATCCGCTGGGGTATTAATTTGACCAATTTGATATCGAAATCCAACTCCTCCCTAACATTCAGTATTCTTCGGGATAACCATCGATAGTGGAAAAAAACTATCGATAGTGACACGAAAAAAAAACTATCGATAGTGCCATCGATAGTTTTGCAGCTCTAATATGTACATATGTATGAACACACATACATCCCAATATGCAAAATATATTTGTTCAGTAAGCAAAACGTTTGAAAATCTTTACTATAAAACTCGTAACTCATTTAATAATAATTGCTGAATCAACGAAAAGGAGCCCTTATTCTATAACTGTATTTCACGTTTGGAAAGCAATTCTTAATAAACCCTTTTTTCTACAATGTTTTGTAAACGTGAACTGAAAAAATATTCTCTCAAAAAAAAAAAAAAACAAAAAAAATGCACTACTCGGGACTCGAACCAGTGCTCCTTTGGTCCGTAGGCAGCATACTTCACCATTATGCTACAATCGTATTCTGAATTTTGTTGTCTAATTTCGAATTTATTCAATCAGTTTTATTGTTTTTGTTCTTTTCTTGTTATCTGCATATTCGGAAATGTACAAATTAATAAAATCCAGACTTATTTTTAACTCATGCTCAATTGTTGAATTCCAGTTTTCCGGTAAAACGTATCTAAGTAAATATCTTTGTTAAATAAAATACCTATTTCATAGGTGTTTTGAAAACTTTCTGAACTGGGATGATTTCCACCAAGTATCGGTATATGTATATTTATATCTACATATTTACATATATATAATAAATAGTTAATAATTAATTTGCCACTATAGGTACATGAATGTATGTGCGAAAGTTAATTGAAAATTCTTTAGATATCTGTAAGATATTCATAAGATTCTTCGCAAAAAAATCCGAAATCACCACGATTTTTCTTCAGATATCTGTTCGAAGACATGTCTGTAAGAATTCCTGTCAACGTCTCCATACATTTCTCTTGCAAAAGTCGTACAAAAATCTAATTTATTTCGGAGTTTTAAATCTTTTAAATCTGGTATCTAAAAGATTTCATGTAAATTTTTTGACTGGGTATATGGGCACGGAATTTTATGCATTTTTCCTATTAAAACAAAGGTCTTTTCCCAATAAACATTTTAGTTGAAAATTGATTTGGAGGGCAAATGGATATTCAACTCGTTTTCCAATTTCCAATGTTTATTTTCCATTGTACTTAGCTCTCCACTTGAGAAACTCTTTGATATCAATTTGAACTCCAACATCAAACTCCATTTAGATTAAAAGGTGAATTGACCAAAAAAAAATGCAATCTACATTAAAGGTTTACAAAATTATTAAGAGCGTTATCATATGCAAAAATTTTAATTAATACCTCAAATTGACCTCGATATGTAAGTTGGATATCCATTTGAGAACCACAAAACTTCTCCAAGATTAGAAAAAAGTTTTACTCGTGCATATTGGGTGTTTACGAATATGTACATATATACATGTATGTATAAACTTACATAAAGATCCATATGCATATGTATCGAGGAATATGTATATTAGAGTGCGTTTAAAATTCAAATTAACGATATTTTACTGTATCGCCCCCTCAATCTGTAGTAACATGGTCAAAGATATCACACATAAATTTTGGTCCCGATTGGTGGCGGTTAAGGCGTGGCGCATTGAGGTCAAAGTTCAGAAAACTCTATGCAGGGTCAAAAAATCAAAATATTTTTTTAAATTATATTATACCCAAAATTAATACTTCTATACCCAAGGATAACAAATATAAATTTTGGTTCCGATTGATGGCGGTTTAGTGGTGTTTTAAGGGGGTCAATGTTCACATTGCCATAGAAGACTTACATTTTTAGTGTCGCATATGGTAATCTGAACTTTGACCCCCTTGAAACACCAGTAAACAGTCATCAATCGGGACCAAAATTTATATTTGTTATCCTTGGATATAGAAGTATTAATTTTGGGTATTAGATAATTAAAAAAAATATTTTGATTTTTTGACCCTTCATAGAGTTTTCTGAACTTTGACCTCAATGCGCCACGCCTTAACCGCCACCAATCGGGACCAAAATTTATGTGTGATATCTTTGACCATGTTACTACAGATTGAGGGGGCGATACAGTCTTTTTATGAACTTTTAAATTTTTCATACAAATTAAAAGCACCCTAATGTATATGTACGAGACCAAAAAATTAGTCGGAACATACATATTCAATATCAACGCAATTAATATAATATGTATGTACGTACTAACTAGGGATTTGGTGACTCGGGTGCTTATTGTCAATAGCCATATAGAGGATTAGTCTGGAATTTTCCAAGGAAAATTTTCCATTAAGGAAGCACGTCCGAGTAAATGGCTTTTTCAAGGAGTTATAGGGGCTCTCACAGGACTTGGAACGGAAATCAAAACTTGCCGGATGCTTATAGTTTACAAACATAACACCAAACCTGCGCACTATTAGTGAGGAAAAACACGCACATATGCATATAACTGTGTGGAACACCTTTTTGTATTGGAGGCCTTCGTATTTTGATTCCAGTTTTAAGATCTATGAGAGCTCCTCTACACCCCAAGCAAAGTGATTTTTCCCGGGGCGTGCTTCATTAATGGTAGTTTTATCCAGATGGCGTTTTATGGAAATTAGAGCCAAATGTTCACTTTTATGATTGCGGCACATTGTATTTACACTGAAATTGTATTTATATTTTACGTTTTTATTGTAAAAACCGCGCGTTTATATTTTTTTTATTAATTTTTTCACTAACCACGACGTTTTTGTACGAATATGTCTGCTTGAGTGATGGTATCGTCGTTTAAACTTCATAGCCGCCTTTGCAAAGATCAAAATTTGACAAACTTTAACTCCTGACGCCCAGCTCTATCGGTCCATATCATAAATTTGGTCTTTGGGAAGCACGGGAAGCTAGATATTTTCTTTGATGTCCTTTTCAGCTCTGAAGCCGTTGAGTTGGGCCAGGAATTCAATTTTACTTTTTTACACAAATGCCGGTTTGGTGGTTATGAAAGCCTCACCTAGGCGATTATAAAGTTTAAACCGATAAGCAAAAATATAATTTTAACTTCACTTTTAATTATTGTTTTGAATGTACATACATACATACATACATATGTATATGAAATAATTCTTACCTGGAATCTCCCACTGGAGGAAATGGATAGAGGGGTGCTCCCATATCACAGCCACAGATGCATCGCCTCATTATCTGAAAAGAAAGATAAAATATGATTTAATAATGTAATTAATAATTTATTTATTGGAACAATACTTATCTTTCAAACATTCGGCCTAACTGTAAAGAACAGTTATTTTTCACGAACATTTCACGAAGATCTTCACTGAAAAAAAATGCACTCAGGGTTGCATAAAATAGGTTTTTCACACAAAATAATTTAAAGTTGTCCATTTTGCAATCTTCAATATAATGGGTTGTAATTATAATGAAATTTATGTCGGTTCGATTGTTATTATTATTAGAAGCACCCTTTTGACACAACTTTAAAAATTTTAGACTGATAAATGAGTCGATTGTCAAGACATATTAAAATCGCCTAAGTCTACGAGCCGAAATTTTTCAGATTTTTCATATAATAAATTAAACAAGTCAGTAGGCCTAAAGAACATCAATTACGATGTATTGTGGAACGATTTTCCGTCATCCCTTGTCAAAACTAAAAGTTACTAGTCTCAAGCAACGAGGTTTGTGAGAGTAAAGTGATATTTGCTCTCAATGAGAGATGTTAGCAAAAAAGTAAGGATACACGAAGTTATCAAAATTTGCAGGTTTTCCATGTTTTGGGATAAATTGGCTTACTGCTTCCATTTTCACCTTTTTTTAAATATAAGCATATTGCTAATTTGATTTGCGTCAAGGCAAATTCATTATGGTAATGGCAGGGCGAATTCGGCAATATTTTGTTTTTCTTTTTACTTATGTATGTATGTATCAAACCCTTTGTTGGACTTCAAAAATTTTCAGTTACTTGTCAAATTTTTTACTAGCCCTGCCGAGTTGTTAAATTTTATTCACCTCACATCTGTCAAAAATTTCCATTCCAAGGAACTTTGCTACCGATTTACACAGGCCCATAATGTGGAAGCAAACATATCATATTAATTTTTTATATATAACTAAAATTTTTATTAAATACAATTAAATCTAATTATATATGTGCACAAAATTTACTTTTATCAATCGAACTTACAGCTATTGTTTACAAAATTAAATATATTACATAAAATTCATTAGAAAAATAATTTGGTAATAAAAAAAGTTTGTATTCAAGCAAGGCTTGAGAAATAAATACTTGGCATGAACAAACTCACTCAAAAATTTTGTTCGATGTTCAAAATTACTATAAACTAAAATAAAGCTTAAAGAGTTGTGGCGTTTTGATATTAAAAGCAACTTTATTTATTTCAATATATGTTCATATTGTAATACAATAATATGGAAAAAAAAATTGCGAAAGTTTTGAAACACGGTAACACTTCCTCAGATTTTATCAGGGTTTATGAGGTGCAGAATCTCCACGAAACCCTGAATTAGACAAAAACGAGAGCAGCAACCCTAAATTTTTGAGAAATATATATGTATTTTTACAACAACCACCTCCGGCCGCCATGCTGAACTGCCCTTCAAAAATTGACGCCATGCTGGTCTGCCCGTCAGTTTGAAATTTGGCGATGGCACATCGACCATATATCGACTTTTTTTACGCGATTTTCGATGAGCTAAGTCACTGTACGTTATACACTATGGAATTGACTTCCCACAATTGTGGTATGGGCTGCCTATGTCTGTTTTAAACCATTGGTGGGCAAATGAAATGTAAGCATGTATTAGTAACCGCGAGCGTAAAGTGGCTACCATGGGACAAAGAACATTTGCAGTCAGTTGATTAACAAACAACAGCGAAGCACATCGTGCGCCGCTTGATTGTTTTATGATACTATTTATGCGCGTACCTATATGTGTTTGTTCCAAATGAATGACAAATATTGCTTTATGATTTCCGACGCCTTTGGTAATATGCAATGTCTATTGTGTAATATGTGTGTAAAGGGGACCCGGGCATATAATTTTAGGAGGCACTATAATACCTTCCATAAAGACTTTGAAAAATATGAGGGTATTGAGAGAGATAATATGTTTTTTGAAAAATGCTTTCATTCATTAAATAGCGCATAATTTACTATTGCATACAAAATAAAAGCAAAGCGACGATACATATCATCCCTTTGCTTGCTGAAACAAAACTGACATGAAAATTCTGTTCTAACACCACTGTGACTCAATTGATTTTTCGCTCTCAACAGCAACTGAAATAAGAGCGTAAGAATACGTGTGCTGAGAGTAACTGCTCATATGAGTCAAAACGCCCATGCTTGTTTTAAACCCACTAAAACATTACAAAATATGTTTAATGCGTATTAGAATTAATTTTTGTTATAATGTATAATAAGTTTTAATTAACCAGTTAGGTATGCTAATAAAAAGGTTATTACGATCATTCAAACTCTCATCTCTTTCCGTTGTTTCAAATTATTGAATCTTAAGGCAACTCCGATCAAGATCGATTCTTTTAATTAATTTACAACAAAAAGTAGTTTTCTTGAGAATAAATAAATAATTCTTAATGGCAGGGGCTATAAAAGTGTTTGTCACAAATGTCGCTTACGCTGTCTCTTAGATGTATGTATATAGCGTGGTTTTGCATAATCACCGACGATATTTAAAATTGGCCTGTATATTCTACATATTCTAGAATCAAATTTAATAAATATTATTACTAAAACCATTCGAATTTAATGTTCGCTCAATCCCATTCCTTATAATAATAATAATATAAAGTGTTTGCTCTGAGAAAATTTCACTGTAGACCGTTTTAGCAGGGGATTAAATGGAGACGCAACAAATAAATCTTATTTTTCTTTTTATCTAATATCTCAAATATACATATATACATACATACATATATATCAGTGGCATTTTTTAAAGAAACCTAACTCGAGATAGGAAAATATGTGAATGTTTATTAAGGTGAAATTTTATAAACCCCTAACTAAGACCCATTATAAACTTATCTTGGTATCCCGGACTATAATTGTCTGTAACAAATGTAAAATGATAAGTTGAGGGGTATGTAATAATATAATAATAATAATACAATGGCGCTATTATAACTGTGACGAGTTTTATGGCCGAGCTTCTCTCCCAATTCGAGGTGTGCTGCTTTTTTTTTTTTTTGTTTTTCCTACTAATTGGGTGGACCTACAGTTTTATGCCGGCTCCGAACGGCGAATGCATTTTTTGTGAGAAGCTTTTTCATTGCAGAAATACTCTCGGAGGGTATGCCGCCCACTGCCGAGAGGTGATCGCTGCTCTTAAAAAACCCAATAATTGGATTTTTACTAATTAGAAAAATTGTTTTGGTGTTTTTCTCGGACCGTGGTTTGAACCCGAGACCTCTGGCATAGCAGGCGAGCACTCTGCCCACTGCACCACAGCGGTATGTAATAAAGCTTGATTAATAAAACAAATGAACATTTTTTCTTTACTTCAATTAAGTTACTTTTAGATCCGAAGAGAGGTCGAGTTAAGCTACTTTAGTTGGTTGCCACAGACCTACATATATATGGGACTTTGGTTTCCACTTAGAAAAAATACAGGTGTTGTCTTTTCGCCAGTCGGATGATTTCTATTTTCTTGTTGTATTAATTGCGAGGCGTTACTTCTTTCCAGTCAAGAGAAAAAAAGCAATTGCGGGACAAGTGCAACAACAAGTTCAATCGTCGTCATTTATTTATTGTCATTGGAGAGATAAATGAGTGAGAACTAAAACTAATAATAATTGTGGCCACATCGATAAAATAAAACTAAATTAAATTAATGCGTTTGTGATGCGAAGGCACCACAGTATTCCCCCTTTAGTGAAAACGTACGTTCGAATTTGGTATTCGCTGTCTCTTCGGTTTCGTTTGTCGCTCTGGTTGCTGAAAGCTCGTTGCTTGCGTTTCTAATATTTCTTGCCATTGGTACGCTGGCTTTAATCTGTCGACGCTGACGTTTACCTGTCGCCCTCAGATTAAGAGAGTAAAAGTTTTTCTTCGTCGTTGTTTCACCTCGTACGGTCCATCATACGGTTGGGAAAGGGATGGCCGTACGCTGTGATTTCGTACTAACACATGAGAGCATTTATACAAATCTGCATGAATGTAGCTGGTAAGCGCGGTGTGATATTTTGTTTGCGTTGGTCGAAGCTTTTCCATCGATTCTCGTAAATCCTGTAGAAATTCATATGGTGTGTATTCGTAGCGAGACGTTTCTACAAATTCGCCAGGTATTTTTATGGTTGTGCCGTATAAAAGCTCTGCTGGAGATGCGTTCAAATCCGGTTTGTAAGACGTTCGCAGACTGAGGAGTATTAGTGGCAAACTATGCGTCCATGTGTCCTTACCGGCTGCTAATATGGATGATTTTAAAGTCCTATGCCATCGCTCTATAATGCCATTCGATTGCGGATGATAGGGTGTCGTTCTTATATGTTTCGTACCCAACATTTTGAAAAGCTCCTTTAACAAGTGCGATTCAAACTGTCGCCCGTGGTCAGTTGTAATATACTGCGGACATCCGTATCGTGATATCCATGTCGAAACCAATGTTTGTGCTACTATTTCTGCGGTTGTGTCGGGAATAGGGACGGATTCCGGCCATCGTGTAAAACGATCCATTAATGTAAGACAATAGCGCTGACCATTATGAAGCGGCAACGGACCTATTATATCGATGTTGACGTGATCCAAACGACGGTTGGGCGGCGTGTATGGCTGAATTTCTGACTTGTTGTGACGATTTACTTTTGAACGTTGGCATTGAAGGCAGCAGCGTGCATAGAGTGTAGCGTCTTTGCGAATATTCGGCCAGACAAAACGATCTGTAACCAACTTTACTGTTGCCTTCGTGCCAGGGTGTGACATATTATGCACCTTACCTAATATTTGTCTCATTAGGATCTCAAACTCTTCTTTTGCAATTTTTAGTTTAGCTGGTTCTAAGCGGCGCGGACGTGCGAAGACAGGTTGGCCGGTTGTTTCAATTCGGTGCTGCGTTGAAAATGTGCTTTGGCCTCTGTTGACGGGTAAATGTGTGATTTCGCTAAACTCTGCCAGCAGGTCGGCACATTTTTCCTTTGCGTTGAATGTTCGTATAACAACTTCCCTTACCTTTTGAGTATGGCATGCCGTGTGTTTATTGGTTAAGTTGTCGATGAGTCGGTTGTTCCTCAAGTCGATTAGTAATCCGTAATGTTCTATGAAGTCGGCGCCTATTATTGGAGTACTTACGTCGGCGATGGTAAACGCCCAGTCGAATGTTCTGTGTAGGCTGAGATTGAGGCTTAAACGTGTATGTCCGTACGTGGAAATTACAGTGCCGTTCGCTGCGTAGAGTTTTACGGGTGAGGGCGGGCGTTCGATGGCGTGGCTACGAGGTAAGACGGATATGTCGGCACCTGTGTCGATTAGAAAAGAAATGGTTGATTTGCGGTCGTTTATTGTGAGGCGATTTACGTTGTTGTTGCTGGTGTAGTCATCTTTCGATTCGCTGAGTCATTTGGTGCTGTTTTCGTTGCCACTTGTTTTGTTATGTTTGCAAGGTGGTCGGCAGTTCTTACTATTTGTGCCGAATTTGCGGTGGTACCAGCACTCGTCAGTGTTTGCGGGTGTGCAACTACGGTGTCGTGTGCGAGATTGTCTACGATACCTTGAATGACTGCGGTCGCGCTGCCTTCCACGTTCAACGCTCATGCGATCAAAACGTTTGGTCAATTCGCATATAGCATTTTGTAGCCCCTCGTAAACGGTTCTCAATTGTGGGTCAGGTGCTGCTGCACCGGACGTTGAACTGCTGTGTTCGACTGCGGTTACCTGAATGCTAAACGTGTCCACAATGGCATCTGCAATTTTAAGGTATTCCTTCGATGGGCCTGAACATGTTGCTACTGCGGCCTGAGCGTAGATCGGTAGGCGTTTCGCCCATATATTTTTTACAGCCGATTCGCTCATAGTATCGTACACCAACCTCATCATATGTGCAAATAGCTGGCTGGGACGCTGGTCGCCAAGCTCAGTTTCGTTTAGCATTTGATTTAGTCGGCGTTGTTGGCTGTCGGTGCAAAACGTTATTAAGCGGCGTTTTATGAAGTCGTATCGTCCCTGGTCGGGTACTTCGCCTGCGGTAGCTAAAAAATCTTGCAGCATACGCGGTCCGAGAGCTGCCATGGCACTATTGCACTTTTGCATATCGCTCTTAATTCCCATTGCTGCAAACCAATAATCTAAGCTAAGGAACCAGCCTTCAATGTTTTTGCGGTCGAGTGTGGGCATGTCGATTTTGATTGACACAGCGTTTACTTCGGCTGCTGGTGGTTCATTTTTGGAGGCGATGAGTGGTTCTTCCACCTTTCCTTTCACAACTTCCTTGGTTGTACCACCAACGGATTTTGTTGATTCGTCGTCCGACATTCTAGAATGTTAAAAAAACTTAGAAAAGAAATGTTCAACGAATATTTTATAGTCGCGGGTCACCAGTTATGGGACTTTGGTTTCCACTAAGAAAAAATACACGTGTTGTCTTTTCGCTAGTCGGATGATTTCTCTTTTCTTGTTGTATTAATTGCGAGCCGTTACTTCTTTTCGTCTTTCCAGCAAGAGAAAAAAAGCAATTGCGGGACAAGTGCAACAACAAGTTCAATCGTCGTCATTTACTTATTGTCATTGGAGAGATAAATGAGTGAGAACTAAAACTAATAATAAGTGTGGCCACATCGATAAAATAAAACTAAAACTAAATTAAATTAATGCGTTTGTGATGCACATATATATGTATATACCTAAAAATAACAAGTCCATCCTAATGTTCTGTAAATATAGTTTTGCTACTAGCCGTGTTTTTATTCAAGCGCATATACATCTGCGCTTAAATTTTGTATGGACAAATAAGCGCGGATAGAGATGTGCGCTTAGAAATCCATACAAAATTTAAGCGCAGATGTATACGCGCTTGAATAAAAACACGGCTACTGAGAAACAAAATTATAGATATAGGTATAGACATAGATATAGATATAGATATAGATATAGATATAGATATAGATATAGATATAGATATAGATATAGATATAGATATAGATATAGATATAGATATAGATATAGATATAGATATAGATATAGATATAGATATAGATATAGATATAGATATAGATATAGGTATAGATATAGATATAGATATAGATATAGATATAGATATAGATATAGATATAGATATAGATATAGATATAGATATAGATATAGATATAGATATAGATATAGATATAGATATAGATATAGATATAGATATAGATATAGATATAGATATAGATATAGATATAGATATAGATATAGATATAGATATAGATATAGATATAGATATAGATATAGATATAGATATAGATATAGATATAGATATAGATATAGATATAGATATAGATATAGATATAGATATAGATATAGATATAGATATAGATATAGATATAGATATAGATATAGATATAGATATAGATATAGATATAGATATAGATATAGATATAGATATAGATATAGATATAGATATAGATATAGATATAGATATAGATATAGATATAGATATAGATATAGATATAGATATAGATATAGATATAGATATAGATATAGATATAGATATAGATATAGATATAGATATAGATATAGATATAGATATAGATATAGATATAGATATAGATATAGATATAGATATAGATATAGATATAGATATAGATAGAGATAGAGATAGAGATAGAGATAGAGATAGAGATAGAGATAGAGATAGAGATAGAGATAGAGATAGAGATAGAGATAGAGATAGAGATAGAGATAGAGATAGAGATAGAGATAGAGATAGAGATAGAGATAGAGATAGAGATAGAGATAGAGATAGAGATAGAGATAGAGATAGAGATAGAGATAGAGATAGAGATAGAGATAGAGATAGAGATAGAGATAGAGATAGAGATAGAGATAGAGATAGAGATAGAGATAGAGATAGAGATAGAGATAGAGATAGAGATAGAGATAGAGATAGAGATAGAGATAAAGATATAGGCACAGGGACAGGAATAGGGATAGGAGAGTCTTTAGAGGCGAATAGATGTATGTAAATACATATATAACCTTTATTCAGAAAATTTACTTTTTCTTTAGGCTTTATAAAAGTAAATTTTAGGCGGAACAACGTCTGGCGGGTCAGCTAGCATACATATAAAACAATAACATTCTTAATAAATATTTGAGCTCATTTTTATTATAATTTTTAAATGGTTTATTTTTATTAACTCAGCATTAATGGTTAAAATATGTTGTTTTTCGAACCTAGTTTTTGTTGTAACATTCCATGTTATTCGCTAAGCTAGTGAGGTTTTTTCCAACTTGCTTACAAGAAAAATGTACTGATAACCAAATAAACAAATAAATATGTTTGAATTCTTTTGGAAAATAATTTGCAGTGATATGTGCCCAAGGTCTGATAGCGAAGGATAAAAGCGGTACTAGTGACCCCTATGTAACCGTACAGGTTAGCAAGGTGAAAAAACGTACACGTACAATGCCACAGGAGTTAAATCCCGTTTGGAACGAGAAATTCCATTTGTGAGTATATACCCATTTGCTTATTTAATTGTTCGTTTGAATTGTAATTTAATATTATTTCTACTTACGTAACTATTAATATGTACTCGTACATTTATATTTCACATAACCAAAAGAAAAGATAAAACAACCCGGCAAAGAAGCTAGAAAAAGTCAGCCTTTTTTAAGAAATCCATTTGCATTTTTATACTCAGCTGTACTAGTACACAGAGTATTATAATTTCGATTTCATAACGGTGGATTGTAACAGAATGAAATAATCGAGATAGATATAGACTTATATCAAAATGATCAGGGTGAAAAGAGAAATCGATTGAGCCATGTCCGTCCGTCTGTCCTTCTGTGCGCACTCTAACTCGCGCAAAAATTGAGATATTTTGATGAATTTTGGCATCAAGACTGGTTCGGTTGGTATTGAAAATGGGCGAAATCGGACCATGACCACGCCCACTTCCCCTATAAAGTAAAAATCGGAAATTTTGTATCTCAGTCACTAATAGAGCTGGAGTGATAAAATTTCAACCACGTATTGAGCTCAGGCCCTTATGAAGAAATATGGTGAAATTTTGGGAAATGGGTGGTGCCGCGCCCACTTATCTTTTATATTTTATACTTCTGCTGCGCTGTTGATTTTTTAATTTTCAATTGAAAATGAAATTCAATGGAAATGAAAAAAAAGGTTGAATACAATTTCAAACCCTGCTCAAAAGACTAAAATAATGACATATCTATCAATTTCAAAAATCGGATGTCAAATAAGAAAGTTGTTTTCGTTTCCACATAGTTGGGTAATCTAACCGAGATTTTCGTCCATGAAATAAATTTTTTTTTTCACTTGGATAAAATCACCAAAAATAAAGTATTTATCGTGTTTGCAATAGAACAGTCTAATTTTTAAATGAATAAAAATTTTCCGAATTTTTAAAACTTCTTATAAAAACCCTAATTTGAAAATCAAAAGTTTTGTTAAAAAAATTTCTTTAAATAGCACTTTAGAAACCAGAATTTTTTTTATTATTTTTATATCGTGCACGAAATAGGTTATATATTTTTCCCAAACAACGAAAAAAAATCCACAACGATGAAACCCCCCACGAAAAAAATTTCTGGCTACGGCTCTGACCACGCCTACTTTTTAACAAAGATATTTCTGGAGCACCCTTAGGGAATTTGTAACGTGACATTTTTGTAACTAGAAGTCATAAAGGAATGAAATTTTGCACAAAGAATAATATTCATATGCTTAGTTGGATGACTGATAAAAATTTTGAAAATGGGCATGGCTACGCCCACTTTATGCAGCACTCGCTTTATATAAAGTACACCGTGTTTCCATCAAACGCAAACAAACAATGAAAGCATACAGCTGAGTATCTAATGTTCGATTCCACTCGAACTTAGACTTCCTTACTTGTTTTATTTCGGTTTTGTTAATCTTATATTACAAATGTGAAATGGAAGTGGCCGCTGTGGTGCAGTGGGTAGAGTGCTCGCCTGCTATGCCAGAGGTCTCGGATTCAAACCCCAGGCCGGATAAACACCAAAAAATTTTTCTAATTAATTAAAACCCAATTATTGGGTTTTTAGAAACAGCGGTCACCTCTCGGTAGTAGGCGGCATACCCTCGGAGTGTATTTCTGCCATGAAAAAGCTTCTCACAAAAAATGCATTCGCCGTTCGGAGCCGGCATAAAACTGTAGGTCCACCCAATTAGCAGGAAAAACAAAAGGAGCACACCTCGAATTGGGAGAGAAGCTCGGCCACAAAACTCGTCAGAGTTATAATAGCGCCATTGTATTATTATTATTATTATTACTTCCTTTACTATTTGATGTTGCAGAATAGCTCCAAACAATTTTGAAAATTGGTGTGAGGGCATATGAGATAATTACGTGATCAACGGATAAAAACCCTAGATCTTGGTAAAGCATAGATGGGCACCTCCCATACAAACTGAAACTTTCAGAGCGAATATCTCTGGAAGTATTTGTAGTAGGGTACTGAAAATTGGTGTGGGAGCATATGGGATAATTACGTACTCAACGGATAAAAGCGCTAGATCTTGGTAAAGCATGGATGTGCACCTCCCATACAAACTGAAATTTTCGCCGCGAATATATGTTGAATTATTTGTAGTAGAGTACTGAAAATTTGTGTGAGGGCATATAAAGATGGGATGGGCACCTCCCATACAGATTGAAATTATCACAGCGAATATCATTTTCATAAATATTTTGAAAACAGAGCTTTTTGGCCGATTGAATTTAAAGGTAAATAATTATTTCCTTTGTCCTCCTACGCGTTTCGACGGTATTATCGTCTTCTTCAGGGAGTCTAGTTTTATTTTGAAAAACATTAAAAGATACATAACAACATATTATTACAAATAAGTTAATTCACAATTCAGATTATTTTCCCATACATTATTACATATATACATAAACATAAAAGACTTTTTACTTACATTTAAACTAATCACGGAAACTTAAAACATTTTTGTTGAAAACACATCTATCCACATCTTAGCACAACTACCTATACCTTATACCTATACTCCTTTTTGACATTTATTCTATTATTTAATTACGCTTCTATAGGCGCAATTAATGCTGTCAACATCTTCTTTGAAGTTTACTGCGTCTTGTATTCGTTGTTGTATGCGGAGACTTTCCAATGTTAATCTTGTTTTTGTTCGTCTCTCTATGTCCAATATTTTCGCGTTGTCAAAGTCTGCTGTATGTCCAGTTTCGGTCAAGTGTTGTTCTAATGTTGTTGTTGTCTTTTTGTTTCTAACCTCTGTTTTATGCTCGCCTATTCTAACACCTAGTGCACGTTTAGTGGTACCTATATATGTTTTGTTACATTGTTCGTTAATGCTGCCTTTGCATTTTATTTCGTAAACTACATTGTGTTGTTGTTCTTTAATAACTTTATCTTTTGTTTTGCTAAATATTTGGTTGAGTGTGTGATTCGGCTTGTGTGCGAAAATTAATTTGTCATTATGTATGCATTTTTGTAATGTGTTGTTATCCGTTAAACCCTGTATATATGTAATACCCCTAAAACTTTGTTATTGTTAGTCGTTTTTACATTTATTTGGCGTGTTGTTTGTTTTTGTTTTATTGTTGTTAACCACCTATCTATCACTTTGGAAGGGTATCCGTTTTTTGTTAAAATGTTTCGTATTTTTATATCGTTGCTTTTCCTGAACGCCTGGTCGCTCAGCGCGTAGATCTTATTTATAAAATTGGTCATAGTGTTCTTCTTTTGGGTCCAGGGGTGGTTAGAGTTGTAGTTTATCATTCGCGAGGACGCTATTGGTTTCGCATACCAATTCGTCAAAATATTATTTTTGTTTCGAAATATTTCTATGTCTAAGAAGGCTATCTTGTCGTCTTTTTCTCTTTCAGTCGTAAATTGTATTTTGTTGTTTTGCGAATTTAATGAAGTCAAAATGTCTTCCACGTCCTTTATCTTAATAATAGCGAATACATCGTCTATATATTTGGTTATGTATTTTATGTATATGTCCTTTGTTTTGAGCTCGGTTATAGCGTCGTCAAGTATTTTGTCCAGCACAATGTCAGCTATAGTGGGCGATAGTGGATTTCCCATTGGCATACCAAAAGTTTGTTGGTATACCGTTCCGTCAAACATAAAATAATTATTGTCCCTTAAGCAAAAATTTAAGATGTCTAAAAACTGGTTTCTGGTCAAGTGTGTATGATTTTGAAGGGTTGTCCATTTTTGCATAATAATTCTAATTGCTAGGCTCACTGGGATGTTTGTAAAAAGGGAAACTACGTCGAAGGATATTAAAATTTCGTCATTTTCGATTGTTAATTCATTGAGCTTCTCTTTGAGTTGTAAGGAATTTTTTATGTTGTAGTTAGTAGAAATAAGTTGTTTAAGTATATTTCCTATATATTTTGACAGTTCGAAACAGGGGATATTTGTAGAAGACGATATTGGTCTAAGAGGTATGTTTTCCTTGTGTATTTTCGGGAGTCCATATAATCTGGGTGAGATAGCCGCATTACAAGTTAATTTGTGTTTTTGTATAGTGTCGATTTTACCTTGCTTATACAGTTCGTTTACTATTGTGTTGTTTTTCCTTAATAATTTTTGTGTCGGGTCCAAGCGCATAGTTTTATATGTTTCTTTATCGTTCAGTAATTCCATCATCTTTTCTAAGTATTTCTGTTTGTCCATTAGTACGGTCTTGTTACCCTTGTCTGCACTTGTGATAATCATTGAATCTTTGTGTTCGTATAGGAGTTTTTTTGTGTCGTCAAAAATCTTTAATATAAATTTTTCTTTGTCATTATTTTTAAACTTATTACTAAATGCCTTAATTCTACCAGCTACGTTGCATCTCGCGGTGTCCTTGTCCCTATCTTCATTCATTGTTTGTATCCCTTGTTCAATTTCTGCTATCAATTTTATTGGTTTGATCGTTTTTCTTGTTGTCGGCAGAGCAAATTTATTTCCTAGGGAAAGTAGCCATCGGGATTCCTGGGGGATGTCGATTTCCGTATGGTTAACGAACCAGTCCTCGTTAAGAGTTAGATCGTATTTTTTGAATTTGTTGTTTATTTGTGTTTTTAGTTTGCTCTTGATATTTTTCCTCGTGTTTGTTGTGATAAAGCTCGAGAATTGCCTTTGGTATTTTTCGACTAACTCGAAATCAGATTCCTCTAGTCTGTTTTTCAGATCTTTGTTGGTATGGCGGATACTGTTGCGTATTAATTGAATTTGAATATTGGCTTCTTTGATTTCTAAGTTTAAAATTCTAATAATAAAGTGTTGTTCTATTTTTTGTAGTTCCCGTTTTGTTTTGTCTAATTTGAAGCCATGTTTTATGTTATTAATTTTCCCTGTTAAATGCGGTGGGGTAATTCCGTAGTTTTTGCATTCTAGTAAAAATTTTAGCCTTTGTTGTTGTTTTGATAATTTCTTGTTGTTCTTGTTGTGCTGTTTAATTATGTAGCAAGTGCCTTCGTCATATTTGAGACGGATGTGTTGGAAAAAATGCTTCATGTTGTATGTGTGTTACTCAAGTGGCTTTGTTGTTGTTACTTTTAATGATTTAATTTTCGGTATAAGCTCTCCGAATAAATTATAAATCTTAATGTTGATAGGCCATGATTTTCATTATTAATAAATATTTTGAAAACAGAGCTTTTTGGCCGATTGAATTTAAAGGTAAATAATTATTTCCTTTGTCCTCCTACGCGTTTCGACGGTATTATCGTCTTCTTCAGGGAGTCTAGTTTTATTTTGAAAAACATTAAAAGATACATAACAACATATTATTACAAATAAGTTAATTCACAATTCAGATTATTTTCCCATACATTATTACATATATACATAAACATAAAAGACTTTTTACTTACATTTAAACTAATCACGGAAACTTAAAACATTTTTGTTGAAAACACATCTATCCACATCTTAGCACAACTACCTATACCTTATTCTATTATTTAATTATGCTTCTATAGGCGCAATTAATGCTGTCAACATCTTCTTTGAAGTTTACTGCGTCTTGTATTCGTTGTTGTATGCGGAGACTTTCCAATGTTAATCTTGTTTTTGTTCGTCTCTCTATGTCCAATATTTTCGCGTTGTCAAAGTCCGCTGTATGTCCAGTATTGGTCAAGTGTTGTGCTAATGCTGTTGTTGTCTTTTTGTTTCTAACGTCTGTTTTATGCTCGCCTATTCTAACACCTAGTGCACGTTTAGTGGTACCTATATATGTTTTGTTACATTGTTCGTTAATGCTGCCTTTGCATTTTATTTCGTAAACTACATTGTGTTGTTGTTCTTTAATAACTTTATCTTTTGTTTTGCTAAATATTTGGCTGAGTGTGTGATTCGGGGTGTGTGCGAAAATTAATTTGTCATTATGTATGCATTTTTGTAATGTGTTGTTATCCGTTAAACCCTGTATATATGTAATACCCCTAAAACTTTGTTATTGTTAGTCGTTTTTACATTTATTTGGCGTGTTGTTTGTTTTTGTTTTATTGTTGTTAACCACCTATCTATCACTTTGGAAGGGTATCCGTTTTTTGTTAAAATGTTTCGTATTTTTATATCGTTGCTTTTCCTGAACGCCTGGTCGCTCAGCGCGTAGATCTTATTTATAAAATTGGTCATAGTGTTCTTCTTTTGGGTCCAGGGGTGGTTAGAGTTGTAGTTTATCATTCGCGAGGACGCTATTGGTTTCGCATACCAATTCGTCAAAATATTATTTTTGTTTCGAAATATTTCTATGTCTAAGAAGGCTATCTTGTCGTCTTTTTCTCTTTCAGTCGTAAATTGTATTTTGTTGTTTTGCGAATTTAATGAAGTCAAAATGTCTTCCACGTCCTTTATCTTAATAATAGCGAATACATCGTCTACATATTTGGTTATGTATTTTATGTATATGTCCTTTGTTTTGAGCTCGGTTATAGCGTCGTCAAGTTTTTTGTCCAGCACAATGTCAGCTATAGTGGGCGATAGTGGATTTCCCATTGGCATACCAAAAGTTTGTTGGTATACCGTTCCGTCAAACATAAAATAATTATTGTCCCTTAAGCAAAAATTTAAGATGTCTAAAAACTGGTTTCTGGTCAAGTTTGTATGATTTTGAAGGGTTGTCCATTTTTGCATAATAATTCTAATTGCTAGGCTCACTGGGATGTTTGTAAAAATGGAAACTACGTCGAAGGATATTAAAATTTCGTCATTTTCGATTGTTAATTCTTTGAGCTTCTCTTTGAGTTGTAAGGAATTTTTTATGTTGTAGTTAGTAGAAATAAGTTGTTTAAGTATATTTCCTATATATTTTGACAGTTCGAAACAGGGGATATTTGTAGAAGACGATATTGGTCTAAGAGGTATGTTTTCCTTGTGTATTTTCGGGAGTCCATATAATCTGGGTGAGATAGCCGCATTACAAGTTAATTTGTGTTTTTGTATAGTGTCGATTTTACCTTGCTTATACAGTTCGTTTACTATTGTGTTGTTTTTCCTTAATAATTTTTGTGTCGGGTCCAAGCGCATAGTTTTATATGTTTCTTTATCGTTCAGTAATTCCATCATCTTTTCTAAGTATTTCTGTTTGTCCATTAGTACGGTCTTATTACCCTTGTCTGCACTTGTGATAATCATTGAATCTTTGTGTTCGTATAGGAGTTTTTTTGTGTCGTCAAAAATCTTTAATATAAATTTTTCTTTGTCATTATTTTTAAACTTATTACTAAATGCCTTAATTCTACCAGCTACGTTGCATCTCGCGGTGTCCTTGTCCCTATCTTCATTCATTGTTTGTATCCCTTGTTCAATTTCTGCTATCAATTTTATTGGTTTGATCGTGTTTCTTGTTGTCGGCAGAGCAAATTTATTTCCTAGGGAAAGTAGCCATCGGGATTCCTGGGGGATGTCGATTTCCGTATGGTTAACGAACCAGAACCAGTCCTCGTTAAGAGTTAGATCGTATTTTTTGAATTTGTTGTTTATTTGTGTTTTTAGTTTGCTCTTGATATTTTTCCTCGTGTTTGTTGTGATAAAGCTCGAGAATTGCCTTTGGTATTTTTCGACTAACTCGAAATCAGATTCCTCTAGTCTGTTTTTCAGATCTTTGTTGGTATGGCGGATACTGTTGCGTATTAATTGAATTTGAATATTGGCTTCTTTGATTTCTAAGTTTAAAATTCTAATAATAAAGTGTTGTTCTATTTTTTGTAGTTCCCGTTTTGTTTTGTCTAATTTGAAGCCATGTTTTATGTTAATAATTTTCCCTGTTAAATGTGGTGGGGTAATTCCGTTTTCCAACACATCCGTCTCAAATATGACGAAGGCACTTGCTACATAATTAAACAGCACAACAAGAACAACAAGAAATTATCAAAACAACAACAAAGGCTAAAATTTTTACTAGAATGTAAAAACTACGGAATTACCCCACCACATTTAACAGGGAAAATTAATAACATAAAACATGGCTTCAAATTAGACAAAACAAAACGGGAACTACAAAAAATAGAACAACACTTTATTATTAGAATTTTAAACTTAGAAATCAAAGAAGCCAATATTCAAATTCAATTAATACGCAACAGTATCCGCCATACCAACAAAGATCTGAAAAACAGACTAGAGGAATCTGATTTCGAGTTAGTCGAAAAATACCAAAGGCAATTCTCGAGCTTTATCACAACAAACACGAGGAAAAATATCAAGAGCAAACTAAAAACACAAATAAACAACAAATTCAAAAAATACGATCTAACTCTTAACGAGGACTGGTTCGTTAACCATACGGAAATCGACATCCCCCAGGAATCCCGATGGCTACTTTCCCTAGGAAATAAATTTGCTCTGCCGACAACAAGAAAAACGATCAAACCAATAGATAGCAGAAATTGAACAAGGGATACAAACAATGAATGAAGATAGGGACAAGGACACCGCGAGATGCAACGTAGCTGGTAGAATTAAGGCATTTAGTAATAAGTTTAAAAATAATGACAAAGAAAAATTTATATTAAAGATTTTTGACGACACAAAAAAACTCCTATACGAACACAAAGATTCAATGATTATCACAAGTGCAGACAAGGGTAATAAGACCGTACTAATGGACAAACAGAAATACTTTGAAAAGATGATGGAATTACTGAACGATAAAGAAACATATAAAACTATGCGCTTGGACCCGACACAAAAATTATTAAGGAAAAACAACACAATAGTAAACGAACTGTATAAGCAAGGTAAAATCGACACTATACAAAAACACAAATTAACTTGTAATGCGGCTATCTCACCCAGATTATATGGACTCCCGAAAATACACAAGGAAAACATACCTCTTAGACCAATATCGTCTTCTACAAATATCCCCTGTTTCGAACTGTCAAAATATATAGGAAATATACTTAAACAACTTATTTCTACTAACTACAACATAAAAAATTCCTTACAACTCAAAGAGAAGCTCAATGAATTAACAATCGAAAATGACGAAATTTTAATATCCTTCGACGTAGTTTCCCTTTTTACAAACATCCCAGTGAGCCTAGCAATTAGAATTATTATGCAAAAATGGACAACCCTTCAAAATCATACACACTTGACCAGAAACCAGTTTTTAGACATCTTAAATTTTTGCTTAAGGGACAATAATTATTTTATGTTTGACGGAACGGTATACCAACAAACTTTTGGTATGCCAATGGGAAATCCACTATCGCCCACTATAGCTGACATTGTGCTGGACAAAATACTTGACGACGCTATAACCGAGCTCAAAACAAAGGACATATACATAAAATACATAACCAAATATGTAGACGATGTATTCGCTATTATTAAGATAAAGGACGTGGAAGACATTTTGACTTCATTAAATTCGCAAAACAACAAAATACAATTTACGACTGAAAGAGAAAAAGACGACAAGATAGCCTTCTTAGACATAGAAATATTTCGAAACAAAAATAATATTTTGACGAATTGGTATGCGAAACCAATAGCGTCCTCGCGAATGATAAACTACAACTCTAACCACCCCTGGACCCAAAAGAAGAACACTATGACCAATTTTATAAATAAGATCTACGCGCTGAGCGACCAGGCGTTCAGGAAAAGCAACGATATAAAAATACGAAACATTTTAACAAAAAACGGATACCTTTCCAAAGTGATAGATAGGTGGTTAACAACAATAAAACAAAAACAAACAACACGCCAAATAAATGTAAAAACGACTAACAATAACAAAGTTTTAGGGGTATTACATATATACAGGGTTTAACGGATAACAACACATTACAAAAATGCATACATAATGACAAATTAATTTTCGCACACAAGCCGAATCACACACTCAGCCAAATATTTAGCAAAACAAAAGATAAAGTTATTAAAGAACAACAACACAATGTAGTTTACGAAATAAAATGCAAAGGCAGCATTAACGAACAATGTAACAAAACATATATAGGTACCACTAAACGTGCACTAGGTGTTAGAATAGGCGAGCATAAAACAGACGTTAGAAACAAAAAGACAACAACAGCATTAGCACAACACTTGACCAATACTGGACATACAGCGGACTTTGACAACGCGAAAATATTGGACATAGAGAGACGAACAAAAACAAGATTAACATTGGAAAGTCTCCGCATACAACAACGAATACAAGACGCAGTAAACTTCAAAGAAGATGTTGACAGCATTAATTGCGCCTATAGAAGCATAATTAAATAATAGAATAAATGTCAAAAAGGAGTATAGGTATAAGGTATAGGTAGTTGTGCTAAGATGTGGATAGATGTGTTTTCAACAAAAATGTTTTAAGTTTCCGTGATTAGTTTAAATGTAAGTAAAAAGTCTTTTATGTTTATGTATATATGTAATAATGTATGGGAAAATAATCTGAATTGTGAATTAACTTATTTGTAATAATATGTTGTTATGTATCTTTTAATGTTTTTCAAAATAAAACTAGACTCCCTGAAGAAGACGATAATACCGTCGAAACGCGTAGGAGGACAAAGGAAATAATTATTTACCTTTAAATTCAATCGGCCAAAAAGCTCTGTTTTCAAAATATTTATTAATAATGAAAATCATGGCCTATCAACATTAAGAATATCATTTTCATTTCATTTCATTTCATTTATTAACATTCAATGTACAGTAAATCATGATGTCTTTTGTTGTACAAATTATCCAATTAAATTACTAAGCTTAATTAAAATTATCAATCTACTTAAATTAATTAAAGTTTATTATTATATATATACATAATTAATGATAATTAGGTAGAGGAGTGGTTTGTAAGATAAGTAGGAAGGTCAAGGGCCAGGGGGATTTGTAACTGCTATCTTGAAGCATCCAAACACTTCTAAACCTTTAATAGAATTAGGCAAAGAATTCCAAGTTCTGACAGCACTAACAAAAAACAATCTAGAAGCTGTTTAAGTTGTATACTTAGGTATAGTTAAATTATGCATGCGAGACGATTGGACAAGGTTCAGTTTCCTGAAAATATACCATCGTTGACGATTTCTTAATAATTTAAATAAAAATAATAGATTACGAATCTTCAGGTAGCTTTCTAGGCGGCAGTTTAAGATGTTAATCGTGAACGCTGAAATATGGTCATACTTTCTTTTACCATATATAAATCTAGCAGCGTTGTTTAACGTAAGATTTAGCTTGTCCATAGATTCACAGTCCAAATTGCCATAGACCAATTCAAAATACGTAATGTTCGGAACGATAAGTGCCTGAGTTGCGGGATGTGCTCTTTACGGAATGAATACGCACGGCTCTTGGTTATGTTTTAAACTGATTTTATTTAACAAATTTACATCTATTTATACTATTTCTAAGTTACTGGCTCGCAGGCCAGTTTTCAATTCTACATAATGTACATCACATACGTACATATGTATCTGCGATCGTCTACGATCCTAAATAAATAAATGATTTTCTTAACTATGTTAGTAGACCGTCTGTGGTCCTAAATACATATGTAAACAATTGGCGCCGCGCAGCTGCTATCTTAATGGCCGGTCGCCTATTGTTCAAAATACATAAGTGACCGTCCTTGGTCCTAAATCTAATTATTTGTGATCATTTCACACTTACATGTGAATGATTAAATGTAAACAATTGCGCCGCACTGCTGCTATCTTAATGGCCGGTCGCCTATTGTTCTAAATACATGAATGACCGTCCTTGGTCCTAAATCTTATTATTTTATCTTTTCGCACTCACATTTAAATGTTTAAATGTGCATATAAATATGTATGTACATACGATTGTATGTACATATTAACTATTCCATAACTACCCCCCCTCTTAAACAGATGCGTCCCGAATCTGCAACAGGTTACCTTAGATGGTCGGGTGTTGGATCAATTAATTCAGCTGTGCCAGGCTGGTAATTATAGTGCGATATTTTTAGCGCTTTCGTTAAATTCTTCAACTCTTTTTAAGTTTGTGATGCGTATTTGGCGCATGGTAATATTTTTTCGTTGCATTTCAATTTCAAAATTCAGCGAAATTTTTGCATGAATTTTCTCGCAGTAAGGCATCGTTGGGATAGTGGCATGTTGAGCAACGTAGTATTATGCGCCTTGCGCATACCGTTTTATTATTTCTTTTATCAACAGCAACATTCTTTATTTTACATATACCATTTTCTTATGATATTTAATAATTTTTTTTTTTTTTTTTTTATAAGCAACTAAAAATAATTAATTTTATCTTATACAAGATGTACATATGTATAGCGCTTTAATAAAATTGTGGGCATGGTCAATTTTAGATTTTTAAAAATTACAAATTTTGTGGTGGAATTTGTCTATGGAAGGCCCGCATTAGTCCCTTTTAGTCATAGGCACTAATAATTGCAAATGACCTACTCATGGTACGGGTGGCTTCACGCAAATTACCATACATATTGCCATTTGTTTAATATTATGCCGTTTACATCTTTTGTTGATAATATACATAAGTAACAATTTTATTTTTGCTTTCTTAAAATAGAAGTGAGATGCGAATTTTTTTTTTTAAGATAATTTATTTATTATTTTCTTTAATTCAATTTAGATTAATTTTTAATTCAAGGAAGCCAATTCATGTCCTATGTCAATACCTGGAGTGAGCATTTCATTTCAAAATCTGCTAACTGGGATATCTAACATTGCTACTTTTCAAGCAAGGAGCAGTCTCATTAGTTGACTGGGGAAGAAGTGCAGTATAGTGCAATTTAGGTTGGGGGTCTCCTATAAAATTTCCCCGTTTCTTTTGCTTTGCTTTTTTATTTATTAATCTCGCTATTTCTTTACTACCTGTTTCTTTAAATCTTTTCTTGTTCGATTTTTTATAGAATGGCCGATTATTGCGGATATTTTTGGTAGGATGTGCCTCAACTTCAGGCTTTATGTCAAGAGATTCATTAGAGAATTTCTTGAAAGTTGTACATTTTGTATTATTAACCAATAAATTTTCATCTGATTTTTGAAGCACATTTTTATACTTTCTTTGCTTACTTATAACTTTTAAGTTCTTTAACATCGGAATATCGTCGACATCAATTTGTAATTTATTTACTTGAGCACATTCCATAAAATTTAACCGTACTCTACCATTATTGTGGATTAAATATCCAGTAGTCGTATCTATGATTCCTCCAATTTGTTTGACGAGATCATATCCGATAATTCCATCAAAACTTTTCAGATCTTTTAAAATATAGAACTCTGCAGCTATGGCAAATATTTCTATCAAACAGTTTTTTTCGATTGTAGTAGCACCGTTAATTGATAATAAACTAAAGGGATTTTCCAACTTTTTAATAGATTTTAGAAATTTATGATTAAAGATATAATTTTTTTCTGTTCCCGTGTCCACTAACAATTTAATTTCATTACCATTGCGTATTTTAATTTTTATGTAAGGTAATTGAGAATTGATGTTTAGGGAATTAGTTTGACTACTATGGTAGGTACAACTTCCGTTATTTTTATAAGCTCCAAATTTACTTCTAGTGCTTTTTTGATAAAAATTCGCTTGCTGGCCAAAGTTATTATGATTATTGCTATTACTATTATTATGCCTCTGGGAATTTCTTGATTCCATTCTATAATTTGTATTATTAAAATTTGCAGAATGTGTTTGCTGTCCATAGTTTTGCACATTCCTCAGCCTAGAAAAACTTGGATCAACATCCATAGGTTCTGGCTGTGATACAGTCGCCCTTTCGTGATTATGTACCGCTCGATATTGAGGGTGAGGCATTCGGTATAAATCACTATTTCCGTTAGCAAATGCGTTAGCAAAAGCGTAACGTTGTTGGTTCATTTCCAACTCTTGTGCCAAAGCTAAAGCGCTTGGCAAATCCGCGGGCCGACTGGAGAATAAAACATCACTCAGGGGTCGGTTTAACCCTGATATGAAAACACGAAGAGCATCATTCCTATATTTGTCATTTAGTAAGTCCAAAGCTACTCTGTCCCCGCTATATTGCATAATTGCCTTATTGGTAAGAAGTGTAAGCTGCTTCTCTACCAAATCGTAGAAGTCTGTTATGGACTTTCTTCCCTGCCTCAGTGTGGAGAGCTCTTGCTCTAGAAGGTACAGAGGCCTCTTGTCTGAATAGGCCTGGTCCACTCTTGCTATTATAGCATGGAAATTAAGTGGTGTGCCAAATGAAGATAACATAGCATTTGCTGCTCCTGTTATCTTATTTCTTAAGATGGCTATGGCCTGGTAGTACCTATTTGAACCTATGTATGCCTCGTAAGGTTTCATGGCAGCTTTCGCAGACTGCCTCCATGAAGGGCTGACTCCCCGAAGAATTCGGGTACGGTCTTAACGACATCCAAGCCAATTTCGCATTGGATATTTGCGTCAATACCGATATCCTCGTACCTTACGACCTGAGGAGGAGCGAGACTCGTTCTAAGCTCACTAAAGCTACCTTGCATAGCCCTGAATTGTTCAGCAAAGCGCTGCTCTACTTGACTCACTACTTGAGTGATCAAGTTGGTAATAGCTTCGGCTGACAGAGACATTTCTACACTTTATTTTTTTTTTTTTTATCTTCCACTTTTCTTTAATTTCTTTGTAATAAATAATTATTATTTTTTTTTTTTTTTCTCTTCCTATCGCTTCTCAGCCTATACACTTTTTTCACTTTCTTATATAATTTGATAATACTTACAATAAATACAGGGGTGTTGCCATTAATTTATAGCTGTTGTTGTTGTTGCTCTGCTGATGTTCTTGCTGCTGCTTTATGATGTCGTTGCTCCGGGTTTGTCTCGGGAGCGGGATCTTCTTTTTGTGGGCGCCAGTTGCGGGATGTGCTCTTTACGGAATGAATACGCACGGCTCTTGGTTATGTTTTAAACTGATTTTATTTAACAAACTTACATCTATTTATACTATTTCTAAGTTACTGGCTCGCAGGCCAGTTTTCAATTCTACATAATGTACATCACATACGTACATATGTATCTGCGATCGTCTACGATCCTAAATAAATAAATGATTTTCTTAACTATGTTAGTAGACAGTCTGTGGTCCTAAATACATATGTAAACAATTGGCGCCGCGCAGCTGCTATCTTAATGGCCGGTCGCCTATTGTTCAAAATACATAAGTGACCGTCCTTGGTCCTAAATCTAATTATTTGTGATCATTTCACACTTACATGTGAATGATTAAATGTAAACAATTGCGCCGCACTGCTGCTATCTTAATGGCCGGTCGCCTATTGTTCTAAATACATGAATGACCGTCCTTGGTCCTAAATCTTATTATTTTATCTTTTCGCACTCACATTTAAATGTTTAAATGTGCATATAAATATGTATGTACATACGATTGTATGTACATATTAACTATTCCATAACTCCTGCACCAGTTTTAGTTTGGGTTAGTTGGCAGACAATGACATGTGTGCCACAAATTCCTCAAAACAAAATAGATTTTGGATATGCAGCAGTTAATGTGATCTCTACACGGTAAGTGAGTATTCATTTTAAAACCAAGATTCGTCACAACCGATTGGAAATTGAGCTGTGCATCCCCCAACATTAATGGTGGCATATATCTCAAATCGAGTGTATCAAATGATATGGGTAATACCTGTGTTTTGGATGTGTTCAGACAGAGGCCATTAGATTTCGACCAGTTAACAATTCTTGTAAGATCTTCATTCATTCTATACACCAAATTCTCGACGAGACCGATAGGACGCGAGAAATAAATCTGAGTATCGTCCGCATATAAGTGAATATGGGAGTTTTGGCAGCAGTGAACTATATCATTCACAAACATACTGAAAAGAATTGGACCTAGAATAGAGCCCTGGGGACCCCCGAATTGATTTTTCTACGACCAGAAAAGACTTCACCGCACTGTACCTGTTGACATCTACTTGACAGATAGTCGTTCATTAACTTGAGAGAAGTAGAGCTGAAACTGAAATAATACCTCAATTTTAAAAGGAGAATATCGTGCCTAACAGTATCAAAAGCTTTAGAATAATCCAAAAGCACTAAAATTGTGAGCAATTTGCTATCAAACGCGGGACGGATATCTTCCATGACTTTTAAAACCGCCGTCGAACAACTGTGCATGGATCGGAAACCAGATTGAAACTCGCTTAATAGACTGTGTTTATTTATATGATTAATTTTTTGACTGGATATTAGTTTTTCAAAAATTTTCGATAAGGATGGTAAAATGCTAATGGGTCTAAAATCCTGAGGAGAATCACCTGCATTATTTTTAGCTATCGGAATAACATTGGCGACTTTCCATTGTTTGGGAAATGTAGAGGAGGTTAGGGAATGATTGAAGATATGTGTAAGTGAGGGTAACACAAATGGGAGAATAAGTTTTAAAAATCGTATACTAGCTCAATCCTCTCCGATAGTGTTAGATTTAATCGCAAACACGCATTTTGCAACGTCATCCTCCGTAGTTGCGTCAAATGAAAATTCGTAGGCTCTATTATACTTAAGGCTTAGGTCAATAGAAAATGGATTCGGGTCAGCCATTGTAAACCCACTAATAAAATAGTCGTTCATTACATTGGCATCAATCGTACAGCTTTTCGCATCCTTAGCAACTACTCCCATTAGATTTTTCCATAATACCTTTGGGGACAAGTCAGTATTGAGCTTATTTTTTTCAAATATCTTTTTTTATTATGGCGTAATGCTATTGCTACAATATTTCGTAGATTTTTATAAGTACACCAACGCTCAGTAGTAGGGTTTCTTTTCCAGTACTTATATGCCCTAGATCGATCTTTCATAAGATTTAATATATTTTTCGTTAGCCAAGGTTTTTTACTGTGATCTATACGTATACTTCGTATTGGCACATATTTGTCAAACAGATATTTTACAAGCACAGTGAAATGAGTCAATTTGTCGTCAATGTTTGATAAGAACCAGCAGCGATTCCAGTCCAGGGAGGCTGTTTCATTAGCTAATGAACACATATCAATATCTTTGAAGGCCCTAAACGTTAAGTTGGGGTTCGATTCCTTTTTAAAAAATGCAATATTAAGAGCTATGAATATGAGTTCATGATCTGAAACTCCATCAAGGGGAAACTGGTCAACATGATTTATTCTTTTGCTAACACTTACTTCGAAAATATCTAGCAAGCTAGGTTTACTGTGAGGTGCAAAACGCGTTGAATATTTGTTCACTAGAAAAATACCACAACTGTTAAAGCCGTTCAGCAACAAATTAGACCTAGCATTGTTAACGAGGAGATCCACGTTCAAGTCACCACAGATGAGCACATTTATATAGCTCAAGGACAATTCTGATATTTTAGTGAATAGCGTCGAAATGTCATTAGATTTATGCGGATTATAAACACATGCCTCTAGACACTTTTCGACATTATCACTGAACTCAACAAAGATACTTTCGACCGCATCATTGCAACCGGATCTATAAACAATTTTGCAGTTAAGAATAGGCTTGTAATAAATTGCTACCCCACCACCTCTTTGGCCCGTCGATCTATCGTTCCTTAATAGTGTGAAATCATTCAGGGAATATACTGAACTGGCAATGTAGGGCTTAAACCATGTCTTGGTAACGCAAATAACGTCAATATTTAATTTATGAAAAATGAAGTTTAAATAATCTAGCTTATCTGATGATAGGCTTCGAGCGTTAAGATGACAAACATTAAACGCCTTATTATGTTCACATGTAACTTTAAGAGCCCATCTTAGATTGTCGGTGTTAGTAAGCCTACCTATGTTGTTAAACATATGTTTATATACATGTTTGAGATGCTTACAAATAGAGCAGCCACCAGGAAAAGGTAGGGTTGAGGGTAGGACAGAGGATCAATGTAGAGGGGGGTATAAGATTTATTCAATACAACAACAAAAATATATATAGCAAATCGTATTGATTGAGGATAAAATAAAATAGTGATAACGATAATAGGAAAACAAAACATAGTAATTGGTTTCAAATGGCGGCTACAATGCGATCTACACCCTGACGATCATAAACTTTAATCGCTTCCCGATCGGCATTCCTTCTAATCAGGGTTTGAAATTGCTTAGGTACTTTTGCTGCATTTGCTTTTGCTTTGCTTTTGCTAACGAAAAGTAAATTAGCAAACTCGGCCAGCCGAGTAAAAAACGAGAACACGATTCATTCGCTTCAGTTTTCAGCTGAGCTGTGCTTGCTTGTATAGTAAACCAAAGCAACGTGATTTGGGGGATTTCATTTTACTTCCAGCAATTAGTTGTGTGTTTGCATTTTTTTTGCTTTTGTTTACGCATATTTCGATTTTTGATGTGTAAACATCTTTGCTGTAGCTACGAGTGATTTCGGAAAACAGGTAAAGTTTACGCGTAAACGTAAATGACCTTTGTGTTAGTGCACTGCTGCGTCCGTGTGAATCGCTTGGCATTGTCAGTGGTAGGTAGGTAGATAGACATGTACTTACAAATGCTTGCATGCATAGCCGTGCAAATGCAAATATCAACAACAACAGCAACGAAGCGAAGTGAAGTTGTTGTTGTTGTTGTTTTCTGCAACAATGCGACAAATAGGCAAAATAAGAAGGACTAACCTGTTCGAACATGTATGCAAATGTATGGATATGCACACCTACATCTACCTATCTAATTTTCTATGCAATATTGGTATCAAATGAAAGGTTTTGAGCAGGACTTCGATATGAAGCTCTTTTCATTGTGACCCCTAGGCCGGGTCTCCAGATATGGGTCAAAAGGAGGACCCGGATGATCCTTGAATGTTTCTGAGTAATATTGGTATCAAATGAAAGGTTTTGAGCAGGACTTAGATATGAAGCTCTTTTCATTGTGACCCCTAGGCCGGGTCTCCAGATATGGGTCAAAAGGAGGACCCGGATGATCCTTGAATATTTCTGAGCAATATAGGTATCAAATGAAAGGTTTTCAGCAGGACTTCGATATGAAGCTCTATTCATTGTGACACCTAGGCCGGGTCTCCAGATATGGGTCAAAAGGAGGACCCGGATGATCCTTGAATATTTCTGAGCAATATTGGTATCAAATGAAAGGTTTTGAGCAGGACTTCGATATGAAGCTCTTTTCATTGTGACCCCTAGGCCGGGTCTCCAGATATGTGTCAAAAGGAGGACCCGGATGATCCTTGAATGTTTCTGAGCAATATTGGTATCAAATGAAAGGTTTTGAGCAGGATTTAGATATGATGCTCTTTTCATTGTGACCCCTAGGCCGGGTCTCCAGATATGGGTCAAAAGGAGGGCCCGAATGATCCTTGAATATTTCTGAGCAATATTGGTATCAAATGAAAGGTTTTGAGCAGGGCTTCGATATGAAACTCTTTTTATTGTGAACCCTAGGCCGGGTCTCAAGATATGGGTCAAAAGAAGGACCCGGATGACCCTTGAATGTTTCTGAGCAATATTGGTATCAAATGAAAGGTTTTGAGCAGGACTTAGATATGAAGATCTTTTCATTGTGACCCCTAGGCCGGGTCTCCAGATATGGGTCAAAAGGAGGACCCGAATGATCCTTGAATATTTCTGAGCAATATTGGTATCAAATGAAAGGTTTTGAGCAGGACTTCGATATGAAGCTCTTTTCATTGTGACCCCTAGGCCGGGTCTCCAGATATGGGTCAAACGTGGACTCGGATGATCTTGCATGTTTCTGAGCAATACAAAACAAAACAACATAAAAAATCAAAAGTCAAAAACCAAAAACCAAAACAAACAAAAACAACAAAATAGTAGCAGTCACAATGACAACAAAAAATTACAAAAACGATAGTCGCCTTTTAATTCATAGAAAACCAGGAACAAAGGAATAAGGAAAGGGAATAGATATCCGATTTCGAAACAGTTTACACATCAATATTCATGAATACCCGTTATTCACGCTTTAATTTTTTTTATGTATGTATGTATGTATGTATGTATGTATATAATATTCATAATATTCAGAAAATATGTAAGTATGTATGTATGAAAGAAATAGATAACGAAATACATATACATATTTACTTATGTGTGTATGTATGTATGTATACATAATAGTTAGGTTAGGTTAGGTTGAGGTGGCTGTCTCCGCAATTCATGAAAGCGGGGACACACTTAGGCCGAGGTGGCCCATTGTGATACCACACGGGAGCCCTAGCTTCCTTATCCCTGTTTACAAACCTTTCCGGAAAAATTAGATTCGAAAGTATGATAAGATTAGATGCCCGTTAAGCTAAACCAGCGCGTTTGTTTCATGAAGCGCAGAAAATCTAGTGTCCTTGCATTTTCCATCTCCGCCAGGCACTCGAAAAAGTGTTTATGGAGAAAGCGGTACCTGGATTGCGACAGTGCGGGGCAGTGGCATAGATAGTGCTCAACGCTCTCTATTTCCTCCACGTCCCTGCAGCTGCGGCAGAAGTCGTTTTTATATAGGCCCATGCGAGAGGCGTGAGTGCCCATAAGACAATGGCCTGTTAGAAGTCCTACCAGCGGACCTATAGAGAGCCGATTCAGATGCAGCACCGATACAGACCTAGCCTCATCCAGTCTAGGCCAGATTTGCCTAGAAATCACACAAGTTGACTCCCTGGCCCATCTAGCGTTAGCCTGTTCAATGGAGCGAGATCTCAACCAGTGCTTGCATGAGTTAAGCGGGGGGCCAACCCATGTCGCAGATGTGATATCCTGCAAGCTTGTGCCCTCCCTTGCCAACTCACCTGCAATGCAGTTGCCCCGAACGTTGCTATGGCCTGGAACCCAAATGACGTTCAGGTCGCACCTTTCGGCTAGTTTGTTCAGAGACTCCCTACATTTCATTGCAACTATAGATGTAGCATTGTTACTCTGTAAGGATTTTATGGCAGCTTGGCTGTCAGAGAAGATTTTGATAGAATTTATGTCTGGCAGATCTGTCAGGCGACGAGCTGCTTCCCATATGGCTATGAGCTCAGCCTGATAGACGCTGCAGTGATCAGGTAGGGGCAAACTTACTTTCAGATGAAGCTTTTCGCAGAAAAACCCACTTCCAACTCTATTGTTCAATTTAGAGCCGTCCGTGTAAAGGTGCAGTGTATTAGGGTCGGGATCCCCCAAGTTCTTCCACTCGCTCCTTTCCGGGATTCTTGTGGAGAATTTGTTATCCCAACAGAAGGCTGGTATTGCATAGTCCAGCTTTAGAAAATTGGCAGGGACGTTACTAAGAATTTGAGCGTGCCCGAATCTGGTGTCCCTCCAGGGTTCGGTTGCATTGAGCCTTGCCGCGTTGCAGCTGGCAATGAGTTTCCCCTGTATATCCGTGGGGAGAAGAAATAGGATGGTTTCGAGAGCTTTAGTTGGGGTGGAGGGAAGGGCTCCGCTAATAAGCATGGAAGCCATTCGCTGCACTCTAGTTAATTTGCTCTTATTGGTTTCGAGTTCCAGTGCTGGCCACCATATGGTGACTGCATAGAAGAGAATAGGACGCACTACCGCTGTGTACAGCCAATGGACGATTTGGGGGTTAAGTCCCCATCTCTTGCCTATCGCTGATTTACATGCGTAAAGTGCTAGCATGGCTTTTTGGGATCGTACTTCTACGTTCCGTTTCCAGTTTAATTAACCTCGGTAGAGAGTTTAATCTCCTTCCCATTTATGGACGGAGGTTTGAATTCAGGTATCTTATGTTTGCGGGTAAACAGAACCATTTCCGTTTTCTCAGAGCTGACACTCAGCCCGCATTTCAGAGACCAGGTAATACGTCCATATGTATATACGTCCATTTGTAAGCATCTTTTCATGTTGAATTCTGCTTAAAACCTAGTTTCAGCAAAATAAGCAACTGTAAGCAAAAATTTACCACTCACCTAATTGCTGGAAGTAAAAGCAACCCTCTCAAATTGAGTTGCTTGGCTTAACTACACTCAAACTGAAGCGAATGATTCGTGTTTTCATTTTTGGCTCGGCTGAATTCAGCAATAAGCAAAAAACATCGGCTATTGCTATTTTGCAGCAAGTAAATTCAAACCCTGCTTCTAATATATACCTGCCCACGGATAGAAAAGGCACTAACTAGCCGCTTTTGACGTTTTAGTTGAGTCGACTAGTACATGAGTTTTTTTTTTTTTTTAATAAATACGTATATATACGCTCTCGCTCCCATTTTTTGTTGTTGTGTTTATCACTAATCAGGGACGCCGTTTGCCGGCTTTTCTTACCAAATTGGTATAGGAAGTAATCCATATATTAATACACTAAATTAATTTTGTCCGCGACCTTTCGGCGATTCTACTGAACCGATTTTAAAAGTTAGACCATCATTAGAAAGAAAATTCCCTAGAATAGGTCCATTTTGATTTTCATTAAAATCGGTTGGAAAATACGTGCACAATCGCCGTTGGAAAATTCTGTGTAGTTGTTGCAGAAAAATCCTATGTTATTGTTATTGCAAAACACAATAAAGCTCAAATTAGTTATACAGTAACAGTATCGTTATAAAACAGCTGATCAACTAACCTAATGCCGTGGTTATGCTTACAATGCTGCTGGTCGAGCACCGTGTAATTGTTATTGTGCACTCCGACGGTGAGAGAATTTTCGGACTCTCAAATCCAGCAAATTTGCTGGCTGAAACAGGCAGCCAACAGCCGAGGTTTCGGGGTAATAATGTGTTATGTTGTGTATGTGCTCATCAGAGATCAGCATGCGATACATTTTTTGTGATTTAGAGTATACTCATAAAAAATGCGGTGGGAGTATGACCGCAACCGCAAAATATGCGATCATAATAAACACCGTACCGCATTTTCTTGATCAATTTCGGTATGCGGTAGTATGGATATCACAACACCGCAAACACCGCATATCGTAAACACCGTATACCGCAAACACCGCATATCGCAAACACCGCATATCGCAAACACCGCAAACACCGCAAACACCGCATTTCCCAAATAGAGATATTTACAATGTTGCCAGTGCGATTTTTGTTTGTAATTTTTACCGTCTTATGGATTTCTAATGAAAAATACTACTGATTACAAATTGATTTTAACCAAAGAATATCTATACAGGAAAACTCTAGGGGTGGTTTTTTTTTTTAATTTTTTCATTGAAAGGGTCACTTAAAATTTAGAGTTAGTTTACATTCAAAATAATTTGACTAATGAGTTTCAAGATAAAAATATGTACTATTTACATGAAATATAGTTTTTTTTTTTTGGCTTCTTAGTAATACACATAAGATTTATTTACACATTTTTGTTTGTCTGTGACATAATTCTTTATTTTCCAACGAGGCATTCATTCAATTTTCACAATCGGCAAAATTGGCTACGATACATTGATTCAAACCGAAGTTTTTGTCATTTTATTGGAGCAACAACAATACACATGTTTATTTTTATACATTTTATTATGCGCCCGTCGGAATGAATACTTTTCCGTCAATCTAGCAATTCGTTTAACTGAGAAACATAAGCCGTGTTTTTATTCAAGCGCATATACATCTGCGCTTAAATTTTGTATGGACAAATAAGCGCGGATAGAGATGTGCGCTTAGAAATCCATACAAAATTTAAGCGCAGATGTATATGCGCTTGAATAAAAACACGGCTATAGTTGAATTAGATGTCTTTTTTACGGCAAAGCTGAGATACTGAATGTGTCGATAGTCATTTATATACATTTAATTCAATTATGTTGTCAATTAAATGGATTGCTAGTTTGACGGAAAAGTATTCATTCTGACGGCCCTATTAGTCGTATTGGATTTCAAAATGAAATTTTTTGATTATTTCATTATTGAAAAATATTTTATTATTCAAAAAACTGCCACAAAAAACAAAGCACACAAAAATAAAAAAAATACTTGAGAATAAATTTGCTGTATATCTTATAATCAGTAACACATATCTACATACATATGTATTTATGTACAAACAAAAATGAATTTTCAATTGTCTATACCTTTGCAGTGTGTGAAAAATTTCCGGCAACACTGAATAGTATACAAATAAACAAATGCGGTGTTTGCGGTGATTGCAGTGTTTGCGGTATGCGGTGTTTGCGTTATGCGATGTTTACGGTATGCGGTGTAAACAACACTAAATACCGCAATATCATTTAGGTTTTCAATCAATGCGGTGGCGGTGAATTTTTTTTCCGGGTACTTATTTTTTGAGTGGCTTAAAAATAAGTATTTTTGCGGTGCTTTAGAAAATGCGGTGCACCGCTGCGGATCTCTGGTGCTCATGTGTTATGTTGTGTATTTGCGTTCCAATCATCAATGTAAGCGTAAACACCTCTCACAAATCACGAAAAGTTTCCGATTTTTAATGGCCAGCAGCATTGGTAGCATAACCACGGCATTATGAGAAACAATCTATTTGATTAGTGATTCGATAACCGTAACGCTATCGGTAACAACCAAATGAATTTTGGTTTTCAGCCGTAACGCTAACCAGCCGATTGTTTGTTTCAGTTGTTCACTGTCATGACCCAATAATAATATGGTCGTAGCAATCAAAAGAGGACAAGCAATTAGCATTAATACAAAATATGATATACTCGCAACCCATAAAACCGAAAGAAGGAGAGCGACTCTATTGCTATGGCCACCTTTATTGGGCTATGATCACTGTTCAACTGTTTACTGTTATTGCACCAATAATCGACCAAATTAAAACCGCTTATTCCAAAGTATAAAACCGATACTGTTACTATTATGGAAATAAAGTTAACGCATAACTAATTTAAGCTTAACTGACATCACTTTATCTAACTATAATCATTTTTATAATATTTTTTGTTGCTTGCTATAATCATTTTTATAATATTTTTTGTTGCTTTCTTTTAGGAATAAATATGCTGTGTCCAAACTAAAAAAAAAAAAAAATGCCAGCCAAATTAAGATAAAAAAATAATTTTGTATGAAAAATTTTAATAAATTAAAAATGGGAAAGGGTTGTGCTTGAACCATGGTACAATAATTTAGAGGTAGGCGCATGGGCGAATTCAGAAACTACTTTTTTTATTTCCAAAGGTAGAGTGTAATGTCAAAATCCAAGCGAATTCAGACTTTAACCACGGCGAAATATAATTTTGACATTTCACTCTACCAATTACAATAACAAAATACATGGGAATTTTCTGAATTCGCCCCTTCGCCGACCTGGTATAACTGCCTTGGCTTGAACTACAAATGGGTTTTGAATCAAATAAAGATAAATTTTAATAAAAAATATCATAAAGGTAAAAATATTTTTGCATTCTGGAGTAGCTAAACTACTAGAAAACTGTCGATTTTCGACAGTAGCGGGAACTCCTAGTTATATAATAAATGTATAAAAACTATCAGTATCGGAAATGTGAACGTGGTACCTGCCACATAGGGCGAAATGTAATTGAAATTAAAAAATAGGGTTGGTCGAATTTCGACCACTGGGCGATTATTGTTCAAATAAATGCGATGACAATAAGCTATTCATTGTTATTTTACAAGATGTATCAATAAATGATGAGTCCACATGAAATTTCTCTTCCTCTTAGTCAGATGTCCTCGTTTTAACTAGGGTTCAGAAATTCTCATTTATGATTACTCATTTTCATTCACTTGTGGGAGTTTTCATGACCGAGAATATTTAAAATAATTTGTTTCTTTCATTTATCATAAGTGAGAAATAAAAAAAAGTATGCTTCTCACTCGCGATAGGTGAACAAAAAAATTTCCGTTTTTTCACTCGCGAGCGAAAAATAAAAAAACAAAATTTCTCACTCACATGTGATAAAACTGAACTAAGCCGGCTTCGGCTGTTCACATACATGTATGTATGAGAAAAGCAATGAGAGAAATACTAACCGCGAGCAGTATTTTAGCGTTCACGAAAAGAATATATCATGAACATTATTCAAAAGGAAATGCAGCAGGTTTTTTCAGTTACTTTAGACAAGCATTTGTGCGACATATGTATGTACATACTTATGTACGGTTGGGTGTATCCCCAGCAAAAAATCTACGCCTGATTTAAGAATTATTACAGTAGATTTAAAGGGTTGCGAAATAAAGTTATATGGCGTAAGGTTTAAAATAAGGCTGATTTTCCTGTATTGATATCATCAGGCCATATGGAATACTCCGCCAGGAAAATCAGGCTTATTTAATGCATTATTATCCCGTGATATTCAGGCGTTCGTGGTGTATGAATGAAAAAAGTGGCAACTTCGGCAGCATATTGCAAGAAAACGGTATATTTCCAAGCAAAAATGTGTGTACGTTGTGGTGTAGAATTTTATTCTCCTTCATTTGATACCAAACACTTGTTTGTACTTTGAATTTAATTTTTTGAATTAATCGCCAAAATGGCCATGAAATACCCCATTGTGCGACATGTACGGTGTCGTGAACTGATTGAAGTTTTTGCCTAGGACAGGTGAGCAGGAGCAGAGAAATTGGTGTGAAACTTATGCTAGGGCTCGCCGGACAATAAGCACACCATTGAGAGACAACCTTTACTGCAAATTCTTAACTGTGCCTCTGGTATAGGTATACGAGCAAACATCAATTGCAAGCGTTTTGTTTTTGAAACAAAATAATAACAGATACTCGAAAGATCCAGAAGATGGCATTGGGACTTTTTTGTAGAAGTAATGCTGGCAGAAATTGCAAGCCGGTTGAAATTGGAAGCCCTCTATTATTGAAATATATAAAATATCCACATAATATTCACCGTGGCCTTATCAAAGCCTTCCCGGATAGCATCGTCTAATATAGCACAATCATGTCGATTTCCAAACATTTTTATAAAAAAAAGTCCCTATATACACGTTTTATTTTGTATTTTTATTAAATTCACTTACGCATTTATATTATAACAATTTTTCACAACGAATTCCCAACTTAAAATAATAGTATTTTAAGATTTTAAATGTTATTCACCTCAGTCTAAAGTTATAATCTTGTTTTAGTAATTAGATTCATGAATGTTTATGTATGTAAGATAAAACAGAGAAAAAAATTTAATTTGGAAAATAACCAGTACGCAAAAAAGTTAAACTCATAAAACTAACGTAGCATATTCGTAATCACACCTTAGCGAATGTCACAACTCATCGGATCGAATAAAGGTTCGTGTTTGGGATGAAGATAATGATTTAAAGTCAAAACTTCGCCAAAAGTTAACTCGTGAGTCGGATGACTTTTTAGGTCAGACAATTATAGAAGTTCGTACACTTTCCGGCGAAATGGATGTTTGGTACAATTTGGAGAAACGTACAGACAAATCTGCTGTCTCTGGGGCCATACGTTTACATATTTCAGTAGAAATAAAAGGCGAGGAAAAGGTCGCTCCGTATCACGTTCAGTACACATGCCTACATGAAAATATTTTCCATTACTTATGTGAAGAGAATGGTGCAATGGTGAGTAGACCACTATTAAAACTAATTATACTACAGGAAGCCAAAAATATCACAGCAAAACGCCGAAACACCAGAACTAAATTTTTGGATGTATAATACGATGGCGCTTTCAGAAAGTCCGGATTAGCACTTGATTTCGGGATATTTAGGAATGAAATTTCAGAGCTCTTAAAGTTTATTTTTCCGGTGGTAAACTTTGGCGAGGCTTTGAACTTTTTTCCTGCATACAGATTTCACAGTTGTCCTTACTTAATTAGGACATTCTTAATTCAATGCCACCTCTAGTTTTCCAAAATTGGATCCCGTTTTCTAGATACCGGTGTTTGAAAATAACCATAAATTTGAACCTTTTCGTTAATAACTCAGTAAATTTTCAAGATAAATTACCAAAAGTTTGCACGTGACTATACCCTGATATTACCTTAACTTTTTATACAAATTATTGAAATCCGATCATTATAACATATAGCTCCAATACAACTCATTGTTCAGATAGAGACATTGTGGGCATAACTTCTCCATTTAAACAGATAACACGAAACTTTGTAACGTTTGTTCCATTAGGCCTTATATCCATTTCCTGAAAATTGTGAAGAGAGCATCACTATAGAATATACACTGAAAATAAAATCTGCGCAAATATTACGAAACCTTTCGTACATATTACGAAATTTTGAGCAACGAAATATTTTCGTAGTATTCACGAATGCTTTGGTACTATTTACGAAATACTTTTGTAGTATTTACGAAGGCTTTCGTACTATTTACGACATATTTTCGTGGTATTTACGAACACTGTTAGAGCTGTGAAATTGTTGTACAATTGACCAAATTATTTTTAACGCGCTTTTATTAGCTTCACCTGTATGTATGTATGTATTTATGTAATTTCTAGCTGCTGCCCAAATATATGCAACATATATATTAATGAGATTAGGTTATAACCAGCGCCATCTGCTGAAATATATTGATGTTTACAACACTGGGGATTAAAAGTCTAAGCGTGTATTTATATTTTTATACTCAGCTGTACTAGTACACAGAGTATTATAGTTTTAATCACATAACGGTGGATTGTAACAGAATGAAATAATCGGAAATTAGGTATCTCAGCCACTAATAAAGCTAGAGCGATGAAATTTTACCCACGTGTTGAGCTCAGGCCCCTATGAAGAAATTTGATGAAATTTTGGAAAATAGGCGGTGCCACGCCCACTTATTAAGGGGCAAACATTGAAAGTTTTATAAGCCATAACTCAGAAACCGTAGCAGATATAACGATGAACTTGGGTACGCGTGATATACTTACTTAGGCAAATGTTTGGACAAAAAATTGCCAAAATCGGTTGACGGCCACGCCCACTTTTATATATGGGTATTATAAAGTGACCTAATAAAAACATTTTAAGTGATATCTCTGTCAAATATAAAGATCTATCATTGAAATTTTATGGCATTAGTCCAACTAAGGACATAAAACAAAAAACACAAAAGTTTTGGAAAATGGGCGGTGCCACGCCCACTTATTAAGGGCAAACATTGAAAGTTTTATGAGTCATAACTCAGAAACCGTTGAAGATATAGCGATGAAATTTGGTACGCCTGATTTACTTACTTAGGCAAATGTTTGGACAAAAAATTGCCAAAATCGGTTGACGGCCACGCCCACTTTTATATATGGGTATTATAAAGTGACCTAATAAAAACATTTTAAGCGATATCTCAGTCAAATATAAAGATATATCATTAAAATTTTATGGAAGGAGTCTAACTACGTACGTAAAACAAAAAACATAAAAATTTTGCAAAATGGGCGTGGCACCGCCTCTTTTTAGAAGCAGCAATATACGACATTTCTGAGCCCATAACTCGACAAATAATTTATATATAATGACGAAACTTTGTGTGTACACTTTTGTTACTTGTGGTAATACATGTTCAAAATGTGGCCGCTGTGGTGCAGTGGGTAGAGTGCTCGCCTGCTATGCCAGAGGTCTCGGGTTCAAACCCCAGTCCGACCAACACAAAAAAAAATTTTCTTATTAGTAAAAATCCAATTATTGGGGGTTTTAAGAGCAGCGGTTACCTCTCGGCAGTGGGCAGCATATCCTCCGAGTGTATTTCTGCCATGAAAAAGCTTCTCACAAAAAATGCATTCGCCGTTCGGAGCCCAATTAGTAGGAAAAACAAAAAGGAGCACACCTTGAATTGGGAGAGAAGCTCGGCCATAAAACTCGTCAGAGTTATAATAGCGCCATTGTATTATTATATTATTATATGTTCAAAATTTTAGCGAAATCGGTTGACGACCACGCCCACTTTTATATATGGGTATTATAAAGTGACCTAATAAAACATTTTGAGCAATATCTTTGTCAAATATAAAGATAATTCATTGAAATTTTGTGGCATGAGTTCTACAATAGACCGGAAACCAAAAATAGAAAAATTTTGGAAAATGGGCGTGGCACCGCCTCTTTTTGGACAAAGGAATATACGAGATTTCTTAGCCTTTAGCTCGACAAATAATTGAGATATTATGACGAAACTTGGTTTATACGCTTTTATAACTTGTGTTAATAGACACGCAAAAATTTATTCCACGCCTACTTTTTAACAAAGATATTTCTGGAACACCCTTTGGGAATTTGTAACATGACATCTTTGTAACTAGAAGTCATAAGGGATTAAATTTTGCATAAAGAATAATATTCACATGCTTAGTTGGATGACTGATAAAAATGTTGAAAATGGGCGTGGCTACGCCCACTTTATGCAGCACTCGCTTTATATAAAATACACCGTGTTTCCATCAAACACAAACAAACAATGAAAGCATACATCTGAGTATCGAATGTTCGATTCCACTCGAACTTAGGCTTCCTTACTTGTTTTTTAAATATTCACTTATTTAGCTTAAAGTAAAAACCCTAACTACACTGGCTCACAAAATGAAATTTGTTGTCTTTACTTTGGACGCAACTATCCTGTCTATATGTTAAATCGGTTGCTTATGCCGAAAATCGGGTTCATTTTTAATTCTATTTGAAGGTTTTCGAGATATCGGCAATTTACCTTTATTTGGCCAATGGCTTCACTTAATCCAGCATGTCTCTTTAACGCATTGGGTTATCTACGTTGGAAATTTCCTACACATGGCTCCTATAACATTTTTCTCTAGGTCTTATAGTTTCTGAAATATAGATGCGCCAGTTTGAAAATTTTAAATTTTTTACGAAAATTTGAAGAAAAAATTGATTTTGTCAGGCAAGATCTTTAAAACAAACGTCTTTACCTTTAGTTTGTAGTGCATGTAGAATAAGAGTACATAGATACGTACATAAATATAGCATAGAATAAAAATGCATTGATATACATACATACATACATAAGTACACAAATATATTTCTAGATATACATATCTACATATGTATATATTCATAATAATAGCACACTGTACACAAATATATTTCTTGATATACATATCTACATATGTACATATTCATAATATCAGCACTTCTTTACAAAATGCAAAACAACCAAAAAGACAAGACACTAGCTTATCGCATTACACATGTCGCCTTCACGGCACAAGCGAACGACAGCAAGAGGTGTTATGTGACATGGGCTAATGATCGCTGGCTTGGTTACAGACATAAGTACTTGGCTATTTATTAAGTGCTATGTGACGTGGGTCAACGATCGTTGGGAATTTGTTTTGATTGAAAAAATAATTTTTGTTATTGACGACAAATTTATGACAAAGCATTTTAGAGAAAATGCAATAAATTAAAGTCAGCAATTTTATTAAAGTATGTGTATGTGTATATCTTTTGTTATTTAGTTTGTAAGCCGAATTTTAGTATATAAGCAAGTACAAATTTTTAAATAAACTAGAATCTAAGCTGAGCCTTTAGCATTCTCATTTACACGGAGCGCTTGTCGCTACAGTTCTAGGCGTGCTACGCTTAAATAGCAAATCCTTCTCTTTCCTGAATGAATATTGCGATCCTTGGAACGGATACGCATATGCACTTCAGTATTATTGGACTTTTGAATCCAGACCTAATCCTAACCAGGACACATCTTACCTAATCCTGACCAGGACACATCTTGTGCGTTAGAATCGGTAAAGATGTAATCCATCGCATTCCTTATATTCAATATTCCAATAAAGGATTACATTTTTACCCAACATGGCGATCCTGCCAAAATTTTAAAAGGACCACAATTTTTATTCTGACTAAGTCTGACTAATTCGCTATCTTAGACGATTTACACACTACAAGCGATATACAATTTCTATTCTGATGAATACGTACGCCAAGCGGTATATAATTAGAGCGTAATAATATACAATTTGCATACATACATGTAAGAAGTAGAAGCAGCAGCGCTGAACATCATTGAACAGTACTTAGACGGGGAAAAGACGCATTAACTTACGAATAGAGCAACAACAAAAAGTAGAATGGGGAAACAACAGTCTAAAAACGAAAACATCGTAGTCGAAAATCTGAATAATGCCCAGACGCAAAGCACAGTTGGAGATACACTAATTTTTAAAATTAATGAATATTATAAAAAATATGTTAAAAAGCAAATAAGAAAGAGTACCGATATACTGAATAAAGTTTAAACAATAATTTTTATTTTTTTCATACATTCCTCATGACCATTACCAAACTAGTTGCGATTTTAAGAAATTTAAAGAAGTCTCCAAATAGAACATATTCGGAAGAATTCATAAACAAAACTTTACGGGAAATTGCCCAAATAGAACTACAGGTGAGACATTTGAATTCACCAGAAGATTTAATTCAATTTTCACTTATTACAAACAATATAAAGAAATACTTAAAACCAAATACCACCATGGCATCTTTCGATATATCTACAGCCGCAAAAATCATTCCCGAATTTGATGGGAATAAAACAAAACTTACAAATTTTTTAGGTATGATAGAATTCTATGCATCCACATTACCAGCTAATGCACAAGTTACCTTAGTAAAATTTGTATTAGCCACAAAATTACCAGATACAGTCAAAATAGGATACTGGTAGATACAAAACCAGAAAATATCCAACAGCTCAAAGATATCCTATCTAAAAATTTTAAACCATTAAAAAACCAGAGTCATATTCACTCTGAATTAGCTAAAGCATTTCAAGGCAATTTCAGCGTTGAGAAATATGCCTCAAGGATTGAAAACTTGATAGCTCAATTGAACGAAATGCAAATAGCAGAGAATAGCGAGACGAATAGATCAATCGTAGTTAAACTCAATGACCAACTAGGCTTAAACTCCTTTAAAAATGGATTAAATAATCCAATAAAAACCTCAGTAATAACTGCAAAACCTAATTCTTTTAAAGATGCAGTAAATCTAGCCATTGAACTACAAAAAAGCTTAGCACCAATGAGATACAACAGAGACACGCACGACTCAAATAACATGAGCGGCAACCGACAAAATAACTGGAATCGCCAAAGTAATAATGGCAACAAACAAAATTATAATTACTCAAATAACAGTAAGGGTGAAAATAATAGTTGGAACCGTCGAAAAGGAAACCAACAATATACTAACAAAAATAATTCGTCATATAATAATAATAGTAATCGTAATAATAATAATAATAATTCGTCACATAATAACCATCGTAGTAACTATTCTAATACTCAAAAGAATAATTCCTACAATGAGCAGAAAAACCAGGGAAACTAAAAACCCCCCGGATTCTTAATTCCTGTAGCACTAATGAAAGAAACTCTAACTTCATTAAAATAAGAATAAACGATAGCATTGTTACGCTACTTGTTGACTCCGGGGCAGACCTTTCAATACTAAAAGAAAATGCTGTCAATAAAAATAAAATTCATTTCAGCAAAACACAAACATTCTCAGGTGTAACTAATACCAATTTTGAAAGTTTAGGATCCATTAACGCTCAACTAAAGTTACAAGACCAAATTCTATATCACACATTCCATCTAATAAGAAAGAATTTAAATTTAAAAACCGATGGAATTCTAGGTCGAGACTTTCTTTTAAAACATAGGTGCAAAATAGATTTTGAGACATTGACCTTAGAGATAAATACACCAGAAGACAAAACGGTATTACCACTATATACTAGTATAAAATCTGAAAATAAACAAGCAAAAATGCTCCAAGTTTTGAATAACAGATTTGATGACATAAAATACAGACTCAAAATCGGCAATACCGATAAAGACACGAAGAATAAAATCCTTCAAATATGCGAAGAATTTCAAAAAGTTTTTCATCATGAACAGGAGAAATTGTCTACAACTAACTTCTACGTACAGACCATTTCAACAATTAACGATACACCTGTCTACATAAGAAACTATAGAATTCCAAAAATTCAACAAGACGAGATAGACAAGCAAGTCATAGAATTACTAAAAAACGATATAATTGAACCATCAACGAGTCCATATAATTCACCTATTTTATTGGTACCAAAGAAAAAAGGTAGCAAAGACCAGTGGCGACTAGTAGTAGATTTTAGAACACTAAATAAAAAAATAGTAGATGACAAATTTCCTATCACTAGGATAGAAGACGTATTAGACAAATTATCGAAGGCAAGATTTTTCTCAACTCTTGACATGACAAGCTCTTTTCATCAGATCCCTCTACATAAAAATTGTCGTCAACTAACGGCATTTTCAACCAAATCAGGTCATTACCAATTTAAAAGGTTACCATTTGGACTAAAAATATCGACAAATAGTTTTCAAAGAATGCTTACATTAGCTTTAAATGGCTTAGAAGATGCAGCCTTCATATATGTAGATGATATAATTATATTCGGATCAGATTTAGAAACCCATAATAAAAACTTAACCAAAGTTTTTGAACGTCTTAAAGAATACAACCTAAAACTAAATGCTGAAAAGTGTAACTTTCTTAAAACAGAAGTAGTATATCTTGGTCACTTAATAACTTCTGAAGGGTTAAAAACAGATCCAGCAAAACATGAGGTGATAAGAAACTATCCAACACCTAAAAATGCAGACGAAACGCGTAGATTTGTAGCATTTTGCAACTATTACAGACGCTTCATCAAGAATTTCGCACAAATTGCCAGACCTTTGAACGCATTACTTTCAAAAAGTAAAATTTTTGATTGGGACAAAGACTGCGATACCGCATTTGAAACACTTAAACATAAACTAATATCACCACCAGTACTAAGATATCCAGATTTTAACAGAACTTTTATATTAACCACAGACGCATCAAATTATGCTCTGGGAGCAGTTCTCTCACAAGGTGAGATAGGAAAAGATAGACCGATAGCCTTTGCAAGTAGAACACTGAATAAATATGAAATGAATAAACCAGTTATAGAAAAAGAACTATTAGGTATTTATTGGGGTATAAATTATTTTAGACCTTACCTATTTGGTAAGAAATTTATAATTGTCACTGATCACAGACCACTAGTAAGCCTTTTTACACATAGAGACCCATCATCTAAACTTACTAGGATCAAATTAAATTTAATGGAATATGATTTTGAGATAATTTTTAAACAAGGAAAAATGAATACGAATGCAGATGCACTTTCTAGATTGCAGCTAGATGCAAATAAATTAAAGGAGATGATACCAAAAGATATAAATGTCTTGACCAGACAAATGACAAAGAAAGCTAATCCAGAAAAGACTGGAATAAGACAGCAAGCCACACCCACCTATGAGCCTCGCAACCTCTATATTTGGGACGCTATATCGCTGTCAGATATTTACAAAGTATGGAAATTAAAATTTAGAGGAGTAAACACAACGCATAATGATATAAGCGTGCTAGATGATAAATCTAGGAATACAACAATTGTCGAATTCAGCATTAACCCACCATCAGACATTAAATTGATTCTGAGGAAGCTGTTCGAACATGCACAAGAGGCCAATATAAATATGATGGCACTCGAGATTAATAGTGAGATTTTCAAACAATTTGAAATCAATCACTTTAAAAAGGTTTTTAATGAATTACAAAAGGGAAAAATAAATCCTTTGAAAGTTATATTATACAAATCTCCTCAAGAAATTAAAGATATTAATGAACAAAATGAATTAATAAAATTATTCCATGACACAGAATACGGAGGTCATTGTGGTATTAAAAGATGTATTAATAAATTAAAACAGAAATACGTGTGGAAAAATATGCATAAAATGGTCAAAGCATATATTAATAAGTGTGAAAAATGTGCCACTAGTAAGATTACAAGGCACACAAAAGAAATTTTTGTAGAAACTGATACACCCAATTCATCATTTGAGACTTTAATAATTGATACTATAGGTCCACTCAGGCCATCAAATTATTATCGATATATCCTCACAGCACAATGTGATCTCACAAAATTCATAATAACGATTCCATTAGAATCTAAAGATGCTGTAACGGTAGCAAAAGCAATTGTAGAACAAATAATATTAAAATACGGTCACTTCAAATGTCTCAGAACTGACAAAGGTACGGAATATACTAATGAATTACTATGCAACATATGCAAATTATTAAAAATAAAAAAGCAAGTATCTGCTCCATTTCACCACGAAACGTTAGGATCTATAGAGAGAAACCACAGAGTTCTAAATGAATATCTAATTAGTTTGGACTGCCAAGAGGAATGGCATGAATTATTACCTTACTACACATATTGTTATAACTCAACACCACATACGACAACCAATTATAGTCCATTTGAATTAATATATGGCAAGTTATGTACTCTACCTAACGAAGTAATGGAAAATGATCAAAACATTGTTTCTATAGAAAATTATGTTAATGAACTGAATCTAAAGTTAAGATATGCACAAAGCAAAGCAAAAGGTATGTTAATAAATGCAACGAAACAACAAACAAATGCACAAAAGAAATATAATGTTGCAAATTTTAAAACAAATGATTATGTTTATATTAAAGTAGGCAATAAGAAAAAATTAGATAAACCTTACAAGGGACCTTTCAAGATAATTAAACAAAAGGGTCCAAATAGCTTTTTAAAAATAAACAACAAACTAACTAAAATACATAATAACAATTTAATTAAATGTAAAAGTTATGATAAGAAATAATCAATTTATAAACACACAAATTTGTAGAATTATTCTAAGGAACAATTCTAAAATTTTTTTCTTAAGGGGTAGGATGTAGTGCATGTAGAATAAGAGTACATAGATACGTACATAAATATAGCATATTCTACATGCACTACAAGTTTTATTCGTTTACGTGAAGCCCCATTCAATTAACAAAAAAAGACAAGATATTGATCTTTTGCTAATTGCAAGTCGAAACATATAATACAGTTTACAGTTCGTCTAAAAATCACAAAAATCTACCGGATAGTTTTTGTGAAATTCCAACTTTAATGTCGATTTTCTCGAAACTGTATTTGGTAACATACAACATACGCCTTTCGTTTTCTCAGGCGACGATTTGCTTTGAAAGGGGAAATACAATACATCTACAAAAATTTACTTGTGCTTGTTTACTTGTGTTTGTGAAATTTGAAAAAATCAAAAATTGCACAACTCAAAATTTTTGAATGCACGAATTACATCTTTAGGGACTGCTAAATGTTAGTCTCCTCGCAGCAACAGTCTTCTTCCGTACCAAAGGTTTTACTTCAAAGCATCGTTTGTAAAGAAAAAGTTTTTTTGCTTCTCTTCAAATTTTTTTTATATTTATTTATATTTTGAGATATGCCGCTTTTCAATTCAAGAATTCAACTTTTTCAAAAAAATTTATTTTGAATTTTTTAGTGTAATTTTCAATTTGTTAGTGTAATTTTCAATTTCTTATGGAAAGGGAAGCTTTGAACATTTTTATATTCAAAGGGCAAATTTGTATATGTGCTTATGTCTGGGGGAAACAAAAACAAATGTGATTCAAGGGGATAGGGCATGAGCATCTATGCTTTAAAGTTCTGTCCGTCTGTACGTATAGTTCGTCGGTTTGAAAACTCACTATCCCCTCAGTTTGTGAAATATGAAATTGAAACTCCGTATACGAGTATATTACAATGTACAATTGATCATTTGTCGGAATCGATCAAATCGGACCACTATAACATATGGCTGCCATAAAACCGATTACTCAGATATAGACATATTGTTGTATAACTTCTCCATTTAAACAACTAAGGCCATGAAACTTTCTAGTATTTGTAAGTAACAAAAGTTTGCAGCGGCAGAGCGGTGGCAGATTTAGATATAAGAATCAGAATTAATTTATAGTTTTTTCCGTCTGTAATTAGCATTTATCAATTAGGGAGTTTCATCTCCACAAAAAAATATTATTTTTTATTAGTAATCATTAGGGTAGCTAAAAATATGCACGAAAAATTTCAAAATATGCATGCTAGTATGACCGAAAAATAACTGAAATATGCTCGTAAATATGCACGAAAAAATCTCATTATATGCATATATGCCTAAAAAAATACCTGAAATATGCTCAAAAATGTATTTATTTCGTTTCAAGCTTACATTTTTTTTTAACGAATTTTGCAAAGTAATAATAATATAAGAATTGAAACGTACAATTCACATTTTCCCCACTTAAAAGATTTGTTTTAAATACTATAAAATACTTTTACTTAATTTTAGATTTGTATTTATGTAAATACATGAGATCTTTTTACAAAGCAAGCGAAACCATTCCATTAATATTGCGCAGAGTTGCATTGAACTACATATTATATGTTTTACTATATTTTCAGTGTAAATTTTTAGTGGCTTTCCGAGAAAAAAACTCTTGTATTCGGAAAACGATTAATATTGACCGTGTAGCATCGAGGTTTTGAAATCCGCATTCCGGATCGCAATATTGACAACACGGATTGACTGTGTAGCATGAAAATTTTGCGACCCATCAAATTGAATTGAAAGTGAAAGTGTGAAAAGGACGGAAGTAAAATATTTTAAACCTCAGAGCGAAAAAAATATCGCAATATTCATATTGAACGTGTAGCACTAGCCTGCGATTTATCAGACCATCAATATGGATCGCGATCCAAATATCGCGATTCATATTGACAGTGTAGCGTATGCCTATGTATGTCGATACATATTGCATATTATTGTTCCCTTCATCGGAGCAGTTTTTTTTTTTACTCTGGGTTTGCTTCGAGGCTCTGATCAACAGTCAAGTAGCCTTGTTTGTATGCATACAAGAACTTAGTGTTTGGCGTGGTGAATTTTTATATGGGGAAATGCCCGCTCCGGGGTCCAGATCAATAGTTAAATAGCCTTGCTTGTATGTATACGCAACTATCTGAATTAACCACAGATACGATTTTTCCAGCTTAATATTTTTCGATATTGCTCGATTATGTGCCAAAATATGCCAAAATAAGCACGAAATGCATTTTGACCGTAAATATGCATTTTAGGTCGAAATATGCATTTGCATATGCAATATGCATTTGCATATTTTTAGCTTCCCTAGTAATCATATACCTCGTTGTAACTTGTTTTCTTAACTTTTTATTTGTTTTTGATTTATAGATTATTGCATTAATTTTTCATTGTCAAACCAATGATGCCTGTACTATGTATGTTCTTATAGGTGAAACTGCCGCAACAAAGAGGCGACGATGCTTGGAAGTTGTATTTTGAAGAGATTCCGGAAGAAATTGTTGACGAATTTGCCATGCGTTATGGTATTGAAAATATTTATCAGGCAATGACACACTTCCACTGTTTGTCAACCAAATATTTATGTCCTGGTGTACCAGCTGTAATGAGTACCTTATTGGCAAATATAAATGCCTATTATGCTCATACTACTGCATCCTCAGCCGTATCCGCTAGTGATCGATTTGCCGCCAGCAATTTTGGGGTAAGTACTAGTATCTATTACATGTTTTTCCGCTTTCTTTCTTATATGTATCTTTCTTCGGTTTTATTACTGTAGTAAGTTATTAATATGTTAGACGATCGGAGTAAATGTAAGGTAAGCGTGGGAAAATGTTTCTCAACGCTTAAACAGCACACGGTTTCAGATAATCTAAGTTGTTCCCTCACAAATGAAGCCATCCAAACCGAAGACTCCGATTATTCCACTCCGGACTATATCCAGGAGCAAATTCGGCGGTTTCGTAAAAAAAGGCAGTGGGGGTTTGTTTATTATCAAATACAATGCTCACGGATTTTTCTAAAATTGCAATAAATGTTCTAACATTCATTTTATACTCTTGTTTAAAGCATTAGTACATAGTAGAGCAGTAGTTACCCGGGTATCGCGGGATTATTTGTTATCAAATACAATGCTCAAGGAATTTTCTAAAATTGCAATAAATGTTCTAACATTCATTTTATACTCTTGTTTAAAGCTGGGTATCCACATCATAAGAAATTGCTCAAGAAAAAATTGGCATTTATTTCTTAAGTAATTTTGACGTTTGATTTGTTCTTCAAGAAATATATACAATCGTATATATTTCTTGGCGAAACCAGCGTTGCCAACACCATTTTTCGTCAAAAATTGTAATAGATTTTCTTGTGAAGTGGATACTGCCTTAAGGAAATTTGACACAAGAAAATTTCTTGGCTATTTCTTGAGCGTTTTTTATATGGAGTTTTAGCATTTCTTGTGATGTGGATACCCGGCTAAAAGTCAGTACGTAGTAGAGCAGTAGATACCCGGGTATCGCGAAAATTGGGTAGTTCGATGTTTGTTTGAAGCCCGTTTGTTGCTCGAAAGCTTGAAAGTTTTAAACATCATTCGAGCTTACAATAAAGGAAAAAAATTGAAAAAATACATTTGGCCTACATTCTCTACTACTACGTTATATTCGTAAGCTATTTTATTTCTGAATCCATATTATTAAACAATTTTCTACTAAAGGTGGATTCTGAGATTCTCCGAAGCCAACAATTTTCATATTTACATTGCCTCGGAACTGTTATAGCATTAGAGTTACACCAAATTTAGCTGCACTGTCACTTTACATATTTTTGGAAGTGTGTTCCGAGGTTACTGTATATTAAAAAAAAATTATTAATCCGATATGGCTCTTTCTTCAATATGTCGTGGCTAAAAGGTAAATTCATAGGCAGATGTCCTTACTTTGCGTAGGAATGCATTTGAAGGCATTTTGTGAAAGTAAACTTGAGCACTGCCACGTTACACGTATGAATTTTAATCGAATTTGGTGACAAATATTAGTTGCAGACAGCGTTGCCGTTTTAGCCATTTGTTGGCTATTTTAGCTACCGCCTTCTTCTTTTAGCCGCGAAAATTTCAATTTTGCCACTGGCCACTTTTTTAGCCACCGCATGTATTTAAGCAGTTTTCGTATATGAAAGCCCGATATCGTAAGACTGAAATTGTTTCGGCCTATTCAAAACAAAACACACATATAGCTACATATGCCCTTGGCATTCAAAACTTATCTTTATTCTTTTGCTTCGTGCGCGGACTGTTTATACACAACTAAAGAGCACGCTAGGCAATTAGCATTGCAACTAAAGTAGCGTAGCGCGTCAACATCCTCCGGCCTTGAGCCTTGATGCCACTCGAGGCTCAATTGGTTCCACTGGCAATACCCCAAATATTTGTACGGGGCTATAGTATTATGCCATTTTCCATCAAGTTGGTGGTGTAGCTTCTTGAAAACCGTCAAATCGCCAACTTCCATATTCTGCCGAGCTTCTCCCCATAGTTTCTACCGAAATTTCCGATCCTCCCGCCGCCGAGGTGGTCTTTGCCCAAGTGTTACATTGAACACACAGCTGCCGTGAATTGAGGACTATCCCTATTTTCAGCCACTAGCGTCTGTAAAGCTTCTGTGCTGAATAATCGAGCTCCCATAACCTGACACAATTATTTGGTAGCACCTGCGACGGTCTGAGTAAGCCCCCTTATACGAATGCCTTCACGAAGAGATGGGACCAATCTTGTTTGATCCAGAACGCCAGTGCTTCATGGAGCTCATTTGTGGCAAAGCAAAAGTCTTGCCGGTTTGCTGATATTACTCGAGCCCAGCTGTTTACCGATTCACTAATTAATGTTTGTTTTTTATTGGTAATACCCAAATTTTGGCCGTAGGTTGATCCCCTGCTGCCTTTGATTCTCGACCCGCTTTGACAGGGTATTCAGATTCGATCGAGGATGGTTTACTTGATTATGTCTGTAGTAAGCGATAGGTTGTGTTTCTTGATTTAGTAGCGCACTGCTGCGCCGTTCGAGCCAAGTGAAAAAGTCCTCTAAACTTGGGATTCGATCTATGGACCGTGCCATTTCCCACTGTGTGCGCAATACCTTCTCGTGGTAAAATTGCAAACTATGAGGAGGAAAAAGAAACTATTTTACATTAAAAACTTTTAGAAATCAAAATGCATTTCGCCCTTAACTCACCGTGTAAATTACATTTATGTGAGCATTTTCTCTAAATCCGTTTGAAACATAAGTTGTGAACTGCGATAAATTAGTTGTGGTAGATTTTACAGCAGAAAACCCATGTTGAGATAGTGGTATTGGTGAAGAAATAGAGTACTTCAGATTAGAGCTCTAGATACCCGGGTATCGAACAAATCGAATTGATCGTTTTTGTTTGAAGCCCGTTTGTTATTCAAATGCCCGTACAAACATTCGAGCATTCGAGCTTACAAACAAAAAAAATGTGTATCGAAAAAACAAAAATAAAAACAACTACATATGAAGAAGAAAAAAAACAAACTTCAAATTGCTCGAATTGTTCAAATGCCCGTACAAACATACGGGTAATAAACAAACAAACGACTGTTCGAGCATTTGAACAACATTTGTTCGGGCTACTCGAAAATGTTCAAAAAAAATCTGGAGCTCTACTTCAGATAATTAACAAATAATTGTGGAACCGCTGACAGCTTGGCTATGCCTCGATAATTTTCAATGGAAGACCTACTACCATTTTTGTGTAGGGGTATTATAAAATATTCCTTCTAAACTAATGGGAAACACCTTTTTGAGAGACAAATTGTTATAGGCTTGTTAAAATTTTCAGCACACTTTTTAAGAAAGCAAGCCGGAATGAGAGTTAAATTGGATGGAATAAATCTAAATGGAAAATAATCATTGAGTCCATAGAATAATTTGAACTAAAAAATTTTGCGAATATGTTAGCAATAAGTTGACTGTCAGAAGGCGCAGTGTTATTATAATTCATGGCAGTCGGAAAACTATGGACTCTACGTTTTGAGTTGACGAAGTTATAGAATGGGTTGGGATCGTGAATCAGTTTTTTATTCGTTTTGCATAAGTATGATTTGTAACATTGTTTGTTTAATGCCATGTAGCCATGCCGCAAGACTGAGTACTTAACGTAATCTCAATGAAGACCAGATTTTTGTATAATATTTCTTTGGTCAACCATAACTTTGTTTTTTCTTCATCGATACTGCGTTGAGGAACATATCTATCTCGATTATTTTATGGTGTTACGTACTACCGTTATGTGATTAAAATTATAAGATTAATATAATAATAGTATTTATATCAATTAGGAACCATAAATATGACTTTTATTACGTAAGACCTTCAGGCACGTTTGCTGCAAATTAATTTAAAATTTCAATAAATTTGGGATTTTTATGTATGCTAGTGCCTAGCACGAAATTATTATTTGTAATTTTCATTTTTATACTTTGGGATAAGCGGAAAAATCCAATTACCTCTTCGAAATAGCTATCACATCTGTCATCACTGTATGAGCTAATTGGATTTTTCCGCTTATCTCAAATAATAAATTTGATTTCTTCCTCAGAAAGAAAAGTTCGTAAAGTTGTTGGACCAGCTGCATAATTCATTGCGTATTGATCTTTCTATGTATCGCAACAATTTTCCAGCCTCGAGTCAAGAAAAACTGATGGATCTCAAGTCAACTGTTGATTTATTAACAAGTATAACATTTTTTCGTATGAAGGTACAAATTTACATTTCTGATGAGTAAAGGGTCATAACATGATTTGCTAAATTTACTTCAGGTACAAGAGCTTTCAAGTCCACCAAGAGCGAGTACAGTGGTTAAGGATTGTGTAAAAGCATGTCTCAGATCCACTTACCAATTTCTCTTTGAAAACTGTTATGAGCTTTATAACCGGGAATTTCAGGTTAGAAACATTTTTCTCTTTTTTAAGCTATTAATGCCTACATTATTATTTTATCTCAAGGTCGATCCGAGTGAAGCAAAACGGGACTCTGACGACCATGGTCCCAAACTAGATAACGTAGATTTTTGGCATAAGTTAATTGCATTAATTGTATCCGTTATTGAAGAGGATAGGAACAGTTACGGCACTGTTTTAAACCAGTTTCCACAAGAAATGAATATAGGGCAGGTATGTACACAAATAACTCACGTAACTATTTATGAATACTCATATGTATATATGTATGGGGATTTCCGCATCACAGAATCAATATGTCTTAATAATATTTTTTTTGTTTCAATTAAAAATTATTTATTTATTTATTTATTTATTTAAGCCAATGAAGTACAAAAAAGTTCTTAAAGGCTAAGTAGACTATGGATTAAGTAATATAAATATATGTTCATATGTGAATATACCTATACATATGAATGAGGAAATATTAGAAAATATAATTAAATAGTTTACTTCTTATTATTTATAACAATCTTTATTTAAATAAAAATAGGTAAAAAAAACTTTTTAAGTTAAACAGTTTTATGTTATACATACATTGCAATGCTTAAGATAAATGTACTAAAAACCAAAAAATAATAAAATAGATACAGTCGTGGGAATTATAAACATTTGCATAGACTAGACTAAAATAAAACCGTGGGGCACGTTAATTGTCTACAAATTATCGACTTAATGTGCGATAGAAGAATCGTTTAATTCGTCGTTAGGCAGTTGGCCCGCAGACGGTGAGGAAATTACATACTATTTTCTTGCTCATGGAAATTCCAATAGTTATACACTCCATGTTAATAAAAGAGATGTTTCAACTAGTTTATCGTTGGACATTCACACGAGGAATCGTTTCACTGCTCGTAGTTTGTCTATAATCGACAAAACATGTGATAAAAGTACTACTCGCTCACCACTATGAAACCCTAAAACTCGCTTATAACACTACCCGACAAAATTTCAAAAATTTTCATATCCTCGACATTTGATACATGATTCCTATGTAGAATTTTCTGCTGATTCCAAATATGTAATCAGATGGTTCAAAAGTAGAACAGTTTTTGAGATATTTTGAAATTTCAGTTTTTGAGATAAGAAAAAAAAGTAGGATTACTAATTAGTCAATATCTCCGCCATTACCGTCTCGATTTTTACGTTATTTAATTTTGTTTTGAGAGGATGAAATACCCTTTCCAACAAAGCCAAAATAATTAAAATCGACGTTAAATTGACGGAGTTATAGCGATCAAAAAATTTTTTTTAATGAAAATTTTCAGTTTTTTTTTCGATATTCATATACTTTTTTGTAATTTTTTTAAAGAAATATTAAATATCCTCCTGGTTTCACACTTTGAGTCAACAGCCTATTTCTTAGTGAACATTTTGGCACTTTCCGGATTATAATCCGTAGAAAAATTACAATGCTATAAGAGATTTAATGAACAAACCTATGTTTATTTTTTTATCAAAATCTTGTACTTAACCTCCATTTTTTTATTTTTATGTATATTAAAAGTGTTTAAATGTTGATAGTTTTCGCTGTTTTGGTACATTTTGTTCTTCTCGAAGAAGGAACCAGCAAAAATGGCTCATCATTCAATGTCCCTGACATTCCAATGGCTTAGGTATCGCAATCCCATGTTTTTTTTTATTTCTCCGTGAGAACGCTCACCGTTGTAAAAGTCATCACTTATATATGAAGATTATGTTGAGAGGGTTTCGGGACAATTTTATTTTTTTATTTACACCGCGAAATACCGCGGAAAAAATTTTATTTTTTTTGCAACTTTTTTATTTGACACCCGATTTGTAAAATTGATATGTCATTATTTTAGTCTGGTGGAGCTCTATATATCGCTCTAATGTCCTTTTGAGCTATGAAGTTGTTTTCACATAGTTGGGTCACCTAACCAAGTTTTACGTCTATAAAATATCCTGTTCGTTTTACCTGCAAAAATTTGGTAAAAATAAAATACTAATGGGATCTTGGTAACATTACGCTTAAAGTGTTTGCAATTTAATAGGCTATTTTTTAAAAATAAATCTTTTGCTGATTTTCCCAACTTTTTATAAAAAAACTATTTTCAAAATCGAAATTAAAAATTGCAAAAAATCCACAAAACTTTGACCAGCTGTCACTCAGTGAGTTTTTACTCAACCACCACAAGTTGTACGTCACTAAAAGCGTATTTTAATTACCTTTTGAACGAGGTACTGTTAGCTGTTATCGCACATGTAACTTTAGCGAAAAATATTTTTGAATGAAGTGATAACCAAAAAACGCAAAATTACCATTATCTCAAAAACCACACCGTGCAAAAAATAAAAATAAATACTTTTGAGCTCAGGGGGCCCATGCAGATTTTCCCTCATACCCCGATTTCTAGGTATTTTTTGCTGTAAACTAGTGTTATTGTTATAGTGGTTTACATTTGCCAGATTTGAAAGTTCAATGAAAATATAAATATAGGTTTCTTCACTTAATCTCTTATAACTTTGCCATTTTTCCACAGATTATAATCCGGAAGGTGCCAAAATGTTCACTAAGAAATAGGCTGTTGACTCAAAGTGTGAAACCAGGAGGATATTTAATATTTCGTAAAAAGATATTACAAAAAAGAATATGAATTTCGAAAAAAACCTGAAAATGTTCATAAAAAAAAATCTTTTGTTCGCCATAACTCCGTCACTTTAACGGCGTTTTTAATTATTTTTGCTTTGTTGGAAAGGGTATTTCATCCTCTCAAAATGAAATTAAATAACGTAAAAATCGAGACGGTAATGGTGGAGATATTGACAGATGAGTAATCCTACTTTTTTTTCTTATCTCAAAAACTGAAATTTCAAAATATCTCGAAATTGCAGTCCAACGCCTCTATACGTAGTCCCTGCAAATAGGATTTTCAGTTTTAATTACCCCGATCTCAGCTCCACCTAGCGGAATTTTTTTTGAAGAAAATATTTCTTTTCAAGGTAGTAATACATGTTCCGAATTTCAGCCAAATCGGACCATAAATGCGATTTTTCTAAATATAGCGACCCACGCGCCACCTATCGGAAGTTTTTTTTAGGAAAATATTTCCTTTCAAGGTAGTAATACATGTTCCGAATTTCAGCCAAATCGGACCATAAATGCGATTTTTGTAAATATAGCGACCCACGCGCCACCTAGCGGAATTTTTTTTTTACGAAAATATTTCTTTTCAAGGTAGTAATACATGTTCCGAATTTCAGCCAAATCGGACCATAAATGCGATTTTTGTAAATATAGCGACCCACGCGCCACCTAGCGGAATTTTTTTTTAAAGAAAATATTTCTTTTCAAGGTAGTAATACATGTTCCGAATTTCAGCCAAATCGGACCATAAATGCGATTTTTGTAAATATAGCGACCCACGCGCCACCTATCGGAATTTTTTTTCATAATATTGCATTGTCATCGGGGTTATACATGCGTACAAAATTTCAGATTAATCGGTTGACAGGAAGAGGGTGAAATTTGAATTACTAAATTTGACCCAACAATAAAACAAACGGGATGAGCTAAATAAAACCGTTTAAAAAGTTGTTTAACGTAATCACAAAGCGATCTTTTGAGGGAGAGAAGTCAAGCTCAAAGAATTTACAGATTCTGTTAAACTCAATAATATTATGTTATAGTAAATACATACCAATTTCATTAAATTGTATCACTTTGTCTAAACTTATAGCTTAACTATGTTAAATTCGCAATTTTATATCCCAATTTTTTTATTTTTTAATAAAAATCAGATTTGGAATAAAAAAAATTGACGATGTGCGAATAGCAGTACCTCGGCTTAAGAATAATAAAGCACGGCGTGCCAGCCAAGCTATTCAAATATTGTGGCGAAGAGTTGATAAGGAGCATACATCAACTCCTATGCAGAATATGGTCGGAGAGTGCATGCCCGACAATTAGGACTTAAGTGTGCTCTGCCCAATCCACAACAAAGAAGAATCCACAGTACGCGCCAATTGTCGTGGGATAAGCCTCCTGAATATTGCATATAAGGTATCAGCAAGTTTTTTGTGCGAAAGACTGAAGCCCATCGTCAACAAATCTGATTGGACCTTGTCAGAGTAGCTTCAGACCTGGTAAATCTACCATCGACCAGATCTTCACAATACGCCAAATACTGAAAAAAACCCATGAAATAGGAACCAACACACACCATCTCTTTGTCGATTTTAAAGCCACTTTTGATAGCAGGAATAGAAATTGCCTATATGCCGCAATATCTGAATTTGGTTTCCCTGCAAAACTTATAAGGCTATGCCAAATAACGTTGACTAAGGCCACCAGCAACTGCTGGCGTACGCTGATGATATCGACATCATTGGCACTAACACTCGCGTATGTTCCGCCTTCTCCAAGCTGGATAAAGAGGCTAAGAAAATGGGTTTGGCGGTTAACGAGGACAAGACGAAGTACCTCCGGTCATCACACAAAGAAACAGCAGGCCTTGGCAGCCACATCACTGTTGACAGCTACAGATTCGAAACTGTTAAGGACTTCGCCTATTTGGGAACCAGCATTAATTCTACAGGAAGCTCATCGTTACAGTCCTCATGTACGGCACAGAAGCATGGACAATGTCAAAATCAGATGAGATGGCGCTTGGAGTATTCGAGTGGAAAGTTCTTCGGAAGATTTATGGACCTTTGCGTGAGAATCGACGGAAATTTAACGATGAGCTGTACGAGCTTTACACAGATATCGACATTGTTGGCGCTCCGGCCAAGAAAGTATTTCTATCAAAACCCGCTGAACGTAAAAGAAAAGGGAGACCTCCACTGCGTTGGGAAAGTCAGGTGGACAGCGATGCTGCCTCCCTAGGTGTTCCCAAGTGGCGCCATGCTGCACGAAACCGCAATTGGCTCGCTCTGTTGGACTTGGCCAGAATCGTCTAGACGGTTAAGGGCCAATCAAGAAGAAGATTATTGTGGGCAGTCTTCTGCGAGTTGATAAAAGGTGCGGATGGCTCAATAAGGAACACAGTTAGCAACACATGTGACAGTTTTTAATTCAACGTTTGCGATTGGACTTTGAGGGGTTTGTGAAATAGGATTCGCTGGAAGCCTTGGTCTTTCTTATGGATGAGAATTCGGCGGTACATTTTCTCTATTTCGCCGTTGAAAACAAAGTAGTACAACCTCCATTTGAGTGCGGCCAGCATTAAGTCATTTTGAAGGATGGGGCAATAATACGACTCGTGCCTTAGTGGTTTTACTGTAGGGTTTTATGGCAGCATAAAGGGGTAAATAAAACGAAAAATATTTGAAAGAGTTTTTAGTGCTTAGCACGAAATTTTTATTTTTAATTCAATTTTTAATTGTTGGGGTAAGTGGAAAAAAATTCAACAACTATTTACAGCGAAGGTTGAGTGTATAGCTATTTCACGAAAAACCATTTTCGATCATCAGCACTCTTTTCGGAAGTGGAAGAGGATTCACCGGGGATTGAACCCGAGTCCATTCCATCTTCAGCCGCAATGACCCAATGCTTAACACACTCGGCCATTGAGACTCTGTGCAAGCTGTTGGATTTTCACCACTTTTGCCTTTTTCATTTTCAACATTTAACGTTAGTGTGTATATGCTTTTGCATATATTCTACCCAAACGTGCTGAATTTTTTGTTGGCAGTTCGCAATGAACATTTGTTGTTGGTATGTATTTTTTATATACCAACAACGTTAACAATTTTACTTGAAAGAGTTTTTAGTGCTTAGCACGAAATTTTTATTTTTAATTCAATTTTTAATTGTTGGGGTAAGTGGAAAAAAATTCAACAACTATTTACAGCGAAGGTTGAGTGTATAGCTATTTCACGAAAAACCATTTTCGATCATCAGCACTCTTTTCGGAAGTGGAAGAGGATTCACCGGGGATTGAACCCGAGTCCATTACATCTTCAGCCGCAATGACCCAATGCTTAACACACTCGGCCATTGAGACTCTGTGCAAGCTGTTGGATTTTCACCACTTTTGCCTTTTTCATTTTCAACATTTAACGTTAGTGTGTATATGCTTTTGCATATATTCTACCCAAACGTGCTGAATTTTTTGTTGGCAGTTCGCAATGAACATTTGTTGTTGGTATGTATTTTTTATATACCAACAACGTTAACAATTTTACTTGAAAGAGTTTTTAGTGCTTAGCACGAAATTTTTATTTTTAATTCAATTTTTAATTGTTGGGGTAAGTGGAAAAAAATTCAACAACTATTTACAGCGAAGGTTGAGTGTATAGCTATTTCACGAAAAACCATTTTCGATCATCAGCACTCTTTTCGGAAGTGGAAGAGGATTCACCGGGGATTGAACCCGAGTCCATTCCATCTTCAGCCGCAATGACCCAATGCTTAACACACTCGGCCATTGAGACTCTGTGCAAGCTGTTGGATTTTCACCACTTTTGCCTTTTTCATTTTCAACATTTAACGTTAGTGTGTATATGCTTTTGCATATATTCTACCCAAACGTGCTGAATTTTTTGTTGGCAGTTCGCAATGAACATTTGTTGTTGGTATGTATTTTTATTTTTATTAAATGTTCATTGCGAACTGCCAACAAAAAATTCAGCACGTTTGGGTAGAATATATGCAAAAGCATATACACACTAACGTTAAATGTTGAAAATGAAAAAGGCAAAAGTGGTGAAAATCCAACAGCTTGCACAGAGTCTCAATGGCCGAGTGTGTTAAGCATTGGGTCATTGCGGCTGAAGATGGAATGGACTCGGGTTCAATCCCCGGTGAATCCTCTTCCACTTCCGAAAAGAGTGCTGATGATCGAAAATGGTTTTTCGTGAAATAGCTATACACTCAACCTTCGCTGTAAATAGTTGTTGAATTTTTTTCCACTTACCCCAACAATTAAAAATTGAATTAAAAATAAAAATTTCGTGCTAAGCACTAAAAACTCTTTCAAGTAAAATTGTTAACGTTGTTGGTATATAAAAAATACATACCAACAACAAATGTTCATTGCGAACTGCCAACAAAAAATTCAGCACGTTTGGGTAGAATATATGCAAAAGCATATACACACTAACGTTAAATGTTGAAAATGAAAAAGGCAAAAGTGGTGAAAATCCAACAGCTTGCACAGAGTCTCAATGGCCGAGTGTGTTAAGCATTGGGTCATTGCGGCTGAAGATGGAATGGACTCGGGTTCAATCCCCGGTGAATCCTCTTCCACTTCCGAAAAGAGTGCTGATGATCGAAAATGGTTTTTCGTGAAATAGCTATACACTCAACCTTCGCTGTAAATAGTTGTTGAATTTTTTTCCACTTACCCCAACAATTAAAAATTGAATTAAAAATAAAAATTTCGTGCTAAGCACTAAAAACTCTTTCAAGTAAAATTGTTAACGTTGTTGGTATATAAAAAATACATACCAACAACAAATGTTCATTGCGAACTGCCAACAAAAAATTCAGCACGTTTGGGTAGAATATATGCAAAAGCATATACACACTAACGTTAAATGTTGAAAATGAAAAAGGCAAAAGTGGTGAAAATCCAACAGCTTGCACAGAGTCTCAATGGCCGAGTGTGTTAAGCATTGGGTCATTGCGGCTGAAGATGGAATGGACTCGGGTTCAATCCCCGGTGAATCCTCTTCCACTTCCGAAAAGAGTGCTGATGATCGAAAATGGTTTTTCGTGAAATAGCTATACACTCAACCTTCGCTGTAAATAGTTGTTGAATTTTTTTCCACTTACCCCAACAATTAAAAATTGAATTAAAAATAAAAATTTCGTGCTAAGCACTAAAAACTCTTTCAAGTAAAATTGTTAACGTTGTTGGTATATAAAAAATACATACCAACAACAAATGTTCATTGCGAACTGCCAACAAAAAATTCAGCACGTTTGGGTAGAATATATGCAAAAGCATATACACACTAACGTTAAATGTTGAAAATGAAAAAGGCAAAAGTGGTGAAAATCCAACAGCTTGCACAGAGTCTCAATGGCCGAGTGTGTTAAGCATTGGGTCATTGCGGCTGAAGATGGAATGGACTCGGGTTCAATCCCCGGTGAATCCTCTTCCACTTCCGAAAAGAGTGCTGATGATCGAAAATGGTTTTTCGTGAAATAGCTATACACTCAACCTTCGCTGTAAATAGTTGTTGAATTTTTTTCCACTTACCCCAACAAAACGAAAAATATTTGACATTTTTTATGACATCTTTAGATGGATTCCTTGTGATCCATAGTTAAGTATTCACTAAGCACCTCAGAATATTTGTCACGCACTTCTGGTTTCCGCTCAAGAGTTTGCTGTATACTTAGGCATTGTGCTGCTGGTCGTGAGTGGTCGAGCGCGATATGTTTGGGGAGTTCTGCTTTGAGTGGCAATTTAACCCTCTATCGGCCATTCTCCTCGCGTTTCGTCATTTGTTTTTACAATTTTTTGCAGTATTCGTCCTCTGCGGACCGTACTTGGGTGGATTGGAGTTCTTCTTGTTCGCAAAATTTCCTCAGCAAGTGATTGAGGCTTTCGTTGCTAACTTCGCTAACGTGAGTGTCGTACATGGTTACTGCCTTAGTTGTAGCCAGAATAAAATTAGCGTGACTTTATAAAACGTTATGATTTATTAATAAATTTTTTATGTTACACGAGCTCATTGTGTTAAAAAATCAAATAACTTTCAAATTCTTTAATCAGAATCTGCTTCGCTTTCTGAATCGACTTCTGACTGTGGAACGAACGAATCAGATGCGTCTGAAAGCAATGCTATTACTTCTTCAGGTGAAGGCTCTACACTGCTATAACGAAGAGAAGACTTGGTTGAAAAATAGGATATAAAAGTATCAGATGACAAAAGGAGATAATGAAAGAGATTGTGCATTAATTTTTCTAGCGACATTTTTCGTCTGTGATTCTCTCGTATATTCCTCAAATCCTTGTTTTGAGGTTCCAAGGCTTCCTCGGATAACATTCCAATAGGCAGTGCAGTATTTTGAATAATATTTGCACCATGCACTAAAATTTTGTGAACACTCGATGGGATATAATACCACGAATACAATTGTATATACAGCTGTGCTGTCTGTATCGCATAAGCTCGAAATGCCTTCACATTGGGTGAGTTTCTAACAAAAAGCTGCTCCGCAACTGTTGAGCTGAACAGTTGCCAACAGTTGTGTAGCAGTTGAGTTAAACAGCTACGTCTTAGAAACGGTTTGATGAATTTATCAGCTGTTTGGCTTTACACAACATGTTGAGCTCAAGTAGCGAAGAAAATTTGTGATGCAAAAAATGGCGAAAAGTTGCCAACTGTTGAGCTGAGCGGAATTACTCAACAGTGCGTTTCTAAGACAAACACTCAACAGTTGCACAACAGCTCAGTCTTAGAAACTCACCCATTAATAGCAAAGCCGCAGGACATGTATGGTACTGGATGCTTAAAATAAAAGTTTATTTTTATACCTTTCATGAGAATGAAATGGTATTATAACTTAGTGCCAAAAAATGTTTGTCGAAAGTACCAGAAGGAAGCGTGGGGGACCCACCAAAATATATACCGATATGATCAGAATCACGAGCTGAGTCGATTAAGCCATGTCCGTCTGTCCGTCCGTCCGTCTGTGTGAACGCAAACTAGTCCCTCAGTTTTTGAGATATCTGAATGAAATTCGGAATACAGGTATGTTGTTATATGCAGCTGCTCATTTGTCGGAACCGGCCGAATCGGACCACTATAACATATAGAAAACAACCGATTATTCAGATATACATGAAATTTTTGAACGTAATTTGTGCATAACTTCCCCATTTAAACAGCTAAGGACATGAAACTTTGAAGTAGACGTGCCCATTTTGGCCCAAACAAGGTTACCGAAAATTGTCAAGATTGGACCACTATAACATATAGTTCCACAACATCCGATTATTCAGATATACACATTTTGGTGTATAAGTCCTCCATTTTAACAGCTAACGATCTGAAATTTTGAAGTATTTGTACCCATATGGACCCAAACAGGGTTACCGAAAATTGTCAAGATCGGAACACTATAACCTATAGCTCCCCTACAACCGATTGTTCAGATATGGACATTTTGCTGTATAACTCCTACATTTTAACAGCTAACGGCGTGAAATTTTTAAGTATTTGTACCCATATGGGCCCAAACAGGGTTACCGAGAATTGTCAAGATCGGACCACTATAACATATAGCTCCCCTACAACCGATTGTTCAGATATGGACATTTTGGTGTATAACTCCTCCATTTTAAAAGCTAACGGCCTGAAATTTTTAAGTATTTGTACCCATATGGGCCCAAACGGGATTACCGAAAATTGTCAAGATCGGACCATTATAACATATAGCTCCCATACAACCGATTGTTCAGATATGGACATTTTGGTGTGTAGCTCCTCCATTTAAATAGCCAAGACACCATTTTTTCTAATAAATCTTTCCATAAATAACCCACAGAATTAAAATTATAAATTAAACTTAATCAGGCTATGTACATTAAGCCGTATCACGAAAATAAAGTTTGCGTGTGTCAGTTTTATTTGAACACTTACGTCGAAAAAATATTTATGGTGTAAAAATTTTTTTTTTAGGCCCGCGTTAAAAACAGCTAAATCGCGTTTTTTGTAATAACTTCCTTATTCGATGTCCGATCTCTATGATCTTAATGTCGCAGAAAAGGTCTCGCTCAGCACTATATTTGGCCCATATAAAGTTTCGACCTCAAAGGTTGTTCTGACTTTTACCTTTAAAAATTTTGGAGTTACTATCCCTAGATTTTTTCATTTTTATCACTAATACAAAGCTCTCAAAAAACCATGAGGACTCCGCTAAAAAAGTTGTAGCCTTTACTCACAAACAAAAAAGTTATACCGTTTTAAAATCAGAGAACCTGTTTTTTGAAAAATTATCCCAAGTTCTTATTTATATGAGGCAGTAACGCCATATAGTATGAGTTTTTGATTAAAAAGTATTCTAAGTCCTCGCTTGACTTGAGAATCTTGTACCGCGATGGAACAGCTACCAATACTGGATACATGATATGCCAAAAATGATTGATGATTGGACTATTCGTGCTGATCAACGTTATTTATATTGAATGATAATGGCTGTAGTGAAGATTTGGTAAGTATTCAAGTGGGATCTCTAAGCACAACGCGCTGGCTTACAACGACTTCACGATTTCTGCATCCGTGCGTATCGTAAAATCATCCAAGTTATTTAGAAAAACTGCTATAGTTCGTTGTAAAATTATACGCGCCTAAGAAGAGACAACGGAAGTCTAAATGTATTATCAATACTTGCGCTGGATGCGTCGTCTGCCCCTAGAAATGCAGTTAATTATTCAGCCTACAATTGAAAACAACGCACTTTACTTTAATCCCCAAAACATCTTCTTATCTATGATAACCGAGACCAAAAATGACGATGTCCTCCAAATTTAGAGATATTTATGAAAGCAGTTTCAGAGCTCTGAAAGTGAATTCTTCGTCGCTTATATTACTTTGCTCACACTCAAAAAAAAATTACTCAGATTATGGAAAAATGAGAATGATTCGCCGCTAATGACATATTTTCATTGTTTTGAATAAAATTTTCTTTCAAAACGTTGTTTTTATTCCTTGATTTAAAGAAAATTGTACATCAAAACAATGAAAATGTGTCTTAAGCGCCGAAACATTCCCATTTTTCCATAATCTGGGTAAGTTGTTTTTTCAGTGCAGGTTTCGAACGTTTAAAACAAATTGGAATTTATGTGCAGGGAATTCTCTTCCTTCCCATATGCATTTTATATACATATACTATGTACGTATAGTTTTTTCCCCTTTTCTTTATTTTTATTACCTCAACAATAGTTACTCATACGCCCCCACATCGGATCGCTTTGTATGTGAAAACTGAAAATGTTTTCTTAAATATCTCGAAAATGGGAGTGCATACACTGCACTTCTAAAAACGCCATCGTAATCTGGAGCCAAAAATTAAGTTGACGTGTTTCGCCGTTCCTCTGTGGTAATTTTTTATAAAAAAAAAAACAAGTGTTTCATTTTACAACGTTATAACTTTTTTGTTTGTGAATAAAGGCTAGAATTTCTTTGGGGGATTCCTCATGGTTTTTTGAGAGCTTTGTATTAGTGATAAAAATAAAAAAATCTAGGGATAGTAACTCCAAAATTTTTAAAGGTAAAACTCAGGACAACCTTTGAGGTCGAAACTTTATATGGGCCAAATATAGTGCTGAGCGAGACCTTTTCTGCGACATTGAGATCATAGAGATCCGACATCAAATAAGGAAGTTATTACAAAAAACGCGATTTAGCTGTTTTTAACGCGGGCCTAAAAAAAAAATTTTTACTCTAAAAATATTTTTTCGACATAAGTGTTCAAATAAAACTGACACACACTAAACTTTTTTTTGTCCATATAACGTGATACGGCTTAATGTACATACATAGGTAACTTTTCATTTCCCCACTCATGAAAGGTATGAAGTCTTCGGTACGGCCGAAGACAGCCGCGCTTTTACTTGTTTTTTTTCATTCTGGACACTTCTGACGGAGAAGCGCAGGAGCGGATTTACATAGGGGCAACATGGGCAGCTGCCCAGGGCGCCGTTTCAATAGGGGCGCCAAAACTAAGACAAGGAAAAAAATTTCTTTTTTATTTATCAAAAAAAGTTTTTTTTTGAATATTACAACCAGAGATGTAGAATAATTATTATCTCATTTTGAAATTATAAAAAAGTCTCACAAAGTTTCTTCAGAATGATAAAAGTCTTTTGATAATAAATTTTTCCTGATGAAAATGATAAAAATCTTCTATAATTATTATTAAGAAACTTATATTTTAAAAATCTTTCCATAATAGTTATTTCAAATATATTTTTTTTAAGTCTTCAAAGACTTTTTCATTGAGACAAATTTCGAAAAAGTCTTTGCGTCTTTATGATTATTAGTACCAAATTGTTTTTTATATCTTCAAAGACTTTTTCATTGAGACAAAGTTCAAAAAAGTCTCAGAAAATTTTCAATAACTTTCATATACATAAGTATAAAATAAGAATAACTTTCATATAAGTACTTCAAAATTCAAGCAAATTTCCAATTTATAATTGTATGAAAGATTTTTATCGAAAATATAAAAAATATATTTGTTACTCAAAATAATTTCTTAAAGATATTTTTGAAATTCGTCTCAATGAAAAGGTCTTTGAAGACTCAAAAAATAATTTGTTACGGATAATAATTACTCAAAGACTTTTTTTTAATTTGTCTCAATAAAACAGTCTTTGAAGATATAAAACAAAATTTCTCATTCATAATAATTACAAAAATATCTCAGGAAAGACTTTTAAAATATGTTTCTTTCAATAATAATTATTTTTTGATTTTTATTTTTTCTCTTATAATAATTTCAATTTTTTACAGAGAAAAAATTAATCAAAGTACATTTCAGAACATTGGTACAGTTCTTAACCTTCGCCCCAGTGGGACTTATATATCGCTCATTTGCTCCATTTGCACTTTTCAAAATACACAACTTTTCAGGAAGGACAATTTTGAGATTCAACCGCCATATGGTGCGCAAGTAAATGCAACATTTGGTTTGTATCTGAAGCGCTTAGTTTTCACAAAATCTTAAAGAATTTTTTACTCAACGTGAAGTATGATGTAACTAATTATTCTGCAGTATTAACTCAAAAATCACGTTTTTTGATTTATGCCGGTCTTGCAGCAAATGAGCGATATGTAAGCACTAAGTTTTAGCAGCTTGTGGCAGTAAATGACGTGAAAGATTCAAATTTAATTGAAATTTCAAATTTAAAAATCAAGTAGGCATTGAAGTATTTTTTCGGGCAAATGCGCGAGCTCACTTTTTCAAAGGAAACTAAGATCTGAATATTTTCTGTTTCTAGTTAATTTGAATAGTTCGCGCCTACAATGCGCTGCGTACATTTTATGTAATCTTAAAATTCGTTCCGAGTTAAAAACATCAAAAAAGTGTCAGTGAATCAATTTTTTGTGAAAAATAGAAGAATGACTGCAAATATGAACAAGTTAAACGGCCCAGCAAACAAAAACGTGCAGCCGAGAAAGTGCAGAAAGACAAAGATTTACTGTCGAAAATCCCTAAACTTGATTGGTTTTTTTTTTCAAACTCCTCGAAAACAAAATGACTTCACTGTTGATCATAACAAAAAAGGTAATAATGCATATGCCAGAAAGCTAGATTTCGCTACCTGGGAGGCACCCTACTATCAAAAAATTATGAGTTTAGTTTCAGGACGAAACATTTTCACTATAAAATTGGTTTTCAGATTCGCAATTTAATGATATTGCGAAATCTGTGCCACCTAATAATGAGGGTATAAGATCAGATCATTTTGAAGGTTAGAAAATGGGAAAAAATGTGGTACCTATATAAGAATCGAATCAAATTTTTTCAATCCGTAAAATATATCAGTAATGAAATTTCACCACACGAAGGCAACTACGGTTTTTTTTGGAAATATTGGGGCGCGGCTTGATTTGTTTGCCCAGGGCGCTTCTAGAGGTAAATCCACCCCTGGAGAAGCGCTTATAGATTTGACAATGTCTGCAGCATCTCACTTTTCATATTTATAGAGACTTGCTCCAACTCTCCAATAAGGGTGCCACTTTCCTTCGTTTCGCTCTCTCGCTTTGATCTAAAAATTCGTTTGAAGGCCTTCCGCGCTTAGATGTTGATGGTTTCTCTAATGGCTCTTCTTCAAGAGTTGTCGAAGAAAGTTCCGCGCTTAGATGTTTTTTCTTCAAATTTTCGTAAAAAATTGAAAATTTTTAAATTGACTCATCTATATTTCAGAAACAATAAGACCTAGAGAAAAATGTTATAGAAGCCATGTATGTAATTTTCTTTCGTTTGGTGTTACTCCAACATAGATAGCTCGATGCGTTAATGAGACATACTGGATTAAGTGGAGCCATTGGCCAAATAACGGTAAATTGCCGATATCTCAAAAACCGATTTTACATATAGATAGGTTAGTGGCGTTCAGAGTATTTTTTGGCTGTAGAGCAGTGTAATTGTTACGTACGACTTAGCCACCGCTAAAATGGCAATGCAAATACAGAAAAATGAAAAGCCAAAGTGCGACAATATACATATTTATCAATTTGGGAGCACTGCATACGCAGATGGCTTCCTTTAAAGCTATTGGCAAATATATAGATTGTAGTGGATTGGTGGATATTTTGGTTCAAGCACAAGTCTTAGTAGGAGGCTCAACTAGCAGCTTTCTGGACAGCAAACATTTTAATCGATGCAAAAGACTATCCCCCTTATTATGGACTGTCATACGATAGCTATCGGCCGCTTGCAAGCGTATCGTATAAAATGAGTTTCCATATTATGAATTCCACACGCCCGCTAGGTGCACTATCGTGAATGACATTTGTTTAGGGTTCAATTAGTTATGCGTTAACTTTATTTCCATTACAGTCTATCGGGTTTCACACGACAGAAATTATTTCGTAATACGAATTACCCGACTGCAAGCGTTTAGCGTGTATCGTATTAATTCATAATAGGCCCCTATATCTGTTGATTTCCGCTGCACTACAAATGCTTAATTTTGAGCAGTATTTGTCTCTAAATGAAACCCATTCTGAGATTCTGGATGATGTTTTAAATATTACAAAGGACAAAAACGTGATAATCGTGGACAATCAAATAGACACGCCAGAAACACTGCGGAAATGCATTACTGGATATAAGGATTATTGTACAAAAACTTTTCGCGGGTAGCATGGGAAGAGCGCTCAATACTATTTGCAGTATTGCGAATTTATAAGTTTATATAATAGATGTTCAAGAATTATCAGGTCTAGTGACTTTGAGTTGTATATAGACTCCCTTTATAATATTTTGGATTTGTTTTTTTCATTGAACCAACCAAATTATGCCAGATGGTCAGCTGTATATCTGAGCAATCTCATAAAGTCGCAAACTACCAATTCGCTTGTGGTATCGGAGTTTAGGCGTGGTGCATTCGGTATAAGACGTACTAAGTCTGGGTTTTTTCGATCACCTGTTGATTTAACATTGGAACAGACAATAAATGCTGATGCTTCGAAGCAATTGACATATAATCTTGCCGCAGAGTCGATATCATAGCATAAGAACTAAAATTATATCCGCAGTTAAAGAGCGCGTCGGTCTATCGCAAGAAGATTATACTTGTCATGACTTACAAAAAAGTCGAATCAAAAAGGATATCAATAGTCTTGAAAACACACTAAATCCCTTCGATGTAAATATATTTATATATATATATTATATATATATATATATATATATATATATCGATAAAAACGTTATATTTAATATTTAATCTGGCAAGCCCGAATCTCCTGAAATTGGTGACTTTCTAACCAACGTAAGCACATTTGGAAAGCAACAAAAATGCTCAGTTATTTCAGAATACAATTCCGGAAGATTCGAAAAGCCGATAAAACGTAAAAAAATTTTGAATTTTGCATAACAGTCTGTCTGCAAAGCGCAAACAAGCAGAGGAAAAAGTAAAAGAACCGTGCTTAAAATGGAGGGAGATGTATTCGGACGGTTACTTGCTATTAGAGCTCCAGATTTTTTTTGAACATCTTCGAGTAGCCCGAATAAATGTTGTTCAAATGCTCGAACAGTCGTTTGTTTGTTTATTACCCGTATGTTTGTACGGGCATTTGAACAATTCGGGCATTTTGAAGTTTGTTTTTTCTTTTGTTTTTTTTTTTTTCTTCATATATAGTTGTTTTTATTTTTGTTTTTTCGACATACATTTTTTTTTGTTTGTAAGCTCGAATGCTCGAATGTTTGTACCGGCATTTGAACAACAAACAGGCTTCAAACAAAAACGATCAGATCGAACTGTTCGATGCCCGGGTATCTAGAGCTCTACTTGCTATAAGTATTGAGAAAAACATCAACCAATGCTTAACCTTTCCGTTAGCACCTGTACTACCTGCTCATTTCTCATTTACTGGCGACTTATTAAAAATTGACAAATCCAAGCTAGCCCAAGTATTGAAGTCTAATGTTAGAACTGTTAAATCTACCGATATAGATATTGAAATAATAGATGGGTTTTATTACTTATACACAATTGGATCAATGCCACAAACATTCAATAAAATTGCTGAGGCAATTATGTTCATATTGTCCTCAACTAACGCTGGTGATATACAGGGGGTACATCAAACCTTCTATAAAGACTGCAAACGTCAATGTCGACTCTAGTTAGAGGGACCGTAAGTTATTCAAGTACATCACACCCTCTATAAAAAACTGCGAACGTCAAAGTCGACTCGAGTTCAATAGACCGTAAATTATTCAAGGGACACTTCAACCAAGGCCTACCGGTTTTCTTCGAAGTCTAAAAGATTTCCGTTTCAAAGAAGCTCTGGTTCAGTTCTGGGGTAATTACTGGGAAATCGAAAATTTAGTATCGATAATACAAAGAAACAAATTTTTTTAACAGTGGCAGAAAAATGTTTTTCGTACCGCGTAGTAGGGAATCGAGTTCTAAAAACTGATGAAAAATATTATTTATGTCAACATGAAGAAGTGGCCGCTGTGGTGCAGTGGGTAGAGTGCTCGCCTGCTATACCAGAGGTCTCGGGTTCTAACCCCATTCCGAGAAAACACCAAACTTTTTTAGTAAAAGCCCAATTATTGGGTTTTTAAAAACACCGGTCTCCTCTCGGCAGTGGGCGGCATACCCTCCGAGTGTATTTCTGCCATGAAAAAGCTTCTTACAAAACATACATTAGCTGTTCGGAGCCGGCTTAAAACTGTGGATCCACCCACATTAGTAGGAAAACAAAAGGAGCACACCTCAAATTGGGAGAAAAGCTCGGCCATAAAACTCGTCAGAGTTATAATAGCGCCAGTGTATTATTATTCAATATGAAGAGGCGGATACGCGTTTGATTTTTCTTGCTTCAAAAGCACAGCCTAATTCTAATATATTGATTAAGGTAAATCACACCGATGTCCTAGTAATTTTACTCGCCAATATGCACAAAATTCCAAGGAATCAAATTTGGTTAACGAGTTCAACATCACGAAAGAAAAATTATAATAAAAAAGATCTCGCTTGTATCAATTGTACGGAGCTTGCCTCGAAATTGGGTCGGACTTTATGTTTGAGTTTACCGGCATTTCACGCTTTCACGGGCTGTGATTATACAGCTGCGTTTTACAACAAGGGAAAAATCAAACCTTTCAGAATATATTCACAGCGCATAGATTTCCAAGAAGTATTTGCATATTTTCTAACCGGGGAAAAAACTCGAATCGTTCAAGAGTTTACTGCCTTTGTCTATGTGATAGAAAACTGCCACAATATAAATGATACCAGATTTTCAAAAAAGGCATAGACTCAAATATGATTCCGCCGTGCTGGAATTCCCTCAAATAAAAAATTTTGCATACAATATATGTGAACTCCATGTGGCTTAACGCGATAGATGCATGCTGCGCTACATTAAAACCTGAAGATTGTGGATGGTTCTTGGATGGTTACTTAAAGTCCAGATGGTTTCTAGGGGATCCCACACCATTAAAATCTAAAGATGTACTACCGGTAACAAAGGACAAAGAGAACGACGAAGAAGAAAAATTAAATTACCACCTAGCATCATCTGATGAGTCAGACAGAATAAACCTTGTACTTTAATATGTACATAAGTATCTACACATTTCATTAACTAAATAATGTACGAATGCATTAAAGAGTAAATATATTAATTGTATGGAATTGAATTCGGGAATAGATCTTAAAACTTTGTAAGAAAAATCACAATCAATAAGAGCTATGATTTGCAGACTCTTTTGTTAGTGTATCGTTTTTTTACTAACAGATGTGGGGAGATGATCCCTTTTTTTGCACCTTTTGAAGCTATAAACCCCACAGTTTGCCCCACATTTAGGTAGGCTACCTATGTTTTTTGAACTCTCCTCATTGCCCTCTTTTGTCTGGTTTATCGTTTTTGTAAATAACAGATGAGGGGAGATCATCACTTTTTGCACTTTTTAAAGCTGGCAACCCTAAAATTTGCCCCAGATTTAGGTAGGCAACCTATGTTTTTTGGACTCTCTCCATTGTCATCTTTCGTCTGGTGTATCATTTTTGTAAATGACAGATCAGGGGAATATATCTAAAAATTTTAGTTTTGGTTTTATATATTTAGTACCTTTCGTACGCGTTTTAGCTACGCAACCCATGTGCGAAGTGTTAATATGCTTATGATCTGTCAGTTACCACTGTCCATTGGTAAATGACAGATGAGGGGATATATTTGTTCTGTCGTATCTTAAACCAGTAAAACTTGTTTCAAAATTGCTCTATTTCATAATACACTGGCGCCATTATAACTCTGACGAGTTTTACGGCCAAGGTTCCCTTCCCAATTCGAGGTGTGTTCCTTTTTGTTTTTCCTACTAATTGGGTGTATCTACAGTTTTATACCGGCTCCGAATGGCGAATGTATTTTTTTGTGAGAAGCTTTTTCATGGCAGAAATACACTCCGAGGGTATGCCTCCCACTGCCGAGAGGTGACCGCTATTTTTAAAAAAACCCAATAATTGGGTTTTTACTAATTAGAAAAATTGTTTGGTGTTTGCTCGGACTGGGGTTAGAACCCGAGACCTCTGGTGTAGCAGGCGAGCACTCTACCCGCTGCACCACAGCGGCCATTTCATAATTTGATTAAAAAACGACCCTGTTCAGAGATATTTTCATACATATTTTATACATGTTATATTGAAAATAGGAATTTATTTATACATATGTATGTACATACCTAATACTAGTTTAGAACATTTAGTAATACGATTTATTCTACATTAACTGGCAGGAACCACAGTGATGCTGGAAATCCTCAAAAATTAAACATATGTATTAAAATTATATTTAACATCTTACCTATTTGGCGTGCGGTTTCTTCTATTAAAATTTGGTCATATTTTCTATAATTGTTATCTTTTTTATGGAAAAATATCCTTATTACAAAGTATTTGTTTGACATTTCTGTTATTGTACTGAGCAAAAAAGTCCACTGACCGTACGTCTACGGTGAAAATCGAGCTTCCACTTTTTGACTTGCAGTTTTTTCTCAGACTTTTGTCACGTTTTTTTGAATATTTTGGCCTATAACAGCCAAAATATTGAGATTTTCGATCCAATACTGAGACAAAAATTGTAGTCAAGACAATAGTTAAGAACTCTCTAGTACATCGCAAAAGTATTGGAATGCTCCTTCAGGCAGTTATGGCCTTGTGAAAGTGCATATTTTTTGTTAAAATATTGATAAATCACCATTTTCAGTTGTTCATAGCGCAAAACCATAAAAATGTTTTATTTCTTATCGAGTTTGTTTGAAGCCCGTTTGTTGTGCAAATGCCCGTACAAACATTCGAGCTTACAAACCAAAAAAAATTTGTATCAGGAAAACAAAAATAAGAAAAATACATATTAAGACAAAAAAATAAACAAAAGAAAAAAACAAACTCCAAAATACACGAATGGTTCAAATGCCCGTACAAACATACGGGTAATAAACAAACAAACGAGTGTTCGATCATTTGAACAACATTTGTTCGGCCTACTCGAAAATGTTCAAAAAAATCGAGAGCTCTAGTAGAGACAAGGTATGAATCAAGACGAAAGCGATGTATTTTTGAAGTTAACTTCTTAGGCGGCGATACAGAGTTTTTATGGAGAGTGAAATTTGAAATTTGATGCAACGGAAGCTGACCCCGGTATTGGAAGCAGCCATAGCAGCCATTTTAGCTGATTTTTAATTTTTTAAAAAATCAACCTTGATATCGAGTGGTTCGAGAACCTACAACCCCTCGCTTCCAGACCTGACACTCTACCGCTGCGCCATCACACCACCTGCGTTGACTATGTCAAATGCTGCACTTAAACTGAACTAACAATTACAACTCACTCACGTATGTACATATAGATGTAAGTACATAACAGCGCTGTGGTGAAGTAAGCGTGGTGAGAATGTTAATAACACAAGCAGAAATTAAAGTACACCGTTTGACACAACTTGCGTAACTAGCGCAGTAGCTGTAAGATGCTAGGCTTCCAATTTAAGTGAAGGTGGTTCAAGGCTAGGTCGAGCCAATTTTTTTGTTCCTTTTTTTATTAAATAACTAGAGGTTACCCGCGGGTTTCACACCACGTGCTTTTAAAAATATTAGCATATTGAGTTAGTCCAAAAAAGTTACATAGAAAAATATCATTCTTGACGTCAAAGATAGTTTTCTTATTTTTTTTTGTCCGTTGAGTACGTAATTATATCATATGCCCAACACCAATTTTCAGTACCCTACTATAAATATTTCAAGAGATTTTCGCTGTAAAAATTTCAGTCTGTATGGGAGGTGTCCATCCCTGCTTTACCAAGACCTGGCGTTTTTACCCGTTTAATACATAGTTATCTCACATGCCCTCACACCAGTTTTCAGAACCCTACTACAAATATTTCCAGAGATATTCGCTGTGAAAATTTCAGTTTGTATGCGAGGTACCCATCCCTGCTTTACCAAGACCTAATGTTTTTCCCGTTTAATATATAGTTATCTCACATGCCCTCACACCATTTTTCAGTACCCTACTACAAATATTTCCAGAGATATTCTATGTGAAAATTTCAGTTTGTATGCGAGGTGCCCATCCCTGCTTTACCAAGACCTAGCGTTTTTCCCGTTTAATATATAGTTATCTCATAGGCCCTCACACCAGTTTTCAGTACCCTACTACAAACATTTGGAGAGATATTCGCTGTGAAAATTTCAGTTTGTATGCGAGGTGCCCATCCCTGCTTTACCAAGACCTAGTGTTTTTCCCGTTTAATATATAGTTATCTCACATGCCCTCACACCAGTTTTCAGTACCCTACTACAAACATTTCCAGAGATATTCGCTGTGAAAGTTTCAGTTTGTATGGGAGGTGTGCTTTACCAAGACCTAGCGTTTTTACCCGTTTAATACATAGTTATCTCACATGCCCTCACACCAGTTTTCCGAACCCTACTACAAATATTTCCAGAGATATTCGCTGTGAAAATTTCAGTTTGTATGCGAGGTACCCATCCCTGCTTTACCAAGACCTAGTGTTTTTCCCGTTTAATATATAGTTATCTCACATGCCCTCACACCATTTTTCAGTACCCTACTACAAATATTTCCAGAGATATTCGTTGTGAAAATTGCAGTTTGTATGGGAGGTGCCCATCCCTGCTTTACCAAGACCTAGCGTTTTTACCCGTTTAATACATAGTTATCTCACATGCCCTCACACCAATTTTCAGTACCCTACTACAAATATTTCCAGAGATATTCTATGTGAAAATTTCAGTTTGTATGCGAGGTGCCCATCCCTGCTTTACCAAGACCTAGTGTTTTTCCCGTTTAATACATAGTTATCTCATATGCCCTCACACCAATTTTCAGTACCCTACTACAAATATTTCCAGAGATATTCGATGTGAAAATTTCAGTTTATATGGGAGGAGAGTGCCCATCCCTGCTTTACCAAGACCTAAATTGTTTATCCGTTGAGTATATATTTTTGTATTATTCCTTCACAAAAATTTTCATTATTCTAGTACAAATATTTCAAGAGATATTACGAAAAAAAGGAAAATTTTGTATGGGAGGTGCCCATCCCTGACTTTTAATCAGATTAAAAATATGCCTATAGCAATTACCGGGTGAAAATACCTAGGTGTGCAAAGTTTCGTGAGGATCCGTTCAGCGGTTTTCTCGCCAATTGAGTTTAAACACAATTTCCATTTCACATTTATAATATAAGATTTTCTTTATAATTTTTTATTAAATAAAAGTGCCACCCGAATATCCGGGGTTACATAGATACTAGTTAATTATTAAAATAAAAACGACCAAACAACCAATATAAAAACCAATCGGATGAGCTTGCCGATAAACAAAATCTAATAACAAGATGTTTAGACTAGGAGTCTAACTATTTCGGACACCCCTAATGCATATGCGTTTCTAGATATGCATATGCACCCACACATACACGTATACATATAAGTATATATACACAAACAAAAGCGCAACGCCGTTGACTTAACGAAAATTAAATTTTCTGCCTTAGCGCTTAGCATAAAGCCACACAGAAAGTGCATTGGAAAATACGCGGATTAGAGACTCCATCCAACCACAACTCATCATACATACATACATATCCTCACCACCGGATTAAATTTATTCAAACACATACATAAAACAAAAGCAAAAAAAGGTACGTGGTTTTTTCTTTGGTGTTGTGCGAAAAAAAAAATAATAAAAATAAACGTTTTTTAATAAATATATATTTCAAAAAAAATAAAAATTTGCTAATTTCCACTATTTCCCGGATTACCTAAAGAAAAAACTAATGAAAGTGAATGTGACCGAGCGCATTTAGGTAATATCAACGCCCATTAAAAAAAAAAAAAAAATTTTGTGCTATTCTTCAAGCAACAAACGCTTTCTGCTCTCGAATAATTTCTCCCACCAGTGCACTATGGTCTGGCGACTACTATTTGCTGGCCAAAAGTCAATTTTTAAAGTATCCATAATCAGAATTTTTTTTGGGCCATCACTCAGCTAATTCGTCAGAGTAAACAACTGCTTACTCAGTTTTTCCTTAAAGTGTTTTCGTTCAAAGATTTCAAGTGTCAAAGTTGTCATTTCTAAAAAAAAAAAATATTAAATAGTTCGTTATCATTTTTATCGTTTTTAGAATTGAAATAATTCTTCGGTTAGTGGATATATTTAAAAGAAAAGTTAATGGAAGTTAATAAGGAAGGTAAATATATGTAATTAAAAAAAAAAATCAAAAAATTGTGTTTTTTTAATAAAAAAAAATAGCTTCCAAAAAAGTATCTAATTTTGGTATAATATTCCTCTTTAAGTAGAAATATACTAAATTGTCTGTATTTGTCTGTCCAAAAAACTATTTGAGCACATAATGTACTCAATTGCAAGTAAAGGTACAGAAAATCAAGGTGCAGTTTTGTGCATTTTTTGAATAATAACCTTTTTTCTTAGAAAACTTCTGCGTGCGATTTGCCGTGCTTTTCGATGTATGGAAAGAAGCAGGGAAAAATTATAAGAAAGAAACCGCTGTTTTGAACTTTTTGCTGCAAAACGTAAGTATAGAAAGCACGTCTGAAGAATATGTCACATACGTGAAGGAAAAAGCAAGAATGATATGCATTCACATGGGTGAAAGATGGAATAAATCTCACAGAGTAATCAGGAAACCAAATGCACTTTCTGTGCCATCAACATCAAAAAGGGGCCGTAAACCGCTTGTTTATAATGAAAAATCTGAACGATCTCAAAGAAGACAGGCCGCTGACTTGGCAGAAAGGGAAAAAAACGATGTCGATTTAATGCTTCGCGCTAGTTCTACGGCTGCAATAAAAAGAGGAAATGTGGATTTATCTGTAACTTTGAGGTCACTTTGTCAAAATTCCATAAATGCTGCCAAACTAAGAAAAGTTATTGAAAACAAGTCCAAAGACAGATCTCCCATTCCGATGCCTGGACACGAAGCCCTAGCTTTCCTTTTAGATAATAACCACACAAAGGAGCAGTATATGTCTATGCGTTTGGAAAATATTAGACGAAATTGTGATATTTACCCGCCATATCAAGAGATTTTAAACAACAAACGTCTGTGTCGACCGACCCAAATCACTGTAACAGAAAATTATGCAAGAGTTTCGTTACATATGTTACTAAGGCATACCTCGGAAAGAATTGTTGAGTTGCAAAAGGACTTAATCATTGAAACCATGGAGTCAAAAAAAGAGGAAATTTTAGTTGCTGATTTAACTGTCAGTTATGGGTTTGATAGTAGCACGGGCCATTCTCATTTTAAGCAGCAATTTTCGTCATCCTCAACATCATCGCAATTAAACACTTCGCTGCTTGCTACTACAATTACTCCTTTATGTGTAAAAGATGCAGCTGGAAGGATTTTATGGTGCAATCGAACACCACAATCCACTAGATTTTGCCGTCCGTTAAAGTTAGAATATATAAAAGAAACAACCGAGGTTATTTTAAATGAAGATAGGAACATTAAAAAAGAAATAGAAGAAATGGAATCTTTACTAATTAAAATAGATGATAATAAAACACTTCAAATAAATTGCAAGCTTTATTTGACAGCAATTGATGGAAAAGTTTTAAATATATTAACTGGAACCAAGTCAACTCAAGCTTGTCCCATTTGCAGTGCAACTCCAAAAGACTTTTTAAAAATAACAGATCCCTTATCAGATAAGTTCAAACCAAATCAAGACAGTTTACGGTTTGGAATAAGTCCTTTACATTGCTGGATAAGGTTTTTTGAATTTGTGCTTCATCTAGGTTATAAAAAAGACGTAAAAAAGTGGCAAGTTCGCAATGAAGCAGATAAGAACATAGTTGGAACAAACAAAAAGAAAATTCAAGATTCGTTTTGGGAAAAACTTGGACTGCATGTGGATAAACCAAGAGTTGGAGGGTTTGGAAATACAAACGATGGAAACACGTCACGACGCGCTTTTTTGAACCATGAAACATTTGCAGAAATCACTGGAGTTGACAAAGATCTTATATATAATTTGCATATAATATTAACATGCTTGTCATGCCAACTTCCGCTAGACTTAGACAATTTTGAACTTTTCTGTTTCCGAACAGCAGAAATCATAAACCAAAAATATCCTTCGTGCCCCATGACAGCAACCGTACACAAAGTTCTTATTCACTCTAAACAAATTATTGAAAACATGGTACTTCCGGTTGGTTATTTCGGCGAAGATGCGTCAGAGTCCAGAAACAAAATTTATAAATTCGATAGATTGCACCATGCTCGCAAAAATAGTCGAGTTAATAACCTTACGGACGTATTTTGCAGAGCGTTGGATACATCAGACCCACTGATTTCAAGCGTAAGTCTTTCTAGGCGGGTCAAAAAGAGGACACGTATGCAACTTCCACCTGAAGTAAGATCCTTGCTGAGCAGTGCTGATTGCTATATACCAACTACAGATGACGAATACAACGAAGAGAACATCGATGTTATGAATTTAGATATCGATCCAAGGTTCGATGAGCTTTTATATAGTTTAGAGTTGGAAAACGAGATGTAGAAATTCGTATTCGTAGCGTTATTTTTTTTTATTACTCTAGTTACTATTTTACTATTAAAACATTTTTGTAATGTCGTCGATTCGAAAAAATAAAAAAAAATACTGTGCAAATTTAGAATTTTGTCGCCATTTTTAATCTTCCGTTATGGTTTTCTAATAGCTAACATCATATTCGAGATCAGAAACCTCGAAAACCCCTGTTATATATGAATTCGAGGTAAAAAGGTAGAAATTAAAAAAATTGGTCGCCATATTGGATCCTCCATTTTGAATTTCAAAGATCTGACATCAGAATCGAAATAAGAGACCTCAAAACTCCTTGCATGCCAAATTTCAAAACTATTTGATAACTTTTTGAATTTTGGCCAGCAAACAGTAGGCGCCAGACCATAGTGCAGTGGTAAGAGTTACTCGACACAGCTTAAAGCTAACCGTGAGCGATTTTCCCTGCTACAAGACGAAAATCACTGCGCTGGTCATAACCTGCAAATCTGCATATACCTACATTCGTTGTTCACAACAACACTATCTCCATACTTTTTTTGGTTCCGCACTGATATTATTGTCTGAAAAATTCGCTCGGCCATTTTTATCACAATTCATAAAATAATAAAAGTTTTGCTTGGTTGGGTGGTCATTTCACAAAAATATTCATTTCAGCATACAAAAAATAACTACTCCTCACAAATTGAGTTTAGAATTTGGTACTGCACTTTGTACTTATCAAGGTGCATATACACGCATATACACATATATACAAACAAGTATTGCGGCATTTACATACTTGTTAGTTGGTTTTTCTAATTCGGTACATACAAATTTTCCATAAACAGCATAACTTCATTTATGCCTGTTGTGCATATATTAGAGGCATTTCCCTTCTAATATACCTTCTTATCATAATAAAACGTTTGTTACAATTTGGTGCGTTTCCAATAACGCAGAAAAACACACAAACATATATACGCATATAACAATTGGAACAAAGTTACTTCCTGAGATAATCCAAGTCATTTATACAAGATACATTAAATCATCAACAAGATTTCTATCTGTGTCTGTCTATTGTACAACTTCCCAAGGAAAATACATTAAATCATACAAGATTTCTGTCTGTGTTTTTTTTTTTTTTTTGTTCCACGCTTCTATACAAATATATACATTGAATCGGAGGCAACTGCTTACTGTGGCAACTAATCCAAGTCGTCAAATACCAGATACATTAAATCCTTGCGAAGATTTCTATCTGTATTTTTTTTTCCATTGCACATTGCAAAATTTCAAATTACAAACACTTTACATTAATTCTTCCAATAGAGTTCTATCTGTACATACATACGGCGCAAGTCAGTACTTTTCAATCCGACACACTAAATCACTCATTGGATTTCTATCTGTGTCTACCCGCATTAAGGGTTATACATCCAAAAAATTTTCCGAATTATCAAAAAGATGGAATCTTTAATTCGTGCGGCCGATGCCATTACTGAATACAATCAGGAATTTCCAGAAAGGCCTATAGAAAATTATTCCAAGGCAAGTTTAAATCTTGAGCAGGACGAATTAAGGTCTTTATGGAAAAAGGTAAAAACAATCTATGATACCTTAACGAATTCAAAAGATCTTTCAAAAGAAGATCTGACTGCTATTAAACGGAAATATAAGTCGGCCTTCGCAGACTACACTCAATGTATGTCTCTCATTATAACTGAATTGGAGAATAAGGCACCTCCACCTAATCCACCGAAACAATGTAATAATGATGATGATTTAGTTGCCCAAGAGAACAGTGTGCGTGTGCGCGCATGTGATTGCGACATTTTCCACGGTGACTACCTCACTTGGCCATCATTTAGAGATTTATTCACCTCTATTTATGGTAATAATAAACGCCTCAGCCCGGTTGAGAAACTTTTCCATCTCAACCAAAAAACCTCCGGGGAGGCGAAGGAAATAGTTAGGCGGTACGCCCTAATAAATGAAGGTTTTGCAACTGCCTGGAAGAACCTAAGTGACAGGTACGAAAACAAACGCATTCTGGTCAACTCACAGCTGAAGATACTATTCAGCCTTAAAACTGTGGAATATGAATGCGGAGCATCAATTAAAATGTTGCAAAGGGAAATAAATAATTGTATATCATCCCTTCAGAGCAACCAAATAGATATAACCAATTGGGATGCTATTATCACGTATTTATGTTCAACAAAGCTTCCTGAAAATACTCTGGCTTTATGGGAACAGAGTGTTGAAAACAAAACTGAAATTTCCAAGTGGGTAGATATGGACACAGGTTCCAGGCTTTAGAAACTGTTTCAGGTCTAAAAGAAGCCAAGAATCCAAAGTCCCATAAACCACCAAGTGGTCACAACTCCAAAGAAAATTCAAAGTTAGGAGTGTATCAAGCCAGTGTTCCGAAAAACAACTGCAAAATGTGCAAGAGTAAAGAGCACACGTTAAGGAATTGCCCAAAATTTCAAAAACTGGCAACCAAGGATAAGATTTCGTTTGTCAAAAGCAACAACTGTTGTCTGAACTGCCTTTCAGCTTCGCACTCAGTGTCTAGGTGTACTAGTTCCTTTAATTGTAGTACATGCCACTCGCGGCACCATACGACACTTCATCTACAACAAAACCAATCCAACCAAAATGCAACCACTAAGCCGCCAGAGGAAACACCTTCCACATCCAAGCAAGCACAGTCATGGCGTGACGCTTCCACAAAAAAAAACTCTAATGTTTCTTCATGTCATGCTAAATCTAGCAAAGGGATTTTGTTAGGCACCGCCCGTGTGAATATCCATCACAATGGCGTCAACTACTCCGCAAGAGCACTTATTGATTCAGGATCGGAATGCTCTTTCATGACTGAAAGACTCCGACGTAGAATTAAACTTCCAACAAGAAAAATGAACATTCAAGTGTCAGGCATCAATAATACACCTTCGGCTCAAGTCAAGGAAGCGTGTAAAATTCAACTGCGATCGCTAACCGATCCATTAATTAATATTGATGCAGTAGTCCTAGTACTACCGCAACTGACAGGTGATCTTCCAACATCCCAAGTCAGTCCAATGACCCAGCAGGCATTTCCAGACCTGGTCCTAGCTGACAAACGGTTCTTCGTTAACGAACCAGTAGACCTAATTCTAGGTGGAGATCTTTATCCACAGGTTATATTAGAGGGCATTCGAAAAAATATTCTAAATACTCTAATTGCCCAGGAAACAGTTTTTGCATGGATTCTTACAGGCCGTGCTGCCAAGTAGGCCAAGCCAAACAGTATCTTTTTTTAATGAGATTAGCTTAGACAAGCAGCTTACCAATTTCTGGGAATTAGAAGAAGTTCCAAAAAGGAGAGAAATGAGCAAAGACAATGTTTATTGTGAAAAACTCTTCAAATCCACTACCACAAGAGGAACAGATGGCAAATATACAGTATCCTTGCCATTTAAACAAGATTTCCCACATTCTGTCCAACTAGGACCTTCGTTAAAAAATGTTTGTGCCCAATTCTATAGAAATGAGAAAAGAATAGCCAAGACTCCGGAACTTCAATCCGAGTACAACCGAGTACTTTCTGAGTATGAAACATTAGGTCATATGAAGAAAATTCCTTCTTGTGTTAATCCTGAGTCAACGAACTGTTACTTCCTACCCCATCACGCAGTTATAAAAGAAGAGAGTACAACAACCAAAGTTAGGGTGGTCTTTAACGCATCGTGCCCCACATCCAACGGTACGAGCTTAAACGACATTCTTCATACAGGCCCAGTTCTGCAGGCTGACTTACCTCTCATTATTTTACATTGGCGACTATTTCGCTATGTTTTCAATAGCGACATAGAAAAGATGTATCGCCAAATATGGGTAAAAGAGGATCATACTAAATTCCAAAGGATTCTCTTCCGCACCAATCCAAGCGACCCAATAAATGCCTACGAATTGAAGACGGTAACCTTTGGAGTAAATTGCGCTCCTTACTTGGCAATCCGAACTCTACATCAACTAGCAGACGACATACAAAATTCGCATCCTATTGCATCCCATATTTTGAAAAATAGTATGTATGTTGATGATGTGCTTTCAGGTGGTCATACCATCGAAGCGACAATAAAAGCACGAAATGAAATTGAAGAGGCACTGAAATCAGCAGGGTTCCTACTAAGAAAATGGACATCCAATTGCATCAAAATACTGCAAGGCATTCCCAGAAGAGATCTGTTGACTGAGAACTTTCTCGAATTCGAAGATACTAGTGCAGCCAAAACACTAGGCATCAGATGGAATGCACACTCGGATAATTTCTACTTCACTGCCAAACCAACAGAAAATAGCGAGATATTAACAAAAAGAAACATTCTATCAGCAATCGCTAAATTATTCGACCCATTAGGGTGGCTTGCACCAGTTATAATAGTGGCAAAAATAATAATGCAAAATATTTGGTTAGAAGGTACCGACTGGGATGAAACTGTTTCCTCAGCCACTATGGAGCGATGGCAATCCTTCATGCAGGATTATCCAGCCATCAACAACGTCAGAATTCCACGTTGGGTATGTTTCACTCCAAAATATGAAGTGGAATTACATGGTGTTCACATGACCTTTGGCCGTCGCCCGTCCCTCTCATCGCATTGCCGCAGCATCAGCGCCACATCATCATTCACACCTCAATTCACATCCACATCAACAGATCACATCATTACACTCAACATTGTAACATTATCACACCACACTTTACAATATCCATTTACACCACACACCTAACATATACACCTATTGTAACACACCACACACAAAACAAAACGTCAACATTGTAAACTAAACACAAGACACAATTGTAAAACCGCCTAAGCGTTATGACGTCCGCACAATAAATCAATATACCTATACATAATTAAAATCTCCTTTATTTAACCTCTTCTCCGGAGTATCTAGTTTAAACTCTGGTGTGTTCAAAAGCATGCAACATAAGCATCTAGTTTAAAGTAAGTACTATAAACATCTAACCCGCGAGTGCAGTGAAGTGCCAGGAAGAGTGTTCCCAACTGTTCATGGTCCTTTTTCGCCTCAAAGAAAGGCACCTGTGGAGATACATCCATACGTACATATGTACATACAAAATAAATTTAGAAAACAAAAATCATAGTGAACAAAAGTGAACATTTGTAATACATACATACATATATGAAAGACAAAGGGAAAAAGAAGTGAAAATACATACATACATATACATATGTAAATTAAATAAATTTAAAACATACATACATATATATATATACAAAAAAAAAATAAAAAATATATATATATACATACATACATAAAAAGTGAAAAAAAAAAAAAACCCGCGCGGTAACAAGACATACATACATTTGTGCATATAACAAACAAAAATCTACATAAAAATACAAAATACAAACGGGCGCGTCGCGTTACATAAAATCCAAAAAAAAAAAAAAAAAAAAAAAAAAATATTCTCAACAACAAGTAGGAGAACAATAACCACAGGGAGTTAAACAGCAACCACATCAACCTGCAACAAAAGGAACAACAGCAACAAGAACAATCAAGCCAGAAAACCCGTCAACCTAACTGGCCAACAAATTAGACCCAATACCCTAATTCCAAAAGCGCAGTGAGTTGTATCGCTCCATACCAATACATATATATTTTCACATTTTGATGTGTGTATGTACGAAATTAAAATTTCAAACCTTCTTACCCGAAAACGATAAAAATTATAAGTTGTCCTAACATACCTACATAAGTATATTTGCATACATAAATATATCTAAACACAGTCCACTTAAGAATCCTCGTCCAAACTAGAATTTACAAATTAAATTGGCAAACATAAAAATTTCCTACCGACCATTAAAAATCATAAAATATTAGTTTCACTAAATTGCACAAATTCCCCACTTAAAAGCGAATATACATACAAACATATATTAAAAAAAATTTGGTACGCTGACACCAAATCTCCCGTTGGTAACATCCAAAACAAAGAGCATATATCTATAAGAGGCTGCAGTTTGGAAGTAGCGAAATTTGCCAACGGGCCTGAAAAAATGACGATTGCGCGAGTTCAGGCCCAATGAAAATTCGAACATGCCAAATGCGAAAATGTGAGTGACTTTGGAGTGACAATCTAGTTGGTTTGAGTGAAAAAACAAATTGCAAACTCAAAACAAATATTATGATGAGTTATTTGCAACATGTGCGCTTTCAGCTGTACATGTTTATCTGCTGATACCTACATACATATGTATGTATGTATATGTATGCAAATACAAAGGATTTTCATAATTTCAATAATCTTCATAATATAAAACAAAATTCTTAAGTTTATCATAAAAAAAATTAAAAAGCCGAAAATGTAAATTTCTGAAATAGATACCTACCTATGACCATGTCACAATAGGGTTCGATCCCCGGACTCTTGGGCATGTATGTACATACATACATACCTATGTACATTTATTTGCGAAAAATTGTTGGTAGGTATGTATTTTTATATATGTACACACATATTGATACATGCATATATGGATGTATTTTTGTCAACTGATATGCATACAAAAATACATACATACATACATACATATATTGCACGTGCATTCCATATGTACGTACCCCTTTGCATCCCTATACAAACTTCTTAAACCGTGCGTAAAAACATATGTATGTATCTATGTATGTGATATCCAACAACAACCATGACTGTCCTCCAAACCTATAGAAATAGACAAGCAAAATATTTCATTCATAAATTCAAAGCCAAATGAAATGTGGCAACGTAGCCGTCGTGCAAAACGACATCGATTTCAATAATTTTCTGTCCAGCTCGACTTCAAATAATTCATGGGTAACTGTGTAACCTAATAAAAACGCAAGTCGTAAATTAACGCATGCACGCAAATTTTTCATATGCGTTGAACCGAAATTGACTTGCGGGCGCATACAGATAAGGAAATAGAAAAGTATAGAAAATCAGAGAAAATGTTGTTATTTTGTGGAATATGTATATGTATACCTAACACACACGATATCAAACGCAACTGTCAATTTTTTTGCAAACAATCAGCCACAATGCTTAAAGGTACGTTCGCGACGGCAATCAGAACCGCAGTGTTGTAAGTATCACGTTCTTCGCGTGTTTGTGGCAACACCTGCAAAAGTCAAACGTTCGTTTGACACATCAACCGTGCAGTTTGCTTGAATAATCGGCAACAGAAAATTTGTGTCTGCAATTTTTGCTTTTAAAAAATGGAAAGAGAAGGGTAAGCATGATTGCTCTATATTTAATGGAATATGCAATAATGTAATTTTAATAACACAAATTAATTGCAAATACTTTTAATAATGCTGTTATAGCAATATATCAGCTGAGTATCAGCAGGCAAGTGCAAAATAAACAACGGGGTTGTTGTACTGCTGCAATTATAAATTTTCATGAACGTACCCTAATTTCAACTGTCACGCAAACCAAAAATTGGGCGTCGAGTTTGCCTTTTACGCACGCTGTTCAATTTCGGTTACTCCCATACAAGTTGTATGGGCATGAGAAATTTTTGACAGTAAATTGACGGCGTGCGTTTGTATTAGGTTACACAGTAAGGTGTCAAGTGCCAAGGGACAAGCGGCATTCTATTTTATGTTTTTGTACAGCTCAACAAAAGACAATTACACGCAATGTCACATTCGACGGTCGCACAATTTGCAGAAATTCATAACCGTGCCTACATACAAACATTCATACATACATATGTACATATGTATGTATGCCCTTACATACCGACAAGTCATACTCTGCTCGCACAAAATTTGGCAAAACAGGTTCTTTTCATAAATCACAGAAATTTCAAGTTGAGCTCGCTTTCAAGTCAGGACAGGGAAAGGCACTCAGCCATTGTCATCGCTCTTTGCATCAAGTTCGATTGCTAGAGCATCATATGTAAATTAATATCAATAAGCAAGGGCGCACGCGTAAATTGCGGCCTGTTTATTGTCGACAGTAATTTCGTAGCGGTGGTGTTCTATCGTCTTACTTCGCTGAACAAACAAACAGCCGACAACCCTTCGTTTGATCGCTGCGAAGAAGTCAAGTTTTGTGCAAAAACAAAAAACATCAGACATCAATGCAGGCCGATTCAAGGCAGATCTAAGAAGGTAGGCGCACGGGCGAATTTAGAAACTACTTTTTTATTAACAAAGGTAGAGTGTAATAACAAAATCAAAGCGGATTCACATCATGGCCAATAGGAATGGGCCAGTCCCAATCGAATTTAGATTTTAACCAAGGCTAAATATCATTTTGACATTACACTGTTTCAATTACAGTAACAAAATACATGGGAAATTTTTGAATTCGCCACCGGGCCTACCTTTGTAAATCTGCCTTGAGTTGGACTAGAAAAATTAATGAAATTGTCGTCGATTTTCGCAAAGACGTTGTTGCCACTTTTCACTAGATTTTTTGTGATTAGTTATGAATGAAATTGTTATTGTTGTAGGTTTGGTGGACAGTATTATGTATGTATTTGTTTTTGAATGGCACGCACGTTTGTATATACATATGTATGTATGTATGTACATTAAGCCGTATCACGAAAAAAAGTTTTGCGTGTGGCAGTTTTATTTGAACACTTATGTCGAAAAAATATTTTTGGTGTAAAATTTTTTTTTTCAGGCCCGCGTTAAAAACAGCTAAATCGCGTTTTTTGTAATAACTTCCTTATTTGATGTCGGATCTCTATCATCTTAATGTCGCTGAAAAGGTATCGCCGAGCACTATATTTGGCCCATATAAAGTTTCGACCTCAAAGGTTGTTCTGAGTTTTACCTTTAAAAGTTTTGGAGTTACTATCCCTAGATTTTTTTATTTTTATCACTATTACAAAGCTCTCAAAAAACCATGAGGACACCGCTAAAAAAGTCGTAGCCTTTATTCACAAACAAAAAAGTTATACCGTTTTAAAATCAGGGAACCTGTGTTTTTTGAAAAATTATCCCAAGTTCTTATTTATATGAGGCAGTAACGCCATATAGTATGAGTTTTTGATTAAAAAGTATTCTAAGTCCTCGCTTGACTTGAGTATGCTGTACCGCGATGGAACAGCTACCAATACTGGACACATGATATGCAAAAAATTATTGATGATTGGACTATTCGTGCTGATCAACGTTATTTATATTGAATGATAATGGCTGTAGTGAAGATTTGGCAAGTATTCAAGTGGGACCTTTAAGCACAGCGCGCTGGCTTACAACGGCTTCACGATTTCTGCATCCGTGCGTATCGTAAAATCATCCAAGTTATTTAGAAAAACTGCTAGAGTTCGTTGTAAAATTATACGCGCCTAAAGAGACAGCGGAAGTCTAAATGTGTTATCAATACTTGCGCTGGGTGCGTCGTCCGCCCCTAGAAATGCAGTTAATTATTCAGCCTACAATTGAAAACAACGCATTTTACTTTAATCCCGAAAACATCTTCTTGTCTATGATAACCGAGACCGAAAATGACGATGCCTCCAAATTTTGAGATATTTATGAAAGAAGTTTCAGAGCTCTGAAAGTGAATTCTTCGTCGCTTATATTACTTTGCTCACACTCAAAAAAAAATTACTCAGTTATGGAAAATGGTAATCATTTCATTGTTTTGAATACAAATTTCTTTCAAAACGTGGTTTTTATTCCTTGATTTAAAGAAAATTGTACATCAAAACAATGAAAATATGTCTTTAGCGCCGAAACATTCCCATTTTTCCATAATCTGAGTAAGTTGTTTTTTCAGTGCAGGTTTCGAACGTTTAAAACAAATTGGAATTTATGTGCAGGGTATTCTCTTCCCTCTCATATGCATTTTATATACATATATATACGTATATACTATGAACGATACTAAAAGCAGTTTTTTCCCCTTTTCTTTATTTTTATTACCTCAACAATAGTTACTCATACGCCCCCCCCCCCCATCGGATCGCTTTGTATGTAAAAACTGAAGATTCTTTTTTAAATATCTCGAAAACGGGAGCTAATCCGGATTTTCTAAAGACGCCATCATAATCTGGAGCCAAAAATTAAAAACCCGTCTCCACATAACTTGTTTCGCCAACAAAACATCTAGCAAAACATCTCGCTAAATAACCCGTCTCCACGTGGATGATCGTGATTCAGTTTAACATTTCTCTTTGTTGTTCTTCTTAAATGTTTGTATGTTTGCTTATTTTTGCGTTTTTGTTTTGGCCTGTGTGAGATTTCGATAGATTTTCGATACAAAATTAGAGAAGGCATCGATATCATCGCGTTTGGCAAGAGGATTGAGAACGAAACTAGTGTTTCAATCTTCACTCGCTCTCAGAAATTTGTATGGAAATTGGCGAGTTTCGGCACTCGTTTTGAAGTCGAAACAAGATTGAGAGAGCGATTGCAGAAAAAAAGAGCGAAACACGTTATGTGGAGACATGGTATAAGCTGACGTGTTTCGCCGTTTCTCTGTGGTAATTTTTTATAAAAAAAAACAAGGGTTTCATTTTACAACGTTATAACTTTTTTGTTTGTGAATAAAGGCTAGAATTTTTTTGGGGGATTTCTCATGGTTTTTTGAGAGCTTTGTATTAGTGATAAAAATAAAAAAATTTAGGGATAGTAACTCCAAAATTTTTAAAGGTAAAACTCAGGACAACCTTTGAGGTCGAAACTTTATATGGGCCAAATATAGTGCTGAGCGAGACCTTTTCTGTGACATTAAGATCATAGAGATCCGACATCAAATAGGGAAGTTATTACAAAAAACGCGATTTAGCTGTTTTTAACGCGGGCCTAAAAAAAAAAATTTTACACCAAAAATATTTTTTCGACATAAGTGTTCAAATAAAACTGACACACACTCAACTTTTTTTTTGCCCATATAACGTGATACGGCTTAATGTACATGGGGATGTAGACATGTTTTGAGAAGTCTGCCAATGGAAAATGTGTGCACATGTGTAGATAGTATATTTTTGCATCTATACATACATACATATGTATGTACATATGGATGATTGACGCATACATATACGCAAAAAAAGAGAACTATAAAATGCCGACGGCAATTTGAATTAGGTAATTAATTAAGAAAGCTTGTTTTTATTTACACATACATAGGTAGGTACCTACATATGTACATATGTACATACATCCATACAGGTTTTGCATATTTTTTGAACTTTATACATAATATCGAGCCCTATTGTGACATGGTGATATGTACATATTTCTGAAATTTTTATTTTCAGTTTTTATGTACCTACCTACTTTGAAACTTTTTGAAAACAGCGAAAATTATGGAAATTTTGAAAATACATAAGTAATGAAAATCGCTTTATTTATATCAGCATATGTGGACAAATTTACTAACATTCGTTTGTACAGATCGTCGGTCACCTATGTTAATACTCTGTTACTCAAATAAGCAACTTTTATAATCAACTCACTCACATTCCATTAACTCAACATTTTTTACTCCACATTTCTACTCACCCACTCAAGTTGTTCGAATTTTCGAAAGGTCTGAAAATCAGCGAGTAAATTGACAAAATTTGACAATGGGTCCAATCTCGCGCGAAAGTGACATCTAGTGGTGAGATTTTAACGAGTGCAGTCTCTTATAGATATATGCTCTTTGTCCAAAACTACCAACAAAAATAATTGCCCTTATAGATTTCGCACTTCCCATATTCACTTACCAAAATACATATCTACAAATTACCGGCAAATTATCTGGCGCTCTCTCCCACTATTTTTATACATACATATATATCACTCGCGGAAAATAACCCAGCAGAAAAAAAGGGAGTTCTACACAACCCAGTAGACAAAAACTAGATTTTGCAAAAACAACATAAGTCGAAAATATACAATTTTATTTTCCATAATATAAATTTATATCTAGCGTTATATACCCACACGCAGATATAGATACAAACATATACAACTCGGTATTCCGGAAAAACGACATAAGTCGACAATTCATAATTTATTTTTTATAAAATAAAATACATACCTCCCGCGTAACATACACAAACGCAAATATATATACAAAACCCAAAAATCAATTAAATAAGCGGTCGTACAACACAAAGACAAATTGAAACAAAAATTTATTAGGGGATATTTACCCAATATAAGAAATAATCAAGAAATTTATTCCTCGGTTTTAAACAAAAGTACATTTTTCTGATTCGTTTAAATGCCATCAGACAAAACCCCGAGTAAGGAGTCAAACCCAAAAACTCGTAAAATTCCCGAAATGGAGGAAGATAAGCTCCAAGGCAACCCTGCAGATGGAACACGCTCAAAGCAGCTCAAAAAAACTAAAGATTTTTCGGCTGCAAAATTTATTATGGAAAGTGACAGACTTATTAGGTACTGTACTAGATTCGCTTCGGCACCCATTCAAAGCAACTCCGAATCGACTTTGGAGGTAAAAACAAAAAGCCTTGAAAACTTTTGGACACGGCTCCAATCGGCATATGATGAGATCATCGAAACCGATGACTCGGATCTGCCCGAAAATTTCAAATCCTCGGCATTCACTAAGTACGAAAACTGCCTTGACCAATATGAAGAAACAAAGGCCATGATCAACGATCAACTCAAACTACTAAGGCCTATTTCATCTACTTCAACCCCGAAAGTAGACAACTCCCAAACCCACACATCAGAATCAAGTTCAGGCCCTTATCTCAAAGTGCCAGCTTGTGATACCGAAATATTTTATGGAGGTTATGAACAATGGCCATCCTTCCGGGACATGTTTACAGCCGTGTACATCAACCATCCAAAATTATCACAAGCCCAAAAATTGTATCACCTCCGATACAAAACGAAAGGTCAGGCAGCAGCAATCGTAAATCAATTCGGTCTAAGTGACGATAATTTCAATCTGGCTTGGGCGGCATTAAAAGAAAGATATGAAAATGAAAGGGTACTGGTCGATAAACAAATAACGATTCTAATGAACTTGCCAAAAATACAAAAAGAAACAAGCGAAGAATTTATCAAGTTACATTCCACTGTAACGAACTGCTTGTCAGTGCTTCAAACTCAAAAAATTCCCACTGAAAATTGGGACCCAATTCTGGTAAATATATGTGCCACTGCACTACCAGAAAAATCGTTATTGCTGTGGGAACAATCACTCACATCCCGCAAAAAATGCCCAACGTGGCAACAAATGAAAGATTTTCTAACAACCCAGTACGAAATCGCTGAGAGGGTAGATAATAAGTTCAAACCCATGAACACCCAAAACGATAGAAACTTTACCAAACCCCAAGCCAGTAATCATACTTCACACAATAGAAGCTTCAATAAATCGCAAACATACACTGCCGAAAATCAAAGACCGTCATGCCAATTATGCAACGGAGGTCACTCTATCAGATCTTGCGAGAAGTTCAAAGTAATGCCAACCCTCGAAAAACATAACTATGTAAGGAATAATAATTTATGCTCAAACTGTCTGGCACGTTCCCATAACCAGTCAGTTTGCCCTAGCAAATTCAATTGCCTATATTGCCAAGAGAGACATCATTCGATGCTCCACGTAAATAAATTTACGAATACGCAACAAAATATCTCCAACCCCCAAAGAGCTACAGGTCTAGTTGCAACAGCTAGAACCGAAAATTTACAACCCCAAGATCCCGAAACTGAATCGGATCAACCATGCTGCTCACACGCAGCGCAAATACAAACGCTTCATTCTCACAATGAAAGCAAAATTCTACTGCCTACGGCAATTATCTCTATTGAGCACCGAGGAGAAGTATTCCAGTTAAGAGCTCTAATCGATCAAGGCTCACAAAGATCATTTATCTCGTCGAAAGCTCAAAAGCGCTTACGACTCCCAACCAAAAATTCTAACTACGAAATCTTGGGAATGGGCGGAAGAGTAGTCCAAAACTCTTCAAAACTCTGCTCATTAACCCTTATTTCCCCAAACGCGGACTTAAGAATACAAGCCCAAGCTATAGTTCTTCCGCAACTAACAAATATGCTTCCAAGCTATAAAATAGCCAACGAGGATCGACGCAAGTTCGCACACCTCAAGCTGGAAAAAATTTCAAATACCCTTTTAGCCCAAAATACCATCTTCGGATGGATTTTAAGCGGCCAAATCACAGAAAGAATCTCATCTTTCACTACCCAAGGAAACAAAATTTCTCAATTAAAGAAACCCCGCAAGCCAGCAAAAATCCCTCCCGAAGAAGTTCTCATCCCCGAGGCTCAAGCGTGGGGCTCGTTTCGTCGGACGGCAAGGATTCGCTTCTGGAATAATGAGCATCCATGGGAAAACCCTTGTAGAAGCCAAAAGAGCTATCAAGCGACCATGTGTCAAGAAAATGGAAGAATTTTCACTCGATCTCGTCAAAAAATATGCACCTCAAGGCATAGATTGGCAATTCATACCCCCCAGTGCACCCCTTATGGTCCGCCTATGGGAATCAGTTGTAAAAGGATTTAAAACGCACTTCAAAAGCGATATCACAAATTCAGTTTCGAGGAGTTCACAACACTACTTACCCGAATTGAAGCCGTTCATAACCCACGGCCCCTCTCAGCGCCCTCGCAAGATCCCTCCGATTTTACAGCCCTCACCCTGGGCATTTTCTAAGAGGAGCTCCGCTCTTAGCTATACCCAAGCGAAGTTGCGACTCCCTCCACCTAATCAATCGATGGGCACGAATTAAGATTCTCCATCATGAATTCAGCCGCCGACGGAAAGAAGAGTACTTAAAAGACCTTCACAAAAGATATCGGTGGAAAAATACACAAGAAGCACCGAAAATAGGCCAGTTCGTACTAATACACGACGACTGCCTTCCCCCTACCGAATGGCGACTAGGTCGCATTGAAAAGGCCTATCACGGCCCCGACGGTCATGTCCGCGTTGTGGATATACGCACTCAAAACGGCACACTAACTCGACCGCTCGTAAAATTATGCTTCCTCCCTACCGAAAGCAATACCGAATCCGCTAATACCGAGAATAAATAAATTCGAAACAAAAACCCGTCAAATAATACAATCGACTACAAATACATATGCGCCAAATTATTATCATAAATTCACTGCAACATGCGCGCTTATATCACTCCATTAAAGCTAAATACCCATAACATAACTCGTCTTTATTCTCCTTTAGACATGGACAGCGAAATGCCAGCCGTGCAACCCCACACTATCCGCTCCACCGTCACCGTGCCTACCGCAGCACCCAGCGCCGCGCCGCGCACCACAACACCGCGCGCTTCCGCTTCGCAAAGCGCCGCACCACGCAACGTAGTGCGCTCACCACCGGTAACGCCAACCATCAACAACGCACACACCGGAGCGTCCACAGGTAGGAGTGCTCGGCAGGCGTCCGTGGAATGCCCACTATGCCGCCGTCTCCACGCGCTGCGCCTATGCGCAATATTCCGCGGCATGCAGCCGCTCCAACGCCAGCAAGTGGCGCAAGCGCATGCGTACTGCGTCAATTGCCTGGCTGCGTCGCATACAATCGTAGACTGTACCTCGGAGGTTCGGTGCCAAATATGCGACCGACCGCACCATACGCTGCTGCACCGTACGCCCAGCCACCGCATGCCCATGCCGCCGCCGAACCGAAATCGCGGCACACCGCGCCCTTATCAGCCGCAACGCGCACGGGGCCGCTACAACCACCAAGCACTGACGCACCAACTCCGCGCCGCAACGTACCATCGGCGCGCACCAACATCAACCGCACGACGAGGCAGGGGTCGTGCCAACGGGCCTAGCAACGTTGTGGAGGCATTGCAACAGCTCCAGCGTCTGCTAGGCTAATAAATTCGCCTAGGGGGGGCCGGGATGTTCACATGACCTTTGGCCGTCGCCAGCCCCTCTCATCGCATTGCCGCAGCATCAGCGCCACATCATCATTCACACCTCAATATCACATCCACATCAACAGATCACATCATTACACTCAACATTGTAACATTATCACACCACACTTTACAATATCCATTTACACCACACACCTAACATATACACCTATTGTAACACACCACACACAAAACAAAACGTCAACATTGTAAACTAAACACAAGACACAATTGTAAAACCGCCTAAGCGTTATGACGTCCGCACAATAAATCAATATACCTATACATAATTAAAATCTCCTTTATTTAACCTCTTCTCCGGAGTATCTAGTTTAAACTCTGGTGTGTTCAAAAGCATGCAACATAAGCATCTAGTTTAAAGTAAGTACTATAAACATCTAACCCGCGAGTGCAGTGAAGTGCCAGGAAGAGTGTTCCCAACTGTTCACACGGTTTTAGCGACGCTTCCGAGAAAGATTATGCTGCCAGTGTTTTCATAAGGATTAAAGCGCATACCCAAGTTCACACTAATTTGCTAATGGCTAAAACTAGAGTTGCTCCGGTCAAAACAATTTCCCTTCCTAGACTGGAATTATGTGGGGCGGTCCTATTAGCAGAAATCATTGAAACTATAGTAGAAAACCCTAACTTTGGTCATCTGACTACCTATTTATGGACGGATTCCACTATAGTGTTGGCCTGGTTACGAAAACCTCCATGTTCATGGTCAACTTTCGTTGCCCACAGGATTACAAAAATAGTTGAAAAGGTAGGAAGAGAAAATTGGCGTCATTTTGACTCAGCATCCAATCCAGCAGACCTTGCAAGCAGAGGTACACCAGCAGAGGAATTAATAGAAAATTCCTTGTGGTGGCAGGGCCTTTCTTGGTTACAACAAGAAATATCCGAATGGCCCCGACAAGACGAAAGCTACAATACCTCCGTGGAGGAGAAAAGGGTGCAATCACATGCAACAACGAAAACCGAAGTTTTTTGATATTCTGGAAAGATTTTCTGACTACCCAAAAGCTTTGAGAGTGATATCATACATATTCCGTTTCTCTCAAAGCACTCACCCCAATACAAAATCCTTATTCAAGTCTGAAACCAATACAATTTCTCCCAGCGAAATAAAAAATACAAACCGTCGTCTTATAACGCTTTATCGCTAACGGTATTATGAGGATGAATATAAACTTCTAAAATCAGGGAAACCAGTAGGGGCAAACAGTGAGATCCTCTCACTAAACCCTCTCTCAGATACCGATGGCATAATGAAAGTAGGCGGGCGAATAGGGTCATCCCGCAATTTAGCTGAATCCGAACGATTTCCAATTATACTGTCCTACGACTGTCGTCTAACTCGACTCATAGTGCAATTCGTACACCAAGTTTCGTTACATGGTGAAAATCAGCTTATGTTGCGTTTTATACGCACACAATACTGGATTCCTCGAGTAAAAACAATGATACGATCAGTTATCTTCAACTGCAAAATCTGTACGATTTACCGAAAGCGTTCTCAAACCCAACTCATGGGAATTCTTCCTGAAGAACGCACCACTTTTTCACGACCGTTTACTAATACGGGGGTCGATTTTACTGGCCCATTTGACATTACGTCTTTTCGAGGAAGAGGGTGTAAAGTTTCCAAAGGCTATGTGTGTCTGTTCGTATGCTTTAGTACTAAGGCTATCCACCTGGAAACTACCAGTGACCTTAGTACTGCATCTTTCCTAGCAGCCTTTGACCGACAATGGAACTAACTTTGTCGGGGCCTCTCGTACACTTAAATCCGAATTTAAAGCTTTCCTGGCTGATTCTCGTAACCAAGCCCTGTCGAAATACTGCCATCAAACAATGGAGTGGCATTTTATTCCTGCCTCTGCACCTCATATGGGCGGTTTGTGGGAGACTGGAGTGAAGAGTTTCAAAGCTCATTTCAAAAAGATTGCTACGAATCACAAATTTACCTTCGAAGAATTTGCTACACTTTTATGCCGAATTGAGTCCTGCCTCAATTCAAGGCCGTTGAGTCCTATCTCAAACGAACCTACTAGCTTAGAACCACTTACTACTGGACACTTCCTGGTAGGCCGAATATTTACATGAATTGCAAAAGCGCAATAAGTGGAAATATCCTAAATCGAACCTAAAGGAAGGAGATCTGGTGGTCATAAAAGAAGATAATCTCCCACCGAATGAATGGAGACTAGGAAGGGTAGCGAAACTGCACCCTGGTGCAGATGATCGTGTACGAGTCGTCGAAATCGAAACTGCCAAAGGACCAACAACAAGAGCCATTTCAAAAATAATTCTATTGCCATGTGAACAAGATCACAATCAACAACAAAGCCAACAACCCGACTCCCAACAGCAATAAAATTATCTTTACCAATAATCATCGCTTTCCAAAATCCGAACCGATACACGAAACAAAGAAAAAATCTCGCAATCGTACATTCATGTAAACAGCTAAAGTTTAAATTAAATTTAAACGTATTCATACATGCACACTCATTCATACTCATACGCATCTCCATAAACTTCTTCCACGCACTTGTCACATCCAAACAATAACTTAAACAAACCTACATACATACATACGTACAATCCAATTGTGCTTATCTGCACAAAAAAGCAAATATAAACATACACACGGTGCTCCAGCCATACATACATATGTATATAAATCCATACATAGTATGTACACGCTCAATCCATAAAAAGAACAACTTGCTTCTCACAATACATTTATATATATGTATGTCTTATATACATATGTCTACACCACAATATGTACATATATACATATGTATATACATACATATGTACGCAACTAACACATCATATGCAAAATACAATTCGCCTAAATAGGAATCTATTCAACCCGTTTCCCCCTTTGTCATTACCTTATTATTTACTATTTTCAAATGCTTACGCTTTAAAACCCACAAAACCGTTGGTAAAATTCGTACATATTTACAACCTATGTACCTTGGAAAACATTGAATACAAACATTTGAAAAATATTGGATAATAAGCTTGTCTACATTTTCCCAATACCAAGGAATACAAAAAAAGGGCCAATTCCCATCTGCTTCTCTAAGGAAACCACAAAACTTAAACCTAGGTCCATTCGGAGCCACACACATTTTTTTCGCTTCCTGTAGGAAGCTACCGAACTTAATCCTAGCTCCAGTGGGAGCCCCAGATGTTCCTAACGCTTCTGAAGAAGCCACATGAATTGAGGCTTAAGTCTCACCTACTCCCAAAGAACCCCAAATACATACTCTGAAAAGACCTAAACAAATAATACCGAAATACATAAAAATACACATGTCAACGTAAGCAGGACTCACCACCAAGTTGGCCCAGCAACTCGGCAATTCAACATCCTACGGCTACAATGGAATCATGTGTCAGTACTACACAAGACGATTCAATGCGTACTCGGTGCAAGTCAACCAATCAATATGAAAGCATGTAATATGAAATATTTATAAGCACATAAATTCAAAATGAAGTAAATACATATTAGAAGTTCTAATTTAGAACGTAAAATGGATATTGTAAAGACCGTTGCGACGAAAATGCGAAAATGCTTTGCCGTTTTTTATAACGAAAAGGACTTGTTGGTTTTTGTATGACGTGTAACATATTAAACTTCGATATAGTACATAGGTGGTGGTAATTTCACTATGCATAAATATTTATAGACAAATAGTCAATCAATCACTAAATCACACTATTTGTGGCAGACTATTTTGGCATTTTTTAAGGCAAACCTGGGTTTAGTATAGTTATATATGTATGTACATATGTACGCTTCGAATACCAAGCTTTTTTTTAATCAAAAACGGGATTAAAGGCATGCAAACAGTTACAGAGAATAAATTCTTCTACGGCCATAGTTTCCTTATCCCGTGGAGGCGCATTATTTCAATTCATTGTGATCTCAAGCTTTATAGGTAACCGCGTATACATACATACATATGTACATATGTGACATTTTAGTGCCACGCCATAGCCACCACACACATACAAGTAATCAGAGGAATGGGGTAAATAACAGACGACAACGGCTGCTTGATTGACAATAAATTGACCACAAATTATCACTGGCGGTAATGTCCATACATATACATACCCGCGTTTCTAGCCCCTGATATTGGATCGGCTCCAGAGGATAGTTTTGGCAGTACATCTCGAAAAGAGGCGAAATCGCACAGAAGGGTCGGCACTAGCCATATTGCGTACACCGTTGATAACAAATTGCCCAGTTCCAACTCGAAAAACATTGGCAGCTTGTCAACGCAAAGGACGTTTAGTTTTGTGCCGCCATGTATTTTGGTGCGACTGCAATTTTCGTTGTTAATAATGCACTGAGTTATTCGGTCATTGCCTTGGAAAGGTACTCTCTAACCATTGATGCACTCATTTGATCCCAAAGCCCTTTAATGGCTTTAAATTTATATTGTTTCAGAAATATTTTTTCATCTGCACAGTTTTCTGTGGTTGTCACCTCGTGGTATACCGGAAATAGAGTGGAGATCTACTCTCCACTCATTGCCAATTCCATTAGTTCATTCCAAATTCATTGACAATGAGGTTGCCAATTAAAAGCAAACTCATTGACAATTTCACCATAGTAGTATGCCCTCATTCTACTATATTTACTACGAAATGTAAAATATGTGGCAGCCACTGAGATATTTGTGCTTGCGGCGAATTACTTCGACATTAGCAATGACACAAACCTCACGTACAAATCTCTACAACAAAGTGCAGGCCAGTTTACCCACTTTAAAAATCCAAAATTGAGCGAGATTTTGTCAATACTAAAAATAATTTTATAGGTTGCAAATTTCTAATTTCCTGTTCGTATTAGGCATAAGATATTTGAAATTCTTAGCAGGGTCAACCCACACAACATTTCCAATACATTTTCACTACAGTGCAAACAAAAAATGTTCATTTCAAATTTGAAAATTAGCCGAAATATTGCGCGAATGGCTACACTGGTGCAGGCGCGACCAGTGGCGCTCAAACTACTGACCTACATTTCACAGCTGTGGTGACCTATATTTCTCAAACTGTGTTGCCTCACAGTTTAACAAGTGTGGTGGTATGCCTTCCTCAAACGGCGTTGCCCTCCATTTGATAAGTGTGGTGACGAGCGTTGCCAATTTTTGTGAGGAATAATCGTCATTTTTACAAGAAAAATCGTCAATTTCCTTTCTTTCTTCCTTTTACGAGTAGCAGGTTACAAACAGAAAAATTGGTTTAAAGATAAGAATTCATACATTCTACAATTAAATGAGTAAATATGCAAACAAATTCAAACAAAAAAAAAGATATAAAAAGGTCGTCACTTGCTAGAAAAATCGTCAAATCTTCATTGCTTCGAAGAATCATCAAAAGGACGATAAATTCGTCAGTTTTCCGCGCCGAACAAGTTGAGGCGTTATTAAGCGTATTTCAATTACGCTGATCCTGCACTAGATATATTTCGGGTTCAAATTATAATCCGGTTTTGCTCAATTTGTTTATTCCGAACGGCCAGTGGTTTTTGACGTAGACCACACTAACGCTTTCAGACATTGTGCGCATGTGATTCCATTACATATTTACAAAAAAAAAAGGGGGTGGAAAGGCAAAATTATTGAAAGTAAATTTTAAAATTTTTCAATGCCCGATATTTCCTTCCACCATACGAATTTTAAAGAATTCAATACACATAAAAACAGGTGGCACGACGACGAATTGTGGAGAGTTTGTTCGAATTCACTTTCCCTTCCAATAAAAATACATTTCGAAGTCCAGTGTTGCGAAATGCACAAAAATTGCGCACAGTTTCACAGCGATAGCCATAACAATCGTTAAAGTCGGCAATTCGTCACACAGCGATAAAAACGGAAAACGTTGAATTCGGTACAACATTTGAAACTTCCACTCAGGTTTTCCATTAACCCTCAATAGCCACCCACCCAACCAAACAAAATTACCTGTATATCCGAAATTAAAATTCGAGTTCAACAAAATAATTTGTTTCAGCAATGGGTCGTTTCACACAGGCACGCCGTCACTCCGAGTCCAAAACAAGCGCTTTTCCGGTTCCTTGCCGCCTCTGCGACAAAAATCACGGCATTAGGCTCTGCCCGTTGTTCCGTCAAAAAACGGTAGAAGAAAGGCTTCGTGTGGTATTAATTCATAAATACTGCTCCAACTGTTTGTCGCCCTTCCACAGTTTGGACATATGCAGCAGCCAGGATTGCTGCCGTCGGTGCGGAGAAAAGCACCATACATCACTCCATTTGTCAGGGCAAGAGGGAATGCGTCCCGAAGAGGATGAGTTGTCCCTGGACACACTCTCCATATCCTTATCTGGCCCGGCGAAATCCTGGGCACAACAAATGGACGAGGAAGACGCGGAACAGCAAGAAACGGCACGCCAGGTCGAAGCTCTTCCCAACCAGCGACAATCATTTCGGCCCTTATTGCGTCACGAACGGGATGTATGTGAAAGCACTCCATTCGCAACATCACGCCGTTCTACCAATGACCGACGTGGTGGCGTTGAAACACCTCCATTCAGCACACCGCGCCGAGCATCTGGGCGAACGGCACCGTATACCAAATGCGACAACCACCCGAAAACCAAACAAGTCGACAATTCCGGCTTCCGAACTGGCCAAGACCAGGCCAAAATGCTCCATTGGCTCGGCCCTTTTGCGCGATCCTGCCAACGGCAATCGTGTGCATCGATACCGGAGGTCAATTGCACACGGTACGCGCGCTGATCGATCCTTGCGCCCCCGTCACGCTCGTGGATAGAGAGCTGGTTCGGGATTTGAAAATGACCGCCGACAAAAATAAATGTGCGCTCACCATACGAGGAAGATATGGAGTCGTAGGCAAAGTCACAACACAGGCTACAATTGCTACAGGCCACGTTCGAACCAGCCCTTCCACGACGTTGGACCCAATAATTGCCAGCCGTTTCCAATTTCTGCGGCTTGCAGATCCACATTTTTACCGCACATCTCCAGTACGTTTAACCTTGGGCGCAGACGTGTACGCGCAAATTATGATTGGCGGTGCACCTCCTACACCGGTCGAAGGTCTTCTGACCCAAGGGACGATTTTCGGCACACGCGCTTGCACCAACCAAGATTCCATATTCCATTTCCTATATCCATATCATCCGTTTGTATACTATTTATTATAACTACAAACTAACATCCATTTAATAATTTAAAAATTCCATAACGCACACACCAATAAAAACCACGTATATAACATAAACTATATGTACATATATATTTTACTCCATTTATATAACGTCCAATACAGTACAATGAACTTATCTCTGTGGCATAGCTATTCATCTTTAACATTTTCCTTTACACGACACTCACATAATTAGATTTATTTGCGGTCGCAAGGGGGCCGGCATGTTTAGACTAGGAGTCTAAATATTTCGGACACCCCTAATGCATATGCGTTTCTAGATATGCATATGCACCCACACATACACGTATACATATAAGTATATATACACAAACAAAAGCGTAACGCCGTTGACTTAACGAAAATTAAATTTTCTGCCGGTCAGCGCGCTTGTCCTTTGTCTTCTTAAAAACACTTGCGATTTCATCGCCACAGAGGTAAGTTCCTACATTCCAGTTAAGTTCCTATACTTATTTCCATTTAAGTTCCTATACTTATTCACATACTTAAGCTTATTTGCATAACTTCCTGTTTATGTACAATAAATCCTTATTATAATTTATTAATTCAAATTTCTTTGTTTGGTCTTTTATTTCCACATTAATTTCGCCTGAGTAATATCCTTGCCCGGTGAATTATTCACAAGAACAAGCATTGCCTTTTCTATAAATAGAATTTGTACAAACAAGAACACACAACTACATGTATGTACATGCGATAGTTTTCATTGCAATATCCCTGCAAAAAAATGTGCGATTAATCCCGATATACATAGATTTGCCCCGGATTGATTTCTTTCGGGAACAATCGGTCCAAAATTAGTGCCCGATTGTGCCCGAACGGTTATAAATGTAGAGTAATTGTGGACCAATTGTTCCCGAACGGGTATAAATCTAGATTGATTATATGTAGAAATTTTACAAAAATATTCAATGTATGTATTAAAAAAACAATAGGCAAAACTAATTGAACACGCTTTCTTTTAATAACAATGATGATTTCTTTTAATAAAATTCATGATGATGATGATTATTATTTTGACCAAATTTTACCAAAAATATCCATTGAAAAATCAATTACGATTATACACTGAAAACTGACTATTTAAAAAATTTTAATTTATTGAATAGATTTTTTTACAAAAGTGAAACTTATTGTATAATCTTTATTTAAATAGGCATGATCATTTATATTTTTTAAAGATTGTTATAAAAAATTGCCTTGGCTAGCAACTTTGAAAAATTCCTCACATATTTTTTACACTCGCATAATGCATTCTCAAAACTTTAAATATTTGGAGAAAATACTTAATTTTTTTAAAAGATTTCACTACAAGATGAAATCTAATGGAATAAACTCTTCTAATATATATAACAATTTATAATTTTTAGACATGTTCATAAAAAATAGCCTTGGCTTACAACTTTGGATGAAAGCGATTAATCTACATTTGTAACCGTTCGAGATAAAAGAGATTGATCTACATTTGTACCCGTTTGGTATGTTAGTGATTAATCTACATTTGTATCCGTTCGGGTATACAAGTTGAACAATTAGTCTCTTCATAGGACATGCTCGCTCCTTCTAAAGGGATGTAAAATTGTATTAGTCGCATTCTCCCTTCCGATTGATCCCGGACACGTCCCGGATTAATCGCATTTTTTCAGGGACGTATTTTCAAATTCGCTTCTCATATGATATGTATATGAAACTTGTTACTTGTTGCTTTCGAGCCAATATAAATTGAAAACACAATTATTTGAAATATTGAACAAGATGTAAGAAGTTAACTTCTATCACGTGTACTATGCTACACGCGGGTTTTTTTATTCAAAGATTGCCTTCCCAAATCTTTTCGAGATTCCATGCAAGGCGCTTTCTATCGGCCTTCAGATACAGATGCCATTATACCTTCACAGTTTTTGTCGATTGAGCGCTTAGCAACACTAACTAGTAGCAGGAAATGACGCTCCGTTCCTTGAATATGTCGTGGTATTAGTGGGTCTTGAAATGGTGGATCTTCATCCTCTACACATTCGAGGTATTGTTGTAAATGCTCATACGGAATTTTCCTTGTAAATGGCGGTTCAAATAACAATGCGTTGTCTTCTAAATCTATCATGTGAACGTAATCCGTACAATCAAAATTGATGTTTGTTTTTACATATTCGCGAAGCTCAGTTAAATCGCATACGTTGTCGCGAATATACATACAATACTTTTTTGAGTGCCAATATACGAATTTCTTTACAATCATCGAATAACATGCTCAACAAAACATTTTCACTCTATGCCCAACAACAACAAGCCCAGAAACCCCAAACTGCAGGAAACTTGACATCTGCTACCCCAACCGACGAATGGAAGTTCGCCAATCCCAAACGCCAACGCGAAAGCCCAGGTAAAAATACTGTCTCTAAAAAACAGGCTATTCTTGACAAATACTGGCTTGGAACCCGCCAACCAAATGAAAATGAAAACAGATTTGCCTCCCTTGAAGTTGAGGAAGCAAATCAACCAACTGAAAAAATACCCAAACCGCCGCTAATATTTATAGACAAAGTTCTAAAAGTGCTACTGCCGTCGAAAATCAGAATGTATAAAATGTGCTGGAAACCACCTCTCCGCTGATTGCAAGCGAAATACAAGATCTCAGTGTTTACATGACATCTGGCCGTTGCCCGCCCCCTCCTCGTATTGCTGCAGCAGCCTCCTTCTGCCACGTCAATATCCACGCAACAATCACATCATCACAGTCCACAGATCACATCATTACATTCAACATAGTAACCTATGTATAATCACACCACACTTTACAATATTCATTTACACCATACGAGTACACCTAACATACACACCTATTGTAACACACAACAAAACGTCAACATTGTAACATAACAAAAAGACACAATCGTTAAAACTCCGCAGAGTAAAGACGCTCACACAATAAAACTAAAACCTAAATAAACCTAAATTCTCTACCTCTTTTTATACTCAGTTGTACTAGTACACAGAGTATTATAGTTTTAATCACATAACGGTGGATTGTAACAGAATGAAATAATCGAGATAGATATAGACTTATATATATCAAAATGATCAGAGTGAAAAGAGAAATCGATTGAGCCATGTCCGTCCGTCCGTCTGTCCGTCCGTCCGTCCGTCTTTAAACACTCTAACTCGCGCAAAAATTTAGATATTTTGATGAAATTTGAAATGCAAGTTGGTATCGAGACTGGGACGGTTGGTATTGAAAATGGGCGAAATCGGACCATGACCACGCCCACTTTTCCTATATAGAAAAAATCGGAAATTTGGTATCTCAGTCACTATTAAAGCTAGAGTGATCAAATTTTACCCACGTGTTGAGCTCAGGCCCCTAAGAAGAAATTTGATGAAATTTTGGAAAATGGGCGGTGCCACGCCCACTTATTAAGGGTCAAACATTGAAAGTTTTATGAGACATAGCTCAGAAACCGTTGAAGATATATCGATGAAATTTGGTACGCGTTATTTACTTACTTAGACAAACGTTTTGACGGAAAATTATCAAAATCGGTTGACGGCCACGCCCACTTTTATATATGTGAACTATAAAGGGGCCTAATAAAAACATTTTAAGCGATATCTCTGTCAAATATAAACATCTATCACTGAAATTTTGTGGCAGGAGTCCAACTATGGGTATAAAACGAAAAACACAAAAATTTTGGAAAATGGGCGGTGCCACGCCCACTTATTAAGGGGTAAACATTTGAGTTTAATGAGTCATAACTCAGAAACCGTTGAAGATATATCGATAATATTCGGTATGCGTGATATACTTACTTAGGCAAATGTTTGGACTAAGAATTGCCAAAATCGGTTGACGACCACGCCCACTTTTATATATGGGTATTATAAAGTGTCCCAATAAAAACATTTTAAGCTATATCTCTGTCAAATATAAAGATATATCATTGCAGTTTTATGGCAGGAGTCCAACTGCGGACATAAAACTAAAAACACAAAAATTTTGGGAAAATGGGCGTGGCGCCGCCTCTTTTTAGAAGCAGGAATATACGAGATTTCTGAGCCCATAACTCGACAAGTAATTGAGATATTTTGACGAAACTTGGTGTGTACACTTTTATTACTTGTGGTAATACATGTTCAAAATTTTAAGAAAATCGGTTGACGACCACGCCCACTTTTATATATGGGAACTATAAAGGGGCCTAATAAAAACATTTTAAGCGATATCTTTGTCAAATATAAAGATAATTCATTGAAATTTTGTGGCATGAGTTCCACAATAGACCGGAAACAAAAAATAGAAAAATTTTGGAAAATGGGCATGGCACCGCCTCTTTTTAGACAAAGGAATATACGAAATTTCTTAGCCTATAACTCGGCAAATAATTGAGATATTATGACGAAACTTGGTTTATACACTTTTATAACTTGTGTTAATAGACATGCAAAAATTTATTCAAATCGGTTTGTGACCACGCCTACTTTTTAACAAAGATATTTCTGGAACATCCTTTGGGAATTTGTAACCTGACATCTTTGCAACTAGAAGTCATAAAGGAATGAGATTTTGCGAAAAGAATAATATTCATATGCTCAGGTGGATGACTGATAAAAATATTGAAAATGGGTGTGGCTACGCTGACTTTATGCAGCACTCCCTTTATATAAAATACACCGGGATTCCATCAAACGCAAACAAACAATGAAAGCATACAGCTGAGTATCTAATGTTCGATTCCACTCGAACTTAGGATTCCTTACTTGTTATTTAACCTCTTCTCCGGAATACCTAATCAAAGTAAGTTCCCCTGGTCGCTTTCGCGAGTGCAGAAGTGCAGTGCCACAAAGTGTGTATCCGCTTTTCTATGGTCCTTCGAGCCGGATATGGCTACCGGAAGTAGCATAGTTTTGTTAGGGTTTGTGGTTCCAATGAGCATCTTTTGTTTTGGCTACAGGGTGTCGTATATTCCCATTGGGTTAGTGGCTGTTTTTGTTTATATGGAGTAGCATTTTTGTTCGTGGTGTAGCATGAGCTTTGGCAAGATGGAGTATGGCTCTTTCCAGAGCAGTGGTGTACTTCGTGCGCCTGGCATAAGAGGTGCGGTGCACCGCAGGGAGAAGCAACCAGAGTTGGAGACGGCCACTGCCTTTGCTTGATGTATTGGCAAGGCTCCTGGGCAAGACAATGACGATTGTCACCCTTCCAAAAAAGGCATCCCATGGGTTAGGGATGCTGGGGGAAGACGTGTCCCTGGTTGGCGTTGATCCAACCAATGAGGCGTTCAGGGCTTTTAAAGAAGCCACCTCATCCCGAGTGCAAAACTGACTCTTATGGGAGGATTAGCACGTCCCGGGTTGGAGTAGATCCAACCCATGAGGAGTGCAAGGCTTTAAAGGTAGCCACCTCATCTCGAGTGAACCCATACAATTATTCAATTATGCCACTTAAGTAGGACTTCGCTTGAAACGGTTGAGAATTGCTGGCATGCTTGGATGCAAACAATGATCAGCGCACGAAAAGCTAATGCTTGCGCAGCATAAGTGTGTAAGTTGTGAGCTGCTTATACATAGTGTAAGTGTGTGTGTTTGCTCATACGTATAAGTGCGTAAGTCGCTTATACATACTCGCCCCCCTAGACGGCTTAGTGGTCTAGTGATTATCCATGAGGGGATTATCCGGCTCGAAGGACCATGCCTAAGCTTTCAGTAATATTAATATGCGGGGTTTGGCGAGTAGTATTTGTGTATTGTGTTTGTAGGGTATTTGGAATAGTGATTTTTGGCTACAGGGTGTAGCATGATTTTTGCCGGATATGGCTACTGTTACATGACATCTGGCCGTTGCCCGCCCCTCCTCGTATTGCTGCAGCAGCCTCCTCATGCCACGTCAATATCCACCCAACAATCACATCATCACAGTCCACAGATCACATCATTACATTCAACATAGTAACCTATAATCACACCCAGGGCCGTAGCCAGGAATTTTTTTCGTGGGGGGTTTTTATAAGAAGTTTTAAAAATCAGGAAACTTTTATTCATTTGAAAATTAGACTGTTCTATTGCAAACACGATGAATACTTTATTTTTGGTGATTTTATCCAAGTGAAAAAAAAATATTTTATGGACGAAAAACTCGGTTAGATTACTCAGCGTTTTCAGCAGTAAAAGTCCGCCCCAAGATTTTTAGCTTATGTTGAGACTCTAACTTGTTTTTTTTTTGCAACTTTGTTATTTGACATCCGATTTTTAAAATTGATAGATATGTCATTATTTTAGTCTTTTGAGCAGGGCTTGAAATTATTTTCAACTTTTTTTTTTCATTTCCATTGAATTTAATTTTCATTTGAAAATTAAAAAATAAACAGCGCAGCAGAAGTATAAAAAGTAAAAAGTTCTACTGTACTGCAACTGCGCAGCCTTAAGTTTCAAAAAATTATGTTCGACTGTTGCAGTATTGTGGAAATTTTTACATCTCAGCAAAGTGCACACATAATTTCGAGTTTTTACAGCACTGTTGTTGTTGTTTTCTTTTTTTTTTTTAATTTATGAGAACACAATCGAAATTGTAATGTACAAAAAAAAACAATTTTAAAAATCCACACTTTAAACTAAAATTCTGTTTATCCGTGCTTTGCTGTCGACTGATCTATTTGAAATTACACAGTAAAGCAACAGCACAAATAAACAAACAAATATATTCGACTGTTCGACTTCAGATATTTTCAAAGGAAATCGAAATTCAAAAGTTCTCAAAAAATTATGAGAACAGTAACAGCTTATTTTTTGAGACTGTTGGTGTTATGCTGGCAAACAGGGCTTGGGAAGCTTTATATCTCCCTCTAATGTTCTTTGATCTGTGAAGTCGTTTTCATATAGTTGGGTCTCCTAGCCGAGTTTTTCGACCATAAAACATTATTTTTGTTGCACTTGGAAAAAATCGCCAAAAATAAAGTATTCATCGAATCTTTTTAATATTACGCTTAAAATGTTTGCAATAAAACAGAATAATTTTAAAAAGAAAAAACTTTCCTGAGTTTTACAACTTCTTATAAAAACCCCAATAAAAACCAAATTGTTTCAATAATCGCAAAAAATCAATAAAATGTTGACTTTGAAAAGTTAGTATTGAAAATATGTAGGTGAAATCGGACTATAACAACGCACTCATCCCATATATCGGATCTTTCGAAAAACACACAAAATGTTATAATTCAGACTCTAATATAACCCGAGTAATGAATTTTCAGCCATGCAATGATTTTATGCAGTTATAAGGAAATATGCTAAAATTTTAGAAAATGTAAGTAACATAATTTCATTTATTATCGTTCCAACGGAGTAGATACGGTTTTCGGGTATTTGTAACTTCAGCGAAAAGAACTTTTGATTGAAGTTGTAATCAAAAAAACCCAAAATTACGTTATCTCAAAACCCTAACCATAAAAAAATGGTTTTGACCTCAGCAGGTTCATGTCAGCCCTCCCCTATACCTGAAATTCTTAGTATTTTCTCAAATTAATTACTTGTAAACTAGTCTTTTCAACATATAGCTTTGAATATGATAGAAGTAAAATTTATCTACCAGAATTTCGTGGGGGGTTCAAACACCCAAACCCCCCCCCCCCTAAATACGGCCTTGATAACACCACACTTTACAATATTCATTTACACCATACACCTCACATACACACCTATTGTAGCACGCCACACACAAAACAAAACGTCAACATTGTAACATAACAAATAGACACAATCGTTAAAACTCCGCCGAGTAAAGACGCTCACACAATAAAACTAAAACCTAAATTCTCTACCGCTTTTTATTTATCCTCTTCTCCGGAATACCTGGCTTAAGTGCAGAATACCGACCGTTTAGCTAGAAAAAAACAAAAAAGTGGACGTGGTCCGCCTTTTTTGCCTGATTTCAATGGTATAATTTTTTTTGGGGCTCGGTGATATGAGAGGAGTTAGAGGGGGTTGAAGGTAAAATTTTCGAAATTTTGAAATGCGAATATCTCGAAAAGTTCTTTACCGATTTTAAAATGCAAAGCACTGTTGGAAAGGTAATTAAAAACACTTTTTTATGATATGTATATGCTTATAGTAAATATTTTGTTAGAAAATTGATAAAAAAAAAAAATTAAGTTTTTTTGTAAAAAACAAATTTTATTTAAAAAAAAAATATTATAAACATATATTTTTGTTACTGAAATCAAAATTACCTTTAATTTGATATATAAAATGTTATATAAATGTGTATAATTAATAAGAAAATTTGTGTGAATTGGAAAGCCAATGCAGAAAAGTGTTTGACAATTTTTATTTAAAAATACCAAAACTTAATAAAAATCGCGCGGTGTACTACACAGAAGGACATCACCGTGGCGGTAGCCACGGTTAGGTTGTATATCCGGACTTTGGTGGCGTAGCCCAGGGTTATTTTAAATAAGCGTGGCCGAAGGCCACCAACGCAGAAAAGTGTTTGACAATCTTTATTTAAAAATGCCAAAACTTAATAAAAATCGCGCTGTGTACTACGCAGAAGGACATCACCGTTGCGGTAGCCACGGTTAGGTTGTATATCCGGACTTTGGTGGCGTAGCCCAGGGTTATTTTAAATAAGCGCGGCCGAAGGCCGCCAACGCAGAAAAGTGTTTGACAATTTTTATCAGAGATGTAGAATAATTATTATTTCATTTTGAAATTATAAAAAAGTCTTACAAATTTTCTTCAGAATCATAAAAGTCTTTTGATAATATTTTTTTCCTGCTGAAAATGATAAAAATCTTCTATAATTATTATTCAGAAACTTATATTTTAAAAATCATTCCATTATAGTTATTTCAAATATATATTTTTTAGGTCTTCAAAGACTTTTATATTGAGACAAATTTGAAAAAAGTCTTTGCGTAATTATTATCAGTAACAAATTGTTTTTTTATCTTCAAAGACTTTTTCATTGAGACAAATTTCAAAAAAGTCTCAGAAAATTTTCAATAACTTTCATATAAGTATAAAATAAAAATAACTTTCATATAAGTACTTCAAAATTCAAGCAAATTTCCAATTTGAAATTGTATGAAAGATTTTTATCGAAGATATAAAAAATAAATTTGTTACTCCAAATAATTACTTAAAGATATTTTTGAAATTCGTCTCAATGAAAAAGTCTTTGAAGACTTAAAAAACAATTTGTTACGGATAATAATTACTCAAAGACTTTTTACAAATTTGTCTCAATATAAAAGTCTTTGAAGATATAAAACAAAATTTCTCATGTATAAATATTACAAAAAGACTTAAAAAAAATATCTCAGAAATAACTATTATGGAAAGACTTTTAAAATATGTTTCTTTCAATAATAATTATTTTTTGATTTTTATTTTTTCTCTTATAATAATTACAACTCTGATTTTTATTTAAATTTGGTGTTACACAATTTTTTCCCCAAACGGCAACACCCAACCCAACACCCAACGGCAATCCTGGCGAGTGTTCGGTGAAATTTGTATTGGAAATATCGGAACTTTAACGACGTATATCTCGGGAACCATAGGCCTCCGAAGGGTGGGGTTTTCAGTTTCGTGATCCCCTCCGCCCCCCCTACCCCCTAAAAAAACGTTTTTTTCTAGCCGGGGTATCGTCGTCTAAAATTTTACCGTGAAATATACCATTTTTTCCATATGCCGTTCGTATGAGCATATACGTGGTTTCCAATTCACACAAATTTTCTTATTAATTATACACATTTATATAACATTTTATATATCAAATTAAAGGTAATAGAATTCTCTTTTTGATTTCAGTAACAAAAATATATGTTTATAATATTTTTTTTTTAAATAAAATTTGTTTTTTACAAAAAAACTTTATTTTTTTTTATTTTCTCAATTTTCTAACAAACTATTTACTATAAGCATATACATATCATAAAAAAGTGTTTTTAATTACCTTTCCAACAGTGCTTTGCATTTTAAAATCGGTAAAGAACTTTTCGAGATATTCGCATTTCAAAATTTCGAAAATTTTACCTTCAACCCCCTCTAACTCTCCTCATATCGGCGAGCCCCAAAAAAAATTACACCATTGAAATCAGGAAAAAAGGGCGGACCACGCCCACTTTTTTGTTTTTTTCTAGCTAAACGGTCGGTATTCTGAACTTGTTCCGAATACCTAATCAAAGTAAGTTCCCCTGGTCGCTTTCGCGAGCGCAGAAGTGCAGTGCCACGAAGTATGTATCCGCTTTTCTATGGTCCTTCTTCGCCGTAAAGATAGGCACCTATGGTGATAATATTCAATAAATAAATAGCTAAATAAAGAAAAAAAATTTGTTTGTGAAACAAAACATGAAATAGATACATAATAAAATTATAACACCTTCAAAAAAAAATAGCTACAAAAAAAGTGGAAAACGCGCGCAATAATTTCAACATACATACCTACAAACATGTGAACACATAAAAGAGTAAAAGTGAAAAAGTTGGTAACAAAAAAAAAAAAAAAAAACATACTATAAATATATAGATAAATATATACAAAAATACATATATACAATCAACAAAAGCTTAAATACCTAAATAACACAAAAAACGGGCGCGACGCGCTAATAACACAAAAATAACAACAAACCAACAACATACCAACAACAAAATCAAAAGGCTACGGATCACCAACACCAACAAGGAGATCAACAACAGCAAGAGGGAGAACAAAAACAACAAGGAATTATACAACAACAACATCAGAACTTCAACAAAAGGTATAGCCAGCAACAATAACACCAAGCAAAAAACGGCAACATAACTGGCTAATACAATATAACCCCAAACTCAAAAATCGCAGTGAGTTGTATCGCTCCATATCAGTATATACTTTCATATAAATACGTACATATGCACAAATGTACATACATATATACAGTTGAAATTTAAATTTCAAAACTCCTAACCCAAATCCCCTTAAAAGCGCGTAATACCATTCCTAAATATCTGTCAGATACAAATATAAATACAGTCCACTCAGTAAAATAGTCTCGGTCCAAATTCCCATTTGAGAAAATAAATTCGTAAACAAAAAAATTTCCTACTGACCATCAAAAATCCTAAAATTTTAATTTCACTTAATTGCACTTATTCCCCTATTAAACGCAAATATACATACAAACATATATTAAAATATTGGTACGTTGACACCAAATCTCCCGTTGGTAACATCCAAAACTACCAACGAAAAACTTGCCTTTTATAGTTTCGCACTTCCCATATTCTACTTACCAAAATACATATCTACAAATTACCGGCAAATTATCTCTTTCCCACTAATTTTAACACGCTTTTATTAGCTTCACCTGTATGTATGTATGTATGTAACTTCATCCCATCCTAAAAGTTGTAACATTTAACTAAATTATTATATCTTTCAAACATTCACTTTTATTGTGTTCTCTCTATTATTTCTATCCTCCTCCGGATTCGAAACATGACATCAACAGCCCAACGGCATCATATAGTAGGACATTCAACATTATACTTCATGCTTCATTGCGGCTTTTAAGTTACCTTTCCTCAAAATAGCCTCTATGAATTTCAATTCACTCCCGTATATAAGCCAATAAGTAACAAGCTTTCAGGGCACGGAAAAACTCACTCACGAACGCTCAAAAATACATTCTTCTCAAATCACAAACAAATGTTCAAAGAAAAACGTATAACCACTCAAATAGCGAGCGAACTAACGCACAACAGCCAGCGATCGCTCATAGCGATGGCGATAAACTCAATGCATAAATTCACTCAAAAATTAAGCTTGAAGCTTTCTGTTTTGGGTTTGTTGTATTTGCAATGAAATCAGCCGCATGTACATACATACGTATGCAAAGCAAGAACTGGTTTTGTTTGTAATTCATTTAATAGTAAGTGCTGAATCAACGAAAAGGAACCCTAATTCTATAATTGCATTTCACGTTTGGAAAGCAATTTTTATACAATGTTTTGTAAACGTGAGGTGAAAAAAATTTCTCTAAAAATAAAAAAAAAAAATTAAAAAAAAAATAAAAAAAAAAAAAAATAAATAAAAATGCGCCACTCGGGACTCGAACCTGAGCTCCTTGGTCCGTAGGCAGCATACCTCACCATTACGCTACAAACGTATTCGGAACTTTGTTGTCTAAATTCGAATTTATTCAATCAGGTTTCTTTTTTTTTGTTCTTTTCAAATGCTTCACCTCAACTTCTCTTCACTTTCTGATTGTAAAATATAACAAAACGTTTGGGAAATTTTGTATTTCCAAACTAGTTTGGAAAACCTTGAATAAAAGGGTTTGGATAATATTGCATAATAAGCTAAATTACTTCACTGCATATTGGGATTTTTGGTGGAAGTTATAAATACATATGTATGTAGATCTATTTCGGAGAACACCACATCCCATCAGACTTCTTTTTACTTTTATTCTTGCGTCCGCATAAAACATCCTTTAATGAAAAATTTCACTAAAAAGTTAAAAATAGATAATAGCTTAAAAAAAACTAAAAAACATGCTTTAATCTTAAAAATCGTACTAAAAATTGAGAAATAATTTAATTAGAAACAAAATGATGAACGAAAATATAAGTATTTAAGGAAAAGCGCGGGGGTGCTAAATAATATTTGAACATGAAAATATTCGATTCGTACAACTTGTACAAAAATATACCTAGTTGCGAAATTAAAGAGTACGATATATGAAATCTCAAAAAAGTCAAAATAAAAGTATTACTAAAAAAACACCGATTTTAAATATTTTTTGACATACTAAGCACCCCACGCTTTTCCTTAAATACTTATATTTTCGTTCATCATTTTGTTTCTAATTAAATTATTTCTGAATTTTTAGTACGATTTTTAAGATTAAAGCGTGTTTTTTAGTTTTTTTAAGCTATTATTTATTAATCATACGTATGGATATACATATATATCACTCGCGAAAAATAACCCAGCAGAAAAAAGGAAGTTCTACACAACCCTGTAGACAAAAACTAGATTTTGCAAAAACGACATAAGTCGAAAATATACAATTTAATTTTCCATAATATAAATTTATATCTAGCGTTGCATACCCACACGCGTTATATCTCCAAAGCAAATACACATCTATCACAAAGAGAAACTCGGTATTCGATAAAAGACCCAAGTTAATAATTTAGAATTTTATTTTTCTGTTACAAAATAAAACTTCATCCAAAGCCAATATATGCAAAACTCAAAATCAATTAAATAAGCAGGCGTACAACACAAAGACAAATTTAAACAAAAAATTGATTTAAACAATAAGTGATTTTAAATTAAATTACATTTTTGAAATCCATGTAAATGCCATCAGACAAAACTCCGAGTAAGGAACAAAACCCAAAAAATCCTCAAAGTCTCGAAACTCCCGAAATGGAGGATGATAAACTACAAGGTACCCCTGCAGACGCCAAACGCTCAAAGCAGGGAGCAAACCCCAAAAAACCAAAAAATTTTTCGGCTGCAAAATTTGTTATGGAAAGTGACAGTCTAATAAGGTACTGCACTAGATTCGCATCCGCACCTATTCAAGCCAACTCCTTATCGACTTTGGAGGTAAAGACAAAAAGTCTTGAAAACTTTTGGACCCGGCTCCAATCGGCATATGATGCGATCATCGAAACCGATGACTCGGGGCTGCCCGAAAATTTCAAATCTTCCGCTTTCACAAAATACGAAAACTGCCTTGACCGATATGAAGAAACAAAGGCCATGATCAACGATCAACTCAAACTACTAAGGCCTATTTCAACTACTTCAAGCCCGAAAGTAGACAACTCCCAAACCCACACATCAGAAGCAAGTTCAGGCCCTTATCTCAAAGTGCCAGCTTGTGATACCGAAATATTTTATGGAGGTTATGAACAATGGCCGTCCTTCCGCGACATGTTTACAGCCGTGTATATCAACCATCCAAAATTATCACAAGCCCAAAAATTGTATCACCTCCGATACAAAACGAAAGGTCAGGCAGCAGCAATCGTAAACCAATTCGGTCTAAGTTACGACAATTTCAATCTGGCTTGGGCAGCATTAAAGGAAAGATATGAAAATGAAAGAGTACTTGTTGATAAACAAATAACGATTCTTATGAACTTACCAAAAATACAAAAAGAGACAAGCGAAGAATTTATTAAGTTGCATTCTACTGTAACGAATTGCTTGTCAGTGCTTCAAACCCAAAAAAATTCCCACTGAAAATTGGGACCCAATTCTGGCAAATATATGTGCCACTGCACTACCAGAAAAATCGTTATTGCTGTGGGAACAATCACTCACATTCCGCAAAAAATGCCCAACGTGGCAACAAATGAAAGGTTTTCTAACGACCCAGGACGAAATCGCTGAGAGGGTAGATAATAAGTTCAAACCCATGAAATCTACGAAATCTTGAGAATGGGCGGAAGAGTAGTCCAAAACTCTTCAAAAATCTGCTCATTAACCCTTATTTCCCCTAACGCGGACTTGAGAATACAAGCTCAAGCTATAGTTCTTCCGCAACTAACAAATATGCTTCCAAGCTATGAAATACCCAACGAGGATCGACGCAAGTTCGCACACCTCAAGCTGGCAGACCCCTACTGCCACATACCCGCACAAGTCGACATGCTCTTAGGCAGCTATACTCAACTGAGGGACTTTTATTTTCTGAGGGAAAAATAAAACTCAAAAAATATCTTTTATTTTCTGGTCGCAAAATAAAACTCAAAAAATAACTTTTATTTTCTGATCGAAAAATAAAACTCAAAAAATAACTTTTATTTTCTGATCGAAAAATAAAACTCAAAAAATAACTTTTATTTTCTGAGGAAAAAATAAAACTCAAAAAATAACTTTTATTTTCTGATGGAAAAATAAAACTCAAGAAATAACTTTTATTTTCTGATGGAAAAATAAAACTCAAGAAATAACTTTTATTTTCTGAGGGAAAAATAAAACTCAAGAAATAACTTTTATTTTCTGATGGAAAAATAAAACTCAAGAAATAACTTTTATTTTGTGAGCAGAAAATAAAACTCAGCAAATAATGATTAAAAATCAACTTTTTGGATATAAATCGTAACCGTTACAGTCCCTGCTAATAATGCTATTCCAAATAGCAATGAAACCCACACCCCAACGCAAAACACTAACGAAATGCGAGAAATGATAGACTTACTGAAACAAGCCATGCAACAAATGAATGACAGCAATGATGAGCCTCCTCGTCACCTTCACGACTAAAAACTGTGCGTCTTCAACCCGTTGAAAATTATTATTTGGAATGCCAGTGGCCTATCCAAACACTTACTTGAAGTTAAAGCCTTACTTCAGACCCGTGATATAGATATACTTCTCATATCTGAGACCCACTTTACTGACAAAAGCTACTTTGAAGTACCCAACTACAAGTTTTACCACAAAAAACACCCGAGTAACAACGCTCATGGAGGCTCAGGTATCTTGATACGGAAAAGTATTAAACATTATAGCACGAATTCATTCCGTACAAATGCTATACAAGCCACAAATATTGTCATTGAAGACCCGAGCGGCCAGCTTACACTCTCTGCTATCTATAGCCCGCCGAGGCACTCTATCAGCAATGCAGAATATGAAAATTTCTTCAAAACTCTTGGAAATGGATTTCTAGCTGGGGACGATTACAATGCCAAACACACATTCTGGGGCTCTCGTCACATTATCCCTAAAGCAAAACAACAATATAATGCTGTTAGCAAGCGCAGTTTAACTCCATTCTCTACTGGAACTCCCACTCCTCGGATATAACTTGCAAATTGTGCTTTGAATTGTCTTCCGACCACTCTCCAATCCTGGTAACAATTGATAAAAATTTTACACCGGCACCGCATCAATGCAGACTTTACAATCGGAAGACTGACGGGGAATACTTCCGAGACATCATAATCTTGACTTGAAATTAGCGCTGAAATCTGCTGAAGATATAGAGGCAACAGTCGGACATTTTAACAGCTCCATCCAACAAGCTGCGTGGAAATCAACTCCCACCCTCATCAGACAAAAAAAGGACAAGCGTTACCCGCAACGTACAATCTATAGTCCCTTTTGAAAGCTGCTAGTAAGCTAAAAAAGCCGATTCTCCCCAATTCTCCTATACGAATGGAAAATAACGAATGGGGGAAAAGTGACGCAGAGAAATCAAATACTTTTGCACGCCATCTAAAATCAGTATTCACCCCACATGATATTGAGCCCTCACTAAGAACAACAACAGAAGTGAAAAATACTCTGAGTCATCCCTATCAAATGGACCTCCCCATAAAAAGATTCGCAATATCGGAGGTAAAAACCGGAATAAGCGAAAAGCAACCGAAAGAAAGCTCCTGGTACGATATTATTAATGGCAATGTACTAAAACACTTACCTTACGAAGGCATACAATTTCTTACCCAACTGTTTAATGCAGTACTAATAACTGCATTCATATCCCCTCAATGAAAAGCCGCCCAGATGAAAATGATTCTGAAACCAGGAAAGCCCTCTGATACGGCAGCGTCTTACAGAACAATTAGCCTGCTGCCCATTGTCTCAAAAGTCTTGGTAGTTCTTTTCCTTAAAAGACTCCTACCCAAAATAGAAGAGCGTAACAATATACCTAATCACCAATTTGGCTTCAGAGGAGGGCACGGAAAAATTGAACAAGTACATAGACTTACCGAGAAAATCTACTCTGCTTTGAGCAAAAAAAAAATACTATACAGCTGCCTTTCTATATCGACGCTTCCAAACAATACTGTACCAAGTCGACTTAGTACATTTTCCCGTTTTTGGCATTTTCAAGTATTACGTCTCTTAATTTAGATGCTGTCTAATTTTGGTATTAATCGGACAATCCAATCAAAAGTTGTAAGTTAAAGTGTACATATAATACAACTCGAGATTTTTACAGAATAAAAATTTTGAGAGCTTGCCATGAAAAACCACTTATAATAATAATAATACAATGGCGCTATTATAACTCTGACGAGTTTTATGGCCGAGCTTCTGTCCCAATTCGAGGAGTGCTCCTTTTGTTATTTCCTACTAATTGGGTGGACCTACAGTTTTATGCCGGCTCCGAACGGCGAATGCATTTTTGTGAGAAGCTTTTTCATGGCAGAAATACTCTCGGAGGGTATGCCCCCCACTGCCGAGAGGTGACCGCTGTTCTTAAAAAACCCAATAATTAGATTTTTACTAATTAGAAAAATTGCTCGGACTGGGGTTTGAACCCGAGACCTCTGGCATAGCAGGCGAGCACTCTACCCACTGCACCACAGCGGCACAAAAACCACTTGGCAAATTTTTATTTTTTCTTACGGTTTTATATAAAGCGTACCCTAACTTTGAAAGTGTCGAGTTTTGATGTTGATCGTTCAATCCAAACAGAAGTTACAAGTGAAAATATACTTAGCATACAAACTGAAGTTTCATATCGAGTTTAAACTTTGAGAGCTTCTCCTGCATAACGCAGTTTTCAGACTTAGTACAGTTTTGTTTGGAAGCGTCGATATATATCCCAAGCTTTTGATAGCGTATGGCACGACGGCCTCATCTATAAAATAAAAAAATAATCTCCCTACAAATCACTTTCTATTTATACAATCTTATCTAAAAAATCGTTAATTTTTCATCAAAGAAGGATCAGAGCAGTCTGAGCTTTACGAGAGCTTAGCAGGCGTCCCGCAAGGTAGTATAATGGGCCAAATACTGTACCTACTTTACTCATATGACCTCCCAATAGCAGAAGGAGTCACTATCGGCACGTTTGCCGAGTACACTGCCGTACTGGCTGCAGACCTCAACCTTAACGTGGCCTCACTCAAGCTTCAAAGAAGTTTAAATAAAATTACCCATTGGCTGAAAGACTAGCGGATAAAGTCAGATGAATCAAATTCTGTCCAAGTGACGTTTACCACTAGACGTAACACTTGCCCACCCGTAAAACTCAACGGCATTGATATACCGCAAAGTGACGTAACGACGTACCTTGGTATGCATCTCGACAGAAAACTAACATGGAGAACCCACATATTCACCAAACGAAAAGCGCTTGGTATAAAACTGAGGAATCTTTATTAGCTCATGAATCGAAACTCCCAACTACTTTTCAATCGACAACAAACTCCTGCTCTACTCAGCTGTCTTAAAACCCATTTTGACGTATGGCATACAGTTGTGGGGAACCGCAGCAAACTCAAATATAGAGATTCTCCAAAGGTTTTAATCGAAAACCATTAGAATGTTAGTAAATGCGCCCTACTAAGTCACGAACGACCAACTGCGTCGTGACATAAAGATACCTACTATCGCTCAAGAAATCAGAAATTATGCTGCATTATACCAAATAAGATTATTAGCTCACCCCAACCCACTCCTTCTAGCCTTGACAGCAAGACCAACTAATTTCGTACGCCTCAAAAGAAAATCATTTACAGATTTTTATTGATACACTACAATAAATGGATGCGCTACAGAGCAATCCATACATGCCCACCGTGTTTATTAAGTCATTATTAATTACCTACTAATTACTTTTAACGAACCACAAAATTGTTAGATGTATTTTATTTATACAGTTGGCAAAATATTTTGGATGCTAAAAAAAAAACAAAAAATACTGTGTGCGAAATAGGAATTATTCTGTATTTCGGGATTTACGATGTTATCTACGTAAGTTGTCTGGTAAACATTGAGTCCACTGGATGAATTTTCCAAGCAGAGCACTACCGTATACAGCCGAATTGTAGTATTTGACGTTGAAATACATACATGGAAACATACACTTTCATGATGTACCTTGCCAAAATTTGTAAATTTTGTGATGGGTTTTCTGTCGCAATATACACACGGAGCAATCTACTAGCTTTTGTTATCCATCCCGAATGTCCTACCGGTCCATGTTTAATGTTTGCAAGATTAATTGATCAACTACCATTTGGAACGGCTTGGGCAATTTGGTATAAATATTTAACGTCCGTGGAAAGTTGGGTTTTAGCATCTGTTCTCATTGACGGAATGTGTTCAAGTGGAATAAGTTGAAAATTTTCGATAACCTGAAAAATTGTTAGATTATTTCAATAAAAAAAATACAAAACTATATCTTATAGATAAAGAAGTACATAAAATTGATATTTACTTGTAATGTATTGCAAATATATATTCTTTGAGCTAACGATCCAGTGCTTTTTGTCGGTGGCCGATTTTTCGAACGGCAATTCGTTGAAATCAAGTAAACAGATAAACCAATGCATTGGTCTATCTAGATAGCGTTCGATGAGACGCAATACAGCTCCAGATGTGCTAGTGTTTGTCACCTCACCGTCACTATAGACGGCAATTAAATTTTCAAGTGAAAGATTTTTAGATTTGAAAAATGCAACCAATTCGGCTTGTTTCGCTTTGGAGGTTTCGCCATTGCCTTCTAAATTCACATCCCCCCATCAGACTTCTTCAAGCGGCCTCAACCGAGAATCGAACTTAAGTCGTTCGATTGGTAGTCCAATGTCTATCCCATTGAGACACCACCGCCGTCAGCTTTGTTTCGCTTAAATTTCAATTTTCCCTCCATTACAATCCACATACCAACAACAGTAGCTTAATGACACTCTGCCTTTGCTACCTAGTATGTTGGTGCCATTGTGTGTTTGGTTTGTACAAAGTTCTAAAGCTATTAACAAGCAACGCTTTCGTACAGGCAATGCTTGTTATTGTTTTCAGACTTTTTGTTTTTCGGCAGGCTCTCCGATATACATATTTACGTTTGTATTTATATGGCCGTTTTAATTCTAATTATTTTTTTATATGAATTTAAATGAGCTATTGGCCATTTTTTTTATGAAGAAAAATTTTAAAAAAATTTGTTTGGTAGAAGTTATGGATCCATTTCGGAGACCACCACATCCCCTCATCAGACTTCTTCAAGCGGCCTCAACCGAGAATCGAACTTAAGTCGTTCGATTGGTAGTCCAATGTCTATCCCATTGAGCTACCACCGCCGTCAGCTTTGTTTCGCTTAAATTTCAATTTTCCCTCCATTACTATCCACATACCAACAACAGTAGCTTAATGACACTCTGCCTTTGCTACCTAGTATGTTGGTGCGATTGTGTGTTTGGTTTGTACAAAGTTCTAAAGCAAAGATTTTGTACAGGCGATGATTGTTATTGTTTTCAGACTTTTTGTTTTTCGGCAGGCTCTCCGATATACATATTTACGTTTGTATTTATATGGCCGTTTTAATTCTAATTATTATTTTATATGAATTTAAATGAGCTATTGGCCATTTTTTTTATGAAGAAAAATTAAAAAAAAATTTTTTTGGTAGAAGTTATGGATCCATTTCGGAGACCACCACATCCCCTCATCAGACTTCTTCAAGCGGCCTCAACCGAGAATCGAACTTAAGTCGTTCGATGGTAGTCCAATGTCTATCCCATTGAGCTACCACCGCCGCCAGCTTTGTTTCGCTTAAATTTCAATTTTCCCTCCATTACAATCCAAACAGTAGCTTAATACCATGTCTCCACATAAAGTGCTTCGCTTTTTTCTGCATTTTCTCTCTCAATCTTGTTTCGATACGAAAACCAGTGCCGAAACTCGCCAATTTCCATACAAATTTCTGAGAGCGAGTGAAGATTGAAACACTGTTTCAACCTCGATGATATCGATGTCTTCTCTAATTTTGTATCGAAAATCTATCGAAATCTCACACATCTAATAAAACAATCGTTTTCGTTTTATGTATAAAATAGCATTGATTTCTTTATTGGATTACTTTCTCTATTTATACAAATTTTCCTACGCTAACTTACACTAATACATTTACATTAAAGAATGAGTGTCAACATATGCTGTGTCAGCATATGTGAATCATAAATGTTTCATCGGTGCACATTGACAAACTGACGCTGTCGCTCAGTTGGTCATTGTGACCACTGTAGAACTGTAGGCAAGCTTTGAGATGGGATTTTGGGAAATTCACCTCCCAAATGAACATCGACAGAAGAGGGTTGCCAGCACAGCGAAAATATGTGAGGTAAATATTTTAAGGTCGTGGTAGAATGGTGGTATATTTTAATAATATAGAAAAAACATATGTGTATTCATTTGCTTAATTAGAAAATGCTCCTTGACGTCACTACTTTGTTACAAATACCACAGTTTTCTTGTTTTTTTTTGTTTTCAAGTTCTAAAGTTTTTTAGAGCAACTGATATGCAACTCTGATGTGTGGTTTACTGTAATGTCCGCTATATTCACCTCCAGAAAGGACAATCATTTTTTCTTTTTCACCTAACCTTGCCTACAGGTCTACAGTGATTGTGACTGCTCGGGCAATGCACTTGACAAAATGCAACAAATGTAACTGGAGACGCCATGTGTGGCGGTGTGTATGTATATTAGATGTTAAACTCCCGCTGGGGTTTAACGGAATTTCTTTAGGTCAGTTTGTTTTGGCAACATGTGCGGTTTACATGTACACATAAATTATGTGTACATGACAACGACTGTAAGGGCGGTGTATTTATGTAATACTACACCTTCCCCCTTAAAAATAATAGATATATATTTGTATTCAACTATATATATCTATTTAAAAGACTTAGTGACCCACTTAATGTTTGTCTGAGTTGACAAGAATTTTTAATTGCTTTTCGGCTCATATTGCCATTATTGTATAAAATTTTATTGTTTATTTTTTTTTCTTTGTTACATTTGATTTTCGTTTGCCTGCATTGCAATTTTATTTGGACATGAAAGTTGTTATTGTTTTTTTTTTCTTTTTACATTTGGTTCGTATTGTATATTTATACATATTCGGTATATTACATTTGTTTTTTTTTTTCTTTGGCTTGTGCCTGTTGTTAAAGTGAGTAAACTAGAATGCATATGTATTTATGTTATTACTAGATTGTTATTATTGGATAAAGTGCAATGCCAAATTTTAAATTGGTTTAAGCCTATTCTTATGAATTACTATTTCTTTTTTGTTTTTATTGACATCTCCTATGCTATATGGAATTAGAGTATAATTGTTATTCTTATCAATACTTTTAACTTTATAATGTCCTGTATATCTATTTTCTAACTTATGGGAGGCCTCTTCTCTAACTAAAACTAAATATCCTATTTTAATTTCTTTAATATAACTATTTTTTGTCATACTTGGTCTTTTGTTTTTCTTTAGCTTCTTGAATTAATTTTCTTGCTCTTTGCTGTGCTAATTGAAGTATGTATTTTATTTCTTTGTCATATGCCTCATGATTGTATACCGGGCTAATTTTATTTTCTTTCAAAAATTAATAATTTGGTGGTTGTTTTGCGAATATTAGTTCGAAAGGACAATAATTATGTGTTGTCGATGGCGTTGTATTGTAACAATAAGCGAAATATTTGAGATATTCATCCCAATACTCTTTGTCACTGGATATATATGCACGCATATATTCGTTGATTGTCCGGTGACTGCGTTCTACAGTATCCAAAGTCTGGTGATGATAAGGTGTTGAAGTTTTTGTTCAATTTTTATTAATTTACACAGTTCTGTGAACAGGCTATTTTTGTATTCTGTGCCCATGTCTGTTAAGATTGTTTTCATTTGGCCATAAATTAGGATGAAATACTCGAATATGGCTTTAGCGACAGTTATTGCATGTTTGCTTGGAACTGGGATCGCTACCAAATATTTTGTTAAATCGCATATAATGGTCACTGCGTATTCGTTTCCATTTATCGACTTTGGCAATGGGCCGACTGTGTCAATTTGTACAATATCGAATGCCTTCGGAGATGTCTCCGTTATTGTCATTGGTTCTTTTATATGTTTATTAATTTTATTTTTCTTACAGTGGATGCAGTTCTTTACATATTTTCGTATGTCATTTTTCATATTTAGCCAGCAATATTTCTGCTTGATTTTATCTGTCATGCGATTTATTCCTGGGTGGCCACCACTAATAGGATCGTCATGATATTTGTGCAGAATTTCTTTAATTTTCCCGGGATTTGTCACATATATAACCTCTGGGGTTAGAGCGATTGTTAACTTTTTGAGAACTTTATTACCCATTTCTATAAATTTGCCTACTGCAGTATAATTCTTTTTAAACAATTTGTCCCCTAAGGACAACTGTACTTGTACAAGTCCTAAATTGCCGGCTTCTCTTTCGAGCCTGGTAAAGAATTGTCCTAAGTCAATCTTATCCTCAACAATTAGGTGGCTTGTATCAAAATTGCTACAAATTTTCTTTCCTTTTTTGAAATATAATTTCGGAGGATTGAAAACGAGCTCGACATGTCTTTTTACTTCAAATTTATTAAGCGCTTCGTATATTTTGGGGTTCTCTTTGTGACTTTCTTTAACTTCAGTATTATTACTGGTCTTTTTAGCTGCTGATCTTGTTGTTATTTTTAATATTTTGTTTGCTTCCACTGACATATCCTTTAAATTTGTTATAGTTATGCGGGATAATGCATCCGCGATATGATTTTCTTTACCAGCTATATACTCCACCTCAAAATCGTACTCTTCTAAATCGAGTCTTACTCGTGTTAGTTTAGATGAAGGACTTTTCATTGAAAATAGGTATGTTAATGGGCGATGGTCAGTTTTTACTAAGAATTTTCTGCCATAAACGTATGGTCTGAAGAAGGTTATGGCCCAATGGATTGCGGCCAATTCTTTTTCTATCGTGGCTTTATTGATTTCACCTTTTGTGAATGACCTTGAGGCGTAAGCAATTGGTAACTGTTTGCCATCATGTTCTTGGCTAAGGACTGCTCCACAAGCGTACCCACTAGCGTCTGTCGTTATGCAAAATTCTTTATCGAAGTCTGGGTATTGCAAGAGTGTTGGACTAATTAATGCTTCCTTTAAATAGACAAAAGCGTTTTGACATTCTTCTGTCCATTCGAAAGTAACATTCTTTCTGCAAAGCCTGGTTAACTTTCTTGAATGTTCTGCAAAATTCGGTACAAATCTTCTGTAATAATTACAGAATGCTACGAATCTCTTAACTTCATCTGCCGTTTTTGGTGTTGGGTAATTTTGAACTGTTTCAAATTTGCTTGGGTCGGGTAATATTCCCTTGTTTGTACATTTATGTCCTAAATAAGTTACTTCTTGGCTGAAAAATAGACATTTATCTGGATGTAGTTTTAGGTTGTATTTTCTACAAGTGGAGAACACGTCTCTTAAGTTTTTTAACATATGGTTTTCAGAACAACCTAATACAACTAAATCATCCATGTAGAGAAATGCTTGAGATGGTTTGAGGCCTGCGAATGCTAGTGTCATCATTCTTTGGAATGAATTCGGTGCTACCTTTAATCCATATGGTAATCTTTTGAATCTATATGTGCCATTCTCGGCTGTGAATGAGGTTATATCCCTGGAATCTGGGTGCAATTCGATTTGGTGAAAACCTGACATAAGGTCTAGGCATGAAAAATATTTTGCTCTTCCAAGTTGATCTAGAATATCATCAATTCTTGGGAGTGGGAATTTATCTGCTGCTAATTTTTTATTTACTTGTCTGTAGTCTACTACTAATCTCCATCTTTTTTCTGTTTTCCCTGGGAGAGATTTTTTAGGAACTAGTAAAATTGGGCTATTATATTCTGAAATTGAAGGTTCTATTATATCGTCTTTGATTAGTTTATTTACTTGATTTGTAATTTCTCCTTTTTGTGTTTGGGGTAATCTATAGTTTTTAATATAAACAGGATTGTCATCCTTCATATATAATTTTTGTTTATAAAAATTATTAGATGTAATTGGTTCTGTTTCCAGTGCAAATATGTCTATGAATTCTGTGCAAATTGATGTTAATTGATCTTTAACAAAATTTGGAAAATTTTTCGTTAATCTTTTTAATTTTTCTGTGTCTGTGCAATTTTTACTGTGTGTGGTTGCTTTAATTAGTGTATAATCATCTAAATTTTCAGTATTAATTTTACAATTTTTAACAGTTGTGTTGTTATGTGTCGTGTTAATAATTCTAACGAAATTTTGCTCGTTATTTGTAATGGTATTTGCAATATAAATGCCTTCAGATAGTTGTTGATGTGGTATGAAGATGTTTTTATTATTTGTATTTATTTTAATTTGTCTAATAACCTCTGATCTAGCTGCAATTGTGATTGTGTTGACAGACAGATAGTTTGTAAGGTTCATTGTTATTGTTTGAGGGAAATCATATGGTCTTAGGATTAGTTTATCCTCGGTTTTTCCATAATCTAGAATGCAATTGTATTTCTTTATGAAATCTAGGCCTATTATTCCATCACATGGAATTGAGAAGTTGTCGTCTACGACGTGAAATTTATGATAAATTAGAAGGTCATCACCTTTTAAATTTGCTTTGATTGTGCCTAAAGTGCTAGTTATTCCCTGACCAATGCCTTTCAAATCTGTGATTTGTTCAGTATTTATTTTTTCTTTATTATTTATTTGTTGTTTTTTAATTATTGAGATATCAGCTCCAGTATCGATTTAAAAATTTGAATACGAATTGTTTAATGATGTTCTTGTAGATATATAGCTGTTTAAATTTAGATTAAGTACGCATATTTTTCTTTTTGTTAATTTTGAAGTGGAGTTTCCTGGTTTTCCGCTTCGGTGCAACTGCGCACGTTACGGGTTTGTGTGTATGGTCTGTTACCGTTTCGGGTTTGTGATCCTCTTTGATTATTATTATTGTTATTGTTGCTAGACCTCGAATTATTGTTGAATCTTGGTTGCGGTCTAAATCTCCTACTTAGGTAATTCCCATAGTTGTTACTTCGGTAACCTCCACGGAAACTACTCCGGTACTGACTCTGTTCTCGTACATTCAAAATTATGTTTGAGCTGCCCGTTATTTCGGTGCAACTGTTAGTGAATTTAGAAATTGCATCGTTCATCGTTGTGAACGTTTCTGCTTGCATGATCATTTTGACCTTGTCATTAGAGCAGTTTTTACATATGGCTTTAACTGCTACCTGTGTTGAATATCTCGTGGCTAAGTCTGGGTTTAATCCATCAGAGATATATGCTCCTTCTAATGACCTGCTAATTTTTTCTATTTCCGCTGTGTATTGGTTAGCAGTTTTCCTACGCTGTTGGATGTTCAGTAATTTAGCTGTCAAGACCTCAACTGATTCCCCATTTATCCCGGTTTTTAATTTATTTTTAATCTGTTCTATGGTAGTTTCATTGCTGATAAAATTTCTTACCATACCTTTTAATTTTGTTTTTATCATTGTAATGGCCAATCCCTCGTGTGTATCCTTGATTTGCTCAAGTATATCGAGTGCATCTAGGAAGCTGTGTAAATTTTCCGGCTTACCATCAAACTCTGGTAGTACTGACGAAGCAGTTTTGATAAATTCAACTACTGTTTGTGGCATTGTGACGTTTACTGCTGGGATATTTAGTGGTTTAATTTCTTCCACCGATGTGGCTTGAATTAACGAAGGTGAGGGTGTTCTGCTAGGGACGCGTACAGATAGAAGTAATGAAAAATCTATTTGAATTTCCTCCTCTACTGTTGTTGGTATTGTAGTTTCTATATTAGGGGTATTCGCTATCCATAGCACGTACATAGCACGGATTGCACGGATTGCAAAGTTTTACAACGCACAACAACAAAATATAGGCACACAGAAATATGCTAGACCTCAAAAAAATGCTACACCAAAACTTATGTATATTTATTTGCTATGAAGTGTAGGAAATTAATTGCGACCCTGTGTCAGCTGACATTTACCAATTGCTAATTTCAATTTCAATTTGAGCATCCGAATTTTGCTTAAAATGTTGTGTTTTGTGTGTATTTATTAAATTTACTGAAATAAAATGAGTTATTTATTAAAAAGTGAGTGATGAACGCGTCCCTTTGGCTAAAAAGAAAAGCTGCTTCTTAAAATTTCCTACGACTGTGCAATGGGGTGCTCTCGATGTGTAGCATATTTTGATCTAGCATATTTGCAATCCGTGCTATCTTGCTAGGGATAGCGAATACCCCTATTATGTCTGGCTAAAGAAGATACTAATTTACCTCGTACTGCTAATATGCTAGACCTCAAAAATATGCTACACCAAAACCTATGTATATTTATTTGCTATGAAGTGTAGGAAATTAATTGCGACCCTGTGTCAGCTGACATTTACCAATTGCTAATTTCAATTTCAATTTGAGCATCCGAATTTTGCTTAAAATGTTGTGTTTTGTGTGTATTTATTAAATTTACTGAAATAAAATGAGTTATTTATTAAAAAGTGAGTGATGAACGCGTCCCTTTGGCTAAAAAGAAAAGCTGCTTCTTAAAATTTCCTACGACTGTGCAATGGGGTGCTCTCGATGTGTAGCATATTTTGGTCTAGCATATTTGCAATCCGTGCTATCTTGCTAGGGATAGCGAATACCCCTATTATGTCTGGCTAAAGAAGATACTAATTTATCTCGTACTGTAGCAAAAATTAAATAAGCTTCTTTTTGGTGTTCTTCAGTAAAGAGTTTATTTTTCTCGTTTATAATTTGTCTTATGTTTTTTAGAGCTTCCAAAATTATGTTGAAATGCTTTAATAATGTTTCGTTTGTAATTGGTATGCCTTTATTTATGCATTTGTAAGACTTATGAGCTTTTTCTTTTTCTACTGATAATAAGTCATATATCTCTTGACATTTAGTCATTTCAGATTATATGCTCTGTTGTACATTGTTCAATTGTCTCAATTTATTATACTCAGCTGTACTAGTACACACACTAGTATTATAGTTTTAATCACATAACGGTGGATTGTAACAGAGTGAAATAATCGAGATAGACTTATATATATCAAAATGATCAGAGTGAAAAGAGAAATCGATTGAGCCATGTCCGTCCGTCCGTCCGTCCGTCCGTCCGTCTGTCCGTCCGTCCGTCTGTCCGTCCGTCCGTCTGTCCGTCCGTCTGTAAACACTCTAACTCGCGCAAAAATTGAGATATTTTGATGAAATTTGAAATGCAGGTTGGTATCGAGACTGGGACGGTTGGTATTGAAAATGGGCGAAATCGGACCATGACCACGCCCACTTTTCCTATATAGAAAAAATCGCAAATTTGGTATCTCAGTCACTAATACAGCTGGAGCGATGAAATTTTATCCACGTGTTGAGCTCAGGCCCCTAGGAAGAAATTTGATGACATTTTGGAAAATGGGCGGTGCCACGCCCACTTATTAAGGGTCAAACCTTGCAAGTTTTATATGTCATAACTCAGAAACCGTTGAAGATATATCGATGAAATTTGGTACGCGTGATATACTTACTTAGTCAAATATTTGGACGAAAAATTTCCGAAATCGGTTGAGGGCCACGCCCACTTTTATATATGGCTCTTATAAAGTGACCTAATAAAAACATTTTAAGCGATATCTCTGTCAAATATAAAGATATATCATTGAAATTTTATAGCAGGAGTCCAACTGCGGACATAAAACGAAAAACACAAAAATTTTGGCAAATGGGCGTGGCACCGCCTCTTTTTATAAACAGGAATATACGAGATTTCTGAGCCCATAACTCGACAAATAATTTATATATAACTAGCTGACCCGGCAGACGTTGTTCTGCTAAAATTTATTCCTATGAAGCCTAAAGAAAAGACTTTGATTATCGTATTGCTAACCATTATCTTAGAGTCCATCTTAATGACTGCGAATAATAAAAGTGTCTATTCTCTGAACAAAAGTTATAGTTATATTCACCGCGACAAACCTACTTCCCCCGATCCCTATCTCTATCTCAATCCCTATCTCTATTTCAATCTCAATCTTTATCCCTATCCCTATCTCTATCTCTATCTCTATCTCTATCTCTATCTCTATCTCTATCTCTATCTCTATCTCTATCTCTATCTCTATCTCTATCTCTATCTCTATCTCTATCTCTATCTCTATCTCTATCTCTATCTCTATCTTTATCTTTATCTCTATCTCTATCTCTATCTCTATCTCTATCTCTATCTCTATCTCTATCTCTATCTCTATCTCTATCTCTATCTCTATCTCTATCTCTATCTCTATCTCTATCTCTATCTCTATCTCTATCTCTATCTCTATCTCTATCTCTATCTCTATCTCTATCTCTATCTCTATCTCTATCTCTATCTCTATCTCTATCTCTATCTCTATCTCTATCTCTATCTCTATCTCTATCTCTATCTCTATCTCTATCTCTATCTCTATCTCTATCTCTATCTCTATCTCTATCTCTATCTCTATCTCTATCTCTATCTCTATCTCTATCTCTATCTCTATCTCTATCTCTATCTCTATCTCTATCTCTATCTCTATCTCTATCTCTATCTCTATCTCTATCTCTATCTCTATCTCTATCTCTATCTCAATCTCAATCTCAATCTCAATCTCAATCTCAATCTCTATCCCTATCCCTATCACTATCCCTATCCCTATACCTATCTACCTTTACCTTACCGGGACCGTCCATCACCATCCGGGCCCACTACTTTAGACATCTCTGGGAAACAGCCTTAGAAATCACAATGAAAATAGCTGTATTTGGAAGCCTGCTCAACGCTTTTCATTTGCTACCAATATCGCTCGAAAATATTCAGGGGTTATCCGAGACCACGCTTTGGCCCAAATCTTGGAACCCGGCCTAGGCATCACTATTTAAAAACCTCTTTGTTGAAGTCCTCCTCAACAGCTTTCATTTGATACCAATATCGCTCAGAAACTTTCCAGGGTTACTCGGTCCCACGTTTTAGCCCATATCTGGGAACCCGGCCTAGGTATCGCAATGAAAATAACTTAATGTTGAAGGCCTGTTCAACACCTTTCATTTGATACCAATATTGCTCGAAGACTTGCTGGATCGATCTGGGTCCGCATTTAGGCCTGTATTTCGGGAAGCTCCCACTTTTTCCAAATTCTATATACCCTACTATGTGCACTGACGCCACATGAATCTACTGTGAAAATTTCATAAAGAACGGTTGGCTACTTTGGGAGTTTATAAAGGACACACATCCACAGATGTACACATACACACATACACACCAATTTTTCCAGTTTTCGAACTTTTCCGGAGGGATTTTCCAAAATTTTCTTCCGTACGAACCATCTCCTCGAGAATACGAACAACTGACAAAAAAATTTACAGAAATCGGCCCAGCCGTTCTCATCTGATGAGGTTAGTAACATTTTTTACACCATTTTTATATATATAGATGACTAAACTTGGTGTGTACACTTTTATTACTTGTGGTAATACATGTTGAAAATTTTAGCGAAATCGGTTGACGACCACGCCCACTTTTATATATGGGTATTATAAAGTGACCTAATAAAAACATTTTAAGCGATATCTTTGCCAAATGTAAAGATAATTCATTGAAATTTTGTGGTTTGATTTCTACAATAGACCAGAAACAACAAATAGAAAAATTTTGGAAAATGGGCGTGGCACCGCCTCTTTTTACACAAAGGGATATACGTGATTTCTTAGCCTATAACTCGACAAATAATTGAGATATTATGACGAAACTTGGTTTATACACTTTAATAACATGTGTTAATAGCCACGCAAAAATTTATTGAAATCGGTTTATGACCATGCCTACTTTTTAAGAAAGATATATCTGGAATACTCTTTGGGAATTTGTAACGTGACATCTTTATAACTAGAAGTCAAAAAGGAATGAAATTTTGCAAAGAATAATATTCATATGCTTAGTTGGATGACTGATAAAAATGTTGAAAATGGGCGTGGCTACGCCCACTTTATGCAGCACTCGCTTTATATAAAGTACACCGTGTTTCCATCAAACGCAAACAAACTATGAAAACATACAGCTGAGTATCTAATGTTCGATTCCACTCGAACTTAGGCTTCCTTACTTGTTTTTAATATAATTTTTTTATCAAAATTGCAATTGTGACAATTAACAATGTCATGACACATCCAAAAATTGTTAGCCATTTGTTTGAAATTTCTTCTTCTTTTTCTATAGTTGGATTTGCTTCGTGTCTGACTAATTGAGTTTCATAATTTTTCTCTGCTGAATTTTCTTTACCTACTTCATATCCTGCTATAGCGATTAGAATGCCATTTTTGTAAAAAGACTTAGTCTATCTTCTGTATTACTGCTTAAATTTAGTAGCCTGTAAGTTTCGGCTATTTCTTTAATTTTTCTGACTCGTCTACCTGCCCGTTTATTCTTTTTAATCACTACTGGATGAGGTATTTTAGGAATATCCTCTTTTTATACCTTTCATGAGAACGAAATGGTATTATAACTTAGTGCCAAAAAATTTTTGTCGAAAGTACCAGAAGGAAGCGTGGGGGACCCACCAAAATATATACCGATATGGTCAGAATCACGAGCTGAGTCGATTAAGCCATGTCCGTCTGTCCGTCTGTCCGTCTGTCCGTCCGTCTGTGTGAACGCAAACTAGTCCCTCAGTTTTTGAGATATCTGAATGAAATTCGGAATACAGGTATGTTGTTATATGCAGCTGATCATTTGTGGGAACCGGCCGAATCGGACCACTATAACATATAGAAAACAATCGATTATTCAGATATACATGAAATTTTTGGATGTAATTTGTGCATAACTTCCCCATTTATACAGCTAAGGACATGAAACTTTGAAGTAGACGTGCCCATTTTGGCCCAAACAAGGTTACCGAAAATTGTCAAGATCGGACCACTATACCATATAGTTCTACAACATCCGATTATTCAGATATACACATTTTGGTGTATAACTCCTCCATTTTAACAGCTAACGGCCTGAAATTTTGAAGTATTTGTACCCATGTGGACCCAAACGAGATTGTAGAAAATTGTTAAGATCGGACCACTATAACCTATAGCTCCCCTACAACCGATTGTACAGATATACACATTTTGGTGTATAACTCCTCCACTTTAACAGCTAACGGTGTGAAATTTTGAAGTATTTGTACACATATGGGCCCAAACGGGATTACCGAAAATTGTTAAGATCGGACCACTATAACATATAGCTCCCCTACAACCGATTGTTCAGATATGGACATTTTGGTGTATAACTCCTCCATTTTAACAGCTAACGGCGTGAAATTTTGAAGTATTTGTACCCATATGGGCCCAAACAGGGTTACAGAAAATTGTCAAGATCGGACCACTATAACATATAGCTCCCCTACAACCGATTGTTCAGATATGGACATTTTGGTGTATAACTCCTCCATTTTAACAGCTAACGGCGTGAAATTTTGAAGTATTTGTACCCATATAGGCCCAAACGGGATTACCGAAAATTGTCAAGATCGGACCACTATAACATATAGCTCCCATACAACCGATTGTTCAGATATACACATTTTGGTGTATAACTCCTCCATTTTAACAGCTAAGGGTGTGAAATTTTGAAGTATTTGTACCCATATGGGCCCAAACGGGATTACCGAAAATTGTCAAGATCGGACCACTATAACATATAGCTCCCATACAACCGATTGTTCAGATATTTACATTTTGGTGTATAACTCCTCCATTTAAATAGCCAAGACACCATTTTTTCTAATAAATCTTTCCATAAATGAACCCACAGAATTAAAATTATAAATTAAACTTAATCCGGCTATGTACATACATAGGTAACTTTTCATTTCCCCACTCATGAAAGGTATGAAGTCTTCGGTACGGCCGAAGACAGCCGCGCTTTTACTTGTTTTGCTTTATTTCTTTGCCGATACTCTTCTATGGTAATCGGTTTTGGGCCTTGTTTCACTACGTTTTTTATTTTTGAGGTGTTCCTCAGCAAATTTTATAAATTCTTTTATAGTTCTAACACATTTCTGAAAGATTCTATCAAACTCTTCCTGACTTTTAATGTCTTGTGACATTTTTATAGGGCTTCAATAGAAAAATTTTCGAATTTATGTTTTTATTTTTATTTGTTCATAAATTTTCTTTTAATTTACAATTTTAAATTTTCTTCAGGGCTTACTCTCCTTATCAATCTATTTGTTTCTTCTACTAATGTGGAAGGATATAATAAGTCTTCCATTGTGGGTTCTCTGCCCATTCCTATATAGGACCAAAGTTGTCTTAAACAGTTTAAATCGTATCTGTTGCTTCTCCTATCTCGTGATCTTGATCTACGAGCAATGTCTGCGTTTTCACGCACTAAATGGTCTATTTTGTTTATTGCTTCGTAGTCGAGATCATCGGGCAATGCACTATCCATGAGAAAAGATTATTTAAAGTAAATAACCTTTAATAGATGCGTTCTAATTTACTCAATTTAAAAAATTTTTTTTTGTTTTTTTTTTTTTAAATGCCATACATTAAATTATACATATATTTTAAATGTGCCTAAGCGGAAATTAAAATTTCTGCTCTTAGTTTAGCGGCTGTTAAGCTGCTCAATTCTTTCTAAACATTATTTTAAAATTATACTTATTTAATTTTTGTTGCTGCTCACGCTGCTCACGTCACCGTACGCTTGTCCTTGCTATTGCTGCCAAAATATCATCGGGCTGCTAAATTGGTGGTGCGAATGAGTTATTTCGGTTGAAATATTTCATTAGTTGCAACGGTTTTAGTTAGGTGTTAGTGGTATTATCTAATTCCTTGATGGTGCTATTGGAATGGCTGGTGGGGCGTAAGCTGATGAAGCACTGTTGTACGAGGGTGCTGGACCAGGAGCTGCCGCTGTCGAGTATGAAACTGATGATCTACCACCATAAGATGAAGCTACCAATTATGAAGCTGATGATCTACCACCATAAGCTGAAGCTACCAAGTATGAATCTGATGATCTACCACCATAAGCTGAAGCTACCAAGCCTTGTGTTTGTTTGCTGCTATCACTTATTGAACTCTTCACGCCAACAATGACTCCGATCGCGATGAACACAAATATGCTGTTCTATCCTTCTTTAGATAAATCTTGACTGTAGCCCGCGGAACCGGTTAGTCCTTATGAACGATTTCGCTACTTAGCAAATTTTTCGTTCACAAGGATTAACTTTGAACTGGCGGATCGCCATCTAATAAAACAATCGTTTTCGTTTTATGTATAAAATAGCATTGCTTTCTTTATTGGATTACTTTCTCTATTTATACAAATTTTCCTACGCTAACTTACACTAATACATTTACATTAAAGAATGAGTGTTCAACATATGCTGTGTCAGCATATGTGAATCATAAATGTTTCATCGGTGCACATTGACAAACTGACGCTGTCGCTCAGTTGGTCATTGTGACTGCTCGGGCAATGCACTTGACAAAATGCAACAAATGTAACTGGAGACGCCATGTGTGGCGGTGTGTATATTAGATGTTAAACTCCCGCTGGGATTTAACGGAATTTATTTAGGTCAGTTTGTTTTGGCAACATGTGCGGTTTACATGTACACATAAATTATGTGTACATGACAACGACTGTAAGGGCGGTGTATTTATGTAATACTACACACAGACCAAATCAAAGACGCAAAAATAAGCAAACATACAAACATTTAAGAAGAACAAGAACGAGAAATGTCAAACTGAATCACGATTAGCCACGTGGAGACGGGTTAAAGCCCGTCTCCACATAACTTGTTTTACCAACAAAAACTCTAGCAAAACATCTCACTAAATAGCCCGTCTCCACGTGGCTGATCGTGATTCAGTTTAACATTTCTCTTTCTTGCTCTTCTTAAATGTTTGTATGTTTGCTTATATTTTGCGTTTTTGTTTTGGTCTGTGTGAGATTTCGATAGTTTTTCGATACAAAATTAGAGACGACATCGATATCATCGAGGTTGGCAAGATGATTCAGAATGAAACAGTGTTTCAATCTTCACTCGCCCTCAGAAATTTGTATGGAAATTGGCGAGTTTCGGCACTGGTTTCCATGTCGAAACAAGATTGAGAGAGAAAATGCAGAAAAAAAGAGCGAAACACGTTATGTGGAGAACTGGTATTATTGAGCGAGATGTTTTGCTACATGTTTCTCTGGTGAATCAAGTTATGTGGAGACGGGCTTTAATGACACTCTGCCTTTGCTACCTTGTATGTTGGTGCGATTGTGTGGTTGGTGTGTCTCCACGTGGCTGATCGTGATTCAGTTTAACATTTCTCTTTCTTGCTATTCTTAAATGTTTGTATGTTTGCTTATATTTTGCGTTTTTGTTTTGGTCTGTGTGAGATTTCGATAGATTTTCGATACAAAATTAGAGACGACATCGATATCATCGAGGTTGGCAAGATGATTCAAAATGAAACAGTGTTTCAATCTTCACTCGCTGTCAGAAATTGGTATGGAAATTGGCGAGTTTCGGCACTAGTTTCCATGTCGAAACATGATTGAGAGAGAAAATGCAGAAAAAAAGAGCGAAACACGTTATGTGGAGACATGGTATTATTGAGAGAGATGTTTTGCTACATGTTTCTCTGGTGAATCAAGTTATGTGGATACGGGCTTTAATGACACTCTGCCTTTGCTACCTAGTACGTTGGTGCGATTGTGTGTTTGGTGTGTCTCCACGTGGCTGATCGTGATTCAGTTTAAAACATTTCTCTTTCTTGCTCTTCTTAAATGTTTGTATGTTTGCTTATATTTTGCGTTTTTGTTTTGGTCTGTGTGAGATTTCGATAGATTTTCGATACAAAATTAGAGACGACATCGATATCATCGAGGTTGGCAAGATGATTCAGAATGAAACAGTGTTTCAATCTTCACTCGCCCTCAGAAATTTGTATGGAAATTGGCGAGTTTCGGCACTGGTTTCCATGTCGAAACAAGATTGAGAGAGAAAATGCAGAAAAAAAGAGCGAAACACGTTATGTGGAGAACTGGTATTATTGAGCGAGATGTTTTGCTACATGTTTCTCTGGTGAATCAAGTTATGTGGAGACGGGCTTTAATGACACTCTGCCTTTGCTACCTTGTATGTTGGTGCGATTGTGTGGTTGGTGTGTCTCCACGTGGCTGATCGTGATTCAGTTTAACATTTCTCTTTCTTGCTCTTCTTAAATGTTTGTATGTTTGCTTATATTTTGCGTTTTTGTTTTGGTCTGTGTGAGATTTCGATAGATTTTCGATACAAAATTAGAGACGACATCGATATCATCGAGGTTGGCAAGATGATTCAAAATGAAACAGTGTTTCAATCTTCACTCGCTGTCAGAAATTGGTATGGAAATTGGCGAGTTTCGGCACTGGTTTCCATGTCGAAACATGATTGAGAGAGAAAATGCAGAAAAAAAGAGCGAAACACGTTATGTGGAGACATGGTATTATTGAGAGAGATGTTTTGCTACATGTTTCTCTGGTGAATCAAGTTATGTGGAGACGGGCTTTAATGACACTCTGCCTTTGCTACCTAGTACGTTGGCGCGATTGTGTGTTTGGTGTGTCTCCACGTGGCTGATCGTGATTCAGTTTAACATTTCTCTTTCTTGCTCTTCTTAAATGTTTGTATGTTTGCTTATATTTTGCGTTTTTGTTTTGGTCTGTGTGAGATTTCGATAGATTTTCGATACAAAATTAGAGACGACATCGATATCATCGAGGTTGGCAAGATGATTCAGAATGAAACAGTGTTTCAATCTTCACTCGCCCTCAGAAATTTGTATGGAAATTGGCGAGTTTCGGCACTGGTTTCCATGTCGAAACAAGATTGAGAGAGAAAATGCAGAAAAAAAGAGCGAAACACGTTATGTGGAGACATGGTATTATTGAGCGAGATGTTTTGCTACATGTTTCTCTGGTGAATCAAGTTATGTGGAGACGGGCTTTAATGACACTCTGCCTTTGCTACCTAGTATGTTGGTGCGATTGTGTGGTTGGTGTGTCTCCACGTGGCTGATCGTGATTCAGTTTAACATTTCCCTTTCTTGCTCTTCTTAAATGTTTGTATGTTTGCTTATATTTTGCGTTTTTGTTTTGGTCTGTGTGAGATTTCGATAGATTTTCGATACAAAATTAGAGACGACATCGATATCATCGAGGTTGGCAAGATGATTCAAAATGAAACAGTGTTTCAATCTTCACTCGCTGTCAGAAATTGGTATGGAAATTGGCGAGATTCGGCACTGGTTTCCATGTCGAAACATGATTGAGAGAGAAAATGCAGAAAAAAAGAGCGAAACACGTTATGTGGAGACATGGTATTATTGAGAGAGATGTTTTGCTACATGTTTCTCTGGTGAATCAAGTTATGTGGAGACGGGCTTTAATGACACTCTGCCTTTGCTACCTAGTACGTTGGTGCGATTGTGTGTTTGGTGTGTCTCCACGTGGCTGATCGTGATTCAGTTTAACATTTCTCTTTCTTGCTCTTCTTAAATGTTTGTATGTTTGCTTATATTTTGCGTTTTTGTTTTGGTCTGTGTGAGATTTCGATAGATTTTCGATACAAAATTAGAGACGACATCGATATCATCGAGGTTGGCAAGATGATTCAGAATGAAACAGTGTTTCAATCTTCACTCGCCCTCAGAAATTTGTATGGAAATTGGCGAGTTTCGGCACTGGTTTCCATGTCGAAACAAGATTGAGAGAGAAAATGCAGAAAAAAAGAGCGAAACACGTTATGTGGAGACATGGTATTATTGAGCGAGATGTTTTGCTACATGTTTCTCTGGTGAATCAAGTTATGTGGAGACGGGCTTTAATGACACTCTGCCTTTGCTACCTAGTATGTTGGTGCGATTGTGTGGTTGGTGTGTATCCACGTGGCTGATCGTGATTCAGTTTAACATTTCTCTTTCTTGCTCTTCTTAAATGTTTGTATGTTTGCTTATATTTTGCGTTTTTGTTTTGGTCTGTGTGAGATTTCGATAGATTTTCGATACAAAATTAGAGACGACATCGATATCATCGAGGTTGGCAAGATGATTCAGAATGAAACAGTGTTTCAATCTTCACTCGCCCTCAGAAATTTGTATGGAAATTGGCGAGTTTCGGCACTGGTTTCCATGTCGAAACAAGATTGAGAGAGAAAATGCAGAAAAAAAGAGCGAAACACGTTATGTGGAGACATGGTATTATTGAGCGAGATGTTTTGCTACATGTTTCTCTGGTGAATCAAGTTATGTGGAGACGGGCTTTAATGACACTCTGCCTTTGCTACCTAGTATGTTGGTGCGATTGTGTGGTTGGTGTGTATCCACGTGGCTGATCGTGATTCAGTTTAACATTTCTCTTTCTTGCTCTTCTTAAATGTTTGTATGTTTGCTTATATTTTGCGTTTTTGTTTTGGTCTGTGTGAGATTTCGATAGATTTTCGATACAAAATTAGAGACGACATCGATATCATCGAGGTTGGCAAGATGATTCAGAATGAAACAGAGTTTCAATCTTCACTCGCTCTCAGAAATTTGTATGGAAATTGGCGAGTTTCGGCACTGGTTTCGATGTCGAAACAAGATTGAGAGAGAAAATGCAGAAAAAAGAGCGAAACACGTTATGTGGAGACATGGTATTATTGAGCGAGATGTTTTGCTACATGTTTCTCTGGTGAATCAAGTTATGTGGAGACGGGCTTTAATGACACTCTGCCTTTGCTACCTCCCAGCAGGGTTTTTCCATATTTAGGTAATGGCTTGAACTTGTATTCAATGAAATAACGCATTACAAATAGCTAATAAACACTCCTTCGCTTACTTTGCTCATTACTTGTAATGCGACAGTTTTAAAATTATTATTTTTTTCGCTTACTGGTAATGCAGAAAATAATCGAAAAGGTTTGGAGTACTGCCGTTATTTTTTTGCAAACGCTTTGCTTTGATTTTAATTTTTCTAAATAGCAGTTTTGTAAAGCAAATTGCCCTCATTCTCGTTTATTTTGCCAGTTTTCATTCTAAAACTGTCGTGGTTAGTCGTGTTATTCCATCGTTAAAATTTTTTTAAATAAGCCAATAGCTGTGCAAATACATAGTGTAATAATTATTATTCAAATAGTGCTTTTTTTTAAAATACATTTTGCAAAGAATTGATTTTTTATTCATTCTGTTTGCTATTTGTTTTCGGCATAAATTGCTTACTCTTAGTTTTAAAATTATTTTTTCGCTTACCGGTATTGCATAAAATAAGCGGAAAGATTTGGACCACTGCCGATATATTTTGCAAAGCTTACATTGATTTAAATTTTTGTAGATAGCAATTTTGTAAAGCAATTAACGCTCATTCTCGTTTATTTTGCCAGTTTTTATTATAATACATTATAGATTACTATACAGTATTGTGTGAAATATGCAATTACTTATACCAGTGAAAAAACTTATTACTTGTAACAACTTATTTTTTCCAATATTAGTAGCGATTATATAATGCATTATTGTCTACAATATTGTAAGACAATACCGCCAATGACATGCCTATGTTAAAGTAATGCAATCCGTATTGGAAAGTGTAAGCGATGAATCAAGACTTCTCGATGATTTTACCCATTACATGTAAGAGAAAGCCCTGCTGGGCTAGTATGTTGGTGCGATTGTGTGTTTGGTTTGTACAAAGTTCTAAAGCTATTAACAAGCAAAGCTTTTATACAGGCAAAGCTTGTTATTGTTTTCAGACTTGACATCCCCTCATCAGACTTCTTAAAAAAATGGCCAATAGCTCATTTAAATTCACATAAAATAATTATTAAAATTAAAACGGCCATATAAATACAAACGTAAATATGTATATCGGAGAGCCTGCCGAAAAACAAAAAGTCTGAAAACAATAACAAGCATTGCCTGTACAAAATATTTGCTTGTTAATAGCTTTAGAACTTTGTACAAACCAAACGCACAATCGCACCAACATACTAGGTAGCAAAGGCGGAGTGTCATTAAGCTACTGTTGTTGGTATGTGGATTGTAATGGAGGGAAAATTGAAATTTAAGCGAAACAAAGCTGACGGCGGTGGTAGCTAAATGGGATAGACATTGGACTACCAATCGAACGACTTAAGTTCGATTCTCGGTTGAGGCCGCTTGAAGAAGTCTGATGAGGGGATGTGGTGGTCTCCGAAATGGATCCATAACTTCTACCAAAAAAAATTTTTTTTCAATTTTTCTTCATTAAAAAAATGGCCAATAGCTCATGTAAATTCACATAAAATAATTATTAGAATTAAAACGGCCATATAAATACAAACGTAGATATATCTTTATATTTGACAGAGATATAGCTTAAAATGTTTTTATTAGGCCACTTTATAATAATAATAATACAATGGCGCTATTATAACTCTGACGAGTTTTATGGCCGAGCTTCTCTCCCAATTCGAGGTGTGCTCCTTTTTGTTTTTCCTACTAATTGGGTGGACCTACAGTTTTATGCCGGCTCCGAACGGCGAATGCATTTTTTGTGAGAAGCTTTTTCATGGCAGAAATACTCTCGGAGGGTATGCCGCCCACTGCCGAGAGGTGACCGCTGCTCTTAAAAAACCCAATAATTGGATTTTTACTAATTAGAAAAATTTGTTTGGCTCGGACCGTGGTTTGAACCCGAGACCTCTGGCATAGCAGGCGAGCACTCTACCCACTGCACCACAGCGGCCACTTTATAATACCCATATATAAAAGTGGACGTGGTTGTCAACCGATTTTGGCAATTTTTGTCCAAACATTTGCCTAAGTAAGTATATCACGCATACCAAATTTCATCTATATATCTTCAACGGTTTCTGAGTTATGACTCATAAAACTTTCAATGTTTGACCCTTAATAAGTGGGCGTGGCACCGCCCATTTTCCAAAATTTCATCAAATTTCTTCATAGGGGCCTGACCTCAACGCGTGGGTAAAATTGCATCGCTCCAGCTACATTAGTGACTGAGATACCAAATTTCCGATTTTTTCTATATAGGAAAAGTGGGCGTGATCATGTTCCGATTTCGCCCATTTTCAATACCAACCGTCCCAGTCTCGATACCAACTTGCATTTCAAATTTCATCAAAATATCTCAATTTTTGCGCGAGTTAGAGTGTTTACAGACGGACGGACGGACAGACGGACGGACGGACGGACATGGCTGAATCGATTTCTCTTTTCACCCTGATCATTTTGATATATATAAGTCTATATCTATCTCGATTATTTTATTCTGTTACAATCCACTGTTATGTGATTAAAACTATAATACTCTGTGTACTAGTACAGCTGAGTATAAAAAAACCCGCGTGTAGCACCCCTGCAGCGAAAGTAACCAGGTGCAAACTAGAATTATACCAGTTTGCAGGGTACAGTCAACTACTTGCCCGACTGTAAATTTCCCATGTAAACATCTGGTATTTTTCGTGTGTTAATGTCCTACGAAATGGCAATTATCTTTCTCTGCATAAACTCATACCAGTTGAATACCAGTTTGTATGGGTCACAAAAATACTAGTAGCATCTACATCAGCGAATACCAGTTTAGGTATGCAAAAAAAAATAAATTTTTAAGTCTATTTATTTCATATGTAATGCATTATATTCATTCATTCAATAAAAATAGATATTGCTTAGATATACATAGGTAGCAGTTCAGTTTTATAAGCAAAAATAAAACGTAAGATACCTATTCAGTAATTAAAAAAAAAAACAGACACATTGTATAAAAATTCAGACACTCAGGAATCTTAAAAATATTTCTTAAATTAAATAAGGTACCATTTCAGTTTAAAAACAAAAAACTTAAGCCACAAATTCAGTATTTAAAAAAAAAAACTCATTGTATAAAAATTCAGGCACTGTTTTTTCAATCCCTTGGTTTTTTTTTTTGAAAATACTCCTTTTTGTGCAATTGCAATGCTTTTCCTAGCTGGACTTCATCAAATTTCTTTATACTGCATAAAATAAACTGGTATGATGCCTTTTGGATACCAGTTAATAAACTAGTATTTTGATAACTAGTTTGTGATTCAACTGCATTTAACTGGTATAATACTAGACAAAATAAACTGGTATGGTATTGGCATACGAATACCAGTTAATATACTATAATTTTGGCATACTAGTTAGCTGTTTCGCTGCCGGGACAGTACACGTGATAGAAGTTAACTTCTTACATCAATTTATGTATATTCGCTCGAAAGCAACAAGTAACAAGTTTCATATATCATATGAGAAGCGAATTTGCAAATACATCCCTGCAAAAAATGCGATTAATCCGGGACGTGTCCGGGATCATTCGCAAGGGAGAATGCGACTAATACAATTTTACATCTCTTTATATGTAGCGAATTGATCGCATTTGTTCGAGAATGTCCTATGAAGAGGCTAATTGTTCAATTTGTATACCCGAACGGGTACAAATATAGATCAATCGCTTTCACCCAATTCTGAAAATGTCTAAAAATTATAAATCGTTTTATATATTAGAAGAGTTTATTCGATCAGATTTCATTTTGTAAATTAAAAAAAAATAAGTATTTCCTCCAAATATTTAAAGTTTTGAGAATGCATTATGCGAGTGTAAAAGATATGTGAGGAATTTTTCAAAGTTGTTAGCCAAGGCTATTTTTATAACAATCTTTAAAAATTATAAATGTTCATGCATATTTAAATAAAGATTATACAATAAGTTTTACTTTTGTAAAGAAATCTATTCAATAAATTAAAATTTTTTAAATAGTCAGTTTTCAGTGTATAATCGTAATTGATTTTTCAATGGACTAATTGTGGACCGATTGTTCCGGAAAGAAATCAATCCGGGACAAATCTATGTATATCGGTATTAATCTCACATTTTTTTGCAGGGATATTACAATGAAACCCAACAGACCAGGATGTAAGCGAAATGTAATAGGACTTGAGAACAAACTTATAACAATTGTCCATTGTAAGCTTATTGCAATACAGTTTTTATAAGCTTATTCAGAAGCATGATTGTAATAATTGAGGAACACTTACTTTATGTAAGCCTTTCTCAATACTCCGTATGTTAAAAAGCTTGAAAACAATATTACAATAAGCTTACTTTACACTTGCAATGAAAGCTTGAAAAACTATTAATAATAATATTGTTATAAGCTTGCTGTGATATTTTTTTAAATTTTGGTTTTACAATGATTCATATAATTCATTGATTCCTTCTTCGAAAAGGGAAGTATAAAAGCCTCAATAATGTTCAATATAATGTTGAATGTACCACTATATGATACCGTTGGATTGAATTTCAGGTTGATGTTATGGTCCGAAACAGGAGGAGAATATGAAATAAAGAACATTGGAGTAAAGGTGAAGAAGGAAAGAAAAAGAAAAGAAAAATGCAAATAAACATTTATTTTTTTCTTTTTTCTATTATTTATTCATACAATTATATTTATAAGCTTACAACAAGCTTTCACAAGTAATATTTTTCTACAATTACATTTGTAAGCTTATAAAAAGGGTGCCGTTTTGATTTTTCTACAATTATTCTTAAGTCTTTTTCAATACTTTACACAAGCTTTCCTCAAGCTTAACGCTTATATTATGTTCAGACACAACCTTAATTGAAAATTAAGAGCCTTCATTCAATTTTCAAGCCCAATGATTCTCAATTTATCATACAAAAATTGACTAAGTTAATGCTTCATTAGAAATTAATGAGTTCCTAATGAAGAACAATTCTGCATGCAACCCTGTTAGAAGGGTTGTTTCATAAGCAAAATTAAATGTCATGATCAGAGAAATGTCATTAGCGTCAGTGTCCACTATACAGGTTGTTTCGTCAGATCAGCTGAATTCTTGTTCTTCTTCATCACCTATCAAACTTTTTTTTATTTCTGCTTATTCTATACATGCATTCGTGTTTACGATTGGTAAAAGTTGTGGGCTGAATGTCAAATTATTTCGTCCTCCTTGCAGTTTTGACATTTAGGTCACGAGAGTTTGATATTCAGCTCACGGCGTGTATGTGTGTATGTATCTTGAGCCGACCTGTTAAATGGGCCAAGTAAATTAAATATGTCTGAACACCAAATCTAGAGATGTTCAATCAAGCCCAATTGACTTAATTAATTTTTATGTCTGAACATGATATTATATTTGTAAGCTTGTTATAATATTATTCTCAAGCCTTTTGGTTTATTGGGAAACTATCGCATGTACATATGTATGTACATGTGTTTGTGTGTTTTTGTTTGTACAAATTCTATTTATAGAAAAGGCGAAGCTTGTTCTTGTTATTAGATTTTGTTTATCCGCAAGCTCATCCGATTGGTTTTTATATTGGTTGTTTGATCGTTTTTATTTTAATAATTAACTAGTATGTAATTTTTTTTGACATACTGAGCACCTAATGCTTTTCCTTAAATAGGTACTTATCATCGTTTTTTATTCATCGTTTTGTTCTTATATTAAATTATTTCTCAGTTTTTAGTGCGATTTTAAGATTAAAGTGTGCTTTTTAGTTTTTTTAAGCTATTTATTATTAAAATAAAAAAATAAAAAATAAAAAATTAAAAATAAAAAATAAAAAAAATAAAAAAATCAGTCGCCGGCTTGATTCGAACCTACCTCCCCTAGCTTCCAAACCAGACGCAAAACCTTTGCGCCACCACACCACTTGCGTGGGGTATGTCAAACGCTGCACTTAAACTGAACTAACAAAACGGGTGGTTGCTTTCATTGTAATATGTACATATGTATTTGCAAATATCAAACATATTACTTGTTGCTTTCAATAGGTGAGTGTGTTGTACTTGTTAGCAGTGATCAGAGCCGTAGCGAGGGTGTGGCAAACGAGGCATTTGCCTCGGGCGCCAATAGAGAGGGGCGCTGAATTTCGGTAATATTAAACAAAATTTCGCAGAAGTATTTTTTGAAAAAACATAATGAAAAAAAGGCGTTGTTTGCCAGGAACCCGCAAGGTTCTGCCTTGATCATCAGATTTGTAAAATTTTTTCAAAAGTAATAGGTATGTATGTATATGGGCGCCCAAGGCCGTATCTAGGGGGGGGGGGGGGGATGCCAGGGATCAATCCCCCCCCCGAAATTAATGCGATTAAATTTTTTTATAATACAAATATGCTTAATTGTATTTTTTGAAGCATAGAAATCATGTAAAAAGTTAGTCTCAATTATTATTTGTATCTATGTATGTACTAGCAAGTAACCGGCTTACTTCGTTGCGCCGCAAAAATTAAATATACTGATGTTTAGCTTTGAGTAGAGTGTAAAAATGGGTTACACATTCATATTTTGTGCTTGTTTTCTGCAAGGAATGTAATATACCACCCTCCTTTAGATGAAATGCAAACACTTTAAAATTAAACAACGTTATAAACAATACATTTATTAACAACAAAAAACTCGATGTTATAATAATTCAAACAACGTTTGGTACCTACACAGAGCGAAAACCACCTAATAAAATAGAACAAAAGTAAGAAGATATATCTATAGTTTTTCTTTAAGAAGAATCCCTACTTAATTTTAATGGGATAGTCTTTTTAATAAAATCAAGAAGAAATCTTCGAATATATATGTGGATATCTCCTTGAATTAATAAAGAGGGCGTTCTTCTTATTTTTATTAGGTTATCTAATTAAATTTATTATAAAGTTAGTCCTATATACATACATATGTAAACTGAGTTAGCGGTTCACAGTCGACAACAATAATGCGTAAAGAAAAGTTGAGTAGAAAGTTTTTTTATTTATTGTAAGAAGGTATACTCTTAAATAAAATTAAAAAGATTTACTTCCCAAAAATAAGAAGAAATTTCTATGGAAATATCTTCGAAAAATTGAGTAAGAAGTTTTCTATTTATTGTAAGAATGTATACTTTTAAATAAAATTAAAAAGATTTACCTCCCAAAAATAAGAAGAAATCTCTATGGAAATATCTTTGAAAAATTGAGTAAGAAGTTTTCTATTTATTGTGAGAAGGTATACTTTTAAATAAAATTAAAATGAAATCTCTATGGAAATATCTTCGAAAAATTGAGTAAGAAGTTTTCTATTTATTGTAAGAAGGTATACTTTTAAATAAAATTAAAAAGATTTACCTCCCAAAAATAAGAAGAAATCTCTATGAAAATATCTTCGAAAAATTGAGTAAGAAGTTTTCTATTTATTGTAAGAAGGTATACTTTTAAATAAAATTAAAAAGATGTACCTCCCAAAAATAAGAAGAAATCTCTATGGAAATATCTTCGTCTCTGACTTCTGTCCTCTTTTTGGACCACGAAGCTGTTCAAAGAGAAAATCTTCTTATTTTTATGAGGATTATTTGGCTCTGTGTACATTAGTAGGCAAATTAGTTCATAAAATAAGGTACATCTTGTTCATTAATTAAAAACTTCCGTGAACACAACATTCTTTGTTTTGTTGCCATTTCCAGGTATAAGAAAACTCTGGTTTTGTGGTGAACCAGTTCGCGACAGAGCGACATACATTTGACCGTGAGAAAACACCTCGTTGCGAAGGTCTACCCCAATATAGCTAAATGTTTGCCCTTGGGACTTACAAAAAAACGCAAATTTCACTCATACGACCCATGAAAAGGGAAGAATGATCCATATAGTTTAAATCCGGTCTGTAGTTAAATGCTGATTTCGTATGAATCGCCACATGTCTCCTCTGCATTCCACGCAACCGTGAGTTCTCTAAACGATTTGTATGTTCAGCGACTGTCCCGTTTCTTCTGAACCTAATTTGGCGCCTGTTTCCAGAAGATATAGATAACTGCGGTTTTGCTTTTGGCATGTCTAAGAAATTGTTTAACAAAATCATAAACTTATAATTAACTTAACTGGGTAAGAGCTTAATTTAAAATTTTACCATTGAAATTAATGGTGATTTCGTTTCATCAAAAAAATGCGCATTTTTGTTTTCCGTTTTCGTTTGCAAAATGAAGGTAAAACGTCAAATAGAATATGTCTTCTTTTTTTAGTGGTTTTATTAGGCTAGTGGATCTAGTGGTAATTTAGTGTAAAAAAACTACATAAGTTTTTCACTTGCTACCCTGTTTTCGTTTCCTAAAAATGTACACTTCAGTGGTGTAAAAAACTCACACTTTTTACCCTCTGAAGCTTTGACAGGGTAGCTGGTTGCACTGAAAATCAGCTGACGAAAATGCAATAACAATTAAATATGGGTGATAAGCGAAACCTAATTATTCATGCACATAGCATAGCGAACGGGGCAGATATGTACATATGTAATTTGAATTTGAAATGTTTTTTTTTTAGGTAATCCCCCCCCAAAATGAAATCCTGGCTACGGCCTTGTGGGCGCCCTTTATTTTTAATGTAGTGAAATTGAAAGAATATTTAAATTAGAATGCTTATGATAGTCGATTATTCATACATTTATTTGAAAGTTGTGATTACCGATAAAGCGCGCTCATGCGTGCATGTATAAAAAAAAAGGTACGTACATTTGCAAAAACTGGCAAGATAATAGGTCCGTTCGGCGGCAGCAAATTGCAAGAAGGGAAAAATATGTTTTGCTCTCCCGAAGAGAGAAACTTATGCAAATTTACTGGCATTTCACCGAACAGAACTTTGTCAAAATTTGCAGAAAATCAGCTGTTTGTTTTTACTCACAAGTGCATAACAAAATTAAAATTTTACGAAATGGAATCGAAGGGAAAGCTAAATGTGCAGTGTTCTATAATAATATGATATAATACACTGGCGCTATTATAACTCTGACGAGTTTTATGGCCGAGACTCTCTCCCAATTCGAGGTGTGCTCCTTAACTTTCGTTTTTCCTACTAATTGGGTGGACCTACAGTTTTATGCCGGCTCCGAACGGCGAATGCATTTTTGTGAGAAGCTTTTTCATGGCAGAAATACACTCGGGCTGAACCCGAGATCTCTGGTATAGCAGGCGAGCACCCTACCCACTGCACCACAGTGGCCACTGTTCTATGTTCTGCACAAAAGCACTGTGGATTGGTCCAGGGATAAATCCAGAAAGGGAATTCTGCCGGCTGAGGGTTATCTTTTTAAAGCGCGACCCAAGGCCGCCAACGCAAAGAAGTATTTCCTCGGTAATAGTGGGCAGTTTTGGTGTTTTGTTTTGTGGATTTCACAACTTTAACAACAAGTATCTCATAAACTATAAGTCTCCGGCAAGTTTTTATTTCTGTTCTGACATCTGTGAAAAAGTCATTTTTTTTTTTTCGGGGCGTGCGTCAATAATGGATAATTTTCCCATTTAAGTAGTATATGTACCTCCTATTTGCGATTCAACAACGCAGAATCCCGAGAGTGCAGACGATGATCCCACTGCGCTGTCATTAACACGTTTCCTTTTAGCTGGTACCTTATTAATAAATTGAATCATTTAAATAAACTTTATAAATTAAAATAATATAATTTTCTCACTTCATTTTCTATTGAATCACGCATATTCCCGATTTTCTTAGTTTTTTGACTTTGAAATCACTTTCGACTTTTTTTTAAATTGCAACCATATGATCACAAATCATATGTTTTTTCAGTCTACTGAACTTTGTAACGACAAATTTCGTCAGTAAAACTTTGCAGCTTTCTTCTTCTTTGAACTGTCAAAATTGCGCTCTCTTCTGCAAATTTTGACTGAGTTTTTGCCTCAAAGAACGCGATTTTGCAGTTTTTTCTGCAATTTGCAGGAATTTGCTGCCGCCGAACGGTCCTAATGTAATAACAGCAAGAAATCTCGATAAATAGAACATTTCTTATAACATTAATGTAGGATAATATTAGGGAGTCGACTGTATATGCATATAGCGGCGACACCTGTTTGTCAACAACCAGCTACTTACGTCCGAATAATTACATAGCTGATTGGTCGATTGCGCAACCCTTTCGCGTCGCTAGGAATGTAACCAGTGGTTAAAAAATTGCACGAATTTTCATTCTCTTGCTTTTGATTAGGGCACTCGGACACACGATGGGCATCAAAAGCTAATGCCGTAAAATCATTGAATTCCCAAATTGAGGCAGTTCTTGGAGTACTTCAAGATATAATGGCCAATCCAAATAATCCTGACAACAAATCATCTGGCAAAAATTTGATTAAAAATATTGATTTAGGGTTTCTTCTTTTCCTCGACGTCTGGGATCAGATATTAAGTCGGGTTGATCGCGTTACGAAAGCTTTGCGAACGATAATTTTGACTTTGGAAAAAGCTGCACATTTGATTCAGGGTTTGAAAAACTCACTACAAGAACTTCGCGACACAGAATTCAAATAAAATTTTAAGCGTGTTTCTGCATTAGCTACTAGTCTACTAGCGAGCAATGTCAGCAAGCGGTCAAGGAAGAAGAAAAAATTGGAATTGTATGAAGGAGAAGACGACGCACCCGAAATTCCGGATAATGAAAAGTTTCGCATTGACATCAATGAGTCAGTTGATAGGTTCATAGGAGGTATAAAAAGATAATACAGGCCGACAAAATGAGACCGATTTTTTTGACCATAAACCAGACCATACTTTCCTAAAGGTTTTCGATGCGCTGAATTCAAATCTGGACGCAGAATTGCTCTATCACGTCAGGATTTTGAGATATCCTAACCTAAATGTGCAAAAACACCGTTTTTGCCTATTTTTGAGGTTATATATAAACGACAGATTTTTTTTTTTTAAAGCGCATACAGCATCTTTCTTTTACGAATGGCGTCTTTCTCTTACGAATGGCGTTGAAACTTTAAATTGCTCTATCTTAGCGAAAAAAAGATATTTGAGCAAACTCAATGCCATTCGTATGAGAAAGACTTCTTCTTTAAGATGCTATGTGTGCTTTAAAAAAAAAATAAAATCTGTCGTTTATATATATGTACATAACGTCAAAATAGGCAAAAACGGTGTTTTTTGAACATTTAGGTTAGGATATCTCAAAATCCTGACGTGATAGAGCAATTCTGCGTCCAGATTTGAATTCAGCGCATCGAAAACCTTTAGGAAAGTATGGTCTGGTTTATGGTCAAATTTCTTGTCGGACTGTGTAATGGATGTGGCCAATGATTTCGGATTTTTGTCTGGCGAGTTTTTGAAAAATGAGTAGCACCGAAGTGAAAAAAGCAGCGATGGATTTGGCAATCAAATACGAAAAAGACATCAATGGCGTAGAATTTATTGAGAAAATTTCAGATTTCAAGCACGCAGCTTTGTCAATCATCCCTGATCGTCTCGAATCCACGACTGTTATAGAACTACTTCAAATTATTCAAGATTATGGTTTAAAAGCATCATATCCAAACGTTGAAACTGCTTTCAGAATTTTTTCGACGATTCCTGTAACAATCGCTACGTGTGAACGTAGCTTTAGCAAACTCAAACTCGTTAAGTATTATTTGAAATCAACAATGGGCCAAGAAAGAGTGTCGAACTTGGCTATTTTATCGATAGAAAACGAAATTGCCAGTAAAATTGATTTCGACGATATTATTAACGAATTCGCTTCTATTAAGTCAAGAAAAATTCAATTGTAAATGTTAGAAGAACATTTTTTTAACACAGTATTATATGGTGAATGCTACAGTATTAACAAATATATATATGCATGAATAATTTGTTCAAAAAAATTTGCCATTTATTCTTATATAGAACAAGTTTTGTTGTCCTGCTTTTTGAACAGGGGGCGCGGGAATAACAAGCTTGCCTCGGGCGCCAAAAAGGCTCGCTACGGCACTGGCAGTGATGCCACTAACATATTTTTCCTCGTACCAAAAAACGTACCAAATTGCTTTTGAGAGTACCAAACAGATTTTGTCGTAGTAGACAAATGGTTTTTTTCCATTTATTATATTTTAACGGAAAATTAACTTCAATATATTGCACCATAAATCATAAATTGACGCAACTCAAAATTCAAAAATTTTCAGGAGCCAAACAACTTTTTTTTTTACAAGCAATGGTGTTGAAACGGCTAAGTATAACTGCTATTTTTCAGTCAAAAGGGACACCGATTGAAAAGTTTTTTTTTGGCAACCGCTAGAGATATCGCACACTAAATCAAAAAGCGTCACAACTCAAAATTTTTCGAAATCGGGTTTCTTCCATAAATTGGTACACATAATATATCTCTAGCGGCTGCCAAAAAATCTTTTCCATCAGAGTCTTTTTTAACTGAGAAATAACTATTATACGTAGCCTTTTCCCATAGCATTGCATATAAAAATTAAAAAGTTTTTTGCCTCTCCTGAAAATTTTTGAATTTTGTGTTGTAACGCTTTTTGATTTAGTGTGCGATATGTTCTGTGTACCGGTTTATGATAAAAAACCGATTTCAAAAATTTTTTAGTTGTGTCCCTTAATGATTTAGGGTGCGATATTAACGTTAACAAAAAGAAGAGTATTTAAAAAATTAAAGAAGACAAACCAAAAATTAACAAAATTATCGCGCTTTAAATTAATTTAACTTTTTACATCTCCATCACTCTTTCCATTTAAAACTTGCTTGATACATGTTTGTATATTTATTGAGTTGTGATCAGGGCTCACTAACAGCGGCTGTAGCATGCCATCAGCTGATTTTTTTCTTCGCTAGGAGCAAGTGCCACAGCACACCAAGGTCAAACCGAGTTACCTTATTCCCTCCATACAATTTGTTTGCTAATTTTGACAACTATTAGCCAAAAAGCTCTAACAAAATATACGGTAATTGTTTGTTGGTGGCATAATGCTACGACCGGTATAATTGGGTCATGCTAGTGATCAAGAATTGTATCGATTTCATAACATCTACGTCTTTGGGATACCTATCGCGTGTTGGCGATGTAACTAATCAACATAATTACTGTTCTTTTAGTGAACGAACAAAAATAATATATAGAAAAATAAAAAAATTAATGGAAATAAATAAACATTGTTTTCCCAAACCGTTGCTTTTAAGGAAAAAGTACCAAAAGCAAAAGCAACGTACCAACGTACCAAATCATTTTCAAAGTACCAGTTTTGGTACGAAAGTACCAAAAGTGGCAACGCTGCTTGTTAGTTCAATTTAAGTGCAGCATTTGACATACTCAACGCAAGTGGTGTGGTGGCGCAGAGGTTTTGCGTCTGGTTTGGAAGCGAGGGGTTGTGAGTTCGAACCGCGCGGATATCAAGGTTGATTTTTTTTTAAATTAAAAATCAACTAAAATGGCTGCTATTTCCGGGGGTAACTTCCGTTGCATCAAATTTCAAATTTCACTCTCCATAAAAACTCTGTATCGCCGCCTCAGAAGTTAACTTCAAAAAAACGTCACAAAAAGTGGTGAATTTTCTACATTCTCGACATTTTGACCATGAAAACGAAGTTTTTTCTAAGTAATATATTCAGAGAAATTGTAGCCCGGGACAATAGCTACAACTTTGCTTTTGAAAAATAATTCAAAATTTCAAGTAGTTTACGAAATATGAGCCCAAGAAAATTTGCTAATTTTCCAAAAAATTTAAGTCTGAGAAAAAACTGCAAGTCAAAAAGTGGAAGCTCGCTTTTCACCATAGACGTATGGTCTAGTGGACTTTTTTGCTCAGTATAATCCCAAGAATAGGAACGCGAAGCGCCCATTAAGATTTTCAAATCGCCCCACCCTAATGTAGATATATCAATTGTTTTTAAAGCTCTCAGCGTCAACATTGTGGAGTCTTTTTGCTGTAGATATGAAATATGCCTTAGAAGAGCATGAGCAACATCGACTTTGTAAATCGTCCGCTTATATGAATTTACACTTTCGAGTGAAATGGCTCTACAGTAATTATGTAAAGGAAGTACCGCCCTATAAAGGAGCTGTTCCAGAATATCCTGCTTGGTTTGAACCATTTGTGATGCAATGGTTAAATGAAAACGATGATGTATCTCTGGAATATCTGCATGGTGCATTTAATCGCGATAAAAAAGATGGGGTAAATATAATACACAAACCAAAATACCAATAATATTTATACGATACTTAAATTTAGTTTTAGCCACGACTTAGGTTAGTGCAGATTCCGTGCTAAACTAACTTTTCGGTTCCACCAAAAAATATTACTAAATAATTTTGCATATAGGGTAAGAATATACTAAGATGTTTCTCTGTCAATATTTAAGTTAGAGATTTTAGTGTTTCTGTCGTTGGTATCGAACAGCTCTTTTCATCGACATCTGAAAAAGTGTTAAGATATCGGGGTTTTAGTTTACGTTGTTAAAATTGTTATTATAATTACTTTTAACATTTAAAGTTTTTTAATGGCTTCCGAGATAAATATTGGGCACATTTATAATGATGGATGTTTGAATGGCAGCGCAATGGATTTTTCAATGGATCAATATTTTGGGCGGCTGGCAGTGTGGCGGGTGTAGTTAATGTATATGATTTTAAAGGATGTAATCACCGACTACGCCAAAACACCTTCCTCAAGAAAAATATGATTAAACAACACAAACAAAAGTATGTAAACGTAAAATTGTTTATGCTTTTGTTCTTTTTATTGCTAAGAATAATATTTTCAGTGCATTTTATTAACAACAAAAGTATTCTAAGTGTTGAGAACATGCATTCCAATCTCATCGATCAGCCGTCATCAATTATATTAATTACTTACCGACAACCCAAAATAAATAATAATATACTTACCTTTAAACTCTTATAGGTACTTACCCCGTATCCCTTTGCCTTTGCTTTTTTAAATCCGCTTTAAATAAAATGTGTTAACCCCTGATCCTTATACATATCTTTAAAATTGAACGTTATATTCCTTTTAAATAAAGATGTTAAAAATTTTCAGAAGTCCCTGCTCGGGCGCCAATTAAAAATTTGTGGTATTTAAAATTATATTTAAATTGAAAAATTGATCTTGTCGTGATCGTCACAAATTTTTTGCTTTTGAAAATTTTACATTTCAATATGTAAAAGATGCATATTTCTTAGGTTATTATTTTCTTTACCAAAACAGTAATTTTACCGATACAGTAGACATAACTTAAGTTATACACTCAGAAAAAAAAACGGCGTTCTAAAACGCAGCACCAGCGGACTGCTTTTTAAACTTTTGCGTTCCTGCTACATTGTTCTTAAAACAGAAACACTTGTTCTTGAAAAATTACCATTCGTTATTAAACTGAGAACCCTGTGCATGAATTGTGAACAATTTTCTTGAAAAGAGCCCGGATCCAGTGATGTCATTTTCACTTCGATCGAGGTATTTCACTTCACTTTTATGCCCGTCACTTCGACACTTCCTCTTTCCCCAAATCACTTCGATTTTGACCAATCAAAATTAACTTACTTTTATAATTTATTCTTACAAATTCTAATGAAAGTTGCATATGCAAGTATGCAAGAGGTAAATGTTTATACAATCATAAGATATGGCATCCCTCATTGAGATGAATATGCGATTTTTTAAAAGCTTCTCTTATCTCTAAGGTTTTATCGTTTTTTTTAAGAGTTTGGCACAGGGCCCCGGAGCGGAGTTCGAAGCAAAAAAAAACTTGGCAAATAATAGCCCGTGCACAATTCACTTTAAAGCAAAGCGAAATTCCAGATGCTTGCTACAATTAACACTTCGACAATTTCCACTTCACTTTTTTGCTTTGATTTATAACACTGATTTTGTGCAAAATATTTGGGGAATCGACTTTTTTCTGCTTATTTCAAATGTTATTTTTTACTCTTTATTGTTAATTTACCTAGTTGCGCGAAATCGCTAATATAAATGTATATAAACAAAGAATACACACACACATATGAATTAATGTATATCATTTTATTTCTTTTGAATTTTCAAAATAGAAATAATGAAAACAGCCAAAAATAGCATTCAAATAACTATTTGCTAATTTTTACCATTTTCCCGTTTCTTGATTTCCTGTTCGTTATGCGTAATTCATTTTTTCTTTTCCTTTCACTTGAAACAAGCCTAAAATGTTGAACCTAAATGTTGTGCTGAACAAGTTTTGAAAGTTTATTCCTCTCTTCTGCAAATTTTTTCCATAAAAAATTCAAAAAAGCTGTTATTTATTACATATTTGTAATAATTTTCTGTTAGGGAACACCCCTAATCGGCAGCCGTGGGAGAAATTGAATTGTCAAAATTAATGTCAAAGCTTTCAAAGCGCTGTCAAATAGAGATTTCGGCTATTAGATTCCGCCAAAACATGAAATATATAAAATCGCGGTTTTCTCAAAAAGTTACCTTTGGGCGATTTTGGGTTTGACAGATACTTGTTAGTGAAGCATTGAACTTTGCTATTCTGCAATGGTCTGCCCTTCGTATTAAAATTTGTTCGACCCTACCGTGTGGTATTTTAAGTATAAGTTAAATTTTACTTGCATTGAATGAATTATAACCAGTACCTGTTATAGGGTAAGGTGGGGTGCCTTTGACACCTTTTTTTTTGAAGTCTCATATCTCAGACATTTTTGGGGAAAACTAAGGTTTTAACAATTGACAGTAACTATTCATTATTCATCTCAATATTTGAGTAGCTAATGAGTTATAAAAAACACGTAAATACCTTTTTCAGATACTTTTTTAATTTAAAAAAAGCCATTTTGTCAAATGTGCCCCGTGGTAGGGGTACCTGTGACTTGAATAGGGGCACATTTGGCCATCACAATGTAAACTAAATTTTATTAATTTTTAACTTTAAAAAACGAGGCATTATGTCATAAAACAAAATTAAAGTTTTTATTTAAACAGTATAATAATATTATAATAATAATAAGCAAAAATATATGGTAAATTCACTAGCTCTTTTAATGTTGTACGTTGTAAATTAAATGTGTATTAGAAGGCAACACCTGTGGTATGTAGGTTGTATTGTAATTTGTTACCAGCTGCTTACTAAAAATTTAATATCGAAAACACCAAGCAAAAGTGAAAAAGGTAATATTATAAAAATACAAATGATAAAAATCTTGAAAAAAAGTCAAAAAATAAAAACAAAATCGAATAGGAAACTCAATAAACATAGGCTGCGTTGTTGTATTGATGTTATTCTATTTTTTATGGGAAAAACTAACACTGCTGATACAATTGTTGTAAACCTATACCTACCACTTTATAACGTTATACTACTTTAAAAGAGCTTGTGAATTACCCAATGGATATTTGAAAGTTTATATCGAAATAATATTTTATACGGCATCGAGATGTTCTAGATGGGTTTGTTTTGGCAGGTTTAGCTTTCTTAGAGGCACATAAACGTTTAGTTGGTCTTATTATTTTATTTGACATTCGTCAAAGGCTCCCCAAACTAGAAAGTCAAATGTACCCCAAATTACTTTATCCAAAATAATCATCACAAAAATTGTTTTTCTTTCAAAACTTTGAATAATTAAGATTTGTTTTCAATCTTTAAGCTTCGAAGAGCCAGTTAAGAGCACTCATTTAAAAAAAAAAATTTTGTTTTACTTGTGAAAACGCTTACGTGGCACTACACAGAAATTACATCAGCTAACGTAAAATCATCGAATCATGTGTTACTTCGCCAGGCATTAAAGCAGAGCTGCCAAATTTGGTATACACATGTGTTATTGTATAAAGATGGATTCAATTCTATTTTTGTGAAGTTCTTATAACGTTTTTACACCGAAAATGGCAAAGTCAACGGTGCCCCAAAGTCAAAAGGACCCCGCATTACCCTACTTAAATAAAATATAATTTTACAAGTACATACTTAAGTATACAAAAGAATTCTTAGTACATTCTCGTTATCCAATGCCCTCACTCTGTAGTTCGATTCGAAAGAAAATTCCATATTCCATATAAACTATATTCTACAGTTTACAGATGCCGAAAAACGGATTTCTTTTCTGAAATTGGCGTGATATAACCCTTTCGGGTGTAAAGTTTCAGCCGATTCTGATGACTTCTTCCACTTATATGAACACATGTTCACAATGACTATCTATATATATATAAAAATGATTTGGTATTTAATTGTAACGCTAAAGCTTGAAAACGGCTGAACCAAATCAAATACTTCCTTAGGGAGGTTTGTTTGTTGTTACACCGTGAAGGTTTAGTCGAAGAAAAAATTAAAAATAAAACAAAAAGTCATGAAGAAATTTGATTAAGTATGTATATACATCTACTTTGGCTGTTATAGCAAATTTAGTATACCTCTATTTTAAGTTAAGCCTAAATATTTTTATTTATATCTTTTGATTGAATTAAGTTATAAGATTGGGGGTTTTAAAGAAATATAGAGTTTTAAAAGCAGAATAACGTGGTATATATAACTCGAAATCTTCCTAAGTCGACTTAAGCGGTTATTGCTTGTGACCACAGATATTTTTTACCCATTTACACAAAAACAAAAATATTTAAAATATAAAACATCGATGAGTTATGTTTTTATTAACATATAACAGCGATTATTACTTACTTAACAGCGATTATGCTTTATTTTAAAGAATTGTTTTTTCTAAAGGTTAACTTGTAAGGAAAAACCTACTTAATTTTTCAAATTACCGTAATGTATTCACTTAGGGAGTAGAGTTTCGACAAATTTTAAGTATTAGTTTTATTTTTCTGAACACTTAGCAACAATGATATGCCATATTTCATTTTTAAATAATGATGTGCAAAAACTCGGTATTTTTTAATGGGTACCCGTTACGAAAAACCCGATTATTTTTTAAAATTAGAGTAATATAGACACTTTATATGTAAAGTTTCAATAAATTCTGATAACTCCTTCATGTTTTCGTAAACACCACAATCAGCGATGATTATGCCTTATTTGTCTTTCATATAGTAATGTAAAAAAATCTTTTTTTTTTTAATGGGTACCCGGTACCGAAAGATCAATTTCATTATTGAAATTGGAATGGCTTAGTCCTTTTAGGTGTAAAGTTTCAGCAAGTTCTGAATACTATTTCGGTTTTTATAAACATATGTCTACGATGGTTATGAGTTATTTTACCTTTTTAAAAAATTGTAAAAAAAATAGTTTTTAATTAACTGGTAACAGATGCCGAAAAACGGATTTCTTTTTTGAAATTGGCGTGATATAACCCTTTCGGGTGTAAAGTTTCAGCCGATTCTGATGACTTCTTCCACTTATATGAACACATGTTCACAATGACTATCTATATATATATAAATGATTTGGTATTTAATTGTAACGCTAAAGCTTGAAAACGGCTGAACCAAATCAAATACTTCCTTAGGGAGGTTTGTTTGTTGTTACACCGCGAAGGTTTAGTCGAAGAAAAAATTAAAAAATGTTAGGGGGGCGTGGCACCTCCCATACAACCTTAATTTTTAAAGCTGGTTATCTCTAAAACAGTTCAAGGTAGGGAGCTGAAAATTGGTATAGAAGTAGGTGATATCAAAACACTTCTCACTCAGAAAATTGGGGGTTATCAGAAAAGGGGGCGTGGCACCTCCCATACAACCTTAATTTTTAAAGCTGATTATCTCTAAAACAGTTTAAGGTAGGGAGCTGAAAATTGGTATAGAGGTAGGTGATATCAAAACCCTTCTCACTCAGAAAATTGGGGGTTATCAGAAAGGGGGCGTGGCGCCTCCCAAACAACCTTAATTTTTAAAGCTGATTATCTCTAAAACAGTTTAAGGTAGGGAGCTGAAAATTGGTATAGAGGTAGGTGATATCAAAACCCTTCTCAATCAGAAAAGTGGTGGTTATCAGAAAAGGGGGCGTGGCATCTCCCATACAACCTTAATTTTTAAAGCTGATTATCTCTAAAACAGTTCAAGGTAGGGAGCTGAAAATTGGTATAGAGCTAAATGATATCAAAACGATTACCACGCAAAAAAGTGTGGGTTATCGGAAAAAGGGTCGTGGCACCTCCCATACAAACTTAATTTTTCATGCTGAATATCTCTAAAATTTTTTTATTTTTATTTTATTCTTTTTTATATTTTATTGGTACCATGCCTTGTATTTATGAAAACTGTCCACTGAAAAGCGACTCCGAACGCTTCGTGTCATGCTGGCTTTGCGATGGGCCTGCCCATATGAAATGTGCTGGCTTGACAGGGAGAGTTCTTGACGCTGTTAACGACAAGAAAGGTCTGAGATGGTCTTGTGTGAAGTGCAGATCAACCGAAGTTGATCTGTTCAAATTCTTCAGGCAAACCAGGAACGGATTTTCAGAAATTGGTAGAGAACTGAGTGCTCTAAACGATAAATTTAGGCAATATGAAGACATTTTTAAATCCTTCAAGTGCTTGGATAAGCCTGCTTCAGGTCCGTCTTCTAAAGTGAACCGACAAAGTCCGAAGGAATCCATTTCACGGGGCGGTGAAGTGGTGTTACAAAACCTGCAGGTCGATTTGGTTCAAAATTCAGTGGAGCTAATCGATTTGGCTTCACCAAAACCTGCGGAAGACGGACCTTGCTCTTCTAAGCATGCACCAGCTTCTTCTCTTAATTCCCGGAAGGAGTCTGATCCGAAGGATTGTTCTTTGGAGCCAAAATCCAAGCCCAAAGAGTTGGTTGTTGTCCCAATTAAAAAATCTGTTTTTATATCGAGATTCGATATCAATACTACCGAGGATGACTTGAAATTTTACATATCATCGAAAATTAAAACGGATGATATAACTATTAATAAATTTAAATTCGGCTACAATAGAAATGTTGCATCATTTAAAATAGATGTTTCTTTGGTAGACTTTGACACTCTTTTGAACACGTCCTTTTGGCCGTCCGGAGCTTTCGTCCGTGAATTTGAACACAGGCCAAGATCACGTAACAAAAATTTACCTACAATTTCTGTTCCTAATACTGTTTCAAAAAACTAAAATCTGATTTGAAAATTTACTATCAGAATGTGAGAGGCTTAAATACTAAATTAACTGACTTATACTTAAAATCCTTTGACTGTAATTTCCATGTTGTTTGTTTTACGGAAACATGGCTCAAACCACACACTTTTAATTCTGAAATTTTTAGTAACGTATATCAAGTGTACAGAAATGATCGTCAATGATCGGAGGTGTACTGCTCGCCGTGCATTCTTCAATACCATCGGAAGAAATTAATGTAAACTCCGTTACAACTTTCGAATATAAGTGCATCCGCATCAAGGTTGGAACGGGTCATACTTACTTAGCAATCTGTTACATTCCTCCTTCTTCCGACCTTTCAGTTTATTTAGAGCTTATTTCCTTGCTTAAATTTGTCAACTTAAGGATGACAGAGTTTGATTCTATAATCGTCTTAGGAGACTTTAATCTACCGCACATCTCTTGGTGCATCGATAATCATAATACTGTATCATTAACATCTAATTTGAACAGCAATACTTTTATTGATGAAATGTCTGAACTCTGCCTTCATCAAATTAATATCATTAGAAATAAATTTGGAAAAATGCTGGATTTGATTTTTGTTGATGATGAATCCAATTACTCTGTTAACGAGGCTGATGCCATTATTTCACCTGAGGATGTCTATCATCCTTCTTTAGAGTTAGTTTACGAAATTATAAACACTGATAACTGTGATAACTCTGATTCCCGTTTTTGTTATGACTTTTCAAAAGCAAATTATAATAAAATTAACCTTGAGCTCTCAAGAATATCGTGGCCAAACTATAATGGAAATGTCGATCATAATGTTTTACATTTCAATAACTTAATTCATAGCCTTTTTGATAGATACGTACCATTACGTAAACGTACATATGATGAGCCCTTGCTTCTTTGGGCAACTAAAGAGTTAAGGGCTCTAAAAAACAGGAAATCTCGCTCCTTTAAATTATATAAGAAGACCGGTTTACAAAAAGACTACCATCACTACTCAATTTTGCGTCATAAATATACCGTTCTAAACAAAAATTGCTATAACTCTTATATAAATAAAATTAAAAAGAATATTTTTTCCAACCCAAAGTCGTTTTATGGTTTCGTAAACTCTAAACGCAGAGTGAGGGGATCTATGAGATATCGAAATAGTAACTCCAGCGATAATGAGGATGTTGCGAATCTGTTTGCAGAATTCTTTGAGTCAAATTATTCCCATGTTAACGTAAGCATTGATGAATACCCGTATAAAGTTATTTCGAATAACACATTTAATATTTCTTATATTGATCCGGAAGAGGTTTTATTTTTCCTAAAATCACTAAAGGTTTCCTCAAACCATGGGCTAGATATGATTCCCACAATCTTTTTAAAAAATTGCGCCGACCATATTTATGAACCATTATCCAAACTTTTTAATTTGTCACTGAAGTCTGGTGTTTTTCCGAAATCATGGAAAGAACCTTTTATCATTCCTCTGCATAAATCTGGGAATAGATCTTCCATTGAAAATTATCGTGGCATAGCAAAACTGTCTGCTATTCCTAAGGTGTTTGAGGCTATTGTCAATAATCACCTAAAACATTCTATTTCCTCGTCGCTAGGGACCTCGCAACATGGGTTCTGTAGAGGTAAATCAACTGTTACTAACTTACTGGAATTCACCACTCATGTTTCTAATGGGTTTAGGGAAAATGTTAACACGGATGTCATTTATACAGATTTCAGCAAGGCTTTTGATAAGGTTAACCACTCATTACTTGTCCGTAAATTTGATCTGCTTGGCTTTCAACCTATTCTTTTAAAATGGATTGCTTCTTATATCTCAAATAGAACACAAAGGGTAGTTTTCAAAAATGCTTTTTCCAACGTCATTGATGTATCTTCTGGAGTTCCACAAGGGAGCCATCTCGGTCCGACTCTGTTCTTATTATTTATAAATGACATTTCTTATGCTATTAACAACTCAAAAATTCTTATGTATGCCGATGATGTGAAACTTTTCAAGTCATACTCTTCTTTGGAAGAAAGATCTGCGCTCCAAACTGATTTAAATTCTTTTGCTACTTGGTGCAATTATAATCTTATGCCACTTAATCTTAATAAATGTAAATTTATGTGCTTTTCGCGGAAGAATATACAACCAGCAACTTACACAATTAATAACTATAGTTTGGAACAGGTTTATGATTTTGTCGACCTAGGAGTCAGATTTGATTGTAAACTTAACTTCAATTTGCATATAAACGTCACAGTAAATAAAGCTAAAAGTGTCTTGGGATTTGTAAAGCGTTGGTCTAAGGAATTTAGAGACCCATATATAACTAAAACCCTTTTTACAACGTTAGTGAGACCAATACTAGAATATGCCTCTATAATATGGAGTCCGCAATATCAAGTTCATTCTGATCGACTCGAATCAGTACAAAAACAGTTCTTACTTTTTGCGTTAAGAGATTTGCACTGGGACCCTCGGTGCAATCTTCCCCCGTACACTAGTCGGCTGAAGCTTATTAATCTTCCAACATTATCAAGCCGCAGGGAGATGTTAGGCGTGGTATTCCTGGTTAAACTGTTAAAGGGATCAGTTGACAGCCCATCTCTTCTAACCGAGGTAAACTTAAATGTTCCTACTCGCCCATCAAGATATTTTCAACCAATCGTCTTAAAGCAGTGTAGAACAAATTTTGAATTACATGAACCATTCCGTTGCTTATGTAAAAGTTTCAATTCTTATTATACTAATTTTGATATTTCAGAATCTATTTTGCAAATAAGAAGATCCCTGTTGTTCGCTCTTAACAAGTGACAACAGATACCTTACTTGTTACACTTATTACTACGTATATCAATATTTACTTTATTTGTACTATTATTTTAATTGTAAGTTCTTTCTTCTATATTATTATATTATGTATATACATACAACCAGCTGAATGAATTTATTTTCTGTAGCTGAGTAGTGTAAGACCTCGACGTTGAATAAACTCCTCCCACTCAACACCTTGGCTAAATTTAAATTTAAATTTAAAAAATCCGCACGTCATGTGGATGCGCCCCTCGTGCGGTAGGGCGGGTGGAGGGTAACCGTTGGGTTTATTATTAAAAAAAAAAAAAAAAAAAAAAAAAAAAAAATTGTTTACACTAGGGACTTGGAAATTGGTGTGGAGATAAACGATAACAATTTCATATTAACGCAAAATAATAGGAGTTATACGAGAAGGGGGCGTTTCACCTCCCAAAAACACTTAATTTTTTAAGCTGAATATCTTTAAAAGGATTTAAGTCAGGGACCTGGAAATTGGTACAGAGCTATATGATATCAAAACAATTTTTGCGCATAAAAGTGTAGGTTATTGGAAAAGGGGGCGTGGCACCTCCCATACAAACTTAATTTTTAAGCTGAATATCTATAAAAGCGTTTAAGGTTGGGACCTGAAAATTGATCAGGAGATTAACGATATCAATAGCATGCTTATGAAAAAAACAGTAGTTTTGGGAAAAGGGGGCGTGGTATCTCCCATGCGTTCTTAAGTTTTAAGGCTAAATATCCCTAAAAGCGTTCATGGCATGTTCATAGAAATCACTATGCAGATATACGATATCAATACCATGTTCACCCAAAAAAAAAAAAAAAGATTTATCGAAAAATGGGGCATTGCAGCACCTCCCATACGTACTAAACTTTTGAGGCTGAATATATCTAAAAGGGTTGGAGGAGGGGCCTGAAAACCATTATGGAGGTATACTATATCAATACTCTTACTTACTTAGTTAAAATAGCCAATACTCAGTTAAAATAAATATCCGGAACAGAAAACTAAAAAACAATGAAGTAGTAAAAAATCGTTAATTTTCTATTAAAAATAATACCGGTCTGATAACAATTTCTGAAATGAAATTAATAAAAAAAATCTATTTTGGGCAGAACGAAGTTTGCCGGGTCAGCTAGTTTTCATATAAAAATACAAGATAAACTCGGTTTTCTCGAAATGAGTAACCGGTACAGAAAACCCGATTTCATTTTTGAAATTAGCGTGGCATAATACTTCTAGGTGTGAAGATTCAGCCAATTCTGGCCACTTCTCCTATTTTTGTCCATCATTTGTATGGAGTCGCGGCACTGTGCGTTATACCGATTTTCGAAAATGGGGTGTCAAATGAAAGGGCTTGACCTGTAGATGTGCAGGAAGGTTTAATATTTCTGAAAAGGGTTGCCACCTGCTTTAAAATTTAATTCTCCTGTATAGTTTGATTGATTTTTAAATTTCAGGTACCATATGAAAGGTCTTGAGCTGGAAATGAGTAATCTATTAAAATTTTACAAAAAGGGTTGCTACCTGTCCAAAAATTCAGTTTTACGCTATAGTTTGTCTGATTTTTAAATTTGAGTGGTCATAAGTTTGAGGTATTATATTTCAATTTCAATTTCAATTTATTCAAAGAGTTCTTTGTACATAAAAGACATTGAGTCTTTAATAGTACATCTCAGGCGGAAATAAAATTTAACATAATTTTTTAAAGCTATACATAATAAAAAGATAACAATGTAAACATTATTTATTTAAATATAATTACTTAAAAGTAAAATAAAAAATAAAATGAAAAATGAACAATCTTACGTATATATGTGAAGAGAAAAAGATAAAAAGATTGATAGGTACAGATTAGATACAAGAAGTACACAGGACAGGATAAAATAAAAGATAGAGCCGTTAAATTGCAATCAGATTTAGTCTTTAGTGTTAAATAGTCATGGATTACCTTTTTGTAGTTACTTCCACTTATAGTCGTCTTGATAGACTCAGGAATGGAAAGCCTCACAGCATTAATGAAAAACAGCCTTGACGAGGACAGATACGAATATTTAGGAAGAATCAGACATTGATGCCTACTTGATCTCGCTAGCTGAAGTTTTTCATATAAATAGTCAGGATTTTTACACACAATAAGTTGGTAGAAGAATATACAATTTCTTGCCGCGAGGTAATTGAGTATGCTACATCCTAAAATTTCAGTTTTCCATGCAGAAATGTGGTCATATTTTTTAAGCCTATAAACATAACGTGTAACATTGTTGAAGGCAACTTCAATTTTGTGAGACCAAACAGAGTCTAGCTTGCTATATACAAGTTCACAGTAAGTTATGTGAGGCAGAATAAGCTGAATAGCAAGCTTTTTCCTTATCTCTAGGGGCGTTCATGAGGCAGACATTTTTAACCTACGTAAAACAACATACACGCTACTTATAACTTTATTAACATGGTCAGTACAATTTAACGCAGAATTCACCACAAACCCCAAATTTTGTATCTTGTTAGTAAGCGTTATCGTACTTTCACCAATTGTTAATTTCGGTATGTCTTCAATATATACTTCACTATTACTAATGGGCAAAACGAAAGACTTAGCAGCATTTATACGTAGACAGTTATCACAGGCCCATTGTGAGATTGCAGCTAAATCACTGTTAACTTTACAACACAAGTCCACAACTAGACCAATACGATCTGACAGACACAACTGAATGTCATCAGCATAAGCATGAACATTCACAAACTGACATACGGAGAATACATCATTTACAAAAAGACTGAATAAAAGAGAACCAAGAACAGAACCTTGCGGCACACCAGAGACAACAACACTAGACTTAGAAGTTACAGCTGAACAAGTAACTTTCTGCGTCCTTCCTACAACATAATTTGCCATAAGTTTAATTGAACTATTCCAAAATCCAAAGAAATATTTTAGCTTTTTGCGTAGTAAGTTATGGTTTACTAAGTCAAAGGCTTTGGAGAAATCCAGAAGGCAAAGAAGTGTTAGGTTATTATTATCAAACTGTATCCTGATATCATCAGTTACTTTTAACATAGCTGTTGCACAACTGTGCTTAGGTCTAAATCCAGATTGCAGTGGGGATAATAGTTTATTTTGGTGGACAAACAATGATATCTGAGCTGCCATAAGCGACTCACACTTGGTGACTTGGTGAGATTACTACACTTAGTAGCACTTATAAAATATTCGTTAAGGACATCGGGATCAATTTTACATTCTGATTTAATTTCTCCATGCACATTCAGCTTCTTCAGATTCCGCCACAAATCTTTTGTAGACAGAGATGAATTCAGTTTAATATTGCAGTAGTTTCGCTTCGCACTTCTAATGATGCCAGTAGCTTAATTTCGTGCAATTTTATACTGTGACTAGTCAAAGTCAGTGCGTGTTCTTCTCCACTTAGCTAGCAAACGGTTGCGGGTTTTCATTGCCAAACAAACTTTTTTATTGTACCACGGGCAAGAGGTATTTATAGCCCGGGCAGTAAGCTGAGGGACATGATCATCAAATAGTTTCATTTAAAAAGCTAAGCTTTTCATCTACAGTTTCAACACACCAACAGTAATTCCAGTTAACAATGGACATATCTATCAGCAAACAAGTCATTAACATTTATAGACTTAAAATTACGATAAGTAAAAGTAGCACTATCAACAGGACAGTTAAACGATACATCTAGTGAACAAAATAACAGGTCATGATCCGAGATGAAAAACATTTGGTCAAATTTAAGGACATGGTGAAGTCTTGATGTAATGACAAGATCTAAAAGACTTGGATTTGAGTTATTTGCATATCTTGTTGGCATAGTTTTGTTTACTATAGAGAGGCCTGCAGTAGATACGTGATCAAGGAGTCTAGTGGAATAGGAGTCATATAAAATAAGATTTACATTAAAATCACCACATATAATGTAACGCTCATACTCAATCAAATACATAGATAACCCAACAAAAAACGAGTCTAACAAGCAACATCTATTAGGGTTAAATACACAAGACACTAGAACCTTTGTGACATTGTCAGAAATTTCGGCAATAATAAATTCCGTATCACAGTTATCTGATAAAGCTAGAACCTTAATTTTAAGGCCAGATCTGCAATAAATTGCAACTCCACCTCCTTTTTTGGTTGCTCGGTCATGACGAACTATATTATAGTTTGATATCGCATAAAAACTGTCCGAAACTAGGGATGGCAAAAAAAAATGAAATAACCGATTAACCGCTTTTTAGGTTAATCGAAAGCGTTCGATTATTAATCGCGAATAATTGTGGGGAACTAACCGATTATAACCGTTTTTCGATTACAATTATTCCTTAAAAAAATATATATAATAAACGAAAAAAATCGTCATTTATTAGGAAAAATCGTCAAAATGACGATAAAATCGTCTATTCGGGAACTGGAGGGAACATTTATTGCGGTTTTTTGGATATACTCACAAAACCGTAGGTAACCGAATTCGGACTCGGATGAAAAGGCGGAAATTCTCAACTTCGATTATATCTTTTCGATTATTTTCGACTTGAGAGGAAAAAGGTTAATCGAAAAAATAATCAAAAGGAAAAAACCGATACATTTTAACCGTTAACCGAAAGAAATTAACCGATTATAATCGTTTTTCCGGTTATTGTTGCCATCCCTATCCGAAACTAAAGGGTTAGACCATGTTTCAGAGATACATATAACATCACGGCTGACCCAACAAAGACATGCCTAACATAATCCATTTTATCGCCATTAAGACTTCTCGCATTAAAATGAACAATGTTAAGGCCACATGATTGCTTGCATAAAATGTTTAACAAGGTCTTATGGTAATCATTAATGCTCGAGGCAGAATTCTTAGTGGGGTCTACACCAAACATGTGTGTAAACAGAAACAGAAACAGAAACAAAGTGGAACAACTACTGTGTAAAGAGAAACAGAAACAAAGTGGAACAACTACTATATGAAAGTTCTTTGCCTGAAAAAGAGTAATCTATATATATAAAAGGAAGTGGCGTTAGTACAAACGCCTATAACTCAAGAACGCCTGCACCGATTTGGATGATTGACACTAATTCAGATTGTTCTCTGGCCAGAATAGGAGAATATCCAATAAAATTCTCGAAAAAATAAAAAAAAAAATTCAAAAAAAAATTTATTTTCCCATACATTTTGTACTTATGGTGAGAATTTTTATGATCTTTCTTTGTAAAAAAAGCTCAATAATAGCTCTGTGGATTATAATAAAAATCGAACATGTGCGCGATATGGTTATTTTCTTATACATTGTTTATAAAGCGTTCTTGATGATCAATGATGTTTATATTTGCGGTGCGTTGTGACAAGCTTTCCAGCAACGACTCTATTCTCAATTTTTAAGTATTCTCGCTAAATGGAGCAAATGTGTCTCGCAAAAATTATCAGCTTACAAAGAAATTAAATGTAATTTCGCTCTATCAATACATCGCGAACGCCAATCTACCACGAAAAAAGTTTGTAAAAGTTAATTGCATTGCGAACGTATTGTAACATAAATGCTGGTTCATGTATTGCCAGGAGATGGGGGTGTGTGTATCAACAAATAACCACAGATTTTATGAAATTTGAAAAGATTGCCGACACTTAATTTAAATATTAATTTTTTTTGTTTTGAGCATTCAGTTAATGAATAAAAAAAGTGAATGAGTTTTTATATTGTTAAAAAATAAATAACGGATTAACAATATATAAGTTATAGAAAGTTTGATTTCAAAGACATAATTTAACGCAGGGCAACGCCTGCGGGGTCATCTAGTCTATATATATATAAAAATCAAGCATATTTCTTTTTCGCCGGCTTTCGCCCAAACGCGTGGAGGGATTTTGACCAAATTTAACCACCGGCTGTGTACCTTGCCCTAGATGGTTTATATGCATATTTTTTCAAACCCGGAATTCAGTTACCTAGATATAGGTCAAAAGGTCAAAACATGGACCCGTCTTTCTATGAATATTTTAGGACGATATTGGTATCAAATGAAAGGTATTGAGTAGGGAATTTACATAGAATAGTACTCATTGCGATTCCTGGGTCGTGTCTCCAGATATGGGTCAAAACGTTGACCCCGATGACCCTCGAATGTTTCTGAGCGAATTTGGTATCAGATAAAAGGTCTTGATGAGGACTTCAACATAGAACTATTTTATTTGTGATGCCTAGGCCGGGTCTCCAGATATGGGTCAAAACGTGGACTTGAATTAAACCGAAAAGTGGGAATCATGGCTTCAATATAGAGATCTTGTCGATGTAATGCTCAACCTGGCTCCCTAGGTACAGGGCAATAAAAGGAAATGGAAAGTAGAATGGAATGGACTGTGAATGGGAAAGGGAAAGAAGGAAAAGGAAATAGAATAGGAGTGAAGGGGAGAGAGTGGCAGAGGGAAAGGGAGAGAAAAGGAGGGGTACTTAATGGATAGCGATAGGGAAAGGAAAAGGAAAAGGAAAAGAAAAAGAGATGAAAGTGAAAGGAAAAAGAAAGTAAACAAAGAAGAAAGGGAGAAGGACATAGAGAGGTAGTAGTATCGCGGCGAAGCCCGACGTATTTACTTTGGTTCTGGATCTCACAAACGGCTTAAACAATTTGCATGAAATTTAGTATGCACGGAGTCCCTGTGACAAACTTCTGAAAAGTTTAATTTTTCCACTAGTTTATTGTTTTAACTTTTTATTTCGCTTGGGAAGACCTACGAACAAAATGGCAGCCGGAGATAAGCTCGGTAATCCGGGTACTGGAAGTCTTAATTATGATGCCTAGGTAGGTTTCCCAGATATGGGTCAAAACGTGGGCCCGGGTGGCCCCGGAAAATTTCTCAGCGATATTGGTATCAAATGAAAGGCGTTGAGCAGGGCTTTTACATAGAGAACAACTCATTATGATTCCTAGGTCACGTCCCCAGATATGGACAAAAACGTGGGCCCGTATATCGCCGGAAAACTTCTCAACGATACTGGTATCAAATGAAAGGTATTGAGCAGGGATTTTACATAGGGATGAACTCATTATTAGGTTAGGTCCCCAGATCTGGATCAAAACGTGAACCGTAATAACGCCGGAATATTTCTCAGCGATATTGGTATCAAATTAAAGGTGTTAAGCAGGGCTTTTACATAGAGATGAACTCATTATGATTCCTAAGTCGGGTCCTCAGATTTGGGTCAAAGCGAGGACCCGGATAACACCAGGGTATTTCTCAGGGATATTGGTAGCAAATGAAAAGTGTTGAGCAGGACTTTTATATCGAGGCGTACCCATTATGATTCCTACGTCAAGTCCCCAGATATTGGTCAAAGCGTGGACCCGGATGACCACGGAATATTTCCCATCGATATTGTTATCAAATGAAGGGTGTTGAGCTGAGATTTTATATAGGTATGAACTCATTATTCCTAGGTCGGGTCCCCAGATGTGGGTCAATACGTAGACCCGGATGACCCCGGGTGCTGCTGAACAATACTGATATAATATTAAATTTGTTGACCAAGGCTGATACACAGAGCTCTTTTCATAGTGATTCTTAAGCCCTGTACCCAATTATGGGTAAAAGTGTGGACGCGGATGTTACGGAATGTTTTTAAGCAACGATGGTATCAAATGAGAAGTGGAATGCAGGGATATGTGATGCTAAATCCGGTTCCCTAGGGAAAGGGAAAGGAGAAATGTAATGGGAATGGGAATGGGAAAGGCAAAGGCGGAAAAGGAAAAGGAGAATGTAATGAAAGTGGAATGAAAAGGATGAGGGGAGAGACAGTAAGACAAGGAATTAGAGAAAGAATAAGAAGGGGATTAAAAGGGAAAAAGACATAAAAGGAGAGGTAAGAGAAAGCGGTATAGAAAGGGAAAAGGAAGTGGAAATTTGACGGGAAAGGAAAAATAAAACGGAAGCGGAAATGAAAGGAAGGGGAAGATAAATGGAAAGGGAAAGAGAAAGGTAATAGTAGAGGGAAAGGGAGTATGGGCCTAAAACGAAGAAAAAAGGAATAAGGACATGAAGAGGGAAAACTTTTGAAAATATCAAATTTTTCCTTCACTTTTTTAAACTTATCTGAATTTTTTCTGAGCTCTGCAGCCCGAAGAAAGTTCGGTTCTAGATACCTCCAACTTATTTTAAAGTGTGCCATTTTCTGCTTCTAATGCCTATAATAGGAAGTGGGCCAAAGCAAAGCTTGGCCGAGCACAGCTAGTTCAATATATAAAAACTAGCTTTAGTCTGTTGATCAACCTCTCGCCAACTATTTAATGCATTCGCGCCCCGCTATATTAAAATTAAATAATGTGTAAAAGTTGTATTAAATAAAGAACTCAAATTAACGAAAATATACCCGAATCAAATGAAAGGAACATAAACTAAATCTAAAGTTGTATTATTGAAACTCAAACCGAAATAAAATATAGATACAAAAATAAAATATAATTATTCACGCCAAGACGTGAATACTAAGTTTAATCTAATTTTCCCGGGCATGTTTCCTTAATTGAAAGTTCCGCCGTGGCGGTAGCCCGCGGGCGTTATTTCCGTGCCGTCATTTCACTGCACCCTTAACAGTACTAATTTGTGTAGCAAGGTATTAACATAGATGAGCACCGAGATGTAGAAATGAATGTTATTAAATTTTTGCACATCTGCTGATGCTGCAGCGTTGGTTGCTCACTCATGTGTATGTATGTGTATTTGCAAATATCAAACTTGTTACTTGTTGCTTTGTATACGTGAGTGAGTTGTAATTGGGTAAGAATTTCTGAAACGCCCCACCCAAAACATAAAATATTTCCATTTTGGTCGGCAGTCGCGCTTTTGGAAAGCTCTTTGTGACACCAATAAACACCTGATGTTGTTTTTGGCGACAAAATTTTTTTTTATACTCAGCTGTACTAGTACAGAGAGTATTATAGTTTTGATTTCCTAACGGTGGATTGTAACAGAATGAAATAATCGAGATAGATATAGACTTATATATATCAAATCTATTATTATATGATCGTGCAAACGTCAAACTGTGAAGTTGTGTATTTTTTGCTCTCAATTTATTATTAAATTTCTTTAAATTAATTCAACCTTAAAATTAATGAGTGGTACTGTGCACCACTGGAGATAAGTGATTTTAAAATTTATTTGATTTTTGATCATTATTTATGATTTTAATTTTATGTGCCGAGTCATCGTCTCATACTTATTGTTATTGTTGTTTCTGATATTTTCTCATATACTTTGTTAATTACTTATTGATTTTGTTTGTGCACATTTTGATTTATTTTGTTTTGCTTACTTATTTGTCATTTCTTGTTCACAGCTGTTTGCACTTGTTTGTTGAGTGTCATATACAGTGCATTTAAAACTGTTCGCTGCATTACGCTCAGCTGATTGTTGCGTCATTGGCTTCCAAACCTTTTGTGCTTTTAAACTGTTGTTATATACCCAGTTGCACTTACAACTTTTATATATACAAAACTTAACTTTGAATTTATTTCATCATGTCGTGTATTTACCTTAATTGTAATGTCAAAAGCGACTCTTATGTGTCATGCTGGCTTTGTGATGGGACCGCTCATGCAAAATGTGCTAGTTTAACGGGTAGAGTCGTTGACGCCATTATTGAGAAAAAAGGGGTTCGCTGGTCTTGTATAAAATGCAGACCCGCAGAAATTGATTTATTTAAAATCTTCAGACAAACCAGAAATGGTTTTTACGAAATTGGGAAAGAGTTGTCGATGCTGGCTGAGAAATTTAAGCTTTATGAAGAAATGTTTAAATCTCTCAAAAGCTTTGATGAATTCCCAAGCTCTGAAGATGGCCAATTAAAGCGTAAACGGGTTAGTAGTCCTCATAAGGGTGTTGATGCTGGAGCTAAACAGAAAACTCCATCTCCACCTATAGAATTAATAAATTTAGCCTCTCCGTGTCCTCATACCTCGCAAACTCCTCCACCTAAACCGATTCCCACTAGATCCTCTGCCAAAAACCATGTTGATAATCAAACTGCTCCATCAACTTCAAAGACCGCATTAACTTCCTTAAACATCCTGGAATCTTTAAATGGATCTGAACCCCTCACTTCCGAAAGAACTTCTGAGAAACTTGTTGTTATTCCTCCTAAAAAGTCTATTTTTGTGTCTAGATTCGCGAAAGACACCTCTCCTGATGACATTAATTTATATATTACATCCAAGTTCAAACCAAAACATTTATTTATTCGTAAATTTAATTTTAAATATGATCGCGACATTTCTAGCTTTAAAATCGATGTAGATCCGACCGATTTTGAAACGATCCTTCACAAATCATTTTGGCCGAATGGCGCGTTTGTTCGCGAATTTGAATTTAGACCAAATAAAAACAACATGAACGTCGTGAGATTACCTAATTCTCAGTCAGTTTCAAAAAACTAATTATATCAACTGTAAGCTTTTACTACCAAAACGTTAGAGGTTTGAATACCAAATTAACTGATCTGTACTTAAATGGATTTTGCTGTAATTACAAAATTATTTGTTTGACTGAAACATGGCTCAAACCTCACGTCTTGAACTCAGAAGTTCTTCCGAATCAATATGAAATCTACAGAAATGACCGCGTAAATAGAATTGGCGGTGGTGTTCTAATTGCAGTGCACACATCGTTGCCATCTGAGGATGTTAGTGTTTCATCCAATGCTTACTTTGAGCTCAAATGCATACGTGTGTTGATTGGTAAAGGATATATGTATCTAACCCTTTGCTATATCCCACCAAATTCCGACACGTCAATTTACAATGAGCTTCTGTTAACACTTAAATCTATAAACTCTAGGATGACACTTTCTGATACTCTGGTAGTACTGGGTGATTTTAACCTCCCGAGCATATATTGGAACGTTAATGACTCGGATATTGTACCTGTTTCTTCTAAAGATAATCACATTTTTTTCCTTGAAGAAATGGCTGAACTCTGCCTCAACCAAATAAACTTGAATTCAAATAAATTTGGCAGGATATTAGACCTAGTATACGTTAATGATATTCCGAACTTCTCCCTAAATCGGTGTGACCCTCTAGTTCTTCCGGAGGATGTTTATCATCCTGCTATTGAGTTCTCTTATGAAGTTATTAACGAAAATGGAACTAAAAATTATTTCAGTTCTAGTGATCAATTTGTTTTTGCAAAGGCGAACTTCAAGAAAATAAATAAAGAGTTGTCGCGCTTTCCCTGGCCAAACTATGTAGATGATATTGACCTTTGTGTTGAACATTTCAATAACACCATCTATAACCTATTTCTAAAGTATGTTCCTAAACGCAGGGTCAATGAAGAACAAACACAGTTATGGTTCACCAAAGAGCTTAAAAAATTAAAAAATAAAAAGTCACGCTTTTTTAAGCTATACAAAAAATCTGGTCTTCATAGAGATTACGTCAAGTACTCAGTCTTGCGGCATAGATACATGGCATTAAACAAAAAATGTTACAAATCATACTTATGCAAAATGAAGAAAAAACTGGTTCACGATCCCAAATCATTCTATAGCTTCGTCAACTCAAAACGTAGAGTTCATAGTTTTCCGTCCGCCATGAATTATAATAACACTGCGTCTTCTGATAGCCAACTTATTGCTAACATGTTCGCAAAATTTTTTAGTTCGAATTATTCTATGGACTCTCCTAAAAGTAGTGATTATCCGTTTAGACTTACCCCATCCAATTTAACTCATGTCTCAGTTATATCTCCGGAAGTAGTCTTAAATTCATTAAAAACCTTAAAAGATTCATTTAGATCTGGACCGGATTTCATTCCGGCTTGCTTTCTTAAAAAGTGTGCTGTAAATATTTACAAGCCCCTAACATCCTTATTTAACTTGTCTCTAAAAAAAGGTGTTTTCCCATTAGTTTGGAAGGAATCTTTTATAATACCCCTACACAAAAATGGCAGTAGGTCTTCTATTGAAAATTATCGAGGCATAGCCAAGCTGTCAGCGGTTCCAAAATTATTTGAAGCAATCATTGTTAATTATCTGAAGTACTCTATTTCCTCATCAATATCGCCATCTCAACATGGGTTTTCTACTGGAAAATCTACCGCAACTAATTTATTGCAGTTCACAACTTATGTTTCAAATGGATTTAGAGAAAATGCTCACACAGATGTAATTTACACGGATTTTAGTAAAGCTTTTGACAAAGTGTGTCATTCATTGCTCATCCGTAAACTAGGTCTAATAGGTCTTCAACCCAGTTTTATTCGATGGATATCTTCATACCTACATGGTAGAACTCAAAAAGTTATTTTCAAAAATTGTTCTTCCGATGTCATTTTCGTTCCTTCGGGCGTTCCCCAAGGAAGCCACCTTGGGCCAATTCTGTTCCTGCTATTCATTGATGATATTTCGTCTGTAATAAAACATTCTAAGATCTTATTATATGCTGATGATGTAAAACTATTTAAATCATTTTCCTCTATAGAAGATAGATCTTTCTTACAAGCAGATCTTAACAACCTTGTTCATTGGTGTAAAGCAAACTACATGCCGCTAAACTTAAAAAAATGTAAAGTTATGTGCTTTTCTCGTAGAACAGTACAACCAGCTTCTTATAAAATATCACAGCATAATCTAGATCAGGTAACTAATTTTATCGATCTTGGCGTCACAATGGACTCCAAACTCACCTTTAACCTCCATATAAACTCCACTGTCAACAAAGCTAAAGCTGTCTTTGCATTTATAAAGCGATGGTCTAAGGAGTTCAATGATCCTTACGTCACAAAAGCTCTATTTACAAGCTTAGTTAGACCCAATACCAGTGTTTTTCAGATAAAATAGAATCTGTCCAAAAGCAGTTCCTGCTTTTTGCTTTGCGGAACTTTCGTTGGGACTCAGATTACATTCTTCCACCTTACACTTCTCGTTTAAAACTCATTAATTTGCCTTCACTTTCTAGTCGTAGAGAGATGCTTGGTATAGTTTTTATGGTTAAATTAATCACTGGACTTATAAATAGCCCATGCCTTCTAAGTGAGTTATATTTTAACGTTCCATGTAGAGTATCGAGGCATTTCAAGCCACTATTTGTGAAACCTTGCAAAACAAATTTCGAATTAAATGAACCATTCCGCCGCTTATGCCATGACTTTAATAATCACTCCAGCACGTTTGACACTTCAGACTCGCTTTTTATTATAAAAAAAATAGTTCTAGCCTCACTTAATAAATGATATACAATCAGCTGATGAATTTTGTTCTGTAGCTGAATAGTTTTAGATCTCGACACCTAACAAACCCCTTCCTGTACGACTCGGCACAAAAAAAAAAAAAAAAAAAAAAAAAAAAAAAACATATCCGTGCGTCATGCGGATTGGCGCCCCTCGCGTCGGTCGGGCGGGATATGGAGGGTAAACCGTTGGGTATTATTATTAAAATGATCAGGGTGAAAAGAGAAATCGATTGAGCCATGTCCGTCCGTCTGTCCGTCCGTCCGTCTGTGAGCACGATAACTTGCGCAAAAATTGAGATATTTTGATGAAATTTGAAATGTAAGTTGGTATCAAGACAGGAACGGATGGTACTGAAAATGGGCGAAATCGGACCATGACCACGCCCACCTCCCCTATATAGTAAAAATCGGAAATTTTGTATCTCAGTCACTAATAGAGCTAGAGTGATAAAATTTCACACACGTATTGAGCTCAGGCCCTTATGAAGAAATATGGTGAAATTTTGGAAAATGGGCGGTGCCACGCCCACTTATTAAGGGGCAAACATTGAAAGTTTTATGCGTCATAACTCAGAAACCGTTGAAGATATATCGATGAAATTTAGTAGGCGTGATGTACTTACCTAGGCAAATGTTTGGACGAAAAATTGCCAAAATCGGTTGACGACCACGCCCACTTTTATATATGGGTATTATAAAGTGACCTAATAAAAGCATTTTAAGCGATATCTCTGTCAAATATAAAGATATATCATTGAAATTTTATGGAAGGTGTCCAACTATGGACATAAAACAAAAAATACAAAAATGTTGGAAAATGGGCGTGGCACCGCCTCCTTTTAGAAGCAGGAATATACGAGATTTCTGAGCCCATAACTCGACAAATAATCGATATATTATGACGAAACTTGGTCTATACACTTTCACTACTTGTAGTAATACATGTTCAAAATTTTACCAAAATCGGTTGACGACCGCGCCCACTTTTATATATGTGTATCATAAAGTGGACTAATAAAAACATTTTAATCGATATCTTTGTCAAATATAAAGATAATTCATTGAAATTTTGTGGCATGAGTTCTACAATAGATCGGAAACAAAAAATAGAAAAATTTCGGAAAATGGGCGTGGCACCGCCTCTTTTCAGACAAAGGAATCAACGAGATTTCGGAGCCCATAACTCGACAAATAATTGAGATATTATGACGAAACTTGGTTTATACACTTTTATAACTTGTGTTAATAGACACGCAAAAATTTATTGAAATCGGTTTATGACCACGCCTACTTTTTAACAAAGATATTTCTGGAACACCCTTTGGGAATTTGTAACAAGACTTCTTTGTAACTAGAAGTCATAAAGGAATGAAATTTTGCACAAAGAATAATATTCATATGCGTAGTTGGATGACTGATAAAAATGTTGAAAACGGGCGTGGCTACGCCCACTTTATGCGGCACTCGCTTTATATAAAATACACCCTATATCGAACAAACGCAAACAAACAATGAAAGTATACAGCTGAGTATCTAATGTTCGATTCCACTCGAACTTAGGCTTCCTTACTTGTTTGTTATATATAAGCAATTAAATTTTTTTGACCTTTTTTTTTTAAAACGCGATTGCAAACGATCTACCTAACCAATTTCGACAATTAAACCAGCATTTTCTTTGTTTTTAAAAGTTTTTTATTATCATATGTTTAAAAAAAAATAAAAAAAATTTTTAAGTTAAATTCTTATGAAATTTCTTGAAAGATGGTCGCAAAAATCGTGTTCTCCGCCTCCTTTCCATAAAAAAAAATTAGCCGCATGTGCAAAATTTTACTACCTATAATATTCAGAAGTCAAAAAAAATGGATCGCAATAGGGAAAAAATTAGGAATTTTTTATATGAAACTGAAATATGAAAATCTGTTCATTTAAACGCTTACAACTCTTGAACCGTGGTACGGAATCGCACGACATTAAGTACGCTTATTTACTATAATACCGTGAAGCCCTAAGACATAATCTAGCCATCATCGGAAAAGTGGGAGTGGTACCTCCCATACTGACTAATGCTTTCAACTCATGTAAATCTTTCAATATTTTTCATAAAACAGTGGCGATAGATAGATAAGTAAAGTAGATGTTGAATACATACAAAAACACTGGAACTTGTTTATTTTATTGCGAATAAAAATAAATGTACATATGTAGGTATCAAATATTTTTAGTTCTCGATCTTGCATGTGAATATACGAGATTTCTTAGCCTATAACTCGACAAATAATTGAGATATTATGACGAAACTTGGTTTATACACTTTTATAACTTGTTTTAAAAGACACGCAAAAATTTATTGAAATCGGTTTATGACCACGCCTACTTTTTAACAAACATATTTCTGGAACACCGTTTGGGAATTAGTAACGTGACATCTTTGTAATTAGAGTCATAAAGGAGTGAAATTTTGCACAAAGAATAATATTCATATGCTTAGTTGGATGACTGATAAAAATTTTGAAAATGGACGTGGCTACGCCCACTTTATGCAGCACTCGCTTTATATAAAGTACACCGTGTTTCCATCAAATGCAAACAAACAATGAAAGCATACATCTGAGTATTTCACGTTCGATTCCACTCGAACTTAGGCTTCCTTACTTGTTTTGTTTCATCTTACCAAAGATAACTATTAAACTTTCGAGTTCCATTCCCTAACTATACGGCGTGAGCGTATTAGCAAATTGTTGACTTGATCAGGGTTGCAAAACTAAATTTTCCGAAAACGAATATTGTGACATCACTTAACCAGCCCATGTTACAACATAGCACGCATCGTCAACGTTTGCAACTAAGCTGGACTTAAATATATACTATGTAAATGTATCAATGACACTTTACACTAACCACAGATAACCCTATAACATTTATTTTTATTCGCAATAAAATAAACAAGTTCCAGTGTTTTTGTATGTATTCAACATCTACTTTACTTATCTATCTATCGCCACTGTTTTATGAAAAATATTGAAAGATTTACATGAATTGAAAGCATTAGTCAGTATGGGAGGTACCACTCCCACCTTTCCGATGATGGCTAGATTATGTCTTAGGGCTTCACGGTATTATAGTAAATAAGCGTACTTAATGTGGTGCGATTCCGTACCACGGTTCAAGAGTTGTAAGCTTTTAAATGAACAGATTTTCATATTTCAGTTTCATATAAAAAATTACTAATTTTTTCCCTATTGCGATCCATTTTTTTTGACTTCTGAATATTATAGGTAGTAAAATTTTGCACATGCGGCTAATTTTTTTTTATGGAAAGGAGACGGGGAACACGATTTTTGCGACCATCTTTCAAGAAATTTCATAAGAATTTAACTTAAAAATTTTTTTTATTTTTTTTTAAACATATGATAATAAAAAACTTTTATAAACAAAGAAAATGCTGGTTTAATTGTCAAAATCGGTTAGGTAGATCGTTTGCAATCGCGTTTTAAAAAAAAAAGGTCAAAAAAATTTTAATTGCTTATATATAACAAAAAAAAATTTTGTCGCCAAAAACAACATCAGGTGTTTATTGGTGTCACAAAGAGCTTTCCAAAAGCGCGACTGCCGACCAAAACGGGAATATTTTATGTTTTGGGTGGCCCGTTTCAGAAATTCTTACCCAATTGTTAGTTGAGTTTAAGTGCAGCATTTGACATACTTATCACAGATGGTGCGGTGGCGCAGTGGTATAGCGTCTGGCATGGAAGGACCGGGTCGCAGGTTCAAGTCCCATCGATTTCAAGGTTGTTTTTTATAGGCGCCTAGGTATGAAAATTAAAAATCAGCTAAAATGGCTGCTATTTCCGGGCACAACTTCCTTCCGTTGCATCCCAAAGGAATTTCAAATTTCACTCTCCATAAAAACTGCGTAACGGCGCCTAAGAAGTTAACTTCAAAAAATCAAACATCTCACTCAAGAATTGTGTATTAATTTCAAATCATAGTCTATCACATCTATTCTACGATCCCTCGGAACTTCGATCGCGGCGACGCCGACTGCTACGACAAAACGAAAATTGGTATTCTGGGTTACGACGTTTCGAACATAAGTGTTGTTAAGTGTTAAACTATGTTCGAATCAGTGTTAGGTAGCGTTTATACGAAATCATATGTATTTTTTGACAGCACATTTGCATTTTTGACAGCAAATTTATATTTTCAGTAAGTTTTAGGTAAAATTTTCAGAAAGAATATATTAAATGGTTAAAAAATTTTTTCCATTGTTGCAGCAGCTTTTTTAGTGGAAAAATAAATGGAAAAACAAAGGAATTTGAACATTAATTTTAATTCAATTTTTTTAAATATTGCTTTCTACTGTAAAAAAAAAAGTGCTAACATATATTAAGACAGCATTTATAGAATACTGTCACCAAGTTTCATGCGAGAATACCTTGTACTTCGGAAATTAACACCGGCTAAGCTTGGATATAATGAACCAATTTAATTTATTTACAAACTACTGAGAATTTTTCAGTGAAACTTTCAGGAAATATTCTACCTTTAACACTTTCAACTATTATTAAATCATAATATTAAAGTTCTCCAAAAAGAGAATTCTGCCGGCTGAGGTTTTTTAAAGCGCGGCCGAAGGCCGGTGACGCAAAAAGGTCTTCTACACACAAATTGCTTTAACAAGGAACATATTGCACTATAATCGTCCGGCGGGAGGGACTTTTTTATTTTCTATGATAGGATCGTGGTTCATTATATAAAAATTTTCCCTTAACAGCAGTGGTACATTATTGCGATTCCCACCTTAACTATTAGTAATTTTAAATTATGAAAAACTTAACTCCCTGAACTCAATGGCAATGAAAATGCCAACTTTAGTGAAAATAACATTTGTAGCTTATTCCCACAAAGTTTCATGCGAAAACCTCTTGCAGTTGGGCTGTTTTACACTATTTATAGTACATAATATGTTATACTGATGCATCCATGGATGACGCTGCACACTGGTCGCATATCAAAACATAAAAACAAATTTGAGATCCAGGTTGCGATCCATCAAATCATAAATATGTACATATCGTATAGCAGGAATTTTGTGATTCGCCAGGATGCGTTGAGCATAAACGGACATAGAAAGTGAGCACGTTTGTTCGATTTGTTAGTTTCTCGTGCAAATGTTTGTAAATCATGTCGGATGGCGATATTTTAGACCTTTAACCCTCCGTCAGGCGCAATGTGCTGGAGCAAAATATCGAGCAGAATGTGCTTACTTGCCACACTTTTAAAACACTGAAAAAATTACTTTTAAATTTTTTGTATGTCTGGGAAATTATGACATGGTCGTTAAGGATGTGCATAAGACATATGTATATGTAAATGTTTTCTTAAAAATACTTTTATTTAATTATTTATTATTATCTTTATATATATTACGCTAAGCGATTTTTTGTAAACACCATAACTTTTACACCGTTATACTAATTTTCGAGAATGTGGTGTCAAATGAAAGGGCTTGACCAGTAGATGTGCAGGAAGGTTTAATTTTTCTGAAAAGGGTTGCCAGCTGTTCGAAAATTAAATTTTCCTGTATAGTTTGTTTGATTTTAAATTTTTTGGTACTATATGAAAAGGCCTGACTTGATATTGGGTAATTTAATAAAAAATTTACAAAAAGGGTTGCCACCTGTTCAAGAATTCTGTTTTACGCTATAGTTTGTTTGATTTTTAAATTTGAAGTGTCATATGAAAGGGCTTGACCTGATAGTGAGTAATTTAATAAAATTTTTACAAAAAGGGTTGCCACCTGTTCAAAAATTCAGTTTTTCGTTATAGTTTGTTTGATTTTTAAATTTGATGTGTCATAAGAAAGGGCTTGGCATGGAAATGAGTAATTTATTACAATTTTTACAAAAGGGTGCCACCTGTTCAAAAATCCATTTTTACGCTACAGTTTATCTCATCTTCTCATCTTTATATATATTACGCTAAGCGATTTTTTGTACGCACCATAACATTTACACCGTTATACCGATTTTCGAAAATGGGGTGTCATATGAAAGGGCTTGACCAGTAGATGTTCAGGAAGGTTTAATTTTATTGAAAAGTGTTGCCAACTGTTTAAAAATTGAATTGTCCTGTATAGTTTGCTTGATTTATAAATTTCAGGTACCATATGAAAGGGCTTCAGCTGGAAATTAGTAATTTATTACAATTTTTACAACAAGGGTTGCCAGCTGTTCAAAAATTCAGTTTTACGCTATAGTTTGTGTGATTTTTAAATTTGATGTGTCATATGAAAGGAACCTGCGTGAAAATAAGTAATTTATTATACCTTTTATAAAGAGGGATGCTACATGTTCATAATTTAATTTTTATCATAATTTTTTCAAAGAGGGTTGCAACCTTTTTAAATTTAAAGTGTCATATGAAATGGCTTTTCCGGGAATATGAAAATGCTTGACCTGAAAATGAGTAATTTATTACGATTTTTACAAAACGATTTGCCACCTGTTCAAAAATTTATTTTTACTCTACAGTTTGTCCAGTTTTCAAATTTTAAGTGTGATGAAAGGTCTTGCCCTGTAATAAAAAGAAAGGGAAAGGGAAAATGAAAGGAAATGAAATGGCGAAGGAAGGGAAGATGATAAAGGGAGGAGGAAGCGCAAATAAAAGGGAAAGGGGAAGAGAAGTACGACAAATGACCTTTTGGAGGTAGCTATATGGATAAAATATTGTAGAAAATTATTCGCATTAAAACTTTAATATGGGACTCTTCGGACAAAATCTTTGTATACAAAATCTAGGTCGACGGAAAATAAAAGTAACCACACGGAAAAAGCTATATTTTTATTTTTATTATTGGATAGTTCTGTCTGGTCTATAAACTATGGATGTCATATCCGTATAATGGGTGTTATATCCAAAAACTATTTGTAATATATGGATATGACATCCATAGCTTATGGATATAGTTTTATATAGTTCAATATAGTTTTCTCCGTACAGTAATTATGTATATGCTTAATTTTATATTTTAAATTAATTATCTAGGGGCTTAAAGCCGATATATATTCTGCCATTTTTAAGGAGAAGTCAAATTTAAAATGGCAATAAAAAATATTGTTAAATGTAGCAATAAGTGGTCCTCCACCCTCAAATTGTCGCACAGTGTAACTGAAAGCCACAGCATCGCGTGGCCGGGTTTACTAGTAATTACCTATTTCGTGGAGATCTGGAAATGCCATGAACTCTTTGAATGTGGTACAACAAACAAGACGAAGTCTTCAAGTATTTCAGCCACTTTCCGCATAGGTTGCATTTCTCAAACTCAGAGCAATCCGAAATAACAAAGTTTTCTAGCACACGCTCGTTCGGCATTTTGCTTTCACAAAACGACATTTTGAAATATTTTGAAAATAGTAGGTACGCGTAATAAAAAATTTATGTTTCTTGAAGAAAATGAACAAAGTTACTCAGTTTTCAATTAATTTTTTTTGAGTAAACAGTGATTACTCAGGATCTGATTAATCAGAATCTGATTAATCAGTATTTTTGATTAATCAGAATAATGATTAATCAAGAAATGATTTAATCGATTAATCGCACATCCCTAGTAAAAACTCGAAATTATGTTTGCCCTTTGCTGTGCTGTACAAATTTCCACAGCAACAGTCGACTATAATTTTTTGAAACTTAAGGCTGCGCAGTTGCAGTGCTGTAGAACTTTTTATTTTTTATACTTCTGCTGCACTGTTTATTTTTTAATTTTCAAATGAAAATGAAATTCAATGGAAGTGAAAAAAAAAAGTTGAAAATAATTTCAAACTCTGCTCAAAAGACTAAAAAATGACATATCTATCAATTTTAAAAATCGGATGTCAAATAACAAAGTTGCAAAAAAAAACAATTTAGAGTCCAACATAAGCTAGAAATCTTGGGGCGGACTTTTACAGCTGAAAACAGCTGGGTAATCTAACCGAGTTTTTCGTGCATAAAATATTATTTTTTTTTTTCACTTGGATAAAATCACAAAAAATAAAGTATTCATCGTGTTTGCAATAGAAAAGTCTAATTTTTAAATGAATAAAAGTTTCCTGATTTTTAAAACTTCTTATAAAAACCCTAATTTGAAAATCAAAAGTTTTGCAAAAAAATGTTTCTTCTAAATATCACTTTAGAAACCAGAATTTTTTTTATTATTTTTATTTAGTGCACGAAATAGGTTATATATTTTTCTCAAAAAAAAAATCACAACGATAAAACCCCCCACGAAAAAACTTCCTGGCTACGGCCCTGGTCTCGATGTTGTATTTGTGAAGCATTTTCAAACGGTACTTACGCTGACAACGCGTTAAGTGACCATGATACGGATACAAACTTTCCCAATGCCGACAGATACACACTTTTGCTATGTTTGTAAAAAATTAATTTGTCTCACATGTGCTTCAGTTAACTGACTTCACCAGTTGCACGTCTATTCCGGATTACGATTCACTTTCATCGGAGGTGAATCGAATCAAATGGCATTCTGCAATTCGTTTGACGTCCGATGTACGTCAGATCTTTTCGAAGTTCGGAAATCGGCATTCTGGTTCACGATGGATCGGATTTTTGACAGTTAATCGGAGCGATTTTGTCCGTCAGCTTTTGTGTGTCGGAGGTAATAGAAATTGTGATTATTTTTGGAAATATTACCAATTTAATGTAATTAAACTATGATTTTTAAATTCATGCAACATTGGTTTAGCTATGCTACTGGCCTTTCCCTTGCAAAATAAGTGAACAAAAGGAATCTGTACAATAGACTGAATAGAGGAAAATAAGTACAAGGAGCTTCAATGTATTGAACTTTTATTTAATAATAAAATTTATTTTCCTTTTTAGCAATATTTATATATTGTTGTTTAATAAAGGCTTCTGAAAATAATTTTAATTGTGTACTATTACTAGGGTTGCCATCATTTGATCAGTGCAATACTGATTTTTCGTGCCCCATATAGATGGTTTTAAAAACCTTAAGAAATACTGATTTTTTGGATTTTGTACTGATTTGTACTGATTTTAGCCGACACTTAAAAATTAATTTTTATCACCCTGCACTATTTTTAATTTTCCAACTGTTTTCATTTGACGTTTGTAACCACGAAACAATTAGGAAGGAGGCCGCAACGCGAACGTTACATGCCATGGAAACATAATTGACAGTTAACGATACGCAAACAAAAACAAAATGCCAGTAATAAAGACGATTTTCTCCGCATATATTGTTTTTTTTTGAAGGCAATGTACTGATTTTTTGGAGAAAGGTATCTGGCAACCCTAATTATTACTACGATGATGTAATACGAGCGAGTAGCGCAACTCGGGCAAAATTTCTGTGCCATGATGTACTCCTTTAAGCATTTTTTCCCGACTGTGTCTTTTTAACCCTCCGTCGGGCGCAACTGATCTGTGAGGCACAGCCCTCACATTTTTTTGTCTCATTGCTACGTTTTTTACAGTTAGCTATGCTGACACTCAGTAGTTGAATCTTTTCACGTGCTTTATACAGCAAAACAACTAATTTTTTGGTTGACTTTCAAAACGAGAAGTTATGCCGAGTTTGATCCATTGTCAACATATACAAGTACCACAGCTCATCGAAAATCGATAAAAAACAAGTAAGGAAGCCTAAGTTCGAGTGGAATCGAACATTAGATACTCAGCTGTATGCTTTCATTGTTTGTTTGCGTTTGATGGAAACACGGATTATTTTATATAAAGCGAGTGCCGCATAAAGGGGGCGTAGCCATGCCCATTTTCAACATTTTTATCAGTCATCCAACTAAGCATATGAATATTATTATTTGTGCAAAATTTCATTCCTTTATGACTTCTCCTTACAGAGATGTCACGTTACAAATTCCCAAAGGGTGTTCCAGAAATATCTTTCTTAAAAAGTAGGCGTGGTCATAAACCGATTTCAATAAATTTTTGCGTGTCTATTAACACAAGTTATAAAAGTGTATAAACCAAGTTTCGTTATAATATCTCAATTATTTGTCGAGTTAAAGGCTAAGAAATCTCATATATTCCTGTTTCTAAAAAGAGGCGGTTCCACGCCCATTTTCCAAAATTTTTGTGTTTTTCGTTTTATGTCCGCAGTTGGGCTCCTGCTATAAAATTTCAATGATATATCTTTATATTTGACAGAGATATCGCTTAAAATGTTTTTATTAGGCCATTTTATAATACACATATATAAAAGTGGGCGTGGTCGTCAACCGATTTAGGAAATTTTTCGTCCAAACATTTGCCTAAGTAAGTATATCACACGTACCGAATTTCATCGATATATCTTTAACGGTTTCTGAGTTATGACTCATAAAACTTTCAATGTTTGCCCCTTAATAAGTGGGCGTGGCACCGCCCATTTTCCAAAATTTTTGTATTTTTTGTTTTATGTCCATAGTTGGACTCATGCGATAAAATTTCAATGATATATCTTTATATTTGACAGAGATATGGCTTAAAATGTTTTTATTAGGTCACTTTATAATTTACATATATAAAAGTGGGCGTGGCCGTCAACCGATTTTAACTATTTTCCGTTCAAACGTTTGCCTAAGTAAATATATCACGCGTACCAAATTTGATCGATATATCTTCAATGATTTCTGAGTTATGACATATAAAACTTTCAAGGTTTGACCTTTAATAAGTGGGCGTGGCACCGCCCATTTTCCAAAATTTCATAAAGTTTCTTCCTAGGGGCCTGAGCTCAACACGTGGGTATAATTTCATCGTTCTAGCTATATTAGTGACTCAGATACCAAATTTCCAATTTTTTCTATATAGGAAAAGTGGGCGTGGTCATGGTCCGATTTCGCCCATTTTCAATACCAACCGTCCCAGTCTCGATACCAACTTCCATTTCAAATTTCATCGAAATATCTCAATTTTTGCACGAGTTAGAGTGTTTACAGACGGACGGACAGACGGACGGACGGACGGACGGACATGGCTCAATCGATTTCTCTTTTCACCCTAATCATTTTGATATATATAAGTCTATATCTATCTCGATTATTTCATTCTGTTACAATCTACCGTTATGTGATTAAAACTATAATACTCTGTGTACTAGTACAGCTGAGTATAAAAAGACGATATGTCATCGGCAAATGTCAAAATGGGGGACAGATTGGTATGGCGGCCGGATGTGGTTGTTGTAAGAAAAGGGACCATAATGACACGGTCGTAGCAATCAAGACAGAAACGCAATTCCGGAATTGGGAATTGAAAAAACCAATTCATAATTCCGAAAAGAAATTGAGGCTGAGTTTCTAAAATGCAATTCCCGGAGAGGGCGTAAACGCCAGCTATTCCACGAATAACATGTGCAAGAATGTAAAATCAACAACCTACAAAACAGAAAGAAGAAGAGCAACTTATATTTCATTCACGATCGTCATTGGGCCATAACAACAACTTCAAAATCAGCTGAGCACAGCTGTTCGACCTCTTTGACACACATCCCAGAGTCAAGTCACTGTTCCCCATACACTATGGTTTGATCAGAAAAGCTCATTTCGCCTTTAAGGAAGTAAAAATTACGGTATTTATAAAATAATAGTAAATAATGAAATAAATGGATTTTTTTGACAATGTTTACTTATATGTTTTATTTACATCTTTAAGCACCATATCATAATTTCCCAGATATATAAACATTTAGGGGATTCACAACCTGCCATATTGCGTCATATCGTCATAAGTCATAATATTCTGTTGTTGCATTCTAGGCTATATGTGTGCGAAATAAATACAATTCAGCACGATATGTTTTTGAGTCGTCGTATTTGATCAGCTGTTTTTGTTTACTTCTTCACAGGGCTTCGGAAAAATCTTTTATAACTATTTCCGTACAGTATTTTAATATGACATATCACTTTATGACACTTTGTGAATCACCTAAATATAATAATATGTTTATTATGTGTTTTTAAAAGTGCGCCAATTAGGCACATTACGCTTAAATTCGTCACCAAATTTTTTTCAAAATTAATGCATTAAATAAAACTAGTAAACCCGGAGGTCTGTACGGACCCCGCATTTCACGAATTTCAAAAAAAACTATCTCATTAATTTGTGCTTAATATGTGCTTAATAGGTCCCCAAATAAAAAAATTTGTGCTCAAATTTTAAGGGCGTTTTTTTTAAAAACAAAAGTGCGGGGTCCAGGTGAATGTTCCGCTGGACCCCGCACTCATTTAGGCTTAGCTTAGGAAAATATTGAGTATGCAGTTAATTTGTGCTTAATATGTGCTCAAAGAATGTGAAAAAAAATTTTTGAGAAAACTCCAGAGATGGGCATTTTTTTTTAAAACAAAAGTGCGGGGTCCAGGTGAACGTTCCGCTGGACCCCGCACTCATTTAGACTTAGCCTAGGAAAATTTTAAGTACGCAGTTAATTTGTGCTTAATATGTGCTCAAAACCTGTGAAAAAAAATTTGCGAAAGAAGTGCAGAGATGGGCATCGATACATACATGTATGTATATATGGAGGTGGGGTATATAAGACGAAGCCCACTGTGCAATTTGAAATTTGACTATCTCATTAATTTGTGCTCAATATGTGCTTAGTTTTTCCGCAAATAAAAAAATTTGTGCTCAAATTTTAAGGGCTTTTTTTTTTAAAAACAAAAGTGAGGGGTCCAGGTGAACGTTCCGCTGGACCCCGCACTCATTTAGACTTAGCCTAGGAAAATTTTAAGTATGCAGTTAATTTGTACTTAATATGTGCTCAAAACCTGTGAAAAAAAATTTACGAAAAAAGTGCAGAGATGGGCATTGATACATACATGTATGTATATATGGAGGTGGGGTATATAAGACGAAGCCCACTGTGCAATCTGAAATTTGACTATCTCATTAATTTGTGCTCAATATGTGCTTAGTGTTTCCGCAAATAAAAAAATTTGTGTTCAAATTTTAAGGGCTTTTTTTTAAAAAACAAGAGTGCGGGGTCCAGGTGAACGTTCCGCTGGACCCCGCACTCATTTAGACTTAGCCTAGGAAAATTTTAAGTATGCAGTTAATTTGTGCTTAATATGTGCTCAAAACCTGTGAAAAAAAATTTGCGAAAAAAGTGCAGAGATGGGCATCGATACATACATGTATGTATATATGGAGGTGGGGTATATAAGACGAAGCCCACTGTGCAATTTGAAATTTGACTATCTCATTAATTTGTGCTCAATATGTGCTTAGTTTTTCCGCAAATAAAAAAATTTGTGCTCAAATTTTAAGGGCTTTTTTTTAAAAAAGAAAAGTGCGGGGTCCAGGTGAACGTTCCGCTGGACCCCGCACTCATTTAGACTTAGCCTAGGAAAATTTTAAGTATGCAGTTAATTTGTGCTTAATATGTGCTCAAAACCTGTGAAAAAAAATTTGCGAAAAAAGTGCAGAGATGGGCATCGATACATACATGTATGTATATATGGAGGTGGGGTATATAAGACGAAGCCCACTGCGCAATTTGAAATTTGACTATCTCATTAATTTGTGCTCAACATGTGCTTAGTTTTTCCGCAAATAAAAAAATTTGTGCTCAAATTTTAAGGGCTTTTTTTAAAAACAAAAGTGCGGGGTCCAGGTGAACGTTCCGCTGGACCCCGCACTCATTTAGACTTAGCCTAGGAAAATTTTAAGTATGCAGTTAATTTGTGCTTAATATGTGAAAAAAAATTTGCGAAAAAAGTGCAGAGATGGGCATCGATACATACATGTATGTATATATGGAGGTGGGGTATATAAGACGAAGCCCAATGTGCAATTTGAAATTTGACTATCTCATTAATTTGTGCTCAATATGTGCTTAGCTTTTCCGCAAATAAAAAAATTTGTGCTCAAATTTTAAGGGATTTTTTTTAAAAAACAAAAGTGCGGGGTCCAGGTGAACGTTCCGCTGGACCCCGCACTCATTTAGACTTAGCCTAGGAAAATTTTAAGTATGCAGTTAATTTGTGCTTAATATGTGCTCAAAACCTGTGAAAAAAAATTTGCGAAAAAAGTGCAGAGATGGGCATCGATACATACATGTATGTATAAATACATACATGTATGAAAATGTATAACAGATCTGTATATGAGGTGGTGTGCATTACAGCCATACATGTGTGCATGACTTAATCGATTCTGTAAGCAACATTTTCGCCGCTGGGTTTATTAGGGAGAGAGAGAGTGAGAGAGTCAGTAAAAACAAATCATTCGATTTACATAGTTTTCAACCGAATTTGTGTTTGAACGTTAAGCGAAGCAACACAGTTTGACAAATTGTTTTTGCTTCAAGCAATACAATTTAGTTTTAAAATTTAAATTCATCTGCATTTGCTTTCTGGCATGACATGGCAACGGTATCGCAAGCGCACGGGGTAATAACAAGAGCTTTGTCGCCATCAGAGATTGCAGCAGCTCGCCTAAATAAAAAAAATTGTACATACGCAGTCAACTGAAAATGAGATATACAAATAATCTATGTACATATGTACACATAAAAAACGCAATGATCCCAGCAATATGTTGGCTTATATACCTAGTGTTTTTTTTTTTTCAAATTAAAACATTTGCTGCTGCGCAGTGAAAACAATGACTGGCTTTGCGATTGCATATCCGATATTTATTTCAAGTGTCATAACTCAAAGAATCGAAACCCTCTAAAAAATGTGCGAAAATCCCGAAAGAGATTTGTCCCTGATTGACCTCTTTGAGGAAAAATCTGGGATTTCATCAAAAATATATTGACCGTGTCGCGTATGCCTATGAGGAGTTGTTTGCATTACTTACACTTTTGAATTATGTATGTACATAGGTACCTACATACAATACATATGTACGTACATATGTATGTATGTACAAAAATTAGAGACATTTTCGTGTAAAGCAGTATGTAAGTTGCTCTGTACGTGTACCTACATAAATATATACATACATATGTACATACATTTTTTTAAAACGACAGTGCGGGGTCAGGTGGCTAGATACGTACCTATGTACATACATATGTATACACATATGCCTGCATACATAGATATGTACATGCATACATATATCTATGTATCGATGCCCATCTCTGCACTTTTCTCGCAAATTTTTTTTTCACAGGTTTTGAGCACATATTAAGCACAAATTAACTGCATACTTAAAATTTTCCTAGGCTAAGTCTAAATGAGTGCGGGGTCCAGCGGAACGTTCACCTGGACCGCGCACTTTTGTTTTTTAAAAAAAAAAAAGACCTTAAAATTTGAGCACAAATTTTTTTAATTGTACTTAATATGTGCTCAAAACCTGTAAAAAAAATTTGCGAAAAAAGTGCAGAGATGGGCATCGATACATACATGTATGTATATATGGAGGTGGGGTATATAAGACGAAGCCCACTGTGCAATTTGAAATTTGACTAGGCTAAGTCTAAATGAGTGCGGGGTCCAGGTGAACTTTCCGCTGGACCCCGCACTCATTTAGACTTAGCCTAGGAAAATTTTAAGTATGCAGTTAATTTGTGCTTAATATGTGCTCAAAACCTGTGAAAAAAAATTTGCGAAAAAAGTGCAGAGATGGGCATCGATACATACATGTATGTATATATGGAGGTGGGGTATATAAGACGAAGCCCACTGTGCAATTTGAAATTTGACTATCTCATTAATTTGTGCTCAATATGTGCTTAGCTTTTCCGCAAATAAAAAAATTTGTGCTCAAATTTTAAGGGCTTTTTTTTTAAAAACAAAAGTGCGGGGTCCAGGTGAACGTTCCGCTGGACCCCGCACTCATTTAGACTTAGCCTAGGAAAATTTTAAGTATGCAGTTAATTTGTGCTTAATATGTGCTCAAAACCTGTGAAAAAAAATTTGCGAAAAAAGTGCAGAGATGGGCATCGATACATACATGTATGTATATATGGAGGTGGGGTATATAAGACGAAGCCCACTGTGCAATTTGAAATTTGACTATCTCATTAATTTGTGCTCAATATGTGCTTAGTTTTTCCGCAAATAAAAAAATTTGTGCTCAAATTTTAAGGGCTTTTTTTTAAAAAAGAAAAGTGCGGGGTCCAGGTGAACTTTCCGCTGGACCCCGCACTCATTTAGACTTAGCCTAGGAAAATTTTAAGTATGCAGTTAATTTGTGCTTAATATGTGCTCAAAACCTGTGAAAAAAAATTTGCGAAAAAAGTGCAGAGATGGGCATCGATACATACATGTATGTATATATGGAGGTGGGGTATATAAGACGAAGCCCACTGTGCAATTTGAAATTTGACTATCTCACTAATTTGTGCTCAATATGTGCTTAGTGTTTCCGCAAATAAAAAAATTTGTGCTCAAATTTTAAGGGCTTTTTTTTAAAAAACAAGAGTGCGGGGTCCAGGTGAACGTTCCGCTGGACCCCGCACTCATTTAGACTTAGCCTAGGAAAATTTTAAGTATGCAGTTAATTTGTGCTTAATATGTGCTCAAAACCTGTGAAAAAAAATTTGCGAAAAAAGTGCAGAGATGGGCATCGATACATACATGTATGTATATATGGAGGTGGGGTATATAAGACGAAGCCCAATGTGCAATTTGAAATTTGACTATCTCATTAATTTGTGCTCAATATGTGCTTAGCTTTTCCGCAAATAAAAAAATTTGTGCTCAAATTTTAAGGGCTTTTTTTTAAAAAACAAAAGTGCGGGGTCCAGGTGAACGTTCCGCTGGACCCCGCACTCATTTAGACTTAGCCTAGGAAAATTTTAAGTATGCAGTTAATTTGTGCTTAATATGTGAAAAAAAATTTGCGAAAAAAGTGCAGAGATGGGCATCGATACATACATGTATGTATATATGGAGGTGGGTATATAAGACGAAGCCCAATGTGCAATTTGAAATTTGACTATCTCATTAATTTGTGCTCAATATGTGCTTAGCTTTTCCGCAAATAAAAAAATTTGTGCTCAAATTTTAAGGGCTTTTTTTTAAAAAACAAAAGTGCGGGGTCCAGGTGAACGTTCCGCTGGACCCCGCACTCATTTAGACTTAGCCTAGGAAAATTTTAAGTATGCAGTTAATTTGTGCTTAATATGTGCTCAAAACCTGTGAAAAAAAATTTGCGAAAAAAGTGCAGAGATGGGCATCGATACATACATGTATGTATAAATACATACATGTATGAAAATGTATAACAGATCTGTATATGAGGTGGTGTGCATTACAGCCATACATGTGTGCATGACTTAATCGATTCTGTAAGCAACATTTTCGCCGCTGGGTTTATTAGGGAGAGAGAGAGTGAGAGAGTCAGTAAAAACAAATCATTCGATTTACATAGTTTTCAACCGAATTTGTGTTTGAACGTTAAGCGAAGCAACACAGTTTGACAAATTGTTTTTGCTTCAAGCAATACAATTTAGTTTTAAAATTTAAATTCATCTGCATTTGCTTTCTGGCATGACATGGCAACGGTATCGCAAGCGCACGGGGTAATAACAAGAGCTTTGTCGCCATCAGAGATTGCAGCAGCTCGACTAAATAAAAAAAATTGTACATACGCAGTCAACTGAAAATGAGATATACAAATAATCTATGTACATATGTACACATAAAAAACGCAATGATCCCAGCAATATGTTGGCTTATATACCTAGTGTTTTTTTTTTTTTTTTCAAATTAAAACATTTGCTGCTGCGCAGTGAAAACAATGACTGGCTTTGCGATTGCATATCCGATATTTATTTCAAGTGTCATAACTCAAAGAATCGAAACCCTCTAAAAAATGTGCGAAAATCCCGAAAGAGATTTGTCCCTGATTGACCTCTTTGAGGAAAAATCTGGGATTTCATCAAAAATATATTGACCGTGTCGCGTATGCCTATGAGGAGTTGTTTGCATTACTTACACTTTTGAATTATGTATGTATGTATGTACATACATACATAGGTACCTACATACAATACATATGTACGTACATATGTATGTATGTACAAAAATTAGAGACATTTTCGTGTAAAGCAGTATGTAAGTTGCTCTGTACGTGTACCTACATAAATATATACATACATATGTACATACATTTTTTTAAAACGACAGTGCAGGGCCAGGTGGCTAGATACGTACCTATGTACATACATATGTATACACATATGCCTGCATACATAGATATGTACATGCATACATACATCTATGTATCGATGCCCATCTCTGCACTTTTCTCGCAAATTTTTTTTTGACAGGTTTTGAGCACATATTAAGCACAAATTAACTGCATACTTAAAATTTTCCTAGGCTAAGTCTAAATGAGTGCGGGGTCCAGCGGAACGTTCACCTGGACCCCGCACTTTTGTTTTTTAAAAAAAAAAGCCCTTAAAATTTGAGCACAAATTTTTTTATTTGCGGAAAAACTAAGCACATATTGAGCACAAATTAATGAGATAGTCAAATTTCAAATTGCACATTGGGCTTCGTCTTATATACCCCACCTCCATATATACATACATGTATGTATCGATGCCCATCTCTGCACTTTTTTCGCAAATTTTTTTCACAGGTTTTGAGCACATATTAAGCACAAATTAACTGCATACTTAAAATTTTCCTAGGCTAAGTCTAAATGAGTGCGGGGTCCAGCGGAACGTTCACCTGGACCCCGCACTTTTGTTTTTAAAAAAAAAGCCCTTAAAATTTGAGCACAAATTTTTTTATTTGCGGAAAAACTAAGCACATATTAAGCACAAATTAATGAGATAGTCAAATTTCAAATCGCACAGTGGGCTTCGTCTTATATACCCCACCTCCATATATACATACATGTATGTATCGATGCCCATCTCTGCACTTTTTTCGCAAATTTTTTTCACAGGTTTTGAGCACATATTAAGCACAAATTAACTGCATATTTAAAATTTTCCTAGGCTAAGTCTAAATGAGTGCGGGGTCCAGCGGAACGTTCACCTGGACCCCGCACTTTTGTTTTTAAAAAAAAAAACCCTTAAAATTTGAGCACAAATTTTTTTATTTGTGGAAAAACTAAGCACACATTGAGCACAAATTAATGAGATAGTCAAATTTCAAATTGCACAGTGGGCTTCGCCTTATATACCCCACCCCCATATATACATACATGTATGTATCGATGCCCATCTCTGCACTTTTTTCGCAAATTTTTTTCACAGGTTTTGAGCACATATTAAGCACAAATTAACTGCATATTTAAAATTTTCCTAGGCTAAGTCTAAATGAGTGCCGGGTCCAGCGGAACGTTCACCTGGACCCCGCACTTTTGTTTTTAAAAAAAAAACCCTTAAAATTTGAGCACAAATTTTTTTATTTGTGGAAAAACTAAGCACATATTGAGCACAAATTAATGAGATAGTCAAATTTCAAATTGCACAGTGGGCTTCGCCTTATATACCCCACCCCCATATATACATACATGTATGTATCGATGCCCATCTCTGCACTTTTTTCGCAAATTTTTTTTCACAGGTTTTGAGCACATATTAAGCACAAATTAACTGCATACTTAAAATTTTCCTAGGCTAAGTCTAAATGAGTGCGGGGTCCAGCGGAACGTTCACCTGGACCCCGCACTTTTGTTTTTTAAAAAAAAGCCCTTAAAATTTGAGCACAAATTTTTTTATTTGTGGAAAAACTAACCACATATTTAGCACAAATTAATGAGATAGTCAAATTTCAAATTGCACAGTGGGCTTCGCCTTATATACCCCACCTCCATATATACATACATGTATGTATCGATGCCCATCTCTGCACTTTTTTCGCAAATTTTTTTTCACAGGTTTTGAGCACATATTAAGCACAAATTAACTGCATACCTAAAATTTTCCTAGGCTAAGTCTAAATGAGTGCGGGGTCCAGCGGAACGTTCACCTGGACCCCGCACTTTTGTTTTTTAAAAAAAAAAGCCCTTAAAATTTGAGCACAAATTTTTTTATTTGTGGAAAAACTAAGCACATATTGAGCACAAATTAATGAGATAGTCAAATTTCAAATTGCACAGTGGGCTTCGCCTTATATACCCCACCTCCATATATACATACATGTATGTATCGATGCCCATCTCTGCACTTTTTTCGCAAATTTTTTTTCACGGGTTTTGAGCACATATTAAGCACAAATTAACTGCATACTTAAATTTTCCTAGGCTAAGTCTAAATGAGAGCGGGGTCCAGCGGAACGTTCACCTGGACCTCGCACTTTTGTTTTTTAAAAAAAAAATGCCCATCTCTGCAGTTTTTTCAAAATTTTTTTTCACATTCTTTGAGCACATATTAAGCACAAATTAACTGCATACTCAATATTTTCCTAAGCTAAGCCTAAATGAGTGCGGGGTCCAGCGGAACGTTCACCTGCACCCCGCACTCTTGTTTTAAAAAAAAAAGCCCTTAAAATTTGAGCAAAAATTTTTTTATTTGGGGACCTATTAAGCACATATTAAGCACAAATTAATGAGATAGCTTTTTTTGAAATTCGTGGAATGCGGGGTCCAGCTGTACGGACCTTAAACCCGGCCACGCGATGCTGTGGCTTTCAATTACACTGTGCGACAATTTGAGGGTGGAGGACCACTTATTGCTACATTTAACAATTTTTTTTATTGCCATTTTAAATTTGACTTCTCCTTAAAAATGGCAGAATATTATCGGCTTTAAGCCCATAGATAATTAATTTAAAATATAAAATTAAGCATATACATAATTACTGTACGGAGAAAACTATATTGATGTCACATCCATATTTATGGATAATCCTGTCTAATCCATAAGCTATGGATGTCATATCCATATATTACAAATAGTTTTTGGATATAACGCCCATTATACGGATATGACATCCATATTTAGCTACCTCCAAAAGGTCATTTGTCGTACTTCTCTTCCCCTTTCCCTTTTATTTGCGCTCTTCCCTTTATCATCTTCCCTTCCTTCGCCATTTCCGTTCCTTTCATTTTCCCTTTCTTTTTATTACAGGGCAAGACCTTTCATCACACTTAAAATTTGAAAACCGGACAAACTGTAGAGTTAAAATAAATTTTTGAACAGGTGGCAAATCGTTTTGTAAAAATCGTAAAAAATTACTCATTTTCAGGTCAAGCATTTTCATATGCCCGGAAAAGCCATTTCATATGACACTTTAAATTTAAAAAGCAACCTTCTCCAAACATAAATTTTTGGAGAAGGTTGCAACCCTCTTTGAAAAAATTATGATAAAAATTAAATTATGAACATGAAGCATCCCTCTTTATAAAAGGTATAATAAATTACTTATTTTCACGCAGGTTCCTTTCATATGACACATCAAATTTAAAAATCACACAAACTATAGCGTAAAACTGAATTTTTGAACAGCTGGCAACCCTTGTTTTAAAAATTGTAATAAATTACTAATTTCCAGCTGAAGCCCTTTCATATGGTACCTGAAATTTATAAATCAAGCAAACTATACAGGAAAATTCAATTTTTAAACAGATGGCAACCCTTTTCAATAAAATTAAGCCTTCCTGAACATCTACTGGTCAAGCCCTTTCATATGACACCCCATTTTCGAAAATCGGTATAACGGTGTAAATGTTATGGTGCGTACAAAAAATCGCTTAGCGTAATATATATAAAGATGAGAAGATGATATAAACTGTAGCGTAAAAATGGATTTTTGAACAGGTGGCACCCTTTTGTAAAAATTGTAATAAATTACTCATTTCCATGCCAAGCCCTTTCATATGACACATCAAATTTAAAAATCAAACAAACTATAACGAAAAACTGAATTTTTGAACAGGTGGCAACCCTTTTTGTAAAAATTTTATTAAATTACTCACTATCAGGTCAAGCCCTTTCATATGACACTTCAAATTTAAAAATCAAACAAACTATAGCGTAAAACTGAATTCTTGAACAGGTGGGAACCCTTTTTGTAAATTTTTTATTAAATTACCAAAATTAAAGTACCAAAAATTTTAAAATCAAACAAACTATACAGGAAAATTAAATTTTCGAACAGCTGGCAACCCTTTTCAGAAAAATTAAACCTTCCTGCACATCTACTGGTCAAGCCCTTTCATTTGACACCACATTCTTGAAAATTGGTATAACGGTGTAAAAGTTATGGTGTTTACAAAAAATCGCTTAGCGTAATATATATAAAGATAAAGATAGGAACATTTCTTTTGGTAACGCTTCATGAATTTTTCTTTGTTTCGAGCGATGGAGCTAGCAATCATATTGACACTTCCAATATTAGTTACTAATAACGTAAAAAAGCTGTTCAGTGCTACTTCTGAAAACCTGCTCGGTATTTTGTCGAGTGTCCCTACACTGGCGCTAACCACGTACGCCTGGACGTTGACAGCTACAGTGTCATACGTCCCAGTCACCGTACACTACTTAAATGATGATTTTGAGCTCCTTTCTTACACTATTGATACTTTTCAGCTGTCTGAAAAGCTTTCTGCTGAAAACCTGCCAAAATCATTAGAGAAAGTTACTAGCAATTGGGGCATAAAAGGGAGGATAAGAGCTACAGTCCATGATAATGCTAGGAATATTACGAAAGCAGTAAAGGAATCAATCCTCTTAGGAGATTCTGTTCCCTGTTTCGCCCACACCTTACAGCTTGCTTTAAAAAATTCCTTGCAGTGTGCTGAAAAAGGTACTGACAAGGCGACGAAAATTGTTGGATACTTTCGCCACTTTGCATATATACGCCTTTGCTTTAAATAAAAAAATCGAAGTAGATCCTGCAATTGAAAAATAACGTTTTGTTTCATTTTTATATAAATAAAATAAGCAAAATAAAATTTCTGATTAATCGGCTTATAATTAGTCATATTTCGGATTAGTCAAATTATTTAGATTCTGATTAATCAAAACGTAATTAATCAGGAAAAAATTGTTTCTGATTAATCAAAAATGAGTAAATTATGATTAATCAATTAATCATGTTTCGATTAATTACCACGTATGATTAATCGATTAATCGCACATCCCTAGTTTTTACAGCACTGATGTTATTGTTTTTTTTTTTTTTAATTTATGGGAACACAGTCGAAATTGTAATGTACAAAAAAAACCCAATTTTAAAAAGCCGCACTTAAAACTAAAATTCTGTTTATCTGTGCTTTGCTGTCGACTGATCTGTTTGAAATTACACAGAAAAGCAACAGCACAAATAAACAAACAAATATATTCGACTGTTCTGTGCTTCGAATACAGATATTTTCAAAGGAAATCGAAATTCAAAAGATCTCAAAAAATTATGATAACTTTCGCAGAACAGCAACAGCTTATTTTTTGAGACTGTTGGTGTTATGCTGGCAAACAGGGCTTGGGAAGCTATATATTTCCCTCTAATGTCCTTTGATCTGTGAAGTCGTTTTCATATAGTTGGGTCACCTAGCCGAGCTTTTCGACCATAAAACATCCTTTTTGTTTCACTTGGAAAAAATCGCCAAAAATAAAGTATTCATCGAATCTTTTTAATATTACGCTGAAAATGTTTGCAATAAAACAGAATAATAAAGAGGCGGTGCCACGCCCATTTTCCAAAATTTTTGTGTTTTTCGTTTTATGTCCATAGTTGGACTCCTGCCATAAAATTTCAATGATATATCTTTATATTTGACAGAGATATAGCTTAAAATGTTTTTATTAGGCCACTTTATAATACCCATATATAAAAGTGGGCGTGGTCGTCAACCGATTTTGGAAATTTTTCGTCCAATCATCAATATATCTTCAATGGTTTCTGAGTTATGACTCATAAAACTTTCAATGTTTGCCCCTTAATAAGTGGGCGTGGCACCGCCCATTTTCCAAAATTTTTGTGTTTTTTGTTTTATGTCCATAGTTGGACTCATGCGACAAAATTTCAGCGATAGATCTTTATAGTTGACAGAGATATGGCTTAAAATGTTTTTATTAGGTCACTTTATAATACACATATATAAAAGTGGGCATGGCCGTCAACCGATTTTAACTATTTTCCGTCCAAATGTTTGCCTAAGTAAGTAAATCACGCATACCAGATATCATCGATATACCTTCAATGGTTTCTGAGTTATGACATATAAAACTTTCACTGTTTGGCCCTTAATAAGTGGGCGTGCCACCGCTCATTTTCCAAAATTTTATCAAATTTCTTCATAGGGGCCTGAGCTCAACACGTGGGTAAAATTTCATCGCTCCAGCTATATTAGTGACTGAGATACCAAATTTCCGATTTTTTCTATATAGGAAAAGTGGGCGTGATCATGGTCCGATTTCGCCCATTTTCAATACCAACCGTCTCAGTCTCGGTACCAACTTGCGTTTCAAATTTCATCTAAATATCTCAATTTTTGCGCGAGTTAGAGTGTTTACAGACGGACGGACGGACAGACGGACGGACGGACATGGCTCAATCGATTTCTCTTTTCACCCTGATCATTTTGATATATATAAGTCTATATCTATCTCGATTATTTCATTCTGTCACAATCCACCGTTATGTGATTAAAACTATAATACTCTGTTACTAGTACAGCTGAGTATAAAAATACCCAAATTGTCAGCAGCAAACGCTGGTGCATTGAAATAACTCCCAAATAAATCCACGCCCATTTTCCAAAATTTTTCTATTTTTTGTTTCCAGTCTATTGTAGAACTCATGCCACAAAATTTCAATGAATTATCTTTATATTTGACAAAGATATCGCTTAAAATGTTTTTATTAGGCCACTTTATAATACCCATATATAAAAGTGGGCGTGGTCGTCAACCGATTTCGCTAAAATTTTCAACATGTATTGCTACAAGTAATAAAAGTGTATACACCAAGTTTCGTCATAATATATCAATTATTTGTCGAGATATGGGCTCCAAAATCTCGTATATTCCTGCTCCTAAAAGGAGGCGGTGCCACGCCCATTTTCCAAAATTTTTGTGTTTTTTGTTTTATGTCCTTAGTTGGAATCTTGCCATAAAATTTCATTGATATATCTTTATATTTGACAGAGATATCGCTTCAAATGTTTTTATTAGGTCACTTTATAATACCCATACATAAAAGTGGGCGTGGTCGTTAACCGATTTTGGCAATTTTTCGTCAAAACATTTGCGTAAGCAAATATATCACGCGTACCAAATTTCATCTATATATCTCCAATAGTTTCTGAGTTATGACTCATAAAACTTTCAATGTTTGCCCCTTAATAAGTGGGCGTGGCACCGCCCATTTTCCAAAATTTCATCAAATTTCTTCATAGGGGCCTGAGCTCAACACGTGGGTAAAATTTCATCGCTCCAGCTATATTAGTGACTGAGATACCAAATTTCCGATTTTTACTATATAGGGGAGGTGGGCGTGGTCATGGTCCGATTTCGCCCATTTTCAATACCATCCGTTCTCGTCTTGATACCAACTTGCATTCCAAATTTCATCAAAATATTTCGATTTTTGCGTGAGTTATCGTGCGTACAGACGGACAGACGGACGGACGGACAGACGGACGGACGGACGGACATGGCTCAATCGATTTCTCTTTTCACCCTGATCATTTTGATAAAAAAAAAAAATTAAGTTTTTTGTAAAAAACTAATTTTATTTAAAAAAAAAATATTATAAACATATATTTTTGTTACTGAAATCAAAATTACCTTTAATTTGATATATAAAATGTTATATAAATGTGTATAATTAATAAGAAAATTTGTGTGAATTGGAAAGCCAATGCAGAAAAGTGTTTGACAATTTTTATTTAAAAATACCAAAACTTAATAAAAATCGCGCGGTGTACTACACAGAAGGACATCACCGTGGCGGTAGCCACGGTTAGGTTGTATATCCGGACTTTGGTGGCGTAGCCCAGGGTTATTTTAAATAAGCGTGGCCGAAGGCCACCAACGCAGAAAAGTGTTTGACAATCTTTATTTAAAAATACCAAAACTTAATAAAAATCGCGCTGTGTACTACGCAGAAGGACATCACCGTTGCGGTAGCCACGGTTAGGTTGTATATCCGGACTTTGGTGGCGTAGCCCAGGGTTATTTTAAATAAGCGCGGCCGAAGGCCGCCAACGCAGAAAAGTGTTTGACAATTTTTATTTAAATTTGGTGTTACACAATTTTTTCCCCAAACGGCAACACCCAACCCAACTCCCAACGGCAATCCTGGCGAGTGTTCGGTGAAATTTGTATTGGAAATATCGGAACTTTAACGACGTATATCTCGGGAACCATAGGCCTCCGAAGGGTGGGGTTTTCAGTTTCGTGATCCCCTCCGCCCCCCCTACCCCCTAAAAAAACGTTTTTTTCTAGCCGGGGTATCGTCGTCTAAAATTTTACCGTGAAATATACCATTTTTTCCATATGCCGTTCGTATGAGCATATACGTGGTTTCCAATTCACACAAATTTTCTTATTAATTATACACATTTATATAACATTTTATATATCAAATTAAAGGTAATAGAATTCTCTTTTTGATTTCAGTAACAAAAATATATGTTTATAATATTTTTTTTTTAAATAAAATTTGTTTTTTACAAAAAAACTTTATTTTTTTTATTTTCTCAATTTTCTAACAAACTATTTACTATAAGCATATACATATCATAAAAAAGTGTTTTTAATTACCTTTCCAACAGTGCTTTGCATTTTAAAATCGGTAAAGAACTTTTCGAGATATTCGCATTTCAAAATTTCGAAAATTTTACCTTCAACCCCCTCTAACTCTCCTCATATCGGCGAGCCCCAAAAAAAAATTACACCATTGAAATCAGGAAAAAAGGGCGGACCACGCCCACTTTTTTGTTTTTTTCTAGCTAAACGGTCGGTATTCTGAACTTGTTCCGAATACCTAATCAAAGTAAGTTCCCCTGGTCGCTTTCGCGAGAAGTGCAGTGCCACGAAGTATGTATCCGCTTTTCTATGGTCCTTCTTCGCCGTAAAGATAGGCACCTATGGTGATAATATTCAATAAATAAATAGCTAAATAAAGAAAAAAAAATTTGTTTGTGAAACAAAACATGAAATAGATACATAATAAAATTATAACACCTTCAAAAAAAAATAGCTACAAAAAAAGTGGAAAACGCGCGCAATAATTTCAACATACATACCTACAAACATGTGAACACATAAAAGAGTAAAAGTGAAAAAGTTGGTAACAAAAAAAAAAAAAAAACATACTATAAATATATAGATAAATATATACAAAAATACATATATACAATCAACAAAAGCTTAAATACCTAAATAACACAAAAAACGGGCGCGACGCGCTAATAACACAAAAATAACAACAAACCAACAACATACCAACAACCAGCGTTGCGTGATTCGAATCAATTTTGATTTTAAATCAACTTTCAAATAAAGAATCAACTTGATTCGTGATTCAAACTATTTTCAAATAAAAGATAATTTTTATTTGTGATTCATTTCTCAAAAGAATCAAAAATACCCTTTGATTCGTGATTCAAACCATTTTCAAATCAAAGATAATTTTTATTTGTGATTCGTTTCAAAAAAGAATAAAAAATACCCTTTGATTCGTGATTGAAACCATTTTCAAATCAAAGATAAATTTGATTTGTGATTCATTTCTCAAAAGAATCAAAAATCTTTTTTGATTCTTGATTCAAAAAATATCTTTGATTCGAATCAAATTTTTGATTCGAATCAAAAATTTTATTCGAATCAAAAATTTGATTCGAATCAAAAATTTATTACGAATCTTGATTCAAAATATATTTTTGATTCGAATCAAAAATTTTATTCGAATCAAAAATTTTATTCGAATCAAAAATTTTATTCGAATCAAAAATTTATTTAGAATCAAAAATACTGTAGCATATCAGAATTATTCAAGTACCTTCTCGGTAACTTAAAACACAAAAATGTATAAAATGCACCAAAAGTGCAACAACAGCCAAATTGTATGCTGACGCCAAATATATATATGTGTATGTATGTATGTACATATATACATATTTCTGACTGTCGTATTTACGCTTGTGCTACGCCGTACGTACATACATACATATGTATGGATGTGCATATGCCCTGTAAAAATCATAGGATTATATGATCCATTTTGCGGTAGGTAGGAGTACTTTCAAAGTGATCATAAACATAGACCCAAGCGAGCGACTTGTTTATCTGCATCGGCTCGTAGTTAGCCGAACATTGCTACGAAAACGAAATGTATGTACATATATAGCGATAACGACGAAGCAAGTGCATACATTTGTATGTATGTATGTATGTACATATGCATGCTCGTTTGAACGTGCACGATTCAGTAATAAAGGGTAGGGATGCAAATTTTGAGGACCAACATCGATACATCGATGTTCGATGTATCGAAAAAATTATGCGACACAAAAAATGCTGGTGATTGCGCTAGAAAAATTTTATTATTTTATTTTAACTAAAGAAAAGCTTACTTATGAATGTATGTAAATTGAATTGGCAGTCTTTCAAAACTGTTCAGAGATTATTAAATTTCATTAATTTTAGTACCTACTCCGTAAATTAATCCCATGTGGGTAATCCTTGGATTACTCGGGTGTCATGCGGAAATGGGAGTATGTGATCCCTGCCTGGGACATCGCAATGTTAAATGGACCATATTTTTTATATGAAATGTGGCAGGTTGAGGATTACTCGGTTGGTCCATAGCGAGTACTCTATACACGCGTGCATGGGGTACTCGGCTTTTTTGCAGGGGGCTCTTGGGTGCATATGCATACATACATATGTATGTATATACCCTATAACACAGTGATAGTCATTTGATATATCATTTGAGGTGCACGTTTGATGGAAATTTCTGTCACACACTGCCTACAAGTTTCCATCATTTTTATATGGACGGTATGAAAAATGTGATTTATGTGTTCTCCAAATGATGTATCAAATGACTATCACTGCTATATGTGTTAGTGTTTGCTGAGAATGTGTTGGAGTTTCCATCATTCCTGTCTTACAGGGTATGTACATATGTATGTACATATCTACATATAAGTAAGAATTAGAGTAGATATATGTACATGTATTATAGTAAATAAGTAGTACATAAGAAATTTTGTGTATAGGTAAATAAGAATCAATTTTACCAATAAATTCACTGATTGAATTGCTGTTCGTAAAGCAACACATCAAACCACTTTCGTTTAATTTGAACGGGTTTAAAATATGCATATGTATGTACCTATAGTGAATCTAAAATATATGTATTTCAAATAAAAGATACTTTTAGTACGAGATCATTTTGGGTAAATGCATTATTATTATTTATTTTTAAATTCTGTTATTTTATTCTTTTTTTGGGTTCATTCAATGTATGTAAAATATATAAAATATAAGTACATAAGTAAGTACATGTGTGTGGATATGTATAAGAGTAATTTACATATGTATGTATATTCATTTACATATTAAGGGGTAAGTACATATGTACATACATCATATATATGTAAGTATGTACATATGTATGTGTTAGATTACATCTGTATTTTATATGGAAATGAAGTCAGGAGGTAAGTGTTGGTCCCCATGCGAAAAAAAAGTTATAAAAGTCCACCCTAAATTTTAAGCTAATGCTGAGAGGGTTAAGAAACAAAAAAACGAATGGGAGTTGTTTTTAATATTTTCGTTTTTCAACAAAACCACAACAACGAAATCAAACTCTTATATACATGCATTATTAAAAGTCGTTTAAGTAACAATGAAAAAGAATAATTGAAAACCACTGGTTGAATTTAAAAGTATATGAGTTACTATACTTAAAACAATTCTACATACCCAGTAAACTTCAATCGAAAATGGGCAAGCTCGAAATTGATATTAGAGGCATGCTCTAGAAGACATTTTTCATAGAATTTAATGCAGAATCCGATTTTTCTACGAACAGTATGGCTTAGAAAATTGACCCAGCCTAACGTATGCACATACATATTTACATATCGAAACCACTCTTTGTATGCATACACCCATATATGTAATACTTCTATATTGCTAACAACCTATCTAATCAATGTGTTTCAGTTACGCTATTCATGAACTCGGTTCCGACTACATATGTAATTTGTGCGCATGCGTCAACACAAGCAAAAGTCGTGTATGTGAATATATGTCACATACACATTTGTAAAATTGTAGTAGCATTACAAAAAAAAAACATTAGGGGGTTAAAAAGGGGTCGTTATTCCCTTCATATAAAAGTTTCATGATCGTTATAAAAACACAAAGCAGTAGATTAAACAATGAAATGCCAATCTTTCGAAAACAAAATAATGTATTTATTATTTCAACGTATTTCACAACCAAATAACTTATGCACTTTTACTCATCACAAAATACTTACGCATATAGGGATATATTATTAATTTTATTTCTTTTTTTGTTACAAATCAAGCATCGATGCGACATTTTTAATACAATTTTTCTGTTGCTTTCAATATTTTGGTCAGCAATTCACTCAAACGAATAATTATAATATGCCACTCTCTCACGAACGCAAATACACAGTGACAATACATTCAAAAACGAAACGTACAATGCCTCGCACAAATTCGCGAATGCAAAGGAATATTCGCGAACGTTCAATGGGCGCTCTTTGAAAACTCATTTTATGCGCTCGTGAGCGTACAATGATATAATATGTACTATCAAAATATATGTACCTATTCATACCCAATATGCAGAAGTATGTATGTATGTACATATGTACATATGTATGTACAAATTAATAAAATCTGGACTTATTTTTTGAACTCATGCTCAATTGTTGAAATCCAGTTTTCAAGTAAAATGTATCCAAAATATCTTTGTTAAATAAAATACTTATTTCTGTGGTTCCCTTTGTTTTTGGAAACAAAAGTTTAACGACGCCCATGGAATCTTGCTTCCCTTTCTAACAGTATATCGTTACTGTGATGTTTGACGAACAAAACAATTGAATACTAGCAATATAGAAGTATTACATATATGCATACACCTAACCATAATTCATTCATCCTTTCATTCAATTATTCGTTATATACCTACATATATGTATGTAAGTATATACATATATATGTATGCACAAATGCTTGGCTAAGCAACTGCGAAAATCTGCTTGCATTTCCTCCCATACAACGTAGACGTTTGTTGAAATTTTAGATTTTTTGCATTTCAACTCGCGGGGGTGGTGGGATCACGTACTAAGTATTTTTTTATTTGAAATAAAGTTTTGATTCAAAATAATTTTTTGATTCGAATCAAACTTTTGATCAAAAATTTGATTCGAATCAAAAATTTATTAAGAATCTTGATTCGAAATCAAGTTTGAATCAAGAATCAAAAAAGATTTTTGATTCTTTTAAGAAACGAATCACAAATCAATTTTATCTTTGATTTGAAAATAGTTTGAATCACGAATCAAAGGGTATTTCTGATTCTTTTGTGAAACGAATCACAAATAAAATTTATCTTTGATTTGAAAATAGTTTGAATCACGAATCAAAGGGTATTTCTGATTCTTTTTTGAAACGAATCACAAATAAAAATTATCTTTGATTTGAAAATATTTTAAATCAAGAATCAGAAAATATTTTTGATTAATGATTCAGTCAAATCAAAATCACGCAACCCTGTTTTGATATATATAAGTCTATATCTATCTCGATTATTTCGTTCTGTTACAATCCACCGTTAGGAAATCAAAATTATAATACTCTGTGTACTAGTACAGCTGAGTATAAAAATGAAAAACTCCAACTATTTTCATACAAAATATGACTTATTTCGTTATGAAATAACTCGCATTGTGTTGGAACTTATTTCATTTACTTCTTTGGGAGTTATTTACACAGCTATTCTACAATCCCTCGGAACTCCGATCGCGGCGACGCCGGCTGCTACGACAAAACGAAAATTGGTATTCTGGTTTACGACGTTTCGAACATAAGTGTTGTTAAGTGTTAAACTATGTTCGAATCAGTGTTAGATAGCGTTTATGCGAAATAATATATATTTTTTGACAGCACATTTGTATTTTTGACAGCAAATTTATATTTTCAGTAATTTTTAGATTAAATTTTCAGAAAGAATATATTAAATGGCTAAAAAATGGATTCCATTACTGCAGCAGCTTTTTTAGTGGAAAAACAAATGGAAGAACAAAGGAATTTGGACATTAATTTTAATTCAATTTTTTAAAATATTGCTTTCTATTATAAAAAAAAAAAGTGCCAACATATATGAAAACGGCATTTATAGAATAATGTCACCAAGTTTCATGCGATAATACCTTGTAATTCGGAAATTAACACCGGCTAAGCTTGGATAGAATGAACCAATTTTATTTATTTACAAACTACTGCGAATTTTTCAGTGACACTTTCAGGAAATATTCTTTGGATGATAATTCATCTACCTTTAACACTTTCAACTTTTATTAAATTATAATATGAAAGTTCTCCAAAAGGAGAATTCTGCCGGCTGAGGTTTTTTTAAAGCGCGCCCAAAGGCCGGTGGCACAAAGAAGTCTTCTACACACACATTGCTTTAACAAGGAATATCTCTTGCGCTATAATCGTCCGCGGGAGCGACTTTTTTATGATCTGTGATAGGATCGTGGTTCATTATATACAAATTTTCCCTTAACACCAGTGGTAAATTATTGCGATTCCCACTTTAACTATTAGTAATTTAAAAATAATGAAAAAAACTGGACTCCATGAACTCAAGGGCAATGAAAATGCCAACTTTAATGAAAATAACATTTACAGCTTATTCCAACAAACTTTCATGCGAAAACCTCTTGCAGTTGGTTTGTTTTACACTATTTATAGTGATATCTTATACTGATGCAATGCATGGATGACGCTCCACACTGGTCGCATATCAACAAGTTTTTATGGATCGCAAAACATAAAAGCAAATTTGAGATCCAGGTTGCGATCAATCAAATCATAAATATGTACATATCGTGTAGCAGGAATTTTGTGACTCGCCAGGACGCGTTGAGCATGAACGGTTATAGAAAGTGAGCACGTTTCTTCGATTTGTTAGTTTCGCGTGCAAATGTTTGTAAATCATGTTGCAAGGCGATATTTTAAATCTTTAAAAAGACACAGTCAGGCAAAAGTGCTTAAAGGAGTACATCTTGGCACAGAAATTATGCCCGACTTGCGCTACCCACTCATGCTACATGATCGTAGCAATAATACACAATTAAAATTATTTTCAGAAGCTTTTATTAAACAATAATATATAAATATTGCTAAAAAGGATAATAAATTTTATTATTAAATAAAAGTTCAATACGTTGCAACTCCTTGTACTTATTTCCCTCTATTCAGTCTATTGTACTAAAGCAGATTCCTTTTGTTCACTTATTTTGCAAAGAAAAGGCCAGTAGCATAGCTAAACCAAGCCCGTTTTGTATAATAATGTTGAATAAATTTAAAAATCATAGTTTAATTACATAAAATTGGTAATATTTCCAAAAATAATCAAAATTTCTATTGCCTCCGACACACAAAAGCTGACGGAAAGAATCGCTCCGATAAACTGTCAAAAATCCGATCCATCGTGAACGAGAATGCCGATTTCCGAACTTCGAAAAGATCTGACGTTCATCGGACGTCAATCGAATTGCAGAATGCCGTTTGATCCGATTCACCTCCGATGAAAGTGGATCGTAAACCGGAATAGATGTGTTAATCCCTTTTATGTGCGAGTTTTTTCACTGCTACGCAAACGCTTTCAATGGACTTTCAAGACAATTAAAGTTCTGAATTGTATTTCTTATTTGTGTATGCATGTACGAGAATGTACAATTACACTGATAGAGGGCACTTATTTTTAAAATTTCCCATATAAATATGTATGTACGAGTATATGAAAAATATACATTAAAAATTTCAATTTTCTTAAATTATTTGTATATATGAGAAAATAAGGATCCATGACATTTCAGTACTTCAATATATAGAATATCAGTATCTTTTGTTTATAAATCATTTATTTGTTGAGTCTAATAAATAACAACCATTTAATCTACTTAAATTCAAAAATATAAGAGAATTGGTCCACCGAACCATATAACCCTTGGTTCATTATTTCAACACATTGCACTCAAAACAAATTTCTCTCGATCAAAGACATAATTTTCCTTATTTTGAACACGCGTCCCAATACAAAATTTTCTTTGTTTTGTGTAAATTTTCTCAGAAATGTGGAAAAAACATAAAAAAACATTCAAACAAATTCGTTGCCATGGGAATTTGTATGGGAATTTAATTTCTCAAAATGAAAGAAATCAAGTCTTCAAAACAAGGAAAGTTGGGAATGGAATGGCGCTTAAAGAATTTTTCACTATTTTAATGTATGAATTTTTTCAAAACAAGTATATGAAACCATGGTAACGCATGTAACAACAATATTTTATAAACCTTTTAACATGTTTTAAGGAAAATTTACTCAAAACAAAGAAAGTAGTGTTCAAAATAGGTAAACAATTTCTTTGACCCCTCCATATATTTTTTTTCTCTCAGTGTGTGACACGGGTTAACGTTGACCAATTGAGCAAATATTAAACGGGGAATATTTTCTTCGTACATGAAGCCATTTCATGGGGTAACGTCTCAAAAAAGTAGAAAAAATCTTTTCCATAGGCGTAAGGGCCGCTCTAATGTACATATCGCACCCTAAAAGCCTATTCAGATTGGCATGATTTAAGGGTTATTTAGGCAAAAATCGTTGTTTCGGCGTGGATTACCCTTCAATAACGTTGTTTCGCCATACAAAAATGCCTGCCGAAATTACCCTTGAAACGCGCATTTCGGCGCAAATACTCACGAAATTACTCTGCAATCGGTCTCTTCTCTAAATTTTATCGACTATAATCGAAAACATCTTTACCAATCGCTAATATTTCACATTAGCTGTGTTTTATTTTAGCGCATATACATCTGCGCTAAAATAAAAACACGGCTATCTATTAAATTTTTTCGCGACGGTTTCTTAGATATATGTACATATTCTCACTGTATATTGCATAAGCGATTCTTTAATTATAAAAAAATTAATTTGGTGAGAGTATTTTATTAATGATATTTTCATTTAAGTTGATCATGTAAAAATTTTTATTTGGCGCAGGAACAGCGTAACTGAAAAACGACTAAATGAAATTACTCAAAAACGCGCGTGATTTCTGAAAGTAATTTCGCCTATTCAACGTAATTTCAAATGCAATCCGATTAGGCTTTAAATCATAGAGTGACACAACTCAAAATTAAAAAATTTTCAGGAGAGCCAAAACACTTTTACTTTTATATAGGCAAGTAGCTGACTTTGTCTGCGGAACTTAATATCTCAATGCAGCGGGTTCGGTTTTGTACCCGAGTTCCCCATTTCATAACAAACACACGTTACAAAAATTAACAAAAAACGGACCATAAATAGGGATTTTCTGAACATCTCGACCCCACCGCCACCTATCGGGTTAATTTTTTATAACAGAGTTATTGATTACATAACAAACATACCTGCCAAAAACGAACAGAAGCGGATACGAATTTTGCAAATATAGCGACCTCAGCGCCATCTAGCGAGAAAAATATAGCCTATATGGAGAGGACTTATCCAAAGAATAAACTGTCAAAATTTGGCAAAAATCCGACCACCAGTTTTTGAGCCATTTCCTCACAAAAAAAACTCCTACAATTTTATATATATAGATGATATGGGAAAGGCCACTTATAACAGTTATTTTTCAGTTAAAAAAAGACTGATGGAAAAGATTTTTTGACAGTCGATAGAGTTATATTCTATGTACCGATTTACAAAAGAAACCCGATTTCGAAAAATTTTGAGTTGTATCACTTTATGATTTAGGGTGCGATATGTATATTAGAGCGTATCACAAAAAAAAGTTCGCCGTACGCCTCCCCCCCCCCCCCCCTATTTTATCTTTTTCAAAAACATTTCCGGAAAATTTTTTCATTTTTTTGGATGCCGCTAGATGTCGCTATAACTCATTATTTTCTTATCTTCGGCATTTATGGTCCGATCCCTAAGTTTGATACACCAATCTTTTGGCTTGAGAGGAGGGTCTCTGCTTTATAATTATATTAACCATGTGTGCGCCATTGGGTCACTTCCACCCAGTATTTAGTTTATACCACCTTAGTGTAACTTTTTTTGCCAGCATGTTAAACGTCGCACTATGACGCTTTTTGACTTTTTTCGTTGCAAAAATCATAACTTTTGAACCAATAGAGATATTTCAAAGATTTACACTGCATCTGAAAGCTAATTATTAGAACTTTTTGTGGTAGAAAATTCATAGGCCCACAATAACAGGGTGCCTCAAAATAATTCGGCAAAATTAAAAATTTTTATAAAAATGCAAAAACAAGAATTTGTAAGTTCAAAATTATTGAAAAAAAATAAGGAAATTTGGTTTATAAAGTTTCATTTGAGCGTTAGACCAGATAAGTCAACTATTTTGGCAAAGGGATGCTCTCATTATTTGTTTACGTTTGACGGAAGCACGGTGTATTTTATATAATGCGGAAACCGCTTAAATTGGTCGTAGCCACGCCCATTTTCAAAATTTGCATCAATTATCCGACTAAGCATATACATAGTATTGTTAGTGCAAAATTTCATTCCTTTTTGACTTTTAGTTACAAAGATTTCACGTCACAAATTTCACAAGTCCATTTTAGAAATGTTTTTGTAAACAAATAGGCGTGGTTATAAACCGATTTCGCTAAATTTTTTAAAGTATATTAGCACAAGTAATAAAAGTATATTAGCACGAGTAATAAAAGTGTAAGCACTAAGTTTCGTCATAATATATCAATTATTTTTGGAGTTATGGGCTCCGAAATCTCGTAGATTCCCTTGTCCAAAAAGGGGCGGTCCCACGCCCATTTTCAAAAATGTTTTTGTTTTTTGTTTCCGGTCTATAGTGGGACTCATGCCACAAAATTTCACTGAATTATCTTTATATTTGACAACGATTCCGCTTGAAATGTTTTTATTAGGCCACTTCATAATTTTTATATACAAAATTGGGCGTGGTCGTGAACCGATTTTGCTAAAATTTTGAGCATGTATTACCGCAAGCCATAAAAGTGTATACACTAAGTTTCGTCATCGTATATCAATTATTTGTCGAGTTTTGGGATCCGAAATGTCGCATATTCCTGCTTCTAAAAGGAGGAGGTGCCACGCCCACGACTTATAAAAATTTCAAATTTTGTCCTTTAATAAGTGGGCGTGATGCAGCCTATTTTCGAAAGTTTTAGAATATTTCTTTATAACGGCCCGATCTCATTACGTCGATGAAATTTAATCACTCAGGCTATATTAGTGACTGAGATATCCATATATGTACCTGCCCGGACGCGTATTTGTACCCAAGGTTGTTTTACTTTATTTGATGTAAAAAGTAAAATCGCAGCTGGACGCAGGTAAACCTTATGAATTCTGGTAAAGGAATATTCCACAAATTACCACTGTTAATGTCGCAAATACCTTTTTTGACCTTTTTTTCCAACAAAGTTTGAAAAATGGCCTAACAATAGGCTTTTCGAAAAACAGATATATCCGACAACTTTTACCAGAGAACAAGAAATTTGTTTTTTTTTTAACACGCTTTTATTAGCTTCACCTGTATGTATGTATGTATGTATGTATGTATGTATGTATGTATGTATGTATGTATGTATGTATGTATGTAACTTCATCCCATCCTAAAAGTTGCAAACGTTTAACTCAATTATTATTTTTTTGAAACATTCACTTTACTTTTATTGTGTTCTCTCCTCTATTATTTCTATCCACCTCCGGATTCGAAACGTGACATCAACATGGGATTCAACCCAACGACATCATATAATGAGATTCAACATTATACTCTATGCTTCATTGTGGCTTTTATGTTACCTCTCTTCAAAATAGCCTCTATGAATTTCATTAAATTCACTCCCGTATGCAAGCCAATAACAGAGAACGTAGATGAACAGAGAAGTTGCAACCAGGGATGCCACTTTTGGGTTTTTCCTACCAAAACTGGTAGGTTTTATTCCTTTTGGTAGGTTGGTAGGACAATTTGAATTTTGGTAGGTTTTTGCCTTCGTTCAACTAACATCGCGGATTTGGTACATTTGGTCACTTTGCCACAACACTGTGAGAAAACGTGTGAAGTTACGTGTCTTCTCAGCAGAGTTTTGTCACAAAACTGCTAAATAGAAACGTTTTCTTTGAGCTTCAAGTACACTTGCCCCCACAGACACAACTGGAGGAGATTGAAAACAGAAAGGCATCTGATTGGCATCTGGTATTTTACGCTATATGAAGCAAACAAGGTTGTTCGTCTACATGGTGTGTAATAAAGAGCTCTATGTGGTATCACAACAGACCATCAGGCCTACTGTGTAACCTAATACAAACGCACGCCGTCAATTTACTGTCCAACATTTCTCATGCCCACACAACTTGTATGGGAGTAACCGAACTTGAACGGCGTGCGTAAAAAGCAAACTCGACGCCCAATTTTTGTTTTGCGTGACAGTTGCAATTAAGCATTGTGGGTGATTGTTTGCAAAAAAATTTACACTTGCTTTTGATATCGTGTTACACAAAATAACAAGATTTTCTCTGATTTTCTATATTTTTCTATTTCTTTATCTGTAAACGCACGCAAGTCAATTTAGGTTCAACGCATATGAAAAATTTGCGTGCGTGCGTTAATTGACGACTTGCGTTTTTATTTCTTTACACAGTTACCTAGGTAGTAAATGTATTTGCTGTACCAAGAGGAAACAATGTCCGCTCTTTCCCTCGATAAATCTTCTTACGTTTCCATCAGGATCAGTTGCTTGCCCTAATTATTCCTCAAATGTTATTCCACAAAACGTAAATCCTGATTTCCTCCGTACTGGACGAGCGGTGGCAGCCACTAATAAATACCCAATCCAACCTTGTCCGAATATCATTTAACACCAACGCAAGTTTTAGTTTATCTGGAAACTGCTGTTTCTTCCTCTTTTCCTTCACATTTTTATCACTCATTCTAAAATTAATTGAAATCTGTACAAATAATATTAAGGCCGTTGGCAACTTACAATCTTGCATGACAAGCAGTGCATATGTGTGAGTGTCGGGTGATTGACGCAAATATCAAAAATTTTTGATTTTCGTCGCCGCGAGCAGATAGCGAGCCGACAACATGTACGTGTAGAACGACGGCTGCCGATTGCACTAACACACACAAAAAAACACTCAAATTTGACTAACTCACTCAAAAAAAAAACACTCAAACTGTCAATCCAGATTGTAAGTTGCCGACGGCCTTTAAATTTAATACTAGTTTTCAAAATAAAAAAATACAGTTTATTTTATTTTAAGCGTTAAAAAAACAAAAGTGTCCGGTTACTGCAGGGTGGTCGGTTACTGGTACAGTTACCCTAAATGAATTTGTTGAATATGGTTAAATCTCGCAAAAAAAAAAAAAATTGGTAGGCTCGAAGCCATATTGGTAGTTTTTTTGGAAGGAAAAAAATTTTCTTAGTGGCATCCCTGGTTGCAACTACGAATAATCGTGGAAGCCAGAGACCCAACAAAATTCTGTTAGTGCATTTGGGGAATAAAAATTTTAATTCAACACAGCTGGCTGTTAAAATAACAGTAGTAGAGCGAGTTCGTCTGTAGAAAGGAATGTTATATTAAATTTCTGCACATCTGCTGATATGGCTCATTATTCCTCCCATACACCAGTTCCATCGATGCACTAATTTCCCAAAACCGCTGGTGTTTTAACTATTTTCTTATCGAATTTGAATTATAAATAAATTAAAAATTAACGAAAAAATCAATTAAAATTAATTTCAATTTGACTTTACTGGGACTCGAATTAAATTGATTTTTTTTAATTCTTAAATTTATTTATAATTGAAATTCGATAAGAAAATTTTAAAATTACTTTGCTGTTTTAGGAATTTGGTGCATTGGTGAAATCGGTGTATGTGAATAAAACTAAGAATATCAGCAGATGTGCACAAATGTAAAGTAACATTCCATTCTACAGCGCGCTGCTAATTTTTTCAACTTTTCTCTCAAATCTGTAATTCACCATCACTCAACTCTGGTAACATTAACAGTATGCAATAAGCAAAAGCAGAAAAAATGCAAAGACACAACTAATTGCTGGAAGTAAAATGAAATCCCCCAAATCGCGTTGCTTTGCTTAACTATACAAGCAAACACGGCTCATCTGAAAACTGAAGCGAATGAATCGTGTTCTCGTTTTTTACTCGGCTGGCCGAGTTTGCTAATTACTTTTCGTTAGCAAAAGCAAAGCAAAAGCAAATGCAGCAAAAGTAGTTAAACAATTTCAAACCCTGGTTCAAATTCTATTTATAGCACGGTTGCCGAACTTGGTAATTACCAAAATAGGTTATTTTTCGCTGTTGGTTTCTTCTTTCACATCTGTTTGGCAATTTTTGTTTTCAAGAAGTTGTTTACTATTTTTGGTATACAAGAAAAATATGGAAGAGATTATAGGACAATGAGAATATTTTGGAGCGCTGACTGTTCATTGTGAATATGCACAGGCAAATAAAGAAGAGCATATCTCCGATTAAAAACTGAAATAGTTCTGCTTCGATACACATTGTACATATTAGTTGATATTTTTTCGTTTAGGCTTCATTTTTGAGCTCTTATGACCAATGTTTTTTTTTTATAAGGAAAAAATGTATGTGAAAAATTAATATTTTTGGTAGAAGTTATAAATACATATGTATATAGATCTATTTCGGAGATCACCACATCCCTTCATCAGACTTCTTTTTACTTTTATTCTTGCGTCCGCATAAAACATCCTTTAATGAAAAATTTCACTAAAAAGTTAAAAATAAATAATAGCTTAAAAAAACTAAAAAACACGCTTTAATCTTAAAAATCGTACTAAAAATTGAGAAATAATTTAATTAGAAACAAAATGATGAACGAAAATATAAGTATTTAAGGAAAAGCGTCGGGGTGCTCATATTTGAACATGAAAATATACGATTCGTACAACTAGTACAAAAATATACATACCTAGTTGCGAAATTGAAGAGTACGTTATATGAAATCTCAAAAAAGTCAAAATAAAAATATTAGTTAAAAACAGCGATCTTAAATATTTTTTGACATACTGAGCACCACCCGACGCTTTTCCTTAAATACTTATATTTTCGTTCATCATTTTGTTTCTAATTAAATTATTTCTCAATTTTTAGTACGATTTTTAAGATTAAAGCGTGTTTTTTAGTTTTTTTAAGCTATTATTTATTCTGTTTAAACTTAGAATTGAATTACCTTTCATCGCATTACAAATAAGTAGCAAACAGCCGCTTTACCTACAGGCAAAATAATGTTAAATGCAAAAAAAAAATAACAAAAATAACACATTTATTTCTGTTGAAAATTTGTAAATTTTGAGTGGCTCTACCTCCTAAACTAAATTGGATTTATAAAACAATTTCATGAAATTTTTGATTTTGCCACGTTTTTTCGGCAGAGGCGTCATAGTGCGTCGGCAAAAAACATTAATCTTTTGCAAAAGAAGTATTTCGATCGCTTCGGTAGAACTGGAAATAAAACACAGTTAACATTACGAGGAAGTTTTTCACTTCCTGTGGTTTTTTAGGTTGATTTTACAAAGATCTTTTCTGAAGAGACTCCTACTGAAATTTTATGCCGAATAATTTTCTAGAACATGTTAACCATCTAGCGCCCCTCAGAAACGGTTATTTTGACCCCTTTCTATTCAGTCAGAAAATATAATATAGTCAGGAAATAGTATTTTTAAGAGTGCTAGAGTGCCAAAATATTCTGGAAAATTATTCGCCATAAAATGTCTGAAGGGGTCTTCTCTGAATGTTAAAAGTGTTTTATTTCAAGTTCTACTGAAACGATCGAAATACTTCTTTTGCAAAAGATTAATGTTTTTGACGACGTTTAACATGCCGGCAAAAAAATTTAAATTACAGTAGTATAAACTAATTACTGGGTGGAAGTGACCCCAATGGCGCACATAGGGTTAATGCAATTATAAAGTAGAAACCATCCTCTCAAGCCAAAGAGATTGGTGTATCAAGCTTAGGGATCGGACCATAAATACCGAAGATATGAAAAAAATGAATTTTAGCGACATCTAGCAGCGTCCAAAAAAATATAAAAAAATTTTCCAGAAATGTTTCTGAAAAAGAAATCATATGGGGGGCGTACGGTGGCTTTTGTTTGGCCATATAAGGCAAGACGGCCTAATCTATATACAATGTTGAGGGCATTACAAATTTTTTAAACGTGGTTTCTTCATGTACTTGACTCTACAACATATTTTCAATCTATTTGTAAATTCGTTACTGTATTATAAGTGATTTCTGTATAAGCTTTTTAATTATATTATCAACAGTTCCAAAAGAGCAGCGAACATGCCTTATTTTCAAACTCAGTTGTTGATGTTTTTACTCAACTGACACAGTGCTTCGATGTTGTTAGCAAACTCGAATGTCCAGACCCAGAAATCTGGAAGCGTTACATGAGACGTTTTGCTAAAACGATCGTTAAAGTACTGATATCGTATGCTGATATTGTTAAAAAGGAATTTCCGGAACATATGAAAGATGAACGATTTGTAAGTACCTACACATGTTTCTTCCAGAAAATATTATTCTTTTCGCGTATATAAAAATAACTAAATATACATATACATGTGCTTTTAAATCAACAGGCTTGTATTCTTATGAATAATATACAACAATTAAGAGTACAATTAGAGAAAATGTTCGAATCGATGGGAGGTGATAAGCTGGAAGAAGATGCGGCTAATATACTAAAAGAGTTACAACAAAACTTGAACTCAGCTTTAGATGACTTGGCATCGCAATTCGCTGTAAGGTAATCCAAATAATTTATTTTTGTTTGCTTTTTTATAGTATTTGCGGTTAATTCTAAAAAAAGGGTTAAAGTACCAGTCTGAAAAGTTTTATATATTTTTATCAGAATTGGAAAAACCTAGTACAAGTACAATTACCATTACCAATCCACATAGGTAGATTTTACGAATTTATGCGGCCAAAATTGAAAATTTTAAAATTGGTGCAAATACAAAATACAAAATCGCTCTACGTTTATAATAGACCGGGCGATAATAAACCGGTCTTCTCGGCTTTTATAGACAACCGGGGTGCCCCTGCCGCTAGTCGAAACTTATTATTCTCCCACTTTTTCAATTTTTTATTTTTTACGTATTTTAAGTAACCCATTTTTAAACGTCAATATTTTTAGTTTTAAGACAGTTATCAAAGTAAACAACATGGATTCGAGTGCTTCAGGTAAATATCATTATTTGTTGAAGAAATCGTCAACCTAGCATAATAAAAGACCCACCATTTTGAAGCTTTTGAGCATATTCCGTTTTCTTGAAAAAATATTGTTCATTTTTTAATTCAAAAGCATTTTAGTTATATTATCGCCTCCGATCGCCTCAAAATTTTTATGCATTTTAATAGTGGGTAGTCTTTTATTATGGTTCTGATGAAAATCAGCTGCGGACAGGTGCGGCTGGGGTAAAAAGAGATACATTGAAAAAATGTCCAAGCAAAATTTTTTTTTTCATTTTCATCGAAGATTCTCCTGTTTCATCTGGAAATAAATTAGTTACCCGTCAATTTCTCTCCGGAAAAATGCAAAGCCAGAAATTATCAACAATGGATGGAAAATTGGCCTATTTGGAAAATTACCTGCTTTCGTATTTTTAGTATTTCCAATTTTTCAAAGTCAAGGAAATACTTATGATAAAAAGGGGCTAAGAATCCTAAAGCTACATTTTTAGAAGAGTCTTGAGTATGCAATTTTGAGGCTCATTCAATTTTAATATAATAATATGCAACAATCAACTTTGTGAAAATTTTCATTGGCTTTTCGGAAATCTTAATTGGAACGGTCTCACGTACATATATGGCAAACACCCTACAGAAAAAAAACTTCTAAAATCGACGGACTTTTTCACAGCATTGAGAATTTCACTTTTTACACTAAAATTGGTTGGCTACATAACAGTATACTAAGAAATCTCTTCAAAATCTCCTATAAATTGTGGCCTTGCTTTGAAATTTTTAATCCACTTTCAGAAATTTCTACGCTTTATCGGATTTTTTCCATAAGCTTAGAAATCCTGCTTAAAACGATTTTTATTGAAAAATTGTCTATATTTTTAAACTAAAATAAGAAAGTAAAATTTTCGACAGAACTCTTTGAAATAAATTTAAAAACTCTGGCGTATGATTTTTTTTTTGAGTCACTGTATATATTTTTCAATAAAATCGACTTTAACCCATTAAGCCCGGCACGTTGCGTCTGCGCAACGTTAACAATTTCGCATATATTGAAAACCATTTAAGAAAATTCAATTTAAAAATAATTAAAACTTTACAAAAAATAGTTATTTTAAAATGTGTTATACTTATATTTGAAGTTATTTTAGATTTATATATAAATATATCGATCTGAATCCGGACCATTTTTTTGGTGCTTTTTTAAAAATTAATTAAAAATACTTTCGATTAAAAACTGGAAAAAATCTTCTCGCCATCATAATTTTGTTTATCTAAATTAAATTAAAAAAAATGTTGCAAAACAACTTTTTGTAGTGTTCAGCAAATATATTCAATTACATTTTTACGTTGCGCAAACGCAACGTTAGGACTTACCGCTATACGTTTTTGTTCCAGCGGCAACACCCTGAACGTAAAACAGCGAACAGCTGGTATTGTTTATTTACATTTTATATCGTGCAAAGGTGTGATTTTATTTCTTTCTAAAATGTTTTCGAAAAGATATTTGTCTAAAAGAGATATTGAAAGTATATTGCATGAATCGGATGAGGAGGATGAAGCAGTAAACAACATTAAAAACGCGGATGCTGTTGAAATGATTTTGCTGCCACCTGACACTGTAGATGCAGTTAGTGACACGGAAGATGTGGACGACGATGTTCAGCTGCTTTCAGACAAAGCAGAAGAAATTCCTGCGGAAGTTGCTGGTGCAATTGAAATACTTTGTTTGTACAATGATGACAATAATCACATCAAAGAAGGCCAGCTCGACGTGTCCATTCCTGAGCAAAACGTCATGCCAGAAAAACCTAAATGGAGTAAGTCTTCAAAATATGAATTCTCACAACAACCTGTTGATTCTTCATTTGAAACTTACAAAAGCTTGTTTGAAGAACTGGGTAAGTACATAAATGATAAAAATAGTGGTGCAATTTGTAATTGTGCTCGCAAATTTTAGGAACACTAAATCCTTACGAACTCTTCGAACTATTTATTGACGATGAAGTGATTGAATTACTGGTGCAGAGTACAAACAACTATGCAAATATAGATTGCAGCGATACCACATTTTCAACAGATTCTAAAGAAATACGAACGTTCATTGGAATTTTGTTTGTTACTGGTTACAATACAATGCCATCAATAAGAAGTTACTGGTCGAATTATCCTTCTCTTGGAAGCTCAATAATAAAGTCAGCATTGAGCCGCGATAGATTTCAACGAGTTAAGAAATATTTCGATGTTTGCGATAACAGAAAGCTTGACACAAACGATAAATTTTCCAAAGTGACACCACTCAATGATCTACTTTCAAAAAAATTCTTACAGTTCGGCATATTTGCCCACAATCTTTCAATAGATGAGCAAATGATTGCATATTTTGGGAGGCATTCATGTAAGATGTTTCTGAAATCTAAACCAATTCGATTTGGATATAAATATTTCTGCCTATGCTCGGCAGAAGGATACCTGTTTGCTTTTATACCCTATTCCGGTGCTTCATTTCTCAGAGAGACAAACTTAGGTCTTGGCGAATCGATTGTATTACAACTTCTACAACATATTGAAACGAGTAAGCGAAACCAACATCGAATTTTTTTTGACAACTTCTTCACATCTTACAAGCTTATGTCTCAACTAACTACTATGGGTTACTGTGCGACAGGCACTGTGCGTGAAAATCGCACTTCTGGTGCAGCTCTTATAGACATTAAAAAGATCAAAAAAGCTCCTCGCGGATCTAGCGACCATGCGTTTGACAAACACAATAAGGTAATAGCGGTACGATGGAATGACAATTCTGTAGTTACTATACTTTCTAATCATTTGGAACATAATGCCACTAATAAGGTTAATCGATATGATAGAAAGATGAAAAAAAACATGGCAATTTCGATCCCTCGCCCCATACATGAGTATAATCGCAACATGGGTGGAGTAGATCTGTTCGATAACGCAATAAGCAACTACAGAATCCGCATCCGTGGAAAAAAATGGTATTGGCCACTTATAACAAATGCGCTAGATTCGGCTATGGTGAATGCCTGGAAAATACATTGTTTGTCGCAAAAACAGAGAAATGCTCCGGTTATGGGACAGCTTGAGTTTCGGGTTTTTGTTGCAGAAACCTTGCTTGAAGCACCTAAAAGGAAGCTTCAACGGAATCAAGTTGAAGTCGTTGCTCCAAAAAAATCCCGTTTGGTTCACCTACCTATTTTGACGGAAAAGCGTTTACGCTGTCGATCATGCACCAGCCAAACTAAATATATATGCAATATATGTGAGATCGGGCTTCATCCAAAATGTTTTGATGAATATCATAATTGAAGCATGTTATTTTATCTTTTACAATTCCTTCTTATTGAATTCTTTTATAAAGGAAATAAAATCCTATCTGCAAATAAAAACATAAAATGAACTAAAATTCAAAAAATTGTATATCATTAAGGCCTAATGTTGCGTTTGCGCAACGTGCTCCACTGCCCCAATGGTTGGGGCCAGGAAATTTTTTTTGGTTTTTTATTCTTAATTAGGTCCATATATATGACCACAGAAAATTTCATTGAAAATGCTTCGGCGCTTCTATGGTCAGGACTTAATGGGTTAAACACAAATTATTAAAATTTTGCATTAAACAAGCAATTTGGAATAGATGTAGACAATAAAATATTTTTGGCCGCATAAAACTTGAAAATCTACCTATGTGCAATCGTCAGTAATTTAAATAAATAATAGCTTAAAAAAACTAAAAACACGCTTTAATCTTAAAAATCGTACTAAAAATTTAGAAATAATTTTATTAGACACAAAATGAACGAAAATATAAGTATTTAAGGAAAAGCGTCGGGTCCTCAGTATGTCAAAAAATATTTAAAATCGGTGTTTTTTTACTAATATTTTTATTTTGACTTTTTTGAGATTTCATATATAGTAGTCTTTAATTTTGCAACTTGGTATATTTTTGTACTAGTTGTACGAATCGAATATTTTCATGTTCAAATATTATTGAGCACCGCCACGTTTTTCCTTAAATACTTATATTTTCGTTCGTAATTTTGTTTCTAATTTAATTATTTCTCAATTTTTTGTAAGATTTTTAAGATTAAAGCGTGTTTTTTAGTTTATTTAAGCTATTATTTGGTTTTAACTTTTTAGTTAAATTTTTCATTAAAGGATGTTTTATGCGGACGCAAGAATAAAAGCAAAAAGAAGTCTGGTGAGGGGATGTGGTGATCTCCGAAATAGATCTACATATATATGTATTTATAACTTCTACCAAAAATATTAATTTTTCACATAATTTTTTTCCTTACAAAAAAAACATTGGTCATGAGAGCTCGAAAAAATATCAACTAATATGTACTATGTGTCTCGAAGCAAAACAATTTCGGTTTTTAATCGGAGATATGCTCTTCTTTATTTGCCTGTCCACATTCACAATGAACAATCAGTGCTCCAAAATATTCTCATTGTCCTATAATCACTTCCATATTTTCTTATATACCAAAAATAGTAAACAATTTCTTGAAAATAAGAATAGTCGAACACATGTGAAAGTTACCAAGAAACCAACAGCGAAAAAATAACCTATTTTGGTAATTAATTATCAAGTTCGGCAACCGTGCTATAAATAGAATTTGTACAAACAAAAACAAAACCAGTTCTTGCTTTGCAGACGTATCTATGTAGATGCGGTTGTTTTCATTATATTTGCAAATACAACAAAACAGAAATATATGTATGTAGAACTTGTTACTTATTGGCTTGCATACGTGAGTGAATTGAAATTCATAGAGGCTATTTCGAAGAAAGTATAAAAGCCTCAATGAAGCATGGAATATAATGTTGAATGTACCACTATATGTTGCCGTTGGGCTGAATGTCATGTTGATGTCATGTTTCGAATCTGGAGGAGAATAGAAATAATAGAGGAGAGAACACAAAAAAATTTAATGTTTCAAAAATATAATAATTTAGTTAAACGTTGCAGCTTTTAGGATGGGATGAAGTTACATACATACATACATACATACAGGTGAAGCTAATAAAAGCGTGTTAAAAATCAATTACCAAGTATAAATATATTATACTGGTACTTGATACTCAGAACGTATATTTTTCAATTTGCATTTGTAATTATTGATTTGAGATCATATTACATTGCATGTACAGTCTAAATAAAATAAAAAAATTTCAACTTAAAAACTAACAATAAAACGTTAAAATGAATTGGTTCACTAAATTATTTATTTATTTGTAGAGAAATAGTTATATAACACTTTCTTGAAGTTACCCAAGTTCAATCCGCTCATAATTCTAACAGTGATAAGGTTCCAAACCCTTATAGCATTGATGAAAAACAGTCGTGTGGAGTTATTATAATTAAAACACGGCACAATTAAAATACAGGAACGCACTGATTTTGGAAAAGTTAATTTTTGATAGAGATAAGCCGGTGTTTTCGTACTCATTAGCTTGTATATAAGAAAATAAAATTTCTGGCCTTAGAATAATCAAATATATCACATCCTAGTAATGGTGTTCGCCAAGACGATATGTGATCAAACTTCCGAATGCCATGCACATATCGGGTAATTTGGTTAAAAATAATATCGATTTTATGAGCTGATTTTGAGTCATATTTATTATAGACCAGTTAAGAATATGTAACAATTTGTAAAATTACCTGACGGGCAAGCTTTCGCCTAGCATGAATTGGTGTAAACTGAGCAGAGAGTTTCAGGCTCCTAAGGGCACCATACACTTTGCTTATGACTGAGTTGACGAGATCAACACAGGTCAGATTTGAATTAATAACGAACCCCAAGTTAGTCACTTTATCGACAACCTTAAGAGAGTTACCATTTAGATATATAGCAGGAATATTTTTTAAATCAAATTTTTGCTTTATAAGTGGTAGTATGTATGATTTTGTAGGGCTAAGTTGAAGGCCGTTCTGCATTAACCATACAGATATTTATGACAAATCATTGTTCAGGTCAAGCGTTATCCTATTCAACTGATTTGTACAACCAGATAAATAAAGTTGTATATCGTCTGCATACGCATATAAACATACATGCCTACAAGCTAAGAATATGTCATCTATGAACATGCTGAACAAAGTAGGGCCTAGAATAGATCCCTGCGGAACACCACATAGAACTGGTTTTAATTGCGAAACAGCCGTGCCAATTTTTACTCTCTGAAACCTGCCAGTTAGTAGCTATCCATTAGGGATACCGCGCTTTTCTAAAGTAATGTGTGAGTTTAGAACAGAGCAGTGAATGATCAACCGAGTCAAATCCTTTAGAAAAGTCAAGTAAACATAGGAGGGATATAGTACCTTTGTCGTAAGCAATTCGCAAATCGTCAAGAATTTTTACCATAGCAGTTGAGCATCCGTGTCCTGCTCTAGAGAGAGACTGACAAGGGGAAAGTAAGTCATTATCAGATATATAATATGCACGTATTTGCTCAGACATAAAAGATTCAAGTACCTTCGACAGAGGGGACAGAACACTGATCGGGCGAAAATCACAAGGGGCACATGCACGTTTATTTTTCGCAATAGGGCAGACAGAAGCTACTTTCCAAATATCCGGGAAACAAGACGTCGTAATGCAATGGTTTATAATGTGAGTTAGCGGGCTAATAATGTAAGGCATAATTAATTTAAAAAGCGTATTAGCAAGCCATCTGCACCGACTGCGTTTGATTTAATTTTAAGAATACACCTAGACACATCATGCTCGGAGACCGTGGAAAATTCAGAGGACGACTTAGACGGTTTGACAGAGACACAAGGAGTAATCTGAAGTAAATGACTTTTAGGAACAGCATTAGATATAAAAACATCATTCATAACATCGACATTTATCAAACAATCACTAGTATATTTAGAGTTTATGTTTAATCTTTTAATATTACGCCACAGGGCACTAGTAGGATCAAGCTTTACTTCATAATAGCGTCCCTTCTCCTTCTTGGAAATTAGAGTTGATTGATTTCTAGCTAAACGGTAAAGTTCCCAGTTAGCCTCAGTGTGGTTATTTTTCCATTTTCTATACGCTTTTCATACGTTCCTTTTACTGTTTTCTGGTCTTTGGAATTAAACCAAGGATATGTGCTCATTTTCTTGCATCGAATCGGAACATAAGTCTCAAAAACAGATAGAAGCTCGCTGCTAAGAAACTCAAGCCTTTCATTAGCAATTTCAAAGTACCAGCAGCTTTGCCAATTAATGCGTTGAATTTCCATGGACAATGCATTTACATCCAGAGAGTTAAAGTCCCTGTACGTATACACTTTGTTAACTTATTAAATTAAAGTGTACATCAAGCATAAAAAAAATCAGATCATGGTCATAGATGAACGAAATTTGGTCAAAATTTAAAACTGAGGAAGAGTCAGAGACTTATAAAATAATCGAGCAGGCTGGGAGTACTTTTGTTGCAATATCTTGTGGGCAACAGGGTGCTAACAACGGAAAGACCAGAGCTAGATCCTTCATCAAGGAACTTTGAACATATTGAGTGACGAACAAGAAGGTTGACGTTAAAATCCCCACCGACAATATTATTTTCATAGTCAAAAATATAGGTAGACAAAAAACGACTCACACATAAAAATTTGCTTGGATTATAAACTTTAATATTCCTGTCAAATCTCTTCGTAGCTCAGATGTTTTTATACTCAGCTGTACTAGTACACAGAGTATTATAGTTTTAATCACATAACGGTGGTTTGTAACAGAATGAAATAATCGAGATAGATATAGACTTATATATATCAAAATGATCAGGGTGAAAAGAGAAATCGATTGAGCCATGCCCGTCCGTCCGTCCGTCTGTCCGTCCGTCCGTCCGTCCGTCCGTCTGTAAACACTCTAACTCGCGCAAAAATTGAGATATTTTGATGAAATTTGAAATGCAAGTTGGTATCGAGACTGGGACGGTTGGTATTGAAAATCGGCGAAATCGGACCATGACCACGCCCACTTTTCCTATATAGAAAAAATCGGAAATTTGGTATCTCAGTCACTAATATAGTTGGAGTGATGAAATTTTACCCACGTGTTGAGCTCAGGCCTCTAGGAAGAAATTTGATGAAATTTTGGAAAATGGGCGGTGCCACGCCCACTTATTAAGGGTCAAACATTGAAAGTTTTATATGTCATAACTCAGAAACCATTGAAGATATATCGATGAAATTTGGTACGCGTGATTTACTTATTTAGGAAAACGTTTGGACGGAAAATAGTTAAAATCGGTTGACGGCCACGCCCACTTTTATATATGTGTATTATAAAGTGGCCTAATAAAAACATTGTAAGCGATATCTCTGTCAAATATAAAGATATATCGTTGAAATTTTATGGCAAGAGTCCAACTGTGGACATAAAACGAAAAACGCAAAAATTTTGGAAAATGCGCGTGGCACCGCCTCTTTTTAGAAGAAGGAATATACGAGATTTCTGAGCGCATAACTCGACAAATAATTGAGATATTATAACGAAACTTGGTTTATACACTTTTATAACTTGTGTTAATAGACACGCAAAAATTTATTGAAATTGGTTTATGACCACGCCTACTTTTTAAGAAAGATATTTCTGGAACACCCTTTGGGAATTTGTAACGTGACACGTGTACCTACCAGTGTAGTGGCATTGCGCGGTGCAGTGAAATAACGCACGCAATATTGGCACTTTCAGACCACAATCCAAACAAATACTCTTATAGAGTTTTCAACAATTTGACGACAAACCGGGCACAAAATATTTCTATTGCCATTTACAATTGCAACCTTACTGTGCTCTCCAAAGCAATCCGCACACAATTTAAAGTGATTTCATGGGCTTAAGAGAAAATCACGTGGCTTGGTAAAACAAATAATACACCATATTTAAAAAAAAAAAACGAAAAATTGGCGAAAAATTGGAATAAAAAATCGCGCGATTTTTAATTCCAATTTTTCGTTTTTTTTTTTTAAATATGGTGTATTATTATTGGGAAAAGCGGCGCAGGCGAAAAATTGGAATAAAAAATCGCATTAATTGAAAAAGCAACTGAAAATTTTATTAATAAAAGAATTCAACTAAGCGATTTCCTGAATCAAATGAGTAATCCCGAAATAAGACATGTGACACAGAGAATACATTGATGTATCCGAAATGGATTGTTCTGACTGAAGAAACGGCGGACAATTTTTGCGAGAGTCAAAGCATGCTGTTGTGTGTTATTTGTTTTACCAAGCCACGTGATTTTCTCTTAAGCCCATGCAATCACTTTAAATTGTGTGCGGATTGCTTTGGAGAGCACAGTAAGGTTGCAATTGTAAATGGCAATAGAAATATTTGGTGCCCGGTTTGTCGTCAAATTGTTGAAAACTCTATAAGAGTATTTGTTTGGATTGTGGTCTGAAAGTGCCAATATGTACATATGAAATGAAGTTTTGTTTATTTTGATTGAGTATTTAAATATTTACTTACTTACAGACCTTGAATATTGTTACTAATAAATGGTTATAGAAATTTACTGAAGCTTTGTTTATTTTGATTGAGTATTTGAATATTTACAAGGGGATTTAAAAAAATTTAAAGAATCGAAAAATTGGAATTAAAAATTGCGCGATTTTTAATTCCAATTTTTCGCCTGCGGCCTTTTTCCAATAACAATACACCATATTTAAAAAAAAAAACGAAAAATTGGAATTAAAAATCGCGCGATTTTTTATTCCAATATTTAGCCTGCGGCGCTTTTTCAATAATAATACACCATATTAAAAAAAAACGAAAAATTGGAATTAAAAATCGCCCGCGGGCGTTATCCGTTTTTTTTCGGTAATAACGCCCGCGGGCGTTAATTCCACGGGCGTTATTTCACTGCACCGCGCAATGCCACTACACTGGTAGGTACATTCTATGCATGTTATACCCGTAAATGGGCTTGCATCTACTGCGCTGCCAATGCGCTGCTACTGCAGATGTGTAGGTATTGGTATAACATGCATAGAATGTACCGTATAGTGGCATTGCTAGACTTGCCTGTATATAGTTGATCGCCTATAACTTTTCCATTTTTACATGGATTTTCTTCGTTGATAGCTTATCTTTTTCCCAATTGAATGGGGCTTCATGTAAACGAGTAAAACTAAAGGTAACAAGTAAGGAAGCCTAAGTTCGAGTGGAATCGAACATTAGATACTCAGCTATATGCGTTCATTGTTTGTTTGCGTTTGTTCGATTAGGGTGTATTATATATGAATCGAGTGCCGCATAAAGTGGGCGCAGCCACGCCCATTTTCAAAATTTTTATCAATCATCCAACTAAGCATATAAATATTAAAGATTTCACGTTACAAATTCCCAAAGGGTTCCCCAGAAATATCTTTGTTAAAAAGTAGGCACCACGCATAAACCGATATCAATAAATTTTTGCGTTTCTATTAACATAGGTTATATAAGTGTATAAACCAAGTTTCGTCATCATATCTCAGTTATTTGTCGAGTTATGGGCTAAGAAATCTCGTATATCCCTTTTTCCAAAAAGAGGCGGTGCCACGCCCATTTTCCAAAATTTTTCTATTCTATGTTTCCGGTCTATTGTGGAACTCATGCCACAAAATTTCAATGAATTATCTTTATATTTGACAAAGATATCGCTTAAAATGTTTTTATTGGGCCACTTTATAATACCCATATATAAAAGTGGGCGTGGCCGTCAACCGATTTCGCTAAACTTTTCAACATGTATTAGGTACCACAAGTAATAAAAGTGTGCGCACCAAGTTTCGTCATTACATATAAATTATTTGTCGAGTTATGCGCTCAGAAATCTCGTATATTCCTTCTTCTAAAAAGAGGCGGTGCCACGCGCATTTTCCAAAATTTTTGCGTTTTTCGTTTTATGTCCACAGTTGGACTCTTGCCATAAAATTTCAACGATATATCTTTATATTTGACAGAGATATCGCTTACAATGTTTTTATTAGGCCACTTTATAATACACATATATAAAAGTGGGCGTGGCCGTCAACCGATTTTAACTATTTTCCGTCCAAACGTTTTCCTAAATAAGTAAATCACGCGTACCAAATTTCATCGATATATCTTCAATGGTTTCTGAGTTATGACATATAAAACTTTCAATGTTTGACCCTTAATAAGTGGGCGTGGCACCGCCCATTTTCCAAAATTTCATCAAATTTCTTCCTAGAGGCCTGAGCTCAACACGTGGGTAAAATTTCATCACTCCAACTATATTAGTGACTGAGATACCAAATTTCCGATTTTTTCTATATAGGAAAAGTGGGCGTGGTCATGGTCCGATTTCGCCGATTTTCAATACCAACCGTCCCAGTCTCGATACCAACTTGCATTTCAAATTTCATCAAAATATCTCAATTTTTGCGCGAGTTAGAGTGTTTACAGACGGACGGACGGACGGACGGACGGACAGACGGACGGACGGACGGGCATGGCTCAATCGATTTCTCTTTTCACCCTGATCATTTTGATATATATAAGTCTATATCTATCTCGATTATTTCATTCTGTTACAAACCACCGTTATGTGATTAAAACTATAATACTCTGTGTACTAGTACAGCTGAGTATAAAAACATCTGAGCTACGAAGAGATTTGACAGGAATATTAAAGTTTATAATCCAAGCTAATTTTTATGTGTGAGTCGTTTTTTGTCTACCTATATTTTTGACTATGAAAATAATATTGTCGGTGGGGATTTTAACGTCAACCTTCTTGTTCGTCACTCAATATGTTCAAAGTTCCTTGATGAAGGATCTAGCTCTGGTCTTTCCGTTGTTAGCACCCTGTTGCCCACAAGATATTGCAACAAAAGTACTCCCAGCCTGCTCGATTATTTTATAAGTCTCTGACTCTTCCTCAGTTTTAAATTTTGACCAAATTTCGTTCATCTATGACCATGATCTGATTTTTTTTATGATGTACACTTTAATTTAATAAGTTAACAAAGTGTATACGTACAGAGACTTTAACTCTCTGGATGTAAATGCATTGTCCATGGAAATTCAACGCATTAATTGGCAAAGCTGCTGGTACTTTGAAATTGCTAATGAAAGGCTTGAGTTTCTTAGCAGCGAGCTTCTATCTGTTTTTGAGACTTATGTTCCGATTCGATGCAAGAAAATGAGCACATATCCTTGGTTTAATTCCAAAGACCAGAAAACAGTAAAAGGAACGTATGAAAAGCGTATAGAAAATGGAAAAATAACCACACTGAGGCTAACTGGGAACTTTACCGTTTAGCTAGAAATCAATCAACTCTAATTACCAAGAAGGAGAAGGACGCTATTATGAAGTAAAGCTTGATCCTTCTAGTGCCCTGTGGCGTAATATTAAAAGATTAAACATAAACTCTAAAGATACTAGTGATTGTTTGATAAATGTCGATGTTATGAATGATGTTTTTATATCTAATGCTGTTCCTAAAAGTCATTTACTTCAGATTACTCCTTGTGTCTCTGTCAAACCGTCTAAGTCGTCCTCTGAATTTTCCACGGTCTCCGAGCATGATGTGTCTAGGTGTATTCTTAAAATTAAATCAAACGCAGTCGGTGCAGATGGCTTGCTAATCCGCTTTATAAAATTAATTATGCCTTACATTATTAGCCCGCTAACTCACATTATAAACCATTGCATTACGACGTCTTGTTTCCCGGATATTTGGAAAGTAGCTTCTGTCTGCCCTATTGCGAAAAATAAACGCGCATGTGCCCCTTGTGATTTTCGCCCGATCAGTGTTCTGTCCCCTCTGTCGAAGGTACTTGAATCTTTTATGTCTGAGCAAATACGTGCATATTATATATCTGATAATGACTTACTTTCCCCTTGTCAGTCTCTCTCTAGAGCAGGACACGGATGCTCAACTGCTATGGTAAAAATTCTTGACGATTTGCGAATTGCTTACGACAAAGGTACTGTATCCCTCCTATGTTTACTTGACTTTTCTAAAGGATTTGACTCGGTTGATCATTCACTGCTCTGTTCTAAACTCACACATTACTTTAGAAAAGCGCGGTATCCCTAATGGATAGCTACTAACTGGCAGGTTTCAGAGAGTAAAAATTGGCACGGCTGTTTCGCAATTAAAACCAGTTCTATGTGGTGTTCCGCAGGGATCTATTCTAGGCCCTACTTTGTTCAGCATGTTCATAGATGACATATTCTTAGCTTGTAGGCATGTATGTTTATATGCGTATGCAGACGATATACAACTTTATTTATCTGGTTGTACAAATCAGTTGAATAGGATAACGCTTGACCTGAACAATGATTTGTCATAAATATCTGTATGGTTAATGCAGAACGGCCTTCAACTTAGCCCTATAAAATCATACATACTGCCACTTATAAAGCGAAAATTTGATTTAAAAAATATTCCTGCTATATATCTAAATGGTAACTCTCTTAAGGTTGTCGATAAAGTGACTAACTTGGGGTTCGTTATTAATTCAAATCTGACCTGTGTTGATCACGTCAACTCAGTCATAAGCAAAGTGTATGGTGCCCTTAGGAGCCTGAAACTCTCTGCTCAGTTTACACCAATTCATGCTAGGCGAAAGCTTGCCCGTCAGGTAATTTTACCAATTGTTACATATTCTTAACTGGTCTATAATAAATATGACTCAAAATCAGCTCATAAAATCGATATTATTTTTAACCAAATTACCCGATATGTGCATGGCATTCGGAAGTTTGATCACATATCGTCTTGGCGAACACCATTACTAGGATGTGATATATTTGATTATTCTAAGGCCAGAAATTTTATTTTCTTACAAACAAGCTAATGAGTACGAAAACACCGGCTTATCTCTATCAAAAATTAACTTTTCCAAAATCAGTGCGTTCCTGTATTTTAATTGTGTCGTGTTTTAATTATAATAACTCCACACGACTGTTTTTCATCAATGCTATAAGGGTTTGGAACCTTATCACTGTTAGAATTATGAGCGGATTGAACTTGGGTAACTTCAAGAAAGTGTTATATAACTATTTCTCTACAAATAAATAAATAATTTAGTGAACCAATTCATTTTAACGTTTTATTGTTAGTTTCTAAGTTGAAATTTTTTAATTTTATTTAGACTGTACGTGCAATGTAATATGATCTCAAACCAATAATTACAAATGCAAATTGAAAAATATATGTTCTGAGTATCAAGTACCAGTATAATATATTTATACTTGGTAGTTGATTTTTAACACGCTTTTATTAGCTTCACCTGTATATATGTAAAAGCTGCAACGTTTAACTAAATTATTATATTTTTCAAACATTCACATTTATTGTGTTCTCTCCTCTATTATTTCTATTCTCCTCCAGATTCTAAACATGACATCAACATGACATTTTTCCAATAATAATACACCATATTTAAAAAAAAAAACACAAAAACTGGAATTAAAAATCGCGCGATTTTGTATTCCAATTTTTAGCCTGCGGCGCTTTTTCCAATAATAATACATCATATTAAAAAAAAAAAAACGAGAAATTGGAATTAAAAATCGCGCGAAAAAAACCCCGTCTGCGGGCTTAATTTCGAAAGAGAAATAAAGCCCACATCGCCGAATAGGGAGCGCGGGCGTTCTTTCCCTTTCTGAATGGAAATAAAACCCACGGGTTTAATTTTGTTTTATTCGCAGGCGCTACATCTTTTTCAAGAAATAACGCCCGCGGGAGTTAATTCCACGGGCGTTATTTCACTGCACCGCATTGCGCGACTTGACTGTATTTACTAACTTTTCCATTTTACCATGGATTTTCTTCGTTGATATCTTATCTTTTAGCCAATTTAATGGGCCTTAACGTGAAGGTGTAAACCTAAAGGTAAAACGTTTGTTTTAAAGATCTTGCCTGATAAAATCAATTTTTTCTTCAAATTTTCGTAAAAAATTGAAAATTTTCAAATTGACTCATCTGTATTTCAGAAACTATAAGACCTAGAGAAAAATGTTATAGAAGCCACCCTGCTAGAATTGTGTGACCGAAAGTACTAACACTATTCCAAAAATATAATATTACCAACACACTTGCACTCGTATGTGTTTCTAGCCAAGTTCAAAACCAATGAGATAGATAAGGATAGAATGGAATTTGAAAATACACATACGGGAACGTGATGAATGAAACGGTCACAAAAGTTACCGATGCCCTTAAGAATGTGATAGGAAATATCCCAAAACTTTTGGTCATGCCTGCCGGTCAAATGACCGGTCAAATGACCTGCACAGTTCTTGCAGGGCATGTATAGGAAATTTAATTTTCTTTCATGTTGTGTGGTGTTACTCCAACGTAGATAGCGTTAAGGAGATATACTGGATTAAGTGTAGCCATTGGCCAAATAACGGTAAATTGCCGATATCTCAAAAACCTTCCCATAGAATTAAAAATGAACCCTATCTTCGGAATCACCGACCGATTTTACATATAGATAGGTTAGTGGCGTTCAGAGTAGATAAGAAAAGAGGTTGGGAACCCCTGCTTTAGCTCAATTAGTAATTTTTCCTTCGTTTAATGCCATTTAAATGACATATCGACGCTTCCAAACAATAGTGTACTGAGTCGACTTAGTAAATACGTTTTCCCTTTGGTATCAATCGAAAGTTACAAGCAAAAGTGTACACATGATACAACTCGAGACTTTTACAGAATAAAAACGTTGAAAGATTGCCATGAAAAATAACGTAGAAAGCTTTTACTTTTGCGTATGGTTTTATATAAAGCGTACCCTAACTTAGATGGTATCGAGTTTTGGTATTGACCTTTCAACCCAAATAGAAGTTACAAGCGAAAATATACTTAGCACATAACTGAAGTTTCATATCGAGTTTAAACTTTTAGAGCTTCCTCTGCAAAACACGGTTTTCAGACTTAGTACAGTATTGTTTGGAAGCGTCGATATGCTGTATTCAAGAAGTGTTAATATTTGTATACCGCAATATTTCTAACCAGATACGTGTAAATTTATTTAAGTTTTCATTATTATACTATTTCCACAGCCTCGAGCCCCGTATCACACAGTCTGTACGAGAGCTGGGAGATCTGCTGCTGGCAATAAAAGGTGGAAGTAACCTTAACTTGAATCAAGCAACGCAACGAAACGTTGTCGCCGTTGAAGCGGATGAAGTCCTCCGACCACTAATGGATTTGCTGGACGGATCACTAACGCTTTATGCTCAATCATGTGAAAAGACTGTACTCAAAAGATTGCTAAAGGAGTTATGGAAAATAGTCATGCGCATACTGGAAAAAACTATCGTATTACCTCCTATGACTGATAAGACTGTAAATAACAAATTATTTAATTTATTTACCACATAATTATAAGCCTTTGTATTTAAACAGATGATGTTTAAGCATTTAACAGACAACGCAAAAAATCTAGCATCAAATGCCAAAATTGAGGACATGGGTAGATTATTTAAAAGCCATATGGCTGGTAAACAAGATGTAAAGAGTGCACTCAGTGGTGTAATGGACATATCCAAGGAAGTTGAGAAAAATTTATCACCAAAACAATGTGCCGTACTCGATGTTGCCTTAGATACAATAAAGCAATATTTTCATGCTGGAGGGAACGGTCTCAAGAAGACGTTCCTAGAAAAATCACCAGAATTACAAAGTTTACGTTACGCCTTAAGTTTGTACACTCAAATGACAGATACTCTCATAAAGAGTTTTATTTCCAGTCAAATTCATGAGAGTAAGTATCATCATTATAATTATAAATGTTGTATCTTGGCTCGGTGTTGTCTTTTATACCATAGAAAAAGCTTTCAAAGAATATCAATTTAGTTTACCCTGTGTGTCAACTTGTGTTAGATATTATTATATCATAACTAGGCGTCAGATTTCTATGAAATTGCATGTTTTCGTTTTGCATCCAAGAAATCTCAGGCCTATACAGAGGGTCGTTTCGTGAAAAATTATGAACATACGTATACGCCTTGCATATATGTATGCATACATACATATGTACATATTTTGTTTGCTGATTGCAGATATCTACATATCGTCGTTTAAAGTGCAAACCCACGGGTCGACCAAATATAATTCCGCGTAATACCATGTCTCCACATAACGTGTTTCGCTCTTTTTATCTGCATTCGCTCTCTCAATCTTGTTTCGACACGGAGTGAGAGCGAGTGAAGATTGAGACACTGTTTCATTCTGAATCATCTTGCCAACCTCGATGATATCGATGTCTTCTCTAATTTTTTATCGAAAATCTATCGAAATCTCACCCAGACCAAAACAAAAACGCAAAAATAAGCAAACGTACAAACATTTAAGAAGAGCAAGAAAGAGAAATGTTAAACTGAATCAAGATCAGCCACGTGGAGACAGGTTATTTAGCGAGATGTTTTGCTACATGTTTCTTTGGTGAAACAAGTTATGTGGAGACGGGCTTTTAGCAGGCTTTTAGGGGCATGTTACAGTGGGGGCTATATTATTGAGAACTTAAATAGTAAGCACATTTAAAACGTAAAATAACCAGATTTTAAAGAATTTCGTATGAAATGAACGAAAATGTGTACGCAAGCCGGGCTTCTCGGCTTTATGAAGCGACCGCCTCTGGTGGTGTCACCGAGCTGCTGCAACTGTTGGTGTTGTTGTGTAACTATATGAGACAGTGTTGTTGTGTCAAACTCTCGCCAATTTGCTGTTGTTATTACGGTGCCGAATATTTGTAATTTGCTGTTGTTACACCCAGAAAAAAGTTCGTGTGAAATTAACCAAAAATCAACAAATTTTATAGTTAATTTTTTTCAAACACGATTCCTAATGTATGCCATCCTGTAAACGTGTAAATTTAACACTACTGTCAAGTGTTAGTTTAGCAGGATGATAACTGTAGAATTAACACTAAAAATTATTAAGTTTTCCTTTTGATTTTACGATTTAAGCTAGTTAAATTAACCAAGGATGCTCAACGAACTATCAAAATATTTTTACGTTTGTTAACATGCTATGTTAACGAAACTAAAATGCAAGCGTTAACGTTTTAAACGAAACAAAATCAACAAAAAGGAAATCGGTTTCGTTGAATCGAAAATTAACGTTGAAATTATCATTGAAATTAGCGTTTTTCGGTTCTCACAATAAGTCGAGAGTGCTTAGTAGCAGCGTAGAGCAACAATGCTCTCAATGATAAACATAGAGCGCTTTGAGTGACAATTCTCACAATAATATAGAGCGCTCAACTTTTCAACGTTTCAGCGTTAACGCTTGAGTTTCGTTAACATTGATAACGAAACAGAAATTATTTTGATAATTTTTATAACGTTGAAAAACTGAGTCGTTTCAACAGAAACGACTTTAACATTTCGGTTACCGTTAATGTTAACGTTGCGGTGCATCCTTGAAATTAACACAAAATGGTCGTGTTGAATTAACAATAACATCTTTTTGATTTTACCTTAAATTTATTGTTTAATTAACTGTTGTTGATTTTACAATTTATTTTTATCAATAAAAAAAAAAACATATAAGCCATGACATATGTATGTATCTATATATATAAAAATCTCATGTAACATTCTTTGTGCGGGATAAACTTTTAAACTACTAAACCAATTTTGATAATATTTGGCAGTAACATGTAATTGTGCTCCGATTGAGTAGTCAAATAGTTTTTATTTAAATTTTTGGTCAAACTGCGTAAATTTATGTAAAAATGTGTAAAAAACCAACCAAAATTAGCTTTATACGGCCATAAATCAAAACCGGATCAACCGATTTAAATATTTCTTCTTGGAAATGAAGCTTTGAACCTTTTACTAAAGTTCTGCATTCAAAAAATTAATAAATTCTCTTTTTAAATAATAATAATAATAATAATAAACCCAACGATTTCCCTCCACCCACCCAACCGCACGAGGGGCGCATCCGCATGACGTACGGATATTTTAAAATAAAATTTGGCCAAGGTGTTGAGTGGTAGAAGTTTATTAAACGTCGAGAACTTATACTGCTCAGCTACAGAAAATATAATTCCATCAGCTGGATATACATATGTACATAGAATAAAATATAAAACTACAAATAAAAGTAATAGACAAAAATAGAATAGTCAATTAGAGCGAGAGATTTGTTGTCACTTGTTAAGAGCGCACAACAGAATTTTTCTTATCAGATAAATAGAGTCTGATATATCGAAATGAGTAGAATAATCATTAAAAGATTTACATAAGCAACGAAGTGGTTCGTGTAATTCAAAATTAGTTCTACACTGCTTTAAAAAGATAGGTTGAAAATGTCTTGATGGTCGAATAGGAACATTTAAGTTTATTTCGGATAGGAGAAATTGACTGCTTATGGATCCTTTCAGTAGTTTAACCAGAAATATTACACCTAACATTTCCCTGCGGCTTGATAAGGTTGGAAGATTAATAAGCTTCAAGCGACTAGTGTACGAGGGAAGATTTGTCCGTGGGTCCCAATGAAAGTTCCTTAACGCAAAAAGTAAGAACTGTTTTTGAATTGATTGAAAAATATTATAAAGAATAGTATCAATTTTTGAAAAAAGAGTCATGCGCAATGATACAAACGGACTCGATTCGTTTTGCGTGCAAATGGTACTCTGAAAAAAATACCCGTAGTTAAACCAACAACTTTCGGCTGTTGAATCTCCGTCTTTGATTCAACAGCAAAAGTATTTGTTTTTACAGCAAAGTTTTTGATCCAACAATTTATTTAAAAACGGGCGTTGTTGATTCAAAAACTTGCTTGCCTTTAAAAAATTAAATTTGTGAGAAAATATTTTTTGTGAGAAAACCAACAAAAAAATAATGATAGAGAGAAGATGAAGAGAAAAATCCAAAAAAAAGTTTATTTTTAGCAACAATTTTCTCACCGTTGTTGAATTAAAGGCAAAAGTATTTGACCCAACAGTTTCCGTTGTAAACAAATTAAATGAGAACAAATTTTTTTTAATTTTGTTTTTACAATGATTCAAATAATTCATGGATTCCTTTTTAGGAAATGGAAGTATAAATAGGTTACTACAATTCAATATAATGTTGAATGTTCCACTATGTGATGATTGGATAGAATTTCAGGTTGATGTCATGATTCGAATCCGGAGGAGAATATAAAATAAAGAAGAAAAATCAGAATAAGAAATAAATATAGCAACCAGTGAATGATAAGAAGGAGAGAAGAATAGGAGAACAAGCGGAGGCTACATATTTGTAGTTGGGACCTGGGCGGAGAGAAGATGAAGAGTAAAATGCAAACAAAAATTTATTTTTGGGTGAACATTTTTTCCAACAATCTCCGTTATTGACTTAAATCAACAACGCTCGCACCTTTGAAACAACAACGGAGCGTTGTTGGGCACATTTCAACTGCGGAAAGTAGTTGATTTAACAGCGAAAGTCTTTAGATTTACAATGTTTTTTTTTCAGAGTAGGTTCGATTAACATTAAAATATTTTGGTTTTTTGAATTTCACCTTATTTTTCAATTTATTTACAATATCTGGAAAGGTAAGTATTTTCCTAATATTATGAACAATCATTTTTCTTTTACAACAGAAATGAAAATTGGAAAATTATTTTTAAAGTTTGACCTCAGATATGTACGTATATACCTATTTTTATCTATTGACATATATCTATAACCGAATTTTTCATACCCAAAACCTCTGGAGTGCTCTGGCCTTAGATTCATACATATATCTATCTACGTACATCTATATATATAAAAATCTCATGTAACATTCTTTGTGCGGGATAAACTTTTAAACTACTGAACCAATTTTGATAATATTTGGTAGTAACATGTAATTGTGCTCCGATTGAGTAGTCAAATAGTTTTTATTTAAAATTTTGGTCAAACAGCGTAAATTTATGTAAAAATGTGTAAAAAACCAACCAAAATTAGCTTTATACGGCCATAAATCAAAATCAATCGGATCAACCGATTTAAATATTTCTTCTTGGAAATGAAACTTTGAACCTTTTACTAAAGTTCCGCATTCAAAAAATTAATAAATTCTCTTTTTAAATAACAAAAAAATTATAAAGAATAGTATAAATTTTTGAAAAAAGAGTCATGCGCATGGTTGGTCGCCACAAGCAATCGGTAAAGCAGAAGACAAAACAACGAGAACAATACATACCTACGTACATATGTATGTACATAAGCAAAGAAATGACACGAAGATACATACATATATACGACCAAAAGTAAAGCATTTCGTTTAAATGATACAAACGGATTCAATTCGTTTTGCATGCAAATGGAAGGTTCGATTAACATTAAAATGTTTTCGTTTTTTGAATTTCACTTTATTTTTCAATTTATTTACAATATCTGGAAAGGTAAGTATTTTCCTAATATGAACAATCATTTTTCTTTTACAACAGAAATTAAAATTGCAAAATTATTTTTAAAGTTTAACTTCAGATATGTATATACCTATTTTTATATATTTTCGTCTATCTATAACCGAATTTTTCATACTCCAAACCTCTGAAAGTGCTCTGGCCTTAGATTCATACATATCTCTATGTACGTACATCTATTATATAAAAATGGATGTGTGTGTGTGTGTGTCCTTTATGGACTCCCAAAGTAATAAACCGATCTTTATGAAATTTTCACAGTAGATTCGTATGGTATTGGCGCACATAATAGGGTATATAGAATTTCGAAAAAGTGGGAACTTCCCGGAATATAGGCCCAAATGTGGACCCAGAGTGACCCAGCAAGTGTTTGAGCAATATGGGTATCAAATGAAAGGTGCTGAGCAGGCCTTCAACATAGAGTTATTTTCATTGCGATGCCTAGGCCGGGTCTCCAGATATGGGTCAAAATGTGGACCCAGAGTGACCCAGCAAGTGTTTGAGCAATATGGGGATCAAATGAAAGGTGCTGAGCAGGCCTTCAACATAGAGTTATTTTCATTGCAATGCCTAGGCAGAGTCCCCAAATATGGGCCAAAACGTGGACCCGGATGACCCTCGAATGTTTCTAAGCGATATTGGTATCAAATGAAAGGTGTCGAGCAAGGCTTCAACATACAGATATTTTCATTGTTATTTTTTGAGTCGGTTTCCCAGAGATGGTTCAAGTAGTGGGCCCGGATGGTGATGGATGGTCCCGGTAAAGGTAAAGGTAAAGGTAAAGGTAAAGGTAAAGGTAAAGGTAAAGGTAAAGGTAAAGGTAAAGGTAAAGGTAAAGGTAAAGGTAAAGGTAAAGGTAAAGGTAAAGGTAAAGGTAAAGGTAAAGGTAAAGGTAAAGGTAAAGGTAAAGGTAAAAGTAAAGGTAAAGGTAAAGGTAAAGGTAAAGGGAGAGACCCATTATAACATAAAAGCTTTTGTTTGTCGCTGCGAAGCGGGACGGGTATTTGCTAGTATATATATAAAAATCTCGTGTAACATTCTTTGTGCGGAATAAACTTTTTAACTACTCAAACAATTTTAATTATACATAATAATTTTTCTCTTACAACAGAAATTAAAATTGAAAAATTATTTTTAAAATTTGACTTTAGATATATACCTATCTTTATATATTTTTGTCTATCTATAACCGAAATACAATGCCGCTGAAATAGCTCTAACGAGTTGTAAGGACGAGCTTATCTCCCTAATTTTAGGTGCATTCCTTAATTTTTGTTTTTTCCTACTAATTGAGTGGACCCACAGTTTTATGCCGGCTCCGAACCGGGAATGCATTTTGTGGGAAACATTTTCATGGCAGAAATACCCTATGAGGGTATGCCGCCCACGTCCGAGAGGGACCGCTATTTCTGATTTCTAATTAATTAAATTTTTTTTTTGGTGTTTGTCCGGACTGGGGATAAAACCCGAGACCTCTTTTATGGCAGGCGAGCCTTTCACACACTACACCACAGTGGCCACTCTTTAACTTGAAATATATTTAAAATCAAAAATAAATTTTATCTCTGTATTTCTGACTCACCCAAATCCAAATTACGCAACCCCCGGTCAAAAAAAGATTTGTTTGAATTGTAACAGTTTAAAAGTAAATGGAAGTTTTGAGTTATGACTATCTATTTATACGAATGTAAAAAAAAAATACTGGGAACCTGTATATTAATTTTTTTTTCGATTCATACGTCTTCCGTGGGCATTTACCTCAGTATAGGTATTTATTAACTTTTTTAAGAAAAAATTTATGTATAACAATTCCCAAGTTTTCGGTTATGGAACAAACCTATTCTCTACAGACCCATGTATGTATATATTTCATTTTGCTCCGGAGCTACTAGATTAATTATATTCATATAAAGGAAAGATATACATAAGTAGGTACATATGTATCTATGTAAGAAACACCACTTACAGCTCGATTCTGAGCGTTTCTTCAATATTATTTTACTGGTAATTAATTTTCGAACAAATGGTAACGCTATCAAAGCAATTCCATACGAATGGAATGGAATCGGACTCAAAATCGTAACAAATTGTTACCACTTATTGAGGTGGTAATATAATTTTCCTGCTGCTAGAATACGAGAAAGGTGTTCAAAGGTCAAGTCTTCACTTTAGCGGTAAAGTAAATTATGTTACCCCGCGGAATAAGGCCGTTAGAGGATTTCAAATATGTTCTGATATTTTGGCGTAAATAGAAATAGAACACAACAGCGACACCGCAGTAAATTCATGAATTTTATCGTTGCGTGAGTCAAATCCTTTTTGATTTCGTATAATGAATCAATTTTATTTCTGATTTCGTTCTTCATCCAAATCCAGACAACTTTTTATTTGTGATTTCATTTTCAGTCAAATCAAAGAATATCGTGTATTTCATTTTTTGAAAATAGAAACCTTTCCAGTAATAAAAAATATGTTTTATAAGGATGGCGAAGCAGATCACAAAATAAAAGTATATTTTATTTTGAATACCCAATCACTAATAAGATGATGATGACTGTTGATAACTTAAAGCCAATGCGAAGCTTGGCCCGGTATGCTAGTGTACATATATAATCATTAGATCAATAAAGCAGCTGCTTCGGTATCGTTCGATGTGGGACGACCACAAAAGCACTTACATATACGATATAAATAATGTCGCTTGACCATTACTTTCCTGTTTTTACTAAACCGTAAAATAATTGCTTTTTCTCTGCATTTCAGTTGGTTCGGAAAATCAAGAGGAAAGCGTTGGCGAAATATCAGTGCAAATTGACCTTTTCTCCCACCCTGGGACTGGTGAACACAAAGTGAATGTTAAAGGTAAAATTAATTTCTTATTTTAATTTTTAGGAATAGGAAATTACAATTTTTATTTTGAATGGAGATAGTCGATGTCCAGTTTTCAGAAATAATGGTTTTACTGATGTATGTATGCCAATATCGAATACCGAAAAATTCCGCAAATAAACGCACAAAAATATGTTTGTCAGGAATCAACTTAAAACGAATTTATTACCCACCATTCAAAGTTTTTAAAATGCATGGTATATGTAGTGGGGATCCCAATTCGGGGGACTCAGAAGCCTTTTTGACGCCCCGAAAATCCAAGTATTGCTATAATTTGACCTCGGAATTTCGGGATAAAATAAAGACAGAATATTCCTTTATTATAGAAAGTATTGAAAATTTGGTTTGAGTGAATACCTAGGGAGCCAACATCGCTGTCCACGTGATCTTCCCAGCAAAGGCAAGATCTCCCTCTTCTGCATTCATCGGGTTTCATCCATTCTCACGACATGACCTCCTCAACGTAGCCGCTGGATCTTTATTTGCTGAACAATGTCTGCGTACAGCTCGTACAACTCATCGTTAAATCCCTGTCGATACTCGCCAACGCGCAAAGGCCTATAAATCTTCTGAAGAACTTTCCTCTCGAATGCTCCAAGTGCCATTTCATCTGATTTTGATATTTTCCATGCTTCTGCGCCGTACATGAGGAGTGGAATGGTGAGCGTCCTGTAGGGTGTGATTTCGAGAGAGGACTTTACTTAGTCGAAAGTAGAATTTATTGGCAAGAGTGATTTCTGTGCTGACACTATTTTTGGTGTTAATGCTTTTTAGAGTTTGAAGTAACAAGTACCGCAAAGATTTTAGGAATCAGTTCGAATGTCCACTCTGCCTTTTTCTATTTTTCAGCAAAACCTATTACAAACTCAGATGTTCCGACGAAAAGAGCAATTTTATCTCCCATCGCCAAATTGTTCGACCCATTAGGGTAGCTCGCTCCAGTCGTCATAGTAGCCAAAATTATAATGCAAAATATATGGCTTGAAGGTACAGACTGGGATGAAACAGTCTCAACTACCACTTTAGAGAGTTGGCAATCTTTTCCGGCGGACTATACTGCAATCAACGAAGTTCGGATGCCGAGATGGGTGCACTTCAAACCTAACATCCAAATGGAAATCCATGGGTTCAGAGATGCATCGGAGAAAGCCTATGCTGCAACCGTATATCTTCGCGTTAAAGCAAGGGATCGAATTCACGTTAATCTACTCGTAGCGAAAATAAGAGTTGCACCAGTAAAGACCATTTCCCTACCAAGGCTGGAACTATGCGGAGCTGTTCTCATAGCGGACATTATCGATTCAGTTATTGAGAATCTTCATCTTGGACACCTACGGGTTAATCTTTGGACCGATTCAACCATTGTTCTAGCATGTATACGAAAACCGCCATGCTTTTGGTCAACCTTTGTCGCCCACAGAGTAACAAAAATAGTTGATAAAGTAGGGAACAAGAATTGGAAACATGTAGACTCTGCCTCCAACCCAGAAGATCTAGCTAGTAGGGGTCTTTCAGCGAGCGAGTTGATTACCAATTCTTTGTGGTGACAGGGTCCTTCTTTTCTACAAGAAGATGAAGATAAATAGATAAATAGATTAAATCCACTACAAAACATTTAATTATCCTTTATCAAACAAGGCACTACAACGAAGAGTATAACCTTTTAAAAGGCGGTAAACCCATTGGCCACAAGAGTGAAATTCTCTCCCTTAATCCCTTTACTGACGAAGATGGAGTTTTGCGAGTTGGCGGTCGTCTTGGGGCATCTCGCGACTTGGCGTATAACGAACGCCACCTTATTATTCTGCCGCATGATTGTCAATTTACACGTCTTTGAGTCCAGTTCGTGTACAAGATTTCCTTACATGGGGAAAACCAGCTGATGCTGTGTCTCGTACGCACGCAATACTGGATCCCTCGTGTAAAGAATATGATCCGTTTAGTAATACACAATTGCAAAATCTGCACCATACATTGAAAGCAAGTACAATCCCAAATTATGGGAAATCTACCCTTCGGAACGAACAACATTTTCTCGCACTTTCACAAATGCAGGTGTAGACTTTGCTGGTCCATTCGACATCAAATCCTACAGTGGCAGAGGGTGTCGCATGTCAAAAGGCTACGTCTGTCTGTTCGTCTGTTTTAGTACCAAGGCTATTCACTTAGAAGCTACAAGTGATCTTTGTACTCCCACCTTCCTAGCAGCTTTTGACCGTTTTATTTCCCGCAGAGGATGCCCCAAGAATATGTACTCCGACAATGGAACGAACTTCGTCGGAGTTTTCCGTGCTCTTAGAGCAGAATTTAAAGCGTTTCTGTCAAATTCAAGGGACCAAACACTCTCTAAATACCGCCACCAATCTTTAGAGTGGCACTTTATACTTGCAGCCGCACCTCATATGGGCGGATTATGGGAAGCTGGGGTAAAAAACTTCAAAACCCATTTCAAAAAAGTTGCAAATGACCACAAATTCACTATTGAAGAGTTTAGTACTCTTCTTTGCAGAGTCGAGTCTTGCCTCAACTCACGACCCCTTATTCCAATTTCAAATGAACCCACAAACTTAGAACCACTAACTCCCGGCCATTTTTTGATAGGTGGGCATCTACTTGCTCCACCCGAAATAGACGTCCAAGAAAATCGTTTATCGATTCTGAACCGTTGGTAAAAATTTAAGGCTTTACACCAAACGTTTTGCAGAAGGTGGAAAATAGAATACCTCAACGAAATGCAAAAACGTATCAAATGGAAAAATCCACAGTAAAATATGAAGGAAGGAGACTTAGTGGTAGTAGTTAAAGAAGATAACCTATCGCCTAACGAATGGAGACTTGGACGAATTTCAAAAGTGCATCAAGCCACTGATAACCGATTACGAGTCGTCGTACTTGATACAGCAAAGGGTCAGATAACAAGACCAATAACGAAACTGGTCTTATTACCAACTTGTGAAGAAAATACTTCAGAGCAATAAATGAAAATTAAGGTACACTCTAACCTATCAAAATTCTCCATACTGACCCATACCAACAATCAACACAAAAAGTAGGTCAATGTGCATAATCAATGTACAAAAATCCCCAGCAGTTGCAAATACTTACAAAAAGACTTAACTACATACAGGGTAAATTTCATACTAAATCCGTATCCCGGCTTCCATCAAAATCCATTTCGTGGTTATAAAACTGCAGACCTGGAAAATTAATAACATTAATATCGAAGAATAATTAGAGAAAAACGTATGAACAAATAAAAACGGTCCACAGGTGTGCCTACGATACATCGGCACATAGATTTTGCAAAAAAAAAGGATAAAAACCACTTAACTTAACCAACATAAACAACAAACCAGTATGCGCTTTACCTTCAGCAATACACTATTCGGGAAACACCGCTAGTTAATTCACCACAAGTCACGTATTTCCGTGTGGCATGTTAAGGGCAATTGATTTCTATTCGTCCATCAGTGTCGGCTTTACATTAATGAACCACGGTCCGCAAAAAATTACCCTTTCAGAGAGGTGGAGGGCCGCAAAACTGATGTAGCATGTCAGAAATATTTGAGCACATTCAACTTGTAATTTAAAACATAAAAATGTGAAATGCACTAAAAATGCATTCAACCTCTTTCAATTATTAAAATTAATAACGTAAACAAACAACAGCCAAATATTATGCTGACGCCGTATTTCTGACTGTCGCATTTGCCTTTATGCTGAGTCGTATGTATGTATGTATATGCATGGGCACTTGACTGCACATTAACTGTGTAACCTAAATCAAACGCACGCCGTCAATTTACTGTCAAAAATCTCTCATGCCCATACAACTTGTATGGGAGTAACCGAAATTGAACGGCGTGCGTAAAAAGCAAATTCGACGCCCAATTTTTGTTTTGCGTGACAGTTGAAATTAAGCATTGTGGGTGATTGTTTGCAAAAAAATTGACACTTGCTTTTGATATCGTGTCTGTTAGGTACATATTCCACAAAATAACAAGATTTTCTCTGATTTTCTGTATTTTTCTATTTCTTTATCTGAATACGCACGCAAGTCAATTTCGGTTCAACGCATATGAAAAATTTGCGTGCGTGCGTTAAATTGACGACTTGCGTTTGATTTAGGTTACACAGTAAATGCATAAGCCTTCCATTAGGGCGGGTCGATTTAAAAATCGCTCATTGCTCTGTGAAAATCGTATTCTGGGGATCAAAATAAGAAACTTTGCCGAAGGAACCACACCTCTAAAACGAATCCTGATGTCCCCCAATTTGGGTCGAACTTTTGGGGTAGGAAATTTGGTATCTCAGTCACTAATATAGCTGGAGCGATGAAATTTTACCCACGTGTTGAGCTCAGGCCCCTAAGAAGAAATTTGATGAAGTTTTGGAAAATGGGCGGTGCCACGCCCACTTATTAAGGGTCAAACATTGAAAGTTTTGTATGTCACTAGCAAATACCCGTCCCGCTTCGCAGCGACAAACAAAAGCTTTTATGTTGTAATGGGTCTCTCCCTTTACCTTTACCTTTACCTTTACTTTTACCTTTACCTTTACCTTTACCTTTACCTTTACCTTTACCTTTACCTTTACCTTTACCTTTACCTTTACCTTTACCTTTACCTTTACCTTTACCTTTACCTTTACCTTTACCTTTACCTTTACCTTTACCTTTACCCTTACCTTTACCTTTACCTTTACCTTTACCTTTACCTTTACCTTTACCTTTACCTTTACCTTTACCTTTACCTTTACCTTTACCTTTACCTTTACCTTTACCTTTACCTTTACCTTTACCTTTACCTTTACCTTTACCTTTACCTTTACCTTTACCGGGACCATCCATCACCATCCGGGCCCACTACTTGAACCATCTCTGGGAAACCGACTCAAAAAATAACAATGAAAATATCTGTATGTTGAAGCCTTGCTCGACACCTTTCATTTGATACCAATATCGCTTAGAAACATTCGAGGGTCATCCGGGTCCACGTTTTGGCCCATATTTGGGGACTCTGCCTAGGCATTGCAATGAAAATAACTCTATGTTGAAGGCCTGCTCAGCACCTTTCATTTGATCCCCATATTGCTCAAACACTTGCTGGGTCACTCTGGGTCCACATTTTGACCCATATCTGGAGACCCGGCCTAGGCATCGCAATGAAAATAACTCTATGTTGAAGGCCTGCTCAGCACCTTTCATTTGATACCCATATTGCTCAAACACTTGCTGGGTCACTCTGGGTCCACATTTGGGCCTATATTCCGGGAAGTTCCCACTTTTTCGAAATTCTATATACCCTATTATGTGCGCTAATACCATACATAGTCCATAAAGGACACACACACACACACACACACACATCCATTTTTATATAATCCCTGCAGCGAAAGTCCAAACTAGTCAGCCAACCTACCAGTTAACTGACTAGATAAATTATGGGAGTTGCCCAACTAGTTTCATAGGGGACAAATTGAGATTAGTTATCAAATAAGAAATTTTGCAAAAAAAAAGGTTTTAAATTAAAAACGAATGTATCCGGGGTTTCTGGAGGTTGCAATGAACACGTATGCAGTAAAAGTAAAGCAGCTTCTTTATTGTTGTTGGATGGGTCCATAGTTTGGTAAATTTTACAACTTTAACAACAATATCTCGTACATTATAAGCCTCCGGCAAGTTTTGACATCAATTCTGAGATCTGTGATAGCCCATCTACTTCCTTAATGCAAAAGTCAACTGAGTATCTTAATTTCTTTTCAATTTAAAGGCACACACAAATTTTTATTCGGTTTTTTTAGGTGACGATTTTGAAATAGGGTTCTCTTTTAAAGAGCGTACTTTAATCGGTTCTGGTACTTCATTTCAGAATCCATAATGAGCCTGAGTATTAATGATGAGCCAGAATTGCAACTAAGGAAGGCGCTCCAGAGACATAAGAAACGATTTTTCCAAAAAAGCACGGACTTATAAAAGCCTCTAAAATCAAATCAGCTCAACAAGCCAATACGGTTGCTGAATTTTTTAATGAAGAACCTCATTAATTTTGATTTTCTAACAATTTTTTACAAGTCCAAGCATTATGCGACTGGAGCATATTAATATTTTTGACCACAATGTATGTATGTATGTACATACATTAGTAATATGAACAATGCCTGAGCTTTTGTTTGCAATAATATGATGACATACCTATATGTACGTAGGTACCTACATATGTACATATAACATAATGTTATTATACATATGTATATGTTCAGCATACATATTTTTTTTAAATGAATTAATGTTAATTTACCTAAATATTTAATATGCAAGATCACAATCTAATGTGCCTGAATTCTTTAATTTAAATATAATTTTCTAATAACTAAATAAATGTATTAGAAACTTTATTTTGCAATTTTTATTTTCATTGGAGTAGCATGTAAAACTAGTCAGTCAACTGGTATAGTTCTGATATCTACACTGACTAGTCAGCAAATTGGTATGATACTGGTGTGGATACTGACTAGTCAGTCAAGTGGTATGATGCTGGTGTGGATACTGACAATTGCCATTTCCTAGGTCATCACCGTGTTAAAAATACCAGTTGCTAATATGGAAAAAAGATAGATGGCTGACTAGTTGAGCTGTATGGCCAACTAGTTGCCAATTAGTTTACAATTAGTTGATTTCGCTGCAGGGCTATCCCATCACAAACTATGCAGGGCTATCCCTGCAGCGAAATCAACTAGTTGTAAACTAATTGACAACTAGTTGGCCATACAGCTCAACTAGTCAGCCATCTATCTTTTTTCCATATTAGCAACTGGTATTTTTAACACAGTGATGACCTAGGAAATGGCAATTGTCAGTATCCACACCAGAGTCATACCACTTGACTGACTAGTCAGTATCCACACCAGCATCATACCACTTGACTGACTAGTCAGTATACACACCAGCATCATACCAATTTGCTGACTAGTCAGTGTAGATATCAGAACTATACCAGTTGACTGACTAGTGTTACATGCTACTAGAATGAAAATAAAAATTGCAAAATAAAGTTTCTAATACATTTATTTAGTTATTAGAGTATGATATTTAAATTAAAGAATTCAAGCACATTAGATTGTGATCTTGCATATTAAATATTTAGGAAAATTAACATTAACATTGCGAATAAGTAACACGTTGACCATTCTAAGCTTGACATTTATATTGATGATTTTCTGACTTTATACAAGCATATCATGTACTTTTTTCTATGGCTGAAGTAGTATCTAATATACAGGGCTATATTAACATCACAAACTATGTTATATTTGTGGTATTCACCTGATTTAATGATCTAACAATTTGCAACCAACTAAATCTACAAGGGGCCTACTACGCAGGGTTCGAATACTACAACAACAATAAAGAAGTTGCTTTACTTTTACTGCATACGTGTTCATTGCAACCTCCATAAACCCCGGATACATTCGTTTTTAATTTAAACCCTTTTTTTTGGCAAAACTTCTTGTTTCATAACTAATCTCAATTTGTCCCCTATGAATCTAATTGGGCAACTCCTATAATTTATCTAGTCAGTTAACTGGTAGGTTGGCTGACTAGTTTAGACTTTCGCTGCAGGGAGATAACTCAGAAACCATTAAAGATATATCGATGAAATTTGGTACGCGTGATTTACCTACTTAGGCAAACGTTTGGACGGAAAATAGTTAAAATCGGTGCATGAGATATGGCTTAAAATGTTTTTATTAGGTCACTTTATAATACACATATATAAAAGTGGGCGTGGCCGTGCCTCCCCACAAATCGACCCACCCTACCATACATATATAAATACATATCTACATAGTAAGTAAGAATTGGTGTAAATATGTATTATAGTAAATAAGTAGTACATAAGAAATTTTGTGTATAAAAGAAATCGATTTTCTTTAATAAATTCAATTCATTACTTACCGTCTGAGTAAGAAATAACAACAAACAAAAAATACTGATGATTTAATGTTTTGAACATTTATTATAATAAAAAAAAAAACATACGTATTAATGCGTTGTATGTAACATATATATATATATATATATAGGTACACATAGGCATATAAATATGTAAAGGAACGAAACATTTCAGGAACGAAAATATTAAACAAAGTTATTGATCAAATACTTTGTTTTAGCCCATACGTTTTTTACTGGTATTCTATAAGGTTTTTTTGTGTGAAGGAGATGGTCAAATACAGTTTTGCATTGGTGCAAGCGAGCAAGCTATATTGAAAAAACCAAACGAAATATCAACAAAATACCATCTAGACGGTTAAAAACAAACGAGCCAGCTTGTATTTCGGTAGGTTTTTTTTTTGGCATTCGGCAGTTTTTTTTTGACAATTGTTTCAATTTGACAACTATAAAATAAATTATATTTAAAATAAAAAATGTATGGAAATATAAATTTTAAATTTGCCTCTTGTAAGATTCTGCTTTGGCTTTGGTAACAATTAAGATTTTCGTCTTGCAAGTGAGAGCGTATTCTGCAAATCGAAGTTAAATTTTCATGGCTTAACTTCTTTCTTTTCTTCGTACGATGATCTGTTACTATAGAAAAAATTCTTTCGGTATCTGCATTGGCATGCGGGAGAGTTAAAACAAGCTTGGCTACTTTTGATAAAGTGGGAAAAGGAAAATTATCATTAAAACTTTTCATTTTAGTGATATTGCTCCAAAAATCTACAATACTCATCCTTAAAAGATTATTTCTTTCTTCTCTCTTAAAATTGCATTGAAAATGTCTCCACTCTTGCTGAAGTGCGCAAGCATCTACCTTTACAATTTCACAAATATTCTTACTAACCAAAATAAACCCAGTCTCACGGATGAACATTTTGCTGAATATGGCTGAGTGCACAATCTTCTTTATTTAAATCATACCTAAAACCTACCAAAATAGTTTCCAACCTACCAATTAAAAAAAAAATGCGATATTTAACCTATAATTTTTCGGAATTTGCTCTTGAAGGATATATCGTCGCCTGAGAAAACGAATGTCGTATGTGAAAATCGACGATTTCTAGTTTTTGATGCAGATTAACTAAATCGGACCTAATCTTTTAATTTTTCCAATCCATTTTTTCTATCTCTTTTAGTTTTTGAGTTATTTAGTGTGCATTTGTCGTACGTTACAAAATTACTACCATTTGGGTATGCATTTGTCGTATGTCACATACATACGACAAATTTCCATATAAATTCGTTTTTGTTTGTTTTAAACATATGTCGTATGTGCCGCTGAGTTACTGAGAATAAACCAAAATATTGTATCGGAGCTGTAGGTTATAGTGATCCGATCTGAATGATTTTCACTGACATATTTTATAGTAGTATAATACCAATTACTGCAAAGTTTAGTATAATTTGACTTAAATATGGAAGTTATACCCGGAAACAGTTATATATGAAAAATCGGTTGTATGGGAGCTATATGTTATAGTGGTCCGATCTTGACAAATTTCGGTGACATTTATTAGGCCCATATGGGTACAAATACTTCAAAGTTGCATGCCCTTAACTCTTTAAGTGGAGAAGTTATACTCAAAATGTCCATATCTGACCAATAAGTTGTCCATATGGGTACAAATACTTCAAAGTTTCATATCCTTATCTACTCAAATGAATAAGTTATACCCGAAAACAGCTATATGTGAACAGTTGTATGGGAGCTATATGTTATACTAGCCGGACCCGTGCGCATTTTGCGCAAAAAATAACAAAACATACGTGGCGCCAGTCGGTATGGTTTGTGCTGGCACGCCCTTTTTAAAAAACTTCTTATTTATTTTATTATTTATTTGGTTTTGTGGAACTTATGGAACTTTCAATGATTAACCTATATACTTATATAGGTATGTGCATTATATTTTTATATATTTTACATATATTTTTATGTACATACATATATGTGGTCCCTGTCGACTTGGGTAATTATTTTCCCCACGTTTGCCTTGGTAAGCAAATCAGTGGCCGAAGCTTAATCGATTTATCTGCTACGGTTCCTGAGTTTTGACTTATAAATCTTTGAAAATTTGCTCCTCTTGGCCCATTTTTCAAAATTTCAGCACGTTTCCTCATAACTGCATAACGTAATTTCATCACTCGGGCTTTATTAGTGATTGAATTATCATGTTTTACGTGCTTTTCGAAATACACACATATGCCTTATTTTCAACCCCAATTTTCTCTGTTCCCATTAGAATCTATGTACCAAATTTCATTAAAATATTTCTATTTTTGCGCAAGTTAGTGTGTACGGCCGGACGGACGGACATGGTTCAATAATTTTTTTCATCCTGATCGTTTTGATATACTCTTATATATTAAGGTGGAGTGAAAATTTTTTTTTGGAAATTCAATTTGTTCCAAAGCCATAACGGCACCTTTCTAGCCCAGTAATAAGCCTTTAAAATTTTATTGACCGACTCGCATGTTTAGAGGTGCCCTCAGCCCCATAAAGTTGAAAAAATAGCACGATCTGGTACAAATGTGAAATTTCTACAATTATGAAATAAAAAAACCAAGTATGAGGATTGATAAACAGGCTAAGTTGAGTATAAAAGTGAATTTTGTTTTGGAAACAACAACAACCAAAGTTATTAAAGGTCAAAGTTTATATTATGTATTTTTTTAATTGCAATTACTTAAAAACTACTGAACCGATTTCAAATATTTTTATACCATTCGATAGGTATTTTGAATCCCTTCAGTTTGATATACACTTTATGTAGGTTCCATAACACTCCCCGCTGCGGGGGTAAACCCCCCTTTTACCCCCCTTACTTTTCATATAAAGTACCACGCCCAATAAAACACTGTGTCGCATGCATAGCTAATTAATACCTTTAAAACGATGCCTTACTTATTAATTTTGGTAAATTATGTGAGCAGAAAAAGGGATATTTATAAAACAAAAATTAGAAATAATATATATGATTAGTCTGATGTGGTAGATTCCGACAAATGATCAAAGTATCATCAAAATATATTCAACCGCCAAATTTAAAGTCGATATCTCAAAAAATGTGAGCCTCATAACCATTGCGGTTTTGAAAAAGAGAAGAATTTTTGTCGTATGTGCTATTATAAACAGGTGCTGGTGCTCAGACGTCACATAAGACAAATTCATACTGAATGAAAAGTCGTTTATCTCCCATAATTTTAAAGAAATCCAACTTTTGCAAATTGCAGGTCAAAATATATGTATAATACTCATTACAGCTCGTCCAAATAACAGAAAAATCTGTTGTATAGTTTTTGAGTATTTCCAATTTGAACTTCAAACTTGATTTTCTCGAAACTATGTTTTGTAACATACGACATTCGTTTTCTCAGGCGACGATATGTACATTAGATAGGGTTGGCCCCTATACGAAAAAAAAAGTTGTAAAAGTCCGCCCCTGAATTTGAAGCTTATGTTGAAAGGGTTAAGGGTAGGCTTGCCATAATTTTCTCACCCCGATGTCTGACTAAAGCGAAATGAAAACAGCCTAAAGTTAGAAAACCATAAAATTCATTCAAATATATTTAGCAGTTTAAAAATTACAAGTTATATATATATATACATATATATGTAAATTTATCACATTTACAAAACAATTCACTTATGATAAACAAAAAAACAAATTAATTAAATTAAATAAAGGTAGATACCGTTGTCTAGTTTCAAAAACACGACAAAATAATACATAGAAGGTACAAAGGCAATCGTTTTTCTTAACTTTTAGTATCCCACTCATACTTTTCCGATGAAGCTGCTCTTTTTAGTAGCTGAGTGTTAGTCTTTATTTTATCGTAGAACGCTGAACAGTCCTCGACACTGTTTATTTGAATATTCAAAAGCTCTGCCAGTACAGAAAATACGTTTTGCCAATCGCTAATAGTCGCGTTAAATTTGTTCGCGGCGACTTCTTAAGTATATTTTCATTGTATGTTGCATTAGCGATTTTTTAATAATAAAAAATGTAATTTGGTGGGAGTATTTTATAAATGTTATTTTCATTTCAGCTGAAAATCTTTTCATCATAAAAAGCAGTATTGAAAAGAAAGTTTAATTCATTTCATTAAATTTAACCCAGTGTTTAAATTCTAAATATGTACATATACATTTTCTGAAAAACTGATATTTTTTTGTCAAATATGGGCTATGAATTTGCCTTTTTATGCTTATTAATTCTATTAGATTCTTCTGTTGATGACTTATATAAATTATGTTGAAGTAAATAGCAAAAATGAAAAATAATTGTGACAATTCGAACAAACGGGGTTATATATTGCACCAGAAATTTATCTGGTTTTATTGTCCTAAAATCGTAGTTATTGCATACGCATGTAAAATTTTTTATCTGGCACAGGATCGGCGTTAAATGAAACACGGCTAAAATAAATTACTCAAAAGCGTGTGTGAACGCACGTAATTTTTGATAGTAATTTCGGCTAATCAACGTAATTTAAAATGTAGTCTGAATGAGCTTTTATGACACGGAATAAGAGATAGAAAGAAGTTGTCGATAATCGCACAAGACTTAAATTTACGCCGTGTTTACACTCGACAAGATTACATATCTAATGTTCATACGGCTTTGAATAAAACGGAATAAAATTTATACAAAACATCAATGTACACAAAAAAAAATTTTCAAAATGCCTGACAAAATTCGTTAGGCGCCTGATTGCCTGACAAAGTATGTAATGCCTGACAATCAGGCCAAATGCCTGACGTATGGCAAGCCTAGTTAAGGGACACAAAAAAAATTTTTTTTTGACCCCGCCAAATACCGCCGAAATCGTTTTTTTATTGTAACTTTATTATTATTCATCCCATTTTTTTTAAATAGACACGTCATTATTTTCGTATTTTGCAGCTCTACACTTCCTTCTAATGTTCTTTTGAGCTCTCAAGTCGTTTTCACATAGTTGGGTCAGCTAACTTATTTTTATGTCCATGAATTATCCTCTTTGTTTTGTCAAATGAAAGTGCTTCAAAATTCATGACAATTTGCCTTTAAAGGGTTTTACTAAATTAATAAACAAAGAAGTTACGTCACACACTGGGGCCGAGCATGCTCAAAATTCAGTTTGTAAATAATGAGTTTTTCAAAAAAATAAAAACGCAGTATTGTTCCTTATAAAATTATACACTTCTGGCCCAATTTTCAGCTTTCTGTCGTTTTTCAGTTGGGAGTTATCCATACACAAACCTGGCAAATTTTCCAAAAAATAACACTGTGCTACACCAAAAAAATGCAGGGGCTCTCACATGGTTTTTTGATTTCATCATGGCCCATAAAACACTACCTCATTTGCGGTTTTTCCCCATCACTTCGTTTTTAAATTTTTTGAGTACAAATATAATACAACTCTGAAATTATTGAAATTACAACTTCGAGATGCTATAACTTTCTTGTTTCTTGATCGAATTCAATTTTTTTTCCTTTATTTGAAAGATGCTACTTTTACCTTTCCAACAAGCAAAATAGTTTGCAAATCGACCTAAAAATGACCAAGTTTTGGTCCTTTATTCCAAAAAAAAATAAAATATTTCTAAAAATATTGGTTTTCGGCACGTTTTTATTGGATTTTGAAGTTACAAACAATGGGTTTTAAACCTTTATAACAAAATACATAAAATCAGCTTTCCAAAAAGCAAAAGTAAATTAAAATTGATTTAAAATTACGGTAGTAGTGTTTCATGTGGCCGCTGTGGTGCAGTGGGTAGAGTGCTCGCCTGCTATGCCAGAGGTCTCGGGTTCAAATCCCAGCCCGAGCAAACACCAAAAAATTTTTCTAATTAGTAAAAATCCAATTATTGGGTTTTTTAAGAGCAGCGGTCACCTCTCGGCAGTGGGCGGCATACCCTCCGAGAGTATTTCTGCCATGAAAAAGCTTCTCACAAATAATGCATTCGCCGTTCGGAGCCGGCATAAAACTGTAGGTCCACCCAATTAGTAGGAAAAAACAAAAAGGAGCACACCTCGAATTGGGAGAGAAGCTCGGCCATAAAACTCGTCAGAGTTATAATAGCGCCATTGTATTATATTATATTAGTAGTGTTTCATAAAGTGAGTAGGCCTTGTTTTTTTTTTTTTTTTTTTTTTTTTTGTTTTTATACCTTTCATGAGAATGAAATGGTATTATAACTTTGTGCCAAAAAATTTTTGTCGAAAGTACCAGAAGGAAGCGTGGGGGACCCGCCAAAATATATACCGATATGATCAGAATCACGAGCTGAGTCGATTAAGCCATGTCCGTCTGTCCGTCCGTCCGTCTGTGTGAACGCAAACTAGTCCCTCAGTTTTTGAGATATCTGAATGAAATTTGGAATACAGGTAGGTTGTTATATGCAGCTGATCATTTGTCGGAATCGGCCGAATCGGACCACTATAACATATAGAAAACAACCGATTATTCAGATATACATATATGAAAATTTTGGGGTGTAATTTCTGCATAGCTTCCCCATTTAAACAGCTAAGGACATGAAACTTTGAAGTATTTGTACCCATATTGGCCTAAACAAGGTTACCGAAAATTGTCAAGATCGGACCACTATAACATATAGTTCCCCTACAACCGATTGTTCAGATATACACATTTTGTTGTATAACTCCTCCATTTTAACAGCTAACGGCGTGAAACTTTGAAGTATTTGTACCCATATTGGCCTAAACAAGGTTACCGAAAATTGTAAAGATCGGACCACTATAACATATAGTTCCCCTACAACCGATTGTTCAGATATGGACATTTTGGGGTATAACTTCTCAATTTTAACAGATAATGACATGAAACTTTGAAGTATTTTTACCAATATCGGCCGAAATAGAGTTACCGAAAATTGTCAAGATCGGACCATTGTAACATATAGCTCCCATACAACCGATTGTTCAAATGTACACATTTTGTCGTATAACTCCTCCATTTAAATAGCTCAGACACCATTTTTTCTAATAAATCCTTCCATAAATAACCCACACAATTGAAATTATAAATTATACGTACTAAATCAGGCTATGTACATACATGCATAGGTAACTTTTCATTTCCCCACTCATGAAAGGTATGAAGTCTTCGGTACGGCCGAAGGCAGCCGCGCTTTTACTTGTTTGGATTAACTAAGGGAATATTTATAGTATTTTTTTCAAAACTACAAACGATGTACGTGGAGCTCAATCCTTTTGTTTGTAGTGTAGGCTAATTGCTCGGCTGTCCCATTCGCAGAAATAGCATGGATACTTCGTATTTCCACCCTGAATACCATTTAAAATATTGAGTACCTTGAAGTCAGCTACAATTAGCCATACTGTCATATGATTCTTTAATATCGGTAGCGTATGCCAGTGGGACTGATGGATATATGCCAGTGTTGTGTAAAAGCACAGCCTTCAAACCTTAAAAATTAAATGAAACCTGAATATGCAATTACATAACAAACATTTCAAGTGTACTTTTTGTTGAACCGTCGATGAATAGACGCCAATCTCTTGGGAAAAAATTTAAAGTAGGTAAACTGACCAATTCTGACAAGTAACAAAGAGCACACTCAGATCGCTCTATACTCAGTTTTGTGAAAGTTCATACCTACGTTGTATGCAAATATTAATCTATAAAAAAAAAAAAAATTTAAAACACAAAAATAAAGGCTTACTCACTTTATGAAACACTACTACCGTAATTTTGAATCAATTTTAATTTACTTTTGCTTTTTGGAAAGCTGATTTTATGTATTTTGTTATAAAGGTTTAAAACCCATTGTTTGTAACTTCAAAATCCAATAAAAACGTGCCGAAAACCAATATTTTTAGAAAAATTTTATTTTTTTTTTTAGAATAAAGGACCAAAACTTGGTAATTTTTAGGTCGCTTTGCAAACTATTTTGCTTGTTTGAAAGGTAAAAGTAGCATCTTTCAAATAAAAGAAAAAAAATTGAATTCGATCAAGAAACAAGAAAGTTATAGCATCTCGAAGTTGTAATTTCAATAATTTCAGAGTTGTATTATATTTGTACTCAAAAAATTTAAAAACGAAGTGATGGGGAAAAACCGCAAATAAGGTAGTGTTTTATGGGCCATGACGAAATCAAAGAACTATGTGAGAGCCCCTGCATATTTTTTTTTCTGATTTTGTAGCACTGTGTAATTTTTTTTCAAAGTGAGAAATTTTAAGGTGTATTTGAAATAGTTGGTGTAAGAGAAGGATATCAAATTTTATTATTCTGCCTTTTCCATAACATTAAGTGAAGCTTATATAATCGATGAAAGTTTTTTTGGAAATAGATGCTTTAAAAAATTAATTTTTAGTATAAAACTAAACGTACCTCTTTTTTTTAAATATTTTTTTTCAAAATGGATTTTTTTTTAATTTGCGCAAAAACGTAGCAAATGTAAAAATGCAGCAGTAAAATATGGTCCTTTGTGATAAAGAATCCGAGTTCAGAACCAAAAGCAAAGTGCGCATTTTAAAAAAAAGTGAGTTTAAAAATTGCATTCCAATTTTAGTTAAAAAAAAACACCTATATCTGGTTGAATTTGATTCTGTTCTATCTTAAATTTAGTTGATCCATTATTTACTGGTTACTTTAATTACAAATTGTGGTTAAGGTTACTTGTCAAGCCAGTTTTCTTTAATTTAGACTTGTAAGTTGGATTATAATATGAGTTCTTTGAAGCACAAGTTGTGTTACTCCAATTTTGTTTTTTTTTTTATGATAAACAAAAAAACAAATTAATTAAATTAAATAAAGGTAGATACCGTTGTCTAGTTTCAAAAACACGACAAAATAATACATAGAAGGTACAAAGGCAATCGTTTTTCTTAACTTTTAGTATCCCACTCATACTTTTCCGATGAAGCTGCTCTTTTTAGTAGCTGAGTGTTAGTCGTTATTTTATCGTAGAACGCTGAACAGTCCTCGACACTGTTTATTTGAATATTCAAAAGCTCTGCCAGTACAGAAAAAAAGTTTTGCCAATCGCTAATAGTCGCGTTAAATTTGTTCGCGGCGACTTCTTAAGTATATTTTCATTGATCATGATTCTGTTCTATCTTTAATTTAGTTGATCCATTATTTACTGGTTACTTTAATTACAAATTGTGGTTAAGGTTACTTGTCAAGCCAGTTTTCTTTAATTTAGACTTGTAAGTTGGATTATAATATGAGTTCTTTGAAGCACAAGTTGTGTTACTCCAATTTTGTTTTTTTTTTTATGATAAACAAAAAAACAAATTAATTAAATTAAATAAAGGTAGATACCGTTGTCTAGTTTCAAAAACACGACAAAATAATACATAGAAGGTACAAAGGCAATCGTTTTTCTTAACTTTTAGTATCCCACTCATACTTTTCCGATGAAGCTGCTCTTTTTAGTAGCTGAGTGTTAGTCGTTATTTTATCGTAGAACGCTGAACAGTCCTCGACACTGTTTATTTGAATATTCAAAAGCTCTGCCAGTACAGAAAAAAAGTTTTGCCAATCGCTAATAGTCGCGTTAAATTTGTTCGCGGCGACTTCTTAAGTATATTTTCATTGTATGTTGCGATTTTTTAATAATAAAAAATGTAATTTGGTGGGAGTATTTTATAAATGTTATTTTCATTTCAGCTGAAAATCTTTTCATCATAAAAAGCAATATTGAAAAGAAAGTTTAATTCATTTCATTAAATTTAACCCAGTGTTTAAATTCTAAATATGTACATATACATTTTCTGAAAAAACTGATATTTTTTGTCAAATATGGGCTATGAATTTGCCTTTTTATGCTTATTAATTCTATTAGATTCTTCTGTTGATGACTTATATAAATTATGTTGAAGTAAATAGCAAAAATGAAAAATAATTGTGACAATTCGAACAAACGGGGTTATATATTGCACCAGAAATTTATCTGGTTTTATTGTCCTAAAATCGTAGTTATTGCATTCGCATGTAAAATTTTTTATCTGGCACAGGATCGGCGTTAAATGAAACACGGCTAAAATAAATTACTCAAGAGCGTGTGTGAACGCACGTAATTTTTGATAGTAATTTCGGCTAATCAACGTAATTTAAAATGTAGTCTGAATGAGCTTTTATGACACGGAATAAGAGATAGAAAGAAGTTATCGATAATCGCACAAGACTTAAATTTACGCCGTGTTTACACTCGACAAGATTACATATCTAATGTTCATACGGCTTTGAATAAAACGGAATAAAATTTATACAAAACATCAATGTACACAAAAAAAAATTTTCAAAATGCCTGACAAAATTCGTTAGGCGCCTGATTGCCTGACAAAGTATGTAATGCCTGACAATCAGGCCAAATGCCTGACGTATGGCAAGCCTAGTTAAGGGACACAAAAAAAATTTTTTTTGACCCCGCCAAATACCGCCGAAATCGTTTTTTTATTGTAACTTTATTATTATTCATCCGATTTTTTTTAAATAGACACGTCATTATTTTCGTATTTTGCAGCTCTACACTTCCTTCTAATGTTCTTTTGAGCTCTCAAGTCGTTTTCACATAGTTGGGTCAGCTAACTTATTTGTATGTCCATGAATTATCCTCTTTGTTTTGTCAAATGAAAGTGCTTCAAAATTCATGACAATTTGCCTTTAAAGGGTTTTACTAAATTAATAAACAAAGAAGTTACGTCACACACTGGGGCCGAGCATGCTCAAAATTCAGTTTGTAAATAATGAGTTTTTCAAAAAAATAAAAACGCAGTATTGTTCCTTATAAAATTATACACTTCTGGCCCAATTTTCAGCTTTCTGTCGTTTTTCAGTTGGGAGTTATCCATACACAAACCTGGCAAATTTTCCAAAAAATAATTTTTTTTCAAAGTGAGAAATTTTAAGGTGTATTTGAAATAGTTGGTGTAAGAGAAGGATATCAAATTTTATTATTCTGCCTTTTCCATAACATTAAGTGAAGCCATAATCGATGAAAGTTTTTTTTTGGAAATAGATGCTTTAAAAAATTAATTTTTAGTATAAAACTAAACGTACCTCTTTTTTTTAAATATTTTTTTTCAAAATGGATTTTTTTTAATTTGCGCAAAAACGTAGCAAATGTAAAAATGCAGCAGTAAAATATGGTCCTTTGTGATAAAGAATCCGAGTTCAGAACCAAAAGCAAAGTGCGCATTTTAAAAAAAAGTGAGTTTAAAAATTGCATTCCAATTCTAGTTAAAAAAAACACCTATATCTGGTTGAATTTGATTCTGTTCTATCTTAAATTTAGTTGATCCATTATTTACTGGTTACTTTAATTACAAATTGTGGTTAAGGTTACTTGTCAAGCCAGTTTTCTTTAATTTAGACTTGTAAGTTGGATTATAATATGAGTTCTTTGAAGCACAAGTTGTGTTACTCCAATTTTGTTTTTTTTTTTATGTTTGGCATGAAAATGTGTGGGGAAATACCTGTTCTGCTTAAAACTCTAACGGTGAAACTCCTAATTCCATATAAACATACTTGTGACAACATAAAACTTTTAATATCTCGAAACAAAAAATTGGAGAAAACCATTTTTGTATACATATGTACATATGTACCTGTACCTGCATATTTCATAAATGGGTTAAAAACTAGCCGCTAATGGGTTAATATAGTACAAATTGGCTATTTTTGTACAGACATACTATTATAATAATAATATAAAACAATGGCGCTATTATAACTCTGACGAGTTTTATGGCGGAGCTTCTCTCCCAATTCGAGGTGTGCTCCTTTTGTTTTTCGTACCAATTGGGTGGACCTACAGTTTTATGCCGGCTCCGAACGGCGAATGCATTTTTTGTGAGAAGCTTTTTCATTGCAGAAATACTCTCGGAGGGTATGCCGGCCACTGCCGAGAGGTCACCGCTACTCTTAAGAAACCAATAATTGGATTTTTACTAATTAGAAATTTTTTTTGGTGTTTGCGTGGACTGGGGTTTGAACCCGAGACCTATGGCATAGCAGGCGAGAACTCTAACCACTGCACCACAGCGGCCACCATACCACAGACATACTAATTTTGATTTAAATAATTTGTTTACAGATCTTAAAAAAAACTGGTCACCAATGGGTTAATTCATGACCGTTTTAATGGGTTAAGATTCCAAAGATTACTAGTTTTAGTGTAGATACAACTAATATGATTTAAATATTTTGATCTAAGAATTAAGTGAAAAAATTTGGTTAAAAATGGCTTAATGCGTGGTCGTTAAGGGGTTAAAATTCTTGGGATTTACTATTTTAGTATCGATATACCGATTCTGATTCAAGAAAATTAAACTCGAAACTAAAATAAAAACATAGGTCACCAACGGGTTAACTCATGGCCGTCAATGGGTTAAGATGCTATAGATTAACAGCTTTACAGCTCTATTCTGTGTACTTGACAAATTCACCATATTGCTTATTTGTCAATTTTGACTATTTATCAAGTATTTGCTATTCTGTGTCAAAATAAAAAAGCTCTTTTCTTGCCAAATTGTCAATACGTCGATTGGTCTTGACAAATAAAATTAGTTTGTTTTGAATTCAAAGTTATTTTTTTATATTTTCTTAAATAATGTAATCGCAAGGTTTTTTAATTTTTCTGTTATTGGTGGATGAGGAAGAAAATGAGGAAAATAGCGCGCTCCATTTTCTTTGAGTGAAAATTTGTTCCTGCAAAATTTTCGTTTAACCCGTCAATTGTGCCAGCGCCTTATTAATGATTTACAACCATATGACGATCAACAGACGTCTTTGTCATTAACTATCCGGATTTTGGCGGTGTTGAATTTTATGGCAAACGGGTCCTATCAAAAATGTGTGGGCAAACACTCTCCTTTTCCTATCGGTCTCCCTACTACTCTGTATTTCCCGTTCCCTCTGTCTCTACCTCTCCCTATACTACTCTCTCTCTCTTTCCCTCTCCCGTTCCTTATCAACAACTTTCCATGACCATCCTGGTCCACATATCAGTCTATATGATATACATAAATCGATTTAGGTATCGAAAAAAAAGTTAGTTGTATATTAGAACCCTGATTACTACTACATTGCTCAAAAATATCTCGAGCTATTCCGGTTCATGTTTGAGCCTTAATATCGGGAACCGATTGAGATATCCGTATAGCGCTAAACATATATGGTAACCCTGAGACGCACCCTTAATTTGATGCCAATATTGCGCAAAAATATTTGGGGCACATCCGGGACCACGTTTTGGTCTCTATCTGGAGAACCGACTGGAAAATTGGAATGGAATGAACTCTATATTGAAGCTCTGATTTATACATTTAATTTGATACCAATATTGCTCAAAAATATTTTGGAGCCATCTAGGTCCTTATATTGGCCTAGATCTCGGGAAGAGGTTGAGATACCAGAATTAAATGTAGTCATAATTTTAAATTTTAATGTGATCGGCCCGGTAGCTTCGGCGTGCATAAGGAGCAAACACACAAACAAACTATCATCCTTATATACATACTAGCAAATACCCGTCCCACTTCCACTATGCCACCCCCTTCCCTATCGGTCTCCCCACCAGTCAGCATTTCCCGTTCCCCCTATCTCTTCCTCCTCTTACACTACTCTCTCTCTCCGTCTCACGTTCCTTATCAACAACTTTCCATGGCCATCCGGTGCACATATCGGTGTACATCATGATAACTAATATATTTTGGATAACCGACTGGAAAATTGGAATGGAATGAACTCTCTATTGAAGCTCTGATTGATACCTTTAATTTGATACCAACAATGCCCAAACATATTTCGGGGGCTATTTAGGCCCATGTTTCGGCCTCAATCCCGAGAACCGATTGAGGTATCCGTATAGTGTAAAATATATATGGATACCCTGATCAGCACCTTTAATCTGATACCAATATTGCGAAAAATTATTTGGGGCCATCCGGGTCCACGTTTTGGTCTCTATCTGGAGAACCGACTGAAAATTGGAATGGAATGAACTCCCTATTGGAGCTCTGATTGATGCCTTTAATTTGATACCAATAATGCTAAAAAATATTTCGGGGGCTATTTAGGTCCATGTTTCGGCCTCCATCCCGGGAACCGATTAAGATATCCGTATAGTGTAAAATATATATGGATACCCTGATCAGCACCTTTAATTTGATACCAATATTACGAAAAAATATTTGGGGTCATCCGGGTCCACGTTTTGGTCTCTATCTAGAGAACCGACTGGAAAATTGGAATGGAATGAACTCCCTATTGAAGGTCTGATTGATACCTTTATTTGATACCAATAATGCAGAAAAATATTTCGGAGGAATCTGGGTCCATATTTTGGCCTATATCTCGGGAAGGGGTTGAGATACCAGAATTAAATGTGGTCATAATTTCAATCTAATATCAGGTGATCATTGTGTCAAAATTTGAATGTGATCGGCCCGGTAGTTTCGGCGTCCATAGGGAACAAATATACAAACAAACAAACAAACAAACAAACAAACTTTCATCCTTATATATATAGATGTATATACATACATACATATGTAGATATAAAATACTTATATTTTTTCAGTTTCTATTTTGCGATTTAATTGTATAAACAGGTGATTTCTGTTCACAATATTTATTTCACCACGTGTTGGGAAAATCACATTTGTAAGAGCTTTTTAGATTTGTCAAGTTACGCACAGAATAGGAAAAATTGTCAATTTGATAAAAATCTTGACTATTTGTCAACTTATTGATAATTTGTCAATTTCACAGAATAGTGCTGTTAGTGTAGATAAAGCGATTCTGATGTAAAAAAGTTGATTTCAGAATTTTGAGCGTCCTCATATATATAAGTGGCCCCAGTGTGCGTCACTACGAATATTTAATGTAGCTATTATTTAATTAATTGTTTTAAGCAATTCAGTATATGTAAACTTGAGAAAGTCCGCCCCTAAATTTGAAGCTTATGCTGAGAGGATTAAGGGACAAAAAAAATTTTTTTTTGATCCCGCGAACTTCCGCCGAAATGGTCCTTTTCTTGTAGCTTTGCTATTTAACATCCGATTTTTAAAGTTGATACGTCATTATTTTCGTATTTTGAAGCTCTATATTTATACTCAGCTGTACTAGCACACAGAGTATTATAGTTTTAATCACATAACGGTGGATTGTAACACCATAAAATAATCGAGATAGATATTGACTTATATATATCAAAATGATCAGGATGAAAAAAGAAATCGCAAGTTGGTATCAGGACTGGCACGGTTGTTATTGAAAATGGGCGAAATCGGATCATGGCCACGCCCACTTTTCATATATAGAAAAAATCGGAATTGTCGTATCTCAGTCCCTATTATAGCTAGAGTGATAAAATTTTACACACATAATGAACTCGGGCCCTAATGGAGAAATATGGTGAAAGTTTATAAAATGGGCGGTGTCACGCCCACTTATTAAAGGTCAAACATCGAAAGTTTGATATGTCATAACTCAGAAACCGTTGCAGATATATCGATGAAATTTGGTACGCGTGATATACTTACTTAGCCAAATGTTTGGACGAAAAATTGCCAAAATCGGTTAACGACCACGCCCACTTTTATATATGGATATTATAAAGTGGCCTAAATTAAACATTTTAAGCGATATCTTTGTCAAATATAAAGATAGTTCATTGAAATTTTGTGGCATGAGTTCTACAATAGACCGGAAACAAAAAATAGAAAAATTTGGGAAAATGGGCGTGGATCCGCCTCATTTTAGACGAAGGAATCTACGAGATTTCGGAGCCCATAACTCGACAAATAATTGAGATATTATGACGAAACTTGGTTTATACACTTTTATAACTTGTGTTAATAGACACGAAAATATTTACTGAAATCGGTTTATGACCACGCCTACTTTTTAACAAAGATATTTCTGGAACACCCTTTGGGATTTTGTAACGTGACATCTTTGTAACTAGAAGTCATAAAGGAATGAAATTTTGCACTAACAATAATAATATTCATATGCTTATTTGGATGACTGATACAAATTTAAAAAATGGACGTGGCTACGCCCACTTTATGCAGCACTCGCTTTATATAAAGTACACCGTGTTTCCATCAAAAGCAAACAAATAATGAAAGCATATAGCTGAGTATCTAATGTTCGATTCCACTCGAACTTAGGCTTCCTTACTTGTTTCTTCCAATGTTCTTCTGAACTCTGAAGTCAAATAACAAAGTTACAATAAAAAAACAATTTCGGCGGTATTTCGCGGGATCAGAAAAAAAAAATAAAAATTTGTTCTTTGATCCTCTCAATATAAGCTTCAAATTTAGGGTCGGACTTTTACAACCTTACATATAATGAATTTCATATCAAAGGCTGAAAAAAACGAACATTTTGAACCCGACCCCCTCAGAATTTGATGAAATTTTGCAGTGGCGTAGTAAGAGAATTTTTCGGGGGGAGGGGGGGGTCACAGCCAATGTAAAAAATTTACCAAAATTAATAGAAAAATTACCAAAAAACTAAAACTTTTTTTTACAAATAATAAAAATGAAATTTTTTCAGACTATAATTTAACATATTAGTACAAAAACATCGCTTATTAGTTATACATATATCAAATCTTAAGGCCCTTGCCCACCTAAAATCGGGACTGTCAAGCAGTGTATATGTGTGTGTCGGTGATTTTTTTTTTTTTTTTCGGATATAGTTTTATTGTATCATTCATGGAGAATATGACAATTTTTATAAAATCTTAACCTTGTGTACAATGACGTTATTCGTTACCACTGCTTCAAATAACATTTGGATGAAAAGAAATTTTATTTGACATAAAATAAATACTTAAGAATACATTTATTATGTGTATGGGAATATTTTTGTTTTTCTTAGAGTATGTTCATATGTATGTATGCATGTAATTTTATTTCATAATTTCATAATTATGTTATTCATTTTCATTATTTATGTATTTTTGCCGTCGGAATGGAATGGAATTCCAAACAGCTGATTGTAAAGTATTAAAAGTTCGTACAGCCTGACAGGACACGCTTATCGATGACACAATCGTGTGTTGCTTACAACAGTGTAGATCTTAGAGCCATCTGTATGACAGGTCCAACTTTTTTGCTATTGACTTGGTTCGGTGAAGTTTTAGTAGCCCGCTTGAAACAGTTTGACCCGCTATTAGATAAGCGCTTAACAAGCAGCGGATGAACCAAGTTACCATGGCGTTATTCAACTTTTAATTTTTTTTTTTCTCGGATATAGCTTTTATTGTATCATTCTTGGAGAATATGACAATTTTTATAGAATACAATGACGTTATTCGTTGCCACTGCTTCAAATAACATATGGATGAAAATTTTATTTTATTTGATATAAAATAAATACTTATTTATACATTTATTATGTGTATGTAAATGTTTTTGCTTTTGCTAAGAGTATGTACGTTATTTTATTTTATATTCGTTCATTATGTTATTCATTTTCATTATATATGTATTTATGCCGTCGGAATGGAATGGAATGGAATTCCAAACAGCTGATTGTATAGTATTAAAAGTTCATACGGCCTTACAGGACACGCTTATCGATGACACAATCGTGTGTTGCATTAGTAAGTGCTGTTGCTGCTTTCGGAATGGAAGGAATTCCAATAAGCTGCGTGTATGAACTTAGGAATTTTTACGTCCTAATGGGATAGGCTCGTCCGGAACACAATCATACCTATGTTATACATGTGTATTAGTAAATGCTGTTGTAGCTTTCTGAATGGAAGGAATTTCAGTAAGCTGCTTTTTGTAATTTAGAGGTTTTACGGTCTAATAGGGTATGCTCTTCGATGTTTTAATTTTAGTGGCTCAAGCCTTGGGCACAATTTAGCTTGATATCCTTTCTCTTTAACCGCCTGGGGTATATCTGTTCTAACAGGCTTTTAGCCAGTATGTTTGGATGATTGCATAGTCTTGTGGTGTAGTTAGTTTGTATATTTCTTACTTCTTCAACAACTGTGTTAATCTTTAGATCCCGCTATACATTTTTTATTTTTATTTCTTTTCTACTTTACAGCTCAAAAGCACGTTAAGGGGAAATATAGAGCACCACAAGACTAAAATAATGACATATCAATTTTAAAAATATAAAAAAATTGATTTTAACCCCCAACCGGCCTTCACTAAAAACGTTGTAACTTTTTTTTGGTACGGAGTTACCAAAATTTCTTTTCTGCAAAATGAAGCCTGATATTAAGCGCAGAGACTGCTGATTGGTGTTTTTTCCTAAACATATGGGAACGTGGAAAAAAAACGGCGAAAAAGCGCGAATATTTTAAAAAAATTAACTTTTGAGTTATGCTATTTTTGAAATTTCAAAAACTGGCCACTACATCTTGTTGCTAAATAAGTTTCCTAACTAATGCCGAAAAAATCAATAGAATCGAAGCATTGGTTACCGAGTTATTCAAAAAAATTAAAAACCGTTAAGAAAACTTTGACCGCGAATAACTCGCTGAAAAATCAAAACTAGCAAAAACGCTTTTGCGATCATATTACAATGTTTGTTAGCTTTCAAAATTTATCCATAAACCATACAATATCGAAAAATTGATTTTAGGTGGCCCACTTGAGAAAACTTGACTCCATATTAAATGTAACTAGTCTAAACAAAATATTGTTGCCCTTTTACGATTTTTGTACATATTTACATCGACTGTTTTCGATAAAACTTTATTTTCGATAAAATCTGAGTAATTGAGTCTTGTCCCACTCTCCATACAATTTTTTTTTTAATCCCGCGAAATATCGCGGAATAATTTTTTTTTATTGTAACTTTGTTATTTGACATCGGATTTTTAAAATCGAAATGTCATTAGTTTAGTCTTTGGAAGCTCTATATTTTCGTCTAATGTCCTTTTGACCTATGTAGTCGTTTTCACATAGTTAAGTCACATAACCAAGTTTTTGTCCAAAATATCCTTTTTGTTTCACAAGAAAAAAATCGCCAAAAATAAAATATTTATCGGATCTCTCTGATATTACGCTTAAAGTCTTTGCAATTAAACGGGCAAATTTTTAAAGTAATAAAACTTTCCTGTTTTTTACAACCTTTTATAAAAACTTAATTTGAAAATCAAAATTTTTTAAAAAATCGCAAAAAATTAAAAATAAATAGTTCCAAGCTCAGCAGGTCAATTCCTATCCTCGCCCATTCCTGGTTTTCTTGTTTTTTTTTTTTGCTGTAAACTAGCGTTAGTGGTGGGCGTGGCTTACAACATATATGCTTTTAATTTTTCTGAAAGATGAGTCGTATAGTGGGACACCAATGTGCCAAATTTGGTTTCGGTAGGTCCATCCGTTTCCAAGAAATTGAGTTTTGTCCCACTCTCCATACAAATGAGACCAGTGTGCAATGATCCATTGTAAATTGCTTATTTTCAGCTTTGCTTGCATTATCTTATTATCAATATGATATTTCGAAGTAAGCCTTCTGTCTAAGGTAACACCAAGGTAGGTGACGTAATCTTTTTGGGTTACTATTTCCCATTAATTGAGACAGAGTGGCATGTTTTTTTTTTTTTAGAGTAAAAGTGACTTGTACACACTTAGATTCATTGACTTTAATTCTCCAATCTGAAAGCCATTGTTCTACAATACTTAGATGGCTTTGCAACCGTCTGGCAGCCGTTGAGGGATTTGAGTGCACACTAATTATTGCTGTGTCATCCGCAAATGTTGAAGTAACGAGATTTTCATTGGTGGGCAAGTCACTTGTGAATATTAAATATAGAATGGGTCCCAAAACACTACCTTGTGGAACTCCGGCGAAGATTGGATAGCTTTCAGTGGTATAACTTTTTTGCCTTACTCGAAACATTCTTCCCGTCAGAAAGTTCTCTAAAATAAGGCATATATTGTACGGAAGTGTAAGTCTTATTTTAAATAATAGTCCCTCTAGCAATACCTTGTCGAAAGCTTGTGCTACGCTAAGAACAGTGCAGTGCAATTGTTTGGGCCAGCAACCCAAACCCAATTTCAGCGCACCCTAATGTTTCACTATATGTGAACACACCCCCTTGCAACCCTGCAGGTTGCAACTCTATAAGTGGCAACTCCGTAAGTTGCAACCCTGTGGTTTTCGGAGTAACATTTTTCATAACTGTTTTTATCACCAGCTAACGTAAGTGATTTTCAATAATTTATTATCTACATTCTGTTATTCCTGTGAATAAAAATCTACTTGAATTTATAACGTTTTAAATCGTTGTCCTTTCTATTTATTTTTCCCACTTCGAATCTGGGCAAAAACAGCAATACTTTTTGGTTTCAAAAGCCGACCGTATTTGAGTTACTATTCTATGCACTTGCTCTATCGTACCATGTTTTTCCCTAAACCCGAATTGGTGACTTGGTATAGTCCCGTGTGTGTCTAGGAGGGGTTGCATTTTTTTCAGTAACAACTTTTCAAATAGTTTGGAAAATATTGAAATTAAGCTAATTGGCCTGTAAGAGTTTAACAGGGTTGGGTTTTTGCCTGGTTTTGGAATCATAATGATTTCGGAAAGTTTCCAAGATTCAGGAAAGTAGTTTAGTCGCAGTAGACTATTGAAAACGTATAATAATAACTTGATAGCAACTGGAGGGAGTTTTTTTACCATTTCATCGGTTATTCTGTCGTGTCCGGGTGCCTTATTATTCTGGATGTCGTTACAGATAACATTATTCAGGTCATTTATGTTGAATTGGAGAGAAACTGTTGGTAAGCGAAGGGCATGTTCTGGGAGAAAATTGCTCCCTGGATTAGGAGTAAACACCCTCGAAAGGTGAGCTGCAAATGCGGTTCCTTTTTCCTGGTCACTTCGAGCAAAGTCACCGTTTTCGATTCGTACTAGAGGGTCCTGCAAAACTGGCCTCTTGAAATTTTTCAGTGACCGCCACAATGAGTAGTCTGTAGAAGATATAGCTGTCAAGGACTTAATTCTGTTTTGGAAATCTGCTTCTTTTTTATCCTGCAATAGCATCTGAAGCTCTTTCGTGCATTTTTTCAGTTCGTATTTCAAAGTTGGAGAGCGTAACCTCTGCCAGTCTTTCCTAATTTGCCTTTTCTTGTGAATGAAATCGGGGATATCGTTTCCTTTGAAATAATTAGGGAATACTCCTCTGGGTAGTGTTAGGCTGTGGGTGCGTTGATACTTTTGCTGCTACTTGAAGGACATTTGTGAAGTCAGTAATCGCAGAGTCTACTTCGGCTGCTGATTTAAGGCTTGTATTTAAGTTGGTATGAGAACTGATAAATTTTTTGTACTTAAGCCAGTTTGTAAATTTATTGGTTAAGCTCGAATTCAATTCGTTAAAAGATGGGATTATATCAATAGTGGTAACACAAGGAGAGTGATCAGATGATAGATCGAAAGCCGATTTTATCTTAATTAATTCTCTTTCGATTCCACGAGTTACACCAAAATCTATTAGGTCGGGAGTTTTGCTTCTATCAGTAGGCCAATATGTTGGCTGACCAGTGGAAATAATGTCTAGGTCATTGCTTAAAATTGCTTTGAATAGGTTTCTTCCCTTTGGTGTTATCAGTCTGGAACCCCAAAATGTATGTTTAGCGTTATAATCACCCGCTGCAAGAAACCGTGGCCCCAACTTGATAAAGAATTCAGTAAATTGGGATTCTGTTATATTGAAACGGGGAGGACAGTATATTGCAGTTACAGTGAGCCCACCACAGCTATCTTCTACGTGCACTGATGTTGAGTGTATATAATTCCTGCAATAATCTCCCAGTAGGTGATGCTTAATCCGTTTTCTAATAAGTATTCCGGTTCCACCTCTAGATTTACCTTCGGGGTGCTTGGTGTCGTAGAACGCAAATCCGTCAATACTAAAAGGCCGTCAAATGAGTTTCAGAGATTAGCTGTCTTTCTAGAAATATTTGGAGTTCGTTCCGGTGTTGGCTTAGGCCGTTAGCATTCCAAAAACCTATATTGAGTGAGTTCATGGTCTTGTTAAGATTGTTTGTAATAGGAGGTTTTGGTTTCTAATTAATTCTTGCATCATATTTTGCATTGATTTCATGTGATCTTGCATCATTTGGACAAAACTGTTTAAAGTTCTTTCCAAGTTTGTAGATGGAGTGGGAGTCTCCTGCGTTTCAGGCTCCGCTATACCTTTGAGGGCTTGGGAATATGTCCTGAAATGGTTCTGACGAACATTAGTATTGACCGTATTTGGAACATTTTGGGGTTTTGGAACTAGTTGGGGCTTTGGAGTCAAGGCGGCGCTAGTGGTTTTCTTAGTACCCTTTTCCTTTAAGGAGGTATACACCGGGCAGCCCCTGTAATTTTCCGTGTGATTTTCTCCGCAATTGCTACATTTAATTGTCAGTTGTCTCTCGGTTTCACACAATCTTTGGAGGTATGTAAATCCCCACAGATAACGCAAACACAAGGCAGGGTACAGTACCGCTTAGTGTGCCCAAACTCCTGGCAGTTGTGGCATTGTGTGGTTCTTCCACCGAGATACGACGGTGTAGAAGGTACCGTAGGTTGTATATGGGATGTACATCTCCCTTTTTTAAGAGTTGGAACTCTGGATCTATTTCTACTCGAAACATTGGCTTTGGTATGTTCGATTTGTTTTTTATATTATGTACATATCGTACTTTAAACCCTTCTTCTTTTAGAGCATTCTCAATTTCAGTTGGACTTACGGAACTTTCTATTCCTTTCAACACAACAGACAAGCCGCGGCTACTCTTCAGCTGGAATGTATAGAAAGACTTCTTGTTTTTTTTTTTCAAAGTCGTTGGTTACTTTACGGAAGTATTCCTCGCCGTACGTTTGGATTTTGACTTCCTGGATATTGCCCTTTTTAATTGGTACAATGAAATTCTTCTCCCCTATCAACGCTATCAATTTGTTTACAAGTAAGCCAGAACTTGGTTCTCTCAGGTAGATTGGTGGAGGTTTGGATTTTTTTTGCGGTATTTCCGGAGTCTTATCATCCTTTTGCGCAAGGAGGCTAAATCTGTTATTGGCTAATGCTACTTGGGGTGCATCATTTGGTGGTTCTTTCACCGTGGAATTTTTTAAAACTTTATTAGGTTTACCACTTTTTGCCGGGGACCGCTTTCTTTTAACTACTGATATATAGCGGTCCATTCCGGTTTGAACCTTTTCGCCCATTTTTTGCATTTTGCAGCTGTTGTGTTGTTTCAATTCCCTAAGGATTGGGATGGAGGAAATTGCGGAATATTTCCTGGAATAGCGGGAGAGTAGGATCGTGCGCTTTGATCGTATGTTTTATCTCTATGTACCTTCAGGTTGGTTTCATTGGTACTGCACCTCAGTGTGAAATACCCATTGTTCCTCAATATGTTATTGTTAGAATGAGTGCCTGGAGCACCCATGTATTTTATTTTATTTTAATCTATTTTATTTTGTTGTATTTTATTTTATTTTATTTATTTTAATTTATTTTATTTTATTTTATTTTATTTTATTTTATTTTATTTTATTTTATTTTATTTTATTTTATTTTATTTTATTTTATTTTATTTTATTGTGTTTTATTTTATTTTATTTTATTTTATTTTATTTTATTTTATTTTATTTTATTTTATTTACTTTATTTTATTTAGTATTAATTAATCTATTCTAATATATTGTTTATAATTTAGAGTGCGGCAGATCTCTGGTTCAGTTCTACACTCTTGGAATAGTGCAGATCTCTGCACGCGGATGTTCGTGCAGCGCCACCTACCGGCCAATAGTTGAACTAAATATCGGTAGTACGAATGGCAGCGCCACTTGCTTTCCTGCACAGCTGATTTGAGAAAATCTATGCGAGTAAAAGAAGACAAAAACAATTGTTGTTGCTTATTACACGCACTTAACTAGGTACATGCATATGTAAATATGTAAATACATACATACACATGTACAAATGTAATTTTGCAAGTATAATTTAAGTATTTTTCGATACTTAGCTTTCAAGTTTTTATATTTCTCCACACAGGAGGCACAGCCACTATGTGTTTTTGAAAAACACAACTTTTTAAAGTCTTTCAACTATCTAAAAACTCAAATTATATAGCACCGAATAAAAAATCACTTCTGCGCACTAACAGGGTTGCCGCTTAATGTCGGTGACGCAAATATTTAAGAGTTTTGATTCTCATCAACGCGAGCCCGACAACAAGAACGTGTAGCACGACGACTGCTGATTGCACTAACACATACAAAAAACTCACACATACACACTGCTTGACATACCAGATTGTCAGTTGCCAAGGGCCTTTAACTATACTACTACTTTATTGAAATCGCAGATTGATTTTCCTATGTTTTTGTGCCAATCTGTGAATAACTTCTCCCACTGTGATATCGATATTTTTGTTAATACTCATTAGGGCAAGTCCGTTCAGCCTATCTTCACCAGTTGAATTTCTTATCCAATTTTTTATAGACATTTTTGGCGTTACTTTTCTGTAATTAGAATGTTAATAACAGCAATACCGTATAATAACACTACTCGACACAAAAAATCACCAAGAATAAAATAATACTTTTCCAAAGCGAAATTTTACGCTGATTCCGAATATCATCTCCATATTTTTTGGCAGACCCAGTTTTTGAGATATTGGGAAAAATGTGGAAAAATCCATATATGCAAGACATTGCATCACATAAGTGCATCAAAAAGTTTTATTCGACATCGTGGCGATTTGACTTCTAGGAAGAGTTAGTAGAGAGAGAGAGAGCTCCAACAAACATTTTTTGCCTTGACACTTAAAAATTGGTCAAGTAATTTGGTTACAATCGCAAAAATAATGAAAAAAATTTGAAAAAAAAAATCGAATTTTTTTAAAGAAATTTCAGATTCGACTGTCTTAAAATCAGAAATATTGTATGGGGGTGAAAAAGTTAGCCCCCTTCTCCTATAGAGAATTTAATTGTGAACATTGTACAATAATCGGATTTACCATTTATTATTTACCTATTTTTATTGAAAGTCCTTAACCAAAAATTTTCCGGAAGAGTAAAATTGCAGCAACAAAATTGGATTTATTCATAAAACTTTATTAAGGAGTAATACTTAAGATATTAAAAAAATATCTATACTTCGCGATTTTAATGTGAGGATAAATAATGAGCGATGTGAATAAGTACTTTTCACTACTCTTTTGTGATTTTATGAATTTGTTACACGTATGATTGTCCAAAAAATTATAGAGCAAAAAAATGTAATGTGCCGCCTAAAATTCCTTCACATCTTGATAATTTCCCTAAAAGCTTAGGTGCTGAAAGTGATGGACATGGTGAGAGATTTCATCAGGACTTAATAGTTTTTGAACGGCGATATCAAGGGTCTTGGTACGAGGATATTTTTTATTCGAGTAATTTTTTTTTCCTATTAATCGCTGTTTTAAGAGATATTGTGCACTTGAAAACACGTAATAAATGGAATGAAATAATCTTAAGTATTACTCCTTAATAAAGTTTTATGAATAAACCCAATTTTGTTGCTACAATTTTACTCTTCCGGAAAATTTTTTGTTAAGGACTTTCAATAAAAATAGGTAAATATAAAGAATGGTACATCCGATTATTGCACAATTAGTCTTAGAATGTTCACAATCAAATTATCTATATGACAAGGGGCCAACTTTTTCACCCCCATAAAATTTTTCTGATTTTAGGACAGTCGAATCTGAAATTTCTGGAAAAAAAATCGATTTTTTTCAAATTTTTTTCATTATTTTTGCCATTGTAACCAAACTACTTGACCAATTTTTGAGTGTCAAGGCAAAAAATGTTTATTTAAGCTCTCTCTCTACTAGCTCTTCCTAGAAGTCAAATCGCCACGATGTCTAATAAAACTTTTTGATGCACTTATGTGATGCAATGGGCCTAATGAATAAAAAAAGTAATTGCTAGTAAGCATTTGCTTATTAACAAAAGCAATTGCTTAAAAATCTTTTACTGAATAGAATAAGGATTTGCTAATTTATTAAATGAATAATATTTCAGTCATTGCTGCTTTTGCTAAAAATTTTAAGCTTTTACTAGAAAGAGACCAAATGTTAAAACATAACAAAATGTGACTAACGGAGCAAAAACAAAGTCAATAAAATTACAACAACTTCCTTCCCGACATTACAAAAATAAGAATTTCATCTCGAAAATGTTTGGCACAGGGTTGCGTGATTTCGAATCAATTTTGATTTCAAATCAAAAAAGATAATTTTTATTTGTGATTCAAACGATTTTCAAATCAAAGGTAAATTTTATTTGCGATCCATTTCTCTAAAGAATCAAAAATTTATTTAGAATCAAACATATATTTTAATTCTTGATCAGGGTTCGGAAATTCTCATTTATGATTACTCATTTTCATTCATTTGTGAGAATTTTCATGAGCGGGAATATTTCAAATTATTTTTTTAGTTCATTTATCACGAGTGAGAAATGCAAAAAAAATTATGCCTCTCACTCGCGATAAGTGAACAAAAAAAATTTCCATATTTTTCACTCGCGAGCGAAAAATAACAAACCAAAATTTCTCACTCACATGTGATAAAACCGAACTAAGCCGGCGTCGGCTGTTCACATATGAGAAAAGCAATGCGAGAAATACTAATCGCGAGCAGTATTTTAGCGTTCACGAAAAGAATTTCTCATGGACATTTTTCAGCTGCGTTGTATGGAAGGAAATGCAAGCAGATTTTCGCAGTTGCCTTAGCCAAGCATTTTTGCGTACATATGTATGTATCCACATATTTATGTATGGTTGGGTGTATGCATACAAGGGAATGGTTTCCATACCCTGCAAAAAAATGTGCGATTAATACCGAAAGATATTTGTCCCGGATTGATCTCTTTCGAGAACAATCGGTCCACAATTAGTCCCCGATTGTTCCCGGACGGGTATAAATGTAGACTAATTGTAGACCAATTGTTCCCTAACGGGTATAAATGTAGATTAATCGCTTTCATCCCGAACGGGTATAAATGTAGATTAATCGCTTTCATTCCGAATGGGTACAAATCTAGATTCCTTAAATGTAGAAATTTTACAAAAATATGCAATGTATTTAAAAAATTGTAGAACCGGTAAAACGAATTGAACACCCTTTCTTTTAATAACAATGATGAATAATAATTTAAAAAAATGTTGCCTAAAATATTCTATGAAAAAATCCTTTGCATTACGCTCAAAACTTACAATTTTTTTTTTTTATTTATTGAGATTTTTTTTTCAAAAGTAAAACATTATATAATCTTTATTTATATATGCATGAACATTTACAATTTTTTAAAGATTGTTATTAAAAATTGCCTTGGCGAACAACTTGGAAAAATCTAAATTTGTACCCATTCGTGCTGGAAGCGATTGATCTACATATGTACCCGTTGGGGATGAAAGCGATTAATCTACATTTGTACCCGTTCGGGATGAAAGCGATTGATCTACATTTGTACCCGTTCGGGATGAAAGCGATTGATCTACATTTGTACCCGTTCGCTATGTTAGTGATTAATCTACATTGGTACCCGTTCGGGTATACAAGTTGAACAATTAGTCTCATCATAGGACATGCTCGAACAAATGCGATCAATTCACTCCATATAAAGGGATGTAAAATTGTATTAGTCGCATGCTCCCTTGCGATTGATCCTGGACACGTCCCGGATTAATCGCATTTTTTGCAGGGTATGAACATATGTATGTATATACATTAAGGTGGAGTGAAACTTTTTTTTTGGAAAATTCAATTTGTTCCAAAGCCAGAACGGAAGCTTTCTAGCCCAGTAATAAGCCTGTAAAATTTTATTGACCTACTCGCATGTTTAGAGGTGCCCCCAGCCTCACAAAGTTGAAAAAATAGAACGATCTGCTACAAATATGAAACTTTGAAAATTATAAAATAAAAAAACGAAGTATGGGGATTGATAAGGATGGTTAAGCTGAGTATTAAAGTGAATTTATTTTTTTTGGAAACAACAACAACAAAAGTTATTAAAGGTCAAAGTTTATATTGTGCATTTTTAAATTGCAATTACTTAAAAACTACTGAACCGATTTCGAATATTTTTCCATAACACCCCCCTGCGGGGGTCAACCCCCCTTTTACCCCCTTACTTTTCATATATAAAATGTATATCAAATTAAAGGGAATCAAAATACCTATCGAATGGTATAAAAATATTCGAAATCGGTTCAGTATTTTTTAAGTAATTGCAATTTAAAAAATGCATAATATAAACTTTGACCTTTAATAACTATTGTTGTCGTTGTTTCCAAAAAAAAAAAATTCACTTTTATACTCAGCTTAGCCATCTTTATCAATCCTCATACTTCGTTTTTTGATTTTATAATTTTCAAAATTTCATATTTGTACCAGTAGTGAGTTTCTGTAAGAAATCGAGTGGATTTGTCAATTTTGATGACGTCACGTCGATTCTATCAAAACTTCTCTATTGATCGATAGCGAGTGTTTCTACAAGCATTAATCGATAAAATTCGGAACAGTGATGGAAATGAAACGCCAATCGAGAACTTAAACGCCAAAATAAATGTAATGCCCTAAGCACATTCGAACCGGCGAGCGAAAAGCAGCCAGCTGTCAAAAGTAAAATGCACACGTTCTTATGGGCGCACACATTTTAACGCCAGCACGACTTCACGGCAGAAGGGTTGCATTTGTCGCTGCCGCAAATATAGACCTATTTCTAATTTGACAAGCGACAATGCGCATGTACAGGCAGAAACGTGTGTATGTGTGCATTTTGGGAGTACAAAGACGCTCCTTAAGAGACTCTACAAATCCTTTAAATATATATTAAATATATTTAAATGTATATTCATTAATATATAGTATGTACATATATACATAAATAATTTGTTTTAATTAAAATATACTTACATTCTGGCTGAATTCGGCTGTTTTGTCCATTTTTTCGACCGGTGAAAGCTTTCTCACCGTTAAAAAAGTTGGCGAGTATATTGATAGATAATATATCGACTATTTTGCTTACAGAAACACCTTTAATCGATCATTCCTACTGAATTGGAATGGAACATATCAGCTGATTTGTCAGTTCTATCGATCCATTCGACTCATTTTCATACAGAAACGCATGCATCGAGAATGACGTCATGATGACGTCAAATCGACTATTTCAGTAGAGAACATTGATCGATATGAGTTACAGAAACTCACTACAGATCGTGCTTATTGCTTTCAACTTTGCGGGGCTGGGGGCAGTTCAAAACGTCATCCTATCGCGATAAAATTTTGTGGGGTTCATTAACTCGTATAAAGGCAACTTTTCATTGCTGGTACGTTCAAAAAAAGAACAAACAAAAAATCTCCATATGATTTCACTCCACCTTAATATACATACATATTATTTATGTATACGTATTCAATATTATCTCGGATTGCCTGCGATCTCCACTTACGTGGAGTACGCGGGTACTCATTAGATATTCATGTTATAAAACAGTATTGGTGAAATGGAAGGAAGCGATAAAAACTTTAAATTTCAATTACGTAAGATATGCATTACGTAAAGAGCACCCACGCTTTTATTTATGTTGATACATATACAGAAATGCTTTGAAGAAATACGTTAAATGTATGCTTAGATTGAAATTAAGATCCAAAATGAACTAAGGACTAATACAAATCTTGTTCAAAAATATTAAAAATTTATTTTTTCCTTTTTAGTAAATTTTTATATTAATATTAAATAAAAGCTTTTTAAAAATTTTGTTTACTTTGTTTTATTATATATATAGAATGAATTTTAGCACTTACGTTAACGCACGCTACAAGTTTAAAACACATATAAAGTTGTAACATTCAGCTTTCGGACAACACTGATTTTATTTTTCGAAAAAGGTACACAAACTTTCTTTGTCACTGAAATTTTTTTTTATTTCAAGTGGTTTCCTAGTTTTAATAACTATTTACATAGTTTTTTGGTAACGCACGCGACAAAAAGGATAAGCGAAATTTTAAAGTACAAAAACTCCTTTATTCTTACTAGCTTCGCAAATCTTATACTCTTAAATCAAATTATGTTCTAAGTAGAATGATTAGAGCGTGTAACAATAATATAACTCTCTATATAACTAAACCAGCGAAGAAAAAAATTATACTTTGCTAATAAAAAAGCTTTAGTGAAAATTATTTTTTTTTGGCGATTTTTCTCAGCCTCAGTTTAAGAACGAATATATAATTTGTTTACCATTATATTTAAAATTATTAACTTTATTAGTTTGTTCTTTAGGTGGTATTTTTGGTAAATCTTTAAATAATATGTTTATTTATTTTTTTGGTTCTATATGATTTGTACCTTATATTTTTACTTATGGATTAGTAAATTTTCTAACATATACATGTATTATATTTACTAATAAATACCAAAAAATAAAGTTCGGACCATTTTCAATAGCATGCTCTGGGTTGACTTTTTCAGGATTAGCCCATATGCATATATTCACATATCATTACCAAACTTAGTACCTAGATAGGGGTATTTCAGCTTTACTAACAATAAAAAAATATTTCTGAATGTATGTAGTTTGGGTGGATTGTACCGCCTCTCAATTAAAATAAAATCCAAGGACAAAAAAGTGCTACCTAAGTACTTTCATGGATACATCCATATGTACATATATACTTATGTATATACATATATATTTAGGCATGTATGTGTATCATTCCACGTTCAAAAACCTTCCTAAATAGGTATAAAAAAAGGAGCTGGCATCTACCTGCATTTGCTATAAAAATGGCTATTTAGAACTCGTCACATATGTATGTATGTATTTGCAAAAAAAATACAAAAATTATAAAAAAAGACTCAATAATGTAATCAAGGGCGTAGCCAGGATTTTATCCAGGGGGGGGGCAAGCACATTAAATATTTGAAGCAGTCAAAAATCTATTTTTTTGCGACTAAAATCAAGCGTTGCTGTTCCGCTCTTAAATGTCAAAAATAATACAAATTTGTGAGTGCGACTACAGCAACACTGCTAATATAAAAATGACAACAACAACTACCAAATAAACTGGGTTGCGCAAAGTCAAAAAGTAGTAAAAAAAACTACTAAAATACTACTATGTATAAAACAGCTGATCGGGTTGTTGTGTGCAAGATTATTCAAGTCGCTCATTTGGTGAAACCCAAAAGTAAGTTAACCTCAAATCTGGGCTAACTTAAGTCAAAACTTAGTTTTATACTGTTTTCAGACAGAAAACTAATGTAGTGCAATACATTTATAATATAACAATAAATTCTTGTGTTTCACACACACTCAATTAACAAGGAGATGTCGCTTTTCATTAAATAATTTGTTATTATTGACAAGAATTTTTTAATAAATAATCCCAGTAAACATTCGGAGTCATAAAAAGGTCAGAAAGGAATCGTAAACTGGAGCATTCACACTCATTATGAGCTAATTTTGGATTCCGAAATGTATGTATTTCTGTTCTTAAGGTGGTCCCCTGATATGAGCCTAATTTCATACATTTTATGAGCCTGAATATGTAGTGAAACCAAAAAAAATGTCTTTTGTTTTTGCATTTTCCTTCCCCTAACCCAATTCCCTTTATCCCCTCTCTCCATTCACCCAGCTTATTCTCCTCTTCTCTCATTGGTTGCGTTCAGAAGTCGGAACTGTTGAGCAAACCTGTTGTGTAGATATCACTGAGCGGAAAGGGATATAATTTGCTCCTTCTGAACGAGCTGATACAGAAAATAAACAAACTATTATTATAATTACCTATCCACAACATAATCGGCAATAATTTCGCTACTTTGAAACATTTTTATCACATTAAAAAATTCATAAATATAGGTATTTATATATTTGTACTTATGCCAAAATCGTAAGCACAAATGTTTTCCGAAGTGAGCCTAAAAAATTTATGATGAAAAAAAGTGTCCAAACTCACGTGTTAATCAAAAATACTCAACTTTGCGTTCAGAAGATAAAAACACAACTGTTGCGCAACCGTTGGGATTCTGAACATAACCATTGTGGGACATTCATTCCTTGCTTTATAGGGTTGTCTATTTGTATTCTCCTCCTGATGAAATTTAGTGATACTTTTATACCTACTTCCCATTTTTCGAATTAGAATTATCATTTAAAAAAAAAAAAACAAGAAAAAAAATTATAAAAAAATTTCTCCTAAGCTCATACATATTTCACACATGTTTGTGATTCATATCCGACTCCAAATTATGAGTGCTCTGAGAATGTTTGTTGGGATAATAAATTCATGCCAAAACGAATTGACGGTTGACACTGAAAACTTCAAAATTAATAAAAACGAACTTACCTCCCAGAGTTGTATTGGGTTTTTATTCGATTAAAAATTCAATTAATTAGTAATGGATCCATCACTAATTGAACTTCTGGATGGAAGATCGAGCTTCATTATCAACTTAATGAAGAAAATGTGGATATTTACTCCATTAACAGCCTGTGTGAAATCAGTATTAGCTTTAGTCACGCTGGTGAAACCGGGCCTTAGATTCTGCTTATCAATGCTAATGCTAAAATATTTAGTGAACTGTAGACACGAATTGAAACAAATCTCACTGTTTTATTTTGACATGTAAATTTCTGTACTATTCTCTGATGCTATTATAATGTTAAGCAGTACCTAGCCAGGGGGGGGGCAGCTGCCCCCCCCCTGCCCCTACCTGCCTACGCCCTTGAATGTAATTATAATAAACAAGGAAAATTTAATTACCCGCCTTCTACTAAAGATCGCAGGCAATCCGAGATAATATTGAATACGTATACATAAATAATATGTATGTTCATATGGAAACCATTCCCTTGTATGCATACACCCAACCATACATAAATATATGGATACATACATATGTACGCACAAGTGCTTGGCTAAGGCAACTGCAAAAATCTGCTTGCATTTCCTTCCATACAACGCAGCTGAAAAATGTCCATGAGAAATTCTTTTCGTGAACGCTAAAATACTGCTCGCGATCAGTATTTCTCGCATTGCTTTTCTCATATGTGAACAGCCGACGCCGGCTTAGTTCGATTTTATCACATGTGAGTGAGAAAGTTTTGTTTGTTTTTTTTCGCTCGCGAGTGAAAAATATGGAATTTTTTTTTTGTTCACTTATCGCGAGCTAGAGGCATAATTTTTTTTGCATTTCTCACTCGTGATAAATGAACTAAAAAAATAATTTGAAATATTCTCGCTCGTGAACGTGAATGAATGTGAGTGAGAACTTCCGAACCCTGTTCTTGATTCAAAATATATTTTTGATTCGAATCAAATATTTTATCAAGATTCAAAAAATATTTTTGATTCAAAATAATTTTGATTTGAAATCAAGTTTGAATCAAGAATCAAAAAATTTATCATTTATTTGAAAATAGTTTGAATTAAGAATCAAAGGGTATTTTTGATTTTTGGAATATGATTTTTCAACAATATATTTTATTCTTCAATTAAATATTAATAAGTTACAATTGTGCGATTAGAACTTGCGCATTCGCTCACGCAAGTCGTATACCAAATCGATTGCTGCAGGAGTAGAGTCGGTATTTTTGCTGTGTTGGATGAATTCTCCCGGCAGTCGAAGTGTCTCTCCATAGACCAATTCTGCTGGCGTCGCTTTAATATCTTCTTTGTAAGACGAATGGTAGCCTAACAAAATCAGCGGCAGGATTTCGACTCATTTTTCAGTTTGGTAGCATTTGATTGCTGCTTTTAACGTTCTGTGGTAGCGTTCTATTAAGCCATTCGCAGCAGGATGGTACGCTGTTGTCTTTAGATGCTGTATGCCCAGTAAACGATTAAGGTTCCGAAAGAGTGACGACTCGAATTGGCGTCCTTGGTCTGTGGTGATTCTCGTTGGTATGCCAAACCTACAAATCGAATTTGAATAAAATGCGTACGCGACTGACTCTGCAGAAATATTTTCGAGGGGATATGCTTCTACCCACCGTGTATAGCGATCTATGCAAGTCGGACAAAAAGCGATACGATCGGCATTGTGGCAATGGACCTAAGTATAATGTCGACGTTTATGTGATCGAATCGTTTAGTTGTTAGCTGATATGTAGCTATAGGGGCTTTATTATGGCGTTGAATTTTAGATTTTTGACATGCGAGGCACCTTTTGGTCCACTCGCGGCAGTCTTTTCTCAAACTTGGCCAAACGAACTTTTCTGCTACTAACTTTATGGTTTTAGCCGCTCCGCTGTGAAGGGGTATGTTACCAGTACTTACATCGCAGTATATTTTTCTAATTAGTAAAAATCCAATTATTGGGTTTTTTAAGAGCAGCGGTCACCTCTCGGCAGTGGGCGGCATACCCTCCGAGAGTATTTCTGCCATGAAAAAGCTTCTCACATAAAATGCATTTGCCGTTCGGAGCCGGCATAAAACAGTAGGTCCACCCAATTAGTAGGAAAAACAAAAAGGAGCACACCTCGAATTGGGAGAGAAGCTCGGCCATAAAACTCGTCAGAGTTATAATAGCGCCATTGTATTATTATTATTATTATTATTATTATATTTTGGCGTCGGTGCCCGGCACACAGAATTTTTTCAAGTCTAAACTTGAGTTGCTTTTTGCTTGCTGAAGCTCGGCGTCTGTAGACTGGCTTTCGACCAATTTCGTGTAGTTGATCGTTTTCGGTACATGAATAGCGTCGACCCGTGACAGAGCATCGGCTATAATATTGTCCTTGCCAGGGAGATAACGTATGTCCGTGGTGAATTGGCTTAAAAAATCTAGATGGCGTATTTGTCGGGGTGAAGCTTTTTCCATTTTTTGTTGAAAAGCGAACTGTAGGGGCTTCTGATCAGTATATATGCAAAATTGCTGCCCTTCGACCATGTGCTGGAAATATTTTACGGCTTTGTATGCACCCAAGAGTTCGCGGTCGTAGGTGCTGTAACGTTGTTGCGCAGCATTTAGCCTTTCGGAGTAGAAACCCAGCTGTTGCCATTCATCTCGATCTAATTGTTGTAGCACAGCTCCTACAGCTGTACCCGAGGCGTCTACTGTGAGGGACAAAGTTGCGCCAGGCTTAGGAAAGACCAATAGAGTAGCTGCTGCTAATTCTGATTTACAGCGTTGAAATGCTTCTAATGATGTTGACTTCCATTCGATTCTCGAAGTATCGTTTTTTTTTGTTTCCGTTTATCAGATTGAATAAAATGTTTTGGCTCTCGGCAGCCTTAGAAAGGAAGCGGCGAAAAAAGTTCAACATACCCAGGAAGCGTCTCAGGTCACATACTCGTTCTGGTGTCTTCCATTCATTAATGGCTTTCACTTTACTTACCGGCGGCCGAAGCACACTGGCACTTTTTCTTGATTTAGGCGCGCAATATCAAAATTTTTGAAGTCCAACTTTTTAATTTTTTTTTAATGCAATTAGTCCACAAAATTCCCACAGCATATAACGGTAATTATCATTTCTCTTTATTATTATTTATTGTTGCGTAATCAGCTGTTAAAGAGAACGTTTTTTACAATATGTTAAAAATTGACAGGAAGTGGAGGAAATAAGCGTTTAATTTAAACCCCAAAACAATTGTCTTTTGAAACAAAAATTTAAATATTTTTGCATTATTGAAAACCTACGTGTAAGTGTGTTTGTTCACATGTGTTTAAAAGGTGTTGGGTTCAGTTTTCTTTATTAAATTTTAAGTATTTTTACGTGCGTTATTTTGGTGCTTAAAATATATGAAAGTGTAAAAAGAAAAGCTTGCTGAAAGTATGAACCGCGCTGAACCACAATAATTTTTTCGTTTTTGCATTAATTCGACATTTTTACATATAAATCAACTGAATTGTTCCGCCCCTAGGCGCCTCTTTTGGTATTATGCCCATAATAAGGAGGGAGTTGTATGATGTGTGCGTTGCAGAACGCGACGAAAATCAAAAAGGCAAAGCTGTTTTGGACTATGTTTGTACCATTTTAGGTCTCGAAGAAAGGGAGAAGTAAGACGAGGAGCTGTATAATGAATGCTGCAGTAAGGTTAAAATTTTTTTTAGCAAAGCTTCGTAAGAAATGGAAGCAAGTAAATAAGACAAATGAGAAATTCCTTGCCAAGTTCACTTCACGGCTTCAGCAAGGTATAGATTTCCCAGAGCGCACTGTTTTAGAAAATCCAGGTAGACCGAAAAAAAGCTTAAGTGAACTGAGTGATTCAGCAAAACGAAAGCGAGTGGCACATTTGGTAAAGGATTACTCTTACGCAGAGCTTTCATTTGCGACAAGAATGAGCTTACATGCGTCTGGACTTCGTGATGTGGAAAATGTGGTAAAACAAATCACGGAAACTACGCCTGAAAAAGCTAATGAAATAAAGAAAATTACTCACTCTTTTCCACATCAATACAGCCAATATACAGCCGATGAAGCGTTATCTTTATATGTTGACGCGCATTTATCAAAGTATACTTACACGCTACTGCAACAAGGTGCCAAGCAAAAGAAGGCAAATATCTATCCACCGTATAACAATTTAATTCCAGCTAAAAAAGAGTGCTATCCGGAAGGAATAACGGTTACAGACACAAAGGCTGAAGTAGATCTCCAATTACTTCTTGACCACACGATGAAGAGAATAGTGCAAGCTCAAAGTAGTGTTTTGGAGCAAAACATAGATCGGCTGAGGCAGGGTCTAACCCTTTTAGTAAAATGGGGCTGCGACGGAGCTTCTGATCACTCCAATTATAATCAGCGATTTGAAGGCGATAATCAAAACTTAAGTGACAGTAGTTTGTTCGTTATTTGCATGGTTCCACTGCAATTAAATTCAGTAGAAGGCAACCTTATTTGGATTAACGAAGCACCATCTTCTACGCGATTTTGTCGGCCTATAAAGATTTCATTTCAAAAGGAAACTTCTGAAGTTATCAGAACAGAAATCCAACAAATGCAAGAGAAAATTTCTTCTTTGAAGCCCATGGTTGTTAAAGTAGCCAATGAAAGCATCATTATAAGTTATGACATGAAATTAAGGATGATCGATGGAAAGACTTTTAGTGTTGTTAATGACACATCTGTACAAAAATGTCCAATCTGCAAAGCAACGCCCAAAACCATGAATAATTTAGATGAAATTTTCGAACAGCGCACTATGGTTCAAAATTCAGTTTTTGAGGAATAAAATAGCTAGAGTTAAGATATCGGTCTAAAATTTTTCATAGGGTATTTAAAGGTAAAAGTAATGTCTCATGGCGAAAATGAACGAGCCACGCCAATTTTTCGCTGCTGCTGTCATATATATAGTGGAAACTGTAAATTTATGTTGAATTTCAAATAGAGATAAAACTTTACTTTTCTAAAGGTTTCCGATACGCTGAATCTGAATCTGAAGTCAGATTTTCGATGCTACGTGTAGTTTTAGAGATATTGTTATTTTAAGTTCATTAACTTTGCGATATGAAATTTTAAAGTTTTTTATTTTTTTGAGCAAGTTAATGAAATTAAAATAACAATATCTCAGGTACTAAAGAAGATATCCGAAAAAGTGTAATGTTATTTTTAAGGGAAATTATTAGGTTTTTAAACCATATATATAAATGAGTTTTATATTTTTATTATTATCAATATAAAATTGTTAAGTATAGCCATTTTCGAAGTTTACTTTGCTCTAAAAAAAGTGAAATTGTAGCCTCGCTTGCAAACTCCCGCAGATAAAATAACATTTGCATTAAAGAGGACACTATTAGCTGTAACTACATATATAATTTTTATTGATCCTATTTGATCCAACTTATTTATATTCTATTTAACACAGGAAAAACTCACAGAAATCAAAACACAACACGGCTTATTTAAACTCAAAAATATATTAACGATTATTATTGTTTCAGAAAAAAGTTTTTTGTTCTTGATTTTACATACCTTTATTAATATTTTCTATTTTATAAACACACTTTATTCAAATTCGTTAGCTTTTTATCACCACTTGAGATTTTTATATAATTTCAGTAAAATCTTTTTTACGAATACAAAAATCAAAACCAAGACTTTGAAAGCTTTCTGATAAACAAGTGATCGCTAGCTGACATTATTTTTTTTATTTTTTATTTACTACAGTAATGTGTAATAAAAGGTAATTATTTTTTTGGGAAAATCAAAAGTCGATAATTGGGTTTAACTCCTCAATATTTCGATTTTGAACCATAGTGCAGCGGAGTGATGAGTTATACTACCAATATCGCTTATCTACATTGCATGCCTACATACGATTCATGGAATGTATCTTACATATTGCGTATCGTCTCAAAATAAGAGTGCGGAGAGTTACTTCCAAAGAAAACAAGGAAATTTTTGAAAATGAAAAACGGCAAATACAAAGAAAAATTAGAGATTCGCTATATCTCGTTGTAGACATGCCAAAACACGGCTCCGGCACAACCAACAATGGTAATGCTGCTAGTCGTTTTTTTGAACAGCATACTTTAGCTGCTGAAGCAACTGGCGTGGATGAAGATCTTATCCGTTGATTTGGTATAATACTGAGTTATATGTCCAGTGGATCGGACATTTCATATGACAAATTTGGTCAATATTGCAAAGACACAGCGATTCGCTATGTAAACCTTTATGGGTGGTACCCCATGCCATCTAGCGTGCACAGGATATTAATTCATGGAGCTGCAATTATAAAAGCTTGCCCGTTACCAATAGGTATGATGTCCGAAGAAGCTCTGGAGGCTCGCAATAAAGATATTCGGAGGTTTCGAGAATTTAATACGAGGAAAACCTCGCACTCTAATACAATGGAAGACCTAATACATACATTATTATTTACTTCGGATCCAATAATAACATATTTATCCAAATCCCGTAAGCGAGTCTTTAAAAGCGGAAGTGATATAAACGATGAAGTTCGTTCGCTCCTTCAAGAATCCTAAATTTTGTGTTCATTTAATTTTAAATACAATATCTTCATGCTTAACTTTACTTTTATTTAAAATTTGTATATGTGCAGTACATTTTTTATAAAAGAAAATTTTTTGGGTTATGCCTATTTTGAAGAAATATACATACATTTTTTAATTCGTGTCCTAATACTACTAACAAATCAAATTCAGTTTTCACTATGTTATTAATTTTGCATGTCTAGATTGTGCAGAAGTGCCACTTTGCGAAGCCCTTCCGGGGGGAGGGGGAAGGGAGGGTTTTGTCCCCAAAACCTCTCTCCCCCGTTACTACGCCACTGAAATTTTGCATAGAGGTACATCTTACCTACCCAAACACAACCTCATTTTTAAAAATTGCATTTTCGAAAAATTGTATGCGTGGCAAGGTATCGAAATATTTGAAAATATTCGAAAATATTCTAAAAATGGCGATAATAGGTACTTTTAAAGTGTGATTACTAGGGAATGGCTTTAGCGATTTCAAAGATCTTCATACCATTAGAAAGGTATTGAAATTAGTTTTCAAAAAAATACACTGTTTTTTTTTTTTGTTTTAGTACACTGAAAAAAATATTTTCCAAAATAAAATTTGAAACTGAAAAAACACTTCAAAGATCAAGCGATTTTGAAAAACAACAATTTCTTTTAGAAAGGTCTATTTCTATATATATAACATATCTGAAAACTAAAATTGCCTTTTTTATTTCTTTTTTAAATTTATTTAAGTAAATGCATCTCTTGGTTACTTTCTTATATTTTGATATCACGCGTGAACTAATCAACCGATTTCAAAATTTTTTATACCGTTAGAAAGGTATTAATATCACCTTTTGAAAACATACAATGTAAAAATTCTATATTACACTGAAAAAAGAAATTTCTAATTTTTTTTTCAAACTGGGAAAACAGTTTAGCAGTATGAGCTGCGCAAAGTTGTATATTAAATCTAAATAAATAAAAATAAAAAATTAACTTTATCAAGTGTAAGTCAATTTATTGTGGGTGTCTGAAAAATTTGATAATACGATTCTTGTTCGAATCTATTAGAATACTTAGTCATTAAAAGTTTATAGTACTATCTAAATGAAGGGTGTATGTTTATGTTATACGTTTCGGCACTACTATGCATAGGATCTATTGTATTAATTTCGTTGTATCCTTTGATGAGCGGTTAAATATTTGTGATATATATTTTGAGAATGCCTGAAAAATTTGACAATAGGATTAGAAAAAATCTGTATAACTTCCAAAGTATAGCTAGGTACATTTTTTTCACACAATAATATCAAAATAAAAAAAGTTAAAAAGAGATGGTTTTACTTAAAATTTTTTTAAAAAGAAAAGAAAAAACACCATTCTACTTTTTAGATATGTTATATAAATTAAATATACCTTTCTAAACAAAATTTTTTTTAAATCGCTTGGTCTTTAAAGTGTTTTCCCAGTTTGAAACAAAAATTTTTTAAAAGTTTTGAAAAAATTTTTTCAGTGTAATATGTAATATAGAATTTTTACAGTGTATGTTTTCAAAAGGTGATTTTATTACATTTCTAACGGTATACAAATTTTTGAACTCGGTTGAATAGGTTATGCGTGATATCAAAATATAAGAAAGCCAAGAGATGATTTACTTAAATAAATTTAAAAAAAGGCCATTTTAGTTTTCAGATATGTTATATATGGGTGTTTCCATGAAATGGTCCACCGTGACTTAAAAAATCAAAACGCTCGCAGAATTTTTATAGACACAGAAAATAGAAGAAAAATGTTGATATTTTACTATGCAAAAAAAAATTTAAGCCCTTTATAATTTTAAATTCCAAAAAATTGTATGCAAAACTTATAACTCTTTTATTCAATTTACAAGCAGTATAATGCATTAATTTTAATTGCTGCTGACGAAATAAATATATATGTAATATCGCAGTTTGGTATATAAGTAATTGATACAAATACAAATGAATATAAAAATGAAAGAAGAGATCAAAGTGTGCATCAATAACGGCATTTTTTCATTTCTATTTTGGCAACATTCGTATGTCACGTGCGTAATGCAAAAGCTTTAAATAGTGCCATAATTAGCGCAGTATCAGTTTAGGTGTCTTATTGTTTTGTTTGTTAAGCAAATTTATTGTTTACTATAATATTATATTAATATAAATAGCCCTCTGCAAAGTTAAATTTTTTTTTTACTTTTGAACTTTGTCACGTGCGTAATGGTAAGTATGAAAAATTTAATGCTTTTAATTAAAGTCCATTTGATAAATATTATTTTACTTTTACAATAAATATTATAGATGTCAAGTAATGCGAAAAATTAAAATCGGTGGAGGGAGAGGCTTAAGCAAGATGAAAATAAGCTTAAAGAACATAAAAAAAAACAAGCTGAATGCGTGAATATCGCAAGAGAAAGGCATGTGAGGCCAAAAGTAATTCAAATAAATTGAAAGAAAAAAGGAATAGAGATTGCGTTCGACAAAAAAAATGTAGAGCAACCAAGAAAAATTCAAATACCCAATTAAAAAGTGGTTACATGTGTAAACAAATACTATGCAAAGCTATGAAGACGGTAGAGAGTGCGTTACCAAGGAACACAATAAAGATAGATGAAGTTCTACAAGCTTTGTATAAAAACTATCCCAAACTTTCGAATAATAAATCTGAGACACCAGTATGTTCAAACGATAATATGTTGGAAAACATTAAAGCAGTCCACGAATTTTATATCCGAGATGACATAAGTGTTCAAGCTCCCGTCCGGAAGGATACTTTAATCTGCAATAAGCAAGTAGTTGCAAAGCGCTTTATGATTGTATCTGTATCTGTATCTGTATCAGAATTAAATTTTATTTTTTATTTTCCATTTTTGAATAAAAGTTTAATTTTTTGTCAAAAACTTCTGAAAATATATGTAAAATTACTAAAATATGTATGAAGGTAAAAAGTGTCACGTGCGTAATGTCACGTGAGTAATCAATAATTTTTTTTTCTATAGCCAACCCATGATCAGTTGTTTTCGAAGCAAACATGATTATGAAGCTCCATTATTAACCTTTATAAAAAAAAATTTACCGGAATAAAAATCTCCTACAATTCGCTTACTTTCGCATTTTTTCTCTCGGTTCTAAAAGCAACTTCCATTTTTGTCACATGCGAAAAGAAAATTACTCACTCTTTTCCACATCAATACAGCCAATATACAGCCGATGAAGCGTTATCTTTATATGTTGACGCGCATTTATCAAAGTATACTTACACGCTACTGCAACAAGGTGCCAAGCAAAAGAAGGCAAATATCTATCCACCGTATAACAATTTAATTCCAGCTAAAAAAGAGTGCTATCCGGAAGGAATAACGGTTACAGACACAAAGGCTGAAGTAGATCTCCAATTACTTCTTGACCACACGATGAAGAGAATAGTGCAAGCTCAAAGTAGTGTTTTGGAGCAAAACATAGATCGGCTGAGGCAGGGTCTAACCCTTTTAGTAAAATGGGGCTGCGACGGAGCTTCTGATCACTCCAATTATAATCAGCGATTTGAAGGCGATAATCAAAACTTAAGTGACAGTAGTTTGTTCGTTATTTGCATGGTTCCACTGCAATTAAATTCAGTAGAAGGCAACCTTATTTGGATTAACGAAGCACCATCTTCTACGCGATTTTGTCGGCCTATAAAGATTTCATTTCAAAAGGAAACTTCTGAAGTTATCAGAACAGAAATCCAACAAATGCAAGAGAAAATTTCTTCTTTGAAGCCCATGGTTGTTAAAGTAGCCAATGAAAGCATCATTATAAGTTATGACATGAAATTAAGGATGATCGATTGAAAGACTTTTAGTGTTGTTAATGACACATCTGTACAAAAATGTCCAATCTGCAAAGCAACGCCCAAAACCATGAATAATTTAGATGAAATTTTCGAACAGCGCACTATGGTTCAAAATTCAGTTTTTGAGGAATAAAATAGCTAGAGTTAAGATATCGGTCTAAAATTTTTCATAGGGTATTTAAAGGTAAAAGTAATGTCTCATGGCGAAAATGAACGAGCCACGCCAATTTTTCGCTGCTGCTGTCATATATATGGTGGAAACTGTAAATTTATGTTGAATTTCAAATAGAGATAAAACTTTACTTTTCTAAAGGTTTCCGATACGCTGAATCTGAATCTGAAGTCAGATTTTCGATGCTACGTGTAGTTTTAGAGATATTGTTATTTTAAGTTCATTAACTTTGCGATATGAAATTTTAAAGTTTTTTATTTTTTTGAGCAAGTTAATGAAATTAAAATAACAATATCTCAGGTACTAAAGAAGATATCCGAAAAAGTGTAATGTTATTTTTAAGGGAAATTATTAGGTTTTTAAACCATATATATAAATGAGTTTTATATTTTTATTATTATCAATATAAAATTGTTAAGTATAGCCATTTTCGAAGTTTACTTTGCTCTAAAAAAAGTGAAATTGTAGCCTCGCTTGCAAACTCCCGCAGATAAAATAACATTTGCATTAAAAAGGACACTATTAGCTGTAACTACATATATAATTTTTATTGATCCTATTTGATCCAACTTATTTATATTCTATTTAACACAGGAAAAACTCACAGAAATCAAAACACAACACGGCTTATTTAAACTCAAAAATATATTAACGATTATTATTGTTTCAAAAAAAAGTTTTTTGTTCTTGATTTTACATACCTTTATTAATATTTTCTATTTTATAAACACACTTTATTCAAATTCGTTAGCTTTTTATCACCACTTGAGATTTTTATATAATTTGAGTAAAATCTTTTTTACGAATACAAAAATCAAAACCAAGACTTTGAAAGCTTTCTGATAAACAAGTGATCGCTAGCTGACATTATTTTTTTTATTTTTTATTTACTACAGTAATGTGTAATAAAAGGTAATTATTTTTTTGGGAAAATCAAAAGTCGATAATTGGGTTTAACTCCTCAATATTTCGATTTTGAACCATAGTGGAGCGGAGTGATGAGTTATACTACCAATATCGCTTATCTACATTGCATGCCTACATACGATTCATGGAATGTATCTTACATATTGCGTATCGTCTCAAAATAAGAGTGCGGAGAGTTACTTCCAAAGAAAACAAGGAAATTTTTGAAAATGAAAAACGGCAAATACAAAGAAAAATTAGAGATTCGCTATATCTCGTTGTAGACATGCCAAAACACGGCTCCGGCACAATCAACAATGGTAATGCTGCTAGTCGTTTTTTTTAACAGCATACTTTAGCTGCTGAAGCAACTGGCGTGGATGAAGATCTTATCCGTCGATTTGGTATAATACTGAGTTATATGTCCAGTGGATCGGACATTTCATATGACAAATTTGGTCAATATTGCAAAGACACAGCGATTCGCTATGTAAACCTTTATGGGTGGTACCCCATGCCATCTAGCGTGCACAGGATATTAATTCATGGAGCTGCAATTATAAAAGCTTGCCCGTTACCAATAGGTATGATGTCCGAAGAAGCTCTGGAGGCTCGCAATAAAGATATTCGGAGGTTTCGAGAATTTAATACGAGGAAAACCTCGCACTCTAATACAATGGAAGACCTAATACATACATTATTATTTACTTCGGATCCAATAATAACATATTTATCCAAATCCCGTAAGCGAGTCTTTAAAAGCGGAAGTGATATAAACGATGAAGTTCGTTCGCTCCTTCAAGAATCCTAAATTTTGTGTTCATTTAATTTTAAATACAATATCTTCATGCTTAACTTTACTTTTATTTAAAATTTGTATATGTGCAGTACATTTTTTATAAAAGAAAATTTTTTGGGTTATGCCTATTTTGAAGAAATATACATACATTTTTTAATTCGTGTCCTAATACTACTAACAAATCAAATTCAGTTTTCACTATGTTATTAATTTTGCATGTCTAGATTGTGCAGAAGTGCCACTTTGCGAAGCCCCTCCGGGGGGAGGGGGAAGGGAGGGTTTTGTCCCCAAAACCTCTCTCCCCCGTTACTACGCCACTGAAATTTTGCATAGAGGTACATCTTACCTACCCAAACACAACCTCATTTTTAAAAATTGCATTTTCGAAAAATTGTATGCGTGGCAAGGTATCGAAATATTTGAAAATATTCGAAAATATTCTAAAAATGGCGATAATAGGTACTTTTAAAGTGTGATTACTAGGGAATGGCTTTAGCGATTTCAAAGATCTTCATACCATTAGAAAGGTATTGAAATTAGTTTTCAAAAAAATACACTGTTTTTTTTTTGTTTTAGTACACTGAAAAAAATGTTTTCCAAAATAAAATTTGAAACTGAAAAAACACTTCAAAGATCAAGCGATTTTGAAAAACAACAATTTCTTTTAGAAAGGTCTATTTCTATATATATAACATATCTGAAAACTAAAATTGCCTTTTTTATTTCTTTTTTTAATTTATTTAAGTAAATGCATCTCTTGGTTACTTTCTTATATTTTGATATCACGCGTGAACTAATCAACCGATTTCAAAAATTTTTATACCGTTAGAAAGGTATTAATATCACCTTTTGAAAACATACACTGTAAAAATTCTATATTACACTGAAAAAAGAAATTTCTAATTTTTTTTTCAAACTGGGAAAACAGTTTAGCAGTATGAGCTGCGCAAAGTTGTATATTAAATCTAAATAAATAAAAATAAAAAATTAACTTTATCAAGTGTAAGTCAATTTATTGTGGGTGTCTGAAAAATTTGATAATACGATTCTTGTTCGAATCTATTAGAATACTTAGTCATTAAAAGTTTATAGTACTATCTAAATGAAGGGTGTATGTTTATGTTATACGTTTCGGCACTACTATGCATAGGATCTATTGTATTAATTTCGTTGTATCCTTTGATGAGCGGTTAAATATTTGTGATATATATTTTGAGAATGCCTGAAAAATTTGACAATAGGATTAGAAAAAATCTGTATAACTTCCAAAGTATAGCTAGGTACATTTTTTTCACACAATAATATCAAAATAAAAAAAGTTAAAAAGAGATGGTTTTACTTAAAATTTTTTTAAAAAGAAAAGAAAAAACACCATTCTACTTTTTAGATATGTTATATAAATTAAATATACCTTTCTAAACAAAATTTTTTTTAAATCGCTTGGTCTTTAAAGTGTTTTCCCAGTTTGAAACAAAAATTTTTTAAAAGTTTTGAAAAAATTTTTTCAGTGTAATATGTAATATAGAATTTTTACAGTGTATGTTTTCAAAAGGTGATTTTATTACATTTCTAACGGTATACAAATTTTTGAACTCGGTTGAATAGGTTATGCGTGATATCAAAATATAAGAAAGCCAAGAGATGATTTACTTAAATAAATTTAAAAAAAGGCCATTTTAGTTTTCAGATATGTTATATATGGGTGTTTCCATGAAATGGTCCACCGTGACTTAAAAAATCAAAACGCTCGCAGAATTTTTATAGACACAGAAAATAGAAGAAAAATGTTGATATTTTACTATGCAAAAAAAAAATTTAAGCCCTTTATAATTTTAAATTCCAAAAAATTGTATGCAAAACTTATAACTCTTTTATTCAATTTACAAGCAGTATAATGTATTAATTTTAATTGCTGCTGACGAAATAAATATATATGTAATATCGCAGTTTGGTATATAAGTAATTGATACAAATACAAATGAATATAAAAATGAAAGAAGAGATCAAAGTGTGCATCAATAACGGCATTTTTTCATTTCTATTTTGGCAACATTCGTATGTCACGTGCGTAATGCAAAAGCTTTAAATAGTGCCATAATTAGCGCAGTATCAGTTTAGGTGTCTTATTGTTTTGTTTGTTAAGCAAATTTATTGTTTACTATAATATTATATTAATATAAATAGCCCTCTGCAAAGTTAAATTTTTTTTTTACTTTTGAACTTTGTCACGTGCGTAATGGTAAGTACGAAAAATTTAATGCTTTTAATTAAAGTCCATTTGATAAATATTATTTTACTTTTACAATAAATATTATAGATGTCAAGTAATGCGAAAAATTAAAATCGGTGGAGGGAGAGGCTTAAGCAAGATGAAAATAAGCTTAAAGAACATAAAAAAAACAAGCTGAATGCGTGAATATCGCAAGAGAAAGGCATGTGAGGCCAAAAGTAATTCAAATAAATTGAAAGAAAAAAGGAATAGAGATTGCGTTCGACAAAAAAAATTTAGAGCAACCAAGAAAAATTCAAATACCCAATTAAAAAGTGGTTACATGTGTAAACAAATACTATGCAAAGCTATGAAGACGGTAGAGAGTGCGTTACCAAGGAACACAATAAAGATAGATGAAGTTCTACAAGCTTTGTATAAAAACTATCCCAAACTTTCGAATAATAAATCTGAGACACCAGTATGTTCAAACGATAATATGTTGGAAAACATTAAAGCAGTCCACGAATTTTATATCCGAGATGACATAAGTGTTCAAGCTCCCGTCCGGAAGGATACTTTAATCTGCAATAAGCAAGTAGTTGCAAAGCGCTTTATGATTGTATCTGTATCTGTATCTGTATCTGTATCAGAATTAAATTTTATTTTTTATTTTCCATTTTTGAATAAAAGTTTAATTTTTTGTCAAAAACTTCTGAAAATATATGTAAAATTACTAAAATATGTATGAAGGTAAAAAGTGTCACGTGCGTAATGTCACGTGAGTAATCAATAATTTTTTTTTCTATAGCCAACCCATGATCAGTTGTTTTCGAAGCAAACATGATTATGAAGCTCCATTATTAACCTTTATAAAAAAAAATTTACCGGAATAAAAATCTCCTACAATTCGCTTACTTTCGCATTTTTTCTCTCGGTTCTAAAAGCAACTTCCATTTTTGTCACGTGCGTAAGTCAACTTTGATTGACTGGAACTTTGGTATCCAGTGCTCAATTTTCCAATACTTATACTTTTTGGAAAAAACTCATCACATGCAATCCAGCGATCCTAAAAGATGTGACTTCTTCCCATTGTATTTCTATTTTTACAACATTCAAACGCAATTAAACGTGTACAAATGTCGCGTGCATAACCATGGAAACACCCATATATTAAATAGACCTTTCTAAAAAAATTCTTATTTTTCAAAATCGCTTGATCTTTGAAGTGTTTTTTCAGTTTCAAATTTTATTTTGGAAAACATTTTTTTTCAGTGTATTGACCAGTTTCATCATTTTTGTTGCAATCACCGGTTCCACCAAATATGATAACTTCCACCAATAGAGATAATTCACGGGTTCATCGTTTTTTGTTCCATTCACCGGCTCCACCAATAATCAGCACCTCCGCCAATAGCGATAATTCGCCGGTTTCATCGTTTTTGTTGCATTAACCGGTTCCACCATTTATGAGCACTTGAACCAATCGCGATTTCACCGGTTTCATAATTTTTGTTGCATTCACCGGTTCCACCAAATATGATCACTTCCACCAATAGCGATAATTCACGGGTTCATCGCTTTTGTTGCGTTCGCCGGTTTCACCAATAATGAGTACTTCCACCAATAGCATCAGTCACCAGTTCCACCAATTATGACCAATTCCACCAATTGCGATAATTCACCGGTTTCATAATTTTTTTGCATTTACCGGTTCCACCAAATATGACCACCTCAAATAGCGATAATTTACCGTTTTCGACATTGTTTTTTTGATTCACCGGTTGCACCAATAATGAGCACTTCTACCAATAGCGATAATTTACCGGTTTTATCGATTTTGTTGAATTCACCGCTTCAACCAATTGCGATAGTTCACTGGTTTCATCGTTTTTAGTTGCAGCCACCAGATCCACCAATTATGGTCAAGAAACAGCAACATGTTAAAAATTACAGCAAAGAAATGCAAGTATTTTAAAGAAAAAAATACATTGTGTACGCACTGAAAAGTATGCAAATTTTAAAACAGCGATATCTCGGTGACCAAAAAAGACACGTTAACAAGGTCAACGGCATTTGAAAGTGCAAAGCCTATTTATTAAGATAATGGTCGTAGACTTTAAATGAAATCATAACTTTCGGCTGGCCCTAACTCCAAAATTTGAAGAAAATTGCACTTTTTGCACTTGCATTTTTAGGTCAAGATATCTCGAAAACTATTTCGAATTTCGTCATTTTGACTTCAGATTCGGATTCAGCACATCAAAATCCTTCGGAAAAGTATATCCTGACTTCTTGGTAAGAAGTTCGAATCATTTTTGTCTGCCTACGAAATACAAAATTTTTTTTTACCTCACAAAAAAAATTCGGCTTAAAACCCGCGGTCTAAGAATTGGTTTAAGACCCATGGTCTCTTTGGCAAAGTTGCTTAGAATAGTCTATAGAACATTATCCGCGTATGCGATTTTATCGAAAAATAATCGACCCTACCTAATGTACATACATACATAGATATGTAGATTATTATTTTTTTATTAAGAAAATATTTACCTTCTATGTATGTATATAAAAACGAAATGGGATAGGGATAGGGATAGGGATAGGAATAGGGATAAGGATAGAGATGGGATAAGGATAAGGTTAGCTTGAGCTTTTTCACAGGGGATTAGAAATCTCTATTTATAAATAAAACTATTTTTTTTTTCATAAGAAAATATATATGTTGTGTGTAATTGATCCCTGGTCCAGATAACAACAAAAAGTTTTCATAATAGCGTTCACTCATGTGGCCCGCAACCCTCCGAAAAAACTTATCATATCAAATTCATCTGCCTTGGTAAATGCCGTTTGAAGTAGGCATAAAACTCGTTAGATTTATATAGCGCCAGTACCGAATAGGTGTTTCCTTAAGTGTTAAGCTAAGCTATTATAATGATCTTAAACTTCATACATATCGTCGGTCTCCTGCCAGAAACACGAATGTGAAATTTTTTCTAAGTGCGATGTCTGCTCTTTATCGGGTATATATTAATATAATAACAATTAATATTTGTATATATGCTTATGTACATACAAGTACATATTATGTATGTATGTTTACGCAAGAATTTATACCAATATTAATTGTTATTACATCAATATATACCCGATAAAGAGCAGACATCGTAATTAGAAAAAATTTCACATTCGTGTTTCTGACAGAAGACCGACGATATGTACATACCTGTGTTCATATGGAACAGTAGTTTAAGTGTACTTAAGGAAAAAATTAGTTAGCTTCCAAAAAGTTGAAATAATGGGTGCAGTGAAATAACGCCCGCGGCGCTTTTTTCACTAATACACCATATTTAAAAAAAAACCCGTATGCGGGCTTAATTGCACTTTCGAAAGGGAAATAAAGCCCACATCGCCGAATAGGGCGCGCGGGCGTTCTTTCCTTTTCTGAATGGAAACAAAACCCACGGGTTTAATTGCGTTTTATTCGCAGGCGCTATTTCTTTTACAAGAAAGGAAAACTGCACCGAAATAATGCATCTCAGAGAGTACATTCTGCAGGTTTGTTTAAACTCCTTCTCGGGCTTTAAACCAGCTTCAGTCTCAATGATTTCACTTAATAATTCTGTTCGGAAAACTGCTAGAAAATTACACAAATTTACGAGTATTTTGAAAATTTGCCTTTCGACATAAGCTACTGTACGATATGAACACAGATATGTACTAGATTATGTTTAAGGAACAATTGGCGTTTTCGATTCGCCATCAGACAAGCGAGGTCGGATCACAAAAATGTTTGAACCCATAATGAGTAGTAGCCATACTCGCTAACTGGTCGATAAAAATTTCCTCGCTATCATTGACATATAAATTTGGCAGAGGGAAATTTATAGCCAGCAGAGAAATTGTGAATCGAAAGCGGCTAATATTATTTTTATCATCTTTTTGATCCCGCGAAATACCACCGAAAAATATTTTTTATTGTAACTTTGTTAATTGCCCTCTAAAAAAAGGATAATTTATGGACGCACAACTAAGATAGCTGACCCAGCTATGTACATATGTATGTGAAAACGACTTCAGAATTCAAAAGAACGAAGAAAGGAAATATAGAGCTTCAAAGGACCAAAATAATGATATAATAATAATAATACAATGGCGCTATTATAACTCTGACGAGTTTTATGGCCGAGCTTCTCTCCCAATTCGAGGTGTGCTCGTTTTTGTTTTTTCCTACTAATTGGATGGACCTACAGTTTTATGCGAGCTCCGAACGGCGAATGCATTTTTTGTGAGAAGCTTTTTCATGGCAGAAATACACTCGGATTAGGGATTCCAATTTTTCCGATTTTTAAGATTGGACATTAATTATTTTCCCACATTTTGGGGTTGAAAAAAGTAAATATATATTTCGAGGAACGCTACAACTTTAAAGTGCAAAGAAATAATTGATTTTTATTGCCATTTTTATTATTTCATTAGTAAAAAATTAAAATAGGATCGTAAAATCATGCATATTATTTAATAATAAGAGTTACTTTAAAAAACGCAACCAACAAAGAAAATACATACATTTGGTGAACAAAACATTTGCCTCTACAGTTGGTACTTTTAAGATATTAGTAATAAAGATTGTGATCATTTGATAATTTCCAATAAATTTTTTTATAATTTAACGACGTTCTCCGTTTAAGCGAATATTTCAACGCTTGCCGAAAAACACTGAAAATTAATGCAACATTCGAAAAAAATTAAAAATCGGATGCACAAATTTTGAGGTGAATTGCGAGTATTTTATTTTAGTATGTAATGTGAAATTCTCAAATAAAATTAAACTTTTTGCTGGTATTTGCTAATTTTATTTTTTGAATTTTGTTTAAATTTTCTTCCATTATTTAATTTTCATGGGAGGAAATTGCAAAAACCTTTGAGAAATAAATGCCCAAAAATCAGGAAATGGAAATTATCAAATGAATTTTACCACAAGAATTCTAAACATTTTAAAAATATCGAACGAACGTTTCCTTACAAGACGTATATACTTCACAACAACAAAAATTTAATTACACTAGGTTACAGCCAAGAAATATCTAAAAATTCAGGTATGGGGGAGGATAGGTATGCGACTGCTGAGCTCGAAACTATTTTTTTTCAACCCTGTTAGTGCGCAGAAGTGATTTTTTATTCGGTGCTATATAATTTGATTTTTTAGACAGTTGAAAAACTTTAAAAAGTTGTGTTTTTCAAAAACACATAGTGGCTGTGCCTCCTGTGTGGAGAAATATAAAAACTTGAAAGCTAAGTATCGAAAAATACTTAAATTATACTTGCAAAATTACATTTGTTCATGTATTTTCTCAATACAGCTGTGCAGCAAAGCAAGTGGCGCTGCCATTCGTACTACCGATATTTAGTTCAACTATTGGCCGGTAGGTGGCGCTGCACGAACATCCGCGTGCAGAGATCTGCACTATTCCAAGAGTGTAGAACTCGACCAGAGATCTGCCGCACTCTAAATTATATAATAAAGTAAATAAAATAAAATAATATAAAATAAAATAAAATAAAATAAGATAAAATAAAATAAAATAAAATAAAATAAAGTAAAATAAAATAAAACACAATAAAATAAAATAAAATAAAATAAAATAAAACACAATAAAATAAAATAAAATAAAATAAAATAAAATAAAATAAATAAAATAAAATACAACAAAATAAAATAGATTAAAATAAAATAAAATACATGAGTGCTCCAGGCACTCACTCTAATAATAACATATTGAGGAACAATGGGTATTTCGCACTGAGGTGCAGTACCAATGAAACCAACCTGAAGGTACATACAGATAAAACATACGATCAAAGAGCACGATCCTGCTCTCCCGCTATTCCAGGAAATATTCCGCAATTTCCTCCATCCCAATCCTTAGGGAATTCCAACAACACAACAGCTGCATCTAATTCAAAAACGAGTAGTGAAATGCAAAAAGTGGGCGAAAAGGTTCAAATCGGAATGGACCGATATATAACAGTAGTTAAAAGTAAGCGGTCCCCGGAAAAAAGTGGTAAACCTAATAAAGTTTTAAAAATTTCCACGGTGAAAGAACCACCAAATGATGCACCCCAAGTAGCATTAGCCAATAACAGATTTAGCCTCCTTGCGCAAAAGGATGATAAGACTCCGGAAATACCGCAAAAAAAATCCAAACCTCCACCAACCTACCTGAGAGAACCAAGTTCTGGCTTACTTTTAAACAAATTGATAGCGTTGATAGGGGAGAAGAATTTCCACATTGTACCAATTAAAAAGGGAAATATCCAGGAAGTCAAAATCCAAACCTACGGCGAGGAATACTTCCGTAAAGTAACCAACGACTTTGAAAAAAAACAAGAAGTATTTCTATACATTCCAGCTGAAGAGTATCCGCGGCTTGTCTGTTGTGTTGAAAGGAATAGAAAGTTCCGTAAGTCCAACTGAAATTGAGAATGCTCTAAAAGAAGAAGGGTTTAAAGTACGATATGTACATAATACAAAGAACAAATCGAACATACCACAGCCAATGTTTCGAGTAGAAATAGATCCTGAGTTCCAACTCTTAAAAAAGGGAGATGTACATCTGTACTGTACCCTGCCTAGTGTTTGCGTTATCTGTGGGGATTTACATACCTCCAAAGATTGTGTGAAACCGAGAGACAACTGACAATTAAATGTAGCAATTGCGGAGAAAATCACACGGAAAATTACAGGGGCTGCCCGGTGTATACCTCCTTAAAGGAAAAGGGTACTAAGAAAACCACGAGCGCCGCCTTGACTCCAAAGCCCCAACTAGTTCCAAAACCCCAAAATGTTCCAAATACGGTCAATACTAATGTTCTTCAGAACCATTTCAGGACATATTCCCAAGCCCTCAAAGGTATAGCGGAGCCTGAAACGCAGGAGACTCCCACTCCATCTACAAACTTGGAAAGAACTTTAAACAGTTTTGTCCAAATGATGCAAGATCACATGAAATCAATGCAAAATATGATGCAAGAATTAATTAGAAACCAAAACCTCCTATTACAAACAATCTTAACAAGACCATGAACTCACTCAATATAGGTTTTTGGAATGCTAACGGCCTAAGCCAACACCGGAACGAACTCCAAATATTTCTAGAAAGACAGCTAATCTCTGAAACTCATTTGACGGCCTTTAATAATTTTAGTATTGACGGATTTGCGTTCTACGACACCAAGCACCCCGAAGGTAAATCTAGAGGTGGAACCGGAATACTTATTAGAAAACGGATTAAGCATCACCTACTGGGAGATTATTGCAGGAATTATATACACTCAACATCAGTGCATGTAGAAGATAGCTGTTGTGGGCTCACTGTAACTGCAATATACTGTCCTCCCCGTTTCAATATAACAGAATCCCAATTTACTGAATTCTTTAACAAGTTGGGGCCACGGTTTCTTGCAGCGGGTGATTATAACGCTAAACATACATTTTGGGGTTCCAGACTGATAACACCAAAGGGAAGAAACCTATTCAAAGCAATTTTAAGCAATGACCTAGACATTATTTCCACTGGTCAGCCAACATATTGGCCTACTGATAGAAGCAAAACTCCCGACTTAATAGATTTTGGTGTAACTCGTGGAATCGAAAGAGAATTAATTAAGATAAAATCGGCTTTCGATCTATCATCTGATCACTCTCCTTGTGTTACCACTATTGATATAATCCCATCTTTCAACGAATTGAATTCGAGCTTAACCAATAAATTTACAAACTGGCTTAAGTACAAAAAATTTATCAGTTCTCATACCAACTTAAATACAAGCCTTAAATCAGGCGACCTAGACATTATTTCCACTGGTCAGCCAACATATTGGCCTACTGATAGAAGCAAAACTCCCGACTTAATAGATTTTGGTGTAACTCGTGGAATCGAAAGAGAATTAATTAAGATAAAATCGGCTTTCGATCTATCATCTGATCACTCTCCTTGTGTTACCACTATTGATATAATCCCATCTTTCAACGAATTGAATTCGAGCTTAACCAATAAATTTACAAACTGGCTTAAGTACAAAAAATTTATCAGTTCTCATACCAACTTAAATACAAGCCTTAAATCAGCAGCCGAAGTAGACTCTGCGATTACTGACTTCACCAATAGCAGCAAAAGTATCAACGCACCCACAGCCTAACACTACCCAGGGGAGTGTCCCTAATTATTTCAAAGGAAACGATATCACCGATCTTATTCACAAGAAAAGGCAAATTAGGAAAGACTGGCAGAGGTTACGCTCTCCAACTTTGAAATACGAACTGAAAAAATGCACGAAAGAGCTCCAGATGTTATTGCAGGACAAAAAAGAAACAGATTTCCAAAACAGAATTAAATCCTTGACAGCCACATCTTCTACAGACTACTCATTGTGGCGGTCACTGAAAACTTTCAAAAGGCCAGTTTTGCAGGATCCTCCAGTACGAATCGAAAACGGTGACTTTGCTCGAAGCGACCAGGAAAAAGGAACCGCATTTGCAGCCCACCTTTCGCGGGTATTTACTCCTAATCCAGGGAGCAATTTCCTCCCAGAACATGCCCTTCGCTTACCAACAGTCTCTCTCCAATTCAATATAAATGACCTGAATAATGTTATCTGTAACGACATCCAGAAAAATAAGGCACCCGGACACGACAGAATAACCGGTGAAATAGTAAAACAACTCCCTCCAGTTGCTACCAAGTTATTATTATACGTTCTCAATAGCCTCCTGCGACTAAACTACTTTCCTGAATCTTGTAAACTTTCCAAAATCATTATGATTCCAAAACCAGGGAAAAACCCAACCCTGTTAAACTCTTACAGGCTAATTAGCTTAATTTCAATATTTTCCAAACTATTCGAAAAGTTGTTGCTGAAAAAAATGCAGCCCATCCTAGACACACGCGGGACAAGTCACCAATTTGGTTTTAGGGAGAAACACGGTACGATAGAGCAAGTGCATAGAATAGTAACTCAAATATGGTCGGCTTTTGAAACCAAAAAGTATTGCACTGCACTCTTCCTAGACGTAGCACAAGCTTTCGACAAGGTATGGCTAGAAGGACTATTATTTAAAATAAGACGTACACTTCCGTACAATATATGCCTTATTTTAGAGAACTTTCTGACGGGAAGAAAGTTTCGAGTAAGGCAAAAAAGTTATACCACTGAAAGCTATCCAATCTTCGCCGGAGTTCCACAAGGTAGTGTTTTGGGACCCATTCTATATTTATTATTCACAAGTGACTTGCCCACTAATGAAAATCTCCTTACTTCAACATTTGCGGATGACACAGCAATACTCAGTGTACACTCAAATCCCTCAACGGCTGCCAGACGGCTGCAAAGCCATCTAAGAATTGTAGAACAATGGCTTTCAGATTGGAGAATTAAAGTCAACGAATCTAAGTGTGCACAAGTCACTTTTACTCTAAAAAAAGATACCTGCCCCTCTGTCTCAATTAATGGCAAAATAGTAACCCAAAAAGATTACGTCGCCTACCTTGGTGTAACCTTAGATTAGGCTTACTTGGAAATATCATATTGATAATAAGTTAAGGCAAGCAAAGCTGAAAATAAGCAATCTACAATGGATCATTGGTCCAAAATCTAAATTAAGCCTAGACAACAAAATACTTTTATTTAATATGGTGATAAAACCATCCTGGATATATGGAATACAGCTTTGGGGTTCAGCATCCAAATCCAGTCTAGAAAGAATACAAAGGCTACAATCTAAGATATTAAGATCAATATTCCGGGCGCCTTGATACGTGAAAAATTCCGCTATACACAGGGATCTAAAGATTAACACAGTTGTTGAAGAAGTAAAAAATATACAAACCAACTACGCCACAAGACTAGGCAATCATCCAAACATACTGGCTAAAAGCCTGTTAGAACAGAGATACCCCAGGCGGTTAAAGAGAAAGGATATCCAGCTAAATTGTGACCAAGGCTAGAGCCACTAAAATTAAAACCTCGTATAGCCTATCCTATTAGCCCGTAAAACCTCTAAATTACAAAATGCAGCTTACTTAAATTCCTTCCATTCAGAAAGCTACAACAGCATTTACTAATACACATGTATAACATATGTATGACTGTGTTCCGGACGAGCCTATCCCATTAGGCCGTAAAAATTCCTAAGTTCATAAACGCAGCTTATTGGAATTCCTTCCATTCCGAAAGCTGCAACAGCACTTACTAATGCAACACATGATTGTGTCATCGATAAGCCTCTCCTGTCAAGCCGTATGAACTTTTAATACTATACAATCAGCTGCTTGGAATTCCATTCCATTCCATTCCGACGGCATAAATACATATATAATGAAAATGAAGAACATAATGAACGAATATAAAATAAAATAACGTACATACTCTTAGTAAAAACAAAAACATTCACATACACATAATAAATGTATTCATAAGTATTTATTTTATATCAAATAAAATTTTCATCCATATGTTATTTGAAGCAGTGGCAACGAATAACGTCATTGTATTCTAGGTTAAGATTCTATAAAAATTGTCATATTCTCTAAGAATGATACAATAAAAACTATATCCGAAAAAAAAAAATGTTTTGTATTGTTAGGTTTTTGAGATAACAGTAATTTGGTGTTTTTTTTGGTTATCACTTCACTCAAAAATTATTTTCGGAAATCACAAATGCCATAACCACAATTAAGCAGGCTAATTTTTAAAAGAGGAAAACTTTCCTGAATTTTACAACTTCCTAAAAAAAACTTAATTTTAAAATCAAAATTTTTTCAAAAATCGCAAGTAATTAACAAAATTTTGATTTCGACCAGCTGTCACTCAGCCAGGTTATGTCCAATTACTACAAGTTGTACATCGACAATTTTAATTGTCTTTCGCACGAGGTACTGCTTGTGGTTATCGCATTTGTGACTCCGGCGAAATTAATTTTTCAATGAAGTGTTAACCAAAAAAAAATCTAACCATACAAGAAATTAAAAAAAAATCAGTTCCGAGCTCAGCAGCTCTCCCCCAAACCTGAATTTCTTGGTATTTTTTAAATTGTTTGTAGCCTAGTGTTATTAAATCAAAAATATTAATCCTTACTTTGCCTTTTTTAGTCTGTCAAAAATGTCACACTTTTTCTGCATTTTCTTCGGACTGTCAAATTTTTTTATTCTCTTCCACAAAAATTCCACACATTTTTTAGGGCTGTTTGTTTTATTGACAAAATGTAAAACTGGCCCGACTAAGGGGCAACCCAATAATTGGATTTTTACTAATTATAACAATTTTTTTTGGTGTTTGCTCGGACTGGGGTTTGAACCCGAGACCTCTGGTATAGGAGGCGAGCACTCTACTCACTGCACCACAGCATTCAAACAACAAAATTACAAAAAAAAACAGATTCGGTGGTTTTTCGCGGGATCAAAAAAAAAAAATGTTGTCCGGAGACCTAGTCTAGTGTACATGTGAATTTGACTCTTCTGGACAATGTATCTATACATACATGCATAGGTGCATAATTATTATAATTCTTCTTTGTTGAGACCAGATTCATATTCAGCGCATCTTCCACTTGCAAAATTTGATTTAATTTCGCTCACAATGCCAATACGGAATTGTAATATAAATAATAATGCTGCCACAATATGTTGCAAGTGTCGCACTTGTCGCATGTATTGAAAAATTGTTTTTTTATGTTCATGCATGATAAACAATTATAAAAAATGTATTGTGCATCGAACGCACGAACACATCACATGAACACGAAGTACCTGAACAAAACGACGGAAGTTAGTTACTATAAATACTATCGAACTTACACAAAATAACTCAGAACGAAAGAAGACACTGAAGATGGCGCATATTAGCCGAAACCGGTTTGTCTCCAAACCAAACTTGACAAGGGATGACGGAAAATCGTTCCACAATACATCATATTCATACCCTGTCGGAAAAACAAGCAACCAAAAAGTTAATTATAAAAAAAATGTATAGGTTTGATTTGAATTTATTCGATAGTGTCTTTGTATGTCGTTGTTAAACATGTATGAGCAACATGGCAAGGCATGACATTTGCATGATGTGGCAAATGTGGCATGTTAAATAGTTCAACATTTGCAGGCCTTTAATGTATATGTATATAAAATGAATATTAGAGAGGGAAGAGCATACCCTGTACATAAATTCCAATTTGTTTTAAACGTTCGAAACCTGCACTGAAAAAACAACTTACTCAGATTATGGAAAAATGGGAATGTTTCGGTGCTAAAGACATATTTTCATTGTTTTGATGTAGAATTTTCTTTAAATCAAGGAATAAAAACCACGTTTTAAAGAAAATTGTATTCAAAACAATGAAAATATGTCTTTGGCGCCGAAACATTCCCATTTTTCCACAATCTGAGTAATTTTTTATTGAGTGTGAGCAATTGTAGGCTCAGTAATTAACTGCATTTCCAGGGGCAGACGACGCATTCAGCGCAAGTATTGATAATACATTTAGACTTCCGTTGTCTCTTTAGGCGCGTATAATTTTACAACGAACTCTAGCAGTTTTTCTAAACAACTTGGATGATTTTACGATACGCACGGATGCAGAAATCGTGAAGCCGTTGTAAGCAAGCGCGCTGTGCTTAGAGATCCCACTTGAATACTTACCAAATCTTCACTACAGCTATTATCATTCAATATACATAAATAACGTTGATCAGCACGAATAGTCCAATCATCAATAATTTTTTGCATATCATGTATCCAGTATTGGTAGCTGTTCCATCGCGGTACAACATTCTCAAGTCCAGCGAGGACTTAGAATACTTTTTAATCAAAAACTCATACTATATGGCGTTATTGTCTCATATAAATAAGAACTTGGGATAATTTTTCAAAAAACAGGTTATCTGATTTTAAAACGATACAACTTTTTTGTTGGTGAATAAAGGCTACAACTTTTTTAGCGGAGTCCTCATGTTTTTTAAGAGCTTTGTATTAGTGATAAAAATAAAAAAATCCAGGGATAGTAAATCCAAAATTTTTAAAGGTAAAACTCAGAACAACCTTTGAGGTCGAAACTTTATATGCGCCAAATATAGTGCTGAGCGAGGCCTTTTCTGCCACATTAAGATCATAGAGATCCGACATCAAATAAGGAAGTTATTACAAAAAACGCGATTTAGCTGTTTTTAACGCGGGCCTAAAAGAAATTTTTTTACACCAATAATATTTTTTCGACGTAAGTGTTCAAATAAAACTGACACATGCAAACTTTATTTTCGTGATACGGCTTAATGTACATATATGCAAAATTTCATCAAATTCTGAGGGGGTCGGGTTCAACGCATATTGGGTTTGATATGAAATTCATCATATACTGAATTGTTTAAAAAAATTAGTTAAATAATAGGTTCGTTAAATATTCGTCGTGACGTAACTTCTTTGGTTATTAATTTAGTAAAACCGTTTCAAGGCAACATTTTCATGAATTTTGAAGCACTTTCATTTGGCAAAACAAAGAGGATAATTCATGGACATACAAATAAGTTAGCTGACCCAACTATGTGAAAACGACTTCAGAGCTCAAAAGGACAGAAGGAAGTGTAGAGCTTCAAACTACGAAACTAATGACGTATCAATTCTAAAAATCGGATGATAAATAAAAAAGTTATAAGAAAAAAACAATTTCGGCGGTATTTCGCGGGATCAAAAAGAAATTTTTTTTGTATCCCTTAACCCTCTCAATATAAGCTTCAAATTTAGGTGCGGACTTTTACAACATTTTTTTTTCGACCCTATCTAATGTACATGCAATACAATGACCAAGATGTGTCCATATCTACGTATATGGTAATCTTCATCAGTAGATTAAACTGTCAAGCTTGTTGTTTTTGTTTTTTTCTTTCGATACTGACAATTTTTATAATTTTAGACCAGTATTCATAAAAAATAAAAAAGGTTTTAACAATTGTATAAAGTGATATTTTTATACAATTTTTGCATTTTATAATTTTCTTTTTTATTTTTTGTGAGTAAAGGGGTTAGTATATACTTACTTCCTATACTATTTAGTAAGAAAAACAAGCAAACGGCATCCCTGATCACCACAACAAAAAATATGGCAGCAACAATAGAGCTCGAACCAAAAAAGATTGGGAGCTAAGAGCGTAGCCAGAGCAAAAGAATCTTTTGCTCCGATGCCCTGATAAAAAGTATTGTGTTATTCGATAGTTCAAAAAAAGGTTTTAATTCTTGTCTTCACTATACGGTATTCCCTCTCCAATTACGTCATTGAAGGGTTCGCGATTTAACTCGTCTTCGCGGCATTTTCATTATTCAGCTCGACAGTCAGTGCTGAAGCGAAAAAAAGTTGAATAGAAATTTTGATTTCACTTTGCCAAAAAAATCCCTACAATTAGCTATTTTATAAAAATCTGTCCTTCTTTCCCTACGGTCACTTTTTTCCGACTAAAATCCCTACATGTAGGGAATTTTCCCTACGTATCACATCACTGCTCAAAACCAAAACAACGATTAGGGATGACTCAAATATATCGCAGATAATGTGATCAGCGAACCTACAATGTGGCCGTCAAGTGCCACACATTCCAACACGTATGACGCGCGCAAAGCACAAAGCGTATAACGCCCGCAAATCGTAAAATTTTTGTGACGCATCCAACGTACCTACATAATGCGCACAACGTGCAGAACGCAAAAACATAAAAAATTTGTAAAATATATCTTAAAATATTCACTAAGTTCACGAATATTAATGGCAAAAGCGAAATTATTTCAAAACCATACTTTCAATTCCAACTTCCAATTTATAACTTTTGAGTTATGGTCGTACAACAAAGATAGATTACAATACAAAATGAGCAATAAGCAATATGCACATAACAAAAAAAAATTAAAAGGATTTTTAAAAGAAGAAAATTACGACGCAATTAACGAAAAGAATATTCTGCTATACAAGTTTAAAATAGTAAATTTCCCTAGGCGCCAAAGTATGCAACAAGCACTATAGTGTGCATACAGCCTTATGTAAGAAAATTTCAACAGGCGGGTAACTGACCTACCGATAAAGCGGCAGTCGACACTGCTAACGCTACGGGTGACCGAAAAATGGCGCTCGAACGAGTAAGAGCCTATACACACTTGCGACTCAATCGATTTGGTCGAATTGGACTGTTGTATTCACACTACTCCAACTATTTAGTCGAATCGGTGGCAGCTATTCACACTTGAGACTAAATAGTCGTGCGATTGACAATGACATAGTGTTGCCAATGTTCACATTTTACTCAGCAAATTTTACATTAGTGGTCTTCATATAAAGTGATGAAGTATTAAATTGTTAAAGTTTATCTGCATTCTTACATGAAAGCACCTTCTTGTCAGCTGTCAACTTGATTAATAAATAAAAAACAATAAAATAAACAAAAAGTGCATACATTGTTTGTTTCTTATTAAACTAGCAACTAGCTGTCAAGTAAATGAAAAGAGAAAAACGGAAGGAATTACGCTCATAAAGGCGAAACGAACAGAAGTACAAGAAACGGAAAAATAGTAAAAATCAGCCATTAATAATTTTCATGAAATTTCATTTTCATTATTTCTATTTTAAAATGCGATTAATGACATTTGAAGAGAACAACAATATCAAGAAACATATGAAAACGGAAGTAAATATCCTTAGTTAGATAATTCTTGTCTATAACTACACCATTTCCAGATGGATTTTAGAAAGCGTCAACTGGATTTTAGAAAGGGGAAATTGGATTTTAGAAATGTCGATTTGATTTTAGAAAAGGGAAATTGGACTTTAGAAACTGCAAATTGGATTTTCGAAAATTTATATAATTATTAATTTATACTTTCATACGCAATAAAGAATTTCTATTCGAAAAATTCTGTGTAAAATTTATTATAAACGCACATTCTGAAATCCAATTCACGCTTTCAAAAATCCAATTTTGTTTTCTAAAATCCTTTTAACGCTTTCTAAAATCCAATTGACATTTCTAAAATCCAATTTCCCCTTTCTAAAATCCAATTGACATTTCTAAAATCCAATTTCCCCTTTCTAAAATCCAGTTAACGCTTTCTAAAATCCATCTGGAAATGGTGTAGTTAATAAGAAACGAACCTTTTGTTTTTAAACATTTTGAAAATATTAATTGAAATATTCAATCTCTACAATTTACCAAAAGTGAAATAAAAGTAGTGCTGTCAGCATGGCAACTCTTTCCACTACGAATATCACTGTTGTTGTTGTAGTCGTTCGACTAAATTGTCTCAAGTGTGAATACGTAGAAGGGCGCCTTGCTGATCAAGCAGTTGTACAACTGTTTCAGTTGGAATGAAATTGGGCTGCAAATCCAACTGTTTCAGTTGTACAACTAATTGAATGTAGTGTGAATGCTTCCATACATTCCCATGCAAATCAACATTCGACTAAATCGATTGAGTCGCAAGTGTGTATAGGCTCTAATTGCTATCTATCAAATATTGATTTTTGATGATTTTTTTTTATGCATTTTTGTTGAGTTTTTTCTTCTTTTCCTCGTTTTTCTTTTATTTTTGGAGATTCCAGGCCTCTGCTACGCAAATATAAAATTCAAACACATACATGTAAACATGTTTCATTTATTTTAAAAGTAACGCAATTACAATGAAAATTATATAATTCCGAAACAATCATATTAGTCCGAGATACGGCAGAACAAATATATCCCCTCATCTGTTATTTACCAATGGACAGTGGTAACTGACAGTTCCTAAGCATATTAACACATCGCACATGGGTTGCCTAGCTAAAACGCGTACGAAAGTTACTAAATATTTAAAACAAAAACTAAAATTTTTAGGTATACTCGCCTTTTCTGTTATTTAAAAAAACGATACACTAGACGAAAGAGGGCAATGAGGAGAGTCCAAAAAACATGGGTTTCCTATCAAAATCTGGGGCAAACTGGAGGGTTGCCAGCTTTGAAAAGTGCAAAAAAATAGGTTTTCTCCCCTTTTCTGTTTAAAAAAACGATACACCGGACGAAAGAGGGCAATGAGGAGAGTCCAAAAAACATGGGTTGCCTATCAAAATCTGGGGCAAACTGGAGGGTTGCCAGCTTTGAAAAGTGCAAAAAAATAGGTTATCTCCCCTTTTATGTTATTTAAAAAAACGATACACCAGATGTAAGAGGGCAATTAGGAGAGCTCAAAAATCATGGGTTGCCTATCAAAATCTGGGGCAAACAGGAGGGTTGCCAGCTTTGAAAAGTGCAAAAAAATAGGTTTTCTCCCCTTTTATGTTATTTAAAAAAAACGATACACCAGATGAAAGAGGGCAATTAGAGAGTTCAAAAAACATGGGTTGCCTATCAATATCTGAGGCAAACTGGAGGGTTGCCAGCTTTGAAAAGTGCCTGAGTGATTTCTAAATAAAGGAAAAAAGGGTTAAATACATGTCGTGTAGAAATATGTTGTTAGGAAACATATAGTAAAATTTCGCGAACTTTAATTTCGTGGAATACGTTAACCTGCTAACACCTCTACGAAAGGGTCGTTTTAATAATAATAATAATAATAATAACCCACGCCCTCCAATCCCGCCCGACCGCACGAGAGGCGCACCCGCATGACGTACGGATATTTTTTATTTACATAAAACGCCGAGGTGTTGAGTGGCAGGAGTTTGTTAAGCGTCGAGATCTTAAACTGCTCAGCTACAGAGAAATAAAATCATCAGCTGAGTATAGTACATTTGAAGTTAGTCTTGAGAATTATAAGAGAATAATCGCTACTATGTGTTAAGATAAGACAGTATTTTTTCCCTTATAATGAAAAGTGAGTCTGAAATATCTAAAAAGCTGGAATAGGAATTAAAGCTCTTACATAAACCCCGGAAAGGTTCATTTAATTCAAAGTTTGATTTACACTGCTTTAAATAGATAGGGTTGAAGTGTCTTGTTGAACGAGAAGGAATGTTAAAGTTTATTTCAGCTAGCAAGAAAGGAGAAAGAATTAAGCCATTCAAAAGCTTAACGATAAATATTACCCCTAACATTTCTCGTCGACTTGCAAGAGTCGGAAGATTAAGGAGTTTTAAACGGCTAGTATACGGTGGAAGATTGTAACCAGAATCCCAAGGCAAATTTCTTAAAGCAAAAAGCAAAAACTGTTTTTGGACTGACTCTAAGAGATCAGAGTGAATCTGATAGTATGGATTCCAAACTATGGAACCATATTCCAATATAGGTCTTACTAAAGTTGTAAAGAGCGTTTTAGTTATGTATGGGTCGCTGAATTCCTTTGACCAACGTTTTACAAACGCTAAGTCACCTCTTGCCTTATTTGCTGTAGCATTAATATGAATGTTAAAACTAAGTTCGCAGTCCATTATTACACCTAAATCCACAAATTCATTTACTTGTTCGAGACCTAAGCCATTTATTAAATAAGAAGCTGGCTGTACGGTTTTCCGGGAAAAGCGCATGAATTTACATTTATTGAGGTTAAGTGGCATTAAGTTAGTGTCACACCAAGAAACTAAGGAATTTAAATCTTCCTGAAGCAAAGTTCTATCACCAAATGAAGAGATCGATCTAAAAAGCTTTACGTCGTCCGCATACAATGAAATTTTTGAGTGTTTAATTGTAGTAGTTATATCGTTAGTGAATAGCAAAAACAGAATCGGGCCAAGGTGACTGCCTTGAGGAACTCCTGAAGTAACATTAATAATAGACGAGTAAGCATTTTTGAAAATCACCCTTTGTGTTCTATTTAAAAGATATGAAGATATCCATTGCAAAAGGCTGGGCTGAAAGTCAAGAAGATCAAGTTTAAGAATCAGCAAGGAGTGATTGACTTTATCAAATGCTTTGCTGAAGTCCGTGTATATAACATCAGTGGGTAAATTTTGAGAAAATCCATTAGAAACACTAGTGGTAAACTCCAGTAGGTTTGTGACCGTTGATTTACCCTTACAGAAACCGTGTTGGGAATCACAAATTAATGAGGACGTTGAATGAGACAATCTATTGGTAACTATTGCTTCAAATAATTTAGGAATAGCCGAAATATTTTCTATACCGCGATAATTTTCTATGGAGGACCTACTTCCGCTTTTATGAAGGGGGATAATGAATGACTCTTTCCAGAGCATAGGGAAAATGCCTTGTTCTAAGGAACTATTGAATAGTGCAGTTAGTGGTTTATGGCAATTTTTTTTAGAAAGCATGTTGGTATCTGGTCAGGACCATAACTAAATGACTCTTTTAATGATAATAAAGCTGATAACACGTCATCTGCAGATATATATGGTTTGTAAATTGATGTATTAGGAGATAATCGATATGGATAGTTACGTAATGGAAGTTCTTCTATGTTGGAATAATTATGTTTGAAAAATTGTGCAAAAAGATTGGAAATTTCTTGACTATCACTTGAAGTGTTGTCTTGATATCTCATAGCAGACGGAAACCCATTAACTTTTCTCTTGGAGTTTACGAAACTGTAAAACGATTTTGGATTACGAATAAAATTAGACTTAATTTTACGTATATAAGCTCTATAACATTTTTTATTTAACACAAAGTATTGGCGTCTAAGCTCAGCATACTTTAAGTAGTCGGCATGCAAGCCCGATTTCTTGTATGATTTGAAAACTCGGGATTTCTTATTTTTTAAAGTTTTAAGCTCTTTTGTGAACCAAGGTTGTAATGGCTCACTGTACTCACGAACACGTTTAGGCACAAGTTTTTCAAATAGGCAATGAATAATTTTATTAAAAAGTAAAACGTTTTGCTCGACATCGTTATTAAATTTTGGCCATGTTAAACTAGCTAACTCATTATTAAGTTTTTTAAAGTTGGCCTTGGAAAAATTATAATACGTACTTGTGTTTGCTGAACTAGGAATGCAGCCACTAATATTGTTTACAATTTCGTATGTAATCTCTAGAGAAGGGTATAAGTCCTCCGGTAGAACAAGAGGGTCACAGCGGTGAAGGACATACTTAGAGCTATCATCTACAAAAACTAGGTCTAAGATTATCCCGAACGCATTCTGAAATATGTTCACCTGGTTGAGGGAAAGATCCGCAATCTGATCGAAAAAGCTATTCATGTCCAATCTCGATGAGTTCGGAATAATATTCTCCTCTGAAACGCTCCAAGAAATGCACGGAAGATTAAAATCGCCTAACAGAAGCATGGAGTCAGAGGAGTTCATCAGCGCGTGTACATCTTTAAGCACAGATGCTAATTCCATATACACGCTTATATTGCAGGCTGGCGGGATATAGCAAGCAAATAAATAAATCAAATCCTTTGCTTGTTTAATTCGAATGCAAATCGACTCCACACCACCAATATTAGGTGTACTGACCACCTCAGAATGTAATGAGGACTTTACAGCAAACAAGACACCACCGCCGATTCTGTTTACGCGATCATTTCTACACACCTGATAATGGTTACAAAAGATTTCAGAATCAAAAACACGGGGCTTAAGCCATGTTTCGGTAAAAGAAATTACATTATAGACGCAGTCAATCGTTTTTAAATAAAAATCACTTAATTTGGTGTTCAGGCCCCTGACATTTTGATAGAAAATATTTAATGCGGAATTTAAGGTTATACTCAGTTTTTTGAAGCAGTACGAGAAATTTTCGCCGTATTGTGACCATGTATTTTAGGCCTGTTTTCAAACTCGCGAACAAAAGCACCAGGTGGCCAAAATGAACTGTTCAGTAAGGTTTGATAATCTTGAGGAGATACGTCAATTTTAAAAGAAGAAATGTCTCTTGTGTATACAAAGTTGAATTTTTTGATAAAAATATTTCCAGTAGAGATTTTGGACGAAATATAGCCCTTTAGATCATCCGCGGTTGTGTCTTTATCAAACCTAGATACGAATATTGATTTCTTCGGAGGAACGACAACCAACTTATTAACAATTGGTTCAGTCGTTTCGGGCATAGTTGATTGTACCGAAATATTTTCGAGAGGTGCATTAGAAGACCTAGAGTTTGAAGATGAGTCCTTTGTAGAACAAGACTCCACAGAATGCGGATTCGGTGAAGCTAAGTCAATAAGTTCCTCCTGTGGTTGTACAGGATTTAACTGAAGATTTTTCAACACTGGGACATTACGTGGTGCAGCAGTGGAATCACCCGTCGTACCAAGTAAAGAAGGTAAAGATGCCGATGATGTAGAAGAGAGTTCTAGGCATTTAAATGAATTAAACATATTTTCGTAGTGCTTGAATTTTTCAGTCAAAGAAAGTAGCTCCTTTCCAATCTCAGAGAAACCACCCGCTAACACCTCTACGAAAGGGTCGTTTTGACCCGCCTTTTTTTAAAGTCCGAAAAAATACTATTTTGAAGGTCGATAGAGGGTTGAAATATTCTAGAAAATTATTGGCCATAATATTTCACTAGGGGTCTCCTCAGACAAAATCTTTGTATAAATAACCCACAAGACCACAGAAAGCAAAAAACATATTCCTTTGTATTATTTCAAGTAAAAACAAAGGAATATGTTTTTTGCTTTCTGTGGTCTTGTGGGTTATTTATACAAAGATTTTGTCTGAGGAGACCCCTAGTGAAATTTTATGGCCAATAATTTTCTAGAATATTTCAACCCTCTATCGACCTTCGAAAAAAAGGGTCAAAACGACCCTTTCGTAGAGGTGTTAGCGGGTTAACGTATTCCACGAAATTAAAGTTCATGAAATTTTACTATATGTTTCCTAACAACATATTTCTATACGATATGTATTTAACCCTTTTTTCCTTTATTTAGAAATCACTCAGGCACTTTTCAAAGCTGGCAACCCTCCAGTTTGCCCCGGATTTTGATAGGCAACCCATGTTTTTTGAACTCTCCTAATTGCCCTCTTTCATCTGGTGTATCGTTTTTTTAAATAACATAAAAGGGGAGAAACCCTATTTTTTTGCACTTTTCAAAGCTGGCAACCCTCCAGTTTGCCCGAGATTTTGATAGGCAACCCATGTTTTTTGGACTCTCCTCATTGCCCTCTTTCGTCTGGTGTATCGTTTTTTTAAATAACAGAAAAGGGGAGATAACCTATTTTTTTGCACTTTTCAAAGCTGGCAACCCTCCAGTTTGCCCCAGATTTTGATAGGCAACCCATGTTTTTTGGACTCTCCTCATTGCCCTCGTTCGTCCGGTGTATCGTTTTTTTAAATAACATAAAAGGGGAGAAAACCTATTTTTTTTCCTAAAAACATATTTCTATACGATATGTATTTAACCCTTTTTTCCTTTATTTAGAAATCACTCAGGCACTTTTCAAAGCTGGCAACCCTCCAGTTTGCCCCAGATTTCGATAGGCAACACATGTTTTCTGAACTCTCCTAATTGCCGTCTTTCGTCTGGTGTATCGTTTTTTTAAATAACAGAAAAGGGGAGTATACCTAAAAATTTTAGTTTTTGTTTTAAATATTTAGTACCTTTCGTACGCGTTTTAGCTAGGCAACCCATGTACGATGTGTTAATATGCTTAGGAACTGTCGGTTACTACTGTCCATTGATAAATAACAGATGAGGGGATATATTTGTTCTGTCGTATCTTAGACTATATACAAAGGCCACACCCGGAAGTTTCGACAAATTTCCAATGCCGTCACCCAACGAACATATTTACCAAATGTAAAATTTTTACCCCATTTTCTCCTATAGAAATACAATGGGTCGCGTCACAAAACGCCAACAAGCTGAGGCAAACCACAAAGGGTTCCCATTGGCATGCCGCTTTTACAATAAGCACCATCCGGTAAGGCTGTGTGCGGTCTTCCGGGCTAAGACCCCGACGGACCGATTGACGCCAACCGATCGGCTAATTGTACTAGCCAGTACTCGTGTCGGCGATGTGGAGACCGCCATCACACCTTGCTTCATCTCAAGGCAACTGATGAGCGGCCTCGACGCATCCCACCGCGACATCGGCAAGTGGATGATGATGCAATTTCGCTTTCCACTTCCGAAATATCGGTGCGTACCCGAGATGAAGAAGTTACTGATCTCGTCGGGTCTGATGCTGGGCAGGAGTTCGAGCCTCCTGCGCCTTCTACGGCGTACAGGACGGAGCCTCGGCGCTTCCGCCCTCCCTTACGCCATGACACACAACCAGGGTGGGAGCTTCAGCGCGTCCAACCCTGGAAAATACATGATAAACGGCAGTCAAGTTCCAATCGGCGATTCGCCCTCCAAGAACAACAACATCATATGCAACTGACAACGGTAAAATTGCGGACCGGTAATGCAGAGCTAACCGTGCCCCGACCTCTTCTCTGTCTGACCTCAGTAGCGCCCACAGCGTTGGGCAGAGTGGAGGCAGGAGGGCGGTTACACCTGGTCCGAGCGCTAGTTGACATGTGTGCCACCGCCACCAAAATCAACCCTGGCGCGCAAGTTAAAGCTGCAAACACAAAATATTAACAACCAACGCGGCTGCTTTTTGGTGTTACGTGGCAGACATGCTAACTCAGCCACTAATACAACATATGCAACAGTCGTCAACAACTGGATGGCGACGCCGGCTAAGAGCCTCGATCCAACCATCGTTGCCCGCTACGGTAATATGAGGCTAGCAGACCCAAATTTCCACAAGGCCTCCCTAGTACAACTTTTACTGGGAGCGGAAGTAAGCGCACGGGTCCTGCTACCTAACTCCTTTCCCCCAGGGACGATGGGTCCACTCCTGGCACAAGGCACCATCTTTGGGTGGATGCTGTCCGGAGCATGCGAGTGGGGTAAAACATATTAGTGCAGAAATAAACTCATTTTTTGTTTTACTAATACCCTGCCAGCCAGCGCTAACCAGATCTATCAAAAAATTCGATAAATTCTAATCCGATACCATCCGATACACCACTAATGTGCATAATCGATTAACATACCGCCATTTATTTTATTTTTTCATTTCATTTCATTTCATTTCATTTCATTTATTAACATTCGATGTACAGTAAAACAAGATGTCTTTTGTTGTACAAATTATCCAATTGAATTACTAAGCTTAGTTAAAATTATCAATCTACTTAAATTAATTAAAGTTTATTATTATGTATACATAATTAATAATAATTAGGTAGAGGAGTGGTTTGTAAGGTTATGTAGGAGGGTCAAGGGCCAAGGAGATTTGTAACTGCTATCTTGAAGCATCCAAACACTTCTAAACCTTTAATAGAATTTGGCAAAGAATTCCAAGTTCTGACAGCACTAACAAAAAACAATCTAGAAGCTGTTAAAGTTGTATATTTAGGTATAGTTAAATTATGCGTGCGAGACGATTGGACAAGGTTAAGTTTCCTGAAAAGATACCATGGTTGGCGATTTCTTAATAATTTAAATAAAAATAATACGTTACGGATCTTCAGGTAGCTTTCTAGGCGGCAGTTTAAGATGTTAATTGTGAACGCTGAAATATGGTCATACTTTCTTTTACCATAAATAAATCTGGCAGCGTTGTTTAACGTAAGATTTAGCTTGTCCATAGATTCACAGTCCAAATTGCCATAAACCAATTCAAAATACGTAATGTTGGGAACGATAAGTGCCTGCACCAGTTTTAGTTTTGTGCTAGTTGGCAGACAATGACACGTATGCCACAAATTCCTCAAAATAAAATAGATTTTGGATATGCAGTGGTTAATGTGATCTCTACACGTTAAGTGAGTATTCATTTTAAAACCAAGATTCGTCACAACCGATTGGAAATTCAGCTGTGCATCCCCCAACATTAATGGTGCAATATAACTCAAATCGAGTGTATCAAATGATATTGGTAATACCTGTGTTTTGGCTGCATTCAGACAAAGGCCATTAGATTTCGACCAGTTAACAATTCTTGTAAGATCCTCATTCATTCTATACACCAAATCCTCGACAAGACCGATAGGACGCGAGAAATATATCTGAGTATCGTCCGCATATAAGTGAATATGGGAGTTTTGGCAGCAGTGAACTATATCATTCACAAACATACTAAAAAGAATAGGACCTAGAATAGAGCCCTGGGGGACCCCTGAATTGATTTTTCTACGACCAGAAAAGACTTCACCGCACTGTACCTGTTGAAATCTACTTGACAGATAGTCGTTCATTAACTTGAGAGAAGTAGAGCTGAAACCGAAATAATACCTCAATTTTAAAAGGAGAATATCGTGCCTGACAGTATCAAAAGCTTTAGAAAAATCCAAAAGCACTAAAATTGTGAGTAATTTTCTATCAAACGCGGGACGGATATCTTCCATGACTTTTAAAACCGCCGTCGAACAACTGTGCATGGATCGGAAGCCAGATTGAAACTCGCTTAATAGACTGTGTTTATTTAGATGAATAATTATTTGACTGGATATTAGTTTTTCAAAAATTTTCGATAAGGCTGATAAAATGCTAATGGGTCTAAAATCCTGAGGAGAATTACCTGCATTATTTTTAGCTATCGGAATAACATTGGCGACTTTCCATTGTTTGGGAAATGTAGAGGAGGTTAGGGAATGATTGAAGATATGTGTAATTGAGGGTAACACAAATGGGAGAATAAGTTTTAGAAATCGTATACTAACTCCATCCTCTCCGATAGCATTAGATTTAATCGCAAACACGCATTTTGCAACGTCATCCTCCGTAGTTGCGTCAATTGAAAATTCGTAGGCTCTATTATACTTAAGGCTTTGGTCAATAGAAAATTTATTCGGGTCAGTCATTGTAAACCCACTAATAAAATAGTCGTTCATTACATTGGCATCAATCGTACAGCTTTTCGCATCCTTAGCACCTACTCCCATTGTTTTTAGATTTTTCCATAAAACCTTTGGGGACAAGTCAGTATCGAGCTTATTTTTCAAATACCTTTTTTTATTATGGCGTAATGCTATTGATACAGTATTTCGTAGATTTTTATAAGTATACCATCGCTCAGTAGTAGGGTTTCGTTTCCAGTACTTATATGCCCTAGATCGATCTTTCATAAGATTTAATATATTTTTCGTTAGCCAAGGTTTTTTACTGTGATCTATACGTATACTTCGTATTGGCACATATTTGTCAAACAGATATTTAACAAGCACAGTGAAATTAGTCAATTTGTCGTCAATGTTTGATAAGAACCAGCAACGATTCCAGTCCAGGCAGGCTGTTTCATTAGCTAATGAACACATATCAATATCTTTGAAGAACCTAAACGTTAAGTTGGGGTTCGAGTCCTTTTTAAAAAATGCAATATTAAGAGATATGAATATGAGTTCATGATCTGAAACTCCATCAAGGGGAAACTGGTCAACATGATTTATTCTTCTGCTAACACTTACTCCGAAAATATCTAGCAAGCTAAGTTTACTGTGAGGTGCAAAACGCGTTGCATATTTGTTCACTACATAAATACCACAACTGTTAAAGCCGTTCAGCAACAAATTACACCTAGCATTGTTAACGAGGAGATCCACATTCAAGTCACCACAGATGAGCACATTTATATAGTTCAAGGACAATTCTGATATTTTAGTGAATAGCATCGAAATATCATTAGATTTATGCGGATTATAAACACATGCCACCAGACACTTTTCGACATTATCACTGAACTCAACAAAGATACTTTCGACCGCATCAGTGCAACCGGATCTATAAACAATTTTGCAGTTAAGAATAGGCTTGTAATAAATTGCTACCCCACCACCTCTTTGGCCAGTCGATCTATCGTTCCTTAATAATGTGAAATCATTCAGGGAATATACTGAACTGGCAATGTAGGGCTTGAACCACGTCTCGGTAACGCAAATAACGTCAATATTTAATTTATGAGAAATGAAGTTTAAATAATCTAGCTTATCTGGTGATAGGCTTCGAGCGTTAAGATGACAAACATTAAACGCTTTATTATGTTCACATGTAGCTTTAAGAGCCCATCTTAGATTGTCAGTGTTAGTGAGCCTACCTATGTTATTAAACATATGTTTATATACATGTTTGAGATGCTTACAAAAAGAGCAGCCACCAGGAAAAGGTAGGGTTCAGGGTAGGACAGAGGATTAATGTAGAGGGGGGTGTAAAATTTATTCAATACAACAACAAAAATATATATAGCAAAACGTATTGATTGAGGATAAAATAAAATAGTGATAACGATAATAAGAAAACAAAACATAGTAGTTATTTTCATATGGCGGCTACAATGCGATCTACACCTTGACGATCATTAACTTTAATCGCTTCCCGATCGGCATTTCGTCTAATAAGCAATTGGATTGGATGGACCGTGAGCTCTGGAGAACCGAAAAATTAAAAAAAGGAAAAAATAAATACAAAAAAAATATAATAATGTCAGCATAGCATTCCGGGTAAGTTAACAACTCGCAAAGCAAATGTATTCACAACGCAGCTAATACCATTATATTCTTGGAAATGGTTGCAGTCAAATCGGTGAGCGATTGTGTTGAGGCATTGATTGGCGCCTATCTAATTGAATGTGGGCCATGTGGCGCTCTGCTTTTCATGGCCTGGCTGGGAATACGTGTACTACCATTTGAACGCAAGCTATATAATCCCCAAGAGCCTCGGCTGCCCGACAGCACCAATCCGGATGAGAATTGCAATATTACTTTGTATGGTGAGTGGTAGAGCTGCAAAACTATCGATGGCACTATCGATAGTATCGATAGTTTTTTTTTCGTGTCACTATCGATAGTTTTTTTCCACTATCGATGGTTATCCCTATTCATTCTTGTAGTTTTGTCCCAAGAGAAGAATACTGAATGTTAGGGAGGAGTTGGATTTCGATATCAAATTGGTGAAATTAATACCCAAGTGGGTTAGGGGGCTTAGAATATACAATAACTATGCTTTAAATAAATCAAAAAACAAAAAAATACGAAGAATTTCAGTTATGGGGGAGGATAGGTATGGGCCTGCTGACCACAGAACATTTTTTTTTTTATTTTTTGTATGGTTACGTTTTTGAGATAACGGTAATTTTGTGTTTTTTGTTATCACTTTATTCAAAAATTATGTTGGCTGGAGTTACGCTTCTAACAATATACAACTTGTAGTAATTGAACTACACCTCGCTAAATGATATCTGGTCAATATCAAAATTTTTAATTTTTTCCGATTTTTTAAAGTTTTGATTTTCAAATTAAGTTTTTTATAAAAAAAAAAAAATTAAAAAAAAAATTGTTCTGTGCTCAGCAGGCCCATACCTATCCTCCCCCATAACTGAAATTCTTCGTATTTTTTTGTTTTTTTGATTTATTTAAAGCATAGTGTATTCTACATTAATGAAATGTTTAAACAGTGTGCCTTTTTATTATCGGTATTTTACATTAATGTAATGTATAAATAATGTGCCTTATGTACTAGTCAGCGCCAAAGATGCTAAAAAAAATGTACTACTTTTAGTTTTATTACTATAGCGTTTTCAAGTCAAATGAAACCTTTTTCAAATCAAGTGCAAATTTTAAATTGAAAAAGGTTTAATTTAACCAAAAAATGCTATATATAAGTGAAGTATTTAATTCCTATTTGTTGTTCTTTTTTTAATTAATTAATGTTATGCGTTAAAAAAAATTAAAGACTTTGAAAAGAAAAATGTAAACAAAACCATCCCTCTTTTTAAGGTTTAATTTAACCAGAAAATGCTATATACATACACAGAGAAAAAAGTACAATGATTTTTTCAACCAACTTCTTGCTTAATGTTTTATTGGTTGATTTATTCATGTCAAAAGGAAAAAATGTAATATGTACATTTTCAATGTACCATTAACCAATATTTTGGTAACAATCAATATCAAACCGAAAGTTGGTTTTCCCAACGTGTATATTTGATATATTAACGAAAATATTGGTTAATTCATATCTAAAAAAAAGTAAAAATATTTACGAAGCTTTATGGCTTCGGCTCTGTTGTTACCATCGCCTTCAACACCGTTTGTCCTTGACGAAGTTGAATGGCTGGACCCGAATTGCAGAGAGTGAGAGAGTGAGTATTTGGAATTTTCTTTGTTATTCAGTTAACTTATTAACACTCTCTTATAGATCACACATAGCAGTGCTGGTACTGGCATAAAAATATAACCAACAAATTGTTTAATAGTAACAAGAACTTGGTTGAAGATTTGAACGAACATTTTGTTATATCAGCAAATATCATGGCTAATATAACCAAAAACACTGTCTAATATATCAACAATGGTAATGGTAATATTAAAAAAAAATTCACATTGATTCCATTTCAAGTGTGAACTTAGTACTATTAACCACCTTTTGGTTGTTTTTCTCTCAGTGTAAGTGAAGTATCTAATTCATAGTTGCCCAAGCCCTATGCTCGCATACACATTTTGTTTTTGTAATGCTCGTAAGTATAGGATTTTACTCGCCTATACACTTTCATAAGAAATTTTTGTATATAGGCGGGCATAGGCGAGTATAGGAAAATAAAATTTGTATACTCCCGAAACGTTTCTATGGAAATACAAAAACAATTTTTTATTTTGATTCGAACAGGTCCAACCCAGCAATGAAAAAAATGAAATATGGCACATATATGTATGTATATACATATGTGTACTAATTGGATTCGTTCATATTTTCGATAATGTTATCTATGTCTATTTCGAGGTGTTTGTCTGAGATCCGGTTTCTGTGTTTTGATTTTACAATTTTTAATTTTGATAATACACTTTCACATTTATACGTACTAAAAACATTGACGAAAGTTTTAAAATAAACGCTCGGAGGCAAAGATATTTAATTTTGTCACACTAATAATTAATTAATTATTTATTTATCTATTTTGAAAAATTTAGAGGGGGCATTGAAAATTAATTAATAAATTCAGTAATAGTAGCCAAATTTCATAAATCTCGTATTAAAGATGTTTTTTAAGCTTTCTAAAAACAATCCACTTTTCAATATTAATTAATTATTTATTTATAAAAATTAATATTAATTTCATTAATTAAAAATGTATACATATATTCCAATGCACATTCGTTAGCTTTGTTTGCATAACATAAAAATAAATACAAAGTTGGATTTTTAGTTAATTTCGATTACACAGGCCGACAAGAAATTTGACCGTAAACCAGACCATACTTCCCTAAAGGTTTTCGATGCGCTGAATGCAAATCTGGACGCAGAATTGCTCTATCACGTCAGGATTTTGAGATATCCTAACCAAAATGTGCAAAAAACACCGTTTTTGCCTATTCTTGAGGTTATATATAAACGACAGATTGTTTTTTTTAAGAAAAAAGCACACATAGCATCATAAAGAAGAAGTTTTTCTCTTACGAATGGCGTTAAGTTTGCTCAAATATCTTTTTTTTTTCGCTAAAATAGAGCAATTTAAAGTTTATATGAATTAACGTAGGTATGATGCAGTAGAACACTTACCTCTTACGATAAGTCTGCAAACTTCAATTGCTCCATCTTAGCGAAAAAAAAGATATTTGAGCACACTCAACGCCATTCGTAAGAGAAAAACTTCTTCTTTAAGAGGCTATGTGTGCTTTTTTTTTACAAAAATAATTTTTCATTTATATATAACCCCAAAAATAGGCAAAAACGGTGATTTTTACACATTTAGGTTAGGATATCTCAAAATCCTGACGTGATAGAGCAATTCTGCGTCCAGATTTGAATTCAGCGCATCGAAAACCTTTAGGAAAGTATGGTCTGGTTTGTGGTCAAAAAAATCGGTCTCATTTTGTCGGCCTGTGTTAACAGTCTGGTTTGTGTCCTAATTTTTTTACTGGGTTATCGAGATGTGAATGAAGTTGTAGAAAACTACAAAAACAAACATATAGAAAAAAAAATTTTTTTTCTTTAAATTATGACATTGCTCGCCCGTAAGAAATGTTTGGGCATCATTGATCTAATTCTTATTTGATCTTTTATTTAATTATTGTTTTGCGTAAAAAATTAAAGACTTTTTGGAAAGAAAACTGTAAACAAAACCATCCCTCTTTTTATTTTAGTGAAATATTCATAAAAAACTATCGAAACTGGTATGGTTTTGCAGCTCTAGTGAGTGGACCGCGCCGAAAATTCCAATTCTATACTATGCACCCACTGCCAGAGAGGAATTAGACAACATTAATAAATTAATAAATTTTCAAACGACGTTTTAACTCTACATATAATTGTATATTTTATTGATTTATTTTCAAATAATTATCTAGGTATCTAATTTTAGTAAAACATTATATATATCTATATATATAAAAATGGTGTAAAAAATGTTACTAACCTCATCAGATGAGAACGGCTGGGCCGATTTCTGTAAAACTTTTTGTCAATTGTTCGTATTCCCGAGGAGATAGTTCGTACGGAAGAAAATTTTGGAAAATCCCTCCGGAAAAGTCCGAAAATTGGAAAAATCGGTGTGTATGTGCGTATGTGTGCATCTGTGGATGTGTGTCCTCTATAAATTCCCAAAGTAACCAACCGTTCTTTATGAAATTTTCACAGTAGATTCATGTGGTGTTAGTGCACATAGTAGGGTATATAGAATTTCGAAAAATTGGGAGCTTCCCGGAATACAGGCCTAAATGAGGACCCAGATCGATCCACCAAGCCTTCGAGCAATATTGGTATCAAATGAAAGGTGTTTAACAGGCCTTCAACATAAAGTTATTTTTATTGCGATACCTAGGCCGGGTTCCCAGATATGAGTTAAAACGTGGGACCGAATGACCCTGGAAAGTTTCTGAGCGATATTGGTATCAAATGAAAGCTGTTGAGGAGGACTTCAGCAAAGAGCTTTTTAAATAGTGATGCCTAGGCCGGGTTCCAAAATTTGGGTCAAAGCGTGGACCCGGCTAACCCCTGAATGTTTTCGAGCGATATTGGTAGAAAATGAAAAGCGTTGAGCAGGGTTCCACATACAGTTAACTTATTAACACTCTCTTATAGATCACACATAGCAGTGCTGGTACTGGCATAAAAATATAACCAACAAATTGTTTAATAGTAACAAGAACTTGGTTGAAGATTTGAACGAACATTTTGTTATATCAGCAAATATCATGGCTAATATAACCAAAAACACTGTCTAATATATCAACAATGGTAATGGTAATATTAAAAAAAAATTCACATTGATTCCATTTCAAGTGTGAACTTAGTACTATTAACCACCTTTTGGTTGTTTTTCTCTCAGTGTAAGTGAAGTATCTAATTCATAGTTGCCCAAGCCCTATGCTCGCATACACATTTTGTTTTTGTAATGCTCGTAAGTATAGGATTTTACTCGCCTATACACTTTCATAAGAAATTTTTGTATATAGGCGGGCATAGGCGAGTATAGGAAAATAAAATTTGTATACTCCCGAAACGTTTCTATGGAAATACAAAAACAATTTTTTATTTTGATTCGAACAGGTCCAACCCAGCAATGAAAAAAATGAAATATGGCACATATATGTATGTATATACATATGTGTACTAATTGGATTCGTTCATATTTTCGATAATGTTATCTATGTCTATTTCGAGGTGTTTGTCTGAGATCCGGTTTCTGTGTTTTGATTTTACAATTTTTAATTTTGATAATACACTTTCACATTTATACGTACTAAAAACATTGACGAAAGTTTTAAAATAAACGCTCGGAGGCAAAGATATTTAATTTTGTCACACTAATAATTAATTAATTATTTATTTATCTATTTTGAAAAATTTAGAGGGGGCATTGAAAATTAATTAATAAATTCAGTAATAGTAGCCAAATTTCATAAATCTCGTATTAAAGATGTTTTTTAAGCTTTCTAAAAACAATCCACTTTTCAATATTAATTAATTATTTATTTATAAAAATTAATATTAATTTCATTAATTAAAAATGTATACATATATTCCAATGCACATTCGTTAGCTTTGTTTGCATAACATAAAAATAAATACAAAGTTGGATTTTTAGTTAATTTCGATTACACAGGCCGACAAGAAATTTGACCGTAAACCAGACCATACTTCCCTAAAGGTTTTCGATGCGCTGAATGCAAATCTGGACGCAGAATTGCTCTATCACGTCAGGATTTTGAGATATCCTAACCAAAATGTGCAAAAAACACCGTTTTTGCCTATTCTTGAGGTTATATATAAACGACAGATTGTTTTTTTTAAGAAAAAAGCACACATAGCATCATAAAGAAGAAGTTTTTCTCTTACGAATGGCGTTAAGTTTGCTCAAATATCTTTTTTTTTTCGCTAAAATAGAGCAATTTAAAGTTTATATGAATTAACGTAGGTATGATGCAGTAGAACACTTACCTCTTACGATAAGTCTGCAAACTTCAATTGCTCCATCTTAGCGAAAAAAAAGATATTTGAGCACACTCAACGCCATTCGTAACAGAAAAACTTCTTCTTTAAGAGGCTATGTGTGCTTTTTTTTTTACAAAAATAATTTTTCATTTATATATAACCCCAAAAATAGGCAAAAACGGTGATTTTTACACATTTAGGTTAGGATATCTCAAAATCCTGACGTGATAGAGCAATTCTGCGTCCAGATTTGAATTCAGCGCATCGAAAACCTTTAGGAAAGTATGGTCTGGTTTGTGGTCAAAAAAATCGGTCTCATTTTGTCGGCCTGTGTTCAGTCTGGTTTGTGTCCTAATTTTTTTACTGGGTTATCGAGATGTGAATGAAGTTGTAGAAAACTACAAAAACAAACATATAGAAAAAAAAATTTTTTTTCTTTAAATTATGACATTGCTCGCCCGTAAGAAATGTTTGGGCATCATTGATCTAATTCTTATTTGATCTTTTATTTAATTATTGTTTTGCGTAAAAAATTAAAGACTTTTTGGAAAGAAAACTGTAAACAAAACCATCCCTCTTTTTATTTTAGTGAAATATTCATAAAAAACTATCGAAACTGGTATGGTTTTGCAGCTCTAGTGAGTGGACCGCGCCGAAAATTCCAATTCTATACTATGCACCCACTGCCAGAGAGGAATTAGACAACATTAATAAATTAATAAATTTTCAAACGACGTTTTAACTCTACATATAATTGTATATTTTATTGATTTATTTTCAAATAATTATCTAGGTATCTAATTTTAGTAAAACATTATATATATCTATATATATAAAAATGGTGTAAAAAATGTTACTAACCTCATCAGATGAGAACGGCTGGGCCGATTTCTGTAAAACTTTTTGTCAATTGTTCGTATTCTCGAGGAGATAGTTCGTACGGAAGAAAATTTTGGAAAATCCCTCCGGAAAAGTCCGAAAATTGGAAAAATCGGTGTGTATGTGCGTATGTGTGCATCTGTGGATGTGTGTCCTCTATAAATTCCCAAAGTAACCAACCGTTCTTTATGAAATTTTCACAGTAGATTCATGTGGTGTTAGTGCACATAGTAGGGTATATAGAATTTCGAAAAATTGGGAGCTTCCCGGAATACAGGCCTAAATGAGGACCCAGATCGATCCACCAAGCCTTCGAGCAATATTGGTATCAAATGAAAGGTGTTTAACAGGCCTTCAACATAAAGTTATTTTTATTGCGATACCTAGGCCGGGTTCCCAGATATGAGTTAAAACGTGGGACCGAATGACCCTGGAAAGTTTCTGAGCGATATTGGTATCAAATGAAAGCTGTTGAGGAGGACTTCAGCAAAGAGCTTTTTAAATAGTGATGCCTAGGCCGGGTTCCAAAATTTGGGTCAAAGCGTGGACCCGGCTAACCCCTGAATGTTTTCGAGCGATATTGGTAGAAAATGAAAAGCGTTGAGCAGGGTTCCACATACAGCTATTTTCATTGTGATTTCTAAGGCTGTTTCCCAGAGATGGCTAAAGTAGTGGGCCCGGATGGTGATGGACGGTCCCGGTAAGGTAAAGGTAGGTAGCTATAGGGATAGGGGTAGGGATAGGGATAGGGATTGGGATAGGGATAGGGATAGGGATAGGGATAGGGATAGGGATAGGGATAGGGATAGGGATAGGGATAGGGATAGGGATAGGGATAGGCATAGGCATAGGGATAGGGATAGAGATAGGGATGGGGATAGGGATAGAGATAGGGATAGGGATAGGGATAGGGATGGGCATAGGGATAGGTATAGGTATAGGGATAGGGATAGGGATAGGTATAGGGATAGGGATAGGGATTGAGATAGTGATAGGGATCGGGGGAAGTAGGTTTGTCGCGGCGAATATAACTATAACTTTTATTCAGAGAATAGACAATTTTTTGTTATTCGCAGTCATTAAGATGGACTCTAAGATAATGGTTAGCAATACTGTAATCAAAGACTTTTCTTTAGGCTTCATAGGAATAAGTTTTAGCAGAACAACGTCTGCCGGGTCAGCTAGTATTATATAAAATAAAGAATGAGGAACTATGTATTTTTTTTGTTTGTTGTAGCAGTAGCTAAAATTGGCTACAAAATAACCGTATCTTTGCTAACCACATCTTAGCCACAGAGTTAACCAAACAAAAGGAAATTTGTGTTGGTAGCACTAGCTACATAATAACCACAACATTAACATTATAAGGTTAACCACACCTTAACCACTGGATTACTTGTCAATATCGTCACGCCGCCTCACATAGGTAGATTTTACGAATTTATGCGGCCAAAATTGAAAATTTTAAAATTGGTGCAAATACAAAATCCAAAATCGCTCTACGTTTATAATAGACCGGGCGATAATAAACCGGTCTTCTCGGCTTTTATAGACAACCGGGGTGCCCCTGCCGCTAGTCGAAACTTATTATTCTCCCACTTTTTCGATTTTTTATTTTTTACGTATTTTAAGTAACCCATTTTTAAACGTCAATATTTTTAGTTTTAAGTAGAGCTATAGATACCCGGGTATCGAACAGTTCGAATTGATCGTTTTTGTTTGAAGCCCGTTTGTTGTTCAAATGCCCGTACAAACATTCGAGCATTCGAGCTTACAAACAAAAAAAATGTGTATCGAAAAAACAAAAATAAAAACAACTACATATGAAGAAGAAAAAAAGTAATAAACAAAAGAAAAAAACAAACTTCAAAATGCCCGAATTGTTCAAATGCCCGTACAAACATACGGGTAATAAACAAACAAACGACTGTTCGAGCATTTGAACAACATTTGTTCGGGCTACTCGAAAATGTTCAAAAAAAAATCTGGAGCTCTAGTTTTAAGACAGTTATCAAAGTAAACAACATGGATTCGAGTGCTTCAGGTAAATATCATCATTTATTGAAGAAATCGTCAACCTAGCATAATAAAAGACCCACCATTTTGAAGCTTTTAAGCAATTGCAATTGAGTATGCAATTTTGAGGCTCGTTCAATTTTAATATAATAATATGCAACAATCAACTTTGTGAAAATTTTCATTGGCTTTTCGGAAATCTTAATTGGAACGGTCTCACGTACATACCCTACAGAAAAAAACTTCTAAAATCGACGGAATTTTTCACAGCATTGATAATTTCACTTTTTACAATAAAATTGGTTGGCTACATAACAGTATACTTAGAAATCTCCTCAAAATCTTCTATAAATTGTGGCCTTGCTTTGAAATTTTTAATCCACTTTCAGAAATTTCTACGATTTTTCGGATTTTTTCCATAAGCTTAGAAATCCTGCTTAAAACGATTTTTATTGAAAAATTTTCTATATTTTTAAACTAAAATAAGAAAGTAAAACTTTCGACAGAACTTTTTGAAATAAATTTAAAAATTCTGGCGTATGATTTTTTTTGAGTCACTGTATATATTTTTCAATAAAATCGACTTTAAACACAAATTATTAAAATTTTGCATTAAACAAGCAATTTGGAATAGATGTAGACAATAAAATATTTTTGGCCGCATAAAACTTGAAAATCTACCTATGTGCGCCTGAACAAAAATAGCTAGTTTTATAGCTACATGAGTAGCCGCTAAATAACCATATAAATAGCTGCTACCTGGCTGGCAGGGTAACTTCTCTTCCACAGACCCAGATAGGATAAATGCAGCGATAAACTCATCGGTAGTTCATCTGTAGTTTTTAAGTTAGAACTTAAGTTCCATTACTGAATCGTGTATTTTCATTTTGAATTTTATTAATCAATTAACGAAAATTTTGCATTAAATTTAAAATGACATGAATGAATGAAAAAAAATTTTTTTTTTTTTAAATAACATGGAGTAGCTGGCTATGGTTGATAGTGTATTTTTAACGGAGTGAATTTTAAACGTTGTATCTTATGGCCTTTCATGCGCCGATCCTGAAAACGAGGTCCATTTTGGGACAAATCAAACGCATTTATACGAACAAATAAAATCAGAAATATGTCTTACCTGCATAGCGCGTTTAAGGTAAAACAAGAAATTTTATATTTTTTGCATAAATATGTATACATACATATATATTTTATTTCATCACATTTATTTCTGTGTGTGTGAGCTCTGAAAAGGTTACAGCTAGAGCTAGCCTACAACGCATTAATAATCCGATTCAAACTCATAAAGATTTATTTTCCTGGGCAAACGAGTCTTTGCCGTGTTTTGCTGTTGTTTGCTGTTTTGTTACAAACGAGGAATACGAAATGGAAGAAAAATTACTGGAAGATCGTTTTAAAAAGTCATTAGCTATTAAGGGTATATTAAAACTCCACTGTATAGTTCCACTGTCAAGAAATCTAATAGCCGCAAAGCCTTTTGTTTATATGAAAATACCACAGAAGTAAATGTGATGAAATAAAATATATATGTATGTGGGAACACAATCTGGCAACCCCACTAACTAGACGAAGACGTGAGTAGGGTATCTTGTTTTGTGTTGGAAGATTCGTTGATTCATCGGTTGAAGCAGGCACAACTGCAAGACGATTGGATCCGTGCAGTTAGTAAAGTTTTAGAGAAGGGAACATACGAAAATTTTTATTTGAAAAATAAAGAACTATTGGTGGTGCCTTCAGTGATGGAAAACGAAATTTTACGCACGGCACACAAACAGGGACATTTCTCGATAAAGAAGACCCAAGAAGCCGTCGAAAAGACGTTTTTCATACCACGTTCGAAGTTGTGTCGAATGCATTGTCAGAGATGTAAAAGCGGGGAAAAAGGAGGGGTTCCTAAATCCTATAGACAAAGAAGAGAAACCATTAAGCACACTTCATATTGATCACGTAGGACCTCTGAAACTAACGAAAAAGGCGTATAACTACATGCTAGTAGTAGTGGATGCCTTTTCAAAGTTTGTTTGGTTATATCCAACAAAAAATACTGGAGCTGAGGCGGTTATAGATCGTCTCTCGAAACAATCCGCTGTTTTTGGAAACCCTAGGCGTATTATCACAGACAGAGGTGCTGCGTTCACAGGTAACGTCTTCAAAGGATACTGTGAGAAAGAGGGTATAGAGCACTTGCTGATCGCAACAGGCGTACCACGGGCAATGGCCAAGTGGAACGAATGCACAAAATAGTAGTTCCTATGGTTTCCAAGTTGTGTTGCGAGGATCCAAAAAATTGGTATAAACATGTAGATAAGGTGCAGCAAGTCATTAACAGCACACCGACACGTAGTACAAAATATGCACCGTTTAGGATTTTGACAGGGGTAGACATGAGAGTCACGGGTTTACAAGAGTTCCAGGAGTTATTAGAAAATATTAATGTAGATGACCTAGACACAGAGCGAGAAATGATACGCCAACAAGCCAGGGAAAATATAGCTTTATTACAGAAGGAGAATAAGCGCAGTTTTGACGCTAAGAGGATAGAGTCCACTAAATATGGGCTTAACGAGTTAGTAGCAATAAGACGCACCCAATACGGCAGTGGATTAAGGTTGAGACCAAAATATTTTGGCCCATACAAGATCTCGAAAATATTAGCCCATGATAGGTACGAAGTAGAGAAAGTAGGCGAAAGCGAGGGGCCTCGGCGAACAACCTCCATCGCAGAATATATGAAAAAATGGAATCCATCGTTCGAGCCGAACGATTTGTCAGGAAGGCCGAATGTGGGAACACAATCTGGCAACCCCACTAACTAGACGAAGACGGACTGACTGGGCGAAGACGGCTGACGCAACGAACGAAACAGACAAGAACTAAAAAAGAAACAAAAACGAGTTCAGTTGAAATTCAAACGCGCGACCGAACAGTCAACTATTGTAAACATATATATTTATTTAATAAAATAATTAAAATAAAGCATAAAAATAAACATTTGTCTTTAATTAACCCACATGTATGTATACATAATTATATAAAAAATATAAAATCTCTTGTTTTACCTTAAACGCGTTTTGCAGGTAAGACATATTTCTGATTTTATTTGTTCGTATAAATGCGTTTGATTTGTGTATTTTATTGGGCCTTGAAATTGTTAATAATTTTTGTCACAAAATGGACCTAGTTTTTAGGATCGGCGCATGAAAGGCCATAAGATACAACGTTTAAAATTCATTCCCTTCAAAATACACTTTCATATAAAATATAGCAGGTCGTCATACAAAAAAATATTTTGAAAATAGTTCTTGTAAATCGCCCATTCTGTTGAAACATTGGTTTTATAGATAATTTAACAAGGATTATGATGGTATAATTTTAAATTATTTTTTTTCTGGTATTCACGAAGTAAATCGGGCCCAAAAAATATACCTGCTTGCAATTAATAAAACTTTAAGGCGATGAAAATAATCTTATATAAAACAAATAATAGACTGCTTCTTCAACTTTCAAACGGTGCCAAGATGAAGTCTCTACGATGACTACAACCCGAGATATTGGGGTTTGAATATGTACCTCATTTACCTAATTCATAAAAAAATCAAAAGTTTGACGAATCATATCTCCGAAAAAAAAAATTTCAAAATTAAATCCCCGGATACGTGTAAGCTTATTTTAGGTGGAGAACCTATAAACCGAGTTTCAAGCAAATCGGAGGTGTAAGGTTACAATAGGTGTCCGATTTGTAAAAGAAAGACTCATGTATGTGCATACATTACCCTGCAAAAATCATTGGATTATATGCTCCATTTGTGGTAGGTTGGAATACTTTCAAAGCGACCACTAACATAGCCCAAACGTCCGATTCGTGTTACTGCATGGGTTCGTAGTTAGCCGTACATAACAAAAACCAAATGTTTATGGCGACGACGACGATTTTGTATACATACATACATACATATGCTTGATTTTTACACGTAATTCGTCGCCGTCGCGATAAACATTTGGTTTTTGTTGTTATGTTCGGCTAACTGTTAGGTACTCCATGGATTAATTTGATTGTTATGCGGGACTGGAGTATATACTCCATTGCAATGACATGCAATGTTAAATGGACCATATTTTTTTTATGAAATATGGCAAGTTATGGAGTAATCTGTTGGTTCATAGCGAGCACTCCATGGATTAGCGAATGGAGTACTCGGAATTTTTGCAGGGTTTCTACAACTAATACTACTTTTACAAACTAATTCTTATGCTCTGCTACTATAAATACTAAAAATATTTATATAGTTTGTGAATAAATCGATTTGCATGTAGAAATGAAATACGCACAAACTTATGTATATTATAAAGTCGTTGCTACCTAAAAATCGAGAAATTTAGTATTAATTACTTTTTTCGTAATTCTTGGCGAAAATTGTATTACATATTTTGTTTCCGTACTACTGCAACACAGTTTGAGAATTGTTGATCGTGGCTGAGAGTTGGTGGTTTTGGTTTTTGATTTTTAGTGTTTCCGCAGGCTTCTTGCGATGAACATGACGAGCGAGGCAATATACGCTGATTTTAATTATGTTGCATTCCCCTTATCACCGAAAAACAAATCAGCCCCTCTCCATCCTCTTGCTGGCTCCGAGACTGCTTCAAGAGCCAAATTTTCGCCCAACACTGATCTACACAAACTTAAACACAAACACTACAAGTACCGTTAGGAAAAGTTTAATTAAATTATGAAAATGCATGTATGAAGTTGTAATAAGTGTTAGTGAGTGTGAATATACGTAAATACCTTAATCAACCGGTCGCGAGAAGCCACAAACATGGCGTGGGTCCATTGCATTTTCCACCGCGATTGAATTGCTGTTATATGCAAAGAAAAACTTCAAAGAAAAAATTTTTAAATAATGATAAGAAGAGTGATTTACGTGTGTATATAGGTTTTGGAAATTAAAATATATTTTCAGCCAAGAATAATAATGCATTTTCTGAAGTTGATAATTATTGTTTGACTACTATAAAAAAGCAACTAACGAATTATGAATATGTATTACCAACAATTTACCATTTCAGTAAAAACTTTCGTCTCAATAAAGACGCATTCACACAAATATTGCAGGTGGTGGAAGGTCGGCTTCAGTATAATGCGCCCGCCGGATTTATTTTCAAACCACTAAGAATGTTTCAATGAATCCTTCAGGAAAAGTTCTGTGAATGATATGACTGTAATCTCTCCAGATCTAACTCCAGAAAGGGAGTTCTGTCGGCTGAGGATTACTTTTCAAAAAGCGGCGGTCTTCGCAATGCATAAGGGTGCTCTACGCAAAAACACTGTGTTATTAATGAATTATAAATTTCCGCAAGATTTCGTTTGCATTTTAGTGATCTATCGCAAAAAAAAGAAACGAAAAATTCCGGTGCCGGGTACATTGTTATTGAAATTTTCCCCTGTTTTTGTATACAATTTGCTTTTATGTAGTTCAAAATAATTCTATGAAACACAGAAAAAAGGACAAGGTAAAGATTTCTTTCACGCAAAATTAAGACTTTTTTTATTTTCAACCTCTAATTAAATTTACGCTTGTTTACTTAAAGTAAAAGGATTGCTATGATCTCTCAAAAACTTTTTTCGTTCAGAGAAATCCTTTGCTCCTCTTTCTCTACTAATAAAGCTGCTATCGCAATAGAATCTATTATTTTATTATTTAAATAAATTGTTTTTAGTAAAATAAAGTAAAAATGTATTTGGTTTTATCAAACAGATAAAAAACCTGAGAAAAACCCGCTCAATTTCGCACCAGCACTTGGTAACGCTAATTCGAACATAGTTCATATAGTTGGCAACACTTAACTTCGAACCGACGGGGTAGCTGATACGATTTTCGACAAGTTCGGCACCGTGGCCTTCGGCGTTTCGGTATTTCGTTCGTTGTTCGTGATACTGGCAAAAGCCTCTATTCGTTCTTTTCCAAAGCAACAGCGCAGGTTGTCAAACAGCTAAGCGCTTTCAGTTCGACGCGCTTAAAACATATACATACATATACAGCTGGCTTGGTTTTTGTTGTTGCTTTCCATATTATTCGCTATCTAGCGTGTGTTTTTTCGAACTTGCGTGCAAAAGAATGTGGCTATCGTAGTACAATAAACGGTTATAGCAAAGAAAAGTTGTATTTTGTATTGATCTCAGATCTGTATACTAATAGCGTTTCCTATTTTGAACGAAAATTTTGCATTATTACATAGCAGAGTTATCAATATTTGTCCTGTGCCCTATGAAAATTTTGCATTTTTCATGTAATGAATGAAAAACAAAAATATTACAACCCTTTACTTGTAGCCATGGGTAATGGCTCAATTTTTTTGGCGCTGATACAATAACTCCAGCGCCACTCGTGGCGCCAACTCACGGTACTGGCGCAATAACACCTTTAGCGCAATTGTCATGGAATAATCGATAAATAAAATTTTTCCGCTTGTTACTGTTCACCATCCCCGTTTTATTTCTTTTGGCGCAATTCTCCTTACATATACGAGGGCACAATTAATTTAAATTTTCATAATCATTTGGAAACATATTCCGTATATTTGTGAAAATATGCTGGAAATTAGAGTCACATAGATCACTATCAAGCATACATAATTGTGACGGTGTCATACGTATACATATACTATGGTGCTGTTATTGGCGTTGTGGTTGCGCCATTTTACACTAGCGCTATATTGGTGCTGGTGTTAGCGCGCGAAATTGAGTCGGTTTTATATTACAAAATTGAGTTGGCGCAATATTGAGTTGGCGCTATATTGAGTTGGCGCATTTCTAAAATCGGAGTTAGCGCAATAACGCCAGGGTTGGTGTTAGCGCAATTGCGCCGCGCAGCGCAGTGTTACCCATGCCTATTTACTTGTGTTAAGAGCAGAAAATTTTGCCCCGTAGCCTGGCCTGTTTAACATTTTGTCCATAGAAAAAAAAAATGTGTGGAACAGAACACAAAAAATTGACAGCACGAAGAAAATGCAGAAATTTTTGCCAGAATAAAAAAGCTCATTAGTCAAAGTCATAGATGGGCACCTATAAACCGAGTTTCAAGCAAATCGGAGGTGTAAGGTTACAATAGGTGTCCGATTTGTAAAAGAAAGACTCATGTATGTGCATACATTACCCTGCAAAAATCATTGGATTATATGCTCCATTTGTGGTAGGTTGGAATACTTTCAAAGCGACCACTAACATAGCCCAAACGTCCGATTCGTGTTACTGCATGGGTTCGTAGTTAGCCGTACATAACAAAAACCAAATGTTTATGGCGACGACGACGATTTTGTATACATACATACATACATATGCTTGATTTTTACACGTAATTCGTCGCCGTCGCGATAAACATTTGGTTTTTGTTGTTATGTTCGGCTAACTGTTAGGTACTCCATGGATTAATTTGATTGTTATGCGGGACTGGAGTATATACTCCATTGCAATGACATGCAATGTTAAATGGACCATATTTTTTGTATGAAATATGGCAAGTTATGGAGTAATCTGTTGGTTCATAGCGAGCACTCCATGGATTAGCGAATGGAGTACTCGGAATTTTTGCAGGGTTTCTACAACTAATACTACTTTTACAAACTAATTCTTATGCTCTGCTACTATAAATACTAAAAATATTTATATAGTTTGTGAATAAATCGATTTGCATGTAGAAATGAAATACGCACAAACTTATGTATATTATAAAGTCGTTGCTACCTAAAAATCGAGAAATTTAATATTAATTACTTTTTTCGTAATTCTTGGCGAAAATTGTATTACATATTTTGTTTCCGTACTACTGCAACACAGTTTGAGAATTGTTGATCGTGGCTGAGAGTTGGTGGTTTTGGTTTTTGATTTTTAGTGTTTCCGCAGGCTTCTTGCGATGAACATGACGAGCGAGGCAATATACGCTGATTTTAATTATGTTGCATTCCCCTTATCACCGAAAAACAAATCAGCCCCTCTCCATCCTCTTGCTGGCTCCGAGACTGCTTCAAGAACCAAATTTTCGCCCAACACTGATCTACACAAACTTAAACACAAACACTACAAGTACCGTTAGGTTTGTTAGGGGTTGTGTTTGTGTATATCGTTGTCACATGAACACTACGCTACGTAATTGAATGTTATCATAATGTTTAATTTCGAAAACTGGTATAAGTTTTAGTATTGTATTCAGCATTAAATGAAGTTTACTTTAGCAATAAATAAACGTAAAATTTGTCGGAGTTAACCTTCCTACATTTGGTTTGCAGGTTTTAGTTCCTAGCATTGCTATTACTTTGACCGTAGTTGTATATACATATATAAAATTTTTTTAAGTTTAGTGCACCAAAAATTGACTTTTTTTTCAACAGAGAGCAGACATACCTACTAAAAATATTCGGGTACGCTAGCAGGATGGTGTTACTAATTTTGCTAGGTTAGCTCTTGTTTAGGAGATATTGGTCTTAAATGGCTTTGTACAATTTCTTATTTTTATTAATAAAGCAAATATTAAATAATGTATTGTGGAAAGATTTTCCGTCATCCCTTGTCAAGTTTGGTTTGGAGACAAACCGGTTTCGGATAATATGCGCCATAAGCCGAAACCGGGTTATCTCCAAACCAAACTTGACAAGTGATGACGGAAAATCGTTCCACAATACATCATATTCCTACCCTGTCGGAAAAACAAGCGAACAAAAAGTAATTAAAATTATTATATACATACATGTACATATTTTCCACTTTTCAGTTGTTGCTGCGAATGATCTTAAATGGCAGATTCCTTCGGGCATGTTTAGACCGTTCGTTGAAATTAACTTGGTAGGACCAAATTTACAGGATCGGAAGCGGAAATTCGCTACAAAATCAAAATCAAATAACTGGTCTCCAAAATTTAACGAAATATTTAACTTGTAAGTATTTCTAAATATTGTTACATATTTGTCGAGAGCTGGATTATTTCTATCGGGTTGGTATCACTAAATTGATGAATAACGAACCGTATGCGCAAAAAGGACGCATGAGCCAAAACAGAAATTTTACAAGAGAAAGTTTATTTTATTTGCATACAGTTTTTATACAGTCATAAAATTTAATTAGCTTCGAAGTGGTACATTCCACTGCTCTGAAATTTTGGGAGTTGATGCGTATGATAATAAATTATTGATTTCCATAAAAAGCTAAAACCGCAAATCCTGGTTGATACGTCTTTTTGGCGCACACCGCTCCATAAAAGTTTTTATTTACTATTCATTATAGATTGCATAATAGTTGGTTTTTCTATTACCAGTGGTTACCGGTAGAGTCTGCTTGGTGTAGCCTCTGTATAAATGAATATAATTGGCTGATATTTATGCAATTGGTTGATGTTTATGCCACAAGAACATATGTTCCAAAAACATAGATTCCAAAAATTATATGTTTCTGGGTATGTTCAGAAACGAAGCATGAAACGCAACAGCGGCAGTACATATTCTTTTGATGATTGTGATGAGCAACGTTTCATGCAAAATTGACGTTCATGAACGCTCTGCTTGTACTACAAAAGCAGGTTGCGCTTCAAACTGAGTTTCTGAACAAATGCCACTATCACGAACACCGTCGGCGGTACTGAAATGACGTTTTCGGCAAATCGGCATTATGACAACCGACGGCGCGCCGAATCTCTCGAAGATCGGTAAATCGGCATTATAAACACCGAATGAACGAACATTTTGACAGTTTTTCGGGCCGAAATTTGCCGCAAGTATTTGGTTGCGACGATATTAACAAAATATCAAAAATTACAATAAAAGTTTAATTAAATTATGAAAATGCATGTATGAAGTTGTAATAAGTGTTAGTGAGTGTGAATATACGTAAATACCTTAATCAACCGGTCGCGAGAAGCCACAAACATGGCGTGGGTCCATTGCATTTTCCACCGCGATTGAATTGCTGTTATATGCAAAGAAAAACTTCAAAGAAAAAATTTTTAAATAATGATAAGAAGAGTGATTTACGTGTGTATATAGGTTTTGGAAATTAAAATATATTTTCAGCCAAGAATAATAATGCATTTTCTGAAGTTGATAATTATTGTTTGACTACTATAAAAAAGCAACTAACGAATTATGAATATGTATTACCAACAATTTACCATTTCAGTAAAAACTTTCGTCTCAATAAAGACGCATTCACATAAATATTGCAGGTGGTGGAAGGTCGGCTTCAGTATAATGCGCCCGCCGGATTTATTTTCAAACCACTAAGAATGTTTCAATGAATCCTTCAGGAAAAGTTCTGTGAATGATATGACTGTAATCTCTCCAGATCTAACTCCAGAAAGGGAGTTCTGTCGGCTGAGGATTACTTTTCAAAAAGCGGCGGTCTTCGCAATGCATAAGGGTGCTCTACGCAAAAACACTGTGTTATTAATGAATTATAAATTTCCGCAAGATTTCGTTTGCATTTTAGTGATCTATCGCAAAAAAAAGAAACGAAAAATTCCGGTGCCGGGTACATTGTTATTGAAATTTTCCCCTGTTTTTGTATACAATTTGCTTTTATGTAGTTCAAAATAATTCTATGAAACACAGAAAAAAGGACAAGGTAAAGATTTCTTTCACGCAAAATTAAGACTTTTTTTATTTTCAACCTCTAATTAAATTTACGCTTGTTTACTTAAAGTAAAAGGATTGCTATGATCTCTCAAAAACTTTTTTCGTTCAGAGAAATAATTTGCTCCTCTTTCTCTACTAATAAAGCTGCTATCGCAATAGAATCTATTATTTTATTATTTAAATAAATTGTTTTTAGTAAAATAAAGTAAAAATGTATTTGGTTTTATCAAACAGATAAAAAACCTGAGAAAAACCCGCTCAATTTCGCACCAGCACTTGGTAACGCTAATTCGAACATAGTTCATATAGTTGGCAACACTTAACTTCGAACCGACGGGGTAGCTGATACGATTTTCGACAAGTTCGGCACCGTGGCCTTCGGCGTTTCGGTATTTCGTTCGTTGTTCGTGATACTGGCAAAAGCCTCTATTCGTTCTTTTCCAAAGCAACAGCGCAGGTTGTCAAACAGCTAAGCGCTTTCAGTTCGACGCGCTTAAAACATATACATACATATACAGCTGGCTTGGTTTTTGTTGTTGCTTTCCATATTATTCGCTATCTAGCGTGTGTTTTTTCGAACTTGCGTGCAAAAGAATGTGGCTATCGTAGTACAATAAACGGTTATAGCAAAGAAAAGTTGTATTTTGTATTGATCTCAGATCTGTATACTAATAGCGTTTCCTATTTTGAACGAAAATTTTGCATTATTACATAGCAGAGTTATCAATATTTGTCCTGTGCCCTATGAAAATTTTGCATTTTTCATGTAATGAATGAAAAACAAAAATATTACAACCCTTTACTTGTAGCCATGGGTAATGGCGCAATTTTTTTGGCGCTGATACAATAACTCCAGCGCCACTCGTGGCGCCAACTCACGGTACTGGCGCAATAACACCTTTAGCGCAATTGTCATGGAATAATCGATAAATAAAATTTTTCCGCTTGTTACTGTTCACCATCCCCGTTTTATTTCTTTTGGCGCAATTCTCCTTACATATACGAGGGCACAATTAATTTAAATTTTCATAATCATTTGGAAACATATTCCGTATATTTGTGAAAATATGCTGGAAATTAGAGTCACATAGATCACTATCAAGCATACATAATTGTGACGGTGTCATACGTATACATATACTATGGTGCTGTTATTGGCGTTGTGGTTGCGCCATTTTACACTAGCGCTATATTGGTGCTGGTGTTAGCGCGCGAAATTGAGTCGGTTTTATATTACAAAATTGAGTTGGCGCAATATTGAGTTGGCGCTATATTGAGTTGGCGCATTTCTAAAATCGGAGTTAGCGCAATAACGCCAGGGTTGGTGTTAGCGCAATTGCGCCGCGCAGCGCAGTGTTACCCATGCCTATTTACTTGTGTTAAGAGCAGAAAATTTTGCCCCGTAGCCTGGCCTGTTTAACATTTTGTCCATAGAAAAAAAAAATGTGTGGAACAGAACACAAAAAATTGACAGCACGAAGAAAATGCAGACATTTTTGCCAGAATAAAAAAGCTCATTAGTCAAAGTCATAGATGGGCATTTTCAAGTATCAGTAGTAATTCATTACCAGTATTCAAGAAGTAAAATGTTTGTCTTTGACTTTCTACCGAAAATTTTCGCAAAACTCAGTTTGAACTCGAATATTTTGCAACATAAAGTAATATTTTAATAGCTATTGCAATTTCAGGAGCATTCAGTAAGCTTTACTGCACTTGCTTTTTACTGCATTACTGACTTTACTGCAGTATGCCCATCTATGGTCAAAGTAAGGATAATATTTTTGATTTTTTTAATAATTAAATTTTTTTGTTGTGAAGTACACGTTGTAAGAAAAGTACGTTAGTTATTTTTAGAATCTTTAGAATTGTTGTGGTAAACTTCATTTGATAACTTCTATTTCCTGATTTTTGGCCATCTTTTCCAAAAAGGTTTCTGGAATCTTCTTCCATGAAAAGTAAATAATGGAAGAAAATGCAAACAATATTCAAAAAATAAAATTACCAAAAACCAGGGAAAATTTTAATTAGACTTGAGAGTTTCACATTACTAAATGTACTTAAATGTGCTACACCGCTGCATACTCAGAATTCTTCTCAAAATTTCTTCGGAAGTTGCATTGATTTACAGAATATTTCGGACATTCCCTTGCGCCGTTAAAATCTACAAATTTGTATTAGAAATTATCAAATGATCGCAAGCCTTTTCGTTAACATCTTAGAAGTACCAATTGCACAGGTAAATGTTTTGTTCACCAAACTTATTTCATTTAACTTTGGTCGTTTTGTTTTTTAAAGTAACTCTTAAGTATTATTAAATAATACGCATGAATTTACGTTCCTATTTATTTTGGTTACTAATGAAATAATTTTTTTTAAATAAAAATGGCAATAAAAGTCAATTTTTTGTTTAATATTTTAAAGTTGTAGCGTTCCTCGAAATATATATTTATTTTTTCAACCCAAAATATAGAAAAATAATTAATTTCGAAATCCTGGGATCCCCGGATTATAAAAAAATCTCGAAAATACCGGGATCGTAAAAATCGGGAAACGTGGAATCCATAGTATGTATGTATACTGTGTTGTAGCGAAAATGATTGCGGGAAATTCATTTAAATTTTATGGCATGAGTCCCACAGTAGACAGAAAACAAAAAGCAAAAAAATCTCGCAAAATGGGTAGGGCACCGCTCTTTTTAGACAAAAGGAATCTACGAGATTTCAGAGCCCATAGCTCGACAAATAACACTGCTCTACAGCCAAAAAATACTCTAAGCGCGACCATCCTATCTATATGTAAAATCGGTCGCTGATTCCGAAAATCTGGTTCATTTTTAATTCTATGGGAAGGTTTTTGAGATATCGGCAATTTACCGTTATTTGGCCAATTGGTCCACTTAATCCTGTATGCCTCTTTAACACAGTGTGCTATCTTCCTTGGGCTAACACAAAACGAAAGAAAATAAAATTAACTTTTCATGGCTCCTATAACATTTTTTCCTAACTCTTATAGTTTCTGAAATATTGACGATTCAATTTGAATTTTTTCGCTTTTTAACGATTTTTTGAAGAAAAAATTGACTTTGTCAGACAATATGTTTAAAACCAATGTTTTCACCTTCGGTTTTACTCCTTTGCGTGAAGCTCCATTTTATTACCAAAAAAATAAGCTATCAACGAAGAAAATCCATGGTAAAATGGAAAAGTTATAGGCGATCATGTAAATTAAGCCAAATCGCGCAATGCCGCTATACGGTACATTCTATGCATATTGTACCAATACCTAAACAGCTGCAGTAGCAGCACATTGGCAGCGCAGTAGATGCAAGCCCATTTACGGGTATAATATGCATAAAATATACCCGTGCAGAGGCATTGCGCGACTTGGCTGTATTTACTTGATCGCCTATAACTTTTCCATTTTACCATGGATTTTCATCGTTGATAGCTTATCTTTTTCCCAATAGAATAGAGCTTCAGGTAAAGGAGTAAAACCGAAGGTGAAAACATTGGTTTTAAAGATATTGCCTGACAAAGTCAATTTTTTCTTCAAAAAATCGTTAAAAAGCGAAAAAATTCAAATTGAATCGTCAATATTTCAGAAACTATAAGAGCTAGACAAAAATGTTATAGGAGCCATGAAAAGGAAATTTAATTTTCTTTCGTTTGGTGTCATCATAAGGAAGATAACTCACTGTGTTAAAGAGATATACTGGATTAAGTGGAGCCATTGGCCAAATAACGGTAAATTGCCGATATCTCAAAAACCTTCCCATAGAATTAAAAATGAACCCGATTTTCGGAATCAGCGACCGATTTTACATATAGATAGGATAGTCACGTCCAAAGTACAGACAAAAAATTTCATTTTGTGATCCAGTGTAATTGAGACATTATGACGAAACTTTGTGTATAAACTTTTACCACCTGTGGTAATACATGTTCAGAAATTTAGCGAAATCGGTTTATGACCACGACTACTTTTTAACAAATATATTTCGGAAACACCCTTTGAGAATTATTAACGTGGCATCTTTGTAACCAGAAGTCATAAAGGAATGAAATTTTGCACTAACAATAATATTTATATGCTCAGTTAGATGATTGATACAAATTTTGAAAATTGGCGTAGCTACGCCCACTTTACGCCGCACTCGCTTTATAAAAATACACCGTGTTTCCATCAAACGCAAACAAACTATGAAAGCATACAGCTGAATATCTAATGTTCGATCCCACTCGAACTTAGGCTTCCTTACTTGTTCGTTTTAGACTTGCGCGCTTTTAGCCGGTCTTGCTCAAACTTAGAATTTCGAAAAATTATAGTTTTGCTAAGGGTTTTCATCAAAAATGGCACCAGAAACTAATTGAAGCTTACAGTTTGTTTGTAGATCTGAATTGCCAAAATGAGCTTTTTTACATACTGATGTTTTTACTATATGGTAACCCTATTTTTTTTTTATTGATTTATCCATCAACTGGTTAGTACCGTTACTTTTAAAAAGGGTAAAAAATTTAGCGCGTTTTTATCGCATGTTGAAATTTTTGAAGAAAATAAAGAAAAATACTGATCATAACTGATCGGAAATTTTTTGATATTTTATCACAAGTCATGTAAACTTTAAAATGAGACTAGTGAAAATGTGCGCCGAGGTGCGCCACTTACACTTTTTGCTCTATACAGTGATACCTTCTATTACGGTTGGGGAAGTATGTGTCGCGTTGTTCTTCTTCTGAAAAGATCTACCATTTAACTACTCTGTTAAACTTATTGCAAATTTTGTGAATTAAGGCCCTTATGAGCTGAAAGTGAACGAGTGATATTTTAGATTAAAAAAAACATGGTGGGAGGTTAATTTCTTAGTTTGACTTAGGAAGCATATACAAGATAGTTATTTTTTGATATTATAAACTTCCCAACTTAAAATTTACATATTTCCTTAGGCCCATGAGTTAAATAAAGCAGATTGTTTACAAACAAGTGGGCAATTTTTATCTTGTGACGATGAATTAACGACCTTAGGTGGCCGCTGTTGTGCAGTGCGTAGAGTGCTCGTTATACCGGTAAATGCTGCTACTGCACATGTGTAGGTATTGGTACAATATGCATGGAATGTACCCGTGCAGAGGCATTGCGCGACTTGGTTGGATTTACATGATCGCCTATAACTTTTCCATTTTACAATGGATTTTCGTCGTTGATAGCTTATCTTTTAGCCAATAGAATGGGCCTTCACGTAAAGGAGTAAAACTAAGATCTTGCCTGACAAAGTCAATTTTTTCTTGAAATTTTCGTAAAAAATTGAAAACTTTCAAATTGACTCATCTATATTTCAGAAACTATAAGACCTAGAGAAAAATGTTATATGAGCCATGTATAGGAAATTTAATTTTTTTTCGTTTGGTGTCACCCCAACATAGATACCTCAATGGATTAAGTGAAGCCATTGGCCAAATCTATATATTAATAGGTTAACATTTTTTCCATACAAAAATATGAAAAAATTGCTTTTTGCGAGGGCAGCATTCCAAAACCACAACTTTTTTTCCAGATATTTTTTCTTTACGTAAAGCTCTGTTTAATTAGAAAAAGATAAGCTATCATCGAAGAAAATCGATGCAAAACTATGTAAGTTATAAGCGATGAAATAAGAACGCAATTTCAACGTATACCTCAAAACGTACATATGTACATTAGGCATATAACTTTTTCCAATTTTTGCAAATACGAAAAACGGCATACCATAGTCGAATAGAGCATAAAAAAGTATGAACTCCATTATTTTTTTTTTGCGAAATTGCAAAAAAGTTTCCGCGCAAAACGAAATTACTTTTTTATCAGAACTGCTGAAAAAAACAAAAAAAGTTTTGTATATCTGCGCAGAGCGTGCAATTAAAATTGTGCAACACATTTTACGATTGTGTAAATCATCACATACTTTAAACTTAAAACTTATTTCATATAATAATTGACAAATATGTAAAAATAAAAGTATTAAAAAAATTAAAAAAAAATCTGACTTTTTTTTAGAAATCCATTTTTGCGCGGAACGTTTTTGAACCGAAATCACCTAAAAAAGTGATATTCACTACTTGTACAATATTTGCCACCACGTGGTGCTATGCCAAATTTTTCGTCAAAATTTATTATATGCCTAATGTACATATGTATGGTATAAAGAAGAGTGAAATATCTAGCTATGTTCTCATTCTATTGAGTTAAAAGTTCAATTTATACTCGGAACAAGAATAAAATAGAAAAAATCAAATCTTACCTAGACAGAAAGGTTCCTTTTTATACGAAGCCGGGAAAAGAAAATACTATCTGCTTTAGATGTGGGCTTTAAAAATTTTCTGTGTGTTATAATTTTGAAAATCTACCTGTATACTTACCCATAAGTGCGGGAAATACATGTTTATAACTACATACCTACAGCAGGTTTCGAACCCAACCACTCTTCCTTTCGATGCAATCAATCTACCTACTATAAAACAATTCGAGTTTTAAAAGTACTATTTGATCTATTTAAATATTGTTATGGAGTTATTCGTTTATCCGGATAATATCCCATTTGCACTTTATACCTTTAATATATGTATGTATACATACATTGAAGTTGCGCAACCTGGGTATTTTTATTTGATCGTTTATAACTTACGTAGTTTTGCATCGATTTTCTTCGATGATAGCTTATCTTTTTTCTAATTAAACAGAGCTTTACGTAAAGAAAAAATATCTCGAAAAAAAGTTGTTGTTTTGGAATGCTGCCCTCGCAAAAAGTAATTTTTTTCATATTTTTTCATAAAAAAAAACAAAAATCTGAAATGATAAGCTAATATCTCGAAAACTACCTGGTTGAGTTTTTTTTTTCATTTTAGCATCCAATATATTTTGCCAACTGTATAAATAAAATACATCTAACAATTTTGTGGTTCGTTAAAAGTAATTAGTAATTAATAATGACTTAATAAACATGGTGGGCATGTATGGATTGCTCTCAGTAGCGCATCCATTTATTGTAGTGCATCAGCAAAGATCTGTAAATGATTTCCTTTTGAGGCGTACGAAATTGGTTGGTCTTGCCGTCAGGGCTAGAACGAGTGGGTTGGGGTGAGCTAATATTCTCATTTTGTATGATGCGGCATACTTTCTGATTTCTTGAGAGATAGTAGGTATCTTTAGGTCACGATGTAGTTGGTCGTTCGTGACGTAGTAGGGCGCATTTACAATCATTCTAATGGTTTTCGATTGGAATCTTTGGAGAATCTCTATATTTGAGTTTTCTGCGGTTCCCCATAGCTGTATGCCATAGGTCCAGATGGGTTTTAAGATAGCTGAGTAGAGCAGGAGTTTGTTGTCGATTGATAGTTGGGAGTTTCGATTCATGAGCTAATAAAGATTTCTCAGTTTTATACCAAGAGCTTTTCGTTTGGTGAATATGTGGGTTCTCCATATTAGTTTTCTGTCGAGATGCATACCAGGGTACTTTGTTACGTCACTTTGTGGTATATCAATGCCATTGAGTTTTACGGGTGAGCAAGTGTTACGTCTAGTGGTAAACGTCACTTGGACAGATTTTGATTCATTTGACTTTATCCGCCAGTCTTTCAGCCAATGGGTAATTTTATTTAAACTTCTTTGAAGCTTGAGTGAGGCCACGTTAGGGTTGAGGTCTGAAGCCAGTACGGCAGTGTCATCGGCAAAAGTGCCGATAGTGACTCCTTCGGCTATTGAGAGGTCGTATGTGTAAAGTAGATACAGTATTGGGCCCATTACACTACCTTGCGGGACGCCTGCTAAGCTCTCGTAAAGCTCAGACTGCTCTGCTCCTTCTTTGGCGAAAAAGTAACGATTTTTTAGATAAGATTGTATAAATAGAAAGTAATTTGTAGGGAGGGTATTTTTTTATTTTATAGAGCAGGCCCTCGTGCCATACGCGATCAAAAGCTTGGGATATATCTAGAAAGGCAGCTGTACAGTATTTTTTTTGCTCAAAGGCAGAGTAGATTTTCTCGGTAAGTCTATGTACTTGTTCAATTGTTCCGTGTCCTCTTCTGAAGCCAAATTGGTGATTAGGTATAATGTTACGCTCTTCTATTTTGGGTAGGAGTCTTTTAAGGAAGAGAACTTCCAAGACTTTTGAAACAATGGGCAGCAGACTAATGGGTCTGTAAGACGCTGCCTTATCAGGGGGCTTTCCTGGTTTCAGAATCATTTTCATCTGAGCGACTTTCCATTGAGGGGGTATGAATGCAGTTATTAGTACTGCATTAAAAAGTTGGGTGAGAAATTGTGTGCCTTCGTAAGGTAAGTGTTTTAGTACATTGCCATTAATAATATCGTACCCTGGAGCTTTCTTTGGGTTGAGCTTCGCTATTACGGTTTTTACCTCCGATATTACGAATCGTTTTATGGGGAGATCCATTTTATAGGGATGACTCAGAGTATTTTTCACTTCTGTTGTTGTGCTTAGTGGGGGTTCAATATCATGTGGGGTGAATACTGATCTTAGGTGGCGTGCAAAAGTATTTGCTTTCTCTGCGTCACTTTTCGCCCATTCGTTATTTTCCATTCGTATAGGAGAATTGGAGAGAATCGGCCTTTTTAGCTTACTAGCAGCTTTCCAAAGGGAGTAATCAGTTGCAGCTGTTGCATCAATATTACTGAGATATTGTTGAACTTGTCTGTTGTGTTCAATTTTGAGGATATTTTTGAGTTCTTTGGTGAGTGCACTCAATCTTTTCTTGTCGTCGGGGTGACGGGTTTGTTGCCACTTTTTCCTTGCGAGTCGCTTTTCTTTGAGCTAGCTTGTATGTTGTGTGTAACGCTTGTCCTTTTTTGTCTGATGAGGGTGGGAGTTGATTTCCATGCAGCTTGTTGGATGCAGCTGTTAAAATGTTCGACTGCTGCCTCTATTACTTCAGCAGATTTCAGCGCTAATTTCAAGTAAAGATTAGACGTGATGATATGTCGGAAGTATTCCCAGTCAGTCTTCCGATTGTAAAGGCTGCATTGATCCGTTGTCGGTGTAAAATTTTTATCAATTGTTACCAGGATTGGAGAGTGGTCGGAAGATAATTCAAAGCACGATTTGCAATTTATATCTGAAGAAGTCACGCCTTTCACCACGCAGAAATCGATTAAGTCGGGTATTTTATTTTTATCTGTTGGCCAATAAGTGGGAGTTCCAGTAGAGAATGGAGTTGAACTGAGATTGCTAATAGCATTATATAGTTGTCTTCCTTTAGGGGTAATGAGACGAGAGCCCCAGAATGTGTGTTTGGCATTGTAATCGCCCCCAGCTAGAAATCGATTTCCAAGAGTTTTGAAGAAATTTTCATATTCTGCAGTGCTGATAGAGTGCCTCGGCGGGCTATCGATAGCAGAGAGTGTAAGCTGGCCGCTCGGGTCTTCAATGACAATATTTGTGGCTTGTATAGCATTTGTACGGAATGAATTCGTGCTGTAATGTGTAATACTTTTCCGTATCAAGATACCTTAGCCTCCATGAGCGTTGTTACTGGGGTGTTTTGTGTGGTAAAACTTGTAGTTGGGTACTTCAAAGTAGCTTTTGTCAGTAAAGTGGGTCTCAGATATGAGGAGTATATCTATATCGTGGGTCTGAAGTAAAGTTTTAACTTCAAGTAAGTGTTTGGATAAGCCATTGGCATTCCAAATGATAATTTTCAACGGGTTGAAGATGCACAGTTTTTAGTCGTGAGGGTGACGAGGAGGCTCATCATTGATGTCATTTGTTGCATGACTTGTTTCAGTAAGTTTATCATTTCTCGCATTTCGTTAGTGTTTTGCGTTGGGGTGTGGGTTTCATTACTATTTGGAATGGCATTATTAAGATTCGAGCGGGGTGTTATGCCTTTCTTTGCTGCTTGAGCATATATGGCTGGGTATTGGTCAATTTGAATTGGGGTTTCAATCTGCATTGGGGTTTGAATTGGCTGTTGTGGTTTCTCTTGGGGCTGCGCAGGAGCTTTTTTCCTCAGAGTTGGGTATTTGGCGCTTTGGAGGTTTTGTATACCATACAGCCTTTATAATTTGCTGGATGGTTACCTTCACATAGAGCGCATTTGACATCTTGAGATCTTGTCTTTCGCTTGCAATCAGCGGAGAGGTGGTTTCCAGCACATTTTATACATACTGATTTTCGACGACAGTAGGACTTTGTGTGGCCATATTGCTGACAGTTGGCGCATTGCGGTATTTCACGCTTCGGGTGTGGGGGCTCGAAAGCAATTCTTGAGTGCAGGAGACTTTTAATTTGATATATCTCCTTGTTATTGGAGGCGGGTTTGAGTTCAATGATAAACATTGGGAGAGGATTTTTTGTGACTCTGTGTTTTATGTTCCAAATATTTGTAACTGAGTGACCGAGATCTTTTAAAGAATCCACAATTTCTTTTGTGTCTATTGAGGAGTGCATGTTTCTGAGAACAACTCTGAAAGTACGTTCTTGTTTTGTTTTATAAGTGTGGAACTCTGTGCCCTTCGGTTTCAGTTGTGATACTATGGTTTTGTAAGCATCCAGGGATGATGCTTGTACTTTTACTTGATCCTTGCCTGTGAGCTTTAGATAATAGGAGTTTGGAGCAACTTCTTGTAGTAAACTCATTAGGGGGGGAATGTTTAGAACTTTGTCTATAAATGTTGGCGGCGGCTTGGGAATTTTTTCAGTTGGTTGGTTTGTTTCCTCAACTTCAAGGGAGGCAAATCTGTTTTAATTTTCATTTTCATTTGGTTGGCGGCTTCCAAGCCAGTAATAATTATCAAGTTTAGCCTGTTTTTTAGATACAGTATTTTTACTTGGGCTTTCGCGTTGGCGTTTGGTATTGACGATCTTCCATTCGTCGGTTGGGGTAGCAGTTGTCAAGTTTCCTGCAGTTTGGGGTTTCTGGGCTTGTTGTTGTTGGGCATAGAGAATTTCCAGTTGCCTTTGGAGGGTTTCGATCTGCTGTTGTACGTTTGGTACGTTGGTACTAGGCAGGCGGGATGGGGTTAGCTGTTGGGACATTTGTTGGGGTGTACCCAGGGATCTCGGGGTTTGGTGCTGTAGTTGCACTTGGGCTTGTTGGGCATCTCGCACTTGGACTTGTTGGGCATCTCGCTGTTGGGAACCTCCTCCTTTAGGAGGAGTATGGTTGAGGGGCATCTCGCTGGTGCAAACGAATATTTTAGTCTATATTCATTTGCACCCGGCTGCGCTTGTAATATGTACAACTTTTTATGATTGTAATACAATCTGATTGCAGCTTTTTACAGCTCTGATACTTATGTATAAACTTTACACGAATGGTTTGTGTCCACACTAAGTGGTGAAAAAGAGGTGAAAAAGAGGTTTGTGGTGGAGTTTTGTGTGTGGGAGCTTTTGCTATTGTGCGATCAGTGCAACAACAATATACACAATCACTCAGCAATAACACTTAATTTACGCTTTAGAGTTTAAATAAAGCAGTTTTATATTAATTTGATAGCACACTAAGTTGCGACACTTTTTCCGACACTTTTTCACAATATTATTGAGTTAAAAAATAAATCACTTTTTTTACCCATTGCGACGTGATAAAGATTTGCGCCTTTTTAATGCACATACCACCTTTGTTTGTTTCTTTTTTTGTGAAAACGTATGCAATCTGCACACAATACACCCCTACTTGGCCTAGTTTGTATGTGAAAAAGTTGAGTATCGAACTAATTAACCAACAGTTGCCATTTTGCCTGTATACCTGTAAGCGCATACCTTTTTCTCAGAACATTTATAGTACTACACGCGCATACTTTATTTGATAACTGATGCTGGACGTGGTGGACCCCATTTTTACAAATGGTTTTCTTCCACTTAGAAAACTAGTGAAAAACTCCAATAGCTCACCAATAATGCCGTACATCTTTAACTTATGCAAAAGGACTGCATGGTCTACCTTATCGAAGTCTTTGGAAAAATCGGTGTATATCACATAAAGCTGGGATTGGCAATTAAATGCCTTAACTATCTCATGCGTGATTAAAAGTAGATTCGTAGACGTAGATCTACCAGGCATAAAACCGTGCTGGCAATGACTGAGTATATTACGTACGTGAAGATAAAGTTTCAACTGGATGACACTGTCAAACAGCTTCGCCATTGTGCTCTGCTTCACTATAGGCCTATAGTTGCAAATATTGTTACGGTCACCTGATTTAAAAATTGGATGTATAGAGCACACCTTCTAGTCGTCAATGAAGACGCCATTAGAGAGACATGCATTAAAAATACTGGTTATTGGACCCACTAAACCTTTGTTACTGTTTTGAGAAATGCGGAACAAAGTCCTTTGTTACTTCGTGCTGAACTTTAAGTTTGAGATTGCAAGAGTCACATCACACTCATCAACTACAACGATGATATTGGTGGAAATGATGGAGAAACTAGGGTGGGAAGAGACTGGCTGTCATACACATGATAGACCCCCAGAAAAAATTCAGCGAACAAATCGCATGAAGCCTGTGGGTTTTCAGAAAGTATTCCATTATATACAAAGGTTGTTGGAAACCCGTTTGACTGCCTCTTTGAATTTATGTACCGCCAGAAAGATGACGCATTAGATTTGAATCCAGATTCGACTTTAAACATGTACTGCATGAACAAAAATTTATGAAGGCAGTCAAAGTCCTTACGAAATCGCTCAAAATTTTCAAAGTCCCTCTCACTTTGACTTATGCCGTTTTCTTTTCTCGAAAAAATGTTGCCCTGTTCGATTTTCTCAGCCATTTTGTAAGCTTGTGTGGTGATTTCAACGAATGTTGTCCTCTGACTAAGTAAGAGGGCACCATTAACTACAAATTCAGCCATTTTATAGAAAGTCATGTTACGTAATTCGATAATTGAGATATTAAAGGGCAACATTTTTTGTCAGAAAAGAAAACGCCATTAGTTTAAAACTTTTAAAGGATTTATTCCTTTTATTTTTTAGATTACATAATCGCTTATTAAACCAAGGTGGTTTATTATTTACAGATATACGTTTTAATGGAACATAATTTGATATTGCTGGAGTTAGAAAAGAGTGAAAAGTTTTATAAGATAACAGCGGATTATTTGATGGGCTCAGGAATAACCAATCAGTTGAATTAAGAAAATCATTAATTCCTGAATAGTTAATTAGCTTTTGTAAAGTTGTATTGCTGTATCGAATTTAATGAAACGGAATTAAGGTTATAAAATTCAAAACTAATATTAAGTGCTTTATGGTGAAAACAATTAATAGAAAAAGGAGAATGGTATTCACTACAGCTTGCTTTAAGGTCACTAGATCATAGATGGCCAAAACTATCACATTCAAACATTTCTATTTTATGAAGCGATGAGAGAATGAGGAGAATAAGTCGCTCACGCGTCTCGTCAAAACAATGTTGCCAGCATTTCCAATTTATGCAGAAAAAAGAATTTTAAGTAGAAGGGACTTTTTATAATGCAAATAGTGCGATAAGTAAATTTTTTCTACCGTACGGTTCACAAATAGGGATGGCAACAATAACCGGAAAAACGATTATTATCGGTTAATTTCTTTCGGTTAACGGTTAAAATGTATCGGTTTTTTCCTTTTGATTATTTTTTCGATTAACCTTTTTCCTCTCAAGTCGAAAATAATCGAAAGGAAATAATCGAAGTTGAGAATTTCCGCCCTTTTCATCCGAGTCGGAATTCGGTTACCGACGGTTTTGTCAGTATATCCAAAAACCGCAATAAATGTTCCCTCCAGTTCCCGAATAGACGATTTTATCGTCATTTCGACGACTTTTCCTAATAAATGATGATTTTTTTCGTTTATTATATATATATTTTTAAGGAATAATTGTAATCGAAAAACGGTTATAATCGGTTAGTTTCCTATATTCTCATATTCTCACAATTATTCGCGATTAATAATCGAGCGCTTTCGATTAACCTAAAAAGCGGTTAATCGGTTATTTCATTTTTTTTTTGCCATCCCTATTCACAAATCGTATTGGGAAGTTCTGCTTTCAACGCTCCTTTTAATCGCAAAACCAAGCTATCTCTCTTCATATTTAATACGCCATCATAATCTCTGGCATGAATTGTCCCATAATGGCGTCCGACAAAAAATTTGGTCGCCCGGGCGATATCACTATGACACACCAGACATTTTGCCCCCTTTTCCCCATTGCTAATTACTAAGAAATCTGTTTCCCAATTTAAGTTAAACATTTTTCGCAGCAACCTGATTACTTGAAAGTAGCGCGTCGAATTAGCACGATCACAACAAAACCGTAGTGTCGGCATCACTGGTTCATACAAAATGCTTATATGTGTGCGTTAGCAGTGAAGCTTATCTTGTGTACGTGTGAAAGCAGAAGAGAAAAAATTGGCACGCGTGCCTATGGGATGGCCATCTATGCACTAGATAAAAACACAAGATCAAGCGATCTGCCACCACTATTTAAAACAGCGTTACATTGATTAAACCCATTAGATAATAATGTACTTGTAAATAAAAAATCTATATCAGATTTAAGATTTACTGGAACTCTAGTTCTATTGCTGTTAAGCCAGGAAATATTGCATAAATTAAAATCCCCAAGAAAAATAAGTACGGTGTTATCATTAACGTAAACCAGATTATCCAGAGGCTTGTTGTAAACTTCTATATTACTATTGGGTGGAATATAGGATAAAACTATATATAGAGATTTATTACATGACGTTTTAATGCTCAAACAAATCAATTCACATGAACCATCAGCATGAGGCAATGTTATCATTTGGCTGCAAAGGTCCACCCTTATAGCCAATAAAACACCGCCCCCTTTAGATAACCCTGATGCAATTGCACACCGATTCTTTCTGTAAATCTGGTAATAGCTATCAAGCTATTCCGATGCTAAAAAATTTGCAGTTAGCCAGGTCTCAGTAATGGCGATAATGTCGACTTCATGCGATGATGTGCTGCTATGAAACTGGATGGATTTACTACGCATGCCACTCACATTCTGATAATCATATATATTATTTCTAATTGGTGTTTTATAAATATCCCTTTTTCTGCTCACATAATTTACCAAAATTAATAAGTAAGGCATCGTTTTAAAGGTATTAATTAGCTATGCATGCGACACGGTGTTTTATTGGGCGTGGTACTTTATATGAAAAGTAAGGGGGGTAAAAGAGGGGTTTACCCCCGCAGCGGGGAGTGTTATGGAACCCACATAAAATGTATATCAAACTAAAGGGATTCAAAATACCTATCGAATGGTATAAAATATTTGAAATCGGTTCAGTAGTTTTTAAGTAATTGCAATTTAAAAAATGCATAATATAAACTTTGACCTTTAATAACTTTGGTTGTTGTTATTTCCAAAAAATAAATTCACTTTTATACTCAACTTAGCCTGTTTATCAATCCTCATACTTGGTTTTTTTTATTTCATAATTGTAGAAATTTCACATTTGTACCAGATCGTGCTATTTTTTCAACGTTGTGGGGCTGAGGGCACCTCTAAACATGCGAGTAGGTCAATAAAATTTTAAAGGCTTATTACTGGGCTAGAAAGGTGCCGTTCTGGCTTTGGAACAAATTGAATTTCCAAAAAAAAATTTTCTCTCCACCTTAATATATAAGAGTATATCAAAACGATCAGGATGAAAAAAATTATTGAACCATGTCCGTCCGTCCGGTCGTTAACACTCTAACTTGCGCAAAAATAGAAATATTTTAATGAAATTTGGTACATAGATTCTAATGGGAACAGAGAAAATTGGGGTTGAAAATAAGGCATATGTGTGTATTTCGAAAAGCACGTAAAACATGATAATTCAATCACTAATAAAGCCCGAGTGATGAAATTACGTTATGCAGTTATGAGGAAACGTGCTGAAATTTCGAAAAATGGGCCAAGAGGAGCAAATTTTCAAAGATTTATAAGTCAAAACTCAGGAACTGTAGCAGATAAATCGATTAAGCCAAGGCAAACGTGTGGAAAAAAATTACCCAAGTCGGCAAGAACCACATACGCACATAAAAATATATATAAAATATATAAAAATATATTGCACATACCTATATAGGAATAATAACAACATTTTATGCGATATCTTTGTCAAACATATATCTAGGTAATTCATTGAAAGTTCCATAAAGTCCACCAAACCAAATAAATAATAAGTTTTTTTAAAATGGGCGCGACAGCACAAACCATACCGACTGGCGCCACGTATGTTTTGTTATTTTTTGCGCAAGATGCGCACGGGTCCGGCTAGTAAATAAAATATTTAATGGTAGGGCATTTAGATGAGCTCGGTAACGATAGATTTTGGGAGCTTGATCTCCCAATTACTGAAAATTCCGGAAAGGTCTCACACTCAATCCGGCTGGCCAAAGCGAAGGGTCGAACAGCTTGGCATAGCAATTTGACGATCCCAACTTGAAGTTGATACGTCTTAACGAATCAGGGGCCACATCTTTTTTTACCAAAGCAAAGCAGAAAATTTCTTTTAAATCAATTGCGGCATTTTTTGCAACATAATCTTTGATACTAGCAGCGGTAACTGAAGATTTAAATGAGGACAAATGTACCCATTCAGTGCGAGACCCTACTTCCAGCTCTACATTGAGATTGGCGGCAGCGACGGTGTTATTAACGAATGTTTGCATTGCTTCACTGGGGGTGGTTGACAAAGATAAGTTAAATGCTGGAGCACCGACGGCATTAGCATATGTAAGTAAAGAAGAGGCTTCGTCTAACAAAGGTTGCATGTCAGACATCGAGGGAATTTGATGCTAAAGGTTCAGCCGACTTAGCAGGCAGAGCACCTGTTAAACGCGAGCCGGCAGTTCCCTGAGATTTCTTACGCGAGCGGGATTGCTCTGGTTTCTTTACTTGTTGTGGTTTTTGTCGTTGTTGTTTAGCTTTGTCTTTATCGCGGAAATTGTTGGCAAATTGACAACGTAGACTATTCACTTCAACTGTGAGTGCATTAACAGCAGTGGTGACGTCGCTGTCGTGCAATTATTTTTGCATTGCGTCTAATTCCGATTGAAGGTTGTTTGTCATTTCCACCAACTTCTCCTTATCCTCACTTAGAGCGTTAATAAAAGTAATTGCGCGAGCGTACTCAGATCGAAGAGTAGTCAACTCGTTAAAAACGGAGTCATTTCTTCGATTTCAACTATTTGTTCTTCCTCCTCTTCTTTATTACTCTCGCTCAAGTTGATTAGGCAAGGGGTGGTGAGTGGAGATCGGAGAGATAGTCGACGAGCAATAGCATAGTGCTGGAAAAACATCGATGTTTACGAGTATCGATATTTTCGATATTTTTGAGAAAAAACATCGATATTATCGATATATCGACCTTTATATTACAGCTCTAGATACCCGGGTATCCAACAATTCGAAAAGATCGAATTTGTCTGAGGCTCGTTTGTACAAACATTCGAGACAAAAAAATTTGTATCAGGAAAACAAAAATAAAAAAAATACATATGAAGAGAACAAAAAAAATAAACAAACGAAAAATACAAACTTCAAATGCCCGTGCAAACATACGGGTAATAAACAAACAAACAAGTGTTCGAGAATTTGAACAGCATTTTTTCGGGCTACTCGAAAATGTTCAAAAAAAAATCGAGAGCTCTACTTTATATAAACCTTAATTTAACATATCTATATATAACAGCTTTATTTTTCGAAATGTCTGCATTCATTATTGTGCCCTGAATTGAACGAGAGTGACAGTCATTTATATTACTCTAAAAATTAACTAAATAAACATTTAAACTAAATATTTCAATTTATTATCAACAGAAATCTTTTTTGAAAAGGGAATTCAATAATCACAAAAAAAACAAAAAAGGTAAATTCTGTTCCAGCCAGAAAGAGTAGGCATCAATTACAGTGGTTCACTGAAAGTTTTCGCATTTAAATTATTTAAAAAACCATGTTAAAGACTAAACCCCTTATTCATAAAAAATATCAAAGGTTTTTAAAATGACATTTCCATACAAATATAAGAGTTTAATAAACCTATTTTATTTTTTATGAATAAGGGGGGTAACAGGTTTGAAATAGACAAATTAATAACGCATTCTAAATACCTTTTACACTCAGAGAAAATAAATCAAAAATAAAATTTTTATTTTTATAATGCACGTTTTCAACCAAGTCATTTTATTTTAAAAATGAAATTTTTTAAATTAAAAATGAAATTTTTGGAATTAATATGTATTTGGGATTTAAAAAGAAAATGTTTAAATTAAAAATAAAAATGAATAAAAAAAAACATAAGTTTTTGGTTCAAAATCTCATAGTGCTTAAAATAGAAATGAAAATTTTTAAATTTAAAATGTTTTTTCTTCATTTTGCAATTCTACAATGAACATTTAAAAAAAAATGTTCGTATTTACATTACTTTTAAACACAGGAATTTCTACATAGGAATCAAATTTTAAAAAAATCTCCAAATTTGGGGAATTACCCACAAAACGGCAATGCTGCCTTTTACCAGCTTCTTTCCGCGTTTATCAGTGATGGATCCATGACCGTCGATATATCGAATATCGGAAAAAAAAATCGATATATCGAAAAAGTTCAAAAACATCGATGAATCGATATTATATCGATATCGCTTCCAGCACTACATTAGCACAGCATCCGCTGACATATACGCTGTTTGAGGTGAGATAACAATTCAAATCAGCGAGAGAGACACCAACACAATCCAAGTGGTAGAATTCAATGCATTTGGCACATTGAACCTTCTCGCTATCTTTGCGATCGACTTTGGAGCCACAAACACACGGCATTATAAATAAATATATATGTACGTAGATGTGCAAATGTGACACTTTTTAATAATTAATAATTAAACGTTCGGATAATGTTAAATTGCGTTCACTGAGTAAAACGACGTATTAAATTGATACTATTTTTTATACAGTGACTAAATAATAAAAGTCTCAACGAATGAAAACATGTCCGCAGCGCACGAGTTCTCTTCGTTTATGTCCGGTTTAATTATACTTTTCAGTGCGTCTTTAATTTCTTGGATCTCTAGCTTTCTCTTCGAGTTTTGATTTAACAAATAAAAAAAAAATCCTTTTAAAATTTCCGTCTGCAAATTCTTCAATTCGTGTTGATGGCATGAGGCCATAAGTAGTACTCTCTGAGAGCACACCTTATTCCAAACGCTTATCCGCCATGCGAAATAAGCCCTAGATAAGTATTAGAAAGTTAGGAGCAGACAGAGTGAGTGCATAAGAGAAGCAGCGCTGCCAGCGTACTCCTCTTTTAGACCTGATTTGTCAACAGTAAGCAAAACTTTTTTGAAGGGTGTACATTAAGGTGGAGTGAAAACATATGGAGATTTTCTTTGTTCTTTTTTTGAACCTACCAGCAATGAAAAGTTGCCTTTATACGAGTTAATGAACCCCAAAAAATTTTATGGCGACAGGACGACGTTTTGAACTGCCCCCAGCCCCGCAAAGTTGAAAGCAATAAGCACGATCTGGTACAAATATGAAATTTTGAAAATTATAAGATCAAAAAAAGAAGTGTGAGGATTGATAAATATGGCTAAGCTGAGTATTAAAGTGAATTTATTTTTTTTTTAAAACAACAAAAGTTATTAAAGGTCAAAGTTTATGATGTATTGTGGAACGATTTTCCGTCATCCCTTGTCAAGTTTGGTTTGGAGACAAACCGGTTTCGGCTAATATGCGCCATCTTCAGTGTCTTCTTTCGTTCTGAGTTATTTTGTGTAAGTTCGATAGTATTTATAGTAACTAACTTCCGTCGTTTTGTTCAGGTACTTCGTGTTCATGTGATGTGTTCGTGCATTCGTGCGTGTGTGTGTGTGTGTGAGTCTGTGTTGTGTGTTTAGGTATGCAAATCTATTTTTTGTCATATTTTCATTATTGTACCCTCATTAACCAAGTAGGTAAAAGTCCGTTATTGTCCGTTTGTGTGTTGTTTTGTTTGGTATATCAAATTAAAGGGAATAAAAATACCTATCGAATGGTGTAACAATATTCGAAATCGGTTTAGTAGTTTAAAGTAATTGCAATTTAAAAAATGCATAATATAAACTTTGACCTTTAATAACTTTTGTTGTTCTTGTTTCCAAAACAAAAAAATTCACTTTAGTACTCAACTTAGCCATGTTTATCAATCCTCATACTTCGTTTTTTGATTTTATAATTTTAGAAATTTTACATTTGTACCAGATCGTACTATTTTTTTAAACTTTGCGGGGCTGGGGGCACCTCCAAACATGCGAGTAGGTTAATAAAATTTTACAGGCTTATTTCTGGACTAGAAAGGTGCCGTTCTAGCTTTGGAACAAATTGAATTTCCAAAAAAAAAGTTTCACTTCACCTTAGTGTACATGTACATACATATATGTATATCGAAATGAGACAATTTTTACGGTCGCCACACATTGTACACTCTTTGCTCATAAAAACTCAATTCCCTGGGTTTATATTGTCCGTGTCCAAACACAGCAACTCTGCCGTGAAATTATCCAACGCTTATCTTTTGTGCCGCTGTTCTGTCTTCCATTTGTCCAAACACATCAACTCGTCGCTAGCCAACTTTTGTTCATTATGTTTTGTTCTGGCATTCTTCGAACGCTCTGATTGGTCACTGGCGATAAGAATGGCATCACAAAGCGTGTTGACCGAGCACCGACGACTTGGTGCCCCCTCCTTTCTTCGTCACCTTCTCTCCCACAAACGATCAAAAGCAGCGGGTTGCTCAACTTTTTGTCTCTGTGTTTGGACGTCGACCAGTGATGCCGAAATTGGGCCCTTCGGACCAAATCTGGTCCGATAAATTTACTTTGGGCTGTTGGGCGGCTAAAATCATTTTTGGTCCGATATGTAATATGAATATTTTTAGTAGAGACAATTTCTCTGACGCTAAACATTTTATCTTTCCCGTGTAAAGTTCTGTTATTGTTATATCAAAATTCGCTTGGGACTCGTCTCGCATGCCAAGTTTAATGAAACGTCAAAATCAGAGAACCTGACATTTATTTTGCAAATAAAATGCTGAAATTTAGCACAAATAAGGTTTCACTTGAACAGCGCCAGCGAACATACGGGTTATTCCACGAATAGGTTAGGTTGGAGTGGCTGCCATAGAGTCGCACTTAGGCCAGTGCAGAGGCCCGTTGTGATATCACAAGAAGAAAACGGATTACTCCTCCTTTTTGAACCAATTTGAGAACTTAATGCAGTTCACCAGGGCCCTCACTATGTAGTTCTATTTAAAAACGGAATGCGATTCGAAAGCACATTCTTATTGGATAGAATATATGGAATAGAACTCGAAATTGAACGAATTTTCTTTCGAATTAAACTACAGAGTGAGGGCCCAGGTCCTTTATGTCGACGTCCGCGATTTTGCATAGGCTATCCAGGAAGGAAGTCCCAAGAAAGCGTCGTCTGCCGCTGTTAAGAGCCGAGCAGTGGCAGATGAGGTGTTCGATTGTCTCCTCGCCTCCAGCTTATGCAGCATCTGCGGTAGGGTGCGCCTAGCCTCTCTGCGTGTTTCCCGATGAGGCAGTGTCCTGTGAGTACCCCCACAAGGTACGAGATGTCATCTCTCCTTTGAGTACTGATGAAATCACTTGTGAACCCATTTCTGCCAGGTTTGCCTTGATGTTCGACATACTGACTTCTGTTGCCATCTATCACTTGCTAGTTTATAGATATGCTGTTTAAGAATTAGCTTGTTTGTGGCTAACGGCATACCTATGCGTTCTTTGTCGGGAAGAACCTGCTCGGTAGTACCCTGCCACGCAAGTTCATCCGCCCTACAATTGCCATTGATATCCCTACGTTCCGGAACCTACACTAGGTGCAGACAGGTCTGTTTGGCCATCTCCTTTAGAGATCGGCGACAGTCTAGTGTTAGTTCTGAATTGAATGAGTGGGAGCCAAGATTACTTAGTATGTACATATGTATTTAAAAATAAATATGTAATTCCATTTTAAGTTGACTTCTGATTTTTGGGCGTTTTTTGGCGGAATTGGGCGGTAATTTGGTCGGTAAAATTTTTTTTCAGTGGCAACACTGACGTCGACATTGGGTGCAGCATACATTTTTACATACATATTTTCTTTTGTTTGTGGACAATTTTGATTTCAAATCAACTTTCAAATAAAGAATCAGCTTGACTCGTTATTCAAAATACTTTCAAATAAAATATAGTTTTTATTGTGTTTTCCATTTCACAAAAGAATCAAAAATACCCTTTGATTCGTGATTCAAACTATTTTCAAATAAAAGATAAATTTTATTTGTGATTCGTTTTACAAAAGAATCAAAAATACCCTTTGATTCTTGATTCAAACTTGTTGAGAACATGGACAACCCGATTTACATATGAGCGGCCGCCTATATACTTACGCACACCTATAATAAAATATTCTAATCTATCTTCCCTTAATCTTACATTTTTTGATTTCAAAGCAAAAAAGCTTTGATGGTAATATACATTGAGAAAGAGAAAGTTTTTTATACTTTTCAGGATATGTTTTTAAACCATAAATAATTAAATTTCTTTAGAGAGAATTTTAATACTTCTCAAGGCTTTATTTTGAAACTATTTTGGAATAAATAAAATTGTAAAACTTCTCATAGTTTAAAAATAAGACTTTTTAGCATTAAAATTCAAATTTAATTCCAAGAATGATTAAATCAAGTACCAAATGATATTAGAATTAAACTATCATTTTTTACTGTGTAGAATTTTGCTTAAGGGACAATAATTATTTTTTATTTGACGGTGTCTACTACCAACAAGTACACGGTATGCCGATGGGTAACCCCTTATCGCCAACCGTGGCCGATATTGTTCTGGACCAAATACTCGACGACGCATTAGCCGAACTAAAATCGAATGACATATATATCAAATACATAACGAAATATGTAGATGATATATTCGCTATTGTAAAAAAGAATGACGTGGAAGAAATACTGACGGTACTGAATAAACAACACAAGAAAATCCAGTTCACGACTGAATTAGAAAAGGACAAAAAACTACCCTTCCTAGACATTGAAATACACAGAAAGGAAAAAAGACTTTTGACTAGCTGGTATGCTAAACCAATATCATCCTCAAGGATAATAAACTTTCATTCTAACCACCCCTGGACTCAGAAAAGAAATACGGCTGTGAATCTAATAAACAAAATCTACGCGTTTAGCGACCAGGCGCTCAGAAAAAATAACGACGCTATGATAAGAAACATTTTACAAAAAAACGCATACCCAATCAAAACAATAAATAGGTGGTTAGCAACAACAAAATGCAAGCGAAAAACAAACAAAGAGAATACGCCAACAAAAAGAAGACATTCAGGGGGGTCACATACATTCACGGCCTAACAGACAATAAAACTTTACGAAGTTGCATAAGAAATGACTAACTAATTTTTGCACATAAACCACAATATACACTTAATAATATTTTTAGCAAAATGAAAGACAATATCAACAAAGAACAACAACACAATGTAGTCTATGAGATAAAATGCAAAGGGAAAGACAACGAACCGTGTAACAAAACTTACATAGGGACTACAAAACGCGCACTAGGTACAAGAATAGGCGAACATAAAGCAGACGTAAGAAACCTAAAGTCAACAACAGCATTAGCCCAACACATGACAAATACTGGACATGCAGCGGACTTTGATCATGCGAAGATACTGGACATAGAGAGACGAACAAAAACAACACTGACATTAGAAAGTCTGCGCATCCAAGAAAGAATATATGACGCAATGAATTACAAAGAAGATGTAGACAACATAAATTGTGTATACCGAACAACAATAACAAAGAAAAAACGGAAATACGAATGACAATAAGAAAGACGATATTTATGTTTTATGTATGTTTGTACATATATCTGTATAAGTGGATAGATGTGAAACTTTCGGAAAATTTTTGTTTAAATGTAAGTGCAATTTATTTTAGTGAAAATTATGTTTTAATCTATATTTGTGCAACAATTGGTAAATTTATAGTTTTCAATACTATCGATAGTTTGCAAAAAACTATCGTGCGCTATCGATGGTGCTGACTATCGATAGTTTCCGACCTCTAATATGTAGGTACATCGGTATGTAAATATAAATTTTTATAAATATTAATTTAAATAAATTTAATAATTTAATTAGTTTGAATAAATACATACTTAATAAAATTTAAACTCGATATACCTACATACATATACATGCCTACCGCTATGAGAGCTAAGGCTTTTTAAAATATTATAAATATGTACATACATATGTATGTACATCCATATATACGTACACTCATGCATGAATATGTATGTACATACATACATACATCATATTTATGGTCTAATAAACACACGCCATCATCCAAAAATTGCGCCTTCACAATGCCATTAGCTGCTTAAACCTCACAACAAACCCTTGTGAACGCATAAAATGATAAACTCAAAGAGCGATCAAAAAATGATAAACTCAAAAAATGATTGCTAGCGCAAAAAATTATAAAATAAACTCATAGAATGAATTTTCAAACGATCTCTCATTTTAAAATGAATTTATGTAAGAGTTTATCGCCACTGCAGAGACCCATCGATCGCTGTTGACGTTCGTTCATTTGCGTTCGTTGTCACTGTGTATTTGCGCTCGTGAGAGCGTGGCATAGCTCAGAATTATAGAGTGATAATTCGTTTGAGTGAGTTTATTTTGAGCATTCTTCGCACCCTGGTAATAATACTAAATGGTACGCCGCTATGCCTGCGATCTGGTGGAATGGAAAGCAGGTAATGCAATTTTCCATGTTTATTATAGTCCAACTCTAATGCACCGTATGCGGATGCGTGTGCGTATGCGGATCTAAACGTTTTCTTGCGTGCGGCCCTGGCTGCTCCAGTGTATGCGTATGGTTGCGTCTGTCAATTACACTACATACATACATATATACAATTTCCACCGTTGTTATTTTTGAAAATACATATTTTACCAATTCGCGAAAGATTCAATAAAATATATAATGAATGAGGATTTAGAATTGATATTAATTATGATACGAAGTGTTATTGCCGTATACACGGAATACGTTAAAATTATTAAAAAAAAAAACGTACCATTCGGGTGTTTTTTTTTTTAATTTGATGAAAACCCGTGAAGTGGATCAATTCCAAATTAATAATAATATAATAATAATAATAATAATAATAATAATAATAATAATAATAATAATAATACACTGGCGCTATTATAACTCTGACGAGTTTAATGACCGAGTTTCTCTCCCAATTCGAGAAGTGCTCCTTTTGTTTTTCCTAATTGGGTGGACCTACAGTTTTGTGCCGGCTCCGAACGGCGAATGCATTTTTTGTGATTAGCTTTTTCATGGCAGATATATACTCGGAGGGTAAGCCGCCCACTGCCGAAAGGTAACCGCTATTTCTAAAAACCCAATAATTGGGTTTAAATTAATTAGAAAAATTTTTTTTTTGGAGTTTGTCCGGACGGGGGTTAGAACCCGAGACCGCTGGTATAGCAGGCGAGTACTCTACCCATTTCACCACAGCGGCCACATTGCAAAATTGCTATCCGTCGATTTTTATGTATTGTAAGAATTACAGTTGCTCTGCCTTAAAATATCAGACTTTAAAAATTTTGGCTTATACAAATATATGCACAACCAGGGTTTGAATTTGCTTGCTGCAAAACAGCAATAGCCAATGTTTTTTGCTTATTGCTGAATTCAGCCGAGCCAAAAACGAAAACACGAATCATTCGCTTCAGTTTTCAGCTGAGCCGTGTTTGCTTGTATAGTTAAGCCAAGCAACTCAATTTGAGAGGGTTGCTTTTACTTCCAGCAATTAGTTGAGTGGTAAATTTTTGCTTGCAGTTGCTTATTTTGCTGAAACTAGTTTTTAAGCAGAATTCAACATGAAAAGATGTTTACAAATGGACATACATACATATTATGTGTACGTACATACATACATAAGTAAATATGTATAAAAAATCGAAATATGCGTAACCAAATCGTTTCAGCAAAATAAGCAAAAGCAGAAAAAATGCAAAGACACAACTAATTGCTGGAAGTAAAATGAAATCCCCCAAATCGCGTTGCTTTGCTTAACTATACAAGCAAACACGGCTCAGCTGAAAACTGAAGCGAATGAATCGTGTTCTCGTTTTTTACTCGGCTGGCCGAGTTTGCTAATTTACTTTTCGTTAGCAAAAGCAAAGCAAAAGCAAATGCAGCAAAAGTAGCTAAGCAATTTCAAACCCTGTGCACAACCTCTGAAATCTGAGAACTCCCTATTCAAAAGAAAACTCATTTCACTTAATTATTTTTTTACAGTTGAACTTATTTAAGTTTCAATTGTGTATTTGCACACGGGTAACTACATATGTATATGTATTTTAAATTCATGTACTATGTACATGGGTATGCAGATAGTAATTAACATATAATTAATAATTATTAATCATTTGTAAATATATTTAAAACCCCATTTAATTAACTTTTCTGCAGGCAAACAAACTTTCACTACTTCATTTTAAATCAATTTAACGAAATTTTTACCAGAAAATATGTATACCGATGTAGCAACCAACTTAATATTGGTTGCGAAACGCATAGAAAACGCATAGAAGTAGAAAATGTTCAACTTAGCTGCATTCGAATGCGTGTTCGAAATCATCTTCAAATTTTCTATGCGTGTGGTGCATTTACATCCGTGCCACTGGAGTTTGCCTCATTTAAACACAGGTATGCAACACGGCTGTCAGTGACACGCACACGCATACGCATCTGCATACGGTTCATTAGAGTTGCACTATTATACATTATTGAATCTTTTGTTTAACATTTTTTTGCATATATGTACATACATATGTACATATGCAACGACCTCTTTTTATACTCAGCTGTACAAGTGGCCGCTGTGGTGCAGTGGGTAGAGTGCTCGCAGCTATGCCAAAGGTCTCGGGTTCAAACCACGGTCCGAGCAAAACACCAAAAATTTTTTCTAATTAGTAAAAATCCAATTATTGGATTTTTTAAGAGCAGCGGTCACCTCTCGGCAGTGGGCGGCATACCCTCCGAGAGTATTTCTGCCATGAAAAAGCTTCTCACAAAAAATGCATTCGCCGTTCGGAGCCGGCATAAAACTGTAGGTCCACCCAATTAGTAGGAAAAACAAAAAGGAGCACACCTCGAATTGGGAGAGAAGCTCGGCCATAAAACTCGTCAGAGTTATAATAGCGCCATTGTATTATTATTATGTACTAGTACACAGAGTATTATAATTTTGATTTCCTAACGGTGGATTGTAATAGAACGAAATAATCGAGATAGATATAGACTTATATATATCAAAATGATCAGTGTGAAAAGAGAAATCGATTGAGCCATGTCCGCCCGTCTGTCCGTCTGTACGCACGATAACTCGCGCAAAAATTTAAATATTTTGATGAAATTTGGAATGAAAGTTGGTATCAAGTCTGGAACGGATGGTATTGAAAATAAGCGAAATCGGACCATGACCACGCCCACTTTTCCTATATAGAAAAAATCGGAAATTTGGTATCTCAGCCACTAATATAGCTGGAGTGACGTAATTTCATCCACGTATTGAGCTCAGGCTCTTATGAAGAAATTTGATGAAATTTTGGAAAATGGGCGGTGACACGCCCACTTATTAAGGGGCAAACATTGAAAGTTGTATAAGCCATAACTCAGAAACCGTAGCAGATATATCGATGAAATTTGGTACGCGTGATTTACTTACTTAGGCAAATATTTGGACGAAAAATTGACAAAATCGGTTGACCACCACGCCCACTTTTATATATGGGTATTATAAAGTGGCCTAATAAAAACATTTTAAGCGATATTTTTGTCAAATATAAAGATAATTCATTGAAATTTTGTGGCATGAGTTCTACAATAGACCAAAAGCAAAAAATATAAAAATTTTGGAAAATGGGCGTGGCACCGCCTCTTTTTAGGCAAAGGAAGACAAATAATTGAGATATTATGACGAAAATTGGTTTATACACTTTTATAACTTGTATTAATAGACACGCAAAAATTTATTGAAATCGGTTTACGACCTCGCCTACTTTTTAACAAAGATATTTCTGGAATACCCTTTAGGAATTTGTAACTTGACATCTTTGTAACTAAAAGTCATAACGGGATGAAATTTTGCACAAAGAATAATATTCATATGCTTAGTTGGATGACTGATAAAAATTTAGAAAATGGGCGTGGCTACGCCCACTTTATGCAGAACTCGCTTTATATAAAGTACACGGTGTTTCCATCACACGCAAACAAACAATGAAAGCATACAGCTGAGTATCTAATGTTCGATTCCACTCGAACTTAGGCTTCCTTACTTGTTATACAAAGTATGTATGTATGTAGATTAGGTAGTCGCCTTTTATTAAATTTTAAGTGAGAGGCGGTAAAATCTTAATACCAAAATAATAAATTCGTTATTTTTAATAAAGCCGAACTCTAAGTATTAACAATAATAATCTATATATATAAAAATGTTTTGGTATTTAATTGTAACGCTAAAACTTGAAAACGGCTGAACCAAATCAAATACTTCCTTAGGGGGGTTTGTTTGTTGTTACCCCGTGAAGGTTTAGTCGAAGAAAAAATTAAAAAATGTTAGGGGGGCGTGGCACCTCCCATACAACCTTAAGTTTTAAAGCTGATTATCTCTAAAACTGTTCAAGGTAGGGAGCTGAAAATTGGTATAGAGGTAGGTGATATCAAAACCCTTCTCACTCAGAAATGTGGGGGTTATCAGAAAAGGGGGCGTGGCACCTCCCATACAACCTTTATCTTTAAAGCTGATTATCTCTAAAACAGTTCAAGGAAGGGAGCTGAAAATTGGTATAGAGGTAGGTGATATCAAAACCCTTCTCACTCAGAAAAGTGGGGGTTGTCAGAAAAGGGGGCGCAGCACCTCCCATACAACCTTAATTTTTAAAGTTGATTATCTCTAAAACAGTTCTAGGGAGCTGAAAATTGGTATAGAGGTAGGTGATATCAAACCCCTTCTCACTCAGAAAAGTGGGGGTTATCAGAAAAGGGGGCGTGGCATCTCCCATACAACCTTAACTTTTAAAGCTAATTATCTCTAAAACAGTTTAAAGTAGGGAACTGAAAATTGGTATAGAGGTAGGTGATATCAAAACCCTTCTCACTCAGAAAAGTGGGCTTATCAGAAAAGGGGGTGTGGCACTTCCCATACAACCTTAATTTTTAAAGCTGATTATCTCTAAAACAGTTCAAGGTAGGGAGCTGAAAATTGGTATAGAGCTAAATGATATCAAAACCATTCCCACACATTAAAGTGGGGATTATCGGGGCGTGGCACTCAAATACAAACTTAATTTTTCATGCTGAATATATCTAAAATTGTTTACGCTAGGGGCTTGGAAATTGGTGTGGAGATAAACGATAACAATTCCATATTAACGCAAAATAATAGGAGTTATACGAAAAGGGGGCGTGGTACTTCCCAACAACACTTAATTTTTTAAGCTGAATATCTTTAAAAGGATTTAAGTCAGGGACCTGGAAATTGGTACAGAGCTGTATGATATCAAAACAATTTGCGCATAAAAGTGTAGGTTATCGGAAAAGGGGGCGTGGCACCTCCCATACAAACTTGATTTTTCAAGCTGAATATCTATAAAAGCGTTTAAGGTTGGGACCTGAAAATTGATCAGGAGATTAACGATATCAATAGCGTGCTTATGAAATAAACAGTAGTTTTGGGAAAGGGGGCGTGGCACCTCCCATGCGTTCTTCATTTTTAAAAGAGTTCATGGCATGTACATAGAAATCACTATGCAGATATACGATATCAATTCCATGTTCACCCAAAAAAAAAGATTTATCGAAAAATGGGGCATTGCACCTCCCATACGTACTAAACTTTTGAGGCTGAATATATCTAAAAGGGTTGGAGGAGGGGCCTGAAAACCCCCCCTTTTCTGAGTGAGAAGGGTTTTGGAATCACCTACCTATATACCAATTTTTAGCTTCCTACTTTGAACTGTTTTAGAGATATTCAGCTTTTAAAATTAAGGTTATATGGGAGGTGCCACGCCCCCTTTCCTCATAACCCCACTTTTCGAAGTGAGAAGGGTTGTGATATAACCTACCTCTATACCAATTTTCAGCTCCCTACCTTGAACAGTTTTAGAGATAATCAGCTTTAAAAATTAAGGTTGTATGGGAGGTGCCACGCCCCCTTTTCTGATAACCCCCAATTTTCTGAGTGAGAAGGGTTTTGATATCAGCTACCTCTATACCAATTTTCAGCTCCCTACCTTAAACTGTTTTAGAGATAATTAGCTTTAAAAATTAAGGTTGTATGGGAGATGCCACGCCCCCTTTTCTGATAACCCCCACTTTTTTAAGTGAGAAGGGTTTTGATATCACCTACCTCTATACTAATTTTCAGTTCCCTACCTTGAACTGTTTTAGAGATAATCAGCTTTAAAAATTAAAGTTGTATGGAATGTGCCACGCCCCCTTTTCTGAGTGAGAAGGGGTTTGATATCACCTACCTCTATACCAATTTTCAGCTCCCTACCTTAAACTGTTTTAGAGATAATCAGCTTTAAAAATTAAGGTTGTATGCGAGGTGCCACGCCCCCTTTTCTGACAACCCCCCCTTTTCTGAGTGAGAAGGGTTTTGATATCAACTACCTCTATACCAATTTTCAGCTCCCTACCTTGAACTGTTTTAGAGATAATCAGCTTTAAAAATTAAGGTTGTGTGGGAGGTGCCACGCCTCATTTTCTGATAACCCCCAATTTTCTGAGCGAGAAGGGTTTGTTATCAGCTACCTCTATACCAATTTTCAGCTCCCTACCTTAAACTGTTTTAGAGATAATTAGCTTTAAAAATTACGGTTGTATGGGAGATGCCACGCCCCCTTTTCTGATAACCCCCACTTTTCTGAGTGAGAAGGGTTTTGATATCACCTACCTCTATACAAATTTTCAGCTCCCTACCTTGAACTGTTTTAGAGATAATCAGCTTTAAAAATTAAGGTTGTATGGGAGGTGCCACGCCCCCTTTCCTCATAACCCCCACTTTTCTGAGTGAGAAGGGTTTTGATATCACCTACCTCTATACCAATTTTCAGCTCCCTACCTTGAACTGTTTTAGAGATAATCAGCTTTAAAAATTAAGGTTGTATGGGAGGTGCCACGCCCCCTTTTCTGATAACCCCCAATTTTCTGAGTGAGAAGGGTTTTAATATCACCTACCTCTATACCAATTTTCAGCTCCCTACCTTAAACTGTTTTAGAGATAATCAGCTTTAAAAATTAAGGTTGTATGGGAGGTGCCACGCCCCCTTTTCTGATAACCCCCACTTTACTGAGTGAGAAGGGGTTTGATATCACCTACCTCTATACCAATTTTCAGCTCCCTTCCTTGAACTGTTTTAGAGATAATCAGCTTTAAAAATAAAGGTTGTATGGGAGGTGCCACGCCCCCTTTTCTGATAACCCCCACTTTTCTGAGTGGGAAGGGGTTTGATATCACCTACCTCTATACCAATTTTCAGCTCCCTACCTTGAACTGTTTTAGAGATAATGAGCTTTAAAAATTAAGGTTGTATGGGAGGTGACACGCCCCCATTTCTGATAACCCCGACTTTTCTGAGTGAGAAGGATTTTGATATCACCTACCTCTATACCAATTTTCAGCTTCCTACCTTGAACTGTTTTTAGAGATAATCAGCTTTAAAAATAAAGGTTGTATGGGAGGTGCCACGCCCCCTTTTCTGATAACCCCCACTTTTCTGAGTGAGAAGGGGTTTGATATCACCTACCTCTATACCAATTTTTAGCTCCCTACCTTGAACTGTTTTAGAGATAATCAGCTTTAAAAATTAAGGTTGTATGGGAGGTGCCACGCCCCCATTTCTGATAACCCCCACTTTTCTGAGTGAGAAGTTACAAAATTGGTTATTTTAAATACAGTCATACTACGAATACAAATTTTCTTCCATTTGCACACATGTGTATGCGCACGAACGTGTGTGCATATCTACATATGCAAAAATATCTTTCAGCAACACTTTTCTTTATCCCTCTGTTTTTAACTGTTTTCAAAGGACGGAAAAAAATAAAAGTCTCATTGAAACCGTCACTTGCTGAGGGATATTTTTGAGTGTTGAAAAATAACTCTTAAATGGCAACAGAAAAAGATCGATGAGAGAGGTGAGAAACACTTTGAGTGTGAGAGTTTTCTGTTTCAGTCAGTGGGAAACACTTTGCGCTCACCATTTTTGTGTTTCCGTCAGACTGAAATGGAATGAACTTAACTGTTAACTGTTAAAGTTGGTCTCTGGTTTCGATACAGCTGGCCCATTACTCACAAATTGAGATCTACCCGACAAATAGATTTCAATCATGTTCCGAGCAATATTACTAAATCCAAAGTACACTAATTTCTTCCGCTAATAAGGTTTCAAAAACTTTAGACAGGACTGACAAGATGCTTATTGGCCTAAAATCAAAAATTTTCAATAATCTCAAAAATAGTATCCTTATAAATAGCACTCTTTCATAATTATGTATTTTATAAAATTTCCATTTATTCTGTTATTTTCTTACATGTTAACCTAGTACAATCGGTAGTGCAGAGCATTTGGCTTTTTTTGAGTTACATATCGGTGTCAAAGACTATTGTTTCGCAAGAGAAGATCGCTTAGTGGGCGTGGCTGTTATACCGCTGAAAGATATATCAGAAAAGGTAAGAAAAAGCTAATTTTTTTTTTAAAGAAATTAACTTATTTAACTATAATTGGTACTTCCAATAGTCTTAGTTTTACCAGATTAAAATCCAAGGTGTAAATAAATACATATTTCAATTCACTCTAGTTTCCAGATAAATTAAGCTTTATTTAAGTCAAAAACCATACTTTAGCTTAGTTTTAGTCACGACTGAAATTAGTCAAGGAAGGATAGCTCCGTGCGTAGAAGTCCACGTATGTGGGAAAATCCTGGTGATGGCCAGAGCGATTATTTTGCATGCGAAGCAAGCATCTCATGACTTCCCCGCAGTGTCCTCTGGATATCCAGTGAGTGAGAAGGCGGCAACTGGGCCACTCTGACATATTCGGCTTGTTGAGCGGAATAACTGCAGCGTCTGTTCACCAGAAGGTGCAGCTGCGAGCGGGCGTCTGACTTGGAGCAAGCGGCTCGCTATATAAATGTGTAACAATAAACTACTCCCGCAGTTCGGGTTGTGCGTGGGGATTGGGACCCACCACGTAAAAATCCTATTCAATGAAAAGAAAAAAATAAAGCCTCGGATGACACCACCTCTTTTTGATGACGACCACGGCAAACGATGCTGACATCACCGCCATACTGGAAATCCGATGGACGGGGCAGGGCCCAAAGAAAATCGGGTCTTGCGAAATATATTACAATCGTCATGCAGAGGAGCACATATTTGGTGTTTCTTTTGTGGTGGGAAAGAGGCTCACCCGCCAATTACTGCCTTTCACGCCGGTGAACGAGCGTCTAGCCGCCATCCGTAGCAAAGCGATATACTTCAACATATCGCTCATCTGTGCCCACGACCCGACGAAAAAGTAAGCCACATGGCTGTCCCTTGATCGAAAAACGCGAAATCAAATTGATCATGTCATGATCGACGGCAGACACAGCTCCAGCATCCTAGATGTGCGCACAATCCGTGGTCCCAATGTCGACTCCGACCATTATCTTGTAGTTTCCAAGGTACGCCCCCGCCTCTGTGCAGCAAAGAATGTGCCAACAGGACAGCAAGGAAAATTTGAAGTCGAAAGGCTGCACATGACGCAGACAGCCAATGAATACACCACTTGGCCCACACTCCTGCTCTCTGAGAGCAATCCTTCGCCAAACGATGTATCTGAGGAATGGGAACACATCGCTCGTTCACTTCGTATAGCCGCTGAGGAATTCTCTAACTTATTTTGCGACCGATAATCGCAAAATCTACCGACACAAAAAATTCCCTCGATAACTCTGCGATGATTATCGGAGACATCTGTCAAAATATACTGTAGAATTCGACCGAAAAATCGTACAGAATAGCATAATCGCAAATTTACGATACCGATCCGAAAATTGACGCAAATTGGTTACAGAATAGGCCCACTGGTACGATAAGGAATGTCGCGATGCCTCGCAAAGAAAGAACGCCGCCTTCAGAGCTACATTGTGTGCGGGAAGAAAATGGAGGCCGAAAGGCGCGAGTGTAAAGAGCTTGAGATGCTTATGGGTAGGAATGATGTTCGAAAATTCTGTCAAAAAGTCAGGCGGATGACTGAAGGTTTCAAGAATATGTCCCGGTATTCTTGCCGTAATGATAGCGGCGATCCGGCAACTGATGTTAAGTTGTGGAGTGACCACCTTACTAGATAACGGCAACAGTAAAATTGCGGAAGAACCCGAATCCCCAATAGCAGATGATGGTAGCAATGCCTCAGCTTAAAAATAACAAGGCCCCGGGCCTTGGAACTTAAGTGTGCTCTGCCCAATCCACAAAAAAGGAGACTCCACAGTACGCGCAATTATCGTGGGATAAGTCTTCTGGCCGCTGCGGTGCCGTGGGTAGAATGCTCGCTTGCTATACCAGAGGTCTCGGGTTCTAACCCCAGTCCGGACAAAAAAAAAATTTCTAATTAATTTTTTTTTCGGTGATTTTTATTGTATCATTCTTGGTGAATATGACAATTTTTATAAAATCTTAACCTAGAATACAATGACGTTATTCGTTGCCACTGCTTCAAATAACATTTGGATGAAAAGCAATTTTATTTAGTACTAGCTGATGCCCGCGACTTTGTTTGCGGAACTAAATATCTCAATGCAGCGGGATCGTTTTTTGTACCCGAGTTCTCCATTACATAACAAACTCACGTTACAAAAATTAATAAAAACGGACCATAAATGCGGTTTCTGAATACCTCGACTCCACCGCCACATAGCGGGTTAATTTTTTGTGACAGAATTTTTTATTACATGACAAACATACGTGCCACAAACTAACAAAATCGGATCAAAAATACGGATTTTGCAAATACAGCAACTCCAGCGCCTTCTTTCGAGAAAAATATAGCCTATGTTGAGATGACTTATCCAAAGAATAAACTGTCGAAATTAATTAGTAGAAATATACGGCCATGTAAAAACAAACATTTTTGTATTTTTGTCCACGATCGAAGCACTGTGAATACTAGCGACTATTTATGGTTTTGCTTCGTTGTTGGACTTTTTTCGCTTATATATTGCCGTTTGTTCTATTGTTTTTTGTCTTCAATTTTTATGCACAAAGTATACAATTAAGTATGTACATATATCAGACAAAAGATTTATTGGGTTTAACAACTTTGCAGAGACCCTACCTTTTACCTCTTGTAGCGACTGAATATGTATAAGCTTTTGCTTTGTGCATCGTTCATGTTTATTTATTCACACATATTAGTTTTTTAATTTAATTTTTTAAAAAGAAAATTTTGGACTTCGGAGGATCGCACCTCGATGTTGTAGGAGGCTAGCTTCGAAACACCGTGAAATTACATTTTTACTTATGCCTCAATTTTTTCAAAAAAGTTGGTTTGGTCCAATACTCAAATAAAAAGTTTATTTTTGTCGTACAGTATACAGAGATTTTCTTCCAATAAATTAAAATATTTTTGTATTAAATTGTTGTTAGCGACCTTTTTAATAATTTTATCCTTTGTGGTTTTTTTTTTTGCTGGCTTAAGGTCCAGTAAGTAAGAAAACACAAAATTTTTTCTTTATTTTCTTGCCCAATATATTTCGATCTCTTCTTCGGCGATCGTCTTCAGGGGCTATAAATATAACAATAAAAAACAAAACAATACAATAATTAGAAAGAACAAAGGCAAAAATTCCAAATATTGAAAAAAGTAATGTAATATACAAAATCCCATGCGACGGTAAGAACGGTGAATCCTGTAATAAAATATATGTTGGAACGACAAAATCTAAATTTAAAACAAGACTAACACAGCATAAATCAGACGTAAGAAATTGTCAGAAAAATACACACAAAACAGCACTAATGGCCCACTGTGCAAACACCGGCCATATACCGAACTTCGACGAGGCCAGTATTCTACAACAAGAACAACATTACAGAAAACGATTTACTCTTGAAATGCTCCATATCATAAACACACCCACAAATATAAGACTTAACTACAAAACTGACACCGATAACTGCGCTCATTTGTATAGACATTTGTTAACAAATAAATAGTTTTAAACTCCACGTTAAACAAAGAAGACGTGAATATTCAAAATTAAGTTTATGTACCTACATATATGTTTAATAGTGTAATTTAAGTGTTTTTATGTTATTGTACAAAATATTTCGGCGTTTTTGTTTCTTTCTAATTATTGTATTGTTTTGTTTTTTATTGTTATATTTATAGTCCCTGAAGACGATCGCCGAAGAAGCGATCGAAATATATTGGGCAAGAAAATAAAGAAAAAATTTTGTGTTTTCTTACTTACTGGACCTTAAGCCAGCAAAAAAACCACAAAGGATAAAATATTTTTGATGTGTAAACATCTTTGCTGTAGCTACGAGTAATTTCGAAAAACGCAAAAACCGTAAATGACCTTTGTGTTAGTGCGCTGCAGTGAATTGCTTGGCATTGTCAGTTGTAGGTACACATGTACTTACAAATGCTTACATGCATAGCCGTGCAAATGCAAATTTCAACAACAACAGCAACAAAGCGAAGTTGTTATTGTTGTTGTTTTCTGCAACAATGCGACATATAGGAAAAATAAAAAGGACCAACATGTTTGAACATGTATGCAAATGTATGGATATGCATACCTACATCTATCTATCTAATTTTCTGAGTAATATTGGTATCAAATAAAAGGGTTTGAGCCGGACTTCGATATGAAGCTCTTTTAATTGTGACCCCTAAGCCGGGCCTCCAGATATGGGTCAAAACGTGGACCCGGATGACCCATAATATTTCTGAGCAATATTGGTATTAAACGAAATGTGTTGAGCAGGGCTTGCATATAGAGCTCTATTCATTATGAGTCCTAAGTCAGGTCCCTAAATATGGGTCAAAGCGTCACACCGGATTAACCCTGAATGTTTCTGAGCAATATTGGTATCAAATGAAAGGTGTTGAGTGGGGTTTTCATATAGAGCTCTACTTTTTATGATTCCTAGGCCGGGTCTCCAGATATGGGTCAAAACGAGGACCCGGATGATCCCTGAATATTTCTGAGCAATATTCGCATCAATAAAAGATTTTAAGCAGGGCTTCTACACGGAGCTCTATTCCTTATGATTCCTAGGTCGGGTCCCCAGATATGGGTCAAATGTGGACCCGGATCATCTTACATATTTCTGAGCAAAAATCAAAAATCAAAACTCAAACATCAAAAATCAAAAACCAAAAGCCAAAACAAACAAAAACAACAAATAGTATCAGTGACAATGACAGCAAATAGTTATGAAAACGATAGTCGCATTTTAATCCATAGAAAACCACGGAAAAAAGGAATAAGGAAAAGGGAATAAAAATCCGATTTCGAAACTGTTTACACATCAATGTTCAAGAATACTCGTTACTTACGCTTTAATTTTTTTATCTTCTAGGGATCGGTTGCATGCTGGCTACCATTGCAACGTCGTATTCAAATGGACGAAACGGGCTGGACGATACTGCGGATTTTATCACAGCGTAATAACGATGAGGTGGCTAAAGAGTTCGTAAAACTAAAGTCCGAAATACGACAAGAACCAACAACGGGTACAATCTGAGTCAACTAATCACAGTAATGAAAGAAAAAAACACATTGCGAACACAACACTCATACAATAAATAGAAATAGTAGATTAAAATATAAACACCAGAGACGTAACTGTTATAAGAAATATTTAAAAAAAAATTGCCTCATAACAATTAAAAATTTCAAAAAACTTTTTCTTTCTTTTCTTAAGAGTTATTTCAAAAAAAAAAAGATATTTTTCAGCCGTAACTGTTATGTTTGAAAATATTTATTTTCTGTTGCTCATAACGATTATATTCAGATTTTTATTTTTTCGAATGCCTCATAACAGTTATTCATGAGAAAAAATTTTTCCTGTTGTTCGTAACATTTATTTTCAAATTTTTTTTCCGTTGCCCCTTAACTTTTATTTCAAATTTTTTAATTTTTTCGTTATATTGTATTATTTTGCGGAATATGCTCCTTTTTTTTGTCATAGGACTTAATTTTGCGGCGAATAATATGATTTATGTACTTACGTCAATGGATGACTAAATGGCTTAATGTGGTAGGTATTTGTTGTCCATGCCAGAGGTCCCGGGTAGGAGAGAGAGGGAATATGAAAGGGAAAGGGATAGAAAGAGGGAGAGCTGAAGCTTGGAGGAAGATGGAAGATCATTAGGGACACGAATTTCGATACGATACGATACTAAATCAATATTTTTTGCATTTGATATCGATACTTTTTACTCGATTCTTTTGCAACGATATTTTTTGGTATTGAGTAGTTCAACCACGGTATCGAACAAATGAGTACATTCAGTGATGGAAAATTAAAATTGTGTCATATTTGTCCAAAAAATAGTGCAACGCAAAATAGTGCCGAAAATCGGTCGAGTGTGCAGAAGTGACAAGCTGCTTCCTAAAGAGCCGAAAAATGCACAAGCAAGAGTAATTTTCCATCACTGGTACATATCGAAAAATAGGTCTGATCCACGTGCTGAAATAAATGCAGGTTTGGGCTACTTCGTAAGGTTTTTTGTATGAAGTTGTATGAAGTTACCGAAATCTGTTTATTGATTTTCACATTAAAGGAGGCGCACATTTACCACTGAAACTTGCTAACAATTTGCAATTACCATGCGGTAGAAATAATGATGACTGGAGATATAGGATTATATATTTTTCATTTTCATACGATAATTTGACGTTTGCAAATAAAAAATCGTCATTTCAGCGAAAAAATCGTCAATATCTTTTTTCTTTCTCACTTTACTAAAAACACGGTATAAACAAAAAAGGGTCTGTTTTCCATTAATGCCCATATGACACTACGTTTTTTTCCTGGTATTCTACAAGGTTTTTTGTGTGGAAGAGGTGGTCAAATACAGTTTTGTGTTGGTGCAAGGAGGTAAGCTATGTTGGAAAAAACCAACGAAATACCATCTAGGCGGTTAAAAACCAATGAGCCAGCTTGTATTTCGATAGGTTTTTTGACATTCGCACTTTTTTCTGTTGTTGTTTCAATTTGACAGCTATAAAATAAATTATTTTTAAAATATAAAATATATGTAAATACAAATTTTAAATTTTCCTCTTGTAAGCTTCTGCTTTGGCCGTAAGGGGAAAGAAGAAGTCCGGTAGAAAAATCATACTGCGCAATGGCTTCTCTTTATAACATGGAATGCACAGCTATTCTGCCACTTGAGTTGCATCTTTTTTTTGTTTCGATAATTTAAATTCAAATTCCCAAAAAATTCAATGATGGATACATATAATCTCAATGAAAATGAATTGTTAATGTTATTTAAGATGTTTATTTTTCAAAATACTAAATATTTTGCAAATATCTTTTACAACTGTGATTGCATTAAATACACCTGTTGTTTTGTAAAAGCTGTTGGTTTGTAAAAAATGTTTTCAAGAACTTGATAAACTTCTATAATTTTTTTAATCAGCTTGAACTATTCTTATGAGTTGGAAAAGAATTTACGTCAAAATCAAAACTTTGGAACCAGTCATGGCATACTATGACATGGAACTAGCACTAATACAGCGATATGCGTATGCCTCAGTATGCAGTTTTCTTGCGTTTTTGGTAACTTTCTAGAAGACGGTGCAACTTTAAACTGTTTTAATAAATATCTTTTAAATGTGGAAAAATCTTTTATCTCCGCTTTCGAATTCATAATCTAGAGGTCAGAACGCGTCGATTGGTACGTCTTTTAACTATTTCAGAAGAAATTTTAAGGTTGCACCTTCTAGAAAATTACCGCTTTCGATACCGATACTTTGAGTATCGAGTAGTTTAGTTTCGATATTATCGGGTTCGCGATTCTTTTTAACCGATATTTTAAATGAGTACCAGATCGATGGTTTTGATTCGATATCGTGTCCCTAAAGATCATAAATTAATTCGATTTTAATTTGTTTGTTTGTTTGTTTGTTTATTTTCCAGCCTTTGAATACAATATATTCTTACTGGCTAGGCATAGGCTCTATTAAGAGGCGCATTAATACGGTGCAGTGAAATACCTAATTAAACTAAGCTTCTCTGTCTCAGTAATAAACAGAGAGGCTCAGTTAAATGGAATATTATTCACAAGAAGTGGCGGAGTTTCTACATATAGGTACCTTTATATATATATATATATAGATAAATATGGTGCAGTGAAATAACGCCCGTGGAAATAACGCCCACGGGCGTTTTTTCCTTTCTTGAAAAAGAAATAGCGCCTGCGAATAAAACGAAATTAAACCCGTGGGTTTTATTTCCATTCAGAAAGGGAAAGAACGCCCGCGCGCCCTATTCGGCGATGTGGGCTTTATTTCTCTTACGAAAGGGCAATTAACCCCGCAGACGGGGTTTTTTTTAAATATGGTGTATTAGTGGGAAAAGCGCCACAGGCGAAAAATTGGAATAAAAAATCGCGCGATTTTTTTAATTAAACAAAATCTATTTATTTCTTTTTTTGTAATTTTGTCCAACAATTTATTTATTAAAAAGTTTATGTTCACAGTAAAAAAGATAGTTTATTTAATGTTTTTATTTGTCTATTTCAACTTCTACTTTACGTTACATTTCGACTTAATTTCTTTTTTTATTTCACCAACCGGTCCGTTCAACAAGCAAAACTAGAATGGCGTGATGGCGGCGCACTAGGCATGGGTAACACTGCGCTGCGCGGCGCAATTGTGCTAACAAAAAACCCTGGCGTTATTGCGCTAACTCCGATTTGGGAAATGCGCCAACTCAATATAGCGCCAACTCAATTTTGTAATATAAAACCGACTCAATTTCGTGCGCTAACACAAGCACCAATATAGCGCTAGTGTAAAATGGCACCACCACAAAGCCAATAACAGCACAGCGTATATGACACCGTCATGCTAGCCACACACCTTGCAATTTTTTATACAACTTGAGCCAGTTGCGCTGGAAATCGCAACGTTTTTGGGGCTGTTGTATGAAGTTGTGTATCGGTTGTACGAAAAATCAAAAAGTTTTGATTTTTTGGCAAGTTGTACAACTTGGTTGCATCGGTTGGGGCATGTTGTTCAACATTTCATTTTATGAGAATTCTTGAAGTGAACACATCAAATTAAAATAAGTAAAAATAAGCGAATTCAACACAAAAAACGTAAATATTTGTAGAATAAATAACGCAAAATGGAAAGCTCGCAGGAACCACTTTTTTGTAATTTTTTTTTTCCTTTTAATTATCGTACTTTTGCTGTACGTTCTTCTTCTTCCGACAAGCGCAATATTATCCTATTTCATGTTCAGTCAAAGTAATTTTTTACAAAATGAGATTGTACAACATGGTTGTACAATAAATTGCACTGTGTGTAGGCAAACAGTCCAACTCGATTGCAACCGAGTTGGGTCAACGGTCGCACCGTGTATGGCTACGGTCACAATTATGTATGCTTGATAGTGATCTAAGTGACTCTAATTTCCAGCATATTTTCACAAATATACGGAATATGTTTCCAAATGATTATGAAAATTAAAATTAATTTTGCGCCAAAAGAAATAAAACGGGGATGGTAAACAGTAAGAAGCGAACAAGTATTATTTATCGATTATTCCATGGCAATTGCGCTAAAGGTGTTATTGCGCCAGAACAGTGCGCGGCGCCACGGTTGGCGCTGGTGTTATTGTATCAGAGCCAAAAAAAATTGCGCCATTACCCATGGCTACGGCGCACGGCTTGCCATCCAGGCCGTATTCGAACGCTGCACTTATGTACTCGTTGCTTTTATGAAAGCTTGAGCTTTTGAGTATATAAGTGCAGGGTTGTATTTTGGGTATGTTTCTATACCATTACACCATCCCCCTATTGCAAAAAAAGGCAGGGCCTGTTAAATTGATCAGGTTTACCAGGTCCTGTCCTTTTTTGCATTACAATGTAGTTGATGCTAAAGGAAATATTAACTTAATGAAATAATATAATTAAAATTAATTAAATAATATATTCGCTTATATTAATTGTTGTGTTTTCTTTTGCATACATATATAATTTTTCTTCATGCTTTTTTTTTTTTTGAATAGTGCGATAATATTTATTTTTGTAAAAATTATAATTATTTATTTAAACATATTGTTTTTAGAAATTTCAATTTATTTTTGTTATACGGTTTTTATGAACCGTTTTACGCTTATTGTTGGTTTTATCTAAAATAGTTACATTTGGTTCTTCTAATATTTCTACTACATACGGGCCTTGATATATATTTTTGTGTTTTTCCCGTGGTTCTTTTTGTACTAATACCCTATCTCCTATTTGAATACTTAAAGGTCGCGCCGTTCTATCATAATAAATTTTATTTTCTAACTTATGCTTATTAATTAAATTTTTTGCTATTTGATGCGATTTCTGCATCCCAAATTTTATTTCCTTAACGTAATTCTCTACATTATAAAGTGGATCAATTTTGTCTTGCTTCAATTCATTGAATACCGTATGGTTACGTTCAATGGTACCAACAGTCTCGTGGTGATATGAAGTAGAAAAATCATGCTTTATATTTAATAGTTGTGTTAGTTCAGAAAATATATCGTTTTTAAATTCTGTACCTAAATCTGATTTAATGGCATTCATTACGCCGTAAGTTAAAATGAAACTTTCAAAAATTTCTGCTGCTATTGTTTTTGCTGATTTGTCAGGTACAGGTACTGTAACGAGATATTTAGACATGTCACAAATCATAGTAATAGCGAACTTATTACCGTATTTGGTCTCTGGAAGTGGTCCTATTGTGTCGATTGCTAACAAAGGTTTACATGGTGTTGGGGTAATTACGAGGTTTTCTTTTGTTTTTGGTTTTGGTTTGTTCAGAAGGCATTTATTACAATTTTTAACGAATCTGGCTATATCGCGAGTCATGTTTTTCCAGAAAAATTTTGTTCTGAGCTTCGCGTAAAGTTTTTTCATACCAGAATGTCCTCCTGCAAATGGCTCTTCATGGTAAATTTTCATTAATTTTTGCTTTTTGTCTTCGTCTGTTATTGTCTCTATCGGATCTGTTAAAATGATTTCTAATGATTGTAAAATTTTATTTCCGCAATCTTTTAAATTTGTAATAGTATAATGATTAAAAAATATATCATCTTTTGGCCATTCTATCTGAGAAATTTTGAGTTTGCTGGCTCCTATCTCTAGCCTCGAAAGTAATTCCTCTAATGGCATTATTTCGTTAGCAATCTCAAAACTAATCAACTCGAGTTTCTTATGTGTAATATGTGCGCAAATTTTCAAACTTGTTAATTTCTTATTTTCGTTGTATATAATTTCTAATCTAATTAGCGGTATTTTCTTTGAAAAGTTAAAAGAGAATTTATCATAAATCTTTAAATTTTGGAAATTTTTTGTTTGTTCTTTTTCCTTACTATTTTCCGTTATTTTACTATTTGTATGTTTTGTTATAGAGCGTGTTTGGACTGCTAGGATTCGTTTATTTCATTCCCTGATTTCGTCAATCGTAATTCTTGACAACGCGTCTGCGCCTACATTCGTTTTACCCTTTATATAAACAATAGTGAAATTATACTCCGCTAATTCTAACCTTATTCGTGCTAGTTTCGATGATGGATCTTTCATGTTAAAAAGGTACACCACTGGTCGGTGATCTGATTTTACTACAAAATTGGTGCCGTATACATAAGGTCGAAATTGCTTTATAGCGAAATAAATGGCTAATAGCTCAAGTTAAATTATTGGCTTTTTCTGTTCGGATTTACTGAATGATTTAGAAGCAAAACAAATTGGCAAATCGCATCCTTCGTGCTCTTGACTCAAAATAGCGCCACAGCCTGTAACTGAGGCATCTACCGTGATAATGAATTGTTTTGTAAAATCAGGATATTGTAATAATTTTGGCGAAAGTAATGCTTCCTTTAACGACTGAAATGCCTGTTCACAATCATTATTCCAAATAAATTCTACTCTTTTTCTATTTAGTTTATTAAGTGGTGCTGCCAGCGACGCGAAATTGGGAATAAATCTACGATAGTTATTGGCGAATGCAACAAAACGTCGTACTGCTTCCTTATCTATTGGTCTTGTATATTTTTTAATCGCGTTTATTTTTGTGTCATCTGGCAGTAAACCCTTGGCAGAACATTTATGGCCTAAGAAAGTAACCTCTGGTCTCAGAAAATTGCATTTGTTTGGATTTAATTTTAAATTGAAAGACCTACATGTGTTGAAAACTTGAGAAAGATTTTTAATATGGTGGGCTTCGCTACACCCAATAACAATAATATCGTCGACGTATAAAAATGCAACATTGGATGGGATACCTGAAAAAGCTATTGTCATCATTCGCGAGAATGAATTCGGAGCGACATTCAATCCGAATGGAAGAACTTTCCATCTGAATGCCCCGTGGTCTGTACTAAATGATGTTATATCACGCGTCAGGATGTAATGGAATTTGGTGAAAACCAGAGAAAAGATCGAGCGTGGAAAAATATTTCGCTCGTCCTAAGTTATCTAAAATATCGTCGACTCTTGCGAGTGGGAATTTGTCTGCGATAAGTTTTTTGTTGACGCCGCGAAAATCTACACACATGCGGTATGCTTTTCGAACATTGGTATCTTTCTTTGGAACTAAGATTAAAGGACTGTTATAATTGGAATAGCTGGGTTCTATCAGATCGTTATCTAATAATTTATTTACTTGACGGTTTATTTCCTCACGCTGTGAATATGGTAGACGATAGTTTTCACATATACTGGCTCATTGTCGGTAACACGTAATTGTTGCTCATAAAAATTATTTAATGTCATTTTGTCATTGTCGAGTGCGAATATGTCAGCATATTGTATGCAAAGGTCTAAAAGTTCACATGGAGCATTTTTGGGAAATTGATTTTTTAGAATTGAACTGAGCTCATTAATTCGTTTCTCGTTTGATGATTTAGATTTATTGATTACATAGACGTGATAATTCGATAACTTTTCTGTCCGAATAGAATTTTTATTTATGAATTGTATGTCATCTGTGGTATTGATTAATTTGATGACTGGGTTATCAGAATTTGTAATGCATCTTGCTGTAAATACTTTTGTATTTCTTGAGATTCAACGAAAAGTGGGATTGTTGAGTGACCTAAGTCAAAAATTCAAAAAACTTCACACCTTGGTGGTATAATACACATATCGCTTTCTGTTCCGTGCAGGATTGGCATATTGACTCTTTCATTTTTTGCCCAGAATGAGATGCTATTATTTGAATAATTTATAATGCATTTGTTATATTTGAGAAAATCTTTACCCAGTATACCATCTGATGGGATATTAAAATCATCATTTACCACATGAAAATTATGTCCGATGGGAATATTTGAGAAATGTAAGTCTGTGTTTATTTTACCTAAACTCGAAACAGTGTTTGATGTCACGCCAGTGATATTAACTATATCGTCTGTATTGATGGGAATATTCTTATTGAGCCTTGAAACTTTAATCAGAGAAATATCAGCCTGTGTATCTAGTAAAAATATGCATAATTTGTTAGATCCGGTTATATAAATTTCGACAAAGTCCGAGTAATTTAAATTCAGACAAAAAATATTTTTCGCATTTAATCGCTTATCTCTTCGTCGTCCCTCAGTGTTCGCTGCTGAGGGGCTTCGGAGTTTAAAGCGCGAACATTTGTGTTGTTTGGCGTATTTGAACTTCCGCTGTTGTTGTTGGTTCTATTTCCCGAGCTATTTTGATTGTTGTTATTACGCGAATTGTTATTACCCCTATTGTCGTTATTTTGCCGATAATTGTTGTTTTGTCTATTTTGATTGTTGTTGTTATACCTACTGGTATTATTGTTGTACCTATTAAAGTTGTTATTGTTGTTGTTGAACCTATTATAGTTACTGTTGTATCTATTGAAATTACTATTGTTGTATCTATTGAAGTTGTTGTTATTGTTATTACGGAAATTGCTGTGATTGGGAAATCTTGAGCGAAAAGCTAAAACTTGTTTTTCTGTCGCCTGATTATTCTGTTCTACGATCATCTTTGCTACTACATCTTTTGCATCAGTGAAGGAAGTCGATACCAAAATTGCTTTCACCAAGTCAGAGCGCGTATTTAATCTGCAAACATTTACAGATTGCTCGACTGCCATTTCGTGCGCTTTAGCCTTCAACATGCCTTCAACATGCCTTCAATTATTAGAGATCGTTCTAAAGCATCAGCTAGTTCTTCTACACGTTTGGCAAAATCTGTTAAGTTATTATTGGAAACTCTTAGTGCAGCTATTTTCCCTGCAACTACCTTGGAATTGTCTGGCTTAATACGAATTCTCAGAGCGTCTTTAATATCTTGTATTGACGTCACATTAGTTGGAATTGCCTCCCGTGCTTTTCATTCAAGTTTCGATTTGACAAAAGATATAAGAGTTGTCTCAAGGTTGCTTCTGCTAGACCTTCTATTAATTCAATTTTGTCTAGGAAGGAATCTAACGCTAATGGATCGCCAGCGTAATTTTCTCTTATAATCGTAGCGCAATAACTGATAAAAGACTTCTTTTGTTCGACTGTAGCCATATCGGAAAAGTTAATAAATGGTTCTGCAAAATTCGATGAAATGTTCTGTAAATTGTTGGGTGAGCTAGTGGCTTTTAATAGATCGTCTGAAAAAGCTATTGCATCTTTAAAATCGTCTTCAGATTCGGAATTCTCTATATTGAAATCTTCTATGAGAGCCAGAGGATCTGACGAAATTTCTAATTTGATGTCTAATTTTTCGAAACACTCTTAATTTCTCCTTGTTACGTGCGATTCTCGATAGTACTTCTGAAAGATTTTCAACTTGACTTTTCTTAACGTGTATCAAAATAGCATTAAAAGTATTTATTAAATCTTCTTTATATTCTTTAAGCTTTGACTCCTTTGTTGTTAATTTACGATTTTGTAATATGCGCTTAGTAGCTTTTTTAAAATTCTCTTGGTTTTGCTTAAAAACCTCGATAAAGTCTGTCATAACACGATAATGTTAAAAAAAACACAAGTCGCAATTGACAAAAGAACCAGTCAAATCTTCAAAAGCACGTAACACGATAATTGTAAAAAAATTTGAAAGCCGTTTCTAGTTCACCACATCTATTGAGAATTCTTGAAAATGTTGACTATTTGTATGATTTGCCAAAATATTGAATTTGAATTGATATTATGCTGCTATTGTTGTTGAAACTTGTTGAAATTTTGAATGATTTGCCGAAAATGTTGAATTGTAATGATAAATTTAGAAAAAAAATTGTTTACCTATTGTGGTTCCAGTCCGAAATTGTATGTGAAATGTTTTTCCAAAATATTTAAAAAGTATGCTTAATAATTCCGATGTCCAAAAGTTGCTGACTGAAAATTATGTAGAAATGTTAGTAACATGCATGACATGTTAGTAAGCAAAAGGAGCAACTGGGTATAGGATGACCATTGGGTTGTTTCCATGTACAACAAAAGACTAGTTATTTTCATAAATTGTAATTTTAATATTTGTTCAGAAAAATGTAAGCACAAATTTGATTTTACGATAATTATAAATATTCTGTTAAGAAATATCTAAATGAATGCATTTTACATATACCAGGCTTATGTGGAGAGATATGTACACATACATACATATGTGTATTAGGGTGGCTCTACAATTTGCAAAACGAAATTTAGAAAAAGCTCAAAGTGGCTGAAAATTTTAATTTGAATTGCTGGTATTAAATGAAGATAAATTTACGTACATATGTATGTGTCGATAGATTTAAAATATTGTTTTTGAAGAATTTGGTACTAATATACAATTTATATATGCAAGAATTAATATCGGAAAAATTGGACAAAATATTAAGTGGTAAGAAAAGCAGGTTGAAATATGAAATGGCAGGTATTAGTATGACGGACGCACCGTTTTAAAGCAAAAATATATTTATGTGTACTGGTATACATAAGTAACGGACGCACCGTTTTATAGCAAACAAATCATTGTTGTTTACCGTGACGGCCGCACCGTTGCACTACAAAAAAGAATTAAAGTTTACGTGACGGCCGCACCGTTGCACAAGCAAAAAGATTTTTTTTTGTGATATTAAATTTGTCATTTTATAGTTTTCAAAAATATATGTTACTAGCTGACCCGCCAGACGTTGTTCTGCCTAAACTCTATTCCTATAAAGCCTAAAGGAAAAGTCCTAGATTACCGTGTTGCCGTATCCCTAGTCCCTATCCCTATCCCTATCCCTGTCCCTATCCCTATTCCTATCCCTATCCTTATACCTATCCCTATCCCTATTCTTATTCCTATCGCTAACAATATCCCAATCCCTATTCCTATTCCTATTCTTATTCCTATCCCTATCCCTATCCCTAATCCTTAATACCTAATCCCTAATCCCTAATCCCCAATCCGTAATCCCTAATCCCTAATCCCTAATCCTGAATCCCTAATCCCTTATCGTTAAACCCTATCCATATACCTATCCCTATCCCTACCCCTATCCCTATCCCTATCCCTATCCCTATGCCTACCCTTATCCCTATCCTTATCCCTATCCATATACCTATCTCTATCCCTATCCCTATCCCTATCCCTATCCCTATCCCTATCCCTATCCCTATCCCTATCCCTGTCCCTGTCCCTGTCCCTATCCCTATCCCTTATCCCTATCCCTTATCCCTTATCCCTTATCCCTAATCCCTAATCCCAAATCCCTAATCCCTAATCCCTAATCCCTAATCCGTAATCCCTAATCCCTTATCGTTAATCCCTATCCATATACCTACCCCTACCCCTATCCCTCTCCCTATCCCTATCCCTATCCCTATCCCTATCCCTATCCCTATCCCTATCCTAGAGCTGTCAAACTATCGACGATACTATCGATAGTATCGATAGTCTAGTCACTTTAAATAACTATCGATAGTTTTACTACTATCGCGACTATCGTATATACTCTTTCCCAGCGCATTTGACATTTACCCATTTCCACATTAATTCTCAAAGCACAATTTTTTATTGAGAACACATTGCCGTATAAGAAACCAAAAATTTCCGAAGTGTTGAATCAAATACAGAGAGCAAAAAAACCGATGTAATCCTGAAGAAGAGCCAGTACTTGGAGCAAGTTAACTCTGCACCAAACACAAACCCACCTGCAAACAATTTTTTTTTGTATCACGGCATCATCTGTACTCGCTGGTTATAATAGCCGTAACGCAACGGATGCAGCTGTGACTTTAATATCTATTGTATGTGAAAGGCATGTGATTGATTACAATGAACGGTAGAAAGCGGCGAGAACCGTAAGCATCTGTTGATTTTAGATTTCTTCCGTATTCTTACGGCAATTTGACAGTTCTCTTTGCTGTGACAAAACAGAATACCGTTAGCAAAAATTTTTTTTAAACATTTTATAAAATAAATATGAGCGAATTCGAGGAAAGACTTAATAACGGCGTGTGTCGTCATGAAATCACCAACAAATTGAAAGTTTCCTTGTTGGGGTAAGTGGAAAGTTTCCTGTTTTAAATTGGTAAACAAAGTACAATATTTACAGCTGTGGCAAATGTCAAAGACGGCAGTTAACGCACTATTATAACTGCCTTATGTTTGTCACCGTTCTCTATCGGTACGGCTTCCGTCCCGTTCCGCTATTATAACCAGCGCAGTAGAGTCTGAACGCATGTTCAGTAAAGCTGGTTTAATTGTAAGTGATAGGCGGTCGAGTTTAAAACCAAAAAAAGTCGATGTGTTATTATTCTTACAAAAAAATTTTTATGAATTGGAAAATCAGTTGGTATTTTTAAAAGTAAGGCAGCGAAAATTAATGGATTTGAAAAAAACATATAAAATGGGTCGATACTATCGATAGTATCGATAGTCACCCTTAGGACTATCGTAAAACATCGATGGTCGTGACTATCGATAGTTTGACAGCTCTACCCTATCCCTATCCCTATCCCTATCCCTATCCCTATCCCTATCCCTATCCCTATCCCTATCCCTATCCCTATCCCTATCCCTATCCCTATCTCTATCCCTATCCCTATCCCTATCCCTATCCCTTTCCCTATCCCTATCCCTATCCCTATCCCTATCCCTATCCCTATCCCTATCCCTATCCCTATCCCTATCCCTATCCCTATCCCTATCCCTATCCCTATCCCTATCCCTATCCCTATCCCTATCCCTATCCCTATCCCTGTCCCTATCCCTATCCCTATCCCTTATCCCTATCCCTTATCCCTTATCCCTAATCCCTAATCCCAAATCCCTAATCCCTAATCCCTAATCCCTAATCCCTAATCCCTAATCCGTAATCCCTAATCCCTAATCCCTAATCCCTAATCCCTAATCCCTAATCCCTAATCCCTAATCCCTAATCCGTAATCCCTAATCCCTAATCCCTTATCGTTAATCCCTATCCATATACCTATCCCTACCCCTATCCCTATCCCTATCCCTATCCCTATCCCTATCCCTATCCCTATCCCTATCCCTATCCCTATCCCTATCCCTATCCCTATCCCTATCCCTATCCCTATCCCTATCCCTATCCCTATCCCTATCCCTATCCCTATCCCTATCCCTATCCCTATCCCTATCCCTATCCCTATTCCTATCCCTATCCCTATCCCTATCCCTATCCCTATCCCTATCCCTATCCCTATCCCTATCCCTATCCCTATCCCTATCCCTTTCCCTATCCCTATCCCTATCCCTATCCCTATCCCTATCCCTATCCCTATCCCTATCCCTATCCCTATCCCTATCCCTATCCCTATCCCTATCCCTATCCCTATCCCTATCCCTATCCCTATCCCTAATCCCTAATCCCTAATCCCTAATCCCTAATCCCTAATCCCAAATCCCAAATCCCTAATCCCTAATCCCTTATCCCTAATCCCTAATCCCTAATCCCTTATCGTTAATCCCTATCCATATACCTATCCCTATCCCTATCCCTATCCCTATCCCTATCCCTATCCCTATGCCTATGGCTATCCCTCTCCCTATCCCTATCCCTATCCCTAACCCTATCCCTATCCATATCTCTAGCCCCATTCTTATGCCTATTCTATCCCTCCAGACTTTCTAGGGTCACCCCTGGTCCACATTTTGGTCGATATCTCGGAAAACGGGTCGCATAGGGTCTTGAAAATCACCTCTTTTTTAAATACTCACCAACACCTTTTATTTGATAACCATTTTGTAGAAAAAACGTTGGAGTCACACCTGGTTCATATTTCAGGAAATACCTCGAATACGGGGTCTTATATGGGACCAATAACTACACCATGTTCAAGCACTCATCAACACCTTTCATTTGATACCCATATCATACGAACCCGTTATAGGGTTACCCTGGTCCACATTTTGTGGAATATCTCCAAAACCTTCCCGGATTCTTATACTTTTTTTGGCCATAAACCATGTCGGGCTCAATCGAAAACTACGTGCAAAAATTTCATTTAATTCAGTCCAGCCGTTCTGGAGTTAAATCATCAGGGAGGAAAATGCGAGATATTTATATAATAGATTAATTTTCTACAAAATTGCACGTATCTATGCATATGCATGTCCACATACGACAAACAAAAAGTATGTGCTCCTCAGTTCGGCAAGACTATATTTTTATACACATATGGCTTGTGAAATTTTTTGTGCTTCAAATTTCGCCGACACTATGTACATATTTACATGCATATACATATATACATACAAAATGTATTTGATCCAATATTTTGTAGAAAGTTTTAATTTAATATAAATATGTATGTATTATATATAGCAAAAAATTTAATTTAAGCAATTTATATGTATGTATTAATTCCAATTCAATATACGGATGCACCGTAGCAAAATGTTATAAATATGTACCTATGTATGTATCGATCAAAACGTTATTATATTAACGAACTTTACATTAATAGTACAGCCTCACTTCAATTATATATGTACATACGCCTATTCCAAAATACGTACATATATACATAAATATTACCACCACCTGTTGTTTGATTCTGCTAGCTTCTGCTACCGGTCACACTCCCATTGTTGTTGCTATTTTATATATACGGTTTTTGGTGTTGTTTTTTCACTGCTAATCTCTGCTACCGGTCCGCTTACCCAAATTGTATGTATTTGCAATGTTGTTTTATCGGTTGCTTTTGTCTCAGAGCTTTGGTGGATTGCTATGTTGTTCTTGTTGTCTCAGAGCTTTGGTGGCTTGCTATGTTGGTCTTGTTGGTTTCGGTATATTGGCATATAGTTTGTGCTTTGCCTGTTGTTATTTCTGTATGTATATATGACTCCAGTTTTAATATGCGTGGATATACATATGTCGAAATGCCGTATATGTATAATGCCGTTGATTTATATGTACAATGTCGTTAATTTATATGTATGTGCCATAAAAATTCCATGGCATCCTGTGGCTTGGCATAACGGGACAATTTCATCAAAACGGTCTGTGATTTCGTGGCGTGAGCCAACTGTACAGTTTCGTACTGTTTTATTGAAAAAAATTTTACAGTTTTGTATCGGTACATACCATGGCGTGTTGATTAATATTTAATGATGATTAAAATTTTTTTGGAGATTTTTTTCGTTTTAAACTTTTTTTTTCATTTTTACGATTTTTAATTTTTTTTTTGGGGAAATTTTTGTGATTTTATATATTTTTTTGTTGGGTTTTTGAATTTTTTTTGTTTTTTTTTTGGATTTTTTGTTTTTTGAGAAAAATTAATTAGACTTCATTTTCATGTCTTAAATTTGGTTATTTTATTTTGATTAAATTAATTTAAATTAATTTTGAATCGTTTTTTGTTCCATCGTGTACTTCTTACGCCACTTCAGGTGGATTCTACCACCGGCGCAGGCGGCTTTTACCAGCACGGTCGCCATATAACGTGCCGTTCCTATTGGGCACGTTTGCATACTCACACACACACACAAGATCAACTTTTTATTTGTCCTCGTTTCAATTAAACAAAATCTATTTATTTCTTTTTTTGTAATTTTGTCCAACAATATTATTTATTAAAAAGTTTATGTTCACAGTAAAAAAGATAGTTCATTTAATGTTTTTATTTGTCTATTTCAACTTCTATTTTACGTTACACTTCGACTTAATTTCTTTTTTTATTTCACAAACCGGTCCGTTCAACAAGCAAAACTAGAATGGCGTGATGGCGGCGCACGGCTTGCCATCCAGGCCGTATTCGCCCGCTGCACTTATGTACTCGTTGCTTTTAGCTTGAGCTTTTGAGTACATAAGTGCAGGGTTGTATTTTGGGTATGTTTCTATACCATTACAATGGTGTATTAGTATTGGAAAAAGCGCCGCAGGCGAATCAAATGAGTAATCCCAAAAATAAGACATGTGACACAGAAGACATTGATGTATCTGAAATGGATTGTTCTGACTATGAAGAAACGGCGGACAATTTTTGCGAGAGTCAAGCATGTTGTTGTGTGTTATTTGTTTTACCAAGCCACGCGATGTTCTCTTAAGCCCATGCAATCACTTTAAATTATGTGCGGATTGCTTTGGAGAGCACAGTAAGGTTGCAATCGTAAATGGCAATAGAAATCTTTTGTGCCCGGTTTGTCGTCTAATTGTTGAAAACTCTATATGAGTATTTGTTTAGATTGTGGTCTGAAAGTGCCAATATGTATGTAGTGAAGTTTTGTTTATTTTGATAGCGTATTTAAATATTTACTTACTTAGAGACCTTGAAAATTGTTACTAATAAATGATTATAGAAATTTACTGAAGCTTTGTTTATTTTGATTGAGTATTTTAATATTTAGAAGGGGATTTAAAAAAATTGAAAGAATCGAAGAATTGGAATTAAAAATCGCGCGATTTTTAATTCCAATTTTTCGCCAGCGGCGCTTTTTCCAATAATAATACACCATATTTTAAAAAAAAACGAAAAATTGGAATTAAAAATCGCGCGATTTTTTATTCCAATTTTTCGCCTGTGGCGCTTTTTCCAATAATAATACACCATATTTAAAAAAAAAAAAAGAAAAATTGGAATTAAAAATCGCGCGATAAATAAAGCCCGTGGATCAAACGAAATAACGCCCGCGGGAATTATTTCTTTTTCAAGAAAGGAAAAAGCGCCCGTGGGTGTTATTTCCTTTTTCGGAAATAACGCCCGCGGGCGTTATTTCACTGCACCGATAAATATATATCTGCGGGGCATTTTCCAATAATAATCCACCATATTAAAAAAAAAAAAACGAAAAATTGGAATTAAAAATCGCGCGATTTTTTATTCCAATTTTTCGCCTGCTGCGCTCTTTCCAATAATAATACACCATATTTAAAAAAAAAAGAAAAATTGTAATTAAAAATCTAATACACCAAAAAACTAATACACCATATTTAACCCTAGAACCATAATGTACGTAAATTTTACGTATATAGAATTTTCAAATTGTGATTGCACAAGTATAACATACTGTAACGGTACCTAACTCCGGCAGTGCTTGCAGCATGTATTTTTACGTATACACGAATATAAAAGTACAACAAATGTTGTCATTTGAAGGTGTGAGAGCGATTGGCGCAAATCCCTATACGTAAAATTTACGTATAGTTAGTAATAAGCGAAAAAATCGTGTACGTAAAATTTACGTTTAGTTAGTAATAAGCGAAAAAATAGGATATGGTATTTAATATGAAAGTGTAATATTCTCATGTAATTTTTGAATAACGCGACAGTATATTATATTATTATTGCTCAGAAACGATCCGGGGTCATCCGGGTCCACATTTTGACCCATATCTGGGGACCCGACCTAGGAATCATAATGAGTACAGCTCCATGTAAAAGCCCTGCTCAAAGCCTTTCTTTTTATATCAATATTGCTCAAAAAAATTCCGGGGTCATCCGGGTCCACGTTTTGACCTATATCTCTGGACCTGGAACAAAAATTAGTAAAACAATAAAAAAAAAATTGCAAGAAATTAAAAATTTTTTGACCAGCTATCGCTCAGCGAGGTTTTGTTCAACCGCTACAAGTTGTATGTCATTGGAAGCGTATTTTAATTTCCTTTCGAACGAGGTACTGCTTGTGGTTATCGCACTTGTAACTTTAGCTAAAAATACTTTTGAATAAAGTGATACCCAGAAAAACACAAAATTACGCATCATCATATGTATAACCATAAAAAAATAAAAAAAAAAGTTTGAGATCAGGTATTTCTTGATATTTTATTCAAATTAACCATTTGTAAAGTAGTGTAATCAACTTTGGCTGCAAAATGAAGAACAATGAGAGTTGTATTAGGCGGATTCTAATCACTACGTAAAATTTACGTACATTAGTAATAACGTAGTATGAAATATCGTTATGGTTCTAGGGTTAAAAAAAACCATCTGCGGGGTTAATTGCGCTTTCGAAAGGGAAATGAAGCCCACATCGCCGAATAGGGCGCGCGGGCGATCTTTCCCTTTCTGAATGGAAATAAAACCCACGGGTTTAATTGCGTTTTATTCGCAGGCGTTATTTCTTTTTTAAAAAGGAAATAATGCCCGCGGGCGTTATATCCACGGGCATTATTTCACTGCACCCATTAATACCATAGTTGGTTCTTGAGAAGCCAATATTAAAAAATTCATAATGGCGCAAAGATCTAGAGGGAACATTAATCAGAAATTTTTCCAAGAGCAACGGGCAATCAATAGAGCCAGATAGGATGTTGATAATAAAATAACACGATAGAAAAGATCTCCTACCTTCAAGAGTATCCAGATTAATAAGAAGGAAACGAGAGTGATAGGAAGGCATAGGCAGAGAGAAATTTAAATGACGGAGGGCAAAACGAAGAAACATTTTTTGCACCCGTTCAATGCGATTAGATGCAGTTATACTAAACGGCCTCCAAATATAAGCAGCATACTCTAATCTCGAGCGAACATATGCAGAATACAAAACTTTGTGTGTATGCGGATTTTTCAACATCGAACTATTACGCCGAATGAATTCAAGCATCGCGTATGACCGGGAGATGATATAATCCACGTGACTGTTGAAAGATAACGTAGGGTCAAGAACAACACCAAAGTCCTTAATTTCAGAAACAGATTGCAAGAAAGAGCCAGCAATATGATATGTGGTTTGCAAGGTATTTCTATGCCTGGCATAAGTCACATGAAAACATTTACTTACATTAAGCGGCAACCGATTCCTATGGCACCAATCATGAACCCGATTTAGATCAGCCTGCAATGCATCTGCATCATTTAAGTTTGTAACCGTTGCAAAAATTTTAAGGTCATCAGCGTATGAGAGAGAATTTGCATATTTAAAACAAGAAAAAATATCGTTTATAAAAATAATGTAGATGGTGTCTACTTGAGATTTTTTGTGAAAGGCTAGCATGCAGTAGTCGGAGAAGAGAGCCAGATTGGTAACTGTAGAACGATTGGATACAAAACCATTGGATCGTAAACCATACGGTATTATAAAGTGGCCTAATAAAATCATTTTAAGCGATATCTCTGTCGAATATAAAGATATATCATTGAAATTTTATGGTAGGAGTCCGACGTCGGACATAAAACGAAAAGCAAAAAAGTTTTGGAAAATGGGCGTGGCACCGCCTCTTTTTAGAAGCAGGAATATACGAGATTTCTGAGCCCATAACTCGACAAAGAATTGAGATATTATGACGAAACTTGGTGTGTACACTATTATTACTTGTGGTAATACATGTTCAAAATTTTAGCGAAATCGGTTGACGACCACGCCCACTTTTATATATGGGTATTATAAAGTGACCTAATAAAAACATTTTAAGCGATATCTTTGTCAAATATAGAGATAATTCATAGAAATTTTGTGGCATGAGTTCCACAATAGACCGGAAACAAAAAATATAAAAATTTTGCAAGATGGGCGTGACACCTCCTCTTTATAGACAAAGGAATCTACGAGATTTCGGAGCCCATAACTCGACAAATAATTGAGATATTATGACGAAACTTGGGTTATACACTTTTATAACGTGAGCTAATAGACACGCAAAAATTTATTCAAATCGGTTTATGACCACGCCTACTTTTTAATAAAGATATTTCTGGAACACACTTTGGGAATTTGTAACTAACATACATCTTTGTAACTAGAAGTCATAAAGGAATGAAATTTTGCACAAAGAATAATATTCATACGCTTAGTTGGATGACTGATAAACATTTTGAAAATGGGCGTGGCTACGCCCACTTTATGCAGCACTCGCTTTATATAAATTACACCGTGTTTCCATCAAACGCAAACAAACAAAGCATGCAGCTGATTATCTAATGTTCGATTCCACACGAACTTAGGCTTCCTTACATGTTCTGTATCATATTCTTTGCGTTCATTACATCGTTTTCTCACAATTATCTATTGGAAATACTTTCTCTATGTACGCACCTAATCACCATAGCGGTGAAAAATAAATCATTCGATCGTTCGTTCTAGCATAAAGCGTATGCCAAAATTATTGCGGAATTTTTTGTGCATTTTAATAACGGAGCAAGGCGGTAGGCAAAAACGCTTGTCTTCCCCGAATATTGGTGACCCCGACGTGATGCTCTAGGTATCACGTACATGCATAAATAGTATTGGATTACTCCGTTATTGTAAGTCAAATTAGTAAGCGGCCCGCCTGATCGAATTTTCGGTGTGTGATTTTACATTGCACGTGGTGTGTGAAAATTTTATATCGTTTCGTCTTGCACACGCAATGACAAAGGGAGCTAAAAGACGTGAATCCGCAAGGAACCAAAATGCAAACCAAACTTTTCTCAAACGGAAAAGCCTTTGGTTTCTTAAGCAAATAAACCAATTAAAAGGCAAAATTGATGAAGGTAGTTTACTTGTGGCTGACGACTCATGCTTGGCCATAAGTTTGGAGCAATTAGATAGGCTGCAGGGACAGTTCGAAGACATACAATAGCAGCAAGAAGAGGAGGATGCCAACGAAATTGATGGCGATGCGCGTATGGAATTTCTCGAATCATTTGTGGGTGTGAAATCTGCACTTTCCAAGGTTATCAACTCGTGTTCGGCAACATTCGCACCATCCTCCACACGTCAACAATGGACGGACATGCAGCGCCAACTATCACAGTAGTCCCGAAATTCCGATTGCCAACGCTGCAATTCCCCCATTTAGCGGCGTTCCCACTGAATGGCCAGACTTTTGGGCCATGTTTAGTGTGGTCGTGGACAAAGAGCCAAACCTAACAAGCGTGAAGAAGTTTCAACATTTAAGGTCATGCGTAAGTGGTATTGCCTTGGACGCGATTAGGTCCTTGGAAATAAGCACGGAAAATTACGAAAAGGCGGTAACACTATTAAAACGTAGATTTGATAATAAGAGAGCTCAATTTCAGGCACACATGAAAGAAATGTTTAATTTGAAAATGTTGACGGAAGGTTCTGCGAATGACCTGCGGGAGCTGAGTGACAAAATTGGTTGCCACCTACGAGTATTACAAACGATCGCCACAAATGATGAGCTGCTGAACGGACTACTTATATACTTCGTCACAAGCAAGGCAGATGTCGAGACACAATCAAAGTGGTAAGAACAAGCACCAAGTCATAAACTTCCCTCGTGGGACATGGTGGCTCAATTTATCGAAAGAAGAGTACGTATATTAGAGAGTGTCGATTCATCTACATCAGCCGTAGGTAAACAGGTGGTTAATAAAAGGAATTATAACCGTAAGCAAGCATTAGTAATGGCCAACGCTATAAAGGCGTGTGTATTTTTTAACGCCACAGATCACACGATTACTACATGGCTTTTGTTTTTAAATTTAACGCCCTCACTGCGTTTCAAAGATGAAAAAACAATAACAATCGTACATAAACTGTCTAAAAAAAGGGCATATAGTTTAAAACTGCAAATCAAGCAGCTGTAAAACCTGCTCAAGCAAACATAATACCTTGCTTTATTTATCGCACACCACTCAAGCTTCTTCTGAGGCTCCGTCTGTCTTAGTCGATTCCAAAGCGTCCCTGGTTGCCGACTACAAGTAGGTTTCTTCTCTTGGACCTAAAGGTCTCGTTATGCTAGCCACCGCTGTAGTAATGATAAAGAATCGGCAGGGAAACTTTGTCTCTTGGGGTATCGGAACATCCGACATTTTATCTAGAGATTGCGTAACCATATGTATTCAGTCCACTGATGGGTGTTATAAGACATCGATCTCAGCTGTTATTGTGCCGACTATCACCACAAACCATCCTGAAGTAAATCTCGCTGCTCTTGACTGGAAGATTCCGGCAAATATTCCCCTAGCAGATCCCTCATTTTTTTGTCCACGGAAGATTGATCTTTTAATAGGCGTAAGCTTGTTCTTTGAGTTGCTAAGCGTAGGACAAATTTTTTTGAACCGAACTTACCGATATTGCAGAAGACGAGATTAGGATGGATCGTTGCATACAGTGTCAATCATGCTTCCGCAAGAGCGCACATATGTAGGTAGATTTTCAAGTTTTATGCGGCCAAAATTGAATTTTGTGAAGTTTTTACAATTACAGAAACAACATACCCACATATTGGAAATAGACTGGGGAACAATAATTCATCGCTTTTTTCCCGACCCCATACTCTGCACTTGCTCCCAGATGGTCGAAACTTAGCGTATCTAAAGTTAATATTTTAATTTTTTTTACATATTTTTAAGTGCTAGTTTCAACGTGAATATTTAAAGCATTTCATTTAAGTTACCGTGATGGATCAAGTAATTACACTATTCGACACCAAAAATCACCAAGAATAAAATAATACTTTTCTAAAGCGAAATTTTACGCTGATTCCGAATATCATCTCCATTTTTTTGTGGCAGACCCAGTTTTTGAGATATTGGTAAAAAAGTGGAAAAGGCCTTATATGCAAGACATTGCATTACATAAGTGCATCAAAAAGTTTTATTAGACATCGTGGCGATTTAGCATCTAGGAGGTGTTGGTAGAGGGAGCTCCAACGAACATTTTTTGCCTTCTCACTCCAAAATTGGTTAAGTAGTTTGGTCACAATGGCAAAAATAATGAAAAAAATTTGAAAAAAAATGGAATTTTTTAAAATAAATTTCAGATTTAACTGTCCTAAAATGGGAAAAATTTTATCGGGGACAAAAAGTTAGCCCTCCTATCCTATAGAGTAATTATCGGCACGGCCTGGTATAATACGTGAGTTTCATGCGAGCGCAATAATTAAAACCGAACAAAGTGCTTAGTATCATTCGGTTTGCCATTCTAGTAGGTAGAGCTGTCAAACTATCGATAGTCACGACCATCGATGTTTTACGATAGTCCTAAGGGTGACTATCGATAGTATCGACCCATTTTATATGTTTTTTTCAAATCCATTTATTTTTCGCTGCCTTACTTTTAAAAATACCAACTGATTTTCCAATTCATAAAAATTTTTTTGTAAGAATAATAACACATCGACTTTTTTTGGTTTTAAACTCGACCGCCTATCACTTACAATTAAACCAGCTTTACTGAACATGCGTTCAGACTCTACTGCGCTGGTTATAATAGCGGAACGGGACGGAAGCCGTACCGATAGAGAACGGTGACAAACATAAGGCAGTTATAATAGTGCGTTAACTGCCGTCTTTGACATTTGCCACAGCTGCAAATATTGTACTTTGTTTACCAATTTAAAACAGGAAACTTTCCACTTACCCCAACAAGGAAACTTTCAATTTGTTGGTGATTTCATGACGACACACGCCGTTATTAAGTCTTTCCTCGAATTCGCTCATATTTATTTTATAAAATGTTTAAAAAAAATTTTTGCTAACGGTATTCTGTTTTGTCACAGCAAAGAGAACTGTCAAATTGCCGTAAGAATACGGAAGAAATCTAAAATCAACAGATGCTTACGGTTCTCGCTGCTTTCTACCGTTCATTGTAATCAATCACATGCCTTTCACATACAATAGATATTAAAGTCACAGCTGCATCCGTTGCGTTACGGCTATTATAACCAGCGAGTACAGATGATGCCGTGATACAAAAAAAAATTGTTTGCAGGTGGGTTTGTGTTTGGTGCAGAGTTAACTTGCTCCAAGTACTGGCTCTTCTTCAGGATTACATCGGTTTTTTTGCTCTCTGTATTTGATTCAACACTTCGGAAATTTTTGGTTTCTTATACGGCAATGTGTTCTCAATAAAAAATTGTGCTTTGAGAATTAATGTGGAAATGGGTAAATGTCAAATGCGCTGGGAAAGAGTATATACGATAGTCGCGATAGTAGTAAAACTATCGATAGTTATTTAAAGTGACTAGACTATCGATACTATCGATAGTATCGTCGATAGTTTGACAGCTCTACTAGTAGGTCGATGGCGGATCAAGCAATGCGTGTACGTTTCCTACATACGTATATATGTTTGTTTGTAGGTATGTAAACACATATGCGTGTTTTCATACGTACGCCCGCACATCATTGGACAAACGTCTGTTGTCAACAACAATCTTACATCAACTGATCGAATGCTAGCGGCTGCCGACATTGCCCGACAACGCTCTCCCACTAATACACATGCAACTAATAATTTCTTTGCATGTATTGGAATGCCGATAACTGCTATAGAGAATTTAATTGTGAACATTTTAAGACTAATTGCGCAATAATCGGATGTATAATTTTTTATTTTTATTGGAAGTCCTTTACCAAAAATTTTCCGGAAGAGTAAAATTTCAACAGCAAAATTGGGTTTATTCATAAAACTTTCTTAAGGAGTAATACTCAAGATTATGTCATTCCATTTATTACGTGTTTTGGAGTTCAAAATATCTCTCAGAACAGCGATTAATAGGAAAAAAATTAATTGAATAAAAAGATATCTGTATTTTACGATTTTGAAGAGAGGATAAATAATGAGCGATGTGAGTAAGTACTTTTGACTACTATTTTATGATTTTCTGTATTTGTTACACGTGTGATTGTCCAAAAAATAGTCCCCCATCATATCCTCGTACCAAGACCCTTGATATCGCCATTCAAAAACTATTAAATGCTGATGAAATCTCTCACCATGTTCATCACTTTTAGCACCTAAGTTTGTAGGGAATTATGAAGATATGAATGAATTTTAGGCGTACTACATTATTTTACAATCACTTACCTCACTTCCAATGTCTACACGTATAACGAAGCGAAGCGTGTTATCGATAACCGCGAGTTTTTATGACCCTCTATGTTTAATCGGCCCCGTTTTATTAAGGGCGAATGGGTTTTTGCAAGCATTATGGAAAGAGCAATTAGCATGGGACGAAAGCCTTCCATCTTCCTTACAATCCTCATGGGTGAAGTTGTGCGATGAATTGAAGCTCGTGGAAAAGATTTGATTCCCTCCTTATGTTGGTCTCGGTAGCGGTAGCATGCAGGTGCATGGATTTTGCGACGCGAGCATGTCAGCGTATGGTGCTTGCGTTTACGTTCGAATAAAGCTGTCTAATACATGCATGTAAATTTACTCTGTTCGAAGTCGAGAGTGGCACCCTTAAAATCTTGGACCATTCCTAAATGGGAACTCTGTGCGGCCAGATTCTTAGCCGACCTGATGTCTGCGATGGGAAAGTTAGTTATATTCCAAGGAGAATTCGTTTGCTGGTCAGATTCGACTGTGGCATTATCGTGGATAAGGGAACTGCGGCAACCTATATTGCTTTGTGGCGAATAGAATTAGCAGCATCCAGGATCCTACGCAATGCATGCAATGGAAACATGTTCCTAGCGAGTACAATCCGGCAGACATCCTATCTAGGGGCAGGTCCCCCCTTGAAATTGCTTCGTCGTCGCTATGGAAATACGGGCCAGCCTTCTTGAAAGAAGAAGAGATAGAGTGGCCGAGACCTACACACATTGAAAATACGGCGGGGTGTAATAAGGCCTTTAGAAATAAGGCCTTATATCGCAACCAAAGTGAAATAAAGCCTATATTTTGTCATTTTCCAAAAAAAGGTCTTATTTCACATTTAAAACGCAATTAGGTCTTTTTTGAAATGTGCAATAACCCCTTTATTTATTTACGCGAGAACTTATGAGAATTCCAATGACCAAATAACTGTTATATAAATAACAGAAGGACATCACCGTGGCGGTAGCCTTCGGCCGCGCTTATAAAAAATAACCCTCAGCCGATAGAATTCTCTTTTCGGAGTAATATCTATGGCCCGGTCTACAGTACTTTTGCGGCCATTTCAACTCGCAAAATTGGAATCGATTATTAGCCTTTTTTGGCCGTCGTCCCCTTTACCAGGCACTTGCCACAAAGTGAAATAAGACCTTTAGAACCTTATTTCACATTTCAAGTGAAATAAGACTTTATTCTTAATAAAGGCTTTATTTCTCAATCGATAGCGATATAAGGCCTTAAAGGCCTTATTTCAAAAGGCCTTATTACACCCCGTCTGAAAATACATCTTTAGAAAAGAGCCAAATCACGCTGATCGTAGCATCTCAAGCACTGGATTACTCGCTAAGCTGCAAATACGTTAATACATTTAGATCGATGCAGAGGATTTATGCCTACGTAAACCGTTTCGCTAAAAGATGAGTAGCGATTCAGTGGACATCAGCTCTATAAGCGTAGAGGAAATCGAAGCTGGAAATAGTTTGGTTCAAATGGCTTATCTACCTTACGAGTACACGGCACTGAATGCGGGATGCGCAGAAAGTTCATCGACTACATTCAGCTCATTAAATCCCTTTTTGGATGCCTCAAAACTAATTCGCGTAGGAGGTCGACTTCGAAATTCAAATTTAGACTTTGGTGCAAGACATCCGATAATAATACCTAGAGGTCATCCACTTACTAACAGTATCATCGAACATTATCATCGGAAAATGTTGCACGTTGGGCCTCAAGTTTCGTTATAATATGTCAACTATTTGTCGAGTTATAGTCTAAGAAATCTCGTATATTCCTGCTTCAAAAAGGGAGCGGTGCCACGCCCATTTTCCAAAATTTTTGTGTTTTTTGTTTCATGTCTATAGTTGGACTCTTGCCATAAAATTTCAATGATATATCTTTATATTTGACAGAGATATCGCTTAAAATGTTTTTATTAGGTCACTTTATAATACCCATATATAAAAGTTGGCGTGGTCGTCAACCGATTTAGGCAATTTTTGGTCCAAACATTTGCATGAGTAAGTATATATCACGCGTACCAAATTTCATCGATATATCTGCAACGGTTCTGAGTTATGTCTTATAAAACTTTCAATATTTGCCCTTAATAAGTGGGCGTGGCACCGCCCATTTTCCAAAATTTCATCAAATTTCTTCATAAGGGCCCGAGCTCAATACGTGGGTAAAATTTTATCACTCTAGCTATATTAGTGGCTGAGATACCAAATTTCCGATTTTTTCTATATAAGAAAAGTTGGCGTGGTCATGGGGCGGGGTGTAATAAGGCCTTTAAGGCCTTATTTCGCTATCGATTGAGAAATAAAGCCTTTATTAAGAATAAGGCCTTATTTCACTTCAAATGTGAAATAAGGTTCTAAAGGTCTTATTTCACTTTGTGGCCTACGCTGGAGGGTGTACTACGCAGAAGGACATCATCGTGGCGGTAGCCACGGTTGGGGCACACGTCCGGACGGATGGCGTAGCCCAGGGTTATTTTTTACAAGCGCGGCCGAAGGCTGCCAACGCAGAAAAGTGTTCTACGCAAAAGCCCTGTGGACTGGGCCATAGATATTACTCAGGAAAGAGAAGATAAAGAAAAAACTTTTGCGGAGAACAGCTTTTGCGTTGGGGGCCTTCGGCCGCGCTTAGAAAAAATTCTCTTTCCGGAGTAATATCTATGGCCCGGTCCACAGTGCTTTTGCGCAGAACACTTTTCTGCGTTGGCGGCCTTCGGCCGCGCTTATAACAAATAACCCTGGGCTACGCCATCCGTCCGGACGTGTGCCCCAACCGTGGCTACTGCCACGGTGATGTTCCTCTCCGTAGTACACCCTTCAGCGTAGGCCACAAAGCATTCAAATGTACATCGTCACAAATCAGTCAGTCACATACGTCGACGTAGACGGATAAGTTATCGCGTAAATAAATAAAGGCGTTATTGCACATTTCAAAAAAGGCCTAATTGCGCTTTAAATGTGAAATAAGACCTTTTTTTTTGAAAATGACAAAATAAAGGCTTTATTTCACTTTGGTTGCGAAATAAGGCCTTAAAGGCCTTGTTTCAAAAGGCCTTATTACACCCCGCCGGTCATGGTCCGATTTCGCCCATTTTCAATGCCAACCGTCCCAGTCTCGATACCAACTCGCATACCAAATTTCATCAAAATATCTCAATTTTTGCGCGAGTTAGAGTGTTTACAGACTGACGGACGAACATGGCTCAACCGATATGTCTTTTCACCCTGATCATTTTGATATATATAAGTCTATATCTATCTCGATGAATTCATTTTGTTACAGTCCACCGTTATGAGATTAAAACCATAATACACTGTGTACTAGTACAGCTGAGTATATAAATATTTTAAAAATAGTTCTTGTAAATCCCCCATTCTTTTGAAACATTGTTTTATAGATAATTTAACAAGGATTATGATGGTATACTTTTAAATCCTTAATTTACTGCTATTCACGATGTAAATCGAGCCCAAAAAAATACGCGCTTGCAATTAATGAAACTTTAGGACAATGAAAATAATCTTATATAAAACAAACAATAGCCTGTTTCTTCAGCTTTCAAACGGTGCCAAGATGAAGTCTCTACGATGACTACAAGCCGAGATATTGGTGTTTGAATATGTACATGATTAACCTAATTCATGAAAAAATCAAAACTGACATATCATATCTCCGAAAAAAAAATTCAAAATTAAATCCCCGGATATGTGTAAGCTTATTTTAGGTGGAGAACCCATAAACCGAGTTTCTAGCAAATCGGAGGTGTAAGGTTACAATAGGTGTCCGATTTGTAAAAGAAAGACTCATATCTGAACAATCTGGTACCTTCGACAAAACTGTTTTGGCACACAGTTATAATACCATTTCATTCTCATGAAAGGTGTAAAGAATTTTGTGCACTTAGCACATTTGCATAACACTGCATTACAACATGAAAAAGAGACATTATGGTAACTTTTTTTTGCAGACTATATATTTTTAGTTGTACCATCTTACAGCATTAAAATCTCAGTTTTCATAAAAAGTGGACTATATTTGCTCACGAATGGCAACGAACACGATGAAATTAATGAATGTGAAGAGTCTCGTTATGATTTAAATTTACAAGATGAATTAGATTTAATCAAGTACTAAATGTTTTACTATAATTAAAATAAACGAATGAATTTCATGTTTGGATTAATGGTTCCAAAAGGGTTAATATGGATTTTTGGGCTTTAGTGGGTTAATTTCCATTTTTTTAACAGAATTACTTTTACTTTTGAAATGCTAACAAGTTTTAATTTGAATACCATGATTTTGTTGGATTAATTAGTTTCGCACAGAAAAAGTGGTCATTTGACCTATAGTGGAATGCAACGATATGCTTTATTCCTTACCTGTTTATAGCATAGTTGCCCAAGACCTATGTTCGCATACACATTTTGTTTTTGTAATGCTCGTAAGTATAGGATTTTACTCGCCTATACACTTTCATAAGAAATTTGTGTATATAGGCGAGCATAGGAAAATAAAATTGGTATACTCCCGAAACGTTTATATGGAAATACAAAAACAATTTTTTATTTTGATTCGAACAGGTCCAACCCAGCAATGAAAAGAATGAAATGTGGAACATATGTATGTGGGCTAATCCTGGGTAACGCACGCGACATTCGTACGCATATAATCAATGATAAAGGAGGGAAACAACGGGAGGATTACATGTTTATTTTATCTAATGCCAAGCACTACCAGAGTACTTCATTCACGAGAAAATTTAAGCTGGAGTAACAGTTAAGTTCTGATATACACGCAAATATATAGTGGTAACGCACGCGACAAAAAATAGAAGTTATTTTTTAATGCGTCTGGAAGTATGCAAAATTTAGCGAATTTTGCACAATAACATATTTACTAAAAATGAGGAAATGAAGTTCGAAGAGTACCTTCGGTTCGTAGATTTACGAAATTTTAAAAATTTTTCTCTAATTTTGTTTATGGACTATAATAGTAGTACTCACGCGACAGTAACGCACGCGACAAAATTTCCCAATGAAAAAATATAAAACAAACATTTTTTTTAATTCTCATTTTTAATGAATTTTTAGCAAAAAATGAATAAAAAAGTACATTTAAAGTATTTTGATAGAATAAGTAAAAAATAACTTAAAACTAGGTACGTTGTACCTTAATTTTTTCTTCGGCGAATAAGCTGTTCGAGCAACCTCAATAAAGTCGCCATCGATGTATGAAAACCAACGCAAACTTTTAATTCCGATAATGTTTGGAACACTTTTCCATAACTTAGAGAGATAAAGTTTGTATCGGAGATGCCACGCCCCCTTTCCAATAGCTCCCATTTGATATTTTTTATGTCCCTACAAATTTCCAGGGTCCTACCATGAACACTTCTAGAGATATTCAGCATGAAAAACTAAGTTGCGCTTCAAACTGAGTTTCTGAACAAAGCCATAGTGATTCATTTTTATATAGATAGATTGAATTTTTGCACTTACGGTAACGCACGCGACAAATTTAAAACACACATAAAGTTGTAACATTCAGCTTTCGGACAACACTGATTTTATTTTTGGAAAAAGGTACACAAGCTTACTTTGCCACTGAAATTTTCTTTTATTTCACGTGGTTTCCTAGGTTCAATAACTATTTATATAGTTTTTTGGTAACGCACGCGACAAAAGGATAAGCGAAATTTTAAAGTAAAAAAACTCCTTTATTCTTACTAGCTTCGCAAATTTTATACTCTCAAATTAAATTACGTTCTAAGTAGAATGATTAGAGCATGTAACAATAATATAACTCTCTTTTCAATAAACTAAACCCGCGAAGAAAAAAAATGATACTTTGCTAATAAAAAAGCCTTAGTGAAAATTATTTTTTTTGGCGATTTTTCTCAGCCTGAGTTTAGGAACGAATAGAAAATGCTTATGTTTTTCTAACATATACATGTATTATCTTTACTAACAAATACCAAAAAAAAGTTCGAACCATTTTTAATTTCATGCTCTTGGTTGACTTTTTCAGGATTAGCCCATATGTATGTATATATATACATGTGTATACTAATTTGATTCGTTCATATTTTCGATAATTTTATCTATGTCTATTTCAACATTTGTTGTTGATAGTTGCAAAACTGACTCGAGGTGTTTGTCTGAGATCCGGTTTCTGTGTTTTTATTTTACAATTTTTTTTTTTTTTTTTGATAATACACTTTCACATTTATACGTACTAAAAACATTGACGAAAGTTTTAAAATAAACGCCCGGAGGCAAAGATATTTAATTTTGTCACACTAATAATTAATTAATTATTTATATTTTTTGAAAATTTAGAGGAGGCATTGAAAATTAATTAATAAATTCAGTAATAGTAGCCAAATTTCATAAATCTCGTATTAAAGATGTTTTTTAAGCTTTCTAAAAACAATCCACTTTTCAATATTTATTAATTATTTATTTATAAATATTAATATTAATTTTATTAATTAAAAATGTATACATATATTCCATTGCATATTCGATAGCTTTGTTTGCATAACATAAATATAAATACAAATTTGGATTTTTAGTTAATTTCGATCATCAGTCTGGTTTGTGTCCTAATTTTTTTACTGGGTTATCGAGATGTCAATGAAGTTGTAGAAAACTACAAAAACAAACATATAGAAAAAAAAATATTTTTTCTTTAAATTATGACACTGCTCACCCGTAAGAAATATTTGGGCATCATTGGTTTATAGTATTATACGGAAACAAGCAGTGGCGTAGTAACGGGGGGGTTTTGGGGACAAACTCCGCCCCCTCCCCACTTCCCGGAAGATTCGTTTTGTATAAAATTGATCTGACCATAAAACCGTCTTTAACTAAGAGATGCTTTATTAGCATACATTTCTTTTTCAGGAAAAATCAATGAGAATAGTAATTTTTCGAAATTGGTAATTCGAAATTTAGCGCTTCTTCACGAAGTATTATTTATAATTGTAGCATTTGTTGAGCCGTAGGAAAGTGCAAGAACCGTAGGAATTTTACCACAATTTACATTCTTTGTACTCATATTCGCTCTTTTGTGGTAAAATTCCTACGGTTCCTGCACTTTCCTACGGCTCAACAAGCGCTATGATTATTATACGGTATTGCTGTTATTAACATGCTAATTACAGAAAAGTAACGCCAAAAATATCAATAAAAAATTGGATAAGAAATTCAACTGGTGAAGATAGGCTGAACGGACTTGCCCTAATGAGAATTAACAGAAATATCGATATCACAGTGGAAGAAGTTATTCACAGATTGGTACAAAAACATTGGAAAATCAATCTGCGATTTCAATGAATTGAATTATCTATATTATTAATAAGCTAATATAAATTTTGTTCCATCTTCTCCGTCGAAACTACTGAACCGATTTTAAAACTAAGAACACCATTGGAAAGGTATTGCTCTCAAATAGAACCGCGCGTCCACAATCGTCGTTGGAAAATTCCCGTGTAGTAGTTGTTACATGCTTTTCTACAGACCAGAGCGATATCAATTTGCATGCATAGGTGAGTTTGTGCGTGCTCACCAAACTTACCATGCCATTGTGAACATGTTTGGCTTGAAGTTGTGTGTAGTTTCAAAGAAGTAGAAACATAAAATAGTAGCAAAAACACTAAAACAAAAACACAAAGTCATGTAAGAGTGATAAGAAAGAATAAGTACGAAAGAAATTGAGGAAGTAAAAGAGCAGAAATAGAAAGAAAGAAGTAGGTAGGAGAATTGTGAAAGCGAGTAACGACAACAATACCACCACCAACAACAACAACAACAACAAAAAATAGTATCTAGCAGTGAAAGTATTAACAAAAGGAGCAGCATCAACAGGATTAACAACAAAATGCTAACAGTGACAATAACAAGAAACAATTATACAAAAACTATAGTTGCACCTTAGTCATAAGAAAACATCTAGAAAAACTATCGAGTTTCGACAGTAGGCAGCGCTCTAGTATTAATTAATAGAACTTAATGTAATTATTTTTTCCAACATACAATTATTCAAATTTCAAGTTGTCTTTCAATTACTTATCATCTTAATCAAATAATAATGTTAGTATATACTACAATGGGAATATATATGCAATGTATAAAAGTATCTGAACTTGAGATTTTACTTAATGTCTGTCAAAATGGAATATTAGAAACTAATTTATATAAGAAAATTATTATTTATATCCGTAGATTTCCAAAAGAGAATATGTATTTTTAAGTATAGTTAAAGGCCCTTGGCAACTGAAAATCTGGCATGTCTAGAAGTGTGTATGTGTGAGTCTTTTTTGTGTGTGTTAGTGCAATCGGCAGTCGTCGTGCTACACGTTCTTGTTGTCGGGCTGGCGTTGATGAGAATCAAAACTTTTATATATTTGCGTCAATCACCCGACACTCACACATATACACTGCTTGACAGTCCAGATTTTAAGTGGCCAAGGGCCTTAAGAGTTTGATATATGTATAATAAGCAATATTTGTGTACTAAAATGTTAAATTATAGTCTGAAAAAAATACATTTTTATCATTTGTAAAAAAATTTTAGTTTTTTGCTAATTTTTATTTTAATTTTGGTAAATTTTTTACATTCTCTTACTACGCCACTGGAAACAAGAAAAATAAGTTATTCTGTAGAGCTGTTATTGAAGGGCTACTTACGTTTTTTATTTATTTTTTTCTGAATGTATTGAAGTGTACAAATCTCATTCACAATCTTTATACATTAGATACTTTATACAACATATCTTTAATTTCAAAATAGTCTAAATATACCTTAAAAGGAAGCTTCCACTAGAAACGTACCATCCAATGGCTGATTATTTTGATTATTTTGCGGGTTACCCGTAGCTGGTATGTACTTTCCACAAGCCTAAAATGAAAAATTAAAATTAAAGCTTCGCATTGGCTTTCATTTATCAACAGCCATCATCATCTTATATGTGATTTGATTTTCAAAATATAAGATACTTTTATTTTGTGATCTGATTCGCTATCCCGATAAAACATAATTTTTATTATTGGAAAGGTTTCTATTTTCAAAAAATTAAAACACGATATTCTTTGATTTGACTGAAAATCAAATCACAAATAAAAAGTTTTCTGGATTTGGATGAAGAACGAAATCAGAAATAAATTTTATTCATTATATGAAATTAAAAAGAATTTGACTCACGTAATTCTGAAATTCATGAATTTACGGCGGCGTGGCCGTTGTTTTTTATTTCTATTTACAGCAAAATATCAGTACATATTTGAAATCCTCTAACGGCCTTATTCCGGCGTGGTAACATACTTTACTTTACCGCTAAAGTGAAGACTATTGATCCTTGTACAACTTTCTCGTATTCTAGCAGTAGGAAAATTATGTTACCACCTCAATAAGTGTAACAATTTTTTACCATTTTGAGTCCGATTCCATTCCGTTCGTATGGAATTGCTTTGATAGCGTTACCATTTGTGCCAGAATACCGATTAAAGAGATGGTAAAAATTTTCAGCAAAGTTAATTTGCTAGTAAAGTAATATGTATTGAAGTAACACTGTAAGTGGTGTTTCTTACATAGATACATACCTACTTAAGTATGTATATCTTTCCTTTATATGAATCTCATTAACCTGGTAGCCCTGAAGTAAAATGAAATATATACATGGGCCTGTAATGAATATACATACATTGATTGATCATGTAGCAAATAGGATTGTTCCATAACCGAAAACGTGGGAATTGTTATACGTACATTTTTTCTTAAAAAAGTTAATACCTATACTGAGGTATATGTGCATGGAAGACGTATGAATCGACAAAAAAAATTAATACATAGGTTATCATTATTTTTTTTTACATTCCTATAAATATATGGCGTTTTCGATTCGCCATCAGACAAGCCGGATAGAACAAAAATGTTTGAACCTATAATGAGTAGTAGCCAAACGCGCTAACTGGTCGATAAAAATTTCCGTCTGCTCGCTATTATTCATATATAAATTTGGCAGAGGGAAATTTATAGCCAGCAGAGAAATTGGGAATCGAAAGCGGCTATATAGTGGTAACTCAAAACTCTCATTTACTTTTAAAATGTTATAATTCAAAGAAATTTCATCTCAAGTAATATTTCACGGGGGTTGCGTAATTTGAATTTGGGTGAATCAGAAATAAAGAGATAAAATTTATTTTAAATATATTTCAAATCAAAGAGTGGCCGCTGTGGTGTAGTGTGTGGAGGGCTCACCTGCCATAAAAAAGGTCCGGGTTATATCCCCAGTCTTGACAAACACAAAAAAAATGTTTATATTAATTAGAACCCAATTATTGGTGTTTCAGAAATAGCGGTCACCTCTCGGCAATGGGCGGCATACCCTCATAGGATATTTCTGCCATGAAAATGCTTCTCACAAAAAATGCATTCGCCGCCGGCATGAAATTAGTAGGAAAAAACAAAAATTAAGGAACGCACGTATTATGTATATTATTATATTTTAGTGAAAGTTATTATTAACGAAAAATGTGTAACAATTCCTAAGTTTTTGGTTATGGAAGGAACCTAAACTTCACTCGAGGAATTCAAATTAGGACTGATACTTTGGTGTAAATAAAGTACAACAGCGATACCTGCCGGATAACTCAGGTTGTTGGGGTGATGCCACGCCCCCTTTTCTAATAGCTCCCATTTTCTTCATATGTATGTACATATGTTTTTGGTATAGTTTCTCTGCATACTAATAGCCTTAATGGAACCCAATGAGATATATGTAACTACCAAATATTACACAGTCCAACAAATGTGCAAAAATTTTACTCAACACGAACAAACGCTAGTAATTATACAGTGTGGCAAAATAAAAAAAAAATTGAAAGTACTTTTTTCGAGGTTGACATATGAAATTGATTAAAGCCTTACCAAGCATACGAAGACTGCATACGTAGAATTTCCAATACACCCCCAAAATCTGGAGTTAGGGGTCAAAAACCCTTTTCCATAGGTTAAGTCATATATTGTATCATAACTTTTTCTCCGTTTATCCCATAAACATAATTTTGATGTCGTTAAAAAGACGACATTTTGCCGCTTTTAACAGTAATGTATCTTGATAAATGCCAGAGAAACTGTAAAAAATATATCACTATTTCAATTTTTTGTTCAATTCCTAATGTTGAATTCATCTTCTTACTCTACATTCCTTAGTCTAATTGCACAACCCGTGGGAACATCGTTTTGCCTAATAAGCATTCTGCGCTTAGTTGTAAATATGTATATGCATATATTGTCTAAATGATATTTATGTACATATGTATGTGTTTGTGCATTATGGGAGTTGTACCTTTGATTTGTATAAAAGGAAAATATTTTTGCAATAAATTAAGTATTCAGTTAAAAACATCAAGCCAAGCTCTTCATCTAATCATCTGGTGACCCCAAAGTAAAGAAACACGATCAAAATGACGAATTTCGAGGATTTAGTTCAGCAACAAGTGGGAAAGTGGGAACTGGAGAAAACATCCAGACCATTATAAGAAATTAAAAAAAAGATCCTCAAGCAATTCGGCATAAAATCTCACTAGGGGTCCTCTCAGACAAAATCTTTGTACAAATAATGCAAATGACCACCAGATATAGGTAATAATCACAAATTACGCCATGAAATATGCTACAACTTTTATATGTATATACATTAGATGCATTTTTTAGATCCTCCCTCCGGCAGCGAAATACGAGAATAGGGTGTTGTAGTTAGAGTAAGTAAATTGAAAAAAAATTTCACTGAGTGGGGCTACTCCAAAAACCGCACGATTTTCAAGAAATTCAAGGTGTGTATTTATGTATGAGAAAAGATATGATTTTTTGCAAGAAAGAAATTTACATCTACCTATACGTAGAGTTAACTGCTAAAGCCAATGGCGTATTCAGTTTTTTTGTACACTCCCCAGTGAAGGTTATATTCAAACCCAAGTTTGACGGCAATGTTGCCCAAAAATATTTTGGGCCATGCGGGTCCACATTTTTACCGCTATCCATGGTTTCGACATTTTTTAAATTTATGGAGTTGTCCACATCAAAGAACTGCCTTCAAGAGCAAAATTATTAAAATTGTTTAGAAATTTTAAGCTATGTCAGCCCTATTATACCTACGGTGACCATAAATGTGTATTAAAAAACAGAACATTTTTTTTTATTAATAGGAACTAGGGCTCGAGATACCCGGGTATCGAGCAATTCGATCTGATCGTTTTTGTTTGAAGCCCGTTTGTTGTTCAAAGCTTACAAACAAAAAAATGTGTATCGGAAAAACAAAAATAAAACAAGTAAGGAAGCCTAAGTTCGAGTGGAATCGAACATTAGATACTCAGCTGTATGCTTTCATTGTTTGTTTGCGTTTGATGGAAACACGGACTAGGTACTTTTTGTATAAAGCAAGTGCTGCATAAAGTGGGCGTAGCCGCGCCCATTTTCAAAATTTTTTTTTTTGTGCAAAATTTCATTCCCTTATCACATCTAGTTACAAAGATGTCACGTTACAAATTACCAAAGGGTGTTCTAGAAATATCTTTGTTAAAAGTAGGCGTGGTCATAAACCGATTTCAATAAATTTTTGCGCGTCTATTAACACAAGTCATAAAAGTGTATAAACCAAGTTTCGTCATAATATCTCAATTATTTGTCGAGTTATAGGCTAAGAAATCTCGTATATTCCAGCTTCTAAAAAGAGGCGGTGCCACGCCCATTTTCCAAAATTTGTCTATTTTTTGTTTCCGGTCTATTGTGGAATTCTTGCCACAAAATTTCAATGAATTATCTCTATATTTCACAAAGATATCGCTTAAAATGTTTTTATAAGGCCACTTTATAATACCCATATATAAAAGTGGGCGTGGTCGTCAACCGATTTCGCTAAAATTTTCAGCATGTATTACCACAAGTAATAAAAGTGTACGCACCAAGTTTCGTCATTATATATCAATTATTTGGCGAATTATGGGCTCAGAAATCTCGTATATTCCAGCTTCTAAAAAGAGGCGGTGCCACGCCCATTTTCCAAAATTTTTGTGTTTTTGGTTGTATGTCCGCAGGTGGACTCCTGGCATAAAATTTCAATGATATATCTTTATATTTGACAGAGATATCGCTTAAAATGTTTTTATTAGGTCACTTTACAATACCCATATATAAAAGTGGGCGTGGCCGTCAACCGATTTTGATAATTTTTCGTCCGAACATTTGCCTAAGTAAGTATATCACGCGTACCAAATTTCATCGATATATCTTCAACAGTTTCTGAGTTATGACTCATAAAGCTTTCAATGTTTGCTCCTCAATAAGTGGGCGTGGCACCGCCCATTTTCCAAAATTCCATCAAATTTCTTCTTAGGGGCCTGAGCTCAACACGTGGGTAAAATTTCATCACTCTATCTATATTAGTGGCTGAGATACCAAATTTCCGATTTTTTCTATATAGGAAAAGTGGGCGTGGTCATGGTCCGATTTAGCCCATTTTTAATACCAACCGTCCCAGTGTCGATACCAACTTGCATTTCAAATTTCATCAAAATATCTCAATTTTTGCGCGAGTTAGAGTGTTTACAGACGGACGGACGGACAGACGGACGGACGGACGGACGGACGGACGGACGGACGGACGGACGGACGGACATGGCTCAATCGATTTCTCTTTTCACCCTGATCATTTTGATATATATAAGTCTATATCTATCTCGATTATTTCATTCTGTTACAATCCACCGTTATGTGATTAAAACTATAATACTCTGTGTACTAGTACAGCTGAGTATAAAAAACTACATGTAAAATAAAATAAAACAAGTAAGGAAGCCTAAGTTCGGGTGGAATCGAACATTAGATACTCAGCTGTATGCTTTCATTGTTTGTTTGCGTCTGATAGAATCACGATGTATTTTATATAAAGCGAGTGTTGCATAAAGTGGGCGTAACCACGCCTATTTTCAACATTTTTATCAGTCATCCCACTAAGCATATGAATATTATTCTTTGCTCAAAATTTCATTCCTTTATGACTTCTAGTTACAAAGATGTCACGTCACAAATTCCCAAAGAGTGTTCCAGAAATATCTTTGTCAAAAAGTAGGCGTGGTCATAAACCGATTTGAATAAATTTTTGCGTGTCTATTAACACTACTTATAACAGTGTATAAACCAAGTTTCGTCATAATATCTCAATTATTTGTCGAGTTATAGGCTAAGAAATCTCGTATATTCCTTTGTCTAAAAAGAGGCGGTGCCACGCCCATTTTCCAAAATTTTTCTACTTTTTGTTTCCGGTCTATTGTGGAACTCATGCCACAAAATTTCAATGAATTAACTTCATATTTGGCAAAGATATCGCTTAAATTGTTTTTATTAGGTCACTTTATAATACCCATATATAAAAGTGGGCGTGGTCGTCTACCGATTTCGCTAAAATTTTGAACATGTATTACCACAAGTGACAAAAGTGTACGCACCAAGTTTCGTCATTATATATCAATTATTTGTCGAGTTATGGGCTCAGAAATCTAGTATATTCCTGCTTCTAAAAAGAGGCGGTGCCACGCCCATTTTCCAAAATTTTTGTGGTTTTCGTTTTATGTCCATAGTTGCACTCCTGCCATAAAATTTCAATGATGTATCTTTATATTTGACAGAGATATAGCTTAAAATTTTTTTATTAGGTCACTTTATAAGACCCATATATAAAAGTGGGCGTGGCCGTCAACCGATTTTAACTATTTTCCGTTCAAATGTTTGGCTAAGTAATTAAATCACGCATGCCAAATTTCATCGATATATCTTCAACGGTTTCTGAGTTATGACATATAAAACTTTCCATGTTTGACCCTTAATAAGTGGGCGTGGCACCGCCCATTTTCCAAAATTTCATCAAATTTCTTCATAGGGGCCTGAGCTCAACACGTGGGTAAAATTTCATCGCTCCAGCTATATTAGTGACTGAGATACCAAATTTCCGATTTTTTCTATATAGGAAAAGTGGGCGTGGTCATGGTCCGATTTCGCCTATTTTCAATACCAACCGTCCCAGTCTCGATACCAACTTGCATTTCAAATTTCATCAAAATATCTCAATTTTTGCGCGAGTTAGAGTGTTTACAGACGGACGGACAGACGGACAGACGGACGGACGGACAGACGGACGGACGGACGGACGGACGGACATGGCTCAATCGATTTCTCTTTTCACCCTGATCATTTTGATATATATAAGTCTATATCTATCTCGATTATTTCATTCTGTTACAATCCACCGTTATGTGATTAAAACTATAATACTCTGTGTACTAGTACAGCTGAGTATAAAAATAATAACAAAAGAAAAAAACAAACTTCAAAATACCCGAATTGTTCAAATACCCGTACAACCATACGGGTAATAAACCATTAAACGACTGTTCGAGCATTTGAACAACAATTGTTCGGGCTACTCGAAAATGTTCAAAAAAAACGAGAGCTCTAATGGGAACAAAAAATATTCACAAACATGAATCACATTTCACTGGATTTGATTTCAGTCAAGTATTAGGTACATAACCAATTAATAAATATATCAAATTACTGAAATTTTTCTGAGGCATAAATTTGTTTAAGTACATTTTCCTCATTTTCTAAGTAATTCTTAAATTCAAAGAAATTAAAATCATAGTTACATCTAGTTATTAAAATAGATTTCACAGTCTCAATTTGAATTTTTGATTTTTCATCAGTCCATATATTGTTTAAAATTGAATATATCCTTACAGTGGGGGAATTTGAACCCGGTAAACATAAATTGAATTCTACTATTTTTAAAATATTTTTAAAAGGTTTAGCATTTTTCTTAAAATGTTGAAATATTTCAACCCATTTCATATCGACTAGATTTCCCCCTTTCACCCATTCCTTTAGTTTGTTTGGAGTCACATAATTCTTAATACATGTCAACTCATCAAATAATTCGCTGTCATTAATTTTAGTCTGGGTTCTCTTTTCCAAAATATAAATCAAATTTTTTTCAACATCATGCCAAGATGGAACTGTAGCAAAAGTACCCATTCCATCACTTCGACCTCTTTATACACTTGGTCCCACTGATTTAAATAATTGGCGCAATTAATGTAAAAACGTTTTGCATGATCTTTCATTTTACTTAAATCTACAGTTCCTGATTTTTCCAACTCTGAAACAATTTTCTTCATCATTAGCGGTAAAAAAAATTTCATATATTCGTTCTGCGATTTTTAATTTTAGGTCTTTTATTAGTAAAGCAACCATACAAATACAAATATTTTGCGATTCAATTTGTGTAATGTCAACAGGAGCGGATTTACATAGGGGCAACATGGGCAGCTGCCCAGGGCGCCGTTTCAATAGGGGCGCCAAAACTAAGACAAGGAAAAAAATTTCTTTTTTATTTATCAAAAAAAGGTTTTTTTTGAATATTACAACCAGAGATGTAGAATAATTATTATCTCATTTTGGAATTATAAAAAAGTCTTACAAAGTTTCTTCAGAATGATAAAAGTCTTTTGATAATAAATTTTTCCTGATGAAAATGATAAAAATCTTCTATAATTATTATTCAGAAACTTATATTTTAAAAATCTTTCCATAATAGTTATTTCAAATATATTTTTTTTAAGTCTTCAAAGACTTTTTCATCGAGACAAATTTCGAAAAAGTCTTTGCGTCTTTATGATTATTAGTAACAAATTGTTTTTTATATCTTCAAAGACTTTTTCATTGAGACAAAGTTCAAAAAAGTCTCAGAAAATTTTCAATAACTTTCATATAAATAAGTATAAAATAAGAATAACTTTCATATAAGTACTTCAAAATTCAAGCAAATTTCCAATTTAAAATTGTATGAAAGATTTTTATCGAAAATATAAAAAATATATTTGTTACTCAAAATAATTACTTAAAGATATTTTTGAAATTCGTCTCAATGAAAAAGTCTTTGAAGACTCAAAAAACAATTTGTTACGGATAATAATTACTCAAAGACTTTTTTTTAATTTGTCTCAATAAAACAGTCTTTGAAGATATAAAACAAAATTTCTCATTCATAATAATTACAAAAATATCTCAGGAAAGACTTTTAAAATATGTTTCTTTCAATAATAATTATTTTTTGATTTTTATTTTTTCTCTTATAATAATTTCAATTTTTTACAGAGAAAAAATTAATCAAAGTACATTTCAGAACATTGGTACAGTTCTTAACCTTCGCCCCAGTGGGACTTATATATCGCTCATTTGCTCCATTTGCACTTTTCAAAATACACAACTTTTCAGGAAGGACAATTTTGAGATTCAACCGCCATATGGTGCGCAAGTAAATGCAACATTTGGTTTGTATCTGAAGCGCTTAGTTTTCACAAAATCTTAAAGAATTTTTTACTCAACGTGAAGTATGATGTAACTAATTATTCTGCAGTATTAACTCAAAAATCACGTTTTTTGATTTATGCCGGTCTTGCAGCAAATGAGCGATATGTAAGCACTAAGTTTTAGCAGCTTGTGGCAGTAAATGACGTGAAAGATTCAAATTTAATTGAAATTTCAAATTTAAAAATCAAGTAGGCATTGAAGTATTTTTTCGGGCAAATGCGCGAGCTCACTTTTTCAAAGGAAACTAAGATCTGAATATTTTCTGTTTCTAGTTAATTTGAATAGTTCGCGCCTACAATGCGCTGCGTACATTTTATGTAATCTTAAAATTCGTTCCGAGTTAAAAACATCAAAAAAGTGTCAGTGAATCAATTTTTTGTGAAAAATAGAAGAATGACTGCAAATATGAACAAGTTAAACGGCCCAGCAAACAAAAACGTGCAGCCGAGAAAGTGCAGAAAGACAAAGATTTACTGTCGAAAATCCCTAAACTTGATTGGTTTTTTTTTTCAAACTCCTCGAAAACAAAATGACTTCACTGTTGATCATAACAAAAAAGGTAATAATGCATATGCCAGAAAGCTAGATTTCGCTACCTGGGAGGCACCCTACTATCAAAAAATTATGAGTTTAGTTTCAGGACGAAACATTTTCACTATAAAATTGGTTTTCAGATTCGCAATTTAATGATATTGCGAAATCTGTGCCACCTAATAATGAGGGTATAAGATCAGATAATTTTGAAGGTTAGAAAATGGGAAAAAATGTGGTACCTATATAAGAATCGAATCAAATTTTTTCAATCCGTAAAATATATCAGTAATGAAATTTCACCACACGAAGGCAACTACGGTTTTTTTTGGAAATATTGGGGCGCGGCTTGATTTGTTTGCCCAGGGCGCTTCTAGAGGTAAATCCGCCCCTGAATGTCAAATAACAAAGTTACAATGAAAAAAGCTATTTCGGCGGCATTTCGCGGGATCAGAAAAAAAATGAAAATTTTGTCTTTAATCCTCTCAATATAAGCTTCAAATTTAGGGTCGGACTTTTACAACTTTACATAACATATATATTAAATATTCATCGTGACGTAACTTCTTTGTTTATTAATTTAGTAAAACCGTTTCAAGGTAACATTGTTTTGAATTTTGAAGCACTTTCATTTGGCAAAACAAAGAGGATAATGCATGGACATACAAATAAGTTAGCTGACCCAACTATGTGAAAACGACTTCAGAGCTCAAAAGGACACTAGAAGGAAGTGTAGAGCTTCAAAATACGAAACTAATGACGTATCAATTTTAAAAATCGGATGATAAATAACAAAGTTACAAGAAAAAAACAATTTCGGCGGTATTTCGCGGGATCAAAAATATTTTTTTTGTGTCCCTTAACCCTCCCAACATAAGCTTAAAATTTAGGGGCGGACTTTTATAACTTTTTTTTACGACCCTATCTAGTGAACATGCCTCTGAACCAGCTGATTAATAGTGATTGCTAAGTGATATCGATAGGAACCTACATTTTAATCAGAAAATGGTTGCCGCTGTAAAACAATTTTTGATTTGCATAGTGGATAAAAACAGAACATTTAAAAAAAAACAGAACAATTTGTGGGTTTTCAGAGAAAAAAAATACGCAGAACAAGCGCCTGAAAAACAGAACTGTTCTGCTAAAAACAGAACGGATGGTCACCATAATTATACCCCAATTTACATCACTTAAACTTAATGAGCTCATGCAAATATTATTACATTTTTAACCAGAATGTGTTTTTGAAACCAGCAAAAAAACTATGCAGCTTCCTGTGTGATTCGAATAAAAAAAATGTCCGCTGTCAGAAAGAATATAAGGCATGAAGTTGAATATTCGTGATAAAAAAAAAAACAAAATGTTCTATTTAGGACGCGATATTACCTTCCCTTAGAAGTGCACCAAAAAACTGAATACGCCATTCGCTTCAGCGATTAACTGTACATATAGGTAGATGCCAATTTTTTTCTTGTGCAAAATCATATCTTTTCTCATACATAAATCTAAACTTACCTTGAAATTCTTGAAAATCGCGCGGTTTTTGGAGTAGAGGAATTTTTTTTTTTCAATTAACTTACTCTACAATACCCCAAAAAAATGCATCTAGTATATATACATATAAAAGTTGTAGCATATTTCATGGCGTAATTTGTGATTATTATATCCTGTGGTCTATTGCGTTATTTGTACAAAGATTTTGTCTGAGGGAACCCCTAGTGAAATTTTATGCCAAATAATTTTATAGAACATTTTAACCCACTATCTGCATTTTTAATTGGTATTCTCTCTATGTGTTTCCAAAAAGGGTTAAAAACACCAATATTCGTGAAGTTAAGGGGGTTAAAGGCTTCTGCAAAAAAATTGCTCATTAAATTCTGTAGAAAAAGTCCGAGCTCAAAAACTTCATTTGAGGTAATTTTTGTAAGATATTTTCAATTAAGTATTTGCACCTCCAGCTAAAACCATAAAACTTTAACTCCCCCTAAAAAAACTCAGACCCTCTGGACTAGTAATCTCTTCAGCAAAGTTGGTCTGGGAGACATCCTCTTTCATAATTACTAGCGCATGTTCGTGTTGAGAAATCACTGTTGGACAGTGTTTTCAATATTGGTGCAGTAGTTTAAAAGTTTATGCCGCACAAATATTGTGACCTGAGATTTTTATATCTATACTAGCTGTACCCGGCCAAGCTTTGCTTTGGTCCACTTCCTATTATAGGCATTAGAAGCGGGCTGCCTACCTGAGCAAAAGTCAGATAAGTTTTAAAAAAAGTGAAGGAAAAAATGTCTTAAACCTTTTTTCTTCGTATTGGTCTCCCAATCCCATTCCCTCTGTTATTCCCTTTACATTTATCTTTCCCTTTCCTTTCATTTACGCTTCCGGTTTATTTTTGCTTTTCCGTCACATTTCCGTTTTCCTTTTTCTACCGCTGCCTCTTACCTCTCCTTTTCTGCCTTTCTCCCTTGCACTCCCCTCTTATTATTTCTCTAATTCCCTGTCTTACTGTCTCTCTCCCCATTCTCTTCATTCCATTTTCCATTTCTCCCTCTTCTTTTACATCCCTTTGCTTTTGCCTTTCCCATTCTCATTACCCTTCCCCTTTCCCTTTCCTTAGTGAACCGGGTTTAGCAAAACATAGTCCTGCATTCCACTTCTCATTTTATACTATCGCTGTTCAAAAACATCCCGTGGCATCCGGGTCCACTCCTCTGCCCATAATTGAGTACCGAGCCTAAGAATCACAATAAAAATAGCTCTATGTAGCTGCCCTGGTCAACACCTGTAATTTTATATCGGTATTGCTCAGCAACATCCCGGGGTCATCCGGGTTCACGTATTGACCCACATCTGTGGAACCGACCTAGGAATAATGGGTTCATACCTATATATAAATAAATATTCCGTGGTCATCCGTCCACGTTTCGACCCATTCTTTGGGACCCGACATAGGAATGATAATAACTTTATTTCTATGGAAGTGATGCTCATCACCTTTCGTTTGATACCAATATCCCTGAAAATATTCCGTGGTCCACGTTTTGATCCACATCTTGGGACCCGAACTAGGAATCATAATGAATTCATTTCTATGTAAATTTTCTATGTAAAATACCCTTAATTTGATACCTTTACTTACTTTAATTGGCACGTAACCGTCTAGACGATTTTGGCCGAGTCTAATAAAGCACGCGAACTATTTCTGTTTCGTGCTGCATGGCGCCATTTGAAAATACCTAGGGAGTCAGGGCGGGGTGTAATAAGGCCTTTTGAAATAAAACCTTTAAGGCCTTATCTCGCTATCGATTGAGAAATAAAGCCTTTATTAAGAATAAGGTCTTATTTCACTTGAAATGTGAAATAAGGTGCTAAAGGTCTTATTTCACTTTGTGGCAAGTGCCTGGTATAGGCAGTAGTAGTACTGTAGACTGGGCCATAGATATACTCCGAAAAGAGAATTCTATCGGCTGAGGGTTATTTTTTTAAAGAGCGGCCGCCTACGCCAGCAGTTGCACACTCTTGTGATATAAGATGCTTCCTGTATGGTTAAGTTCTGTCCAATGTCCAATCAGATTGTTGACGATAGGCTTCAGTCTTTCGCACAATACACTTGCTAAGACCTTATATGCGATATTCAGGAGACTTATCCCACGATAATTGGCGCGTACTATGGAGTCTCCTTTTTTGTGGATTGGGCAGAGCACACTTAAGTTCCAATCGTCGGGCATGCGCTCGTCCGACCATATTCTGCATAGGAGTTGATGCATGCTCCTTATCAACTCTTCGCCACCATGTTTGAATAGCTCGGCTGGCAAGCCGTAAGCGCCCTTGTTATTCTTAAGCCTAGATACTGCTATTCGCACTTCGTCATTATCAGATGGTGGAACACGCCTACCATCATCTGCTATTGGGGATTCGGGTCGTACATCTTCTCCTTCCGCACTTTCACTGTTGTCATTATCTAGCAAGGACGAGAAGTGATCCCTCCACAACTTAAGTTTGCTCTGGACATCAGTTACCAGATCACCGTTATCATTCCGGCAGGAATTTGCCCCGGTCTTGAAACCCTCAGTCATCCGCCTGATTTTTTGATACAATTTTCGAGCATCGTTCCTACCCGCCAGCATCTCAAGCTCTTCACACTCGCGCCTTTCAGCCTCCCTTTTCTTCTTTCGAAAAAGGCGCCTCTCTTCCTTCTTCGCCGTCCGATAACGCTCCCATACGCTTCGCGTTGCGCCCGCACACAATGTAGCCTTGTAGGCGGCGTTCTTTCTTTCCGAGGCATCGCGACATTCCTTGTCGTACCAGGTATTTTTGTGGGCTCGCTTGTATCCTATAGATTCCTCAGCGGCGATACGAAGTGAACGAGCGATGTGTTCCCATTCCTCAGATACATCGTTTGGTGAAGGGTTGCTCTCAGAGAGCAGGAGTGAGAGCCGAGTGGTGTATTCATTGGCTGCCTGCGTCATGTGCAGCCTTTCGACTTCAAACTTTCCTTGCTGTCCTGTTGGCACATTCTTTGCTGCACAGAGGCGGGTGCGTACCTTGGCTGCTACAAGATAGTGGTCGGAGTCGACATTGGACCACGGATTGTGCGCACATCTAGGATGCTGGAGCTGTGTCTGCCTTCGATCATGACGTGATCAATTTGATTTCGCGTTTTTCGATCAGGAGACAGCCATGTGGCTTGGTGTATTTTTTTGTGCTGGAATCTGGTACTGCTAATGACCATGTTTCGTGACCCGGCGAAGTCGATCAGCCTCGTCCCATTGGGACTGGTTACGTCGTGGAGACTAAATTTCCGAATGTGCTGCCAAAGATACCTTCCTTACCCACCCTGGCATTAAAATCGCCAAGCACAATCTTAATGTCGTGACGGGGGCAGCGGTCGTAAGCATGCTCTAACTGCTCATAGAAAGTGTCTTTGATCGCATCGTCCTTCTCTTCCGTCGGGGCGTGGGCGTAGATGAGAGATATGTTGGAAAATCTCGCTTTGATGCGGATAGTGGCTAGACGCTCGTTCACTGGCGTGAACGACAGTACTCGACGGCTGAGTTTCTTTCCCACCACAAAACCAACACCAAATATACGCTCCTCTGCATGGCCACTGTAATATATAGCGCAAGGCCCACATTTCTTCTTGCCTTGCCCCTTCCACCGCATCTCTTGTATGGCGGTGATGTCAGCTTTCACTCTTTCGAGGACATCAACCAGCTGGGCAGAGGCACCTTCCCAATTAAGGGTCCGGACGTTCCAGGTGCTTACCCTCAAATCACGGTCCTTTAAACGTTTGCCGTGGTTGTCATCAGAAAGGGGTGGTCTCATCCGAGGCTTTGTTGTTGTTTTCATTGGATAGCATTTTTACGTGGTGGGTCCCAAGCCCGACGCACAACCCGCCCTGCGGGAGTTGTATATTGTTACACGTTTATATAGCGAGCCGCTTGCTCCAAGACAGACGCCCGCTCGCAGCTGCACCTTCTGGTGAACAGACGCTGCAGTTATTCCCCTCAACAAGCCCTTAAACCGAATATGTCGGAGTGACCTTGTCGAGTTGTCGCCTTCTCACTTTAGTTCACCACCAAACGGGTGTTCGGTGGCTATCCAGAGGACACTGCGCGGATGTCGTGAGCTGCTTGCTCCGCATGCAAAAGAATCGCTCTGGCTACCCCCAGGTGGATGGCAGTCAGAAGCTTTCCCCACTTACGTTGACTTCTACACACGGAGCCATCCTCCTACATTTTACACATCAATAATTAAAAATAAGTGTCTAAGCTTTCAGTAATATGAATATGCGGGGTTTGGCGAGTAGTATTTGTTTACTGTTGTGTAGGGTATTTGGAATAGTGATTTTTGGCTACAGGGTGTAGCATGGTTTTTGCCGGATATGGCTACCGGAAGTAGCACACTGTTAGTTAGGGTTTGTGGCTAAAATGAGCATAATTTTGTTTTGGCTATAGAGTGTGGTATATTCCCATTGGGTTTGTAGCATTTTTTGTTTGTGGGGTTTGGGGCTGCGATGAGCATGTGCTTTGGCAAGATGGAGTATGGCTCGTTCCAGAGCAGTGGTGTACTTCGTGCGCCTGGCATAAGAGGTGCGGTGCACCGCAGGGAGAAGCAACCAAAAGTTGGAGACGGCCACTGCCTTTGCATGATGTATTTATTATTGGGAGGAGGCAAGGCTCCTGGGCAAGACAATGAAGATTGTCACCCTTCCAAAAAAGGCATCCCATGGGTTAGGGATGCTGGGGGAAGACGTGTCCCTGGTTAGCGTTGATCCAACCAATGAGGCGTGCAGGGCTTTTAAAGAAGCCACCTCATCCCGAGTGCAAATATGACTCTTGTGGGAGGATTGTCACGTCCCGGGTTGGCGTATATCCAACCCATGAGGAGTGCAAGGCTTTAAAGGTAGCCACCTCATCCCGAGTGAACCCATACATAATTGTTCAGTGTCACATTTATGCTACTTAAGCAGAACATCACTTGAAACGGTTGAGAATTGCTTACATGCTTGCATGCAAAGCTAATGCTTTCGCAGCATAAGTGTGTAAGCTGTGAGCTGCTTATACATAGCGTAAGTGCGTGTGTTCGCTCATACGTATAAGTGCGTAAGTCGCTTATACAATAAGAAATAACCCTCAGACGGCAGAATTCTCTTTCCTGAGTAATATCTATGGCCCAGTCCAAAGAGCTTTTGCGCAGAACACTTTTCTGTGTTGGCAGCCTTCGGTCGCGCTTATAAAAAAATAACCCTGGGCTATGCCATCCGTCCGGACGTGTGCCCTAACCGGGGCTACCGCCACGGTGATGTCCTTCTGCGTAGTACACCCTTCAGCGTAGGCGGCCCTCGGCCGCGCTTATAACAGTTATTTGCTCATTGGAATTCTCATAAATTCTCGCGTAAATAAATAAAGGGGTTATTGCACATTTCAAAAAAGGCCTAATTGCATTTTAAATGTGAAATAAAACCTTTTTTTTGAAAATGACAAAATAAAGGCTTTATCTCACTTTGGTTGCGATATAAGGCCTTAAAGGCCTTATTTCAAAGGGCCTTATTACACCCCGCCGGGAGTCAGCATCACTGTCCACCTGATCTTCCCAACGCAGTGGAGGTCTCCCCTTTCTTCTGCGTTCAGCGGGTTTCGACAGAAATTGATAACAATATATCTTAAAAATATTCCGGGGCCATTCGGGTCCACGCTTTGATCCACATCTGGAGACCCGACCTCTCTTAGACTTTCACTCCCTTTCCCTCTTTCATCTCCGTTTCCTTTCTCTTTCCTCTCCTTTCCTCTCCCCCTCTCATTCGTCACCCTTTCCCACTCCCAATCTCTCTCTCTCTCTCTCTCTCTCCCCTTCGCTCTCCCATTCTATTTTCGTTTCCTTCCCCTTGAATTCCCATTCCATTCGATTTTCATCTTCCTTTTTATTGCCCTTTACCCAGGGAACCAGGTTGAGCATTACATCTAGAACATCTCTGTATTGAAGCCATTATTCCCACTTTTCGGTTTCATCCGAGTCCACGTTGTGACCCATATCGGGGGACCCGGCCTATGCATCACAATTATAATAGTTCTGTGTCGCAGTCATCATCAAGACTTTGATTTGATAGCAATATCGCTCAGAAACATTTGAGGGTCATCGGGTCCATGTTATGACCCATATCTGGAGACCCGGCCTAGGCATCACAATTAAAAGGGTTCTATGTTCAAGTCCTTATCAATACCTTTCATTTGATACAAATATCGGCCAAAAACATTCGAGGGTCATCCGGGTCCCCGTTTTGCCCCATATCTGGAGACCCGGCCTAGACATCACAAATAAAAGCTTCCTATGTTGAAGTACTCATCAAGACCTTTCATTTGATACCAATATCGCTCAGAAATATGTATTCGAGGGACATTCAGGTCCACGTTTTGACCCATATATGGAGACCCGACCTAGGAATCACAATGATTACTCTTTTATGTAAATTCCCTGCTCAATACCTTTCATTTGATACCAATATCGACCAAAAATATTCAGGGGAAAGCCGGATCCACGTTTTGACCTTTTGACCTATATCTAGGGAACCGACTTCCGGATTTGAAAAAAATATGAATATAAACCATCTAGGGCAAGGCACTCAGCTGGTGTGTAAATTGGGTCCAAATCCCTCCACGCGTTTGGGCGAAAGCCGGCGACAAAGAAATAGGCTTGATTTTTATATATATATACATAGATATAGATGTACGTAGATATAGATACTCTGAAAAAAACGTTGTAAATCTAAAACTTTCGCTGTTAAATCAACTACTTTCCGCAGTTGAAATGTGCGGGTTGGCCAGAAAATGATTATGAGACAAAATTCTGCATTTAAAATTCTGTTTCCAGAATTCTGGATTCAAAATTCTGTGTTACAAAATACTGTATGTCAAAATGCCGTTTTCAAAATTCTGTTTTTCATAATTCTCTATACAAAAATTCTGTAAAGTCAAAATTCTGTTTTTCAAAATGATGTATTGAAAAATCGGAAATTGTATTTGAATTACACGGTGCAGTGAAATAACGCCCGTGGAAATAACGCCCGCGGGCCATTAAATCTCAATATAATGGAACGTTAAGTCAATATAATGGAACGTTAACGTCATAAATTTTTTCCCGAAAATGAGACATGAAGCCATATTTTTGATAACTATCGCATGTCACTCTATTTCATGTAAAAAATCCATTATTGTTTCATGTCGCCCACTTTTAAGTCAACAAAAATGCATTTGCCTGTCAAAATGTTGTTGGCAACATAGTTCGATAATAAGGATTTATTTTACAGAAGTCAACACTCTTTAAAAGGGATAATTACAGTAGACAAAATTCAATAATCAGCTGTTTAGTAAGTTAACCGCGCCGGGCCGATTTTACAGGGGGGGCGCCCCGATCCTATATCTTAAGTCGGTACAGTTCGGAGGCCTATAGTTTCCGAAATATAGGCATTTAAAGTTGAAAAAAATGCCGTCCTTAACCACACTTTTGGGAAGGAATTCTTTCCGGAGTAATATCAATGGCCCGGTCCACAGTGCTTTTGCGCAGAACACTTTTCTGCGTTGGTGGCCTTCGGCCGCGCTTATAAAAAATAACCCTGGGCTACGCCATCCGTCCGGACGTGTGCCCTAACCGTGGCTACCGCCACGGTGATGTCCTTCTACGTAGTACACCCTTCAGCAATTTTTCATTCCAAATATATACAAAATCGGAAATATATATACACAATCAGAAATCGAATTACACATTTGTTTCTTAAAAATCAGAATACGAGTGCCTTATTTTCAACAATAAAAACAACCAGCATTTTTGTACAAAATTATTTGGAAACCAGAATTTTACTTTCCAGGATTATGACCCTTCATCATTATGTCCATCCAGAATTTTGACTCGAAATTATTAAGTCGCGCAGAATTTTTTTTAGTTTTTGCCAGAATTTTGTCCCAAAATCATTTTGAAATACAGATATTAGTCACTATCCCGAAATTGTGCCCAACAACGCTCCGTTGTTGTTTCAAAGGTGCGAGCGTTGTTGATTTAAGTCAACCACGGAAACTGTTAGATCAAATACTTTTGCCTCTAAGTTAACAACGGAGATATTTGGAAAAAATTTGCACCTAAAAATAAATTTTTGTTTGCAATTTACTCTTCATATTCTCTCCACCCGGGTCCCAACTGCAAATATGTAGCCTCCGCTGATTCTCCTCTTCTTCTCTCCTTCTTATATTTACTGGTTTCTATCCTTATTTCTTATTCTGCTTTTTCTTCTTTATTTTATATTCTCCGAATTCGAACCATGACATCAACCAGAAATTCTATCCAATCATCAAATAATGGAACATTAAAAATTATATTGAAATGTAGTAACCTATTTATACTTCCCCCTTCCTAAAAAAGAATCCATGAATTATATGAATCATTGTAAAAACAAAATTTAAAAAAAAAGAAAAATTGTTCTCATTAGTTTTATTAACAACGAAAACTGTTGGGTCAAATACTTTTGCCTTTAAATCAACAACGGGGACTTTTGGAGAAAATTTATTGTCATTATTGTTTTTGTTGGTTTTCTCACAAAAAAATGTTTTCTCACAGAAAAATTTTTAAAAGCAAGCAAGTTTTTGAAACAACAGCGCCCGTTTTTGAATCAACTTTTGGATCAAAAACTTTGCTGTAAAAACAAATACTTTTGCTGTTGAACCAAAGACGGAGATTCAACAGCCGAAAGTTGTTGATTTAACTACGGGTATTTTTTTTCAGAGTATGTAAGAATCCAAGTTCAGAGCATTTCTAGAGGTTTGGAGTATGAAAAACTCGGTTATAGATAGACGTAAATAGATAAAGAAAGGTATATATTTAAGGTCAAACTTTTAAAATAATATTCCAATTTTAATTTTTGTTTTAAAAGAAAAAATATTGTTCATAATATTCGGAAAAACTTACCTTAAATAAATTGAAATATAAAGTGAAATTCAAAAAAACCAAAACATTTTAATGTTTTGTACATGCCAAAAATCGAACCTACCATTTGCATGCAAAACGAATCGAAACCTTTTGATCATTTAAACGAATTGCTTTACTTTTGGTCGTACATATGTACATTAGACCGTCTCGCCTTAATGGACAAAAAAAGTCCACCGTACGCCCAACCCCCCCCCCCCCCCTCCCCTTATGATTTCTCTTTCCAAAACATTTCTGGAAAAATTTTTTATTTTTTTTTTTTGGACGCCGCTAGATGTCGGTAAAATTCATTTTTTTCATATCTTCGGTATTTATGGTCCGATCCCTAAGTTTGATACACCAATCTCTTTGGCTTGAGACGAGGGTTTCCACTTTGTAATTCTATTAACCCTATGTCCGCCATTGGGGTCACTTTCACCCAGTACTTAGTTTATACTACCTTAATGTAACTTTTTTTTGCCGTCATGTTAAACGTCGTCAAAAAACTTTATTTAATTATTGGGGTAAGTGGAAAAAAATTCAACAACTATTTACAGCGAAGGTTGAGTGTATAGCTATTTCACGAAAAACCATTTTCGATCATCAGCACTCTTTTCGGAAGTGGATGTTACCGGGGATTCAACCCGAGTACATTCCATCTTCAGCCGCAATGACCCAACGCATAAACACGCTCGACCATTGAGACTCTGTGCAAGCTGTTGGATTTTCCCCACTTTTTTCTTTCTTTCATTTTCAACATTAACGTTTGTGTGTATATGCTTTTGCATATATTCTACCCAAACGTGCTGATTTTTTGTTGATGGCAGTTCGCAATGAACATTTGTTGTTGGTGTGTATTTTTTTTTTTTATATATACCAAACAACGTTAACAATTTTACTTGAAAGAGTTTTTAGTGCTTAGCACGAAATTTTTATTTAATTCAATTTTGTAATTGTTGGGGTAAGTGGAAAAAATTTGTTGCGGTCACCCTGTGTTGGGAGCAAATTGCAACCCTGAAGATTTACATGCGAACGCATTTCAATGACAATTTTTGCGAACGCATTTTAGTAAGTGACGCCGCAAGAAAGAGATAACCGCAGCTAAGTGTCGTTTCGCCATTTCCGGCATTCTCGGTCTTTTTACATTGCTGAGCTGACGAAGCAAGAATAAGAAAAGTTGATCCGTGGCCATCAAAGTCACTATTTATTACCAAAGTTTTTGTTGGCAAATTAATATTGGCGCAGCGGAGTTGCAATACAACTCCAGGGAAATTTTACGTAAGTAAATTTTTTATGTAAGTGATATATTTCACTAAACTAGCGAAATGGAAATTGTTGTGTGGAAAATGTGCTTTTTATCCCAAGGCTGTCAGCGAAAGATAGTTATTGCAGGAACGGGTGCTGCATGCCATCTCGAACAGTTAACCGACGCAAATCGGGAAATCGGGGTGGGTGCAAGGCACCACGAAGACAGAACATCATCGGTCAGGCCACGTTTTGCCACCATTCTATTGGCCGGCTGTAGCTCGCAAGCTTGCCATCACCAACACCACCTGTTGGTAAGTTGCCAACTTTCAACGCCCAAGCAGATTTTGCCAACCCAAGTAAAACCGAAGCAACTGAAACGATCGAATACCGCCGGCCAGTATGGCCGGAAAGAGCTGGCCACATTTCCACTGCCACGCGGGTAATTATCCCATTAAGACATTAATAGAGAATGCAACCTCCACCAACAAAAGCGGCCCGATCATCCGTGATGGTTAGTAACCCAGAATCGTGAGTATCGGAAACACCGAACTAGAATAGTAGCAACCGTGTGTACACCAGCAAGCACGAAATTACATTTGGAGCCACCATTACCCTCAACGAAACCACTAATGCTCAGTTCAACCACCACAAATCACCAGATCACCGTTGGAGCCACCATCGTCATCATTAGAAGCCACCAATACCACAATTTGGGAGCCAGGTTTTTTAATATAATTATGTATTAGACCACGTAGCCATCAATATCTATGTATTAGTAGTTGTGGTCCATATGTATTTATGTATGTGCCGATGTATATGCATCCCTTCGGCGTATAATTAAGTGCAACACCATTTAATTACCATAGGCGTACGTATAATTCTGTATATACAAAGATATGTGGGTATAGTGGTAGTGAGCTGTGTAGGTACATACATAACCTCACTTAAGCATAAATTTTCATTCAATAGACGTCTAAATTGTAGTACTGGATTCGGTAGTGGCCCAAAAAGGTTGCTATAGTGTATGTGAGAGTGTCTGAATCGGACCTAACCACGCCATTGTGGTATATGTTGTATGTGACACCCTCACAGGCACTTGGTGAGTTAAATATCTGTGCCCTCATAAATAAACATTTACGGCTGCCTGAATATATATATATAGGGGATTCACAACCTGTCATATTGCGTCATATCGTCATAAGTCATAATATTTTGTTGTTGCAATCTAGGCTATATGTGTACTAAATAAATACAACTCTGCACGATATGTTTTTGGGTCGTCGTATTTGATCAGCTGTTTTTGTTTACTTCTTCACAGGGCTTCGAAAAAGTCTTTTATAACTATTTCCGTACAATATTTTAATATGACATATGCTATGCCAGAGGTCTCGGGTTCAAACCACGGTCCGAGCAAAACACCAAAAAATTTTTCCAATTAGTAAAAATCCAATTATTGGATTTTTTAAGAGCAGCGGTCACCTCTCGGCAGTGGGCGGCATACCCTCCGAGTGTATTTCTGCCATGAAAAAGCTTCTCACAAAAAATGCATTCGCCGTTCGGAGCCGGCATAAAACTGTAGGTCCACCCAATTAGTAGGAAAAACAAAAAGGAGCACACCTCGAATTGAGAGAGAAGCTCGGCCATAAAACTCGTCAGAGTTATAATAGCGCCATTGTATTATATTATTATTATATGACTTTATGACACTTTGTGGATCACCTAATAGTGTATAGATACATACATTCATATGTCTGCTGAGTTATTCTAAATGGTAATAGTTGTGTAAATCTTTGTATAGGACATGGTATCAGCTCAAACTTCGCAGTGTGTACGGATATGACCGAATCGTTTAGTATCATTCTTTTGTTGCGCGTTGCCAATGTCACGTAGTTGGCAATTCCTGAATACTTGCGTCCTTACGGATTTACCTACCCAGCTAACAATTTTACCCGAAATCTGTTAGATTTCTATCAGATTTTCTGCGAAAAACTCCGAAATCAACAAGTTTTCTGTACGACTTCTTCAAGAGAAATGTATGAAGACGTTGACAGGAATTCTTACAGACATGTCTTGGGAAATTCTGTGTTTTTTACCGACGATTCGTGCAGATATCTAACAGATTTCTGAATGACCAATGGGGGGAAATTTTTGTTTTCCGACGAATCTCACTGATATCTAACAGATATCTGAAGAAAAATCGTGATGATTTCTAATTAATATTCCGAAAATCTGATGGATATCTTAGAGATATCTAAGCAATTTGCAATTAAAATTCGCATACACATTTGTAGTAGCAAATTAATTATTATGTATTTAATATATGTTAGTTTACATTTGTAGATATATTTATGTACATACATATAAACATGTATACATCGGTAGTCAGTCTAAGAACTAGATCCGTTGATAATTTTCTTTAACTTGTGGTTGGCTGAGTATGGTAAAGAACCAGCGAATTACATTACCGCGTTATAAACACTTGAGGTTCATTTAATTGAAGGGACGCTCGTCTGATTTATTTGGCTGATATACATAAGTCTGCGCCATGTTCCACCAAAAGCGATATGATCTATCGAATATGCAATATTGATATTTTGTTATTATATTTCTGATCTACATAACTAAACTAACACGAACTTACATCATTGTAGTAATCATAATACCAGCTTCTTTTGTTCATGTGTGTTTGCCGTTCTATTTAACCGAAATATATATTTTAACATGCGATCAAAATAATTTTTAATTTTGAACTGATGACAAATAGAAATTTTGTTCTAGGAAAATATTTTCGAATATCTGCACGAACTCGGTCCGATATCTATAAGATTTGTCGGATGAGAAAAAAATTAAATTCCCCAGACATTACTGATAGAAATACTTAAGAAATCTGTAAGATTAGTCCAAATACTCAAATTTTTACTCAGAATATTTTCAGAAATGTCTGATATCAGAAAGTTTATGGTAAAATTGCAGGCGGGGTACAAACCTAAGTGGTGAATACATATATACATATGTATGTGTACTATATGTGAATGTAAGTGGCATAAAGAGGGAGTAAATCGTCTGTACAAGACATTTGTAAATTACCTGTTGCAAGTTGCATGCAACGGATCAGTGTAGAATATACACTCACTCACATGTACAAATGTATGAGCAGGTCATTATCGAACCAAATTTGAGGTAAATGATTTTTGGAATTTGGATGGATATGTGTATGTATTCAGTTATAACGCAATACCTACATCTGGGTTGAGCCTTAGAATAAGCCACCAGTTGTGAATAATAAATGGTGGTGGTTAAATTTGTATGTATTGGATGGCGACTTTCACCTCTCCTTGGTAAGGATCACAGTTTCGGAATTGGGTTGGTTGCTACTGTATGCTAGTTGAGCGTACACCTCTCCGGCCGGCAAGACGTCTTGTAGGGTAGGATGGGAAAAATTCGCTTCTTTTTTCTGAATATTCTTTTTGTATGTGTGTGCGTCACACGATTTAATGAAGACATAAATGACCAGAAGGGTGAAAGTAACCGGAATTTACCATATACATACATATGTACTTGCCATATGACATTTTTTTTGTGTCACAAAATACTTAAGTATATATATATATATACCTATAAGAGTATATCTAGGATTTAATAATATACCCCAATGCGGAAATTATATATTTATGTTCTAAGTTTGATGGCATTCATATAAACGTAGGATTAATAGCATATAGATATACCCATCGTACATAAATAATTTATTGATTTATTGCCATTATGGCGTGAACACCCCATGTGGGTAAAGATGACCAAGTGTCGAATCGTATTTTTAAGATTTAATTTTGTATTTATTGAGCTGAGCACATCATTGATGGTGCAATAAGTACACATGTTAAAATCTAGGGTTATACACCCAGAAAAAAAATAGTGTGAAATCAACCAAAAATCAACAAATTTTGTGGTTAATTTTTTTTCAACACGATGCTTAATATATGCCATCATGTAATCGTGTAAATTTAACACTACTGTCAAGTGTTAGTTTAACAGGATGACAACTGTAGAATTAACACTAAAAAGTATTGAGTCTTCCTGTTGATTTTACAATTTTAACTAGTTAATGTTACAATTTAAGTTGGTTAAATTAACACGAAATAGTCTTGTTGAATTAACAATAACATCTTTTTGATTTTGCCTTAAATTTATTGTTAAATTAACTAGAAAGTCTTGTTGATTTTACAATATATTTTTTTTTAAATAAAAAAACATATAAAATATAAAATATATAATCATCAGATCAATAAAGCATATTCGAGTACATCACCCGCACAACCGACCAAATTGAAAGCGTCCTTCTCATACGAATAGTTTATACATGGGCGATAGTACTTACTACCACTGGCACCGAGTAATGTTTGGCCGCTAATGCAACGGAATATGCACCGCATGCTGCGTGAAAGACTCCATTCGCTAAACATCTCTTCGTGGTAAAAATTGCAAACTATGAAGAGGAAAAAGAAAATATTGAACATTAAAAGCTTTTAGAAAGAAAAATGCAATCCACTTTTAACTTACCTGCGAACTAAAAATATAAATGGAAAGACCATTATCACGCACTGCCAATGATTCTAAGCTCTGATAATTGCAACAGCACAAAATTTTATTTTTGTTAAAAAAAATAATTTGCATTTTTCACGAACAGCAGAACTTCAATGTTCCAAAAAATTGTGTATGTTTCAAAATAGTTTTGACGTTTTTTTTTAACATTTTTTTAGATTATATTGACACTATCATCGTGTTGAATAAACCAAAATTCCAAATGAAGTTTATGTTTGAACATTGTTTCGTGTTATGTCAACCAACTTTTATTGTTAATTGTGGTTCTTGTTGTTTTAACATTTGTTTTCAGGTTGTATTAACACTAAAATTGGGACGTCATTTTTCTAACATTTTTTTAGTTTATATTGACACTATCGTCATGTTAAATAAACCAAATTCGAAATGACATTTAGGAATAAAATTTTATATTTGAATCATCTTGTATAATTTAAAATTTCTTCATGTTGTATCAACAATAAAATTTGGTTGAATTTACCATATTTTCAGATGACAGTTACAAAGCCAAATTCAGGTTTCAAACATCGTGTAATTTGAAAAAATTGTTGCTGTTCTATGTGTAAAGATCGATCGTGTTAATTTTACATGAATCGTGTTAATGATTTTTTTTTTCTGAGTGTACCCAGTTGCACAGGGCAACGTTGAATTTGATATTTTAATCAGTTTGTGTATTTCACGCATTTAAGGACAAGTTACCTATAGGATAAGTAAGATACCCCAATGTGGGAAAATAGGCACAAGCCGTAGATTTAAAATAACTTTTCGGTTTTTTTTTTTATTTTTAAATGAATCCACCATTAGTGGTGCAGCTAATTGAATAGCAATTTAAATATATACTCGGTTGCGATGCAACGTTGAATTTATTATTCATATAAGTTTTGATAACGTACACTAGATAGGGTCGAAAAAAAATATTGTAAAAGTCCGCCCCTAAATTTGAAGCTTATGTTGAGAGGGTTAAGGGACAAAAAAAAAATTTTTTTTTTTGACCCCGCGAAATACCGCCGAAATTGTATTTTAAAATTTTTAAAATTGATACGTCATTAGTTTTGTATTTTGAGCTCTACACTTCCTTCTAATGTCCTTTTGAGCTCTGAAGCCGTTTTCACATAGTTGGGTCAGCTAACTTATTTGTATGTCCTCGAATTATCCTCTTTGTATTGCCAAATGAAAGTGCTTCAAAATTCATGACAATGTTGCCTTGAAACGGTTTTACTAAATTAATAAACAAAGAAGTTACGTCACAAAGAAGTTATTTAACGTAGATATTATTTAACTATTTTTTTAAGCAAGTCAGTATATGTAAAGTTGTAAAAGTCCGACCCTAAATTTGAAGCTTATATTGAGAGGATTAAAGAAAAAATATTTATTTTTTTTTTCTGATCCCGCGAAATACCGCCGAAATAGTTTTTTTTATTGTAACTTTGTTATTTGACTTCAGAGCTCAAAAGGACATTAGAAGGAAGTGTGGAACTTCGAAATACGAAAATAATGACGTATCAATTTTTAAAATCGTCTACGTTTTGGGTTATAACTCTTCAATTTTTGCAGCTAAAATTCTGGAATTTTGTATTTAGAGCATTTATTGTACACAAAGCGCTGTCGGCGAAAATCATCTGTATCAAATGGCTATAACATAGAGAACCCATACCGCGATTTTGGGCCAAGGAAAAAAGAGTGCACTCTAGTTTTCCTATACCGCAAGATAAATTAATCTTTTAAACTACTGTTCATATATTGAATTGACTTATCTTAAAGAAGTTTGCAAAAAAATTTGAGATGTATTGTACGCAACAAGAGATAATAGCGAAAATATGAGATTTTGGGCATTCAGCCTCCATAACCGGAAATCAGGCTATATCTCAAAAACGGATTATCCGATTTTAATTCGGATTTCATATCTGAATTCAGCACAAAATTCTGCTTCAATTCGATGTGCATATTGGCCTGGATATTTTTTGTCGATTTTTGCCCAATTTTTATTTTCAAAAATTCGTCTTGGGTCATAAAAACCAAATTCCGGAACATCAAAATTAATTTTAGACAAATGTCGTGGAGGAGTTTTCTACTCAGAAAAATGAGAGGAATCCAAATTTCGATAGAGCGGTATCGATTAATTTCCCTCCATACAAATCGCCCCACCCTAATGTACATAGCCTGATTTACTATAATTTATAATTTCAATTCTGTGGGTTATTTATAGAAGGAAATAAAAAAAATGGAGGAGTTATGCGAGAAAATGTGTATATCTGAACAATCGGTTGTATGGGAGCTATATGTTATAGTGGTCCGATCTTGACAATTTTCGGTAACTCTATTTGGGCCGATATGGGTACAAATACTTCAAAGTTGCATGTCATTATCTGTTAAAATGGAGGAGTTATACCCCAAAATGTCCCTATCTGAACAATCGGCTGTATGGGAGCTATATGTTATAGTGGTTCGATCTTGACAATTTCAGCTAACCTTGTTTGGGCCAACATGGGTACAAATACTTCAAAATCTCACGCTTTTAGCTGCTAAAATGTAGGAGTTATACATCAAAATGTGTATATCTGAACAATCGGTTGTCGTGGAAATATATGTTATAGTGGTCCGATCTTGACAATTTTCGGTAACCTTGCTTGGGCCAATATGGGTACAAATACTTCAAAGTTTCATGTCCTTAGCTGTTTAAATGGGGAAGTTATGCAGAAATTATACCCCTAAATTTCCATGTATTTCTGAATAATCGGTTGTTTTCTACATGTTATAGTGATCCGATTCGGCCGATTCCGACAAATGATCAGCTTCACATAACATCATACCTGTATTCCAAATTTCATTCAGATATCTCAAAAACTGAGGGACTAGTCTGCGTTCACACAGACGGACGGACGGACAGACGGACAGAAGGACAGACGGACTTGGCTTAATCGACTCAGCTCGTGATTCTGATCATATCGGTATATATTTTGGTGGGTCCCCCACGCTTCCTTCTGGTACTTTCGACAAAAAATTTTTGGCACAAAGTTATAATACCATTTCATTCTCATGAAAGGTATAACTAGAGCAAACATATATTTAATTCAAGTGTATATATAATATAAATAAGTTATAATTTAATGGATTTAAAATTTAGTTCTCAGATATTTTATAACCAAGTTTTCTTCCGGTATCCAAGAATCTAAATTATTTCTCTTAAAATATTTGTACTAGAATAATGAAAATTTGTGTGAAGGAAGAATACATAAAAACATATATTACTATATACCTAAATTAGATATCCGAAAAATTAAAACGGTTTCTTCAAGAGAAATGTCAGCGTTTTCTATAACTTTAATCAATTTTTTAAATAAGTAAGTAATTTAAAAGATATTGAGGAGTGAATATAGCCAAAAAACGTGTTTTCGCCTCCTTGGGCATGAATATCTAAAAAACTGTACGTATTACAGAAAATCTTACTTCAGATTCGGATTCAGCGCACCGAAATCCTTAAGAAAAGTAGAATTTTATTTCTGTAACAAAAACTTGTCGACCAGTGTAATTATATACTCAACGGATAAACAATCTATGGCTTGGTAAAGCAGGGATCGGCACTTTCCTCCCATATAAACTGGAACTTTCACAGCGAATATCTCTTGAAATATTTGTAGTAGGGTATTGAAAATTGGTTAGACGGCATATGAGATAATTACGTACTCAAAGGATGAAAGCGATAGGTCTTGGTAAAGAGATGGGCACCTCCCATACAAACTGAAACTTTCACAGCGAATATCTGTTGAAATATTTGTAGTAAAGTACAGAAAATTTATGTGAGGGCATATGAGATAATTACGTGCTCAACAGGTAAAAGCGCTAGGGGTTGGTGAGGCAGGGATGGGCACCCCCCATACAAACTGAAACTTTCACAGCGAAAATTTCTTGAAAATTTATAGTAGAGTACTGACAATTGGTATGAGGACTGATGAGATAAACCCATACAAACTGAAACTTTCACAGCGAAAATCTCTTGAAAATTTACAGTAGAGTACTGAAAATTGGTGAGGGGGCATATGACTTAATTACGTACTCAAAGGATGAAAGCGATAGGTGTTGGTGAAGCAGAGATGGGCACCTCCCATTCAAACTGAAACTTTCACAGCGAAAATCTCTTGAAATATTTATAGTAGGGTACTGAAGATTGGTGTCGGGTATATGAGATAATTACGAACTCAACGGATGAAAGCGATAGACCTTGGTAAAGCAGGGATGGGCACCTCCCATATAAACTGAAATTTTCACAGCGAAAATTAATTAAAATATTTATAATAGGGTACTGAAAATTGGTGTGGGGCATATGAGTTAATTACGTACTCAACGGATGAAAACGATAGGCCTTGGTAAAGCAGGAATGGGCACCTCTCATACAACCTGAAACTCACAGCGAAAACCTCTTGAAATATTTATAGTAGGGTACTGAAAATTGGTGTGGGGCATATGAGATAATTACATAGGTACTCAACGGACAAAAAAAATAAGGAAACTATCTTTGACACCAAGAATGATATTTTTTCTATGTAACTTTTTAGACTAACTCAATATGCTAATATTTTTATAAGCACGTGGTGTGAAACCCGCTGGTAACCTCTAGTCTATATTATAAATGTGAAATTTAAATTGTGTTTAAACTCAATTGGCAGGAAAACTGCTGAACGAATCATCACGAAACTTCGCACACCTAACCGAAGCCTTACACGGTGCGACCGTTGACCCAACTCAGTTGCAATCGATTTGGACTGTTTGCCTATATACGGTGCAATTTATTGTACAACCTTGTTGTACAATCTCATTTTGTAAAAAAATACTTCGAGTGAAGATGGAATAGGATAATATTGCGCTTGTAAGAATAAGAAGAACGTACAGCAAAAGTACGAATAATTAAAAGGACAAAAATGGCAAAAAGTGGTTCTCGCGAACTTTCCATTTTTCGTTACTTATTCCACATATATTTGTGTTTTTATATATTGAATTCGTTTATTTTTACTTATTTTAATTTGATGTGTTCACTTCAAGAATTCTCATAAAATGAAATGTTGAACAACACGCCCCTAAACGATGCAACCAAGTTGCACAACTTGCCAAAACATCAAAACTTTTTGATTTTTCGTACAACCGATACACAACTTCATACAACAGCCCAATAACGTTGCGATTTCGAGCGCAACTTGCTCAAGTTATATAAAAAATTGCAAGGTGTGTGGCTAGCATAAGTCTTTTCATCCGGTGAGTACTATAGGCATATTTTTAATCTTATTGAAAAGCAGGGACGGGCACTTCCAATACAAAATTTTCCTTCATTTCGTAATATATCTTGGAGTATTTGTACTAGAATAATGAAAATTTGTGTGAAGGAAAAGTAAGTGGTAAAGCGGCAGTTCCCATGCAAACTGAAAATTTCACAGCGAATATCAGTTGAAATATTTGTAATAGAGTACTGAAAATTTGTGTGGGGGCATATGAGATAATTAAGTACCCCGCGGATAAAAACGCTAGGTCTTGGTAAATCAGAGATAGGCACCTCCCATACAAATTGAAATTATTACAACGAATATCTGTTGATTTATTTGTAGTAGAACACTGAAAATCGTTGTGAGGGCATATGCGATAATTATGTATTAAACGGGTAAAAACGGTAGGTCTTGGTAAAGTAGGGATGAGCACCTCCCATACAAACTGACATTTTCGCAGCGCATATCTGTTGAAATATTTGTAGTAAAGTACTGAAAATCAGTGTGAGGGCTTATGAGATAATTATGTATTAAACGGGTAAAAACGCTACGTCTTGGTAAGGAAGGGATAGGAACCTCCCATACAAACTGAAAATGGGTGTGGGGGCATATAAGGTAATAACGTACTCAACGGATAAAAGCGCTAGATCTCGGTAAAGAGGGATGGACACCTCCCATACAAACTGAAAATTTTACGGCGAATATCTCCTTAAATATTTGTAGTAGAGTACTGACAATTGGTGTGAGAGTTTACGAGATAATTTCGTACTAAACGGATAAATATGCTAGGTATCGGTGAAGCAGGTATGGGCACCTCCCATACAAACTGAAAATTGGTGTGGGGGCATATGAGATAATTACGTATTCAACGGATTAAAATCGTAGGTCTTGGTAAAGCAGGGATAGGCACCTCCCATACAAACTGAAACTTTCACAGCGAGAAAATCTCTTGAAATATTTGTAGTAGAGTACTGACAATTGGTGTGCGGGCATATGAGATAATTACGAGCTGAACGATTGAAAACGTTAGGTCTTGGTAAACAGGGATGGGCATCTCCAATACAAACTGAAACTTTCACACCAAATACCTCTTAAAAAAATAAGAAAACTATTTTTGACGTCAAGAATGATATTTTTTCTACGTAGCGTTTTAGGACAAACTCAATATGCTAATATTTTTAAAAGCACGTGGTGTGAAACCCGCGGGTAACCTCTAGTACTAAAATTTTGTCAATTTTCTTAATAAATATATATATATATATATGATACATATATTCGCCGCGAAAGAACCTCCGATCCCTATCCCTATTCCTATCCCTATCTCTATCCTTATCCCTATCTCTATTGATTTCGTTTATCCTGTCAAGTTCTGATATTCTACGGAAAACTCTTCCAGAGATATTCAGCATGAAGGTTAAGTTTCTATGGGAGAGGCCACGCCCCCTTTTCCAATAGCTCTCATTTTTCTCGTAAGTATGGTACAGTTATTGTTTATCGCCGTACCAAATTCCAGGGTCCAACCATAAACACTTCCAAAGACATTTGATTTCATAACGGTGGATTGTAACAGAATGAAATAATCGAGATAGATTTGGAGTTATATGTATATATAACAAGTAAGGAAGCCTAAGTTCGAGTGGAAACGAACATTAGATACTCAGCTGTATGCTTTCATTGTTTGTTTGCGTTTGGTGGAAACACGGTGCACTTTATATAAAACGAGTGCTGCATAAAGTGGGCGTAGTCACGCCCATTTTCTAGATTTTTACCAGTCATCCAACTAAGCATATGAATATTATACTTTGTGCAAAATTTCATTCCTTTATGACTTCTAGTTACAAAGATGTCACGTTACAAATTCCCAAAGGGTGTTCCAGAAATATCTTTCTTAAAAAGTAGGCGTGGTCATAAACCGATTTCAATAAATTTTTGCGTGGCTATTAACACAAGTTATAAAAGTGTATAAACCAAGTTTCGTCATAATATCTCAATTATTTGTCGAGTTATAGGCTAAGAAATCTCGTATATCCCTTTGTGTAAAAAGAGGCGGTGCCACGCCCATTTTCCAAAATTTTTCTATTTGTTGTTTCCAGTCTATTGTGGAAGTCATGCCACAAAATTTCAATGAATTATCTTTATATTTGACAAAGATATCGCTTAAAATGTTTTTATTAGGCCCCTTTATAGTTCTCATATATAAAAGTGGGCGTGGTCGTCAACCGATTTCGCTAAAATTTTGAGCGTGTATTACCACAAGTAATGAAAGTGTACACACCAAGTTTCGTCATTATATATAAATTATTTGTCGAGTTATGGGCTCAGAAATCTCGTATATTCCTGTTTATAAAAAGAGGCGGTGCCACGCCCATTTTCCAAAATTTTTGTGTTTTTCGTTTTATGTCCGCAGTTGAACTCCTGCTATAAAATTTCAATGATATATCTTTATATTTGACAGAGATATCGCTTAAAATGTTTTTATTAGGTCACTTTATAAGACCCATATATAAAAGTGGGCGTGGCCCTCAAGCGTTTTCGGAAATTTTTCGTCCAAATATTTGGCTAAGTAAGTATATTACGCGCACCAAATCTCATCGATATATCTTCAACGGTTTCTGATTTATGACTCATAAAACTTTCAATGTTTGCCCCTTAATAAGTGGGCGTGGCACCGCCCATTTTCCAAAATTTTTGTGGTTTTCGTTTTATGTCCGCAGTTGGACTCACGCGACAAAATTTCAATGATAGATCTTTATATTTGACAGAGATATCGCTTAAAATGTTTTTATTAGGTCACTTTGTAATATACATATATAAAAGTGGGCGTGGCCGTCAACCGATTTTAACTATTTTCCGTCCAAACGTATGCCTAAGTAAGTAAATCACGCGTACCAAATTTTGTCGATATATCTTCAATGGTTTCTGAGTTATGACATATAAAACTTTCAAGGTTTGACCCTTAATAAGTGGGCGTGGCACCGCCCATTTTCCAAAATTTCATCAAATTTCTTCCTAGGGGCCTGAGCTCAACACGTGGGTAAAATTTCATCGCTCCAGCTATATTAGTGACTGAGATACCAAATTTCTGATTATTTCTATATAGGAAAAGTGGGCGTGGTCATGGTCCGATTTCGCCCATTTTCAATACCAACCATCCCAGTCTCGATAACAACTTGCATTTCAAATTTCATCAAAATATCTCAATTTTTGCGCGAGTTAGAGTGTTTACAGACGGACGGACAGACGGACGGACGGACGGACAGACGGACGGACGGACATGGCTAAATCGATTTCTCTTTTCACCCTGATCGTTTTGATATGTATAAGTCTATATCTATCTCGATTATTTCACTCTGCTACAATCCACCGTTATGTGATTAAAACTATAATATTCTGTGTACTAGTACAGCTGAGTTTTATACTCAGGTTTTATGATCAGGTTGAAAAGAGAAATCGATTGAGCCATGTCCGTCCGTCCGTCCGTACGCGCTCTAACTCGCGCAAAAATTGAGATATTTTGATCAAATTTGGAATGTAAGTTAGTACCCAGACTGGAACGTTTGGTATTGAAAATGGGCGAAATCGGACCATGACCACGCCCACTTTTCTTATATAGAAAAAATCGGAAATTTGATATCTCAGCCACTAATATAGCTGGAGCGATGAAATTTCACCCACGTATTGAGCTCAGGCCCTTATAAAAAATTTGATGAAATTTTGGAAAATCGGCGGTGCCACGCCCACTTATTAAGGCGAAAACGTTGAAAGTTTTATAAGCCATAACTCAGAAACCGTAGCAGGTATATCGATGAAATTTGCCACGCGGGATCTACTTACTTAGGCAAATGTTTGGACGGAAAATTGTCAAAATCGGTTGACGGCCACGCCCATTTTTATATATGTGTATTATAAAGTGGCCTAATAAAAACATTTTAAGCGATATCTTTGTCAAACATACAGATATATCATTGAAATTTAGTGGCAGGGGTTGAACTATGGACATAGAAAAAAAACTCAAAAATTTTGGATAATGGGCGTGGCACCGCCTCCTTGTTGAGGCAGGAATATACGAGATTTCTTAGCCTATAATTCGATAAATAACACTGGTCGACAAGTTTTTGTTAAAGAAATAAAATTCTACTTTTCTAAAGGATTTCGGTGCGCTGAATCCGAATCTGAAGTCAGATTTTCGCTAATACGTACAGTTTTTAAGATATTCATGCCCAAATAGGCGAAAAAAACCTTTTTTTTTGCTATATTCACTCCTCAATATCTTTCACTTGTAGTAATACATGTTCAAAATTTTAGCGAAATCTGTTGACGACCATGCCCAATTTTATATATGGGAATTATAAAGGGACCTAATAAAAACATTTTAAGCGATATCTTTGTCAAATATAAAGATAATTCATTGAAATTTTATGGCATGAGTTCCACAATAGACCGGAAACAAAAAATAGAAAAATTTTGGGAAATGGGCGTGGTACATCCTCTTTTTAGACAAAGGAATCTACGAGATTTCGGAGCCGATAACTCGACAAATAATTGAGATATTATGACGAAAATTGGTTTATACACTTTTATAACTTGTGTTAATAGACACGCAAAAATTTATTGAAATCGGTTTATGACCACGCCTACTTTTTAGCAAAGATATTTGTGGAATACCCTTTGGGAATTTGTAACGTGACATCTTTGTAACTAGAAGTCATAAAGGAATGAAATTTTGCACAAAGAATAATATTCATTAGTTGGATGACTGATAAAAATTTTGCAAATGGGCGTGGCTACGTCCACTTTATGCAGCACTCGCTTTATATAAAATACACCGTGTTTCCATCAAACGCAAACAAACAATGAAAGCATTCAGCTGAGTATCTAATGTTCGATTCCACTCGAACTTAGGCTTCCTTACTTGTTTTCCTTTTATTTTCTTTTCTTTTCTTCCTTACTTACACAAGCTCAATGTGTGTAGAAGATGTATGAAATTGCATATGCATGTTTCTACCATTTGTATCATCTTAAGTTATTTATGTACGTTGTTCATGATTATGTAAAAGCCCGTCTCCACATAACTTGTTTCACCAAAGAAAAATGTAGCAAAACATCTCGCTAAATAACCCGTCTCCACGTGGCTGATAGTGATTCAGTTAAACATTTCTCTTTCTTGCTCTTCTTAAATGTTTGTATGTTTGCTTATATTTTGCGTTTTTGTTTTGGTCTGTGTGAGATTTCGATAGATTTTCGATACAAAATTAGAGAAGACATCGATATCATCGAGGTTGGCAAGATGATTCAGAATGAAACAGTGTTTCAATCTTCACTCGCTCTCAGAAATTTTGTATGGAAATTGGCGAGTTTCGGCACTGGTTTCCGTGTCGAAACAAGATTGAGAGAGAAAATTAAGAAAAAAAAGAGCGAAACACGTTATGTGGAGACATGGTATTATATGTATTTAGTTTTAAGTCCATACGTATTTTAGTGTCCACAGTGAATGTAACCATATGTGACTAGCACAATAAATATACATCCTTATTGTGGTTATGGTCGTCGACGTCGTTGTCACATCGATGCAAAATCGGTATTAGCTAAGCGAGTTGAGACCAGGGATGCCACTTTTGGGCTTTTCCTACCAAAACTAGTAGGTTTTGTTCCTTTTGGTAGGTTGGTAGGACGATTTGAATTTTGGTAGGTTTTTGCCATTGTCAACATATACAAGTCCCACAGCTCATCGAAAATCGATAAAAAAAAAGTCGATATGTCATTGGCAAATGTCAAAATCGGGGACAGATTGGTATACTTAGCGGCGACTTTCGGGGGTACAGATTGGTATGGCGGCCGGATGTGGTTGTTGTAAGAAAAGGGACCATAATGACATGGTCGTAGCAATCAAGACAGAAACGCAATTCCGGAATTGGGATTTCAAAAAAAAAACAATTAATAATTCCGAAAAGAAATTAAGGCTGAGTTTCTAAAACGCAATTCCCGGAGAGGGCGTAAACGCCAGCTATTCCACGAATAACATGTGCAAGAATGTAAATTTAACAGCCTACAAAGCAGAAAGAAGAAGAGCAACTTATATTGCATTCATGATCGTCATTGGGCCATAACAACAACTTCAAAATGAGCTTAGCACAGTTGTTCGACCTCTTTGACACACATCCCAGAGTCAAGTCACTGTTCTCCATACACTATGGTTCTTGCCTTCGTTCAACTAACATAATTGATTTGGTACATTTGTTCACTTTGCCACAACACTGTTGAGAAAACATACCTTCTCAGTAGAGTTTTGTCACAAAACTCTGCTAAATAGAAACGTTTTCTTTGAGCATCAAGTACACTTGCCCCCACAGACACAACTGGAGGAGATTGAAAACAGAAAAGCATCTGACGTTTTAGCTATATGAAGCAAAGAAGGCTGTTCGTCTACATGATGTGTAGTAAAGAGCTCCATGTGGTATCACAACAGGCCATCAGGCCTACTTAGGTAGTAAATGCGTTTGCTGTACCAAGTGGAAACAATGTCCGGTATTTCCCTCGATAAATCTTCTTACGTTTCCTTCAGGATCAGTTGATTGCCCTCATTATTCCTGAAATGTTATTCCACAAAATGTATATCCTGTATAGCCACGCCCATTTTCAACATTTTTATCAGTCATCCAACTAAGCATATAAATATTATTCTTTGTGCAAAATTTCATTCGTTTATGACTTCTAGCTACAAAGATGTCACGTTACAAATTCCTAAAGGGTGTTCCAGAAATATCTTTGGTAAAAAGTAGGCGTGGTCATAAACCGATTTCAATAAATTTCTGCGTGTCTATTAACACAAGTTATAAAAGTGTATAAACCAAGTTTCATGATAATATCTCAATTATTTGCCGAGTTATGGGCTCAGAAATCTCGTAGATTCCTTTGTCTAAAAAGAGGCAGTGCCACGACCATTTTCCAAAATTTTTCTATTTTTTTTCCAGTCTATTGTGGAACTCATGCCACAAAATTTCAATGAATTATCTTTATATTTGACAAAGATATCGCTTAAAATGTTTTTATTAGGTCACTTTATAATACCCATATATAAAAGTGGTCGTGGTCGTCAACCGATTTTGGCAATTTGTCGTCCAAACTTTTGCCTAAGTAAGTGTATCACGTATACCAAATTTCATCGATATATCTTCAACGGTTTCTTAGTTATGACTCACAAAACTTTCAATGTTTGCCCCTTAATAAGTGGGCGTGGCACCGCCCATTTTCCAAATTTTTTTTGTTTTTTGTTTTACATCCGTATGGACTCATACCACAAAATTTCAGTAATATATCTTTATATTTGACAGAGATATCGCTTAAAATGTTTTTATTAGGTCACTTTATAATACACACATATAAAAGTGGGCGTGGCCGTCAACCGATTTTAACTATTTTCCGTCCAAATTTTTGTCTAAGTAAGTAAATCACGCGTACCAAATTTCATCGATATATCTTCAATAGTTTCTGAGTTATGACATATAAAACTTTCAATGTTTGACCCTTAATAAGTGGGCGTGGCAGCGCCCATTTTCTAAAATTTCACCAAATTTCTTCTTAGGGGCCTGAGCTCAACACGTGGGAAAAATTTCATCGCTCTAGCTATATTAGTGACTGAGATACCAAATTTCCGATTTTTTCTATATAGGAAAAGTGGGCGTGGTCATGGTCCGATTTCGCCCATTTTCAATACCAACCGTTCCACTCTCGATACCAACTTGCATTTCAAATTTCATCAAAATATCTCAATTTTTGCGCGAGTTAGAGTGTTTACAGACTGACGGACGGACGGACAGACGGACGGACGGACATAGCTCAATCGATTTCTCTTTTCACCCTGATCATTTTGATATATATAAGTCTATATCTATCTCGATTATTTCATTCTGTTACAATCCACCGTTATGTGATTAAAACTATAATACTCTGTGTACTAGTACAGCTGAGTATAAGAAAAATGGTAGGCTCGAAGCCATTTTGGTAGGTTTTTGGTAGGAAAAAAATTTTCTTAGTGGCATCCCTGGTTGAGACGACGTCGACTTTTTATCGGCAAACCGAATGACGAAAGTACCATCCCTATAATTTATGCATTAGCTGTTTGATTTTATTTAAAATCTCTGTGCAATTTTTTCCGTATTTTTTATTTGTGGTACTTTGACATTTTAATTCTTTATTATAAATGTATTTTGCATATGATTCATCAAGTTTTAGCGATGAACATAGCAATGAAGTGCTCCAGTAATACAAGAAATAAAATTAAAATAATTTTAGTTGAAATATATGTATGTATGTACATAAATATTTAATAAATTAGTTTTCTCCTCAATCTCTCTTAAAGGAGGCGCAAGGGCATTCAATTTGATGGTGATTGCTTCTCAATGTTGTAAAGAATTAGTTGGTATTGTACCCCATTGAAAACCTTTCGGTCAGCTTCGGTATGTGCGCTCACCGAATTTATTTTTAAACTAGTGGGAATTTTTCAATGAAACTAGCAGGAAATATTCTGTGGATGTCAGTTCTACTAATTTTAACACTGCCATAATAGAGTTTTAAAAACAAAAATGCATACATATTAAATTTTCTTCTTGTCCCCATTAAACACAGCGTCGACGAAAATGACAACGAGTGACCGCCGACGTCAACTTAGCTGATACCAAATATGTTTCGATAGTTGCCACATATTACCATACGTAATACCGATTTTTATAAGTCGTCGCTGACACTGTCGAGCAGGTTTGGCAACTCGGAGAAGAAAAATTATTGTACCAGAGCCGTCAAATTATTGTATTTTGAACAAAATTATTGTACATTTCAAAATTACGCCTGCGCACACTGGGGCCACTTATATATATGAGGACGCTCAAAATTCTGATATCAAGTTTTATACATCAGAATCACTTTATCTGCACTAAAGTTGTTAATCTATAGCATCTTAACCCATTGACGGCCATGAGTTAACCCGTTGGTGGCCAATGTTTTTTATTTTAGTTTCGAGTTTAATTTTCTTGAATCAGAATCGGTATATCGATACTAAAATAGTAAATCCCAAGAATTTTAACCCCTTAACGACCACGCACTAACCCATTTTTAACCAAATTTTTTCACTTAATTCTTAGATCAAAATATTTAAATCATATTAGTTGTATCTACACTAAAACCAGTAATCTTTGGAATCTTAACCCATTAACGGTCATGAATTAACCTATTGGTGACCAGTTTTTTTTAAGATCTGTAAATAAATTATTTAAATCACAATTGGTATGTCTGTGGTATGGTGGCCGCAGTGGTGCAGTGGGTAGAGTGCTCGCCTGCTATGCCAGAGGTCTCGGGTTCAAACCACGGTCCGAGCCAAACAAATTTTTCTAATTAGTAAAAATCCAATTATTGGGTTTTTTAAGAGCAGCGGTCACCTCTCGGCAGTGGGCGGCATACCCTCCGAGAGTATTTCTGCCATGAAAAAGCTTCTAAAAAAAGATGCATTCGCCGTTCGGAGCCGGCATAAAACTGTAGGTCCACCCAATTGGTACGAAAAACAAAAGGAGCACACCTCGAATTGGGACAGAAGCTCGGCCATAAAACTCGTCAGAGTTATAATAGCGCCATTGTTTTATATTATTATTATATTAGTATGTCTGTACAAAAATAGCCAATTTGTATTATATTAACCCATTTGCGGCTATTTATTAACCCATTGATGAAATATGTAGGTGCAAGTACATATGTACATATGTATACAAAAATGGTTTTCTCCAATTTTTTGTTTCGAGATATTAAAAGTTTTATGTTGTCACAAGTATGTTTATATGGGAATTAGGAGTTTCAGCGTTAGCGATTTAAACAGAACACGTATTTCCCCACACATTTTCATGCCTAACATAAAAAAAAAACAAAATTGGAGTAACACAACTTGAGCTTCAAAGAAATCATATTATAATCCAACATACAAGTCTAAATTAAAGAAAACTGGCTTGACAAGTAACCTTAACCACAATTTGTAATTTAAGTAACCAGTAAATAATGGATCAACTAAATTTAAGATAGAACAGAATCAAATTCAACCAGATATACATAGGTGTTTTTTTTTTAACTAAAATTGGAATGCAATTTTTAAGCTCACTTTTTTTTTAAATGCGCACTTTGCTTTTGGTTCTGAACTAGGATTCTTTGTCACAAAAGACCATATTTTACTGCTGGGTTTTACATTTCCTACGTTTTTGCGCAAATTAAAAAAAAATCCATTTTGAAAAAAATATTTAATAAAAAAAGAGGTACGTTTAGTTTTATACTAAAAATTAATTTTTTAAAACATCTAGTTCCAAAAAAAACACTCATCGATTACATAAGCTTCACTTAATGTTATGGAAAAAGCAGAATAATAAAATTTTATATCCTTCTCTTACACCAACTATTTGAAATACACATTAAAATTTTTCACTTTGAAAACAAATTATTTTTTGGGAAATTTGCCATGTTTGTGTATGGATAACTCCCAACTGAAAAACGATAGAATGCTGAAATTTGGGCCAGAAGTGTAGAATTTTATAGGGAACAATACTGCGTTTTTATTTTTTTGTTTTTCATTATTTAAAAACTGAATTTTGAGCACGCTCGGCCCCAGTGTGTTGCGGCCTAATACTATGTTCATGCTGGATTTGAAATGCAACATTTTGCATTTTGTAAATACGCATTTGAGAAGTTCGAAACAAACGGATCTAATAACCCAGATTACGTATATCAGGTGTTGAGGTTTTTTTGTTTTGACTAATTAAAATAATATAACAAGAATTTATAATGATATATACACTAATTTTACAAACTAAACGTACCAACCGCTTTGGTATCAATTTTGATCTCTTTGTTATGTTTACTTTCGTTAATTAAATGTAGAGTGACGTCATCATGGAACCCGTGTGCCCATTGATGCGTAATCTTGTAGGTATTTCGTACTTGTATTGCCAGAGTGTTGCCACTATTTCCATTCGAATGGCAAATTTTTTCGAAGATTGCAGGGTTGTGTTTAGCATTTACGTTCAAAATGCAGAAAATGCATTTGCATTTCGGTAGAGAATTTTGTATGGATAAATGTAACATTTAATGTTGTATTTTAGGCTAAATGCGAAAATGTCTCCGAAATGCTATATGCAGGCTCAGCATGAACATAGTATTACCTATGCGTCTTGCGTTTCCTAATTCTTACTTCAAAATTAAATATTTAATTTAATTTTTGGAATTGATATTAATATTAGTTTTAATAAATAAAAGGTACATATTTGTATTTCTTCAAATATCTTAGAAAAAGCAAAAAGAGAAAAATGCAACAAACACACAAGAATAAAAAAATTGGAGAGTTGCCAGAGTTACAAGAATTTTAAATCAGCGTTGTGTGAACAACACGTTGAGTGAATAATAAACTTAATTTCTGTGGTACAGTACTTGAATCTTATAATATTTTTTATAAAATGAATATCGTTGAAATTATTGTACTTTTATCGATATTGTACGCGATTGAGGATTGAAAAAGTCATAAAATTATTGTACGTGTACAATAATTATTGTACGGTTGCTGACTCTGCTGTCGAGTGAGTGTCGATGACGACAACCGTAATAAAGCTTAGTATCGACCTCTCAAGAAACGCAAAAGTTCCATATAAAATGACGTACAAGAAATGCTCAAGAAATTTTTCTTGTGAAACTTTCTTGAGCGAGTATCGACCTCTCAAGAAATTTGATACACTTTTTTTACCACTATTTTTCAACATAATGCGAACACAGCAACACAGGTTTTGCCAAGAAATATATCATCGAGCATTTATTTCTTAAAGAAATTTTGACGTTTGTTGACTTTTGTTACCTGTTGATAAAAAAGGTGGTGAAAATGGAAAAAAAAGATTCGAAAAAATAGAGTACACAATTTTTCTAATCATGCAAAGCGGAAGTTGGCGTCGCTTTCTTATATCTTCTTCCATTCCGGCCATCAATATACCACAATTTAGCAGTAATATAAGGTCTCCTCGTCGCTTTCGATGATTTCCTAAAATAACAACAGAATAAAACTATTGAAAACATAAATTTAAAGCTTTTATTTAATATTTTTTAAGAATTTACTAATTGCTTTTGTTTACAAAAAGGTTTATTTTGTTTACGTTTTTGATGCTCTTCTTCGTTTCACTTGGCATTCACGGTGGATTACTAAACGTCAAAATTTCTTTCCTACTACTATTTTTGACTCAAGAAATAAAGCGAAAAATTTCTTGAGCAGTTTCTTGAGAGGTCGATACCAGCTTTAAGGGTGATAATGTTCATCATTGTCGTGCTAGTATTTACAAGAAAATAGTTAATTTTTAGTGTACTTGGAATAAATAACTAACGTCTAATTGAGCCATAAGTCATGCAGAGGAATCCAAAATTCGACTACCACTTTTACTCATTAGTAAATTAAAATGCTAATGTGCCAGCACAGATGGTAATGACAGCAATCAGGTGCGATGAAACCAAACCAAACTTAATTTTCAAACGGCCGCGTCAAAAATTTAATTAGTGAGTTTAACTTTTAACGAACCACAAAATTGTTAGATGTATTTTATTTATACAAATGGCAAAATATATTGGATGCTAAAAAAAAACAAAAAAAAAAGTTTAATTGTGAATTTTGTGTAAAAGTAAGTATTAACAATATTAAAAATGTTAAAAAGAGGTTCTAGTGGAAGGACCAAGAATAGGTTAGTGAAGAACCAAAAAGAAATTTATTTAAAAGGCTAAACAGTAAAAGTGAGGCAGAGGTAATGACAGCACCAGCGACAGCGCGTTTGGTGCTTCGGTGGCTTTAGGTGATGATTTTCACCCTGATGTTCAAAATCGTATGCCACCAAAGTCTTTGAAGTATAAGCTGAAAGACTTATATTTTAAATATAATCCTTCGCGGAAATTTTTCGAGGAGCTTGCAAGGGAAAATTTAGATGTTCCTCTCAGTGTTTTTTGCTTTGAGGAGAAAAAATGTCCAGTGGTGATAAAATCTGTTTCCCCTGGAATTTATAATCATATTGGTTTTGGGCAACAGATTGCAAAGGCTTCCGAGGTAATTTCGAAATACGAAGAAGTCTTATTTGATATAAATATTGATGGACTTCCATTGTGCCGGAGCTCAAAAGTACAATAGATTTAAATCTAGTTTTTATTAGTTGTTATTAAACTAGAACCTTTTTTTACTAATTTCTAAGTAATGTCAAACAAACTAGCTACTAGCTGGTTTAGATGTAGTCGGAAGATAGCCATTGACTTTTTTGTGTTCGAAAAGTAGCTACATAATAGTTGGTTGACATTTCATGCAGAAAAATCATAGTTTCATTTGTGGTATAAACAATTTTTGAAATGCGATAAATGTTTATAAAATCCTTAAAAGTGCATATATTTTTAATTTATAAACCATGGAATGCTTCGCCCCTTTTCCAAAATGATTACTGTATTTGATTTATATTTAAAAATGTATGCACTAATCAAAATTGAGCACTTTAGCTATAATAGTCAGCAAAATATTGAAATTTCAAAAATACCGTTACATGGGAGGCGGTGTATTTGTGGTCCGATTTTGTTCAAATTTTCAGAGTTTAATGCTTTCAATCCAGAAGTTTGAAGTTTCTAGCTCAAGTATTACCCACTGTGCGTCGTCTGGCTGTACCTTTACGCAACCACCGAAATTTAATTTCATCTACATACATAGTACACACATCTTCTATTATATATGCAAGTTTAAGCTTGTAAACATCTCGGCGTCGGCCTTTTGGTATACCAAAGCCAAAAGCATCACCGCAGCCAATTTTTAAACTTCAACTCGTTTCTGGCACGGGCTAGAGTTGTTCAATCGGGTTAATCAGGGTATTCTTTTTTTCAGGGGGTAACACCCGAAAGTTTCCGACTTTCGAAATTTAGGGCCACTCTAATGTATATTGTAGAAATTCTTACCTGGTATCGTTGTGAACAGCAGAATCCGCAACATTTTTTCATCAATCCCATGGTGCTCTTTGTTGAATGTGCTGGACTGGCTAATGGTGAAGGTGTACCAGTACGTTTTTGTTGACCATTGTATGGAACTTCAAGCTCAACAAATTCACGATCCTTTGTATGAACAAATTTTATTTTTAAACCGTTGGGTACACAAAAAATGTAACGTGATGTAGCGCAAAAAAAGAGAAAATAATAAATAATAATTTAAGTTGTTAAGAAATTTTCAAATTTTCTTTATAATAAGTAATTGTACGGAGCTATAGATTTGATCACACAACGCTTGCTTGTAACAGCATAAATCGATAAGATTAAAAAATAAACTGTACGCACAATAACTTGAGTAAAATTTAAATACTTTCATGAAAAATGGTCAGATTCTTATTCAGCCTAGGTGGGTTGGTATTTAAAATTGGTGAAATTAAGAATTTCGAAAACACGAAAAATTTTATAATACAGCCACTAATAGAGCCAGAGATAAAATCTTCTCCATGCCATGACCTCTTGGATATTTTTTTTATCACATTTTTCTTTATAGGACGCATTTTTTAAGTTTTATAACTCATTGCTCAGAACCGATTTCTGATATAAAGGCAAAGTCCGTAGTTTTGGGGGGGTTGATAATTCTGTTCGTATAAAAATTCAATTGCACTTTTTATCACCAAATTATGATGTAAGTAGAACTCAAGCATTATAATTTTGATCACATAACGGTTGGTTGTAACAGCATAAAGTATAAAGTTAGCTATTCCAGAACGCAAAAATATTTTTAACTTTATGATATTTTTTATTCAAATTTATCTGTATTTGATTCAACACACATTTGTAGGTCAAGCACAACCCTTTTCTATTTTTAATTAATTAAAATTTTTCATACAAAATTCTTTTTATACTCAGCTGTTCTGTACTAGTTTTAATCACATAACGGTGGATTGTAACAGAATGAAATAATCGAGATAGATATGGACTTATATATATCAAAATGATCAGGGTGAAAAGAGAAATCGATTGAGCCATGTCCGTCCGTCCGTCCGCCTGTAAACACTCTAACTCGCGCAAAAATTGAGATATTTTGATGAAATTTGGAATGCAAGTTGGTATCGAGACTGGGACGGTTGGTATTGAAAATAAGCGAAATCGGACCATGACCACGCCCACTTTTCCTATATAGAAAAAATCGGAAATTTGGTATCTCAGCCACTAATATAGCTGGAGTGACGTAATTTCATCCACGTATTGAGCTCAGGCTCTTATGAAGAAATTTGATGAAATTTTGGAAAATGGGCGGTGGCACGCCCACTTATTAAGGGGCAAACATTGAAAGTTTTATAAGCCATAACTCAGAAGCCGTAGCAGATATATCGATGAAATTTGGTATGCGTGATTTGCTTCCTTAGTCAAACGTTTGGACGGAAAATTGTCAAAATCGGTTGATGGCCACGCCTACTTTTATATATGTGTATTATAAAGTGACCTAATAAAAACATTTTAAGCGATATCTCTGTCAAATATAAAGATATATCACTTTAATTTTATGGCGGGTGTCCAACTACGGACATAAAACAAAAAACACTAAAATTTTGGAAAACGGGCGGTGCCACGCCCACTTATTAAGGGGCAAACATTGAAAGTTTTACGAGTGATAACTCAGAAACCGTTGAAAATATATCGATGAAATTTGGTACGCGTGATATACTTACCTAGGCAAATGTTTGGACGAAAAATTGCAAAAATCGGTCAAATATAAAGATATGTCATTGAAATTTTATGGAAGGAGTCCAACTACGGACATAAAACAAAAAACACAAAAATTTTGGAAAATGAGCGTGGCACCGCATTCTTTTAGAAGCAGGAATATACGAGATTTCTTAGCCTATACCTCGACAAATAATTGATATATTATGACGAAACTTGGTGCATAAACTTTTGTAACTTGTGGTAATACATGTTCAAAATTTTAGCAAAATCGGCTGACGACCATGCCCAATTTTATATATGGGAACTCTAAAGGGGCCTAATAAAAACATTTTAAGCGATATCTTTGTCAAATATAAAGATAATTCATTGAAATTTTGTGACATGAGTTCTACAATAGACCGGAAACAAAAAATAGAAAAATTTTGGAAAATGGGCGTGGCATCGCCTCTTTTTAAACAAAGGAATCAACGAGATTTCGGAGCCCATAACTCGACAAATAATTGAGATATAATGACAAAACTTGGTTTATGCACTTTTATAACTTGTGTTAATAGACACGCAAAAATTTATTTTTTTTTTCGGATATAGTTTTTATTGTATCATTCTTGGAGAATATGACAATTTTTATAAAATCTTAACCTAGTATACAATGACGTTATTCGTTGCCACTGCACTATGGTCGGAAATTTCCTTTCGTTGGCCAAAAGTCAAAATGTTTGCAGTCCCGAAATATGTTGTTGTTTCTGAAATCTAGTAGTCAACGCTCCAAAACAAACCGTTATTCGGTGAGTCATCGAAGTTGAATTTGTTTGCTTCATTTTTAAACATAATTGCGTTCGGTGTTTTATAATGCTTACTTCAATTGCTTGTTAAAGCTGAAAACAAAGCGTGTTAAATAAAAGTTTAAATGGAACACGAAGGTGATGGTAAGTTTATTAATTTTGTAAAATATAATACTCAAAAGTTGGATACTCTAAAAAATAAAATAACTTTTTCCAAAAGTCTTTAACATTTTGGAATTTATTTAATTTTTTAAGTTTGAGTAAGCTTAACACATTTTGTTTAGGAGTGTTAAGCATAAGATTAAAAACCAAAATTACTTTGAAGTGTTTATTATTTGAAAATGTTTATCTCGATTTGCGGTTTTTGAGTAAATTTTTTTTTTCAGTCGTCATTCGTTTACAGAATTCATCAGTTTTTGATATTTGGTTGACCAAGCAGAAGAAAGGAAAAAATGAGGACGCACTAATAAATTATTTTATACAAAAATGTGGAGCCGATAACATTTCAGATGAATGGTATAAGTATTTAACAGAAAAAACACGCATGCTTAACAATAATTTGTCTGCAAAGTGGGAAAAGTGTCATAGAAGATTAGATGATTTTAAAATTAAATATTCTGGCTGGCTTTGTTCAGAAACTGTAATAAACAGGCAAATAAATTTAGAAATCGCTTCCACAGAGACTCAATGCACAGTAGAACTAAGACCAGATGAAAAAATTGTATCACTAACTGGACGCCCGCAACTTAAGTACTCTGAGAAATCTGAACGAAGTAAGAGAAGACAAGCAGCAAACCTCTCGATGTCAGAACACAACGAAACAAATCTGTTAGTTCAAGCAGCATCAATTTCGGCTCGAAAAGGAGGACAAGTAGATTTGGCAGTTGTTTTAAAAGAAACCATCGAAAGTCCATCAAGACCATCCAAGATTAGGAAGCTATATGTCGATGATGTAAAAGCACCTATTGTAATGTCTGATGAGGAAGCGTTAGCATTTCTTCTCGAAAACAATTTTTCAAAGAGCCAATACTGTTCCATCCGGACTTCTAGCAAGGAACGTAACGCTAATATTTATCCACCCTATGATAATATATTAGCAATAAAAAGTAAGTGCAGACCCGATGGTGTACTTGTAGATGACAAATGTGCAAAGGTTCCTTTACAAATGCTTTTAAACCATACGGCTAAAAGAATTATAGAGATGCGAAAGGAAGTATTTGCGACAATTACGGGTAACTTTATATCAACGGAAATGATATTTAGCTCCGGTTTTGACAGCAGCTCTGGTCAATCTCAATATAAACAATCTTTCCTTGATCAAAGTACATCCAGAAATGCTAATTCATGTCTTTTGGCCACAACAGTGATTCCCTTGAGACTCTTGAGTAGCGCGGGAGCCCCGATTTGGAATAATTGTTTTCCGCAGTCCACAAGATTTTGTCGGCCTTTAAAATTAGAATACACGAGTGAAACTAAGGAAGTGATAACAAGAGAAGCTGCTGACTTAAATAAACAAATTCAAGAGCTTGAAAACTTACGTGTTGAAATTGAAGCTGGTAAGATAATCGAAATAACGTTCAGTGTTTTTAACTGTTATAGATGGAAAAGTTTTGAATGTTTTAACCGATACAAAATTAAATCAAAAATGTCCAATATCCCATGCAACCCAAACTGACTTTGTTAAAGTCACAGATTATAACAGCGTAAAATTTCATCCTATCGATGGAAATCTAAAGTACGGAATTAGTCCACTGCACTCCTGGATTAAATTTTTTGAGTTCGTACTACATTTAGGATACAAGATGGAAGTAAAAAAATGGCAAATTAGATCGGAGGAAGATAAAGATGCAATTAAGATAAGAAAAGAGTATATTCAGAATGAGTTTTGGAAAGAACTAAATCTTCATGTTGATGTTCCGAAAGCAGGTGGTTGTGGTTCCACAAATGACGGCAACACGGCGCGAAGAGCATTTACGGAATATGAAAAATTTTCGAAAATTTTAGGAGTAGACACTGAATTAATATTTCGAATGAGAATAATATTTATATGTTTATCTTGTCAATTTTCCCTAAATTTGGATAAATTTGAAGAGTATTGCTTTCAAACTGGTCAATTATATCAAAGCAAGTACCCCTGGTTGCCAATGACTCCCACAGTACATAAAGTTATAGTTCACTCAAAGCAAATAATGCAGAATACACCACTTCCTGTTGGTTACTTCGGAGAGGATGCAGCTGAGTCACGAAACAAAATATATAAAAGCGACAGACTGCACCATGCACGTAAGACCAGCCGCATTGATAATCTTTTCGATGTATTTCATAGAGCTCTTGACACATCGGATCCATTAATTTCATTTCTTCCCTTAAATACACGTGTGCGCCAAAGGAAGCGTTTAACGCTGCCACTAGAAGTAAAGGAATTATTGTATTGTGAGGATATCGGTGAAACATGTGCGACTGAAAACTTAGAAAATATGGATGACGACGAGGGCGACGAGGACGATTATCCAGAAGAACTTGAACAGGAAAATACATTTTTGGATAATGAATTGTATTTAAATTAGAGAGTTTAATAAAATTTTAATATTTTCGTAAATACGTGTGTAAATTATATTTTCAATTTCCAGAAACAACATATTTACTCGTAAGTATCGTATCGCATATTTTCTCATTTAGAACTAAAAAGAAAGAAAAGAAACAAAAATTTTATGTAAACATTTTTTTTTAATTTTAATTCTAAATGTTGATAATTTAAAAAAAAAAAAAAATAATTATTTTATACAAAAACACTTAAATTATACTGCAACTTCAAATTCCAGTTAAAAATTCCGTTATTTTAAGTTTTAATAGTTTTGGCCAAGAAAAGTGATGTTTCCGACCATAGTGCACTGCTTCAAATAACATTTGGATGAAAAGCAATTTTATTTGACATAAAATGAATACTTATGAATACATTTATTATGTGTATGGGAATATTTTTGTTTTTCTTAGAGTATGTTCATATGTAGTAGGAAAAACAAAAAGGAGCACACCTCGAATTGGGAGAGAAGCTCGGCCATAAAACTCGTCAGAGTTATAATAGCGCCATTGTATTATATTATTATTATATACATATATTATATATTATATTATTATGTTCATATGTATGTATGTATGTAATTTTATTTCATATTCGTTCATTATGTTATTCATTTCATTTTCATTATTTATGGATGTCGTTTTGCCGTTGCGTACGGCCACACAGGACAGGCTTTTCGATGACACAATCGTGTGTTGCATTAGGAAGTGCTGTTGCAGTTTCGTATTGGAAGGAATTCCAATAAGCTGTGCGTATGAACTTAGGAATTTTTGCGGCCTAATGGGATAGGCTCGTCCGGAACACAATCATACATATGTTATACATGTGTATTAGTAAATGCTGTTGTAGCTTTCTGAATGGAGGGAATTTCAGTAAGCTGCTTTTTGTAATTTAGAGGTTTTACGGCCTAATAGGATAGGCTCTTCGAAGTTTTAATTTTAGTGGCTCTAGCCTTGGTCACAATTTAGCTGGATATTCTTTCTCTTTAACCGCCTGGGTTATCTCTGTTCTAACAGACTTTTAGCCAGTATGTTTGGATGATTGCCTAGTCTTGTGGCGTAGTTAGTTTGTATATTTCTTACTTCTTCAACAACTGTGTTAATCTTTAGATCCCTGTGTATAGCGGAATTTTTCACGTACCAGGGCGCCCGGCATATTGTTCTAAATATCTTAGATTGTAGCCTTTGTATTCTTTCTAGACTGGATTTGGATGCTGAACCCCAAAGCTGTATTCCATATATCCAGGATGGTTTTATTGAAATCGGTTTATGACCACGCCTACTTTTTAGCAAAGATATTTGAAAGGCCGGCAGTAAAAATTTGTACACTTTTTACTGCCGGCCTTTCATTTGTGGAATACCCTTTGGGAATTTGTAACGTGACATCTTTGTAACTAGAAGTCATAGAGGAATGAAATTTTGCACAAAGAATAATATTCATATGCTTAGTTGGATGACTGATAAAAATTTTTAAAATGGGCGTGGCTACGCCCACTTTATTTATTTATTTATTTATTTACCGTCTATGAAATACAAATTTCTTACAGACTACCCAAGCAAGAAAGAATACATACGCTTAATAACTAAGTATAACACATACTAGTGCAAAGAATATTTCAGAATATATGCAAATTCATTTTTTGAAAGGGAAAGATCAAAAGAGGTAGAATTTGAGAATCTGTTTAATTCCGAGATAGCACGAGCTAAAGGAGCATTCCGTGCATACTCAGTTTTCAGTATTTGCTCATGAAATGGTGGAGCAAAACTTAAGCACCTTCGCGGGACATTAAAATTAATATGACTTAGAAGCAGAGAAGAATCCACTTCACCACTGATAAGGCCAAAAACAAAACTTAAAGACAGTAGAGCACGTCTAGAATCTAATGTCTTTAGGTTTATCAACTGCAAGCGAGCATTGTAGGAAGGCATAGGTTCCGTAAAGTTTAGTGAGTGTAAAGCAAATCGCAAAAAAACTTTTTGCACACGCTCCAATCTGTTTATAGCACAACAGTGATATGGCCTCCATACTACAGCACCATATTCCAACGTCGAGCGCACAAAAGATGTATACAATAATTTGAGTGAGTAGGGATCCGTAAATTTTAAACAATTGCGTCTAATAAACCCCAGTACCGAATAAGCTTTCCCAATTATATAATTCATATGTGTATTAAAAGAGAAGCTAGAGCTAAAAATAATGCCCAGGTCCTTGATTTCATTGACAATTTCCAAGGGAGAATCCGCAATATTATAAGACGTATGCAAAGTGTTTTGTATTTTAGCATACGTAATTATAAAGCACTTTTTTATGTTTAATGAAAGGCGGGAATTTAAACACCAGCGACGAACGTTATCCAAGTCTGATTGTAGTTTTATGACGTCAGCTTGATTTTGTATGATTGAGAAAATTTTTAGGTCATCAGCGTACAATGAAAAATTAGCAAAAGAAAAGCATTTATGAATGTCATTAACAAACAAAACGAATAATAGCGGACCTAAAATGCTCCCTTGAGGAACACCAGAAGTAGCAATGAATGGGCGAGAATTAATACCATTTACATTAACTACACACTCCCGATTCGATAAGTACGATTTTATCCACTCTAGAAAAATTGAGTGAAATCCAAAACATGACAATTTGCGAACCAAAACATCATGTGAGACTCTGTCAAATGCCTTCGAAAAGTCGGTATAAATGCAATCAACCTGACATCCCACAGCAAATGACGTAAAGCAAAATTCGCAAAACTCAACTAAATTTGTAATTGTGGAACGATTAGGCACAAATCCATGTTGATTTGATAAAATTAAACTTTTGGTGGCAAAATATAATTTGTCTTTAACGATGATTTCAAATAGCTTTGAAACAGATGATATCTTAGATATAGGTCGATAGTTTATAGCATTACTTTTATTAACACTTTTAAACATTGGAGTAATACAAGTGAACTTCCACTCATCAGCAAAAACAGCAGTGGTCAAAGATTTGTTAAAGATGAGTTTTAGAGGATGAAGTAGCGCTGGTACATTTTTGAGCAGCGACACAGAGAGACCGTCCACATCGGTCTTATCAGAAGGTTTTAATTTTTTCACCTCATCATGGAGATCTTCCAAAGACAGAGTGAGTGAACCAAAGCCAAGACACCCTTGCTCATCAAAAACACCTGTTTCATCCTGTGAACAACTTCCTTCTTGTAAAAAATTAGAACTAAAAAACTCAGCAAAGAGATTAGCAATATCTGAGTTATTAGAAGCTGTCTTTTGCTCTAAAAATACTAGAGATGGCACGTGGCAACTAGACTTTTTCGATTTTATGTAACTCCAAAAATAATTGGGATTATCTTTGATACTGGACTCAACTTTGAGCAAGTAATTCCGGTAAAGAAATTTATCCAGACAGTTAAATTCACGCGTGTATTTTTGAAATAATACAAATTGACATTCTAACCCTGAAGTTTTATATCTTTTAAAAAATTTGTTTCTCAGGTTCTTCAACCGTTTCAGACGACGATTGTACCAGGGAAGCCTATATGGCTTTTTCTTGAGAACTGGAATGTTCTTTAGACATATATCAGACACAATATTTTTAAAGATTTTAAAAGAACTAGGTACATCCAACTGAAATAGGATTTCATCCCAGTTTAACTCTGAGAATAAAGAGTCAATTTTTAAGAAATCGCAGACCCGGAAGTTGAATGCGACTTTCTCTGATGGAGGAGAGTTTAGAAATTTGTAAAAATTAAATTTAACAACAAAAGGAACATGATGCATATCTGAAGCCGACAGTGGTGAAAAGCATTCTTCAATAGAAGAACTGATATTATCGCTTACAAATGCAAGGTCAAGAATTCTGCCTAATTTGTTTACAAAATAATTAATTTGAAATAAGTTAAGGCTAAGAAAACTATCAGTGATATGAGATTCATGAGGCTTAGAGACATTTATAGGCGTTAAGCCAAAATTTGAAAACGAGTTGGACCAGCCAACATTACAAAGATTAAAATCCCCCAAAATACATGCATGATTATCACCTAATTTACTTAAAACTAGAGACATAACATTATCAGCATGATATTTATAAATATTATCACTACTATTAGGTGGAATATATGAAACAATAAAATATAACGAGCCCTGTGATAAAGTTCCACGAACACAGACACAGAGCTGATCTAGAATTGAATCAGAATTCTCCAAATCAACCAGGCAAGAATTAAGCTTTCGCTGTACTGCAATGAGAACGCCACCACCTCTACTACATCCCGTTTTTGCAGCATCTCTGTCCTTGCGATAGACGTTGAATAGATTCACATCAAAGTATTCATTATCAAAGAACTTTTCAGTAAGCCAGGTTTCTACCAAAATGTATAAATCGTAATCCAGACGAGAGGAAAACATGCGCACTGCTTCAGTTTTTGTGCGAAGTCCAGCTACGTTTTGATAGTAGACTCTCAGATCGGACACGTTTGCATACTCTTTTGGGGAATTAACAGCTTCTATACATTTAGTATTTGCTCCTCCAATGGTGCTTGTTGTTGTTGCTGCACAGGTATCGGTACAACTTTTTGTTGTTGAGTCTTTGGTTTGCGTAAAAAATTCTGAAACGGGCGCACACATACCTTACTTGGCCAAAGATCAGGTGAAAGCAATTTCTCATAAAAAGAAGATGATACACCTAGCTTGAAGTTAATTCTGCTAATTCCAACAGGCGGTGATTGCTGTTTGATCAGAGCAAAGCAAGAAAGATGCTCCTTATCAATACATGCATGCTGCACTACATAATCAATAATTTGATTTGCAGTTACTTTAGGAGAGAAGGAAGATAAATGCAGCCACTGCCTTTGATCAGCAACTTCCAAATCCGAGTTAGAGCTCTTTCCGACGACTTTGAATTTTTCACGCTTCGCCGAATTTTTCCCTTTGACTTGAATCCAATCATTATTTCCACCAGCCCTATGAGTAGTTGGTGCCGAAGTAACATTTACCGACTTGGTAGATGACGAACCACTGGGAGAAGAAACTCTGATTCTATTATTTGCCGGAGACAATAGTGGAATGGGCGCAGGGGCAGTATTTGCTGTTACTTTAGCAGATATGTTATTAGCCTTAGTAGATGCCAAACGTACAGCAGATTGCACATCAATAGACGATGACTGGTTCAATGGGACCAGTTTTTGATTAGTCCCATTATGCATAGATGCAGCATTGGTATGCTGTGATAACTCGATCAAACTATGAGAATGAGTGGAATTTGCTCTTGTATTTTCAGACAACACAGATGCAACCGCATAAGCATTATTACCACTAACAATAGAGCTTAAATTTTCTAATTGCATTGTAAGCAAAGATAATGCATTGTCTTTTTCGTTGAGCGTGGAGCGCAGAGAACTTATCTCTTTTTGCATTGCAGACATTTTTTGTAACAAGTGTTTGTTGTCGTCACAAATAGAACTCAGCATAGAGAGAGCACGGGTATTATTATCTTTAAGAGCAGCAATATCATTAATAAGAGCAGGCAAGAGGGTACAATTGTTTACTTCCACTGCGTTTTGAACACCAGGCGACATACAGATTAAACCACCACTAGCAGTGATGGGCCCAGCTGGTATTGGCTGATCATTAGAGTTCGGTGCATTAACTGAGCTTTCAGCTGACGCTCCCACGACTGGTTGAGGACGAACAGATCGACGGCGCTCAGCCATACATGATTTGCAAAAAAATGGTTTATTAGAACTTAAGAGAAAGTCTGCTTCAGTGGTGGTTAGATCGACACACTCAAGATGAAAAAACTCTTTGCAATTAGCGCAATGAACTTTGGGCCCGAGCCGATCAACTCTTTGAGCACACACACACGGCATATTTAATTTCAAATATGCCCAATATTTATATTATTAATAATAATATATTTAAAATAATAAAATGAGTCACTATCTCGAATAGTTTAGCACTTTCAATACATTATGAAGTATAATTTCAAATGACTTTGTTTTGTTTACACAGCGTATGTATACCACACAGTTCAGAGCGAGCAAAGACACGTCCGCACAGTTGTAGCTATGAACTCAAACTGAAACTCTAAAATATTGTAGAAAATTATTCGCATTAAAACTTTACTATGGGACTCCTCGGACAAAATCTTTGTATACAAAATCTAGGTCCACGAAAAAGAAAAATAACCAGTAATTATGTATGTGCTTCATTTTATATTTATTAATAAGAATCTATGGGCTTAAAGCAGACATATATTCTGCCATTTTTAAGGGGAAGTCAAATTTAAAATGACAATCAAAAAAATTGTTAAATGGGGCAATAAGTGGTCTTACACCCTCAAATTGTCGCACAGTATAATTGAAAGCCACAACATGGCGTGACCAGGTTTACTAGTAATAATATACTCGTTTTAGCTGTTTAAATGGGGAAGTTGTACCCCAAGGGGTCTATATCTGAATAATCGGTTGTATGTCAGCTATATGTTATAGTGGTCCGATCTTGACAATTTTCGGTAACATTATTTAGGTCAATATGTGTACAAATATTACAAAGTTTCATGTCCTTGGCTCTTTAAATGGAGAAATTATACTCCTAAGTCTCTATAACTGAACAATCAGTTGTATGGCAGCTATATGTTATAGTGGTGCGATCTTGACAATTTTCGGTAACATTATTTAGGTCAATATGAGCACAAATACTACAAAGTTTCATGTCTTTAGCTGTTTAACATTTTAATATGGAATTTTACATTGAATTCGGATTTTCTGGCCTGTGGTGAACATTTTGGTGTATTTCCCATGGCCCCTGTGTACTTTTAAGTAGGGACCACAATAAAGTCGCGTGTAGTCAAAACTTATTTTTAGGCCCCAGCATCCTAGATTTGCGCACAATCCGTGGCCCCAATGTCGACTCCGACCACTATCTTGTAGCAGCCAACGTACGCACCCGCCTCTGTGCAGCAAAGAATGTGCCAACAGGACAGCAAGGAACGTTTGAAGTCGAAAGGCTGCACATGACGCAGACAGCCAATGAATACACCACCCGGCTCTCACTCCTGCTCTCTGAGAGCAATCCTTCACCAAACGATGCATCTGAGGAATGGGAACACATCGCTCGTTCACTTCGTATCGCCGCTGAGGAATCTATAGGATACAAGCGAGCCTGCAAAAACTCCTGGTACGATAAGGAATGTCGCGATGCCTCGGAAAGAAAGAACGCCGCCTACAGGGCTACATTGTGTGCGGGCGCAACGCGAAGCGTATGGGAGCGTTATCGAACGGCGAGAAAGGAAGAGAGGCGCCTTTTTCGAAAGAAGAAAAGGGAGGCTGAAAGGCACGAGTGTGAAGAGCTTGAGATGCTGGCGGGTAGGAACGATGCTCGAAAATTCTATCAAAAAATCAGGCGGATGACTGAAGGTTTCAAGACCGGGGCAACTTCCTGCCGGAATGATAACGGCGATCTGGTAACTGATGTCCAGAGCATACTTAAGTGGGAAGGATCACTTCTCCTCCTTGCTAGATAATGGCAACAGTGAAATTGCTGAAGGAGAAGATGTACGACCCGAATCCCCAATAGCTAGGCTTGCCATAATTTTCTCACCCCGATGCCTGACGAAAGCGAAATGAAAACAGCCTAAAGTTAGAAAACCATAGAATTCATTCAAATATATTTAGCAGTTTAAAAATTACAAGTTACATATATATATATATATATATATGTAAATTTATCACATTTAAAAACAATTCACTTATGATAAACAAAAAACAAATTAATTAAATTAAATAAAGGTAGATACCGTTGTTTAGTTTCAAAAACACGACAAAATAATACATAGAAGGTAAAAAAGGCAATCGTTTTTCTTAACTTTTAGTATCCCACTCTTACTTTTCCGATGAAGCTGCTCTTTTTAGTAGCTGAGTGCTAGTCTTTATTTTATCGTAGAACGCTGAACAGTTCTCGACACTGTTTATTTGAATATTCAAAAGCTCTGCCAGTACAGAAAAAAATTAAAGCGTGAATAACGGGTATTCATGAACATTGATGTGTAAACAGTTTCGAAATCGGATATTTATTCCCTTTTCTTTATTCATTTTTTCCTGGTTTTCTATGGATTAAAAGGCGACTATCGTTTTTGTAATTTTTTTTGTCATTGTGACTGCTATTATTTTGTTGTTTTTGTTTGTTTTGGTTTTTGGTTTTTGACTTTTGATTTTTTATGTTGTTTTGTTTTGTATTGCTAAGAAACATGCAAGATCATCCGAGTCCACGTTTGACCCATATCTGGAGACCCGGCCTAGGAATCATAAAGAGTAGAGCTCCGTGTAGAAGGCCTGCTCAACACCTTTCATTTGATACCAATATTGCTCACAAAAAACATTCCGGGTTAATCCGGGGTCACATTTTGACCCATATTTGGGGACCCGACCTAGGACTCATAATGAATAGAGCTCTATATGAAAGCCCTGCTCAACACCTTTAATTTGATACCAATATTGCTCAGAAACATTCAAGGATCATCCGGTCCTCATTATGACCCATATCTCGGGACCCGACCTAGACATCATAAAGAATAGAGCTCCATGTAGAAGCCCTGTTGAACGCCTTTGATACCAATATTGCTCAGAAACATTCAAGGATCATCCGGGTCTTCGTTTTGACCCACATCTCGGGACCCGACCTAGGAATCATAAAGAATAGGGCTCCATGTAGAATCCATGCTCAAGGCCTTTCGTTTGATATCAATATTGCTCAGAAACATTCAAGGACATCCTGATCCTCGTATTGCCCCATATCTCGGGACCCGACATAGGAATCATAAAGAGTAGACCTCCGTGTAGAATCTTCGCTCAGAAACTTTCATTTGACACCAATAATGCTCAGAAACATGCAAGATCATCCGGGTCCTCGTATTGACCCATATCTCCGTACCCGACCTAGGAACCATGAAGAATATAGCTCCCTGAAGAAGGCCTGCTCAAAACCTTTCATTCGATACCAATATTGCTCAGAAACATAAAAGGATCATCCGGGTCCTCCTTTTGGCCCATATCTTGAGACCCGGCCTAACGGTCACAATAAAAAGAGCTTCATATCGAAGTCCTGCTCAAAACCTTTCATTTGATACCAATATTGCACAGAAAATTAGATAGGTAGATGTAGGTATGCATATCCATACATTTGCATACATGTTCAAACAGGTTGGTCCTTTTTATTTTGCCTATTTGTAGAATTGTTGCAGAAAACAACAATAACTTCACTTCGCTTCGTTGCTGTTGTTGTTGATATTTGCATTTGCACGGCTATGCATGCAAGCATTTGTAAGTACATGTCTATCTACCTACCTACCACTGACAATGCCAAGCGATTCACACGGACGCAGCAGTGCACTAACACAAAGGTCATTTACGGTTTACGCGTAAACTTTACCTGTTTTCGAAATCACTCGTAGCTACAGAGAAGATGTTTACACATCAAAAAGTTTTGCCAATCGCTAATAGTCGCGTTAAATTTGTTCGCGGCGACTTCTTAAGTATATTTTCATTGTATGTTGCATTAGCGATTTTTTAATAATAAAAAATGTAATTTGGTGGGAGTATTTTATAAATGTTATTTTCATTTCAGCTGAAAATCTTTTCATCATAAAAAGCAATATTGAAAAGAAATTTTAATTCATTTCATTAAATTTAACCCAGTGTTTAAATTCTAAATATGTACATATACATTTTCTGAAAAAACTGATATTTTTTTTGTCAAATATGGGCTATGAATTTGCCTTTTTATGCTTATTAATTCTATTAGATTCTTCTGTTGATGACTTATATAAATTATGTTGAAGTAAATAGCACCAAAAGCACAAGTATAAATGAAAAATAATTGTGACAATTCGAACAAACGGGTTTTATTGTCCTAAAATCGTAGTTATTGCATTCGCATGTAAAATTTTTTATCTGGCACAGGATCGGCGTTAAATGAAACACGGCTAAAATAAATTACTCAAAAGCGTGTGTGAACGCACGTAATTTCGGATAGCAATTTCGGCTAATCAACGCGGAATAAGAGATAGAAAGAAGTTATCGATAATCGCACAAGACTTAAATTTACGCCGTGTTTACACTCGACAAGATTACATATCTAATGTTCATACGGCTTTGAATAAAATTTATACAAAATATCAATGTACACAAAAAAACTTTTCAAAATGCCTGACAAAATTCGTTAGGCGCCTGATTGCCTGACAAAGTATGTAATGCCTGACAATCAGGCCAAATGCCTGACGTATGGCAAGCCTACCAATAGCAGATGATCGTAGACATGTTCAACCACCCGAGCATGACGAAGTGCGAATAGCAGTATCTCGGCTTAAGAATAATAAAACGCCAGGCACTGACGGCTTGCCAGCCGAGCTATTCAAACATGGTGGCGAAAAGTTGATAAGGAGCATGCATCAACTCCTATGCAGAATATGGTCGGACGAGCGCATGCCCGACGATTGGAACTTAAATGTGCTCTGCCCAATCCACAAAAAAGGAGACTCCAAAGTACGCGCCAATTATCGTGGGATAAGCCTCCTGAATATCGCATATAAGGTCTTAGCAAGTGTATTGTGCGAAAGGCTGAAGCCCATCGTCAACAATCTGATTGGACCTTATCAGTGTGACTTCATCTCTTTGTCGATTTTAAAGCCGCTTTTGATAGCACGAATAGGAATTGCCTATATGCCGCAATGTCTGAATTTAGTTTCCCTGCAAAATTATACGGCTATGCCAAATGACGTTGAATAACACCACCAGCTCCGTCAGAATTGGGAAGGACCTCTCCGAACCGTTCGAGACCAAACGAGGTTTAAGACAAGATGACTACCTTTCGTGTGACTTCTTCAATTTGATGCTGGAAAAGATAATACGAGCTGCAGAACTTCACCGTGCAGGAAGCATCTTATACCACAAGAGTGTTCAACTGCTAGCGTACGCCGATGACATCGACATCATTGGCACTAACACTCGCGCCGTATGTTCTGCCTTCTCCAAGCTGGATAAAGAGGCTAAGAAAATGGGTTTGGCGGTTAACGAGGACAAGGCGAAGTACCTCCTGTCATCACACAAAGAAACAGCATGCCTTGGCAGCCACGTCAATGTTGATAGCTACAAATTCGAAACTGTTAAGGACTTCGTCTATTTGGGAACCAGCATTAACACCAAGAATGATGTCAGCACGGAGATCCAACGAAGAATCACGCTTGCCAATAAATGCTACTTCGGACTAAGTAGGCAACTGAAAAGTAAAGTCCTCTCTCGACAAACAAAAATCACACTCTACAGGACGCTCATCGTTCCAGTCCTCATGTACGGCGCAGAAGCATGGACAATTTCAAAATCAGATGAGATGGCACTTGGAGTATTCGAGAGAAAAGTTCTTCGTAAGATTTATGGACCTTTGCGTGTTGGCGTGGGCGAGTATCGACGGAGATTTAACGATGAGCTGTACGAGCTTTACACAGACATCGACATTGTTCAGCGAATAAAGATCCAGCGGCTGCGTTGGGCAGGTCATGTCGTGAGAATGGATGAAGGCGCTCCTGCCAAGAAAGCATTTCTATCGAAACCCGCTGAACGCAAAAGAAAAGGGAGACCTCCACTGCGTTGGGAAAATCAGGTGGACAGCGATGCTGCCTCCCTAGCTGTTCCCAAGTGGCGCCATGCTGCGCGAGACAGAAGCAATTGGCGCGCTCTGTTGGACTCGGCCAGAATCGTCTAGACCGTTAAGCGCCAATCAAGAAGAAGAAGAAGAAACAAAAAAGAACAAAAAATTGTTGGCCTCAGGTGAGCAAAATTGTCAAATGACATTTGCACTGAACGATCAAAATTATAAAAAGGCCTTGGCAGCCAGAGTGTTAAATGGAGAAGTTACACCCCAAAATATCTATATCTGAATAATTGGTTGTATGGGAGCTATATGTTATAGAGGTTCGATTCGGCCGATTCCGACATATGATTAATTGTCATGTATAAAAATCTCATGTCACATTCTTTCTGAACCTTTTACTAAAGTTCTGCATTCAAAAAATTAGTAAAATATTTTTTTGTATAACAGAAATATTATAAAGAATAGTATAAATATTTCAAAAAAGAGTCGTGTGCACGGTTGGTCGCCACTAACTCAGTTAATGGCATCTTCAAGCGAGAAGACGAAGTAACCAATTTTGATAATATTTGTTGGTAACATGTAATTGTTCTCGGATTTGATAGTCAAATAGTTTTTATTTAAATTGTTGGTCAAACAGTGTAAATTTATGTAAAAATGTGCAAAAATTCAACCAAAATTAGCTTTACATGGCCATAAATCAAAACCGATTGATATATTTCTTCATGGTATTGAAACATGTCATTGTATGGCCGTGTTACGCCATGATAACCATGACCATGGTCAAAAAAAGCGGGAGAGCACACTCACGCTCCCTATTTTGATAGTGATTCGGCGCTGACACCAATCTCTCAGAGAATAAAAATCGAAAAATGGGAGAAAATTTGTCTTTTGATCATGGTCATTTTGATCATGGCGTAACAGCGGCCTATTTTATCTAATACCATGTTTACATATAACGAGATTATCAGAAAATCTCGATTCGCGAATCTACCCGTTTACATATAACATGAAATCTAGATTTGCTGGGAGAGGGATTGTCAACTGTCAATTTTCCTTACCTGCATGACCCAATAATAATATGGTCGTAGCAGTCAAAAGAGAATAGGCAACTACCGTTCGATGGCTGTTTTCACGAATGTAAAAAGCAGATATTTTGTTTTTATTTAACTTGAAAAACGCTAGCAAACACACAAGCTTTTGCACGATTAACACGTTAAAGAAAGTATAATTAAAAAAAAGACGATCATTTCATAACCTATAAAACAGAAAGAAGAAGAGCGACTTACTATTTCGATACGATTCTTGTTGGGCCATGCTTACTGGCGTCCATTTTGTTTACTTCTCATTTTGACGTTTCTCCCAAATTCGCCAAAAAAAATATCGATAACACGATGAACACAGGGTTGCATTGAGAAAACTATCGTGATAATCTCGAGATTCATTTAAAATCGCGAATTTTTGGTAGCGGATTTTTGTACGGCAAACCTCGAATTTCAATCGAAGATTTTGTGTCAACCTCGAAAAAAGTAGATAACCTCGTATATGTAAATGGCCTAAAAGCTGTTGTTCGATGCTGGTTTTCTGTAACATGCTTCTGCAGCATGTTTTCGTGCATATGTAGATTATTCTTTTTTATTAAGAAAGTATTTATCCAAAAAAAGAAAAACAAAAAATACCCTTGCGTCATGCGGATTGGCGCCCCTCGCGTCGGTCGGGCTCGGAGGGTAAACCGTTGGGTATTATTATTATTATTAGTACCTGGTTGACCGAGCTTATCTCGAGCTGCCATTTTTTCGCAGGTCCTCGCAAGCGAAATAAAAACTTAAAATAAAAAAATTAGTGGAAAAATGAAACTTTTCAGAAATTTGCGCCCTAAATTTCATGAAAATTGTTGAAGACATTTGTGAGATCCAGAACTAAAGTAAATCCGCCTCGCTTGGCCGTGACACCTCTACCTCTTCATTTCCTTCTCCCTCTACTTTTCTTCTTCCTTTCTCTTTTTCTTTATTTCCGTTTCCTTTTTCTTTTCCTTTTTCCTTTCCTTTCCCTATAGCTCTCCCTAACCCCTCCTTTTCTCTCACCCTCCTATTCATTGACCCTTCTCCTCTCCCAATCTCTCTCTCCCAATCTCTCTCTCTCACCCCTTCCCTCTCCCATTCTATTTTGGTTTCCTCTCCCTTCTCTCTTTCCCACCCTTTCCCATTCCCATTCCATTCCATTTGACTTTCTTTTTCCTTTTCATGTTCCCTTTACTTAGGGAACCAGGTGTAGCATTACATCGAAGAGATCTCTATATTGAAGCTATGATTCCCAATTTTCGAAATCATCTATGTTCAAGTCTCCATTAAGTAGGCTTGCCATACGTCAGGCATTTGGCCTGATTGTCAGGCATTACTTACTTTGTCAGGCAATCAGGCGCCTAACGAATTTTGTCAGGCATTTTGAAAAGTTTTTTTGTGTACATTGATATTTTGTATAAATTTTATTTCGTTTTATTCAAAGCCGTATGAAAATTAGATATGTAATCTTGTCGAGTGTAAACACAGCGTAAATTTAAGTCTTGTGCGATTATCGATAACTTCTATTTCTTATAGGGGTGTCAGAATGAATACTTTTCCGTCAATCCAGTAATCCGTTTAACTGACAGCAGAGTGGAATTACATGTATTTGAATGAAGATCGACACAATCAGTACTTCAACTTTGCCGTAACAAATATATGAAATTGAAGCATGATCCAATTAAAAGGTCATGTCAGTTCGCTGGCCGCCATATTTCTTTCGGTCTTAGAAAAAAGTATCAGGTCCTCATACGTCCAATTAGTAGGAAAAACAAAAAGGAGCACACCTCGAATTGGGAGAGAAGCTCGGCCATAAAACTCGTCAGAGTTATAATAGCGCCATTGTATTATTAGTATTATTATTATTTGACAAAAAATATCAGTGAATTGTTTTTTTAATGCGATAAATTTACATATATAAACTTGTAATTTTTAGACTGCTAAATACACTTGTATGCATTTTATGCTTTTCTAATTTTAGGCTCTTTTCATTTCGCTTTAGTCAGGCATTGGGGTGAAAAAATTATGGCAAGCCTACCATTAAGACCTTTAATTTGATACCAATATCGCTCAGAAACATTCGAGGGTCAACCGGGTCCACGTTTTGACCCATATCCGGGGCCCGGCCTAGGCATTACAATTAAAATAGTTCTATGTCGAAATCCTCATCAAGACCTTTCATTCGATACCAATATCATTCAGAGACATTCGAGGGTCGTCCGGATCCACGGTTTGACCCATATCTGGGGACCCGGCCTAGGCATCACAATTAAAAGCGTTCTATGTTAAAGTCTTCATCAAGACCTTTCATTTGATACCAATATCACTCAGAGACATTCGAGCGTCATCCAGATCCACGTTTTGACCCATATCTGGGGATACATATGAAAACGCTCCACCCTAATATAAGTACATTTTCTTGGTAAATTTTGTACAGTTTCTCTGAATTTTCTCGTAAACAAAATAATAAACTTATACATCGTTAGAAGCGGCAAAACGTCTTCGTTTTACTACTTAAATTTTATGTGCAGACACGAATCCAACTTATTATAAATTAGCTCTGTACTGAGTTTCTGTAACTGAACTCTATCAATCTTTTCGACTGAGTGACGTCATAATGACGTCAAACGATATATTCTCACCTGCTTTTTAGATGGTGACAAAGTGTGGAACGTATTAATGTGACGTCATTTTGATCGACAATTTTCGCGATTTTGTTACAGAAACTCAAAGCTGGATTAGTAACAATTGGCAAAATCAGGTATAAACTGCAAGAGCCGTAAATAGTACAGATAGCCTCAAATTTCCAAATATAGAATATAGCATACCAATAAATGAGTTAATATGGTCTATACGCAGGCACCACAGCTGCAAGCAATTAATTGACGAAGTTATTTTGAAATTCGGTGAATAGTTTGGTAGATTATAATCTGCAAAAAGACAAACAAGTCCAGTAATATTTTGGAGTGATATTGGGTCAAACAAAAGGCACTAATAGGAGTTTCAGTCTAGAGCTGTTTTTATTGTAGTTTTTGTTTAAACTGCCTTCGAACGCCAATTGTATTTGTTGTAATAAGCTTTTTCATGGTAGACATACTGTCGAAGGGTGACCGCTATTTTTGAAAACAAAACAGAAACAGATATCACATTTTAATAGAAGTAGTAGATACTTATCGTTGAGGATTTGCTTTGAAAACAGATGTACATATTTATGTATATATTAATAACAAGCATATTATAAGCTTACAGTGGTTTTTTCCAGACATCTCAAAAGATGGTGATGCTGCTGTTCAAAAATATCCTCGTCGCGATAATTGTCATCCAGCTCAATGCCAGATTCCTGCGCCGCCCAGCGAGCTTCTGCAGCTTTTTTCTTACTCACGAAAGCAGCGCCAGAGGAAGCTTTTGCGATTCGTATTCGAGCCAACCGGGCTTTCTGGAATTGATTGAAAAATACATATCAAAAATAATCAAAAAAATTTTAAATAAAAACTTTATGAAATGAACGGACAACGTTTGGAATATTTTATATTGTTTTCACATACCCTATGAACTTATACTTCATACAATTTAACACAATATTAGACAGAGATGCATGATTTAATCATATAGAGCTTAGCAGATTTTTGATCTTAACGTCTGACAACTCCCTTGTAGGGTTGCATTTTTGGAGGATGGAAAAAGGGATGTACCCTGCCAGCCAGCGCTAACCAGATCTATCGAAAAATTCCATCCCACTAATGTAAATAATCGATTAACATACCGCCATTTTCAAAAAAGCGCTTTAAATTTGGAATGGGAAAAAATATTGGTGCTGTAGAAAAAATAAAAATTTAAGGAACAACAGATCAGATCGGCCGAAAATTGGTAAGTATTCATATGAATTGAACGTCATACATATTGCCGGTGATACTACAAACCGTGCTATGTTGCCGTGAATAAATTTTTCAGGGCGGAGAAAAACTACCACTATCACCAACACCGTCGGCGGTACCGAAATGACGTTTTCGGCAAATCGGCATTATGACAACCGACGGCGCGCCGAATCTTTCGAAGTTCGGTTAATCGGCATTATGAACACCGAATGGTCGAACATTTTGACAGTTTTTCGTGCCGAAATTTGCCGCAAGTATTTGGTTGCGGCGATATTAACAAAATATCAAAAAATTACAATAAAAGTTTAAGTAAATTGTGTAAATGCATGTATGAAGTTGGAATAAGTGTTAATAAGTGTGAATATATGTAAATATATTAATCAACCGGTCGCGAGAATCCACAAACATGGCGTGGGTCCATTGCATTTTCCAAAGAGATTGAATTGCTGTTATATGCAAAGAAAAACTTCAGAGAAAAAATTGTGAAATAATGATAATAACAGTGATTTAAATACGTGTGTGTGTAGGTTTTGGAAATTAAAATATATTTTCACCAAAGAATAATAATGCATTTTCTGAAGTTGATAATTATTGTTTGACTACTATAAAAAAGCAACTAACGAATTATAAATGTGTATTACCAACAATTTACCATTTCAGTAAAAACTTTCGTCTCAATAAAGACGCATTCAAATAAATATTGCAGGTGGTAGAAGGTCGGCTTCAGTATAATGCGCCAGCCATATTTATTTTCAAACCACTAAGAATGTGTCAATGAATCCTTCAGGAAAGGTTCTGCGAATGATAATTTTACAAATTTTAAAACTCCCGACTACGCAAAATTACTGTAAATCTCTCCAGATCTAACTCCAGAAAGGGAGTTCTGTCGGCTGAGGGTTACTTTTCAAAGCGCTGCGCAGTGCATAAGGGTGATCTACGCAAAAATACTGTGTTATTAATGAATTATAAGATTTCGTGTGCATTTTAGTGATCTATCGCCAAAAAAAAAGAAACGTAAAATTCCGGTGCCGGGTACATTGTTATTGAAATTTTCCCCTGTTTTTGTATACACTTTGCTTTTATGTAGTTCAAAATAATTCTATGAAAAACAGAAAAAAGGCCAAGGTAAAGGTTTCTTTCACGCAAAATTAAGACTATTATTTTTATTTTCAGCCTCTAATTAAATTTACGCTTGTTTACTTAAAGTAAAAGGATTGCTATGATCCCTTAAAAACTTTCTCTCGTTTATTAGATTCCTTTGCTCTTCTTCCTCCACTAATATAGCTGCTATCGCAATAGAATCCATTATTTTATTATTTAAATAAATTGTTTTTAGTAAAATAAACTAACGATGTATTTGCTTTTATCAAAAAGATAAGAAACGTCAGAAAATCCCGCTCAATTCCGCCAGCCAGATTTAGAAAGGTAGGCGCATACGTGAATTCAGAACTTTAATATTGTAATTGGTATAGTTTAATGTCAAAATAATGTTTCACCTTGGTTAAAATCTGTAATCGCTTGGGACTCGCCCATTCCTGTTGGCCATAGTGTGAATTTGCTTTGTTTTTGACATTACACTGTACCTTTCTAAATAAAAAAAAAGTAGTTTCTGAATTCGCCGCTGCGCCTACCTGTCTTGAATTTCGCATCAGTACTTGGCAACACTGATTCGAACACAGTTCACATATTTGGCCACACTGAACTTCGAACCGTCGGGGTTGCTGATGCCATTTTCGATGAGTTCGGCGCCGTGGCTTTCGGCATTTCGGTACCGCCGACGACGTTGGTGATACACACATACATACATATATTTTTACTTTTCGCGATGTTTTTTACATTCTTTTAGTATATATGTATGTATAAAAGCAAAGTTATATAAAAAAGCAAGTGTTTCGCAAAATAGTAAAGACGTTATTTAGGTGTGTTCATGAAGTGAAGAGTTACAGACCGAACGTATTGCAGTATCACCGACGATATATGTAGGTACGTACATATGTATGTATGTATATAGGTATCCCTAAACACAGTGATAGTCATTTGAGGTGCACGATTGATGGAAATTTGTGCCACAGACTTCCTACAAGTTTCCATCATTTTTAATGGACGGTGTGAAAAATGTGATGAAAAGATTTGTCTCGGTGTCTCTTTTGGGGAAACTTTCCAATAATGTCATACGCCCCCAAAAAAACGACTTCTACCGGTGGGGGAAGGGAAGGGTGTTCTGAATCCGTAAAATTTAGGCGCTGGACGTACCTCGTTTAGTACCTAACTCTCCATATAAATTCGATAGATAAAGAAAAAACTTTGCGCAGAACACTTTTCTGCGTTGCTTATAAAAAATAACCCTGGGCTACACCATTCGTCCGAACGTGTGCCCTAACCGTGGCTACCGCCACGGTGATATCCTTCGGCGTAGTACACCCTTCAGCGTAATATCTATGGCCCGGTCTACAGTACTTTTTCGGCCATTTCAACTCTCAAAATTCTACAAACACTTACCTTGTACCTATGTCAGTTGTGTGTGTGTGTACTCTCTTCTGTGAAGATGCTATTAGCAACATTTTTGATAAAAGTGATTTTAACGCGATATTGCAAAATTTATTAAATATAAAGTAATATACGTGGTGTGTAAAGTGTAAACATTAGCTATTTACTAAAATAAAGAGTGAAACTTGTTTTGCAAATGAGGAATTGGGGTTGTCATTGGCAAAAATTTTACAACTTTAACAAACTCCGGGAAAACCAGGTACGTCCGGCGCCTAAATTTAACTGATTCAGAACCTACTCCTCCTCCCCTACAACCCAGTAAAAGTCGTTTTTCTCCGGGCGTGTGATATTATTGGAAAGCCAACCCTCTCTTTCCATCAATCGTGTGGTTCAAATGATATATCAAATGAATATCACTCTGATCATATGTATGTATTAGTGTTTGCTGAGAATGTGTCGGAGTTTCTATCATTCCCGTCTTATAGGGTTGCAATCTGCTGAGAGATTGGTACAACCAATATTGGTCAGCCTTGGGTACAAAAGTTGTAACTTCTATAATACCGTGAATTTTTGGTTGCAACTTCATAAGTACTGCCAGGATTTCAGGAAAACTGATTTTTAAGGGGGCGTGGCACCGCTCCCCCATTCTATGTCTGAAATCAGAACGGGGAGAAAACAAATAGTTTTGGAAATATTAATGGTTAAAGTTGCCAAAATTGGCAGATTTGACCTCACCTTTTTGTATGCAAATCGATTTATCTAGTGCTGCCACACAACAAAAAAAGAAAACAAATAAATAACAATCAAAAATAGAGAAACATCTTTTTTTATGGAAGTTATGCGATAGGTATTATCCTTATGCATTTGTCGGTAGGATATTCTTTCTGCAGTAGAATCTCAAATGGATCACAGGGAAACTTCAGGGAGGGCAGATAAACAAATGTATATTTGTATATGATTTAGGGTGCGATATATAACATTTTTCACTCAAATTTTAGTACTTTTGGAAATATTTGAATTTTTCTACATACGAGTATTATAATTTTGATTTCATAATGGTGGATTGTAACAGAATGAAATAATCGAGATATGTATGTAGATACGGACTTATATATATGAAAATGATCAGGGTGAAAAGAGAAATCGATTGAGCCATGGCCGTCCGTCCGTCCAGACTGGGACGGTTGGTATTGAAAATGGGCAAAATCAGACCATGACCACGCTCACTTTTCCTATATAGAAAAAATCAGAAATTCGGTATCTCAGTCACTAATATAGCTTGAGTGATAAAATTTCACCCACATATTGAGCTCAGGCCTTTATGAAGAACTATGATGAAATTTTGGAAAATAGGCGGTGCCACGCCACTTATTAAGGGTCAAACCTTGAAAGTTTTATATGTCATAACTGAGAAACCGTAGCAGATATATCGATGAAATTTGGTACGCGTAATCCACTTACTTAGACAAAAGTTTGGACAAAAAATTGCCAAATATAAAGATATATCATTGAAATTTTATGGCAGGAGTCCAACTATGGACATAAAACAAAAAACAAAAAAATGTTGGAAAATGGGCGTAGCGCCGCCTCCTTTCAGAAGCAGAAAAATACGAGATTTCTGAGCTTATAACTCGATAAATAATTAATATATTATGACAAAACTAGGTGTATACACTTTCACAACTTGTATTAATATATGTTATAATTTATGACTTTTTTTTTTATATCGCCAAGTAGTGTAATTACCTATGTTTAATAACAAAAAAATTTTACGAATTTTTCATAAAAAATTACAGTTCTCCATATGAAAATGGCACTTTTTGGGAAATAGGTATTCGTAAAAATTGTTTGTTATTGAACAAAGGTAATATTAATAGGCAATATATAAACATATGTATGTATGTTTTGGTATAACTTTTAATTTCATTACAGAACACGCTCCACACGCTACTCTTGGACACAACACACGCCACCCTTTGACGACAACCTTGATTTCGTAACAGAACACGCTCCACACACCGCCTTTTGACACAACAAAAGCCACCCTTAGACAAAACAAAGTTTGAAATTAAATATTATTAAGATAAATATTATTATTTACATAGATTAACAATGAGTAAAAGAACACTGTCTAATTTACTCAGCAAAAAAAATAGGAAAATATTGCGAAATTTCGCAGATTAATTGAGTGTGATGGTGCAGAAGAAAGTGAAGATATTTCTCCAAATTCCAATCCGAGTAGACTAGACAGTGATGATATTCCTTCCACCAGCAGATCAGTATTGGAGCAGTCCCATGATGAACAACATGATTTAAGTAGTAGTGAGGATGAGAGGTTTTTATTTGAAGATTTTGAGTTAGATAATGATTTTATTGAAGATGATATAAATATTGATAAAAGTATAAAGATTAAAGAATTTGCAATTAGGAGCAATCTTTCTCAAAGTGTAGTAAATGATATGCTCAGGACTCTAAAGGATATTGGTGTTGAAGGGTTGCCTTTGTCAGCTAAAACTCTTTTAGGTACAAGTAGGGAAGTAGTAAAAATAAAAGAAATTCCAGGCGGTGAGCTTCTATACATAGGCGTACAGTTTTACTTAAAGTGTAATATATAACATTTTTTGGAAGGTATGCAAGAGATTATTATAGACGTAGGAATAGATGGGTTAAAATTATTTAAAAGTTCAAATAGATGTCTTTGGCCAATTCTGGGATATGTTGTGGGCACACAAACAAGTCCTTTCACAATAGCATGCTTTTCAGGAACGAAAAAGCCTCAAAACGTTGATGATTTTTTAAAAGATTTTTGTGAAGAAATAGTTGTTTTAAAGCAGAATGGTGTAAAGGTAGGAAGTAGAGAAGTTGTAAAAAAAATTGGTGTCAGGCTTTTTACGTGCGATTCTCCAGCACGCGCCTTTGTAACCGGTGTCAAGTACCACACTGCGAAAAACTGTTGCTCTAAGTGCGTCATAGAGGGGCGCCGTATAGGGACGAGGGTTAGTTTTCCTAAAACTATTGGGCAGATTAGAACCGACATTTCTTTTAAAAGAAGATTGGATTTAAATTACCACAGCTTAGATTTTATTTAGGTAGAAAATTTGCTAGAAACTGCAAGTATCGGCATGGTTTCACAGTTTTCTCTAGAACCCATGCATTTGGTCGATTTGGGTGTTACAAGAAAACTACTTAGATTAATTGTAAAGAAGGGTAATGTTACGGAAATGAATCAAAAGCTGCTGTTTCTTAATAAGTACATACCTTCAGAGTTTTGCAGATTGAGCCGTGACCTCGATCAAGTAAGTAACTGGAAGTCTACTGAATTCCGGCAATTTTTATTATATACGGGTCCATATGTTTTAAAAGATTGTATTCCAGAGGGTTTGTATTATCATGTTCTTTTATTGCATGTCGGAATTCGATTTCTCTCCTGTGAGAAATCGTATACAACTGAATCAAATCTCGCGAATGAAATGCTTAAAGAATTTGTTAATTTATTCGGGGTTATTTATGGTGAAGATTTAATTAGTTATAATATTCACGGATTATTGCACCTATGTGATTGCGTTAAACAATTTGGTCCATTAGACAATTTTTCTGCATATAAATTCGAAAATTTTATGCAACATTTAAAAAAAATTATTAATAAGCCCAACAAAATTTTGCAGCAAATGTATTTAAGAATATCAGATAGATTGAATATTGCAGATCCCAGCAAATTATCTAAAATGGTTTCATTTATAATCAACTTCAAAAAAGATAAAGATAGTTTTTTTCATAGCGTAAAAGGCCCTATAAGAATAATCGGTGAAGAAGGAGGTAGTTATAAAGCAGTAGTTATATCCAATTTAAGAAATTATTTTACAGAACCAGTAGAATCAATGTCTGGTTTGGGTGTTTTGGTAGGTATGACGGTAAATGAGGAAATAGTAGTTAGTGCGGCAGAAATTGAATACAAATATTTTTGTATTCCTCATGAAAGCAATTTTATATTAGTTCCAATTCTGCATAATCTCTTTAATTCGTTTTTTTAGGTATGGATTTAATAATATATATAAAATATTAACATATGTACATACATATAAATTATTAACGTACCTTTAAAAATAAATACATAAGTTGTTTAAATATTTTAAAATATTTTTGACCTAATACACTACTTAATGCTTTTAATCACTAAGTAAATAACTAATTTACTAATATATTGTAATTGATTTCTTTTCATGTAATAATCTATAAATTAAGCCTTATAATTTAAAAATAAATAAGTTCTTTAACATATGTTTGAAACTAGTACACTACTTACTGCTCTTAATCACTAAATAAATAACTAATTTTAAAATACCATATAAATAAAAATTAACTATCATTTTAATGCATATATTATAAGCTTCTAATTCTGGGAATTTTAGGTTGCAACCTCCAAGTCGTGCCAGGATTCCAGGAAAACTGATAAAAATTTTATATTGGTTACCATTCTACTTCGTTTTTTTTTTTTATACTCAGCTGTACTAGTACACAGAGTATTATAGTTTTAATCACATAACGGTGGATTGTAACAGAGTGAAATAATCGAGATAGATATATACTTATATATATCAAAATGATCAGGGTGAAAAGAGAAATCGATTTAGCCATGTCCGTCCGTCCGTCCGTCTGTCCGTCCGTCCGTCCGTCCGTCTTTAAACAATCTAACTCGCGCAAAAATTGAGATATTTTGATGAAATTTGAAATGCAAGTTGGTATCGAGACTGGGACGGTTGGTATTGAAAATGGGCGAAATCGGACCATGACCACGCCCACTTTTCCTATATAGAAATAATCGGAAATTTGGTATCTCAGTCACTAATATAGCTAGAGCGATGAAATTTTACCCACGTGTTGAGCTTAGGCCCCTAGGAAGAAATTTGATGAAATTTTGGAAAATGGGCGGTGCCACGCCCACTTATTAAGGGTCAAACCTTGAAAGTTTTATATGTCATAACTCAGAAACCATTGAAGATATAGCGACAAAATTTGGTACGCGTGATTTACTTACTTAGGCATACGTTTGGACGGAAAATAGTTAAAATCGGTTGACGGCCACGCCCACTTTTATATATGTATATTACAAAGTGACCTAATAAAAACATTTTAAGCGATATCTCTGTCAAATATAAAGATCTGTCATTGAAATTTTGTCGCGTGAGTCCAACTGCGGACATAAAACGAAAAACACAAAAATTTTGGAAAATGGGCGGTGCCACGCCCACTTATTAAGGGGCAAACATTGAAAGTTTTATGAGTCATAAATCAGAAACCGTTGAAGATATATCGATGAAATTTGGTACGCGTGATATACTTACTTAGTCAAATATTTGGACGAAAAATTTCCGAAATCGGTTGAGGGCCACGCCCACTTTTAGATATATATGGGTCTTATAAAGTGACCTAATAAAAACATTTTAAGCGATATCTCTGTCAAATATAAAGATATATCATTGAAATTTTATAGCAGGAGTCCAACTGCGGACATAAAACGAAAAACACAAAAATTTTGGAAAATGGGCGTGGCACCGCCTCTTTTTATAAACAGGAATATACGAGATTTCTGAGCCCATAACTCGACAAATAATTTATATATAATGACGAAACTTGGTGTGTACACTTTCATTACTTGTGGTAATACACGCTCAAAATTTTAGCGAAATCGGTTGACGACCACGCCCACTTTTATATATGAGAACTATAAAGGGGCCTAATAAAAACATTTTAAGCGATATCTTTGTCAAATATAAAGATAATTCATTGAAATTTTGTGGCATGACTTCCACAATAGACCGGAAACAACAAATAGAAAAATTTTGGAAAATGGGCGTGGCACCGCCTCTTTTTACACAAAGGGATATACGAGATTTCTTAGCCTATAACTCGACAAATAATTGAGATATTATGACGAAACTTGGTTTATACACTTTTATAACTTGTGTTAATAGCCACGCAAAAATTTATTGAAATCGGTTTATGACCACGCCTACTTTTTAAGAAAGATATTTCTGGAACACCCTTTGGGAATTTGTAACGTGACATCTTTGTAACTAGAAGTCATAAAGGAATGAAATTTTGCACAAAGTATAATATTGATATGCTTAGTTGGATGACTGATAAAATTTTAGAAAATGGGCGTGACTACGCCCACTTTATGCAGCACTCGCTTTGTATTAAGTGCACCGTGTTTCCATCAAACGCAAACACACAATGAAAGCATACAGCTGAGTATCTAATGTTCGATTCCACTCGAACTTAGGCTTCCTTACTTGTTTGGTATGGATTTGAAGACTTTTTTTGACGAAATGGATGATTCTCTTCCAACCACAAGCGAGTCTGTGGTTATAGGTAATATCATATGCCATCATCAATATTTTCTTTATATAAAAAATTCTTACTTCAACAGATTCGGGAAGAAGCAGAAAAAGATTTATGGTTTCTGTGCCCCATGAAGAGCGCGTCCCATTTCAAGAAGAGCACCTTTTGCCGCAGTCTCCAACAGACAGCACACAAGAATGCGTTGAAAAACTCAGCCAGTTAACGCTCCAGCAAGTAAGAGACGAAGTTGTTGAAATTTTGGCAAGGGTTGAGGCCAAAGTTGACAAAATTGAAAAATCGTTGTCTGAAAAGGTACATGTATACATACATCGATACCTGGTTAAATAGATAAATGCTCTTTTTTCTTTTATTTTAATAACAATATACATAGTTAATTCTGTAACAAACACGATATAGTTATGTGCATAAATCAATGTTTCAAACTAAAAATTATTAACTTTTTAGTTTGAATTTTTTGAAAATATTAAAGTATGGGTTCACTTCCCCGTTTTATTTTAGTATAAAAAAGTGCAAGTCAGATTGAGCTGGAAAAATAAATGATATTGATTTTTGGTTTGATGATTTTGAGTTTCAAACTTTGATTTATGTATATGGGTTTCGTTCTGGAATAAACTCATATGATATGTATAGTATTTATATATTGATAATATATAATAGGGGTATTCATAATTGGGTGCAAATGGCCTTGCATCGTTGCATAGCAAATTTTCATTGCAAACCAATTGCAAGACAGCAACAAATTACATGCATGTGCAAATGCCAAACAATTTGCAATCTGCAACACCAAAAATCCGTTGCATAGCGATATTTACATTGCATTCTTCAACAGCTGATCCAATTAGTGGCCAAACTGAAATAGAGATGCTAATTACGCCGAATCTATCAACGTTTTGATTAATGAATCGACACTTTCATGATCCAATTTACAGGTCGGTCCATGATACATACACACAAACATGCCGTGAGCTGAATGTCAAACGGAATGTCAAAACTGTAAGGAGAACGAAATAATTTGACATTCAGCTCACGAGCGAATGATGGAGAAACTCGGAGAACGAAGAATTTGACCAATAGTAAACACGAATATATGTATAGAATATGCAGAAATAGAGAAATTGGATAGCTGTTGAAAAAGAAGAAGTAAGCTGATCTAAAGAGCCGACCTGTATTGGTGGATCCTGGACACTTTTTCAATGCATTAACAAAACACGTAAGACAAATGGAATGTCATCTAATAAAATTTTTTGTAATAAAATGGGGTGGAAAAATTTACTGTGTCAAGAAAAATCGTCCTATTTTGCTGTGCCACTTGTGAAAGGAAATGGAAGAGTAAACACATTCTCAATTCAAGAGTAATTTTTTATGTTTGATGATTTCTGATTGGAATACTTATTTTTGTTGATGGTCATATTAATTAAAATGCAAGAAACGAATTAATTGCAAATTTTGATTGAAATGATCTACGTAACCTATATTCGTGCACATAGCGAACTGTCAAAATAACAAAAGAGTAAAAATCGACAAATATCGGTTATCGGTGCTACTCGATATAATATTTGTACCTTCCCTGCAAATAAGTTTGCAATGAATGATTATAAAGGTCGCTCACTATCCGTTGCATTTTCATGCAATTGCATAATTTTGCTAACCTATTTGCACCTAATTATGAATATCCCTAATGTATATCGCCGTTTAAAGTGCATTTTCGTGTAAGGGACATTTTTGTTTCCTTTTTTTACACTAAGTTGATGTTTTAGCTAACAAACTGATCTACGTAACTATTTAACTTTAAGTTTGTACGCAGAAATAAGTAACGGTTTTGAAATGAAATAGTTTTTATGCTCTCCTGTAAAATTCAACCACCGTCCGCTATGCGAAAATGCAAATGCCTCTTACGCGAAAATGCACTTTAAACGACGATATATATATGTAGTGATATAAAGATCCATTCCAGTAAATGTACATATTCATAAATTTTAATATCGTTATTGACTGACTATTGCCTGGTTTTCACTAGGTCATATATGACGTCAAATATTGTCAAACAAATGAAAACGGGTTGGCATATTGTGTCAAATGCGTTTGCAGTCAGTTTTGACCACTCGCTGTCATATAAAATGACAGCCATATGAAAACACTCAAATTGTAGTTTGCCAGCGCATTGGGCAACATTTGACACACAAAATTCATTTGCCAGCGTGTTGGCAAACTTGTTTCGTTTGTCAAGCTCACAGCTGATTCGCAGGGCCCCGGAGCGTGTCAAGGAGCGAAGAGCGAAGGAGCTATGGCTTTTTCACGCAGCGGACCTGGAGCTCAAATTATAGGTAGAAGCTGGAAGTGGAGTTAAAAATCACTAGCTCTTTACATATCTATATTTGTGGCCACAAGCAATAACCGCTTAAGTCGACTTAGGAAGATTTTGAGTTACATATACCACATTATTCTCCTTTTAAAACTCTATATTTCTGTAAAACCCTCATTCTTATAACTTAATTCAATAAAAAGATATAAATAAAAACATGTAGGCTTAACTTACAATAGAGGTATATTAAACTTGCTATAACAGCCAAAGTAGATGTATGTATATACTTAATGAAATTTCTGCATGACATTTTGTTTTATTTACAAAATTTGATCGTAACATTGTAAATGGCTCACTGATTTTGCTTCCATGGTTTTTAATCGATTTTTTTTTGATTTGTTAAGAAACGCCTTCGAATAAAAATATAAAAATAAGATTTTCTTTGCACTGCCATAAAAAAATTTATATGTACATATGTGCCTATGATTCATATTTTATGTGCAGAGCAAAGGCACTTTGTATGTGAATTATACAATAACAAATGTGTAATGAAAAAATTTGTAATCAAAAAATTTTCATATAAAAAATAAAAATAATAATTAAAGCATTCGTATATTCCACTAAAAAAGCAAAAAAAAAAAAGAAATTGAAGATTAAAAAATCTAAAACGAAAGTAGGTATGTGATACTACCATTTGAAAATAATAGTGGTCTTCATCTAAAGTGATAAAGTAATAAATTTTTAGTTTATTAGTTTATCCGCATTTTTGCATGAAACCACCTTGGTAAATAATTGTTTAAACTTTTGTCAGTGTCAACTTGATTAATAAATAAAAAAAACCCAATAAAATAAACAAAAAAAATGCCGAAGGAAACCACAATTTCTTCTTTTAAATTGAAAAGGCTAAATTGACAATGTGTCAGACTTGAGTTTTACCGAAATTTATAAATTTACGCAACAAAATCGTTCGGTAAAGTTATAAACTTGGCTTAAATATATTTTCATACAAATTTTGACAGATAATTTATCACAATTAATATTTTATATTTTTAATGCATTTACCAGCAGTTAACCACTTTAGATGAAGACCCTTAATATTTTATTGGAATTCATAAAATAATTTAAATGAGAAAAAAATGTTTCAACCCAATAAACACAGACGCGAGGATGATATCGCGGCGAATTCGAGGCGAGTTCGCGAAAACAGATATTCGCGAACGTAATTTCTCAAATTGAAACAATTGTCAGAGAAAACTACCGAATGCGAAAAAGACCTCCCGATGGTTTTTAACCGCCTAGATGGTATTTTGTTCGTATTTCGTTTGGTTTTTTCAATATAGCTTGCTCGCTTTCACCAACGCAAAACTGTATTTGACCATCTCCTTCACACAAAAAACCTTGTAGAATACCATAAAAAAAACGTAGTGTCATATGGGCGTAAGAGCAGCAAAAAATTTTGGGAGCGGAGCAAACGAAAAAATCCTTTGCACCGGGGCCCTGGTTTGTCGAGCGCACAGCTGATTGTGATTGTGTGAGTATTATAAATTTATTTATTTATTTTGTTAATAGTATTTTAATTTCAGAAAATGGAAGAGTTAGTAAACGATTCCCAAGTTTTTGTGCAACCTAGAAATAGCACCACCACAAGAAAACCACGGGTGAGAAAACTGACCTTGCTGTCCGGCTGTCAAAAGCTTTTACTTCACGTTTGACATCAGAGATGAAAACGGATTGTCAATCAACTGACACCAAAATTTGACGGCAATCTTTGACCCACACTGCTCTATCGACTTCTTGTCAGTTTTTGAAACCTAATGAAAACACATTTGACTAAAAATGACATATTGTCATCTAGGGCAGTGATTTGACGTCAGTGAATTTGACCTAATGAAAACCAGGCTTATCATATATTTCAGATGCCGGAGCGCGCTGAAGTTAAAGCACAGGGGCTGCTGTTACGCGAGTGTAAGGTGGCGACGACAAGGGTTCATCAAAGCATAACACGGCTAACTGGGGATATCGTAAGTGAGGAGTATGTTAAGATTAAAAGTATGCTTCCACTGACATCTCAGGAAAATTTGAATGCTTTGGAGGAGCTCCTCAATGTTAAACAAAATGCAGATGCAATGGTGATTTATAGCTATAGTCCATATAAAAAATTATTCTCATTTATTCAATAATGTCATAACTCAAAAGATGCGAATCGCACATTACTATGTAAACATTTCTCTTCATAATATTCTGTGGGAGTAAAATTTATCTTCAAGGTCAGGTTTTTTGACTTGTTTCACTATTGAAGTAAATTGGGGATATGTTCACATCTGTGATCATATAGAAAAAATCATATGCAAATAAAATCATATCTTTTTACCTATTGCTAATTTTCCACATGAGGACAGATATATACCTATATATCAAATATTTTTTTTCAGCTGGACATCCTTTTTAAAATGAAGGGGGCAAAGGGATCCATAAAAGAAGTGATGAAGGGCATATTTTCAGACTCCTTGCTCTTCGACTACAATTTTTTAGGCAAAGCCCATAAGGCTTTTGGGCCTTAAAGTAATGGACCTGCTTTTCGGTAAATTTTTTTTAATAAGTTCCGACTTGCAAACTAACTAATTTTTTGTCCAACTCCACAGATGTATTCTCGGGGGAACCTGCCGAAACGTTGGTGAGGGATGTGCGGGGGCTATATTCATGAGCCACAACAGACACAAACAGGTTATCTTAAAAAACAAAAGAAGGTTAACCTAAATACATAGAACTAGCTAACATTTTACATTTTTTTCCCTTATCTATGAACCTAATACCCTAATGCTTTAATTACTAAATAAATAACTAATGTACTTTTGCGATAACATATAAATAATAAACTGTATTCTTAATACATATGTACACTAGTAAGCTTTTAACAATTTCGAATATTCTCTCTAAGACCGGCATTCATAAAAAATAAAATAATAACACTATAAAGTGACATTTTCATAAAATTTTTCGATTTTTACTGCTTTATAAACCTATTTTATTTTTTATGAATACCGGTCTTACATTTTTAACTAACTTTTGTACACATGACTGATTTATAATAATAAACATATACATATGTATCTAAGAATTTATATAAAATATTAACATTACTATGATATAACTTTTGTACCTTCAACAATAAATAAGCTGTTTATGTAGTATATTTTAAAATATGTTTGAAACTAATACACTAATGCTTTTAATCACTAAATAAATTTTGAAATAACATATAAATAATAAATTAACTACCTTCTTTATACATACACTATAAGCTTTTAACAAATTCAGCTGATCTTTGTAAATGTTAATAAAACCACTATTTAACTTTAAAAATAATTATATATTGTAATTGATTTATTTTCATATAATTATCTATCTAATTTTAGTAAAACATTATATATGTATATATATTATACGAATTTTTAATCAAATTAAACTATATAAATAAAAAAAATCAGTAATGTAAATAAATATAAAATAAAGAATAAAAAACTATTTCTTTGACTTCAATGTTTTTGTTTGTTGTAGCAGTAGCTAAAATTAGCTACAAAGTAACCTAAGATTAGCATATTATTGCTAACCACATCTTAGCCACTGAATTAACCAAACAAAGGGAAATTTGTGTTGGTAGCACTACCTACATAATAACCACAACATTAACATAATAATGTTAACCACATCTTAACCACTGGATTACTTGTCAATATCGTCACGCCGCCTGAACAAAAATAACCAGTTTTATAGCTACATGAGTAGCTGCTAAATATCCATATAAATAGCTGCTACCTGGCTTGCAGGGGTATTTGAGCCCCTTTATTTAAGGTGGTGGCCGCTGTGGTGCAGTGGGTAGAGTGCTCGCCTGCTATGCCAGAGGTCTCGGGTTCAAACCACGGTCCGAGCCAAACAAATTTTTCTAATTAGTAAAAATCCAATTATTGGGTTTTTTAAGAGCAGCGGTCACCTCTCGGCAGTGGGCGGCATACCCTCCGACAGTATTTCTGCCATGAAAAAGCTTCTCACAAAAAATGCATTCGCCGTTCGGAGCCGGCATAAAACTGTAGGTCCACCCAATTAGTAGGAAAAACAAAAAGGAGCACACCTCGAATTGGGAGAGAAGCTCGGCCCTAAAACTCGTCAGAGTTATAATAGCGCCATTGTATTATATTATATTATATTATTCAAGGTGTAGTAAAAAATCAGGAAAGTAGTAGTGGAAAGTGAATTGTACAATAGCCATGATATATCCGTTGAATTCATTATTTGTGTAGATCAGGGATAATCGCACTAAGACTTTCCTAAATTCAACATGTATTAAAAGCTCAAAAAGCTCTTGGCTACACACAAAAAAAGATCAATCCCAATTTACTAAATTCTTTTCCAAGCTCAAGGTTTAGTGCAGCAGGCGATTGTAATTCTCAACATACATTTTGGAGTTCCAGACTGATATAACCAAGGGGAAAAATATATTCAAACCAATGACCTAGATATTATTTCCACTGGTCAGCAGACATTTTGGCCTACTGATAGAAGCAAAACGCCAATAGATTGTGGTGTAACTCGTGGAATCGAACGAAAATCTATCATCTGATCACTCTCCTTGTGTTATAAGTATTAATATAATCATATTTATTTTTATTGAATCTTTCTTGTGTAGAAAATAACAATAATTTAGAAAATCTTAGAAACTAATACAATAAGTTATTTGTTGCCAATGCTACAAATAATAAAGTTGGGAAAAAATCTGTATCTTGACCTAGGAGTGTACTATTGACTTATGTCGAAGACCACAAATATTATGTACCTACATATATGAATGACTATTATAAGGGAACTTAAATTTATTCTGTTCAATTTTTATAACCTTCTACTTTTGTATTGTGCTACACCCTTAAACAATAAATAATGTTAGCAGATTGGAAGTCAAATACCCCATGACTACTAGTTTAACAAAAATAACTGTCTTACTCGCTGCGCTTTACGTTTATCGGCCCTCTGATTTTGGTGATATATTCTACTGAAATTTGATACGATAACAGGTACAGGTAAAGCAATTACAAGAACTCCACTAAGGGAGCACACACCTCCGACAATTTTCCCAGCAATAGTTTCGGGTACCATATCGCCGTACCTAGAAAGAGAAAATGGCTAAGACACATTACTATGTTTACTTAAAGCCCATTAGCTTAATGCTCCTTTTAATACTGAGGAGTATGTATTATAATTTTAATTTTTAATTTTGATATATCAAAATGATCAGGGTGAAAAGAGAATCGATTGAGCCATGTCCGTCCGTCCGTCTCTAAACAATCTAACTCGCGCAAAAATTTAAATCTTTTGATGAAATTTGGAATACAATTTGGTATCTAGACTGGGACGATTGGTATTGAAAATGGGCGAAATCGGTCCATGACCACGCCCACTTTCCCTATATAGTACATATCGGAAATTTGGTATCTCAGTCACTGATATAGCTGGAGTGATAAAATTTCACCCACGTATTGAGCTCAGGCCATTATGAAGAAATATGGTGAAATTTTGGAAAATGGGCGGTGCCACGCCCACTTATTAAGGGACAAACATTCAAAGTTTTATTAGTAATAACGCAGAAACAGTAGCAGATATACCGATGAAATTTGGTACGTGTGATGTAGTTACATAGGCACATGTTTGAAGGAAAATTGCCAAAATCGGTTGATGACCACGCCCAATTTTATATATGGGTATTATAAAGTGGCCTAATAAAAACATTTTAAACGATATATTTATCAAATATATGAAATTGTGTGGCATGAGTCCAACTACAGACATAAAACAAAAAACACAAACATGTTGGAAAATGGGCGTGGCACCGCCTCCTTTTAGAAGCAGGAATATACGAGATTTCTGAGCCCATAACTCGACAAATAATTGATATATTATGACCAAATTTGTTTGATACAACTTTATAACTTGTGGTAATGCATTTTCAAAATTTTAGCGAAATCGGTTGACGACCACGCCCAATTTTATAATGGGTATTATAAAAGTGGCCTAACACAAACATTTTAAGCGATATCTTTGTCAAAAATAAAAATAATTCATTAAAATTTTCTGAGTCCCACACTAGATCGGAAAAAAAACAGAAAAATGTTGGAAAATGGGCGTGACACCGCCTCTTTTTAGACGAGATTTCGGAACTCATAACTCGACAAATTATTAAGATATTATGATGAAACTTTGTGTATAAATTTTTATTATTTAAATTAGTTTATGACCACGCATACTTTTAAGCAAAGATATTTCTAGAACACCCTTTGGGAGTTTGTAACGTGACATCTTTGTAACTAGAAGTCATAAAGGGACGAAATTTTGCACTAACAATAATATAGAGCTCTAGATACCCGGGTATCGAACAGTTCGAATTGATCGTTTTTGTTTGAAGCCCGTTTGTTGTTCAAATGCCCGTACAAACATTCGAGTATTCGAGCTTACAAACAAAAAAAATGTGTATCGAAAAAACAAAAATAAAAACAACTACATATGAAGAAGAAAAAAAATAATAAACAAAAGAAAAAAACAAACTTCAAAATGCCCGAATTGTTCAAATGCCCGTACAAACATACGTGTAATAAACAAACAAACGACTGTTCGAGCATTTGAACAACATTTGTTCGGGCTACTCGAAAATGTTCAAAAAAAATCTGGAGCTCTACAATAATATTTATATGTTTAGTTGGTTGATTGATACAAATATTTAAAATAGGCATGGCTACGCTCACTTGCGGCACTCGCTTTATGTTAAAAACACCATGTTTCCATCAAACGCAAACGCTGTTAGATTTTAAGTTATAATTTAATTTATATATGTTATGTATTAATCCATGTGCTATAAAGGACTTAAACTGCAGTCACAAGCTTATTAATTAAATAAATAAATCATTAAATTTTATTTTTAAATTTTATTAAAATATATGAATTGAAATTATCTTTCATGATTAAGCGGCGACATATCGCACCCTAAATCATAAAGGGGCACAACTCAAAATTCAAAAATTTTCAGGAGAGCCAAAAAACTTTTTTTCATTACAAGCAATCGTATGGCAAAGAGCCAGGTATAATGGTTATTTTTCGGTCGAAAGAGACAGTTATTCAAAAGTTTTTTTTGGCAATCTCCAGAGATATGTTCCGTATACCCGTTTATGAAAAAAACTCGATTTCGAAAAATTTTGAGTTGTGCCCCTTTATGATTTAGGGTGCGATATGTCTACTTCGGAGTAACAATATCAAATTCAATTCATTAATGGATACATACCCAAGCGTCGTCATCGTTACTATAGTGTACCAAAAAGCGGCCGGTATGGAAGTGAAATTCGTGCCATTCACATTCTTTTCAGCATAAAACATAACGGTGGCAAATATTATGATAGCCATTGCCAATGAAAATACTAGAAATCCCAACTCGGAAGCACATGACTTTAATGTGTACCCAAGAATACGCAAACCTTGAGAATGTCGCGAAAATTTGAAAATTCGGAAAACCCTGAAAACACGTAACGTTACAAAGGCACCACTAACATCATCGTTGTCAGTGATTCCCAATCCGATATAATATGGTAGTATAGCGACAACATCAATAATACTCATAACACTTCGCACAAACTTACAGCGGTCGGGTGCGGCAAATAAGCGTAATAAGTATTCAGCAGTAAATATCATAACGCAGGCAGTGTCGAGGCAAAAAAATACAATTTTATAACGTTCGCCGCAAGGCAATGTACCAGCACGTCCTGGTCTATGACCGCATGGAACTGTTTCCACCACATTCGCCATTACTGACACAGCTATAAAAAACCCTGTTACATAGTAAAAAACTAGGGCTGCTGTGGACGTGTGAGGATTCTCAAATGCACGCCACATTTTCTGCCTTATATTTGTAAGTTGTTGAGGATTTTGATCACCATTTTCAGATAATTTGTCATCCATTAAACGTTCAGTATTCTCGCGCTTACGATCACGATAATCTTCGTAACAACAATCTCCAATTACATCGGGCATTATACCAAAAAATGCCAGCTCTTCATCGTAGCTAGTAAGACATTCATGCTTCGGATAGTGTAATTTTCCTGTACGGTAATAATTGAGTATATGCCTAAAAATATCTGGATCTCTATCGAAGAAATACTCTTTACAATCTTCGTCGTAAAAGAATTCACGCTCATTGGACCCCAGTAGGGTGTCCGGATACTTTTCAAGCGTATTCCGCCAGGTTTCGAAACGACGTCCAGAAACATTAATTAGTAGCTTTTCATCGTCAGTTTTACGACGATCCTTTGGTATTGGTGGTGGTGGTAACGGATGTGTAGCTATTGGTACCCATCCAATGGCCGCCGCCCGAGCAAATGGCAGCCAAGCGGCGACCGAGGCCATACTATGAGGCGGAATTTTTATACTGAATTTCCTCTTCCTTTTTTCTTAAACCAGAAGCATCGTTCATAAGTAAGTGTTTTATCGTGTTATAATCCAATTCAAAAAGTTGCAATAACCTAGGATTTTTAGATAAACTGCGTTCACGAACCTTTTATTTGGAGAGCTGATAAAAAACAAGAAACATAACAATAACAAATATTTGTATATATCAGAGCTGTAAAAAGCTGCAAGAAGATTGTGTTGCAATCATAAAAAGTGTATATTATTTTAAGCAGCTTTGATTGTAAATCATATTGCTAGTAAATTTTTTGATTGTAAAAATAAAAATTTCTAAAATTTAGAAGTAAGTTATTGCAATCGACTTTCACCATCAATCATTTTGATTTCAGAAATTAGAATTGCAATAATTTACAAAAGTTTCATTGCAATCAACTTTGACCGTAAATCATTTTAATTGTAAAAATTACAATTACAATAATTTAAAAAAATTTCATTGCAATACACTTTTCTGGTAAATCATTTCATTACAATAATTTACAAAATTTTTCATTGCAATGAACTTCAAACGTAAATCATTTTCATTGTAAAAATTACAATAGCAATAATTATATTGTAATAAATTTTCATCGTAATCAAATTTGATTGAAAAATGTTTGATTGCAAGGCTTGCAATAGCAATCATTTTCCTCATAACTTTATACGCATGCATTGGGACTGATGAAAGGCAAGCGCCTGGGTAATGCGAGTAATACCCGGCACTTATATCACACGCGTAGACGCGTAATAACCCATGTCCTGGGTACATACATATGTACGTAGTTATCTACATATTGGATGCTGCCGGGCACACGGTACTGGCAATATTTGCAGTCTTCAATATGTACATATAAAGTCTGGATGATAAGATGATGAGAAAGAGGATGAGGGTGTGGATGGGGATAAGGATACATATATATTTATTTTTGTACCATTTGCTTTTTTCGTTTACTCCGGGATATCTCATTACTGTCATACATATGTATGTATGGTTGTTTAACATAAATATATATATATATATATATACTTATCCCCATCCTTATGTTCAATTTTATCCATATCTTTATCCTTATACCCATCCGCACTCTCAACCTCTTTCTCATCATCTTATCATCCAAACTTTATATGTACATATTGAAGACTGCAAATATTGCCAGTACCGTGTGCCAATATGCACATTAGGGTACATAACATATTTTCTCAACCTCACCCCTAGGTCGATGCTAATATAGTCTAAGATATCAAATATAAATTTTTGTCCCGATCGAAAACCGTTAAGGGGTGTCGCACAGGTGCCAAACTCCAGAAAACTCTATCGAGGCTCAAAAATTTAAGTTTAGTTTTTTGCATATCTAATGCGCAAATCGATTGTCCTGTACTCAAACATACTAAATTCAAATTTTGGTCCCGATTGGAGGTGGTTAAGGGTTGTCGATGAGGGGTCAAAGTTCAGACTACCATATATAGACCAAAAAATTTAATTAATTTTTTTTATCTAATGGCCAAAGTCGATAGTCTTGTACACAAGGATACCAAATATAAATTTTGGTCCTGATCGGAGAGGGTTAAAGGGTGTCGCCCGGGGTCCCATATGGTTATCTAAACTTTTACCCCTTTGCGACACCCCTTAACCGTCTCCGATCGGGACCAAAATTTATTTATGGTATCTTTGATCATGCTGTTAACGATGTAGGGGGTGAGATCGAAGAAAATCGCTAATCTGATATTAAGGACACCCTAATGTACATACATACATATGTACCCGGGAAATGGGTTATTACGCGCAAACCGTGTTATATGAATGCCGGATATTGCTCGAATTACCCAAGCGCTTGCCTTTCATCAGTCCCAATACATTCGTATAAAGTTATGAGGAAAATGATTTCTATTGCAAGCCTTGCAATCAAACATTTTTCAATCAATATGATTTATGATGAAAATTTATTACAATACAATTGTTGCTATTGTAATTTTTACAATGAAAATGATTTATGAGAAATGTTTATTGCAATGAAATTTTTGTAAATTATTGTATTAAAAATTTGTACAATCAAAAAATTTCAATAAATTTTATTGCAATGAACTTGATCCCCAAAAATTTCCATAAACATTTATTGCAATAAATGGAAGGTAAATTATTGCTGATTGCAGTTATTTTACAATGAAAAATTTTATATAAATGTTTATTGCAATCTATGGAACAAAAATTATTTCAAATTGCAATTTTTACCATCAAAAAACTGCAATAAATTTTCATTGCAATAAATTGGAAGAACAATCAATGATTGCTGGGACGAATGATTGCAGCTTTTTACAGCTCTGGTATATATATATATATATATATATATATAAATATATATATATATAGTGTAACGAAGCTGTTAACACCATTACTATTATTGTATGTTTAATATTGTTTTACGTATGGCACAGTATTTTTCGCCACCACTGTTTGAGTACAATGTGGAGTTAACGCCAATTGTTATGTATTATCTCTCTGAGTACAATGTAGAGTTAACGGTTGTTATTATACTTCTTTCTGCTAATGAAAATATGTACCTTATAGTCCAGTTAGTCGAGAACGTCCCGTGTACCGTGTCAGCTGATCCAACCTATTTAATGGGATTTGTATGTAACCGATTATTCAACGACGTACGACGCAGAAGCCCGTACCGCAGAAATCAAAACCATTTTGATTTTTTACGTAAAAACATGTGAGCTGATCGCTCGCATGGTTGCAAGGTAGAAGGGTTGCCAGTTGAACATTTTTAGTTATTAAATATTTAAACAGTAATTTTCACAGCATTATACAACTAAGTCAACAAGATTGTAAAATGTTATCGAGTATACATATATGTTTTCACATGGAAAAAATAGTATGTCTACTTAAACGAACCATTTATTATTACTTTAATTTTTAAAAAGAAAGGAAAGAAAACGTTTATAATTTTTTTTTAAATCCCAAACAAAATGTAAATATATATATATGTATATAAATTAATAACAAGATAATAGCTTTGTTCAACAACTTTACTTGCAAGTACTTGCAAAAAGAGCGTCAATGTCAAATGAAGAGTAAAAACGAGAAAAAGAGAAAATTATCAACCAAAGTAATTGAACACAAAATCGTAAACATTCGCAAAAAAACAGCTGATACGCTGTTTTGACAATTTGATTTTTAGGTTAGGTTGTAATTGAAATTTTTGAAATTGGAAATGAATGGAAATAACTGAATAAGAAAAACAAAATTCTACTTTGGCTATTCCACAACATCATCAAGATTCGTTTTTGCGCTAACTTATTTAGTACAAAATTAGAAATTTGCGTTTAAAATGTTTGTATATTTCCAACTGAAATTTTTGTGATCATATATTTTTGACACTTCTATTTTTTTAAAGCTGCTAGTAGTTGCAAGTGAAAATTTTACTTACAGCGTTTATCAACTCTCTCGAGGTCTTACTCTCTCAATTTGGCTCTCTTTTGCGAATTTTTTGGGTTATTGAACACAAATTCGTAACTATTCGTAAAAATATGTAAAAATTTTGAGATATTGAACACTCCTAATAAATGAAGATATTACTGAAAATTAAAGCAAAAATTGTATTTATCCACAATGGTGGCTGTATTTTCTTAATTGATAACTCTTGGTGGTCTTCTTCTGCAATTTTTCTACATTAAAAAGTTATAAATTGCCACAATAAATCTGAGTTTATGTAACAAAATCAATTAAAGTGATGTCACACTAATACGATCCACACTTTGTCACCACCTATTTATACTAGAAAAGATATGAGTTATAGAAACTCAGTACAGATTTCTTAATTAAACACAGATTTTTGTGAGAATCTTGTTGCTTCCCAATATAATTTTTTTATGGATTTTCAATTGTAAATTTAATGTTCTGACTGTGTTTTTGGTTATTTTATGTTTTAGCCCTTGATAACTATCACCAAGGTGTGATGGAAATATATTGGGCAGCAACAAAATTACAAGAAAAATGTGTTTTAATTACCAACTAAGCCGTAAAAAAGTAACTAAATTAATATAAAAAAAAAAGTCGTCAACGACAACTTTAAAAACGATTAAATTAGTATTTTCTTGTCATTTGGCAAATAATGCACAATTGTGTATTGAAGAGTAATCCGCATATAATAGCATTGACATACGGCAGCGATAATCCCAATTACTGCAACACTTAGGGCCGTTTACTCAACCTCTGATTAATGCTAACCGGAGGATAAAGGGCCGGTTAAATTATATAATGCATTATCGACCATATGATAAATATTTGGTTTGATGAAGTCGATAATGATGTTTAACCGGACTTTTTCCGTGATTAGCGTTAACCAGGGATGTCATTACAAAATGCTCTAATCCGCTAAAATTTTGTAACACTTTGAAGATTAGTAAAAATCTTGTTTGTTCAAAAATGACTAAATGGCAACCCTGCCAAAATGTAAACAAACTATATATATATGTAAATATGTGTCAGTAAAATAGCTGATTGCTCCGTTGCCCCACGGGCTCAAAAAATCCTAAAAATTGCATACGGGCGTTTGCGTCAGCGGGCGGACCACACGTTCTTGACTAACTGGGCTATTAAGCTAAGCAGAAGATCAATAATAAAATTCATTCGATTCCTGTCACTCAAGCGGAGCAGATCACCTAATTCGTCGTCTCCAGAATTTCTATGCAATTGTTGGACTTAGACGCTCGTAGACATTTTTGGCTCTTGCGTTTAGTCTTCCAAAAGCATATACACCCATACGGATTTATTATTGGAGCTAAATAGCCTTCTCCTGATTTCTTCGCAATTGTTTGACTTAGACGCTCGTAGACATTTTTTGGCTCTTGCGGCTAGTCATACAAAAGCACGTACATACATACATACACACTAATTTATTAGTGGAGCCTAACCCGCTTCCTACAATAGTAAATTTCTACACTAAAAATAAAATTTCGTAAAATAACTACGAAACACTTTCGTAGTCTAGAGATTCGTAATATGTACGAAAGTTTCGTATATATTACGAAAGCATTTTTCTCAACAAAATCTAATTTTACGAATCTTTCGTAAATATTACGAAAGGGCTTTCGTAAACCATTTTCTAATATTTTTTTCGTATATATTACGAAATATTTCGTAAATATTACGAAACACTTTCGTAAATTTTCTTAAAATTATCTTTACGAATAATTTCGTATATTGTACGAAAGTTTTCGTAACATTATCAAAGGATTAAAAGATTTACGAAATACTTTCGTAATATATACGAAATACTTTCGTACAATAATATTTTACTGTACAAGTCTTCTTTCATTGTAAAGTGTTGAGTCGGTGCAATAATATCAAAAATTATTTTAAGTAGTAAGTGCGTAATGAAATAATGCGTAAAAGAATAATGCATTGTATATAAAAAGACAATATTGATATACAAAATAAACTGTGATATTTTCCAACTTAATTAAACTTAAAGGTGAGTACATTAGTTGCATTTACTTTTTCCTTTTTTCGGTCTTATGTATTTTCCTAAATAAATACTCAATAAAATAATATAAAGAGATATTTCTACACTCAGAGAAAAAATTTTAAAAACATATGAAAATGTGCTTAAAATTGGCAAAAACGTATTTAAAAGTGATGTAGATACGACAATTTTTATTTTAAAATGGTTCATTGTAAAATTGTAAAATCAAGAAAACATCTTAATTTAAAAATATTTATTTTTAATTCAAGCCCTATGAGATTTTGAACCTGAAACTTGCGCTTTTATTCCCTTAATTTTAATTTTCAATTTAAAAATTATTCTATTTAATCCAAAATACATTTTTATTTCAAAAGTTTCATTTTAAATTTACAATTTTCATTTTTAAAATAAAAACGACCTGGTTTAAAACGTGCATTATAAAAATAAATTTTTTTTCTCCGAGTGTAGCTGCTTGAATTTTAAGGTTTTAAGTAGTTTCCCTTTATCTTTATCTTTATCTTTATCTTTATCTTTATCTTTATCTTAGTCTTAATCTTAGTCTTAATTTTTAATTTTTATTTTTCTTTGTTTTTTCATTTTCCTTTTTTTTCTTTTTCATTTTCTTTTTTTCTTTTTCTTTTTCTTTTTCTTTTCCTTTTTCTATTTCTTTTTTTTCTTACTTTTTCACAGGGGTATCTGTTTAAGTGGATCGGAACGACGTCCACATTTGCAAATTGCGATTTCCAAAGTTTCCTATGTTTGTAAGAACACGTATAGGCAATAAGTACCTCTTATTTTATTAGTTACTAAAATTAATATTAATATAAATATAAAATATTAAAATAAATAAAAAACTTTTAAATGAATTGAATAAATTAATTTCAGTAGATATTTAAAACTAAAATGAAATTATCTAAACTTATTTCTTATGCATATATAAAACATCTTTCTCTTAGCATTATTTTATTGATATACATATTTTGAAAAAGTTTTCAAATTTCGTTGAAATATACATCATATAAATATAAATATATGTATGTAATAATTGAGGTATTTTTAACTTTAAGCTAAAAAATAATTTGGTCAATTGTACAACAATTTGACAGCTCTAAGAGCCTTCGTAAATGTACGAAAGCGGTTTCGTAATATTTACGAAATCTTTCGTTGCTCAAAAGTACGAAAGTATTTCGTAAATAGTACGAAAGCCTTTGTAAATACTACGAAAGTATTTCGTAAATACTACGAAAGTATTTCGTAAATACTACGAAAGTATTTCGTAAATACTACGAGTGTCTTTCGTAAATAGTACGAAACCTTTCGTAAATACTACGAAAGTATTTCGTAAATAGTACGAAAGCCTTCGTAAATATACGAAAGTATTTCGTAAATACTACGAAAGTATTTCGTAAATAGTACGAAATAGCTTTCGTACTATTTACGAAACCATTCGTTGCTCAATTTTACGAAAGAATTTCGTAATATGTACGAAAGATTTCGTAATATTTACGAAATATTATTTTGAGTGTACATTTGCTATAAGGTGGAACTGTGCCCAACAACGTTCTGTATTTGTTTCAAATTTAAGCGCTATTGATTTAATTATTTAATGATTTCTGGCGGTGAATGTGACTCCTTGGCAGAAATAATATGCAAAAGAATAATACACACAAATAACACTACTCGACACCAAAAATCACCAAGAATAAGATAATACTTTTCTAAAGCGAAATTTTACGCTGATTCCGAATATCATCTCCATTTTTTTGTGGCAGACCCAGTTTTTGAGATATAGGTAAAAATGTGGAAATGGATATCGTGGCGATTTGACATGTAGGAAGTGCTGGTAGAGGGAGTTCCAACAAACATTTTTTTTGCCTTCACACTCCAAAATTGGTCAAGTAGTTTGGTCACAATGGCAAAAATAATGAAAAAAAATTGAAAAAAATCGAATTTTTTTAAAGAAATTTCAGATTCGACTGTCCTAAAATCAGAAAACTGTTATGGGGGACAAAAAGTTTGCCCCCCTATCCTATAGAGAATTTAATTGTGAACATTAAGACTAATGGTGCAATAATCGGATGTACTATTTTTTATATTTACCTATTTTTATTTATTAAGTCCTTAACCAAAAATTTTCCGGAAGAGTAAAATTTCAACAACAAAATTGGATTTATTCATAAAACTTTATTGAGAAGTAATAAATCTTGAGTATTACTTCTTAATAAAGTTTTATGAATAAACCCAATTTTGTTGTTCCGTTTATTACGTGTTTTGAAGTGCACAATATCTCTCAAGACAGCGACTAATAGGAAAAAAAATTAATTGAATAAAAAAATATCTGCATTTCGCGATTTTAAAGAGAGGATAAATAATGAGCGATGTGAGTAAGTACTTTTGACTACTCTTTTGTGATTTTCTGCATTTGTTACACGTATTATTGTCAAAAAATAGTCTCCCATCATATCCTCGTACCAAGACCCTTGATATCGCCATTCAAAAACTATTAAGTCTGATTAAATCTCTCACCATGTTTCAGCACCTAAGTTTGTAGGGAATTATGAAGATGTGAGGGAATTTTAGGCGGCATATTACAATCTTTTGCAATAAAGTAACTTTTTGTTACCTAGAAATCCACAAACAGTTTGTTAAAAACTGCTGCAAGCAGTAACAAAAAGCACCCGATCTATCGTGAAATAGTTAGAACTTTTGTTTTGTTTGTGGATTTCTAGTTAACAAAAAGCTGCTTTATTGCAAAACTATATAGCAAGGAAAGTAATATGCCGCCTAAAATTCATTTCTAGCATTCACATCTTGATAATTTCCCTACAAGCTTAGGTGCTGAAAGTGATGAACATGGTGAGAGATTTCATCACTTAATACTCTGAAAAAAAAACGTTGTAGATCTAAAGACTTTCGCTGTTAAATCAACTACTTTCCGTAGTTGAAATGTGCCCAACGCTCCGTTGTTGTTTCAAAGGTGCGAGCGTTATTGATTTAAGTCAACCACGGAAACTGTTGGATCAAATACTTTAGCCTTTAAGTTAACAACGGAGACTGTTGAAAAAAATTTTCACCTAAAAATGAATTTTTTTTTGCATTTTACTCTTCATCTTCTCAAGACTGCAAATATGTAGCCTCCGTTTGTTCTTCTCTTCCTCTCTCCTTTTTATCATTCACTGGTTGCTATCTTTATTTCTTATTCTGCTTTTTCTTCTTTATTTTATATGTTCCTACGGATTCGAACCATGACATCAACCTGAAATTCTATCCAATCATCAAATAATGGAACATTCAACATTATATTGAATTGTAGTAACCTATTTATACTTCCCTTGAAATTTTGTCGACCAGTGTAATTCTAAGTTTATAGTTTTAAGCTGTTAATGTTGGGATATTTAAAAAAAAAAAAATATCACTCTTTTTCGTGTTAAAAATTGGTTTTGTTATGTTGCTCTGTCAGACTCAGTCAAATTAATTAATTAGTAGGTATTTTGCCAACAAAAAATTACGTTGCACAAATCCGCACTTCACTACTAAATACAGGGTTTTTCAAATGTACCTATTAGAATTTTCTTTTTTGTTTTGCTCATATTTGATTCTAATGTTTATATTTATAACGCATATTTTGGTTAATGTAGGTGATACTCGAATGTAACCGAGATATTTATCAGCGATTTAATCCCAAGTGGCATAACCACAATTTTAAAATTTGGGATTATGTCACTCACCATGGTGTGACATAATCCAAATTTGTTTACTTGATATTATGCCACCTATGTGGGAGTGGCATATTCCCAAATAAAAGGGAGCCAGAATACCAAATCACTCGAGTAGGTACTAGTGCGAAGCAAAATCGTGATTTTTCCAAATTTTCATCCTATATCTGAAGTCGGTACACTTCGGAGGCCTATAGTTTCCGAAATATAGGCATTTAAGGTTGCAAAAAATGCCGTCTTTAACTCCACTTTTGGGAAGGAATTCTTTCCGGAGTAATATCTATGGCCCGGTCTACAGTGCTTTTACGCAGAACACTTTTCTGCGTTGGCGGCCTTCGGCCGCGCTTTTAAAAAATAACCCTGGGCTACACCATCCGTCCGGACGTGTGCCCTAACCGTGGCTATCGCCACGGTGATATCCTTCTGCGTAGTACACCCTTCAACGGCGGCGATAAAAATGTAAGTATACAAATTTCGGCCTTTTTCGGTAATTTTCCTCATTTCGACATTTTTTAATTCGGTCAAAAATGTATTTGGTATAATAAGGCTTTTTTCAATTCGGTCTTTTAAGATTCGACATTTTTTTTTTCGACTTATCGTACGGATCCCGTTTTTTGGCTTGAAAATGACATTATACCAATTGGGATTATGTCACTACGCCTAGGGTGACATAAGCCCAAGTAAAAAAGTTGGGCTTAGGGGGAGCGACATAATCCCAAATAAAAAATATGGGATTATGCCCCTTGGGATTATGTCAGGGTACCGTTAACTTCTGATCCATTTTTAGGCAGTATTTTAAGTATTTCCAATTTTTCAAAGAAATCAGAAATACTTATCATAAAAAGGGGCTAAGAATTCTAAAGCTACATTTTTTAGAAGATTTTTAAGTATGTAATTTTGCAGCTCACTCAATTTTAGTATAATGATATGCAACATTCTACTTTCTGAAAATTTTCATTGGTTTTTCGGAAATTTTAATCGGAACAGAGCATTGAGAATTGCACCTTTTGCACTAAAATTGAATGTGCTACATAACAGTACACTTAGAAATCTTCTCAAATTCTTCTATAAATTCTGGCCTCGACTTCGAAATTTTTAATCCATTTTTAGAAATGTCTACGATTCTTAGGATTTTTTTGATAAGCTTGAAAATACTGCTTAAACAATTGCTATTGAAAAATTGTCTACAATTTTAAACGAAATTAAGAAAGGCAAAGTTTCGACAGAATTCTTTGAAATAAATTTAAAAACTCTGGTATGACTTTTTTGAGTCACTGTATATATTTTTCAGCTGTGGTTCAGTGGGTAGAGTGCTCGCCTGCTATACCAGAGGTCTCGGGTTCAAACCCCAGTCCGAGCAAACACCAAAAATTTTTTCTAATTAGTAAAAATTCAATTATTGGGTTTTTAAGAGCAGCGGTCACCTCTCGGCAGTGGGCGGCATACCCTCCGAGTGTATTTCTGCTTTGAAAAAGCTTCTCAGAAAAAATGCATTCGCCGTTCGGAGCCGGCATAAAACTGTAGGTCCACCCAATTAGTAGGAAAAACAAAAAGGAGCACACCTCGAATTGGGAGAGAAGCTCGGCCATAAAACTCGTCAGAGTTATAATAACGCCATTGTATATTATATATTTTTCAATAAAATCGACTTTTGACACAAATTATTAAAATTTTGCATTAAACAAGCAATTTTGAATAGATGTAGACAATAAAATATTTTTGGCCGCATAAAACTTGAAAACCTACCAATGTACGGCCTACATTACATGTACACATATATTTCTCTGCTTATTTTTGTACCGTGTAAACACGATGGAATTTATACATATTCTGTTAGTCTCGTGTATCTTGGGTTATTGGTCCCATCGATAGTATCGATGGCTTTTCAGCACTAGTTCTTTGGTACTTCACTCCCAGACGAAGGTCTGACAGTAACGGGCTGTTGCTCTATATTAGATAAATTTATACAATTTAAAAAAATAACTTTCATATGTATGTATATGCATACATGCATACAAACATACATATCGCTAGCTTATAGTGAAAATAGGCTAAGTCCACTTTTATGAAAAATAATATTTTTATGTAGAACGCTATAAAAATTAAATACGCACCACGCTAAACAGGTCTGTAATACTTTTCATATTTCTACTCGTTGTTATTTCGTAAATTGGCTAAGTCCAGAAGGAGAAGAAAATTGGCTAAGTCCAAAATATTTACTTGAACAGAAACTTATTCTTTCATAGCCACATTTTTTTGTTTTTGTCTTTGCTGTAAAGTTTGAAAAAAAGGCATTTAGCCAATTTGCACTCTGAGCTACCGATATGTACATACCCTGCAGGGAAATCAATAACTAGTGAACAAAATTTATGGTTCAAAGGGCACCAGTTCATTTGGCGCCGGCTTTGCATATTTCTGCAATTCTCAGATTGTTAGTGAAGCATATTGTACAAAGACTATGTACTCTCACTTAATAAAATTAAATGTTCCCCTAATTATGCTTTTCCGATCCCTCAGGCTTCTTTTTAAATTTTTTCTTTTTTTGTTACTATTTAAAAAAATTTTAAATTTTTATTTAATAAATAAAGAAATGAATTAAAAAAAATTAACATTCGCATTGACACCGACCGGATTCGAACCCGCGCTCGCCAGATAGAAAGTCACACGCGTGCCATCGCTTCACTTGCTTTAAGCGTCTCAAATGCTGCACTTATGTGGCAGATGTAAAACTGTAGAATTTGTAGGAGTTTTTACCTAGTGCAGAACTATCGAATAGGTAATGCAGCGGTGGATAATAGACACCGCCAACGACATTCGCCAGTTGCTAGCATGCAAAAGATATTGAGCTCGCACTAGTAGTGTCGCAAAATAAACTAGCTGTGTACCAATTATGAACTAGAGATTTTCCCCACAGGGTACAGATACAAATAAAAATATACATAGAAATATGCATCTGTGTACATACATACATACATACGTGTATATTTTATTTCGCAAGGTTATCCGTTTAATATTTTTCTCTTTAGAACTATCACCAAACATAAAGTTTTCTTAAATAATATTTATTCACCATTATTATTGTCATTTTATCTATTTCACAAAAGGAAAAAAGCACACCAAATTAAAAATGGCCTTATTGAAGCTCGTTTGTTGCTTACATATGTATATACATATGTTGTTATATTTAATGATAGAAGGCACCGTGTTTTTGCGCACGTTCAAACATGCGCGCACAGTTAAGGGAAGAAAAATGCATATGTATGTATGTATGTATTAATTTCGCCTTAAAACTAAGGTTGCCTGATGAAAAATTGTGAAAGGGGATCGACGAGACCAAAAGGGGGGATTTCAGGGTACAACATAAAAAAATGTGGTATTTTTTTTCGGGGGGGAGGGGGCGAACTAAACATAGTTTATTACACGAAAAAGTGGTTTATTCACTTATTGGCCATAAAAACAAAGAGATCATAAGTAAAAATTCAATACAGTTTCAAAAAAATATTTTTATATACGTATAATACTATGTTAGAGTCAAAAAATACCAAGAAATTCAGGTATGGGAGAATATAGGCATGGGCTTTGTGAGTTCGGAACTATTTTTTGGATATTTTTTTTTTATGGTTAGGTTTTTGAGATAATGGTAATATTGCGTTTTCTTGGTTATCGCTTCATTCAAAAATTATTTTCGCAGAAGTCGCAAATGCGATAATAAAAAGCAGTAAATTGAGTCATGGTTTAACCAACTAACACACGGAAAAATATATTGATATCACATCCATATATATGGATAATCCTGTCTGATCAATAAACTATGGATGTTATATCCATAAGTGACAGCGCATAGAGAAAGGGATCTAAGGGTAAAAAAATCCAATTTTTTTGGGGCATGGGATCGGTTTCATTCGATGCTCAGGATGTTGTTCACATCAAAAAAACAAAATTTTACCTTTAGGTTCCTTCCTATTTTGCGCGTCACATATAATGGATGCCATACCCATATTTCTTTATATAGTACAATTTTTTTTTGATATGATACCCATTATATGATGAGACATCCATATAGTTTTCTCCGTGCAGGTTGTATTGCTTCCGTTTTCATGTGTTTCTTGCTATTGTTGTTTTCTTCAAATATGTCATAATTCACATCCCGTCCGGCAAAAATAGCTCATAAAGATGACAAAGTTATCAAAAAGTCTTATGAGCCGCCTGAGGACATCTTTATGATAACATTTTTCTGAGTTCTAAAAGATAACCTATTTTAGTTAACATTAAGATATCTTTTGAAATGACCTCTACAAAATGTTAACAAAAAGTTACCATTTTTCTGAGTTATGAACCTACCTATTTTAGATAACATTAACCCTAAAAAGATAATCTGCGTCAAAATTACGCATCCCCTTTCGAATTATTGTTCTCACTCCCCAAATTATGTGAATACGTCGCTGAACGTTATATATATTTCAGTTGTGGTGCACATCTCTCACGTGACACATAATTTTCTGTGGTAATTTTTGTAAATTTCCCAATATGAGGGGTCAGTGAGTCAAAATTACGCATGATTATCTTTACCGTGACTTTCAGGAAGCATTTCTCACGTATTGCATAGGGACAAGGATCCTTCATCAGAACATTATACTGAAGAGCCAGTATAATAAAAAAATATATGTGTTGTATTGTGGCAGCTATGGGGAAGTGGGTAAAGTGCTCGCCTGTCATACCAAGGGTCACGGGAGCAACCCCCAGTCGACCCTACACCAAAATTTAATTTAATAAATTTTCTAACTAAAAGTCATTTATTAGGGTTTTAAAATATTGGTCACCTATCGGTAGCGGACGGCATACCCTCTGAGTGTAATTCTGTCATGAAAAAGCTTCTCACAAAAATGCATTCACCGTTAGGAATCAGCATAAAACTATAGGCACATCCAATTAGTAGGATAAACAAAATTAAGGAGCACGCTTCGAATTAGGAAAGAAGTTCGACCTTAAAACTCGTTAGAGCCAGTGTATCATATTATATTACGTATTGTACATAATTCTTCTTCTTCTTTTTAATCAGCGCGTAACGGTCTAGACGATTTTGGCCGAGTCCAAAAAAGCGCACCAGTCGTGTCTGTTTTGTGCTGCCTAGCGCCAATTGGAAATACCTAGGCAGGACGAGTCGGTCTTCACCTGATCTTCCCAAAGCAGAGAAGGTGTCCCTTTTCTTCTTTTGTACATACTGCCCTTCCAAAAAAGGCGAAAGGCAATGGGTGATGCAATAAGTTCAAAAATGCTATATGTCGCGACGACAATATTTGATATGTTCCAAAATTGTGTTTGACCGACCTTCATAAAAAATTTTCATTTAATTTTCTCAATGAGTTTCCAGTTCATTTAGATTGTAAGTCAAAAAGTCTGATTTTTGCAGCAAAGTTATTCAAAAAGGGACGGAAAATGGGTGTTTCCTAATTTCAGGAGAAAATTGAAGAATTTCTTTTGGTTTAGTTTTTTTATAGTAAACAAATTTAAATATATTTTGTTTATAATGTTTACATTTATTTTACATATCTATAATAAAGTTTGTGCAAGTTCAGGGCAAATTTGTAAATAAACTGTGAAGATAAAGCTGAAAACCCCATCATGCGTTAATTTTACGCATGATTACCTTTAACGAATGTAAAAATATGATTATCTAACTAGGGTTAAGATATCTTTTGGGCATTGATGCCGGACCAAGAATTATCTAAAGAAGGATATCGCAGTAGATAAGCTGATTGGAATTGTGTATGTATACTAAATTGTATTCCGCCAATCATAGCGAAGAAGGTTCTTGTAGAATGGCAAACAAAACGGATTGGAAAAAATTTTTCTATGTGATTTGACATATATAAATAAACAAGAAACACATGAAAACGGAAGTAATATAACCTCTATTTGGATAAACCTTGTGCCGGACGGAATAGAATTACAACAAATCATTTTTTCCAATTCGTCTTGTTTGACATTCTGATTTGCACCTTCTTGACCGTGATTGGTGGAATACAATTTTAGTATACATATACAACTCCAATCAGCTGTTCGACTAACTTAACCTTAGTTGGATAAACCTGGAATTGAGTTTATAATTTAGCGACTTCCCAAGATTCTTTCCCATAGGCTTTGCCTGGAAAACTAACGTTATACTCGTATGTGGGTTCCCTCCATAGATTTTCTTGTAGATTTCTTGGCTCATCACTAATGCGGTCTTTACACGGGTCTATTTTTGCCGACTGGGAAATCGATCCAGAAATCGGCTGGCAAAAGTTGAAAGCAAGTCTACTTTGAGCTAGTCGATTTTTGTCGACTGAGCCGGTTGAATTGCTTTTTATACGGGTCGATTTTGGTTGAACGACAAAATTCGCCTAGGAAATCGACCCGTGTAAAGGCCGCATTATTATGCCAATGCTACACGCTTCAACTGATATTGTTTATGGTTCGTTTGTATAGGTAACGTTGCATCAACCAGTTGATGAGATTTTGTACGGGACAAATTGTAGGAATTTTTAAGTTTTCGATTTGAACAAAAGGTACACCAAAACGTTACTTTTCACTTTGCACTTATCGACTTTTATTTGAAAAGTGTTTCTGTTCCACAATATTCTTTGCAATTCTCACTAACATATTTTGCAAAGACTTTTCACTGTCTGCAAAGTCTTTGCGTTCTATTGAAAAGTTAGCGTGCAAGGTGTTCTACAAAGCATTGAAACGTCTTTGCATTTGTTTTGATTCTTTACACTTTGCATTGTGTGATTATGAGGCGAAAAATAAAAATAGAAAAAAATTAGCCGTACTAAAGCTAATTAAAGAAAAAAAGATATTTTATTTGCTAGCTTTCAAAACAATAAAGTATGTTTTTAAAAAATTATTGTGAGCATTTAGAACATATTTATGCTTACATTTCATTTTGAAGGTTAATAAATTAGATAAGCAGGCAGCCTGGGAGGAAGTTTTAAATAAAGCCCAGTCATTGCAACTAGCGTCGGCCCAAAAAACGTGGACTTATGCGAGGGATAGCTTGTTTGGGCTATGGAAGAGCCGAACATTGGTAAGTAAAATAATTTATTGCCTATACATGCAAATAATTTTATTTGCATCACTTGTTATTTTGTTTATTATCATTATAATATAGTATTTTTGTAAATAAACATTAACTGAACTTCATATATTTGCTTTTTTATATTCACCAACTTTATTTAAAATGAAATCAACTTGTGTTTGGTTTAAACGGAAGCACTCTTTACAATTAAAGCTTTGTAGTCCCGAAAAATTAATTCCGTCTCTATAATTTCTTCCTATAACCGCGTCTTCACTATCGTAGAACAAAAACTCACGTCTTAACATTTTGAAAACTTCACTAGTAATAACAATGTGAATTTGCAAATCGATCGTTTACCTTGCAAATTTTTGACAAACTTATCAATGTTGGCTTTGCAAACATATGTAGAATTTACAGTTTTTGAGGAAAGAAAGAGCGCATTTATTTGCACAATCTTTGTACATTACACCTTTCAATATTAGCTTTGCACTTTGCACAAGAGAACGTACGTGGAACAGAAATCGAAAAGAGAGTTGTAACGAAGCTTTTTCCTGCCCCGGTGCTTCTACTCTAGTGCTGGGGTATACTGGCCGTGTCCAAGCTTCGTTTACAATAAATTTGTTATGTTGGGGCTTCTTAAAATCGTTTTATCCCTTTATTTAATCCCTTATCTCTTACAATTAAACTAAATTCTGTATTTTCAATAAAGCTAGCCACACACGACAAACATGCTCGTGCTCAGGTGCATCTTTCTCGTTAGTGGCGTGGTTCGCCAACATGTTGCCCAAAAATCAAATTTTGTTCGTCCATAGTGGCAAGGTTCACGAACATTGCATTGATAGCACCAACAGCAACCTCATTTCGTGTTGATGCTTGAGGAGTAAACAACGCGGATGAAGTGAGTATCGCACTGGAAATTACTGAATTGCATTGAATGCAAAAGAAATATATGCATGTTTAAGGATTTTATACGTATCTAATTAATTTTTCATACAATTTTCTTCCAAATAATGCCCACAAGTATGTTTCAATAGTTTTCACACAATTGTTTTGTAGGAACATTTTATGATAAATGCTTATAATATCCTTAAACGTTCATATAAGTTTTCTGTTTAAAAACTGTATAGAAAAATTTCCTATATATCTTGAAATCAAGAGCTAATCCGGACTTTCGGAAAACGCTATCGTATTTAGTTGGGGTATTTCAGCGCTTTTCTGTGATATTTTTGATATTTTTGCCTCCCTACAGTGTAAGCAAAAAAACATAACATAATCAAATATTTATGCAAATCTAATTCATAGCAAGAGCAGACTCCGCGCATTCATTGCCATCTTCCCACTTGAAGTACACATTTACAAATGATCTGTTCGCTCGTTAGTGGGCAAAGGCGACGAGCATGCTCGCCAACATGCTCATGCTCAGGTGCATTTTTCTCGTTAGTGGCGTGGTTCGCCGACATGGCCAAAAATCAAAATTTTTTTAATTGCAAGGTTCACGTACATTGCATTGAAAGCAACAACAACAACCTCATTTCGTGTTGACACTTGAGCAGTAAACATCGCGGATGAAGTGAGTATCGCACTGGAAATTACTTAATTGCATTAAATGCAAACGAAATATATGCATGTTTAAGGATTTTATACGTATTTAATTAGTTTTTCATACAATTTTCTTCCAAATAATGCCCAAAAGTATGTTGCAATAGTTTTCACACAATTGTTTTGCAGGAAAATTTTATGATAAATGCTTATAATATGCTTAAACGTGCATATAATTTTTTTTTTTTTTAAATGTATAGAAAAACTTCCTATGTATCTTGAAATCAAGAGCTAATCCGGACTTTCTGAAAACGCCATCGTATTTAGTTGGGTTATTCCAGCGTTTTTATGTGATATTTTTGCCTCCCTACAGTTTGTTTTTTTTTTATTTATTATTTATTCTTGGGTCAAATTTAGTAATTAAAATTTCACCCTCTTCCTATCAACCGATTAATCTGAAATTTTGTACGCATGTATAACCCCGATAACAATGCAATATTATGAAAAAAAAAATCCGATAGGTGGCGCGTGGGTCGCTATATTTACAAAAATCGCATTTATGGTCCGATTTGGCTGAAATTCGGAACATTTATTACTACCTTGAAAAGAAATATTAACTTTAAAAAAATTCCGCTAGGTGACGCGTGGGTCGCTATATTTACAAAAATCGCATTTATGGTCCGATTTGGCTGAAATTCGGAACATGTATTACTACCTTGAAAAGAAATATTTTCTTAAAAAAAAAAATTCCGCTAGGTGGCGCGTGGGTCGCTATATTTACAAAAATCGCATTTATGGTCCGATTTGGCTGAATTTCGGAACATGTATTACTACCTTGAAAGGAAATATTTTCCTAAAAAAAACTTCCGATAGGTGGCGCGTGGGTCGCTATATTTACAAAAATCGCATTTATGGTCCGATTTGGCTGAAATTCGGAACATGTATTACTACCTTGAAAAGAAATATTTTCTTAAAAAAAAATTCCGCTAGGTGGAGCTGAGATCGGGGTAATTAAAACTGAAAATCCTAATTATGGACCGATTTGGCTGATATTTAGCATGTGCATTACTTAAATAATTTACAAATGTTTTAAAAAAAAATTGGAGCCGCTAGGTGGCGCGTGAGTCGCTCTATTTAAATAAAAATAGGTAAAAAAACTTTAACAAAACTGGGGGTTTACCAGCGGAACTGGAAATATTTGTGGGGGCAAAAGTCATGCTATGGTCCAATATTGACGTTTCAAAGGGATTAGTAAATGGCGCTATAGGCTACATCAACGAAATCGTTTGGCCTCAATTTCGTCGAACTCAGATGTATGCAACAGATCTACCTTCCGTCCGAATTGATTTCGGAAGAGACGGAGTACATCTTATACACCCGAAAGCCATACAGTTTCCAGCTAAGTACAATTACGGGACGGCTGAAAGAAGAATGTTGCCTTTAATACTATCATGGGCTTCTACAATACATAAAATGCAGGGCAGCACTGTGGATCACGCGGTCGTATACTTAGGTGCGAAACTGTTTGAAGAAGGTCAAGCCTGCGTGGCTCTTAGTAGAGTAAGAACTTTGCAGGGACTACGTATAGAGGCGTTGGACTGCAATAAACTAACGGGCAAGAAGCACTATGAAGCACTAAATGAATTAAACAGAATGCGAAATAAAAACTAAACACTAGAAAATAAAAATAGGTAAAAAGGTTTTTAAGTTAAACGGATTTATGTTATACATACATTGCAATGTTTAAGATAAATGTACTAAAAACCAAAAAATAATAAAATAGATACAGTCGTGGGAATTATAAACATAAAAGCATAGACTAGACTAAAATAAAACCGTGGGGCACGTCAATTGTCTACAATCGTTGATTAAAATGTTTGTTTTGTAATGTTACACTATAATTAGGCAGTTGTTCAACCGACAACGATGGACGTGTGATAAGTAGGGCTAGAATGTGGAAAAAAGCTAGCAAGCTCGATTATAAGCGAGTTTTAGGGTTTCATAGTGGTGAGCGAGTAGTACTTTTATCATATGTTTTGTCAATTAAAGACAAACTACGAGCAGTGAAACGATTCCTCGTGTGAATGTCCAACGATAAACTAGTTGAAACATCTCTTTTATTAACATGGAGTGTATAACTATTGGAATTTCCATGAGCAAGAAAAAAGTAAGTAATTTCCTCACCGTCTGCGGGCCAACTGCCTAACGACGAATTAAACGATTCTTCTATCGCACATTAAGTCGATAATTTGTAGACAATTGACGTGCCCCCCGGTTTTATTTTAGTCTAGTCTATGCAAATGTTTATAATTCCCACGACTGTATCTATTTTATTATTTTTTGGTTTTTAGTACATTTATCTTAAACATTGCAATGTATGTATAACATAAAACCGTTTAACTAAAAAAGTTTTTTTACCTATTTTCTTTCATTATACACTAATTTTTCCCGATTTTTATACTCAGCTGTACTAGTACACAGAGTATTATAGTTTTGATTTCCTAACGGTGGATTGTAACAGAATGAAATAATCGAGATAGATATAGACTTATATATATCAAAATGATCAGGGTGAAAAGAGAAATCGATTGAGCACGATAACTCGCGCAAAAATTGAGATATTTTGATGAAATTTGAAATGTAAGTTGGTATCAAGACAGGAACGGATGGTATTGAAAATGGGCGAAATCGGACCATGACCACGCCCACCTCCCCTATATAGTAAAAATCGGAAATTTTGTATCTCAGTCACTAATAGAGCTAGAGTGATAAAATTTCACACACGTATTGAGCTCAGACCCTTATGAAGAAATATGGTGAAATTTTGGAAAATGGGCGGTGCCACGCCCACTTATTAAGGGGCAAACATTGAAAGTTTTATGAGTCATAACTCAGAAACCGTTGAAGATATATCGATGAAATTTGGTAGGCGTTCTGTACTTACCTAGGTAAATGTTTGGACGAAAAATTGCCAAAATCGGTTGACGACCACGCCCACTTTTATATATGGGTATTATAAAGTGACCTAATAAAAGCATTTTAAGCGATATCTCTGTCAAATATAAGGATATATCATTGAAATTTTATGGAAGGTGTCCAACTATGGACATAAAACAAAAAATACAAAAATGTTGGAAAATGGGCGTGGCACCGCCTCCTTTTAGAAGCAGGAATATACGAGATTTCTGAGCCCATAACTCGACAAATAATCGATATATTATGACGAAACTTGGTCTATACACTTTCACTACTTGTAGTAATACATGTTCAAAATTTTACCAAAATCGGTTGACGACCGCGCCCACTTTTATATATGTGTATCATAAAGTGGACTAATAAAAACATTTTAAGCGATATCTTTGTCAAATATAAAGATAATTCATTGAAATTTAGTGGCATGAGTTCTACAATAGATAGGAAACAAAAAATAGAAAAATTTCGGAAAATGGGCGTGGCAGCGCCTCTGTTCAGACAAAGGAATCAACGAGATTTCGGAGCCCATAACTCGACAAATAATTGAGATATTATGACGAAACTTGGTTTATACACTTTTATAACTTGTGTTAATAGACACGCAAAAATTTATTGAAATCGGTTTATGACCACGCCTACTTTTTAACAAAGATATTTCTGGAACACCCTTTGGGAATTTGTAACAAGACTTCTTTGTAACTAGAAGTCATAAAGGAATGAAATTTTGCACAAAGAATAATATTCATATGCGTAGTTGGATGACTGATAAAAATGTTGAAAACGGGCGTGGCTACGCCCACTTTATGCGGCACGCGCTTTATATAAAATACACCCTATATCGAACAAACGCAAACAAACAATGAAAGTATACAGCTGAGTATCTAATGTTCGATTCCACTCGAACTTAGGCTTCCTTACTTGTTTACACAAATTTTACTGCTTTCATAAATTCCACCAAGTGGAAAAATGTAAACAAATATCTTCTTCCTGTTTTCTAAGCGTAGTACGCCTAGCTACCAGCACTGCTTTACGCCAAGCGACATGTAGCCAGCATACTTTGACGAAAGCATGAAGCTGACGACTCGTGTGCAGCCCTCAATTGAAATATACGTGCGCGACATCAAAGCGTACAGCTTTCGTCTGTAGTATCTAATACGCGTCTAAAGCAGTACGCTCCGTGTGCAGAGTGCCTTACAAATAAGCTGTTCGCTCGTTAGTGGGCAAAGCATGTTCGTCGTGTCTGGCTAGGTTAATGTGCGGCATAAAAGTTATTGAGAAAGTGGAACAAAATAATTTTGGTGAAAGTAGGCTTCAAATGTGAATAAAAAGACACATGTATGTAAAGTAGTGTAAATTTACTATGGTGGAAATTTTTTACCAATTCGCTGTGTGAAATGAAAACATTTTTTACACAGTAAGGGCCGTTTACTCAACCTCTGATTAACGCTAACCACGGTTAAAATTCGGTTAAACATCATTATCGACTTCATCAAACCATGTGTATAACATGTTGTCGATAATGCAATCCATAGCTTAGCCGGACCTTTGTCCTCCGGTTAGCGTTAATCAGAGGTTGAGTAAACGGCCGTTTACTCAACCTCTGATTAACGCTAATCACGGTAAAAGTTCGGTTAAACATCATTATCGACTTCATCAAACCATGTATTTATCATGTGGTCGATAATGCAGTCCATAAGTTGACCGGCCCTTTATCCTCCGGTTAGCATTAATCAGAGGTTGAGTAAACGGCCCTAAGAGCGCTTTCACATTACTCGGTGCGGTATCGGATCGACATTTTTTGTTTTTACCGAAAGTATACCGAAACCTTACCGACCACATGTATTTCAATTGGCACTTTCACATTAGTGTTGCATACATGAAATTGGAGCGGATTAATTTCGGTATGACGCAACGCGGTAAGACCGGTCAGTAAAATTTGAGGAATTACTGCATACATTTTTGCGGTGTAATAAAAGAAGAAGAACAAAGTCAGTAAAAAATTCGTTGCGGCTATAAATGTAGCAAGTTATAATGTCTTCGTCTTCACTAGAAGAAATTATTGTTGTTATTGAATGATTTTTGAATTTTAAGATTTTATATTGTAAATTTCGATGTTTGTTTTCTTATTTTCTGAAGATTACGCACCGAAAGTATTCCCACAAGTGTGAAAAACACTTTGGTGGTTAATTAAAATATTTCATTTGTACATATATTTTTAAATATATATGTATGTATATTTATTATAAAAATTGAAAAAGAATGTTTACAATTAAAATGTTCAAAATCTAATGAAAATTTTTGAAATATCAAAAACATTAAAAACCAAATACATTTTCTGTAAATGAAATATCTTGATTACAAAGTGTTATATACATAAGTATATAACCCTATATTTACTCCCCCTCCAGTGTAAACGAAAATAAATAGTAATTAATTAATATTAAATGTAACTTTTTTAGATTTTTTATGTGTTGAAGTGTCTGATGTAGAGTATGTATCGGAAATAGTTTTTGCAGGTTTCAGTAAATCAATTGAAAAAGTTTTAATTGTATTTCCGTATTGTATTTTAAATGTCTTGTAGTGTTTTGAAATAACTCTGAAAGGTCCTTCATAAGGTGGTTCTAAGTTTGATTTACGAAGAACTTTAACAAAAACATATTCACAAGTATTTAGATTTTTAGGAATAAAATAACTTTCTTTATTATGATGTACTACTTTTGAACGTACCAGTGAGAAATGATGTCTTAATCTTTGAAGAATTTCGTTCGAACAATCATTTTCATTATTTTTATTATTGGAAACAACTAATTCACCAGGTAGACGAAGTGTCTGTCCATAAACCAATTCTGCAGAAGAACATTTTAAATCTTCTTTTATGGACGTTCGTAAACCAAGAAGTATCCATGGCAAAATTTCAGACCAATTAGTTGAGTCATTTGAAGCTATTATTGATGTTTTAAGTGTTCTATGAAATCGTTCTATCATACCATTCGCTTGAGGATGATATGGAGAAGTATGAATTTTGTGTGTTCCTAATAATTTGGTTAATTCACTAAAGATTTTGGAAGTAAATTGAGAGCCTTGATCTACTGTAATATTTAATGGAATACCAAATCGGGGTATATAATTTTGAACAAAAGTAGTTGCTATAGTATTTGCTAAAATATTTTTAAGTGGATAAACTTCAGGCCAACGAGTATGCCTATCAATAATAGTTAAAAGATAACGAAATTCTTTCGATACAGGAAGAGGACCAACAATATCCATATGAATATGTTCAAATCGACCAGGTGGAATTTGAATTTTCTGAATGGGAGTTTTTGTGTTTCTTGAAATTTTAGATTTTTGACAATTTAAACAAGATGATGTCCATTCATTTATTTCTTTTCTCATATTAGGCCAAAAATATTTTGTTTGAATCAATTTTCTAGTTGTTCGAGTACTTGGATGCGAAAGAGAATGAATTTTGTCAAATATAATTCTTCTCATAGAAAAAGAAACATATGGTCGAAAAGGTTGTTGAGAGACGTCACACCAAATATTTAAATTAATTACTGGAATATTGATTTCTTTTAAGTTATTTTTAGAACTTGGATCAGAAATTATTTCTTGTAAGGTTTTATCATTTTGTGGTTCTTTGAATAAAGTTTCTAAATTAATATCTTGAGTTGAAATTGAAGTAATTTCTGGAATACGGGAAAGCATATCGGCAACAATGTTGTCTTTTCCACGTATATATTGAATGCCATTAGTGAACTGTGCAATATATTCAAGATGACGCAATTGACGAGGAGATCTATCGACTTTAGAATTTAGAACATGAATTAATGGTTTATGGTCTGTATAAATAGTAAAAGTTCTACCTTCAAGAAAATGTTTAAAATGTATAATCGAGTTATAAATTGCTAAAAGTTCCCTGTCAAATGTTGAATAATTTACTTCTGTTGCTGTTAATTTTCTTGAAAAGTAAGCTAAAGGTTCTAATTGATTGTTACTAGTTTGTTGTAAAACAGCTCCAATTGCTACATTCGATGCATCTAAAGCTAATGATAATATACCGTTTTTGTCGAAATGAGTAAGTAAAGTATTTTGAGCAAACAGTTTTTTAACGTTTTCAAATGCAGTTGTTGTTTTATCTGTCCAATTCAACTGTTTGGATTTATTTTTGATTGAAAATGTTAGCATTTCATGCAAAGGGCTAAGTTCTGCTGCTAACATTTTAATATATCTATGATAGTAGTTAACCATGCCTAAAAATTTTTGTAATTTGTTAATTGACATTGGTTTCTCAAAGTTTGTAATAGTTTCAATTCTGTTTAAAGAAGGTTTTATACCTTTACAAGAAATTTCGTAACTTAAAAAATCTAATTTATTTACGCCGAAAATACATTTTGAGGGTTTAATATTTAAATTGTACTCTTCAAGTCTTTTAAATATCATTTTTAAATGTTGTAAATGTTGATGTCCATTATCACTAGCAATTAAAATATCATCTATATAGGTAAAAACAAAATCGAAATCAGAAAATACTTCATTAATAAAACGTTGAAATGTTTGAGCACTATTTCTTAAACCGAATGGCATACGAATAAACTCAAACATTCCAAATGGAGTAGTTATAGCAGTTTTATGTATGTCTTCTTCTGCCATAGGAATTTGATGATAAGCACGTACAAGATCAATTTTTGAAAAAATGTGTTTGTTTTTTAAATCTATAGTTAAATCGTGAATATGGGGTAAAGGATATCGATCCGGTGTAGTAATAAAATTCAATCTTCTATAATCTCCGCAAGGTCTCCAATCATTTGGTTCTTTCTTAGGAACGAGATGAAGTGGGGATGCAATTGGAGAACTTGATGGTCTGCAAATACCTGTTTTAACTAAAATTTCAAATTCAGCTTTGGCAATTTTGAGTTTGATTGGGTCAAGACGTCGTGGTTTTGAAAATGGTAAAACACCTTTTGTTTCAATCCTGTGAACCGTATGATGTTTAACTTCTTTAGTGTAATCTGGTTCACAGGTAATAGAAGGAAAATCATTTAATAGTTTCGTAAATTTATTTTCAGGAATTGGAATTTTTAGGGAAAATATATCACAAAAACCAGATGACCCAGAAACTTTTAATTTAGTAACTGAATCCATAATTTCTTTATTTTTAATATTAACTATAATACCAAATTTTTCTAAAAAATTTGCGCCTAAAATGGGTGTTGTAATATTTGCAATTATAAAAGGAAATTCAAAATCTCTTCTCAAACCTAAATCAATTTTTAAAAGTTTTGTCCCAAATGTTTCAATAGAAGAACCGTTAGCAGCCGATAACTTAAGATCTGAATCTCTTTTATAAATTTTAAATTTTGAAAAAGGAATAACTGAACTACTGCACCGGTATCAATAAGAAAATTAAGATTATTAAATTTATCAAAAACAAATAGGCGACGAGTTGGTTTAGAGATGTTTCCATTATCCGCCACCGTCATAATGGAATTTTTTAATTTAAATTTTGATCTGAATTAAAATTATTATTTTTATTGAAATTGCAAGGTGGTATACATTTAAGAGCATTATTTTTAAATTTTTTGTGATACCAACAAATATTGTTTGATGAATAAAAATTTCTTTGATTTGAAAAATTTCTAGATCTTGACCTAGATCTATCTTTTGAATTAGATCTAATTCGTAGTTCATTTATGTCATCTGTAATTTTATTTAAGTTTTGAAAAATTGCTGAAGTTAACTCAGTTAAACTAATAATACATTTTTCTAATTTATTATTTTCAATACTAGCTACAGTAGATTTTAATGAATTTGATTGATTAAGTAAATCAAAAATTTTGTCTGCTAAAATAATTAAATCTTCTTTATTGGAATTATTACTTGATGTTAGATGAATTTGAATTTGTTGTGGTAATTTCTTAATCCATAATTTAAAAAGTAATTCATGACTAACTAATGAATTTGAACTAATAAGAGATTTCATATAACGAAAAAATTCTGTTGGTGAACGATCGCCGATTTCCATATTTGAAAATAATTGTTCGAGACGTTAAAGAAAATCCACTTAAAGAAAATCTCTCACATAGTGTTTTTTAATTATTTCGAATTTATTAAAAGAAGGTGGTGGATTAATAATATCGATAATTTTGGTAATAGTTTCTTGTTGAAGAGAAATTAAAATATTTTGAAATTTAATATTATCATCTGTAATAATATTAATTTCAAATTGTCCTTCAGCAAGAATAAACCATGCTTCGGGACACTCTTCCCAAAATTTAGGTAATTTAATTGTTTTAATTGTTGAATTGTTTTCTGATGTTGTTAAGTTGTTTGTTTGAATATTTTGTGTCATGTTAGTATTAGTGTGTATGTTATCGTTGTTCTGCATTTCTGAGGTATATGTGCGTGTTCGTATGGGTGAACGATGGAGCATAGTAAATAAAATTAAAAGAAAATCTTCTGAAGAGAGAGTTTACAGAAATAAATAAACTGTTATAAACAAGTTAAATGAATAACTGGTAAAAATTGATTTTAAAATTTTAAAATAAATTCTTTTGATATTAATATATTATACATACATATATGTTAAATTAAAATGATAACAAGATACCAACTTGAATTGTAAAAATATTGATTATAGTTATTTAAAATTGATTGTTGTAAATATATTTATTGTTGTTGAAACAGAATTAATGACGTTGTTTTTGTTCCTGTTTCACATTGAAGATATTGAAGATAATGATGATGATGAGGATTATTCTTTTGGTAGTCATACCGATTAAAATGGTAATGTTGATGAAAATATCATAAATAGAATTCGCTTTATAAGTTCATTAATTTGATGATAATGATTTAAATGGTAATCCAATCTCCTTATTTGATAGATAGAAAGATTGTAGAGATTTTTTGATAGATGTTGTTGTGTAAAATAGCCATCGAATTAATCCATTCTTTGTTTAATTGTAGAATAAGCTTATGATGATGAAATCGAATTTGCTGTTTTTATAAAACTTGCGTTTCGTGACAAATAAAGTACAGGTCTTTATACAGGATCGCCAATATTTGGTGGTTAATTAAAATATTTCATTTGTACATATATTTTTAAATATATATGTATGTATATTTATTATAAAAATTGAAAAAGAATGTTTACAATTAAAATGTTCAAAATCTAATGAAAATTTTTGAAATATCAAAAACATTAAAAACCAAATACATTTTCTGTAAATGAAATATCTTGATTACAAAGTGTTATATACATAAGTATATAACCATAAACACAGCAACGCGGAATCGTTTCGGTAAGCTAAAAATACCGAGGAAAAAATGTCCATCCGAAGTCGTACCGAGTAATGTGAAAAGGCCCTAAGTTTTGAAAGCCGCTGAAGAATTACAGCCTCATTCCCTTTCACGAACGATAGCCTTGACGCATGATGCAAATAAAGAAGATTGTGCACTCAGCGATATTCAGCAAAATATTCATCCGTGAGCCTGGGTTCATTTTGGTTAGTACCATGATTCAAATAAAGAAGATTGTGCACTCAGCCATATTCAGCAAAATATTCATCCATGAGACTGGGTTCATTTTGGTTAGTACGTCATCAACTACGTTATCGACGAGAACAAAATTTGCAAACATGCAAAAAAATACCTTTATTGAACAAATATTTACACAAATAAATACGCGGCACTTCATTTTTCTTTATTTAAAATAGTTTTCTAATATAAATTTCACATTTATCGCACACAATCTTTAGTTATTAGAAAACCGGAAACGAAACTGGGTGAAAGAGAATTTATATTACTACGTCACTAAATCAGCTGATTCTGTCAAATTTTGGATGAACGCATAGCGGAACCGCTGAATACACAATCTTCTTTATTTGGATCATGGGTTAGTACGTCATCAACTACGTTATCGACGAGAAAGAAAATTTGCAAACAGGCAAAAAATACCTTTATTGAACTATTATTCACACGAATAAATACGCGGCACTTCATTTTTCTTTATTTAAAATAGTTTTTAACACGCTTTTATTAGCTTCACCTGTATGTATGTATGTATGTATGTATGTATGTATGTATGTATGTAACTTCATCCCATCCTAAAAGTTGCAACATTTAACTAAATTATTATATCTTTCAAACATTCAGTCTTTTGTGTTCTCTCTATTATTTCTATTCTCCTCTGGATTCGAAACATGACATCAACAGCCCAACGGCATCATATAGTAGGACATTCAACATTATATTTTATGCTTCATTGCGGCTTTTATGTTACCTTTCTTCAAAATAGCCTCTATGAATTTCAATTCACTCCCGTATACAGGCCAATAAGTAACAAGCTTGCAGGGTACGGAAAAACTCACTCACGAACGCTCAAAAATACATTCTTCTCAAATCACAAACAAATGTTCAAAGAAAAACGTATAACCACTCAAATAGCGAGCGAACTAACGCACAACAGCCAGCGATCGCTCATAGCGATAGCGATAAACTCAATGCATAAATTCACTCAAAAATAAAGCTTGAAGCTTTCTGTTTTGGGTTCGTTGTATTTGCAATGAAATCAACCGCATGTACAATGTACATACATACATACGTATGCAGAGCAAGAACTGGTTTTGTGTTTTGTGTAACAAGCTTTCTGTTTTGTCGTTGTTGTGTTTGCAATAAAAACAATCGCATGTACATACATATGTATGCAAAGCAAGAACTGGTTTTGTTTGTAATTCATTTAATAGTAAGTGCTGAATCACCGAAAAGGAACCCTAATTACATTTTTATACAATGTTTTGTAAACGTGAGGTGAAAAAAATTTCTCTAAAAATAAAAAAAAAAATAAAAATAAAAAAAAATAAAAAAAAAATGCGCCACTCGGGACTCGAACCTGAGCTGCTTGGTCCGTAGGCAGCATACCTCACCATTACGCTACAATCGTATTCGGAACTTTGTTGTCTAAATTCGAATTTATTCAATCAGGTTTCTTTTTTTTTGTTCTTTTCAAATGCTTCACCTCAACTTCTCTTCACTTTCTGATTGTAAAATATAACAAAACGTTTGGAAAATTTTTTATTTCCAAACTAGTTTGGAAAACCTTGAATAAAAGGGTTTGGAAAATATTGCATAATAAGCTAGTTTACTTCACTGCATATTGGGATTTTTGGTAGAAGTTATATATGTATGTAGATCTATTTCGGAGAACACCACATCCCATCAGACTTCTTTTTACTTTTATTCTTGCTTCCGCATAAAACATCCTTTAATGAAAAATTTCACTAAAAATTCAAAAATAAATAATAGCTTAAAAAACTAAAAAACACGCTTTAATCTTAAAAATCGTACTAAAAATTGAGAAATAATTTAATTAGAAACAAAATGATGAACGAAAATATAAGTATTTAAGGAAAAGCGTGGGGGTGCTCAATAATATTTGAACATGAAAATATTCGATTCGTACAACTAGTACAAAAATATACCTATAATAATAATACAATGGCGCTATTATAACTCTGGCGAGTTTTATGGCCGAGCTTCTCTCCCAATTCGAGGTGTGCTCCTTTTTGTTTTTCCTACTAATTGGGTGGACCTACAGTTTTATGCCGACTCCGAACGGCGAATGCATTTTTTGTGAGAAGCTTTTTCATGGCAGAAATACTCTCGGAGGGTATGCCAACGACTGCCGAGAGGTGACCGCTGCTCTTAAAAAACCCAATAATTGGATTTTTACTAATTAGAAAAATTGTTTTGGTGTTTTGCTCGGACCGTGATTTGAACCCGAGACCTCTGGCATAGCAGGCGAGCACTCTACCCACTGCACCACAGCGGCCACAAAAATATACCTAGTTGCGAAATTAAAGAGTACGATATATGAAATCTCAAAAAAGTCAAAATAAAATTATTAGTAAAAAAAACACCGTTTTTAAATATTTTTTGACATACTGAGCACCCCACGCTTTTCCTTAAATACTTATATTTTCGTTCATCATTTTGTTTCTAATTAAATTATTTCTCAATTTTTAGTACGATTTTTAAGATTAAAGCGTGTTTTTTAGTTTTTTAAGCTATTATTTATTTAATAAAAATTTCATATTTATCGCACACAATCTTTAGTTTTTAGATAACCGGAAACGAAACTGGGTGAAAGAGAATTTATGTTACTACGTCACTAAATCAGCTGATTCTGCCAAATTTTGGATGAACGCATAGCGGGACCACTGAATGTACAATCTTCTTTATTTGAATCATGGCCTTGGCGAACGATAGCCGTAAAGACGATATCGTCTGATTTTGATATTATGAAACTTACGTTGCCGATATCGTCTAGCGTTAGGTTGATCGCCAGCAACACGAAAAGAAATGTTAAATTTTCAACACCGTGCTCATATGATTCATCTTTCAAGAAAGTAGGCGCAGTGGCGAGTTCATATATTTTGTTACTGCAGTTAGCTTAATTTCATTAATTTTCTGCCGTTTACTCAACCTCTGATTAACGCTAACCGCGGTTAAAGCCCGGTTAAACATCAAGGGCCCTAAGGGCCGTTTACTCTACCTCTGATTAACGCCAACCACGGTAAAAGTCCGGTTAAACATCATTATCGACTTCATCAAATCATATTTATCATAATGCAGTCCACAACTTAATCGGACCTTTATCCTCCGGTTAGAGCCTATACACACTAGTCGAATTGGGCTGTTGTATTCACACTACGCCAACAATTTAGTCGACTCGGTGGCAGCTACTCACACTACAGACTAAATAGCCGGGCGATTGACAATGACATAGTGTTGCCAATGTTCACATTTTACACAGCAAATTTTACATTAGTGGTCTTCATATTAAGTGATGAAGTATTAAGGGCCGTTTACTCAACCTCTGATTAACGCTAACCGGAGGACAAAGGTGCTGCTGGCGTACGCCGATGACATCGACATCATTGGCACTAACACGCGCGCCGTATGTTCTGCCTTCTCCAAGCTGGATAAAGAGGCTAAGAAAATGGGTTTGGCGGTCAACGAGGACAAGACGAAGTACCTCCTGTCATCACACAAAGAAACAGCACGCCTTGGCAGCCACGTCAATGTTGATAGCTACAAATTCGAAACTGTTAAGGACTTCGTCTATCTGGGAACCAGCATTAACACCAAGAATGATGTCAGCACGGAGATCCAACGAAGAATCACGCTTGCCAATAAATGCTACTTCGGACTAAGTAGGCAACTGAAAAGTAAAGTCCTCTCTTGACAAACAAAAATCACACTCTACAGGACGCTCATCGTTCCAGTCCTCATGTACGGCGCAGAAGCATGGACAATTTCAAAATCAGATGAGATGGCACTTGGAGTATTCGAGAGAAAAGTTCTTCGTAAGATTTATGGACCTTTGCGCGTTGGCGTGGGCGAGTATCGACGGAGATTTAACGATGAGCTGTACGAGCTTTACACAGACATCGACATTGTTCAGCGAATAAAGATCCAGCGGCTGCGTTGGGCAGGTCATGTCGTGAGAATGGACGAAGGCGCTCCGGCCAAGAAAGCATTTCTATCGAAACCCGCTGAACGCAAAAGAAAAGGGAGACCTCCACTGCGTTGGGAAAATCAGGTGGACAGCGATGCTGCCTCCCTAGGTGTTCCCAAGTGGCGCCATGCTGCACGAAACAGAAGCAATTGGCGCGCTCTGTTGGACTCGGCCAGAATCGTCTAGACGGTTAAGCGCCAATCAAGAAGAAGAAGAGGAGGACAAAGGTCCGGTAAAGCTATGGACTGCATTATCGACCACATCTTAAATACCTGGTTTGATGCAGTCGATAATGATGTTTAACCGAACTTTAACCGTGGTTATCGTTAATCAGAGGTTGAGTAAACGGCCCTAAATTGCTAAAGTTTATCAGTTTATCTGCATTCTTCCATGAAAGCACCTTCTTGTAACTTGATTAATAAATAAAAAACAATAAAATAAACAAAAAGTACATACGTTGTTTGGCTTTCTGTCTTATTAAACTAGCAACTAGCTGTCAAGTAAATGAAAAGAGAAAACCGGAAGGAATTACGCTCATAAAGAGCGAAACGAACAGAAGTACAAGAAACGAAAAAATAATAAAAATTAGCCATTCATAATTTCCATGCAATTTCATTTTCATTATTTCTATTTTAAAAATTCACCAAATTACAAAAGCAATAAAATCAAATATATTTGTTGCTTTATTTTTTTAAACAGCTGTTTCCTACTTTGACAGCAAATAAATCAAGCTAGTGAAAAATTTACTAGCTGAAACTTGGAGCTCTCTATGATTCTTATTCGGTACTCTCCTGCTAATTTTTTGCATCAAGAAACGCTTTGCCAAGAAAAACTTGGCTAACTATCCATAACCAATAATTATTTAACTGAGGATATCGCAGTAGATAAGCTGATTGAAATTATGTATGTATACTAAATTTTATTCCGTCAATCATGGCGAAGAAGGTTCACGTAGAATGTCAAACAAGACGAATTGAAAAAATATTTTTTTGTTGTAATTCTATGCGATTAATGATATATTTGAAGGGAAGAACAATAGCAAGAAACACATGAAAACGGAAGTATTATATCCTTAGTTAGATAATTCTTTTCTATAACTAGTTAATAAGAAACGAACCTTTTGTTTTTTTTACAAACATTTTGAAAATATTAATTGAAATATTCAATCTCTGCAATTTACCAAAAGTGAAATAAAAGTAGTGCTCTCAGCATGGCAACTCTTTCCACTACGAATATCACTGTTGTTGTTGTAGTCGGCCGACTAAATTGTCTGTAGTGTGAATACGTAGAAGGGCACCTTGCTGATCAAACAGTTGGCCGACTGTTTCAGTTGGAATGGAATCGGGCTGCAAATCCAACTGTTTCAGTCGGCCGATAAATTGGTTGTAGTGTGAATGCTTCCATACATCCCCATGCAAATCAAAGCCCGACTAAGGGCCGTTTACTCAACCTCTGATTAACGCTAACCACGGTTAAAGTTCGGTTAAACATCATTATCGACTCCATCCAACCATGTATTTAACATGTGGTCGATAATGCAGTCCATAGCTTAACCGGACCTTTGTCCTCCGGTTAGCGTTAATCAGAGGTTGAGTAAACGGCCCTAAATCGATTTAGTCGCAAGTGTGTATAGGCTCTTAGGGCCGTTTACTCAACCTCTGATTAACGCTAACCACGGCTAAAGTCCGGTTAAACCTCATTATCGACTTCATCCAACCATACATTTAACATGTGATCGATAATGCAGTCCAGAGCTTAACCGGACCTTTGTCCTCCGGTTAGCGTTAATCAGAGGTTGAGTAAACGGCCCTTAGAGTTAATCAGAGGTTGAGTAAACGGCCCTAAAGGCTGGTATCGACCTCTCAAGAAACAGCTTAAGAAATTTTTAGCTTTATTTCTTGAGTGAAAAATAGTAGTAGGCAAGAAATTTTGACGTTTATTATTCCACCGTGAATACCAAGTGAAACGAAGAAGATCATCAAAAACGTAAACAAAATAAACCATTTTGTAAACATGAGAAATTGATAAGTTCTTAAAAAACATTAAATAAAAGCTTTAAATATTTGTTTTCAATAGTTTTATTTTATTGTTATTTTAGGAAATCATCGAAAGCGACGAGGATGACCTTATATTACTGCTAAACTGTGGTATATTGATGGCCGGAATGGAAGTAGATGTAAGAAATTGATGTCAACTTCGGCTTTGCATCATTACAAGAATTGTGCACTATATTTTTTCCGATTAATTTTTCCATTTTTACTACCATTTTTATCAACATGTAACAAAAGCCAACAGACGTCAAAATTTCTTTAAGAAATAAATGCTCGATGATATATTTCTTGGCAAAACCTGTGTTGCTGTGTTCCCATTATGTTGAAAAATATTGGTAAAAAGTGTATTAAATTTCTTGAGAAGTCGATACTCGCTCAAGAAAGTTTCACAAGAAAAATTTCTTGAGCATTTCTTGAACGTCATTTTATATGGAACTTTTGCACTACAACAACAACACTGATATTCGTGGTGGAAAGAGTTGCCATGCTGACAGCACTACTTTTATTTCACTTTTGGTAAATTGCAGAGATTGAATATTTCTATTAATATTTTCAAAATGTTTAAAAAAACAAAAGGTTCGTTTCTTATTAACTAGTTATAGACAAGAATTATCTAACTAAGGATATATTACTTCCGTTTTCATGTGTTTCTTGATATTGTTCTCTTCAAATATGTCATTAATCGCATAGAATTACAACAAAAAAAATATTTTTTCAATTCGTCGTGTTTGACATTATACGTGAACCTTCTTGGCCATGATTGACAAAATACAATTTAGCAGGCCCGAAGCTAGGGGGGGGGGCATTGTGGGGCAATGCCCTACATTAAAATTAGAATGCCCTACCTTAAAAAGGCCAACAAGTGAGATGAATTATTATAATTAAATTTTTTGTCATAGTTTGAGATAAAAAATTATTGCGGTTGCAATGTATGATATGGAGAATCCACCCTGCATCACATATATAATTAAATAAGACCATCGAATTTTTGTAATTTGGTTAAAGGAATGGTTCATTCTGGCACTTTTCTGACAAAAACTAATCTCACTGTGAGCGAACACGAAAAGCGCGGAATTGACTACTTATACCATGTCTCCACATAACGTGTTTCGCTCTTTTTTTCTCCATTTTCTCTCTCAATCTTGTTTCGACACGGAAACCAGTGCCGAATCTCGCCAATTTCCATACAAAATTTCTGAGAGCGAGTGAAGATTGAAACACTGTTTCATTCTGAATCATCTTGCCAACCTCGATGATATCGATGTCTTCTCTAATTTTGTATCGAAAATCTATCGAAATCTCACACAGACCAAAACAAAAACGCAAAAATAAGCAAACATACAAACATTTAAGAAGAGCAAGAAAGAGAAATGTTAAACTGAATCACGATCAGCCACGTGGAGACGGGTTATTTAGCGAGATGTTTTGCTACTTGTTTCTCCGGTGAAACAAGTTATGTGGAGACGGGCTTTAAGGCTGTGTGCTAATCTAAAACATTTTACTCGATGGAAAAATGAGGTGTCTAAATTTTCTATGGTTATCGCTTAATCATTTTCGAGAGTTTTTTTCATAGTGTATAACGTACAGTGACTTAGCTCATCGAAAATCGATTAAAAAAAGTCGATATATGGTCGATGTGCCATCGCCATTGATGGGCAGACCAGCATGGCGTCAATTTTTGAAGGGCAGTTCAGCATGGCGGCCGGAGGTGGTTGTTGTAAAAATACATATATATTTCTCAAAAATTTAGGGTTGCTGCTCTCGTTTTTGTCTAATTCAGGGTTTCGTGGAGATTCTGCACCTCATAAACCCTGATAAAAACTGAGGAAGTCTTACCGTGTTTCAAAACTTTCGCAAATTTTTTTTTCCATATTATTGTATTACAATATGAACAAATATTGAAATAAATAAAGTTGCTTTTAATATCAAAACGCCACAACTCTTTAAGCTTTATTTTAGTTTATAGTAATTTTGAACATCGAACAAAATTTTTGAGTGAGTTTGTTCATGCTAAGTACATATCTATTTCTCAAGCTTTGCTTGAATACAAACTGTTTTTATTACCAAATTATTTTTCTAATGAATTTTATGCAGGGACTGTAACGGTTATGAGTTATATCCAAAAATTTGTTTTTTAATCATTATTTTCTGAGTTTTATTTTCTGAAAATAAAAGTTATTTTTTGAGTTTTATTTTTCCCTCAGAAAATAAAAGTTATTATTAGGTCCATTTCTTTACACACTAGGTTAGGTTAGGTTGAGGTGGCTGTCTCCGCAATTCATGAAAGCGGGGACACACTTAGGCCGATCTTTATACACTAACTGGTCAAAGAAAGCGAAATGTCAGAAAATTGAGAGAGCAAAAATTACAGTTCCACTAACTCTCCTTGCTAATTTTTGTTGAACAAATTTCAACTAGCAAATTTTACTACCGACAATAAGAACAAAACAAAAATATGTCAAACAAAAAAGTAAACGTAAATCAAATTAGCTAGATGCTTTTATTTAAAAAAAAGGTGAAAATGGAAGTAGTAATCCAATTTATCCCAAAAACATGGAAAACCAGCAAATTTTGATAACTTCGTGTATCCTTACTTTTCGCTAACATCTCTCATTGCGAGCAAATGTCACTTTCCCACAAACCTCGTTGCTTGAGACTAGTAAATTTTATTTTTGGTAGAAAAATAAAAGAAAATTAGCTATTAATTCGGTAAAATTTAATTCGGTGCGTGAACTGCGATTTTGATATAGACTCATTCAGGAGCGGATTTACATAGGGGCAACATGGGCAGCTGCCCAGGGCGCCGTTTCAATAGGGGCGCCAAAACTAAGACAAAGAAAAAATTTTTTTTTATTTACTAAAAAATGTTTTTTTTTCAATATTACAACAAGAATGAAAGATTTTTAAAAAAAAAAAAAACTGTCGAAAATCCCTAAACTTGATTGTTTTTTTTTTTCAAACTCCTCGAAAAGAGTGAGTTTAGTTTCAGGACGAAACATTTTCACTATAAAATTGTTTTTCAGATTCGTAAGATGAACTGCAATTTAATGATATTGCGAAATCTGTGCCACCTAATAATTAGGGTTTAAGATCAGATCATTTTGAAGGTTAGAAAATGGAAAAAATGTGGTACCTATATAAGAATCGAATCAAATTTTTTCAATCCGTAAAATATATCAGTAATGAAATGTCACCACACGAAGGCAAGTACGGTTTTTTTTTTTTGAAATATTGGGGCGCGGCTTGATTTGTTTGCCCAGGGCGCTTCTAGAGGTAAATCCGCCCCTAGACTCATTATAAACTCATTTGCAAAAAGACAAAATAAAGGGGTGGGGGACTTTTTTCGGTCCATATAAGGCGTGACCGTCTAATGTACGTGCCCTTAAAGTAGCCTGAGAACAGAAAAATCTACTTTTTTGTCCAACTACATTTTCAGAATTAGGATATAGATTTTATTGTATCATTAAATTAATTAGAAAGTAACAATTTTTATGAAATCTTAAAACTAATTAGAAAGTAATATATATAAAATTTTAAAACTCAGGTACAATGTCGTATCGTTCATTAACATATTTATCTTGCACTAGAATTGCATACATATATTAATTACGTGTGTACGTACATTCAATGTATTTAATATTAAAAAATAAATCTCAGATATTAATTCACTTTAAGTACTCAAAAAGGGAAACTTTCCATTATTCCAGCACGCCTCGAGAAAAATGACTTATACAGGGGTGTAAGAGGGCTCTCACAGATCCCAAATGTGAAAACCAAACTTGCCGGAACACCTTTTTGCGTTGGCGGCATTCGGCCGCGCTTCAAAAAAAAATAACCCTCAGCCGGCAGAATTCTCTTTCTGGATTAAAATCCATGGACCACAGTGGTTTTGTATATAACACCTTTTGCGCACGTTTGTGTGCGTATAGTGTTTATACATAGTAAAATTAGCAACCTTAACAACAAATATCTCGGAAATTACAAGCCTCCGGCTAGATTGGTTTTAAGATTTGGAACTGTGAGAGCCCCTCTACACCCCTGTATAAGTCATTTTCCTCAGGGCGTGCTGTAATAATGGAAAGCCGACCCATCTTTTCTGCTTTCTCTGGCCAATTTTGATTGTTCAATGAACGAGGACTCCGGATGGGGTAGTTTGACAATTCGCCTCCAAAGCTATGGGTATGTTCAGAAACGCAGCATGAAACGTAACAGCGGCAGTACAAAATTTTTTGCTGATTGTGATGAGCTATGCTTAATAAAAATTTACGTTTATGAACGCTCTGCTTGTACTACAAAGGCAGATTGTGCTTCAAACTGAGTTTCCGAACAAAGCCTATGAATGTTATGCTTGCCTGCGGTTACACTTACACTATCCCTGTAACTTCAACACGAACAATACTACCCAAAGGCACAGTTCTGAATATGTAAAGTGGCCGCAACACAACACCAGCACAATCCCAGAATTTCACTCAACCATCCTCATGACCAGTCAGCAATATTTCATACAATTTTCCCCTACTATCCACATCACCATCATTTGCTTCTTCTTCGTCTTCAAAAACGCCACCATTTATTGGCCATTCAATAATGCTACAATCAGCATCCTGTTCATCGCCGGCATGCACAATTTTTTCATAAACACTATTGCCTGGTTTTCACTAGGTCATATATGACGTCAAATATTGTCAAACAAATGAAAACGGGTTGGCATATTGTGTCAAATGCGTTTGCAGTCAGTTTTGACCACTCGCTGTCATATAAAATGACAGCCATATGAAAACACTCAAATTGTGGTTTGCCAGCGCATTGGGCAACATTTGACACACAAAATTCATTTGCCAGCGTGTTGGCAAACTTGTTTCGTTTGTCAAGCTCACAGCTGATTCGCAGGGCCACGGAGCGTGTCAAGGAGTGAAGAGCTAAGGAGCTATGGCTTTTTCACGGAGCGGAGCTGGAGCTCAAATTATAGGTAGAAGCTGGTCTTCATCTAAAGTGATAAAGTAATAAATTTTTAAAGTTTATCAGTTTATCCGCATTTTACATGAAACCACCTTGGTAAATAATTGTTTAAACTCTTGTCAGTGTCAACTTGATTAATAAATAAAAAAACCTAATAAAATAAACAAAAAAAATGCCGAAGGAAACCACAATTTCTTCTTTTAAATTGAAAAACTAAAACTGACAATATGTCAGACTTGAGTTTTACCGAAATTTATAAATTTACGCAACAAAATCGTTCAGTAAAGTGATAAACTTTGCTTACATATATTTTCATACAAATTTTGACAGATAATTTATTACAATTAATATTTTATCACTTTACCGCATTTACCAGCAGTTTACCACTTTAGATGAAGACCCTTAATATTTTATTGGAATTCATAAAAAAATCTAAATGAGCAAAAAATGTTTCAATGCATATAAAAATTTTGTAGATGTATTGAGCTTTGTACTTTCAATACGAGAGCGTTTAGCAGGCCTGCTATAGAAAATAAAGGTAGGTTTAAAACCAAAGATGGTTTTAAAGCGATCCTAGATTATGCCAAATAGCATCGAGCTTACCTTTATCTCAGGTAAGCGTTGAGCGTCTCTTCTCATCATTAAAAATTTTCGTATCTGATTTAAAACAGTCTTGTCGATTTGAAGCAGAGCCAATATATAAAAAATCGGAGCGAAAACGGAGCCCTATGCAAAAAAAGGATGGGAGCTAATGCCTATATGACACTACGTTTTTTTCTTGTTTTTTTTGGTGTGGAAAATCCACCGAAAGTCAAAATACAAAAACAATTCTTCTGTAGGTTGAAAAGAGACAAAAACTCCCTCAAAAACAATTTGATTGATGAAAATAATTGGCGTTTTCGATTCGCCATCAGACAAGCGAGGTCGGATCGAACAAAAATGTTTGAACCCATAATGAGTAGTAGCCATACTCGATAGCTGGTCGGTAAAAATTTCCCTCTGCTCGCTACCATTCTCATATAAATTTGGCAGAGAGAAATTTATAGCGAGCAGAGAAATTGTGAGTCGAAAGCGGCTAATATTTATTTCAAGAATTAATTTTTTTGGAAATTTGAATTTAAATTACTGAAATAAAAGTTATGAAACACAGATGGCAGAGTAGCTGTGTATTCCATGTTATAAAGAGAAGCCAGTGCGCAGTATACTTTTTCTTCCGGACTTCTTCTTTCCCCTTACGGCCAAAGCAGAAGCTTACAAGAGGCAAATTTAAAATTTGTATTTCCATATATTTTTTATTTTATATATAATTTATTTTATAGTTGTCAAATTGAAACAATTGTCAGAAAAACCTGCCGAATGCGAAAAAACCTACCGAAATACAAGGTGGCTCGTTGGTTTTTAACCGCCTAGATGGTATTTTGTTGGTATTTCGTTTGGTTTTTTCAATATAGCTTGCTCGCTTGCGCCAACGCAAAACTGTATTTGACCATCTCCTTAACTCAAAAAACCTTGTAGAATACCGGAAAAAAAACGTAGTGTCATATGGGCATAAGAGCAGCAAAAAATTTTGGAAGCGGAGCAAACGAAAAAATCCTTTGCACCGGGGCCCTGGTTTGTCGAGCGCACAGCTGATTGTGATTGTGCGAGTATTATAAATTTATTTATTTATTTTGTTAATAGTATTTTAATATCAGAAAATGGAAGAGTTATTAGTAAACGATTTCCAAGTTTTTGTGCAACCTAGAAATAGCACCACCACAAGAAAACCACGGGTGAGAAAACTGACCTTGCTGTCCGGCTGTCAAAAGCTTTTACTTCACGTTTGACATCAGAGATGAAAACGGACTGTCAGTCAACTGACACCAAAATTTGACGGCAATCTTTGACCCACACTGCTCTATCGACTTCATGTCAGTTTTTGAAACCTAATGAAAACACATTTGACTCAAAATGACATATTGTCATCTAGGACAGTGATTTGACGTCAGTGAATTTGACCTAATGAAAACCAGGCTTATGACTAACTTCCGATGCTAAATAATTGCACGTAAGGTCGATATGAAACGTAATTGATATTTTTTGGTGCTTCGCCATTGAACAAATTCCATGTGGAATAATAACCATCCCCATGATACCATGTAAATTGCGTACCTGCTTCATTCAAACAAACCAACTCTCTGACCATGCCCCGGTGCTATATAAGCATGACCTACCGTTGACAATTCTTTAATGGATTCAGTGGCACCCGGATCTAGTTTATATGTGGCGAGTACTTGCTCCAGTACAATATCGTGATGTATTACGGGTTCACGAACGAAGCCAAATCAAATTGTTAGATATTTTCACCTTCGGGCCAATCCAAACAATATGCTTTTCCAATGAACAGTATAGCGATGACTTTTTTTTTTAATTTGCCATCGAATTGTAATATTTTTGTGGGCACTAGTGTGGCGCCGTCAGGTTCCCATAATATTATATTATTTGATGCAGTTACCGAGAGTACACTTCCAGTGCCATAAACCCATTCGAGTAGCTGAATTACTTTCAAGTATGTGTTGACCATAAAATCCAACACCCGGTTGACCAAATACTTTAATGGCGGCAGTTGGGGTTCCAATTGCTATCAATTTGGAAATGGGATCGTATGCAATGGCAGATAGTTTATGTGGAAAGCCATGTTGTTCAGTCCAATCAATTACTGAATTTGCGAATATTTGAAGCAGCAACGCAATAATTGATATTTTTATTTTTATACAAAATGGCGAAATAAAACCAAAAGATGCTTGCAAGGTTGCATATTTTAGCACACGGTTGCATTTCGATGTACTTTTTAGAAACTTTAAAAACTATTATTTTATTTACAAAATTTTCCCAAAATAAATAGAAACCTGTACACAAAACAAACTCTTATTACTAGAAATATGGTTTTATTTAATAATAGTCAATTAAAAGGTATTTTAATTTAATTCTAAATTTTGTGACACTATTGAATGCAACTCAGCCAGAAATTGGGACCCTTGATACCAAATAAGCAACTCTTAAAATCAGCTGAGCACAGCTGTTCGACCTGTTTTAAACACATCTCAGAGTCATTTCACTGTACTCCGTACACAATGGTTTTTTTCTCACCTTGACTTGCGTGCATACCTACAGGCGACCCACATATCAAATTTAAAGATCTCCACATCTCCACATCTAAATCTGGAAGCTGAACCATCTTGTTGGCTTATTCTCAATGAATATTGCTTATGTACTGTCACAATAATTATGTGTCAACAAATAGGTATTAAATGTACGGGGAAAATTTTCGAACAGTCTACCACGCGAGGAAAAAAAATTCATTGGGGGTTGTAGAGGAGGTCCTTCTGATTCTAAATACAAAAGTCCCGTCTACCGGAGATGTTTGTAAGTTGTAAAATTTACCAAACAAACCCCCAAAACTGCGTACGATTACCGAGGAAATGCACTTATAAAAACATGCACATATGTATGTATATATCGTCTCCCGGATAAATTAATGTTGTATGTTGCATTTAAAGACTTTGGGGAAAACAGATTAGAAGTTTGGAATTGTATTTCTCCAAAACATCTCATTAGTTTTTCTCCAAAGTCTGGCAGAACACTACTAGGCCACAAAATTCTTAAATTATTTTAATTTTGTTATATATTGTTTATTTTGAAATTTATAAAGGATTTTCTTCAGTAAAATTTTGTCGTATGTTACCTTTAGCAACAGTTTTGCAGGAAATTTGTATGACGTACGACAAAATGTGCTCCCAATTTGAACTAAATTAAAGATTTTTTAAATTAGTTAAATATTGTATTTTATTTCTCATAAAAGTAAATAAATTAAATAATTCACAGCAATTAAAAACACATTGGAAATTAGACGAAATCGCTTGCGACCTTGCACAAACGACAAAATTCTGCTCAATATCTCTTAAACTAAAAGAGATAGCAAAACCGGATAACGTCATTCGAAAGATCTTGACTAGTTTAGTATAACTCTATTATTAACTCAATTCGGCCCAAATTTCACATACGACACTAATTTATCCGGCGACGATATGTGTGTAGAACACCTTTTTGCTTCGGCGGCCTTCGGCAGCGATTTAAAAAAATAACCCTCAACCGGCAGAATTCCCTTTCTGGGGTAATATCTATGGACCCATCCAACTAAGAAAAAATTACCAACAAATATCTCGTGAACTATAAGCCTCCGGCAAGTTTTGGTTCAAGTTTTAAGATCTGTGAAAAGCCCTCTACACCCCCGAGAAAGACATTTTTCTCGGACCGTGGCTCCTTAATGTAAAGCCGTCGGTAGACAGATGGAAATCTGAGCCAATGTACGTCACTGACCTTGAGAAAAGTGATATATATGCTGATTGATTTTGGAAGCCATGCCTGCAAATGTTGAACTATTTAACATGCCACATTTGCCACATCATGCAAATATCATGCCTTGCCATGTTGCTCATACATGTTTAACAACGACATACAAAGACACTATCGAATAAATTCAAATCAAACCTATTCATTTTTTTATAATTGTTTGGCTTGCATGAACATAGAAAAACAATTTTTCAATACATGCGACAAGTGCGACACTTGCGACATATTGTGGCATAATTATTATTTATATTACAATTCCGTAAAAATTAGCATTGTGACCGAAATTAAATCAAATTTTGCAAGTGGAAGATGCGCTGAATATGAATCTGGTCTCAACAAAGAAGAATTATAATAATTATGCACCTATTTATGTATGTATAGATACATAGTTCAGAAGAGTCAAATTCACATGTACACTAGACTAGACATGGAGCTAATCTTGAGGAGGTCTCCGGACAACATTTTTTTGGATCCCGCGAAAAACCACTGAATTTGTTTCTTTTTTTTTTTGTAACTTTGTTATTTTAATCCGATTTTTAAAATTGATATATCATTCTTTTGGTCCTTGGCTCTATATTTCCTTCTAATGTTCTTTTGAATTCTGAAGTCGTTTTCACATACATATGTACATAGCTGGGTCAGCTATCTTAATTTTACGTCCATAAATTATCCTTTTTTAGAGGTCAATTAACAAAGTTACAATAAAGAATATTTTTCGGTGGTATTTCGCGGGATAAAAAAGATAAAAAAAAAAACAATATTAGCCGCTTTCGATTCACAATTTCTCTGCTGGCTATAAATTTCCCTCTGCCAAATTTATATATGAATGATAGCGAGCAGAAGGAAATTTTTATCGACCAGTTAGCGAGTATGGCTACTACTCATTATGGGTTCAAACATTTTTGTGATCCGACCTCGCTTGTCTGATGGCGAATCGAAGACGCCAATTGTTCCTTAAACATAATCTAGTACATATCGTAGCTTATGTCGAAAGGCAAATTTTCAAAATACTCGTAAATTTGTGTAATTTTCTAGCAGTTCCCCGCACAGGATTATTAGTAAAATTATTGAGACTGAAGCTGGGTGAAAGCCCGAGAAGGAGTTTAAACAAACCTGCAGAATGTACTCTCTGAGATGCATTATTTCAACTTTTTGGAAGCTCACTAATTTTTTCCTTAAGTACTTAAGCTACTGTTCCATATGAATACAGGTATGTACATATGTATGTAGTTTAAGATCATTATAAAGCTTAGGTTAACACTTAAGGAAACACCTATGCGGTACTGGCGCGATATAAATCCTACTTAAAACGGCATTTACCAAGGCAGATGAATTTGATAGGATAAGCTTTTTCGGAGGGGTTTGAAGAGTGAAAGCTATTATGACAACTTTTTGTTGTTATCTGGACCAGGGATCAATTACATACAACATATTTTCTTATGAAAAACAAAATAGTTTTATCTATAACTAGAGATTGCTAATCCCACGTGAAAAAGTTTAAGCTAACCTTATCCCTATCCCTATCCCTATCCCTATCCATATCCCTATCCCTACCTTTATCCCTACCCTTATCCCTATCCCATTTCGTTTTTATTTACATATGTACATTGTAGATAAATATTTTCTTAATAAAAAAAATTATAATCTACAAATGTATGTATGTATGTACATTAGGGTGCTTTTAATTTGTATGAAAATTTAAAAGTTCATAAAAAGACTGTATCGCCCCCTCAATCTGTAGTAAGATGGTCAAAGATATCACACATAAATTTTGGTCCCGATTGGTGGCGGTTAAGGCGTGGCGCATTGAGGTCAAAGTTCAGAAAACTCTATGAAGGGTCAAAAAATCAAAATATTTTTTTTAATTATCTAATACCCAAAATTAATACTTCTATACCCAAGGATAACAAATATAAATTTTGGTCCCGATTGATGACGGTTTACTGGTGTTTTAAGGGGGTCAAAGTTCAGATTACCATATGCGACACTAAAAATGTAAGTCTTCTATGGCAATGTGAACATTGACCCCCTTAAAACACCACTAAACCGCCATCAATCGGATTTTGTTAATTTTTTTTGTTTTGATAATTATCAAAACAATTATTTCAAAAAAATATAGTTTCAAATTTAAACAAAAAAATTTACTTTTCAATAATTTCGTTTTCTATGAAGAAAAGAAATTTTACATATGTTTGTATGTATCTACATACGTACATAAATAAAAACAAATACAATTTTTGTTAATTTTTTTGATATCAACGAAACAAAATTATTCTGATAAAAGGTTTATTGATAATTTTTGAAACGAAAAATTTTTGTTCTGATAATTAGCAAAACAAAATAATTTTTGGATATTTTTTATTGATATTTTTTGAAACAAAATTATTTTGTTCATTTCGTTGAGCAGCCTTGAAACAAAATCGAACAACAGTATAGGCAACAACATTGACATGTTACAACAGTATGTTTGAGTTCAAACAACATGGCAAGACAGTATGTTTGGGTTGGCATGACATGGCAAGACAGTATGTTTGTCATGGCATGGTATGACAATGTATGAAATTTTTGAAAAGGACAATTTTACAGAAAATGTTGAATTTTGCAGTACTTTAGCCTCGATGTCAGATTAAGGGCCGTTTACTCAACCGCTGATTAACGCTAACCACGGTAAAAGTCCAGTTAAACATCATTATCGACTTCATCACATCATACATTTATCATATGGTCGATAATGCAGTCAACAACTTAACCGGGCCTTTATCCTCCGGTTAGCGTTAATCAGAGGTTGAGTAAACGGCCCTAATTGTGATACATTATTTACTTCCGCCCTACCTTAAACCAACGTGCCCTACCTTAAATTTAAGTCTAGCTACGGCCTTGCAATTTAGTATACATACATAATTTCAATCAGCTTATCTACTGCGATATCCTCAGTTAAATAATTCTTGGATATGGATAGTTAGCCAAGTTTTTCTTGACAAAGCGTTTCTTGATTCAAAAAATTAGCAGAAGAGTACAGAATAAGAATCATAGAAAGCTCCAAATTTCAGCTAGTAAATTTTTCACTAGCTCGAATTATTTGCTGTCAAAGTAGAAATCAGCTGTTTAAAAAAATAAACCAAAGAATATATTTGATTTTATTGCTTTTGTAATTTGGTGAATTTTTAAAATAGAAATAATGAAAATGAAATTGCATGGAAATTATTAATGGCTAATTATTACTATTTTTCCGTTTCTTGTACTTCTGTTCATTTCGCCTTTATGAGCGTAATTCCTTCCGTTTTTCTCTTTTCATTTACTTGACAGCTAGTTGCTAGTTTAATAAGAAACAAAGCCAAACAATGTATGCACTTTTTGTTTATTTTATTGTTTTTTATTTATTAATCAAGTTGACAGCTGACAAGAAGGTGCTTTCATGTAAGAATGCAGATAAACTGATAATTTTTAGCAATTTAATACTTCATGACTTTATATGAAGACCACTAATGTAAAATTTGCTGTGTAAAATGTGAACATTGGCAACACTATGTCATTGTCAATCGCACGACAATTTATAGTCCAGTTAGTCGAGAACGTAAGCCCGTGTACCGTGTCAGCTCATCCAACCTATTTAATGGGATTTGTATGTAACCGATTATTCAACGACGTACGACGCAGAAGCCCGTACCGCAGAAATCAAAACCATTTTGATTTTCTACGTAAAAACGTGTCAGCTGATCGCTCGCATGGTTGCAAGGTAGAAGGGTTGCCAGTTGAACATTTTCAGTTATTAAATATTTAAACAGTAATTTTCACAGCATTATACAACTAACTCAACAAGATTGTAAAATGTTATCGAATATACATATATGTGTTCACATGGAAAAAATAGTATGTCTACTTAAACGAACCATTTATTATTACTTTAATTTTTAAAAAGAAAGGAAAGAAACCGTTTATAAATTTTTTTTAAATCCCAAACAAAATGTAAATATATATATATATATATATATATATATATATATATATAAATTAATAACAAGATAATAGCTTCGTTCAACAACTTTACTTGCAAGTACTTGCAAAAAGAGCGTCAATGTCAAATTAAGAGTAAAAGCGAGAAATAGAGAAAATTATCAACCAAAGTAATTGAACACAAAATCTTAAACATTCGCAAGAAAACAGCTGATACGCTGTTTTGACAATTTGATTTTTAGGTTAGGTTGTAATTGAAATTGGAAATGAATGGAAATAACTGAATTAGGAACACAAAAGTCTACTTTGGCTATTCCACAACATCATCAAGATTCGTTTTTGCGCTAACTTATTTAGTACACAACTAGAAATTTGCTTTTAAAATGTTTGAATATTTCCAACTGAAATTTTTGTGATCATATATTTTTGACACTTCTATTTTTTTAAAGCTGCTAGTAGTTGCAAGTGAAAATTTTACTTGCAGCGTTTATCAACTCTCTCGAGGTCTTACTCTCTCAATTTGGCTCCCTTTTGCGAATTTTTTGGGTTATTGAACATAAATTCGTAACTATTCGTAAAAATATGTAAAAATTTTGAGATATTGAACACTCCTAATAAATGAAGGTATTACTGAAAATTAAATCAAAAATTGTATTTATCCACAATGGTGACTGTATTTTCTTAATTGGTAACTCTTGGTGGTCTTCTGCAATTTTCTACATTAAAAAGTTATAAATTGCCACAATAAATCTGACTTTCTGTAACAAAATCAATTAAAAAGATGTCACACTAATACGATCCACACTTTGTCACCACCTATTTATACTAGAAAAGATATGAGTTACAGAAACAGTACAGATTTCTTAGTTAAACACAGATTTTTGTGAGAATCTTGTTGCTTCCCAATATAATTTTTTTATGGATTTTCAATTGTAAATTTAATGTTCTGACTGTGTTTTTTGTTATTTTATGTTTTAGCCCTTGATAACTATCACCAAGGTGTGATGGAAATATATTGGGCAGCAACAAAATTACAAGAAAAATGTGTTTTAATTACCAACTAAGCCGTAAAAAAGTAACTAAATTAATAAAAAAAAGTCGTCAACGACAAGTTTAAAAACGATTAGATTAGTATTTTCTTGTCATTTGGCAAATAATGCAAAGTTGTGTATTGAAGAGTAATCCACATAACACTTTGAAGATTAGTAAAAATCTTGTATGTTCAAAAATGACTAAATGGCAACCCTGCCAAAATGTAAACAAACTATATATATATGTAAATATGTGTGAGTAAAACAGCTGATTGCTCCGTTGCCCCACGGGCTCAAAAAGTCCTAAAAATTGCATACGGGCGTTTGCGTCAGCGGGCGGACCACACGTTCTTGACTAACTGGGCTATTAGTCTGTAGTGTGAATAGCTGCCACCGATTCGACTAAGAGCCTATACACACTTGCGACTCAATCGATTTGGTCGAATTGGACTGTTGTATTCACACTACTCCAACTATTTAGTCGAATCGGTGGCAGCTATTCACACTTGAGACTAAATAGTCGTGCGATTGACAATGACATAGTGTTGCCAATGTTCACATTTTACTCAGCAAATTTTACATTAGTGGTCTTCATATAAAGTGATGAAGTTTTAAATTGTTAAAGTTTATCTGCATTCTTACATGAAAGCACCTTGTCAGCTGTCAACTTGATTAATAAATAAAAAACAATAAAATAAACAAAAAGTGCATACATTGTTTGGCTTTGTTTCTTATTAAACTAGCAACTAGCTGTCAAGTAAATGAAAAGAGAAAAACGGAAGGAATTACGCTCATAAAGGCGAAACGAACAGAAGTACAAGAAACGGAAAAATAGTAAAAATCAGCCATTAATAATTTTCATGAAATTTCATTTTCATTATTTCTATTTTAAAATGCGATTAATGACATTTGAAGAGAACAACAATATCAAGTAACATATGAAAACGGAAGTAAATATCCTTAGTTAGATAATTCTTGTCTATAACTACACCATTTCCAGATGGATTTTAGAAAGCGTCAACTGGATTTTAGAAAGGGGAAATTGGATTTTAGAAATGTCGATTTGATTTTAGAAAAGGGAAATTGGACTTTAGAAACTGTAAATTGGATTTTCGAAAATTTATATAATTATTAATTTATACTTTCATACGCAATAAAGAATTTCTATTCGAAAAATTCTGTGTAAAATTTATTATAAACGCACATTCTGAAATCCAATTCACGCTTTCAAAAATCCAATTTTGTTTTCTAAAATCCTTTTAACGCTTTCTAAAATCCAATTGACATTTCTAAAATCCAATTTCCCCTTTCTAAAATCCAATTGACATTTCTAAAATCCAATTTCCCCTTTCTAAAATCCAGTTAACGCTTTCTAAAATCCATCTGGAAATGGTGTAGTTAATAAGAAACGAACCTTTTGTTTTTAAACATTTTGAAAATATTAATTGAAATATTCAATCTCTACAATTTACCAAAAGTGAAATAAAAGTAGTTCTGTCAGCATGGCAACTCTTTCCACTACGAATATCACTGTTGTTGTTGTAGTCGTTCGACTAAATTGTCTCAAGTGTGAATACGTAGAAGGGCGCCTTGCTGATCAAGCAGTTGTACAACTGTTTCAGTTGGAATGAAATTGGGCTGCAAATCCAACTGTTTCAGTTGTACAACTAATTGAATGTAGTGTGAATGCTTCCATACATTCCCATGCAAATCAACATTCGACTAAATCGATTGAGTCGCAAGTGTGTATAGGCTCTAAATAGTTGGGGTAGTGTGAATACAACAGCCCAATTCGACTAATCGATTGAGTCGCAAGCATTGTGTAAAACTTCAAGTGAGCCAGCTCATCGAAAAATCGATTTAAAAAAGTCGATATATGGTAGATGTGCCATCGCCAAATGTCAAAATTATGGACAGACCAGCATGGCGGCGATTTTTGAAGTGTAGTTCAACATGGCGGCTGGATGTGTTTGTTGTATGAAAAGGGACCATAATGACATGGTCGTAGCAAGCAGGACAGAAACGCAATTCTGGAATTGGGAATTGAAAAAACCAATTCATAATTCCGAAAAGAAATTAAGGCCGAGTTGCTAAAACGCAATTCCCGGAGAGGGCGTAAACGCCAGCCATTTCACGAATAACATGTGTAAGAATGTAAAATCAACAACCTACAAAACACAGAAAGAAGAAGAGCAACTTATATTGCATTCACGATCGTCATTGGGCCATAACAACAACTTCAGAATCAGCTGAGCACAGCTGTTCGACCTTTTTGACACACATCCCAGAGTCAAATCACTGTTCTCCATACACAATGGTCGGAAGCATGATTCAAATAAAGAAGATTGTGCACTCAGCCATATTCAGCAAAATATTCATCCGTGAGACTGGGTTCATTTTGGTTAGTACGTCATCAACTACGTTATCGACGAGAAAGAAAATTTGCAAACAGGCAAAAAATACCTTTATTGAACTATTATTCACACTGGGTGAAAGAGAATTTATGTTACTACGTCACTAAATCAGCTGATTCTGTCAAATTTTGGATGAACGCATAGCGGAACCGCAGAATACACAATCTTCTTTATTTGAATCATGGGTCGGAAGTGTGTATAGGCTCTTAACTCTAATTAACTCTTCAACAGCCGTGTTTCACATACGGTGATCCTAACCCAGATAAAAATTTTTGCATGTGAATGCAACAACAAAGATTTCAGCTCGATTAAACCAGATAAATTGCTGGTTCAATTTCTGATCCGCCCTGTTCGATTTGTTTTTTTCGTGCTGATTTGGCAGCACAGTGCTTTTTTGATTTGGCAGAACTGAAAAGTGACATTTGTGTATGTATACAAATATATACATATACCCTACAGTAAATTTGTTTCACTGCTAAATGAGCATTGATGATTCTTTGTTGAATATTCATCACTATCGTTTTGCGTTTATTGAAAAAAAAAACGAAATACCAATAAACTACCATCTAGGCGGTTAAAAACCAACGAGCCAGCATGTATTTCGGTAGGTTGTTTGACATTCGGTATTTTCTGACAAATTTTTCAATTTGATAACTATAAAAAAATTATATTTAAAATAAAAAATATATGGAAATACAAATTTTAAATTTGCCTCCTGTAAGCTTCTGCTTTGGTCGTAAGGGGAAAGAAGAAGTCCGGAAGAAAAATTATACTGCGCACTGGCTTCTCCTTATAACATGGAATACATAGCTATCCCGCCATTTGAGTTTCATTATTTATTTCAGTAATTTAAATTCAAATCTCCAAAAAAATAATTTTTGAAATAGTTATTTTCATTTAGTTTGAAATTCAATGTCAATCAAATTGTTTTTGAGGGAGTATTTGTCTCTTTTCAACGTACAGAAGAATTCTTTTTGCGCTATTATAACTCTGACGAGTTTTATGGCCGAGCTTCTCTCCCAATTCGAGGTGTGCTCCTTTTGTTTTTCCTACCATTGGACAGTTTTATGCCGGCTCCGAACGGTGTCATATAGGCATGAGGAAAGCAAACCATTTATTTGAAAAAATTCAGCAGCCTTTATATGAAAGTATTCACTGATGCCTCCTCATGATGAATTTCATCAGTGATTCATAAAGGATTCATTTCAGATTTTTACTGCTGGGTATATGTTGTATATGTTTCTTCTTCCTTTTAGTTATTTTCAAGTGCAGCCAATTTTCATTATGAGCCGGATTGTTTCAGTAAAAATTTATCTTGACCCAGACCCGTGAACATAGTATAACGCAGCCGTCCCTACAGGAATCGCTGATTTTTTCTACTAACACACTCACACTCTAAATCTCTGTGCTGATCAGGTGATGACCAAAATACTGACAATCTCTGATTTTTTTACTAACACACTCACACTCTAAATGTCAGTGCTGATTACGTACTGACGAAAACTGTGACATTCTGTAGATTGTGAGACAGATATATTTGAGTTCATTATTATTTTACCTGTGTAAGAATAGTTTATCCCACATTAATTAATTGTCAGCACTGACTGCCAGATGAAGCAGAAATGATAGAAGTACCGTTAGTTCCTTGAAATTCCAAAAAAATCAAACTGACGCTGAGGAAAAATTTAAAAGCGCTACATTTTTGCTAATTATACCTATCAAAAAATCAAAAAGATAAGTATAAAAACCGAAACTTTAAATAAAAAAAAAAATAACATATATTATTACAGGTGCAGTGAAATAACGCCCGTGGAATTAACGCCCGCGGGCGTCATTTCCCAAAAAAAAGGAAATAACGCCCGCGGGCGTTTTTTCCTTTCTTGAAAAAGAAATAGCGCCTGCGAATAAAACGAAATTAAACCCGTGGGTTTTATTTCCATTCAGAAAGGGAAAGAACGCCCGCGCGCCCTATTCGGCGATGTGGGCTTTATTTCTCTTTCGAAAGGGCACTTAACCCCGCAGACGGGGATTTTTTTTAAATATGGCGCGATTTTCTATTCCAATTTTTCCCCTGCGGCGCTTTTTCCAATAATAATACACCTTATTTAAAAAAAGAAGGAAAAATTGGAATTAAAAATCGCGCGATTTTTTATTCCAATTTTTAGCCTGCGGCGCTTTTTTCCCTAATACACCATATTTAAAAAAAACCCCGTCTGCGGGTTTAATTGCCCTTCCGAAAGAGAAATAAAGCCCGTGGATCAAACGAAATAACGCCCGCGGGAATTATTTCTTTTTCAAGAAAGGAAAAAAACGCCCGCGGGTGTTATTTCCTTTTTTGGGAAATAACGCCCACGGGCGTTAACTCCACGGGCGTTATTTCACTGCACCATTATTACACATGAGTTCAAACGAATCGTTTAATTTCGACGACTGGATCGAGGAAGACGCTCAACCTGAAATTGGTAAGTGAATAACAACTCATAATAAAATTTTCTCTTACACATAGCACTATTAACTGATCATTTCATTATTATAGCTCCTCAATCTATTAAAAGACGGAGATTTAACGTTACTGGTTTTAATGACCCTCATAAATATCAATCCGGAGTGAATGGAAAGCAACTTCAACAGTCCGTGGTAATGCAACCACAGCAATCTGTTGCGATCCAACAACAACAGCAATCTCAGCAATATGTGGCGATTCCACAACAACAGCAACAATCTCAGCAATTTGTGGCGATTCCACAACAACAGCAATCACAGCATCCTATGGCGCTGCAACAGCAACAATCTCAGCAATATGTGGCGATCCCAAAACAACAGCAACCACAGCAATCTATGGCGCTGCAACAGCAACAATCTCAGCAATATGTGGCGATCCCACAACAGCTGGGGAGCTTGACACTGATTGATCCTATATTGCGAGGTACTATTTGCCACTTACCATTGTAAACTCTTTAAACGTTCTTCTTTTTTAGGCGTGTTCGAACAAGGTGCGATGTGTTTCGAAAGGGAGCTGCGGGCAGCCTTATCAAAAAGCCACCACAGATCAACGCAGCAGAAGTATATGAAAAAAAAAATTTGGGTCGAAAAAAAAATTTTTTTTTTCGATATACATATCGTCGGTCTTCTGCAAGAAACACGAATGTGAAATTTTTTCCAAGTGCCATGTCTGCTCTTTATCGGGTATATATTGATGTAATAACAATTAATATTGGTATAAATTCTTGTGTAGACATACATACATAATACATACTTGTATGTACATAAGCATATATACAAATATTAATTGTTATTATATCAATATATACCCGATAAAGAGCAGACATCGCACTTAGAAAAAATTTCACATTCGTGTTTCTGGCAGGAGACCGACGATATGTACATAAGTAGCTTTTAAAAGCTTTATTTTTAATGTAAAGTAAGTACTTAAATATTAATTTTTTTCCATATATTTTTTATTGTGTCATTCTTAAAGAATATGACAATTTTTATAAAATTCAAACCAAAATGTGTATAGGTTATTCGTTGTCACTGCCTCAAATAACATTCAGAATAAAATCAACTTTATTTAATGTAAAATAAATACTTAAATATGAATACTTAATAATAAATAAATATTTTCGCAGTATTAAACAAAAACAGCAATGTATTATTTCATGCATATTGAGACAATTGTCAGTCGTGATAGGTTTATGATCAGTACTGACAAATTTTCCCAAACAATCACTGATGATAATTTAACAGTCAGCACTGATCCAAAAAATAGTATGAGAGTGAACGGTACAGGTGTATACTTGATTATAAATTTGGTAGAGGGAGATAAAAGCTCACACGTACACAATTCTTGATCATTTTTGTGCTATCAGCCTTAAGAAAATGATAGAAACTTTGTACTGAGCGCTGATAGTTAAACTGTCAGCACTGATCATCAGATGATCAATCAAATGACTATCAGTGTTCCGGTAGGGCGGGTTGCCGGAAAAGTATTAGGGGTATTCATAATTAGGTGCAAATAGATTAGCAAAATTATGCAATTGCATGAAAATGCAACGGATAGTGAGCGACCTTTATAATCATTCATTGCAAACTTATTTGTAGAGAAGGCACAATTATTATATCGAGTAGCACCAATAACATCAATATCTGTATTTGTCGATTTTTACTCTTTTGTTACTTTGAGAGTTCGCTATTTGCACGAATATAGGTAACATAGATCGTTTCAATCAAAATTCGCAATTAATTCGTTTCTTGCATTTTAATTAATATGACCATCAACAAAAATAAGTATAAGTATCCAATCACAAATCATCAAACTTAAAAAAGTTACTCTTGAATTGAGAATGTGTTTACTCTTCCATTTCCTCCCACAAGTGGCACAGCAAAATAGGACAATTTTTCTTAACACAGTAAATTTTCCCACCTCATTTTATTACAAAAAAATTGTATTAGATGACATTCCATTTTGTCTTTTACGTGTTTTGTTAATGCATTGAAAAAGTTTCGATATATTAATCAAAACGTTGATAGGTTCGGCGTGATGCTAATTAATTTTAATTTGGTCACTAATTTGATCAGCTGTTGAAGAATGCAATGCAAATAACGGATTTTTGGTGTTGCAGATTGCAATTTGCTTGGCATTTGCACCTGTATGTAATTTGTTGTTGTCTTGCAATTGGTTTGCAATGAAAATTGCAACGATCCAAGGCCATTTGCACCCAATCATGAATACCCCTATTGATTCTGACGGGCGCATCACACGGCCTAATGCGCTGATGTATTATATGTGTCGGGCCTATAATTAGGTAATTTCGCAACTCTGAACTAATCGTTCATCTGAAAATATGACCTAGTACATTCAGTCAGCTGTAGATCTGTCAAACTACCGATAGTCACGACCATCGACGTTTTACGATAGTCCTGAGGGTGACTATCGATACTATCGATAGTATCGACTCATTTTATATGTTTTTTCAAATATATTTATTTTTCGCTGTCTTACTTTTAAAAACACAAACTGGTTTTACAATTCATTAACATTTTTTTGTAAGAATAGTAACACATCGACTGTTTTTGGTTTTAAACTCGACCGCCTATCACTTACAATTAAATCAGCTTTACTGAACATGCGTTCAGACTCTACAGATGATGCCAGGATACAAAAAAATTTTTTGCAGGACCAGGCAGAGACTAGCTGATTTTCTAACACCTGAAGAGAACAGGATGGTTTCGAATAAATACATATATGTTTTATATCTGTTGTAATAATTATACGATTTCCGGTATCTACCTTCCAATACAATAGAGGGTTTGTGTATGGTTCTGAGTTAACTTGCTCCAAGTACTGGCTCTTCTTCAGGATTACATCGGCTTTTTTTGCTCTCTGTTTTTGATTCAACACTTCGGAAATTTTTGGTTTCATATACGGCAATGTGTTCTCAGTAAAAAATTGTGCTTTGAGAATTAATGTGGAAATGGGTAAATGTCAAATGTGCTGGGAAAGAGTATACATGATAGTAACGATAGTACTAAAACTATCGATAGGTATTTCAAGTGACTAGAACATCGATACTATCGATAGTATCGTCGATAGTTCGACAGCTATCCCTACCGGAACACTGATAGTCATTTGATTGATCATCTGATGATCAGGGCTGACAGTTTAACTATCAGCGCTCAGTACAAAGTTTCTATCATTTTCTTAAGGCGGATAGCACAAAAATGATCAAGAATTGTGTACGTGTGAGTTTTTATCTCCTTCTAACAAATTTATAATCAATTATACACCTGTACTTCTCACTCTCATGCTATTTTTTGGATCAGTGCTGACTGTTAAATTATCATCAGTGATTGTTTGGGAAAATTTGTCAGTACTGATCATAAACCTATCACGACTGACAATTGCCAAAAATAATACATTGCTGTTTTTGTTTAATACTGCGAAAATATTTATTTATAATTAAGTATTCATATTTAAGTATTTATTTTACATTAAATAAAGTTGATATTATTCTGAGAGTTATTTGAGGCAGTGACAGCGAATAACCTATACACATTTTAGGTTTGGATTTCATAAAAATTGTCATATTCTTTAAGAATGACACAATAAAAAACATATGGAAAAAAATTAATATTTAAGTACTTATTTTACATTAAAAATAAAGTTACTTTTAAAAGCTACTTATGTACATATATCGAAAAAAAGTGGCAAATAGTACCTCGCAATATAGGATCAATCAGTGTCAAGCTCCCCAGCTGTTGTGGGATCGCCACATATTGCTGAGATTGTTGCTGTTACAGCGCCATAGGATGCTGTGGTGGCTGTTGTTGTGGAATCGCCACATATTGCTGAGATTGCTGTTGTTGTTGGATCGCAAAAGATTGCTGTGGTTGCATTACCACGGACTGTTGAAGTTGCTTTCCATTCACCCCGGATTGATATTTATGAGGGTCATTAAAACCAGTAACGTTAGTTCTCCGTCTTTTAATAGATTGAGGAGCTATAATAATGAAATGATCAGTTAATAGTGCTATGTGTAAGAGAAAATTTTATTATAAGTTGTTTTTCACTTACCAATTTCAGGTTGAGCGTCTTCCTCGATCCAGTCGTCGAAATTAAACGATTCGTTTGAACTCTTGTGTAATAATATATATGTTATTTTTTTTTTATTTAAAGTGTCGGTTTTTATACTTATCTTTTTGATTTTTTGATAGGTATAATTAGCAAAAATGTAGCGCTTTTAAATTTTTCCTCAGCGTCAGTTTGATTTTTTTGGAATTTCAAAGAGCTAACGGTACTGCTATCATTTCTGCTTCATCAGGCAGTCAGTGCTGACAATTAATTAATGTGGGATAAACTATTCTTACACAGGTAAAATAATAATGAACCCAAATATATCTGTCTCACAATCTACAGAATGTCACAGTTTTCGTCAGTACGTAATCAGCACTGACATTTAGAGTGTGAGTGTGTTAGTAAAAAAATCAGAGATTGTCAGTATTTTGGTCATCACCTGATCAGCACTGAGATTTAGGGCCGTTTACTCAACCTTTGATTAACGCTAACCACGATTAAAGTCCGGTTAAACCTCATTATCGACTTCATCCAACCATACATTTAACATGTGATCGATAATGCAGTCCAGAGCTTAACCGGACCTTTGTCCTCCGGTTAGCGTTAATCAGAGGTTGAGTAAACGGCCCTTAGGGCCGTTTACTCAAGCTCCGGTTAAGCACTTAACCACAGATTATTGTCCGGTTAAGTAATTTATTTGACAGCTCACCATACAATTTACGTCAAACTAACCAGCGGTTAAATTAATCAGATGTTGAGTAAACGGCCCTTAGAGTGTGAGTGTGTTAGTAGAAAAAATCAGCGATTCCTGTAGGGTATAGTCAGTTGGCCTTTCCTAAAAGACTCTGCACACGGCATTTGAAATTACGTTAATTAGCCGAAATTACTTTCCGAAATCACGCGCATTCACACACGTTTTTGAGTAATTTCATTTAGTCGGGTTTCAGTTACGCTGTTCCTGCGCCAAATAAAAATTTGTACATGGTCAACTTAAATGAAAATATCATTAATAAAATACTCCCACCAAATTAAATTTATTATAATTAAAGAATCGCTAATGCAATATACAATGAGAATATTTCTAAGAAACCGTCGCGAACAAATTGAATAGCCGTTTTTATTTAAAATAAAACTCAGCTAATGTGAAATATTAACTATGGGTAAAGATGTTTTCGATTATAATCGATAAAATTTAGAGAAGAGACCGATTCTAGAGTAATTTCGTGAGTATTTTCGCCGAAATGCGCATTTCAAGGGTAATTTCAGCTGGCATTTTTGTATGGCAAAACAACGTTATTTAAGGGTAATTAACGCCGAAAACACGATTTTTGCCTAAATCACCCTTAAATCATGCCCGTGTGCAGAGGCTTTAAGTTAGTATTTCTGAAATTTGGATTGTTTTTTTATTAATTAGTTATTCAGCAGTTAATATTTATGTGGAATTTATTGCCTGCTCAGAATATTTGGGAGCATAATAATGGCGAAAATATCGTACTATGTTATGGTATATATGTAAATAAAATTTTAAATTCAAATATCTGTGGCAATTTGCAATAATCGCTTAAGTCGAAAAATATGCTTTCGAGATAAATTGATTTTTATATTCGAAGGCGTTGGTAAAATTTTAGACGACGATACCCCGGCTGGGAAAACTTTCCAACCGTCTACCACGCGTTGGAAAAAAAAGAGTTATTGGACGTTGTAGAGGAGATCCTCCTGATTCTAAATGTAAAAGTCCTGGCTTCCGGAGATGTATAGTTTTTAAGTAATTTGTAGTTAAAGTTCCAATAAAAGTCAAATTTAACTTCACTTTTCTCTGCGAAACAATGAAATAGAAACACCGGTGTTGCCACACGCAGTCGACTATTGGTAAAATTTTATACGTCGATACCCCGGCTAGAAAAAAACGGTTTTTTTAGGGGGGTAGGGTGGGGCGGAGGGGATCACAAAACTGAAGACCCCACCCTCCGGAGTCCTATGGTTCCCGAGATATACGTCGTTAAAGTTCCGATATTTCCCATATAAATTTCACCGAACACTCGCCAGGTTTGCCGTTGGGTGTTGTGTTGGGTGTTGCCGTTTGACATAACTCGTCGCGGTTAGTGAAAAAATGTAAACAAATTAATAAAAGCGAGTTTTTTTATAATAAAAACGTAAAATTCTCCCGAAAATATAAATAAAATCAATGTTTAAATGTAATTAAAAGTTATAAAAGTGAAAACTGGCATAAGTAAAGGATACCGTCCGGTGAGCTACAAAAAAAAACAAAAAGTGGGCATGGTCCGCCTTTTTGTCCTGAGTTCAGTGATATACTTCTTTTTTGGCGCAAACGATTTTTTAGGGAGTTAGAGGGGGATGAAGTTAAAAAAAACTTTTTTTTAAAAAGCCTATATCTTCCAAAATATTCACTCAATTTTTAAAATTAAGGTATCGTTGGAAAGCTTATTTAAAAGCCTTTCATATGACGTATCAAAATTTTCGTTAATTCCTTACAAATTTTGTTAAAAAACAAAAAACTTAAATTTTGGTATTTTTTTTTAGGGAAAAACTGTGATTTTTTTTTTTTTGTGTTATTAAGTATATTAAAAATTATATTCATTTAAAAGAGCATAAAAATATCTTTCATTTCATATACTATTCTCTATAGCAAGACTTCTATATAATTAGCTATCGTGAAATGAAAAAAGATGTTTTAGTAGTTTTAGGTATACAGAGAACCATGAAAAAAGTTGTACAGTTGTACAGTAGGCTTTTCTGACACACGAAGGGTGTACTACGCAGAAGGACATCACCGTGGCGGTAGCCACGGTTAGGGCACACGTCCGGACGGATGGCGTAGCCCAGGGTTATTTTTTATAAGCGCGGCCGAAGGCCGCCAACGCAGAAAAGTGTTCTGCGCAAAAGCACTGTGGACCGGGCCATAGATATTACTGCGGAAAGAGAATTCTGGCGGCTGAGGGTTATTTTTTTATAAGCGCGGTCGAAGGCCCCAACGCAAAATCTGTTCTCCGCAAAAGTTTTTTCTTTATCTATCGTATTTATATGGAGAGTTACTAAACTTTAACCATAAATTCCTCGAAAACGAGGTACGTCCGGCGCATAAATTTTACGGATTCAGAACACCCTTCCCCTCCCCTACCCCCCGGGAGAAGTCGTTTTTTTGGGGGCGTGTGACATTATTGGAAAGTTTCCCCATAGATGCTATTACGGAGTAGAATTCTGCCGGCTGAGGGTTATTTTTTTAAAGCGCGGCCGAAGGCCGCCAACGCTATTCGGGGTTCTGTATAAAATTACTGTTGTCCGCGCTATAGATGATTTCTTGATATTATACATAACTAACAAAAATTGTTTTGCACGTTTTTAACAAAATTTTCGTAACAAATTATATATCAAATAAAAGGTAATTTAACGTCCTTTTAAATGGAAATAACTTTGTATAGTGTTAATAAGGTCATTTCAACAAAAAAAAGGAAAAAACAAAAAAAAATTACCAAAATTAAAGTTTTTTACTTTTTTACAAAATTTGTGTGGAATTTGGGGAAATATTTATGTATCATATGAAAGGCATTTAAGTAAGCTTTCCAGCGATGCCTTAATTTTAAAAATTGAGTGAATATTTTGGAAGATATCGGCTCTTTAAAAAAACAGTTTTTTAAACTTCATTCCCCTCTAGCTCCTTCAAAAATCGTTTGCGCCAAAAAAGAAGTATATCACTGAAATCAGGCCAAAAAGGCGGACCACGCCCACTTTTGTTTTTTTTTTTAGCTCACCGGACGGTATTCTTTACTTGTTCCGTGAAAACTTGTATAAAAAGTATCGTTCCAAAGGCAGTTGAATCAATTTTCCCACATGAAATTTTGCTTTTGGGAAGGGTGAATTTAACAATAAATTACATGAATTGTGTAATTAAAAAATCTGTGAAAACGATTTATTTAGTTAAATTAAAGCTAGGACTTGCATTTTAGTCACATTGTAACTGATTTTCGTGGTGAAATTGCCATTATTTCGCATTTTCAAAAAGTGGATATCGACGTCGAAACTAGCCCGACTATTTCATAAGGCCGTCGTCACAGTGGTAAACGAGTTGGGTCGTATTGAATTTTTCTGCGTTGGCGGCCTTCGGCCGCGCTTATAAAAAATAACCCTGGGCTACGCCATCCGTCCGGACGTTTGCCCCAACCGTGGCTACCGCCACGGTGATGTCATTCTGCGTAGTACACCCTTCAGCGTAGGCGGTCTTCGCCTTTATTTACTAATTTCATTGGCTCCGAATCGCGCACTGTGCATGCGACCTTATCATGTGAATAACCTTTTGGTAGGTGTGGCATCACTATTATATGTTGGTGGCCATTTTTATTATTGAAAAGGTACAAAAGCAGTTGGTCGAACAATTAAAATATAAAATTTGGCAAATAAAATTAATAAAAAGTGTGTGAAAGTGGTTCGAACAGCTTAATAAAGCTACGTGTGAAAATATAGTAAGGATTATTTGTGTGTTTAATTTAGAAATTGGTGATAATGGTGTTAGTTTATTTAACAACAATTTGCTATTATTAATATTAGTAAAATATTTATCAAAGTCATAAATTTAGATAAAGAAAAGTCTCGACTAACATCCCCTGAAAGATTCATTCGAAAAACATTAATACTTTTGGAGATATAGCTTTTGGTAGACAGAAGGAAATGTGAGCCAAATTCGGATTCTGCATTAAATTCTATGAAAAAAGTCTTCTAGAGCAGGGTTTGAAATTGCTTAGCTACTTTTGCTGCATTTGCTTTTGCTTTGCTTTTGCTAACGAAAAGTAAATTAGCAAACTCGGCCAGCCAAGTATTCAGCTGAGCCGTGTTTGCTTGTATAGTTAAGCAAAGCAACGCGATTTGGGGGATTTCATTTTACTTCCAGCAATTAGTTGTGTCTTTGCATTTTTTCTGCTTTTGCTTATTTTGCTGCAACGATTTGTTTACGCATATTTCGATTTTTTATACATATTTACTTATGTGTATGTATGTATGTACACATAATATGTATGTATGTCCATTTGTAAACATCTTTTCATTTCATTTCGATATTTATTTAAATTAGTACAATAAGATCTTAAACGATCTTTTATAGTACAACAGATGATATACAAACAAGTAACAAAAATAAAAATTAACCAAATAATACATATCTTAAGTTATATTAAAACTAAAATTAAAACTACATTTAAAAATAAACAAAAACAATACAGCCAAATAGTAACTTTTTGAATAAAGATAATAAGCAAAACTCAGCGCCTAACATGTCATTTATTATTTGTTTATATATCACGAAAAAACGAATATATAACGTTTTTGAAGTTGCTCTTATTCATCCTACTACGGATGTTACTAGGAATAGAATTCCATATGCGGATAGCATTGACAAAAAACAGCCTTGCAGAGCTCAGATAATTATACCTAGGAACAATTAGGTCACTAACACGAACAGATTTTGTAAATTCCAATTTTTCATACAAGTAGGCAGGCACCCTTTCTTCCATTACCCTGTATAGAAGAATACAGTTTCTTGCTTTGAAGTAATCTTGGATTTCACAGCCTAAGAGACGCCTTTTCCACTCAGATATATGATCGAACTTCGCTAACCCAAAGACGTAACGTGTTATATGGTTAAATACTACTTCAATTTTATGTGCAGATGTGGAACTTAGCTTGCTGTAAACACACTCTGAGTAGCAAATTATAGGTAATATTAATTGTATAGCAAGCTGTCGTCGTATTCCAACTGGGGTAAATGACGCTGATATTCTCAAATTACGCAGAACATGGTAGACTTTACTAACAACAACATTAACATGATCATCGCACGATAGACTGGAGTTTATAACAAAGCCAAGATTCGTTACCTTAGAGACATATTTAAGAGGCATGCCGTTAACATAGAGACAAGGAAGTTCTAACATATTTATAGACTTTTTGGCTATAGGCATCACATACGATTTTTTACTGTTTAGACAAAGACTGTTCTCAGACGCCCACAATGCAATAGAAGAAAGATCACTATTAAAATTAGCGCATAGCTGAGAGATTTGAGTGTGCATACCAGACATATATAATTGCACATCATCAGCATATGCGTGCATTTGAGCAAAACGACAGGTTTTAAAAATATCATTCACAAATAAAGTAAATAACAACGGACCCAGTATTGAACCTTGTGGCACTCCGGTTACCAATCGTTTAATATTAGAGTTCTCAGACCCCACCTTCACACGCTGCACTCTGTGTTTTAAATAACTCCTCATTAGCTTAATAGCAGCACCGTCAAAACCAAAATAAACTTCTAACTTCCTGCAGAGAAGCTCATGATTCACGGAATCAAATGCTTTTGAAAAGTCTAATAGGCACAGCAGTGTAACTTGATTGCAGTCATAAGGTATTCGTATGTCATCCAAAATTTTAATAATAGCATTGGAACAACTATGCTTTGTTCTAAAACCTGACTGGAAGGGGGAAAGTAGATTATTTTTATTAATATACGCTTGTATTTGCTCTGATAACAGTGATTCAAAAGCTTTTGACAGGGCAGGAAGAATACTTATAGGACGAAAATCACACGGACGAACAGCATTACTATTTTTGGCAATCGGCAGCACAGTCGCAATCTTCCACGCATCCGGAAAGCTTGATGTTGTAATGCAGTGATTCATAACATGAGTGAGAGTTGGCAGTATTTGTGGCAAAATTATCTTAATAAACTTAATCGGAATCCCATCCGCACCAACCGCATTAGAACGAATTTTATAAACACACCTTACCACATCAAGCTCAGTAACTGCACAAAATTGAAACTTTTCACAGGCAGACCAGTTCCCACACGAAGGCAGAGGGGAGGAAATTAAGGATTGGGAAGTAGAAGCACTGGACGGTATATTAACAAATGCGTCACTAAGCTCATTAGGATCAAGAGAACACTCAGGACTTTTTTTTAACATAAACACGAAGGCTTTTCAAATTACGCCACAATACATTACTCGGAAGATCTGAACTTAGTTTTTTGGCAAAAAACTTACGTTTTTCCCGCTTCACAAAGCAGTTAACTTCATTCCTAATAGCTTTATATGCACACCAGTTAGAGTCAGTTCGAACCTTTTTCCAGATGGAATATGCTTTATTTCGCTTTCTTATTATAGTACGAATAGATCGATTAAACCACGGACATGAAGGTAATCTGTTTTGATTAGAGCGCATCGGGACATGGCCATTATAGGTATTTAGCACGATATTATTTAAAAAATTAAGCTTGTCATTTACAGATGTCAAGCTCCAGCAAGCAGTCCAGTCAATACTGTTTAAGGCATTTGTCAGTTCACTAATATTAAGCAAGCGATAGTCAGGAATATTGCACGTGGATGAATATAAATTTCGGTTGTCAAAAATAAAATCAAAAGCACAGAGGATTAAATCATGATCAGAGATAAACGACATTTGGTCAAATTTCAGAACAGTGGACACATCAGATACAATGAAATAATCCAAAAGACTGGGACAACAATTATTACCAAATCTAGTAGGGACAGATCTGTTGACTATAGACAAACCAACGCCGGACACATCATCTAACAGACGGGACCTGTACACATCACTACATGATAGATTTATATTGAAATCCCCACATACAATAACATCATCATAGTCAACAGCAACCATGTTTAGCATGCTGAAGAAGTCATTTACACTACTAGTTTTAAGGGGGTTATACACACATGATAAAAGGATCTTAAATGGGGGGTTGGACACCTCGACTAATATATATTCAACTAAACCTCCAGCCGACTGTGATACGAGGCGAGTTTTTAAGTATTTCCTACAGTATATGGCCACTCCACCGCCATTCTTGATCATCCTATCATTTCGATATAAACTGTAGTTCTTAATTTCATAGTGCCCATCTAACACGTCATGCTTAAACCATGTCTCAGAGACACATATAACATCAACCGGAGAGAATTCAAATGCGCTCCTAACCTGATCCATCTTTCCACTGTTAAGACTGCGGGCATTAAAATGCACAACATTGAAACCTTTCTGCCGACCACACAACACATTTAGCAGCGCAAGACTATTATTGTCAACACTAGTCATATTGTTTTTTACCATTGTTATTAGAGAAGAGAAAAAGAGCAACTTCAAAAGGGTATGTCAAAAGTGTGATACAAAAGAAGAAATAGACACCGAGTTTAGCTATCAATAAGGCACAGGTAACTGAAGTCAAATACATAACAATTAACATACTAACGAAATGGCAGCAAATCATCTTCACTTGTAATTTTGATTTTTTGGGGCAAGTCATCATCTGCATTAGTGCTTCTTACATAAACCGTCCCTCTAATAGTGAATACCGCAACCAGCTTACCATCACGGCGCAACTTTGTAGCCTCCTGCAGCAAATGTCTGTTTTCTCGCGTCAGGCTCTCATAGATTTGGAAAAACCCATCATATCCAAGTGGAGTAAGAGGAGTGGCAGATTTTACTTTTTTCCTATGCTCTCCAAAAGCGCGCAGGGTGCGATTACGATCAACTGGAGAATGAAATTTTATAATGATCGCACCATTCCGTGTGTTACTTGACGCCTTCGTTCGAAAAATGTCTCTGATTTGAGGTGCATGGAAGTCTATCGACAAGCACACTTGATTGAAGAGGCTTTTCAGGTTCTCCCCCTCATAATAAGGAATGCCAAAAGCAACGGCGTCAGCAGAAATGTCAGAAGCAGCATTCCGTTTAGCCACTTCGTCCTTTAGTAAGGCGATCTCCTCATTAGCTTTACGTGCATTTGACTCCAGTTCAGTAATACGCACAGATGATTCCACGGCTGCAGCTTTGAGCTCGACAATCTGGGCAGATGACTCCAGAACTGCGGTGGTGAGCTTAGAGAGCTCATCATTCAACCGATCAACAAGCTTTCTCTCCACTTCAATTATTTTTATTGATATGCTTTCAAACAAATTTCGCATCTCGATACTGTGCAGCCGCATACTCTCCTCTAAAACTTTTAGTTTGGCAAACACCCCAGTAATATTTACCTCATCCTCCAATTTAGCTGTTTTTGCCGATTTAGAGGGAGATCCCTTGCTGCTACGGCGCTTAAGACTAGCGTTGGTAGTAGCCGAACCTGGGGACATCGTACAGGAATTCTCACGAGTGCACGTAACAGTAAGAAAAACGTTAAGTAAAAAAAGAAAATGGACGGATGGTCACCTTATAAATTGCTAGGAAGATGGTAACTCTGCTTTCTGGCGATTATCTGACGTTCCTCTTTTCTTTTCTCTTTATATCGTTGGCGCTATAAGTACCACCCACACAATTACAAGCAGGCGCAGTATGTATGTTTGGCTCAAAATATGTATGTATGTATGTATGTGTGTGATGGCCAAGATTTAAACATTTAAGCATTAATATCACAGCGCAGCTTAAGAAAACACCAACTATCAACCAGACTTCAAGCACTATACTTCAAGCAACACGAATACGTCCAGATCCACCAAACTAGGTTTAATAATATAAGCAAAACTCTCAAAACTTTTTATTATTTATGAGCAGCACTATTTTCTGCATGTGTGATGAACAGCGTTGCCGTTCTTGGCACCAAAGTTGATTTTAAATGTCTTTTCATGTTGAATTTTGCTTAAAAACTAGTTTCAGCAAAATAAGCAACTGTAAGCAAAAATTTACTACTCAACTAATTGCTGGAAGTAAAAGCAATCCTCTCAAATTGAGTTGCTTGGCTTAACTATACAAGCAAACACGACTCAGCTGAAAACTGAAGCGAATGATTCGTGTTTTCGTTTTTGGCTCGGCTGAATTCAGCAATAAGCAAAAAACATCGGCTATTGCTGTTTTGCAGCAAGCAAATTCAAACCCTGTTCTAGAGCATGCCTCTAAAATCAATTTTGAGCTTGCCCATTTTCGATTGAAGTTTATGTAGAATTGTTTTAAGTATAGCAACCCATACTCTTTTAAATTCAACCAGTAATTTTAACGTTATCGCTTTACTTTCTTTTTCATTTTGCTTGTCACTTTAAACACGTTTAATAATGTATAAAAAGTTGGATTTCGCTGTTGCGGTTTTATTGAAAAAAAAGCATGTTTCTAAACAACTTCCACTCCTTTAAACGCAAAATGAAAATATCCAAATACCACAATTTTTGACTAAGAACAATAAAGTAACACTTTTCTAAAGTAGAATCTTCTTCTGATTCCGAATATCACGTATACTTGCTTGTGGTAGATCTAGTTTCCGAGATATCCTGGCCTAAAGATGATTAAGATGCAAAAATTGCTGTTTCTGCGCTAATTTTGACATAGTGTAGCATCAACATTTTTCCATCAATCAAAAAGCTAAGAACAGCTGCTTAAAGTATGTATTGCAGTCTTTCAATTGCCACTTAGTTTGCCCAAATATATTGTTTCTTCACTGAGATATTGCACTTTCAAACTATGCAGGTGGAGCTTAACTTTTTTATTTCAATATACAGCTTTTTTGCTCGCTTAGTACACACACACGAACACATAAATTCAACTTATATATTTATCGTGGAATAACACATACCTTATATTTACTAAATAGCACACAAAAGGTTGCAATATTTTTATCATTAAATACTATATTTTAATAAAAACCAAAGTAAACAAAATGCGCTAATTTTAGGACTGTGGCGCGTAGTGTTGCCACCAATATTTACTACTAATCAATAATAACCTGCCTTCACGCTAAGCTTTATATGAATGGTGAAAAGAGGTGAGTTTCCGATATATGACAATATCTATACCAGCTTTGAGGTTAGTTGTAATGAGCAAATTCTAACTCAATATAATCAAATATATAAAGTGTTATAAGGTGTATATACATGCGGCGCTTTTTTCTGGATATTAATCCATTATTAAAAAAAAGGAAATTTGGAATGAAAAATCGCTGAAGTGTGTACTACGCAGAAGGCTTGAGAATATAATATTATAACAAGCTTACAAATATAAGCGTTAAGATTGAGAAATACTTGCGTAAACTATTGAAAAAGACTATTACCACAATTATAGAAAAATCGAAACGGCACCCTTTTTATAAGCTTACAAATTTAATTATAGAAAACTATTACTTGTGAAAGCTTGTTGTAAGCTCATAAATACAATTGTATGTATAAATAGTAGAATCCAGTACCGAAACCCGCTAATTTCCATACAAAATTGTGAGAGCGAATAACGAATTAAATACGTCATTCGTTCTCAACCAGTGTTGCCAGAACTTTTCCAGAGTTCCAGCTAGATTCTCAAAAAGAAAAGCTAGAAAAAGCTAAAAAAAATGTTTCACACATCAAAAAATAATTTAAAGCTAAAAAAAGAAGCTAAAAAAATTACGAAATTACCCAGTAGAACTTGACAAGGAATGACGGAAAATCGTTCTACAATACAACATTAAGATATCTTTTGAAATGACCTCTACAAAATATTATCAAAACGTTAACATTTTTCTGAGTTCTAAAAGCTAACCTATTTTAGATAACATTAAGAAATCTTATGAAATGACGTCTACAAAATGTTATCAAAACGTTAACATTTTCTGAGTTCTAAAAGATAACCTATTTTAGATAACATTAAGACATTTTCTGAGTTCTAAAAGATAAACTATTTTAGATAACATTAAGACATTTATTGGATATGTGGGTCTCTTTATAAGTGCCTTTCCTTGGTAATAGTGCGCAGTTTTGAGGTGTTTTTTTTTTGGTAAATTTTACAACTTAAAAACATCTCCGGTCGACGGGACTTTTGGATTTAGAATCAGGAGGACCTCCTCTACAACCCTCAATTACTTTTTTTTTCAACGCATGGTAGACTGTTGGAAAATTTTCCCCTATAAGCTTCCGGCAGGTTTTGATTTCAGTTTTGAGATCTGTGAGGGGCCTTCAACCACCCTGAGAAAGTAATTTACCTCGGACCGTGGTACCTTAATGTAAGATAGATAGATTAAAGGGTGAAGACTAAGTGGTGGTCTACGGATCTAACGAAGATGAGGAAAGAAGTGCGCAGGCTGTTTAACAAGGCCAAGCGTACTGGTCACTGGGATGAGTATTCGACACATCTAACTGCGTACAACAAGGAAATAAGAAGGGCTAAACGCGAAAGCTTCAGAAGCTTCTGCGCAGAAATTACATCTACTCCAGCAGCCGCAAGACTCCACAAAGCCCTGGCCAAGGAGCAGAGAGAAACAAAGTTGTCGCTCAAACTCCCAGACGGCACCTTTACGGCAACCGAGGAGGAAAGAGCAAGAGCACTACTTGCTGCACACTTCCCGGATGCACATCCACCCGAACTGGGCCCTGAAACTACAGTACGTAGACCAAGACCATCTGACTGGAGATTTGCTAGAGATCTCTTTTCAACCAATGCAGTAAGATGGACACTAAGGTCTTTTTGAAAAATACAAGTCCCCAGGAGTGGATGGTATATATCCGATCTTTCTGCAGCAAGTAGAAAGCATCGTCCCTCACCTAAAGAGAATTATGACGGACAGCCTAGCGCTGGCATACGTCCCAATGGTGTGGAATAGGGCTAAGGTTGTTTTCATACCAAAAGTAGGCAAAAAAGACTACTCTCTGGCAAAGTCCTTCAGACCCATAAGTTTAACCTCCTTCGTCCTAAAAGCGATGGAGAAGATTGTTGACAATGAAATTAGGACGAACACTCTGAAAAGATATCCGTTGCACCCAAATCAGCATGCGTACAGAGCAAGCAGGTCTACTGATACAGCTCTGTACCAACTGACAACGGAGATACAGAGTGCATTCGAACAGGGGGAAACTGTGATATGCGCTTTCCTAGACATAGAAGGAGCCTTTGACAACACTGACCATAATAGTGTGTGTCGGGCACTAGAAAAGCGAGAAGTTCAGAGACCAATCTGGATGTGGATAGACTCTGTTCTTCGCACCAGGATAGCTGAGACTTCAGTAGGTGAAGGCATTGTACAGATTAAAACCACCAAAGGTTGTCCGCAGGGGGGAGTCCTATCCCCTCTCCTATGGATTCTAGTGGTGGATGAGCTTCTGCAACTGCTAACTGATAACAGTATACGCTGTCAGGGATATGCAGATGGCATAGTAATAATCGCACGGGGCAAATTCGAAAGTACTCTCTGTGATATAATTCAGAGGGCTCTTCGAATAACGAGGAGATGGTGAGCCGGAGTGGGCCTAAATATCAACCCACGTAAGACGGCCATTGTCCCCTTCACAAAAAGGCGGACCCTTAGGGGAATGAGAGGTATACTCGTGGACGATGTGGTGGTGGACGCTGTATCAGAAGTAAAATACTTAGGAGTCACATTTGACTCCAAGTTATTATGGAAGAAACATGTGGACAACACTACATCCAAACTTTTTCAGGGGGGTTGAAGGCCTCTCACAGATCCCAAAACTGAAATCAAACCACACTATGCGACAACTGCGATGTAACTGCGATCCAATTTTAATTGCAGTTTTCCTGGTATACCGCACTACAACTGCAGATGAGATGCAAATTTTTTGTTTAGTTGTATAAAAACATTTGGAAAAAAAAATGGACGCAAGCGAATTTGACGCGGTTGTTATTGCGTGTTTATGCGAGGAAGAATAAAAAGAAGTTGAAAATGCTAGACAAAGTGCAAAAACGTAGTTGCATGATATTTCAAATTCGAGGTATGGGAAAAAGTGCAGAATACCGACCGTTTATCTGGGAACAAAACAAAAAAGTGGGCGTGGTCCTCCCTCTTTTCCTGATTTCAATTGTATATTTTCTTTTTTTGAGGCTCGCGGATATGAGGGGTTAAAGGGGTTGAAGGTAAAATTTTCGAAACTTTGAAATGCGAATATTTTGAAAAGTAATTAACCGATTAAAATGCAGGCACTTTTGGAAAGGTAAGTAAAAATACTTTTATCTGATATATATATTAATATGCTTACTAGCAAATACCCGTCCAGCTTCGCAACGATGAAAAAATGTTTATGTTATAATGAGAGTTTCCCTCTACAATTCCCTTCCTCTTTCCCTTTCCTTTCATTTTACCTTTACACCTTTCATTTGCTACCAATATCGCTCGTAAGCATCCAGGGGTTCACACTTTGAGCCATATCTTGGAACCCGGCCTAGGCATCACTATTTAAAGACCTCTTTGTTCAAGTTCTCTTCAACAGCTTTCATTTGATACCAATATCGCTCAGTAACTTTCCGGGGTCACTTGGTTCCACGTTTTGACCCATATCTGGGGACCCGGCCTATTCATCGCCATGAAAATAGCTGTATGTTGAAGGCATGCTCAAGACCATTCATTTGATACCAATATTTCTCAAAGACTTATTGAGAAGTTCCCACTTTTTCGAAATTCTATATACCCTACCGTGTGCACTAATACCACATGAATCTACTGTGAAAATTTCATAAAGATCGGTCGAGTACTTTGGGAGTCTACAAAGGTCAAACAGACACACATTCAGTTTTATATAATAGATAATAGAAAGTTGATAAGAAAAATAGGAAAAAACTTATTTTATAAAAAATGTATTTTCGTAAGAAAAAAATATTACATATATTTTTTGGTAAAATTGAAGAAAAAATTTTATTACCTTTAATTTTATATATAGAATGTTATATATGTAAGTATATACATATATATTAGAGAGCTGCGCAAGACATCTCGATATCGAACATGCTGTGTTGCACTCGCTGTAGCACATGTATGGTTTTCAAAGTGTTCGAACAGTGAAGTACTTCAGTGGCGTGAAATTTTGCTTCAGCACCGAGAATGAAGCATTTCTATCTCAACGCTGCACGTTCATGTTCGATGTTGTTAGCACAAATGTTCGGATACCAGATGAAGTTATCGGAAACTTAAGCTACATTAACAGTCTTGAATATGTTTTTAGGTAGGTTTTTTTGATTTATTGACAAAATTAAATTGTAGTGAAATATGCATAGATGTATGTACATATGTATCTATATATACATATGTATGTATATGTACATTTGTATGTACGTATGTACCCTGCAAAAAAATGTGCGATTAATACCGAAAGATATTTGTCCCGGATTGATCTCTTTCGAGAACAATCGGTCCACAATTAGTCCCCGATTGTTCCCGTACGGGTATAAATGTAGATTAATTGTAGACCAATTGTTCCCGAACGGGTATAAATGTAGATTAATCGCTTTCATTCCGAACGGGTATAAATGTAGATTAATCGCTTTCATCCCGAACGGGTACAAATGTAGATTAATCGCTTTCATTCCGAACGGGTACAAATCTAGATTCCTTAAATGTAGAAAATTTACAAAAATATGCAATGTATTTAAAAAATTGGTAGAACAACCGGTAAAATGAATTGAACACCGTTTCTTTTAATAAAAATGCACATTTTTTTGCAGGGTATGTATATATGAACATACTTACATATGTATGTATGTATGGACATACCAGGTAAATATAATTTTCGTTTTTTATTATAAGCATATTAATATTTGGCGTATACATATTTAACTTGTTCATAGAGCAGGTAGTATTTAAATTTTTTTTGTACTCAGAATAGGTAGTAAAAAAAATATAATCATGCAAATATCTAAGAAGGCTTCCAAAATTAAAAAACCTTGAACCTATACTTGGTACATAAGTGGGAGGCGGTACAATCTTAACCTTAAAACTAAACATATGTACATGTGTTATTGTTATTAAAGCAGAACGTTTAATTATTATAATTGATTAAAATAAAATAATGTAATGACGTTTGACGTCGTTCTAAGCTTAGCTATGATGCATAGACATGCATATACATATGTACATACATACGTATATTTATTTATAAAAAAAAATTGGCATGCAGGTATGTAGATATTTTATGTTTTGAATCAATGAATACCTCAAACTATATTTTTATATTTAATTAAATAAAATTTACATAAAAAGTTTGGTTGTTTTCAATAAAATAATAACTGTTATACCAAATTTTTCCATATCCAAAATTGTTTGAAAAATGTTTTTAAATATTATCTAAAGAATAAAGTGAAAAAATAGTGTAGATGAATTGATCACGGTGAAAATCACTTTTCCCTTGAGAGTTTTGGGTTTAGGTAGACGAGAAACGGAAAAGTGTAAACTGTTGATCATAGAACAGGTCAGTGAAATTCTAGGCTAGCAACGCCATTTTTATGAGTTAACGAGCTAACTTCGGCCTTTTTTACGACTTTAGGATCAAATGTTCCTTTCGGGCCTAAAAATCGATGTTCGGTTGTTTTCTTATTTTTACTATTTAGCAATGGATTGTTGGAAACAACAATTACTTATTGTATCAGACTATATTTTGCGCCAATATCTCTCAAATAATAATACTAACTGAAAATGGAAGCTTTATCAGATTCACGTTCTTCACAACTTGTGAACATTACAGCCCAACAACAAAATGGAGAATATATATTGAAAGAAGTACAAGGGAGAAGGAGGGTGTAGAAAGTCTTTGCAAAAATTGTTAAGAGTAATGGGGAAGAAATAAGTAACTTCGTCATCTGAAAAATTTGCGAAAAGCTTCTGAGCTACATCATGAAATCGACGACGAATTTAGTGAAGCATAAGTGCTATTTGGAAGGTGAAGACTACGCCACGCTGCATTTAGTACCCATATATATTCACCGGTTAATAACAGGCTGCCAGGATAATAATGAAGATATCAACGCAGTTATGAATTTTAAACAAAGGCTGAAATTTTATTTAAAAACGATGGTATCGCAATATACGACCATTTTCCACAAAATTGCACTTTTTTGTTTCCGCCTGCTAACAAACCTTTACAGCTTACGCAACATGAAAAGGAAACTGTTGAGCTGGAATGTATGGAGCTGTTAAAAGATATTCAAAATATCGTTCCAAATATTGACGAAAGCTATTGGGATTCGCCAATTTCTAAGCACAGACAACTTTTTTTGGGTTTCGTAGAACCTGAAACAACCCTAACCCCGGATGAAATAATTAATCAAGAGCTTCAGTCTTACAAAGTGCTTCGAGTAGCTAACACTGACGATTTTAATGTGAACGAATGGTGGGAGGGTAATAAAAATAGCTATCCCAACTTATGTAAATTAAGCTGTAACATACTGGCAACTCCTGCGAGCAGAGCTTCTTCTGAAAGGGTATTTTCTGCTGTGAAAAATCTGTTATCGGATAAAAGAACAGCTCTAGGTTCAAACGAGGCAGCAATGAACCACATAATGTTCGCGCATTACAACATGATGAAAGTTGGGATAAATATTGATGACTAAGATCTTACCATCGGCATTTGCACACATATCTGTAATATACACTACACTTGTAAACGTTTTAATAGCCCTGTTTTTATTTAAGCGCATATACATACATCTGCGCTTAAATAAAAACAGGGCTATGATTAAGTAAAAGATTTATAATTAGGTTATGTTAAAATAGTAGATATAAAATCAATGCTTTGAAACTAAAAATTAAATATTTTGTATCTAACTTAATTATTTGCCCCAAGTATTTATGTAGGTATACATAAATTCATATAAATATGTAGATATGTGTATCCGTTCGCAAGTAGGTATTAGGTACCCTGCAAAAATGCGATTAACCGGGACGTGTCCGGGATCAATCGCAAGGGAGCATGCGACTAATACAATTTTACATCCCTTTATATGGAGTGAATTGATCGCATTTGTTCGAGCATGTCCTATGAAGAGACTAATTGTTCAACTTGTACACCCGAACGGGTACCAATGTAGATTAATCACTAACATACCGAACGGGTACAAATGTAGATCAATCGCTTTCATCCCGAACGGGTACGAATGTAGATTAATCGCTTTCATCCCCAACGGGTACAAATGTAGATCGCTTTCAGCACGAACGGGTACAAATGTAGATTTTTCCTTAAAAAATTGTAAATGTTCATGCATATTTAAATAAAGATTATATAATGTTTTACTGTTGTAAAAAAATCTCAATGAATAAATTTAAAAAATTTGACTCAAAACTTTTGAGTATGCATTATATGAGCGTAATGTAAAGGATTTTTTCATAGGATATTTTACATTTTGTTAAAATTGTTATTAAAAAAGGGTGTTCAATTCTACAATTTTTTAAATACATTGCATATTTTTGTAAAATTTCTACATTTAAGGAATCTAGATTTGTACCCGTTCGGAATGAAAGCGATTAATCTACATTTATACCCGTACGGGAACAATCGGGGACTAATTGTGGACCGATTGTTCTCGAAAGAGATCAATCGAGGACAAATCTCTTTCGGGATTGATCGCACATTTTTTTGCAGGGTATGTACTATCTAGGTACTAGGTGTTTAATATAAAAAAAAATTAGGCAAATGCATACATACATATATGTACATACATACAACCATACATGCATCCATATGTAAATACAAACATACATATGTATGCATGCATGTTAATCGTTCAAATCGTCGCAGTTGAGCAAAATTTCTACATTGCCAAATACTAACAGGCAGGCTCTCGTAAGCACCATCTTAGTATTCGAATACTTTACAGTAGACCGAAAAGACACAAACTTGCGGGAAGCGTTCGTTTCAAGAACGAGAACGTGACTGCATGCCTGCTGCTAGTTATCGGAAATGTTTGGTGTTGAAGTCGGACATGCATGTGTTCGACAGTGTTTAATGTTAGTGCATACGTGTTCGAACAGCGAACGGTAGTGTTTACGCAGGGCTCTAATATATATAATAAGAAGATATGTGCTCAAGTGACCGGTCCACAGTACTTATGTGTGGAACACCTATCTGCGTTGGCGGCCTTCGGCCGCGCTTCAAAAAATAACCCTCAGCTAATGCCCCAAAAGTCCAGAAGAAATTGAAAACGACTGAAAACTGTAGAAATAATTTAAAAAATTAAAAACAATTCAACAGTACTTTCATGTAAACCCTTATCGAGTAATTGCCAATTTTTCTTGAATTTAACTTTAAACATCTATGCATCAAATTAAAGGTAATTTTTATATCATATATAATTAAAAAAGGGCCGCTGTGGTGCAGTGGGTAGAGTGTTCGCCTGCTATGCCAGAGGTCTCGGATTCAAACAATGGTCCGAGCAAAACACCAAAACAATTTTTCTAAGTAGTAAAAATCCTATTATTGCGTTTTTTTAAGAGCAGCGGTCACCTCTCGGCAGTGGGCGGCATACCCTCCGAGTGTATTTCTGCCATGAAAAAGCTTCTCACAAAAAATGCATTCGCCGTTCGGAGCCGGCATAAAACTGTAGGTCCACCCAATTAGTAGGAAAAACAAAAAGGAGCACACCTCGAATTGGGAGAGAAGCTCGGCCATAAAACTCGTCAGAGTTATAATAGCGCCATTGTATTATTATTATTAATTAAAAAAGGGAAAATTTGGAATGAAAAATCACGCAGGAAGGTGTTCCACGAAGAAGTATTGTGGACGGGCCATAGATTATACCCCAGAAAGAGAATTCTGCCGACTGAGGGTTATATTTTTAAAGCGCGACCGAAGGAGGCCAACGAAGAAAGGTGTTTCACGCAGACCTGGGCACCCTCAATTACATTTTGTAATTGATTACACCTTCAATTACAATTACATGTAATTGTAATTAAAAAATTTCAATTACAATTACTTTAAATGTAATTGAAAATCTTACGTGTAATTGTATTTGAAAAAAAAAAAATTAATTGAGAATGCCCAGGTGTGGTTTCACGCAGGATAACTGTGGATGGGTACATAGATATTACCCCAGAAAGAGAATTATGTGGTATTTTTCAACCAGCTATACACCAAAATAAAGGCTTTTCAGAAAATAAATATTTATATTTCGGAAACTATGGGCCTGCAGACAGTTCCGACTCCAGATATAGGATTAGGGGGCGGTGCCACGGTCACTGTAAAAATGGTTTTTACGCCCCCAGTTGCATCGCAGTTGTCGCGTAGTGCGGTTTTACCTTTATAGTTCACGAGATATTTTATTTGTTGGTAGTTGGATGGGTCAATATACTCGTATATTACCCCAGAAAGAGAGTTCTGCCGGCTGGGGGTAATTTTTTTTAAAGCGCGGCCGATGGCCGCCATCGGGGAAAGGTATTCTACACACATATATAGGCTTTGTTCAGAAACTCAGTTTGAAGCGCAACCTGATTTTGTAGTACAAGCAGAGCGTTCATTAACGTAAATTTTGCATGAAGCATCGCTCATCACAATCATCAAAAAAATAATTACTGCCGATGTTGCGTTTCATGCTGCGTTTCTGAACATACCCATACTTTAGATGCGTTTTTTTTTTGGATATTCCCTTCCGCACCGGAATATGATGATAGGCACCCCGATTCTAAATATCCGCCAGGATCTCAAGCCTTGTGGATTTTTTTGTTCACCAGGAAAATTGTGAAGACCCCACGCCTGGAGCTCAGGGCCTTCACAAATTTATCATATGTATATAATTTGAATTTCAATGTAAATACATACACATACATGAAGTACATATATTCCATGTTTCCACGCCTGGAGCTCAGGGCCTTCACATCCCCCTCTTACTTCCCTCTGGAAGCGTGATGGTTACCACTCCGGCTGTCGTTACCCGCACCCTGAACCATGTTGCCGCTGTCATGTGGCGGAAGGTCTGCCGCGCCTGGCCCCTCTGATCCAGCCGTGCCTTTATGGCGCGTACCAACTCGTCCGGCAATGGATCCACCCCGCTGAAATTCCGCCACTCGGTCGGTGTCTCAACCGAATCTTCATTTTCGCCCCTGAACCAACGCTCCAACACTTCGATTGCGTTTGCGTATTGCGGCTCCAGCTCGATGTCTGCCTGCTCCTTTAGCCACTGCTCCAACCCGTGGTCTTCCTCTGCCAGCAGGGTGAGCACATCCTCCTCGTTGGTTGTTGTTGTTGCCACTTCTGTTGTTGCTTCGCCGTTTGTTAGTACGGGGACTGTCAGCGGTGGTTCGGGGACATTCGTGTTGATCGTTTCCCCGAAGATCCGCATCGTAATTGTCAAGCGTCTGGTATACTCCATGAACCCTTCTCCTGGGCGTTGGGTATCTTCCTCTGCAAACGTGATTTCGCCTCGTCGCTGGTCATATTCGTCGTCGGATGGTGGTTCGATCGGGGTTTGTGCCCTTACCAGCTCGTCACCTTCTCCGTCGGAGCATAAGTCGACTATTGACATCGTCGGGCTAGCTGGTGAGCTTATAAGCTCCTCTGCTTCTTCCCCTTCCGAAGCTTCGGTTGCACTTTCAAGGGCGAACCATTGGGTGCTGGCATTGCTCACCGCCTCGTCTCCGCTCTTCAATGCCTCGTCCTCGCTCGTCTCGTCTTCCGCACCATCGCTCTCCAATGCCTCGCTTTTGCTTTCTTGTGTCCCGTTTTCATTTTCTTCCTCCATCTCGTTGACCGCTTCTTTATTTGCCTCCTCCTCCTCTGCCCTCGTTAACCGGTGGAACCGCAGCTTTAATGTGCCATCCTCTTGGCCCATGACTTTGTATCGTTGCACCTGCTTCTCCATTGTGTTACTTTACTTTTGAGTGATTGATCGTTTGGCGGCGCCCTTTTATCTCGAAACCGATCCTTGTTGATAACTGCATTTTTCCAAATTTTCCAAGTATTTGCCTAGGATGCTGTTCGGTTTTGTGCAATGTGGTTTGTTTTGTTTGTGTATAACGCTTGTTTAGTTTAGTTTTGTTTTTTTTTCTCTTGTTGCCGATGAAACTTGTTATTGCTTAAATTGTTCTTGGTCGTTGACTTTTTCCTCTGCCCCGTTTTCTGTATGTACGCCTGCTTGTACTTATTCGACCTCTGCTAGCTTTCGTCTTGCCAGGGCATCGGTGTTTTTGTAACATTTTTGTTATATGTATATTCTATTCTAGGTTAGCTTATAAAATTTTCCAAATTTTTTTTTTTTTCTAGTTCCCCATAGCCCAACGTGGGGCCCTTACAATAGAAGGATTGTGGAATAAGGGCCGTGAAGAACCTAGAAGAATATAAGTGGAAAGTAATATAAAGTCAAAAGTGGAAAAAATAGAGAAAGTTTAAAAATATATCCTAAAGAGGTCAAATTATATAAAGGAGGTAATAAAGAGAAGTGTTAAGTGAAACAGAACAGAAACAAGAAGTGGAAAAAAAAGAGAGAGAAAATAGAAATATACATATATAAATACGTGAAAGAAAAAAAGGAAGTACTGAACGAATAATTAAACAATAAAATCCCACAGAAAAGAAAAAGTATATCCAAAATGAAAACAACTTGGGTATATCACCTTAACAAGGAGGAGCTGGTCGCGTATACAACCGAGTTCAGCCTCGTTAACACCGGAACGGTCGAAGAATTGCGTAAACGCCTCGCAACATTTGTACAAGAGGTAGGAGACACAGAAGATAATCACGAGAGAATGGCCGATCTCATGATCAGACATACCAGAGTGCCATGGGCATCGAACGCAACTACCCCAAAAGGGAACAATTCCATGCCTAGCCTACAGGTACCCCACGATGAAGGCGCCATAAACATACCAACCACACCCATCTATCCCGTCTATATCAACCCACAGCATCTGGGTGTCACCATCATGGACCGCGTACGGAAATGGGGCGTAAAATACGACGGTGGCAAAGATCCTCTAAGTTTCATAGAGCGTGTCGAGGAGTTAGCTGATGGCTACGAGATCTCCAGGGATTCCCTTATAAAAGCGTTGCCGGAACTAGTGAAGGATAGAGCCCTCGTGTGGTTACGCAACAACAACGGCCAGTGGCAAAACTGGGAGGAATTTAAAAGGGATTTCATCAAATTCTTCTTGAACGCTAGGTATTTCGAAAGACTCGATGACGAGATACGACAGCATCTACAAAAGCCCAGAGAGGCCTTCAAGGATTATGTGCTGGCAATGCAAAAACTAATGCGCCACTCGGATTATACGACGATACAAAAACTAAACCGCATATACAAAAATTGCCGAAGTGAGTATCAACTATATATAAAACAATCTGAATTTAACACTTTAGGCGAGCTGGTGAGTTAACCCGAAGATTTTGAAAATATCATTGCGGAAAGAGAAGCATCACGGATCATACCGCGGGTCGCACCAGCCCGACGGAACGACGAACGAAACTTCACGATTATAGAGGAACCACAAGGAGAAATACATACCCCACATGTAAGATACGAAGGGAGCGGTACGACACAGGGAAGTGACTTCCGAAGAATAAACCCACGGATAGCATCTAGGCGATGTGGCGTAGATGGACATTACGCATACGAATGTCGGAACAATATCCAGAAATTCTGTTGGACATGGGGACGGAGGAATGTTCACACGTGGGAATGTTGCCGCAGAAGCCAGGGAAACGGCGAGGGGCCCCATTCGAGGCAAGGAATGGGGTCAGCAGTAACAAGGCATTAGGAAGCATAAAAGGAGGCTTTAGTCAAACGGAAGGACGAGTAGTCGTGAGTGCTACCGTAAATGGCAGACAAATAGCAGCGACAGTCGACACAAGAGCAACGCGGAGTTTTATAAATACAGAAATGGTGAGAAAATTGAAACATGTGCGATGTCATGGTGTGACCAAGAATGTGGTGATGGGGGACGGCAGACCAAGGACGGTCACGGAGGCGATAGACGCAATAGTTAAGGTCGGGGATATGGAATGTGAGAACGAACTACTCATCCTATCAGGTTTAGTCGACGAGATAGTTCTGGGTACCGACTACCTGGCAAAAGCCAATACAACGATAAGATGTGGAGGGCAGACGTTAACGTTGATGGTAGTGGATGGTGAGCGAGCAGAAGCAGCATGCACAACGATGCATGTAGTAGAACAGAAGGAGGAGGAGACGGAAACTGCTAATAAGATCAATAAGGCAAACCACTCGGTACAAGATGCGGAATCGTTCCAGAGGGAAGAGTTGTTAGCGTTTGAGAAGATGACTGGAACGACGAATATCGCCACACATAAAATCATCATGAAAGATGACAGACCGATAAAACAGCGTTATTTCCCAAAAACCCTAAAATGCAGGAGGTAATAAATAAAGAAATCGACGAACTTTTAGAGAAGCAGTGTATCGAACCATCACGTAGCCCACACAGTGCACCCATCGTACTCGTGAAGAAGAAAAATGGTAAGTGGAGACTATGTGTGGACTACCGCCAATTGAACGCACACTCAGTACCAGACGCATACCCACTCCCACGAATACAGCACATACTAGACCGTTTGAGGAACGCTAAATTTATCAGCAGTTTAGATTTGAAAAATGGATATTGGCAGATCCCTATGGAGGAGACTAGCAAGGAATATACAGCTTTTACCGTACCAGGACGTGGTTTGTTCCAATGGAGAGTTATGCCATTTGGATTGCATTCAGCACCAGCGACCTTCCAGCGAGCACTGGATAAAGTTATTGGGCCAGAACTAGAGCCCCATGCTTTCGCCTATCTCGACGACATCATCGTTACAAGTGCAACACTAGAACAATATATGGAACACCTCACAGAAGTGTTCCGGCGGCTACGGCAAGCGAACCTGAAAATTAATCCCGAGAAATGTGAATTTTTCAAAAGGAGTTTGAAATATCTGGGCCATGTGGTGAGTGATGAAGGGATTCATACTGATCCGGACAAAATAGCGGCAATTAAGGAGCTCACCGCACCAACGAACATGCGCGAACTTAGACGATTCCTAGGTGTAGCATCCTGGTACCGAAGATTTGTACCGGACTTTTCAACCATTGCACATCCACTGACGTCGTTATTGAAGAAAGGAAACCGCTGGAAATGGGACCACGAACAACAAAGAGCATTTGAAGAATTGAGAAAATCACTTACGGAGGCACCGATTTTATCTTGTCCAGATTTCTCACAGAAGTTTATATTACAAACAGATGCCAGTGATTTTGGATTAGGTGCGGTCTTAACACAGGAGTTAGATGGAATTGAGAGAGTCATCGCATACGCCAGTCGTCGATTGAACAAAGCCGAACAGAATTACTTAGTAACGGAAAGGGAATGTTTGGCAATCATATGGGCTATTCGAAAAATCAGACCCTACCTGGAGGGCTACAAATTCACAGTTATTACGGATCACTTATCACTAAAATGGCTCAACGCTATTGAAAGTCCTTCTGGTCGCATAGCCAGATGGGCATTAGAACTGCAACAACACACGTTTGATATTCAGTATCGTAGAGGGAAAATGAATGTTGTCGCAGATGCACTCTCTCGACAACCACAAGAAGTACAATTATTTTTACTAGTACAGGCAAAAGAGGAACTCACATGTAAGTGGCTGCAAACAAAGATGGAGGAGGTGAAACAGAATCCGGAGAAGTTCCCGGACTATATCATCGAAAATGGAGAGCTATACCGCCATTTTACAATACAGGCAGATGACGAGGATTCAATACCGTGGAAATTATGCGTAGCAAAATCAATGAGGGATAGGGTACTGAATGAAGTACATGACAGTCCATCTTCGGGACATATGGGAATACGAAAAACCATAACGAGAGCAGCAACACGATATTATTGGCTCGGAATGGCCAGAGACTTAAAGAGGTATGTACAGCAATGCCCAAAGGTACAAACCGGGTCAGCAACAAGTGGCAGGTAGGATGTTAACGCATATCACGGAAGAGCCTTGGGCTACAGTATGCGCAGATTTCATTGGACCCCTACCACGATCCAAGAGTGGTAACAACATGGTATTGGTCTTCTTGGACCGATTCTCTAAGTGGGTAGAAATCGTTCCACTTCGGAAAGCAACGGCGAGCAGCCTGAACAAAGCGTTCCGGGAAAGGGTGATGTGTAGGTTCGGTGTACCAAAGATAGTAATCACCGACAACGGCGCACAATTCACCAGTAAACAATTTAAGAAACTTTTAGAGGATTATGGAATAAAACACCAGTTAACTGCACCATATACGCCGCAGGAAAATCCCACAGAAAGGGCTAACCGAAATATCAAGAGGATGTTAGCGCAGTTCACCGGAAAAGATCAGCGGAACTGGGACGACTCACTTCCAGAAATTATGCTCGCGCTAAATTCAAGTAGATGTGAGGCTACCGGATACAGCCCCGCCTTCTTGATACAAGGCAGAGAACCACGCATACCCAGAGCACTTTACGATGAGAAAACCTTCGGAACCGGGGAAAATATCGTAACACCGAATGAGAAAGCGGCAAAGATGAAAGAAATTTTGAAGAATTGGCACCGAAATATTGCGGACCGTTCAGAGTAGTAAATTTTATATCACCCGTGATAGTGGTACTAAACGTTTTACACAAGGGTAGAAGAAGGACAGCACATGTGAGTGAGTTAAAACCGTTTTATGACCAAGAAGTAGCAGCAATTCCGGAGATGCCAAAACCACCTCCCCAGAGCACACAGTTGAGCCTAATTCAACGCGAAAAGCGAAGGATGGGTAAATTTCAGTCATAGGCTGAAACGTAAACTCGACAGTGGCCAAGATGAAACCTGAAAGCATGATAACCAACACCGTATGCAATTGATATTTGAAAGAACGCACCGGAACAGAGAAGTAGATTTTTTTTACAAAAAAAAAAAAAAAAAATTTTGGGAGTACAGAAATAATTACTCAGAAAATAGGAAAATAAATGTAATAATAACAAGATCAGCACACCACAAAACCGGGAATAATGAAAAAAAAAAATTATTAGAAAGAAAAAAAAATTTTTTTTTGAAGATCGGAAAACTGATATAATTACACTGGATCACAAAATGAAATTTTTTGTCTGTACTTTGGACGTGACTACCTTATCTATATGTAAAACCGATCGCTGATTCCGAAAATCGGGTTGATTTTTAATTCTATGGGAAGGTTTTTGAGATATCGGCAATTTACCGTTATTTGGCCAATGGCTCCACTTAATCCTGTTTATCTCTTTACCGCAGTGAGATATCTTCCTTGAGGTGAAACCAAACGAAAGAAAATTAAATTTCCTTTTCATGGCTCCTATAACATTTTTCTCTAACTCTTATAGTTTCTGAAATATTGACGATTCAATTTGAATTTTTTCGATTTTTTACGATTTTTTTAAGAAAAATTTGACTTTGTCAGGCAATATCTTTAAAACCAATGTTTTCACCTTCTGTTTAACTCCTTTACCTGAAGCTCTATTCTATTGGGAAAAATATAAGCTATCAACGATGAAAATCCATGGTAAAATGGAAAAGTTATAGGCGATCAAGTAAATTCAGCTAAGTCGCGCAATGCCTCTGCACGGGTATATTTTATGCATGTTATACCCGTAAATGGGCTTGTATCTACTGCGCTGCCAATGTGCTGCTACTGCAGCTGTTTAGGTATTGGTACAATATGCATAGAATGTACCGTATAGCGGCATTGCGCGATTTGGCTGTATTTATATGATCGCCTATAACTTTTCCATTTTACCACGGATTTTCTTCGTTGATAGCTTATTTTTTTGGTAATAGAATGGAGCTTCACGTCAAGGAGTAAAACCGAAGGTGAAAACATTGGTTTTAAAGATATTGCCTGACAAAGTCAATTTTTTCTTCAAAAAATCGTAAAAAATCGAAAAAATTCAAATTGAATCGTCAATATTTCAGAAACTATAAGAGTTAGAGAAAAATGTTATAGGAGCCATGAAAAGGAAATTTAATTTTCTTTCGTTTGGTTTCACCTCAAGGAAGATATCTCACTGCGGTAAAGAGATATACAGGATTAAGTGGAGCCATTGGTCAAATAACGGTAAATTACCGATATCTCAAAAACCTTCCCATAGAATTAAAAATGAACCCGACTTTCGGAATCAGCGACCGATTTTACATATAGATAGGATGGTCGCGTTTAGAGTATTTTTTGGCTGTAGAGCAGTGTTATTGGAAAAAAAAAATTTTGAAGAAAAAAAAAACAGAAATAATTTTATACTGGAACTGCATTTAATTAGCGGAAAAGGAGACGCAGAACCTAAACAAAAAAAAATTAGTTTGGAATTTTGTTACGTACTGGCTTTTGGGGATGGTGACCTGTTCTGGCTATATCGCGCCACCCTAACGTGACATGCTCCCCTTCACCGCTCAGGTGTGCTTGTGTAAGCGCGAGCTAGCTCGCCGGACTGTGGGGTGGTTCATGCGGCTTCGAAGCATGTCGCCATACTATACACAAAAAAAACTCACACCTGCTCTTTACTCTATGTTTCCCTCAGAATATCTACCCTCCCTCTGTTCCCTTCCCTTAACTGCTGTCCAATTCCCCACACCCCCCATGTCTACCCTGGAACCCGCCCTCGGCCAATGGTGGAATACGGCCGGCCACTCTCAACCCCCCCCATCCATGGTCGGCAGTGGCTATAATTTTATGCCGACCCCCAAATTCAAACCCCGAAACTCCCTTAATTCCGTTCACATTTCCGCCCTCTTATCTCCACGTCCCCCATGTCCGTCCGTTTACTCCACACCTGGAAAGGATAGTCACTATACAAAAGGATTAGAAATTCATAACAATGTTTGTTGATATAGTCAAGAATAAATTACATACATACGCTTAAATCTACAATCTAGCATCCGTACAACCCGCTATTATCGTATCGATATATAAGTTAACCCAAAACGTTTAATCGCCAGCAGAATTCCTTTATAAATATTGTTTGCATAACATCCGCTTAAGACAATACTACAACTGTTATGTTGACGACAAATATCGATGTAAAAAGATACGGCTTATTGCACAGGTAGCGAATTCACCGCGGTTAACAATAAACACCTCAAACCGTGTGATTCGCTTAGTCAGCATGCGCCAAATAAATCGAACGTTGATGAAATAAGACCGGCTAATGAAGAGACAGTCAATTCACTGCAGTTAACACCTCGCACCGTGGGATGCGCTTAGTCAGCGATCAATAAGTAGCCAAATATCGGTAGCGGCAGCGACATCACCGAATATCGTTGGCAGCGGGTAGAACTTACGCTGCAAGCCCGACGGCAGTGGCAACGGCGGCGAAGGCTTCCCCAACTTAGGTTTTAAGTTAAGTTAACTTTAAGAATCAGAAGATAACTAGAAGCAATAAACGTAAGACGTTATAATATCGAACCCGGCGCAGCTGATTAATTTGTCAAGGCAGGAAGGCATCATAGAATAAGTGGCGCCCAACCGATAAGATACCCACCCGCAGAAGGATCACGGAGATAATATACTTAACATAACATAATATACTTAAATAACAATATGGAATGGAAAACCTTAAAATTGTAAGTTGAGTGCTCGAAAAAAACATAATAAAGAAAGTGACTGTGTAGAAGATTAAATCTAAATATAATAGTGCTTTAGTAGAAAGAGATAAAAAAAAAGTGATAGTGAGGAACTTAAATAAAAATCAACTAGTGTTTTGAGTCTCAGCTAGGCTATTATTTCCCATTTTATAACAGTTTGATGAGTAATACTGACAACAGTTTAGAAGAGCTGTTAGACAGAATAAGTAACTTGCAGGTTTCAGGGACAAGGAACACAATGGATGCGAACCAAATAACGATTTTAGTGCAGGCTGCTGTCGCTGCCGCACTGAAACAACAGCAAGAAGCTTTCGAACAGAAAATAGACCGACTTACAGAACAGGTTATGAGTACAAAAACGGAGAAAAAACCACAAACTTTTGAGCCGGTGAAAATCATACCAGGGGTTAAATGTGAAGAGCCTTTAGATCTAGTGAAATCTTTGCCGGAGTTCGATGGACAAATCAGCACTTACGTTTCATGGCGCCAGGCCGCCCACACAGCGTATGAGGTATTTCGGGAATATCGGGGTAGCTCGAGGCATTACCAAGCTGTAGGGATAATTAGAAACAAACTGAAAGGATCCGCTGATGCCGTATTGGCCTCGTTCAATACAGTTCTTAATTTCGACGCAATTATTGCGAGACTGGACTTCACATACGCGGACAAGCGACCGATATACCTTATAGAACAGGAGCTTTCTACCCTTCGTCAGGGCAACCTTTCGGTTCTAAAATACTTCGATGAGGTGGAGAAGAAATTAACTCTCCTCACAAATAAAACTATTATGACCCACGACGGTTCCATTGCCGAATCAATTTGCGCAAAGTATCGGGCAGACGCATTGAGGGTATTTATTTCGGGTCTGAAAAGACCTTTGTGCGACATTATTTTCGCGTCTCGACCAGACGATTTGCCAAGTGCTCTAGCCTTAGCAGAAGAGGTTGAGTCGAATAGGGAACGATACGCGTTCGCTACAAGCTTCGCGGCGTCTAACGAAGACCCTAACAAATTCAAGAGAATCGGTGACAGTACCTCGGAACAAAGAACTCGAGCACCACAAAAGAACCCACATTTTTCTAATAGACAACCGAAAAGGGATAGTAACACAAACGATCAACAGGATCAACCAACACCAATGGACATAGACCCATCAGAATCGCGGCTGCGCCAGAATACCAACTGGCGTCAATCGCAAAAAATAAACCAGGGCCCTAGCTTTAACGGAAAACAGCAAATTGCTAAACGACAAGCCGAATCAGGTAGGAGTACTGGTCCAAAAATGCAAAGAGTAAACAAATTAAGCCAGGAGAGTGAAGAGACCGCCTATTACAAGGAGGCCGAAGAGGCAACCGAGGACCTCGAGGAAGAGCAACTCAATTTTTTAGGGGGACGTCCTTGCTCCCGTGGATCGAGCGAGGAATAGGGCACCATGGGAAAAAAGTGAAATTATTAGTAGACACAGGCGCGTCCAAGAACTACATTAAACCCTTGCCTGAATTTAAGAATATTATTCCGGCATCCACACCCTTTCTTGTTAAGTCACTTCATGGTAATAGCCATGTGAATAAAAAGTATAGAATCAAAATATTTGGTATATGGGCAGACTTTTTCATATTGCCTAATATAGAAACTTTCGACGGTATAATCGGCCTGGATCTACTAAACCAGGTAAACGCGAAAATAGATTTGAGTAGTGGAGTAATACGACACGACTTCGGAAACGAAAAGCTGTTGTTCCACGAATGTAAGAATGTTAATTTCATTGATATAAGAAGAGAAGAAATTCCTTCTAGTGTCCGAAATCAGTTTTGTAGAATTATAAAGAGTATGAAGAAGGCCTTAGCTGACCCAAACGAGTCTTTGCCCTTCAATACGAATATAGTTGCTACAATTCGAACAAAGACCGAAGAACCAGTATATTCTAAGCTGTACCCATACCCTATGAGTCTGGGTGACTTTGTCAGGAAAGAAATAGCTGATTTATCGGCGAATGGAATCATTCGTCCATCTAGGTCTCCCTACAATAATCCGATTTGGGTGGTCGAGAAGAAGGGTGTAGACCAAGTAGGAAATAAAAAAAAACGCCTGGTGATTGACTTTAGGAAACTGAATGAGGTCACCATAGAGGATAAATACCCAATGCCGAATGCAATGGTTATATTGTCAAACCTAAAGGGCGCACAATATTTTACCACACTCGATTTAAAATCTGGATTTCACCAGATTGAGCTAGCGGAGAGAGACATGGAAAAAACTGCCTTCTCCGTTAACAACGGCAAGTACGAATTTTGCCGACTGCCTTTTGGGCTTAAAAATGCCCCTAGTATATTTCAGAGGGCAATCGATGATGTCCTGAGGGAGCAGATTGGCAAGACATGCCATGTTTATGTCGACGACGTAATTGTCTATTCAAAAACAGCAGAAGAGCATTTGAGGGATATCGAATGGGTTTTACGTAATCTTTGTCAGGCCAACATGAGGGTATCAGTAGAGAAATCAAAATTTTTTAAAACTGAAGTTGACTACTTAGGCTTTGTGGTATCAAGAGGGGGTATTAAAACGAACCCCGAAAAGGTTAATGGCATAAAATGTTATGAGCAGCCAACAACACTTCGAGGACTTCGCTCCTTCCTGGGATTAGCCAGCTACTACAGATGTTTTATCAGAGATTTTGCCAGCATAGCAAAACCACTCACTGATCTCCTTAAGGGAGAAAATGGCAAAGCGAGTGCCGCCCAGTCAAAAAAAATTAAAGTCCAATTAACACCAGAGGGTGTAGAAGCATTCAACAAACTTAAGGAAATTCTTGCGTCGGAAGACGTCACATTAACCTATCCTGACTTCTCTAAGCCATTTGACCTGACGACCGATGCATCTTCTAGAGGTCTAGGCGCTGTGCTTTCTCAGGAGATGAAACCAATAACCATGATCTCAAGAACAATCAGAGATAGGGAAGAACATTTGGCAACAAATGAGAGAGAACTTTTAGCAATTGTTTGGGCTCTCAATACTTTGAGAAATTATTTGTATGGGGTAAATCAGCTCAACATTTTCACCGACCACCAACCTCTGACATTCGCAGTTTCAGATAAAAATCCGAACGCAAAAATCAAACGCTGGAAATCTCTCATAGAAAGCTTTAACGCGAAGATTTTTTATAAACCAGGGAAAGAAAATCATGTCGCCGACGCGTTGTCGAGACAGCACATGAATATGATGGAAGTTGAAATGAAAACAAGTTCTGACTGCGCAACCATACATAGCGAGGAATCGCTTACCTACACCATTGAAACAGTGGGAAAACCTGTGAATTGCTTCAGAAATCAGATAATACTTCAGGAGGGTGAAAGCCCTTCAAAGCAGACTTTTATTATTTTTAGTTCAAAGACGAGGCATGTAATTTCATTTTGTGACGTAGAATCGCTTTTAAAAACAATAAAAGAGGTTATTAATGACGGTGTGGTTAATGCAATTCATTGCAGCCTACCAGTTCTGGCAAAAATCCAACACCGACTCTTGGAACTTTACCCCAATGTGAAATTTCGCCATACTGAGAAAATGGTCGCGGATATCTTTAACGAAGATGACCAACATGAAATTATCGTAGCCGAACACAACAGAACACATGGGGCGGCACAAGAGAATGTAAAACAGATCCTGGCCGAATATTTTTTTCCAAAGGTGGATAAAAAAGCAAGAGAGGTAGCGGCCAATTGCCGGATCTGTTCAAAGTCAAAATATGTCCGACACCCAGAAAAGCATGTTATCGCACCAACACCGATACCATCTACCACTGGGGAAATATTACATGTAGATATTTTCTCTACGGACCAAAAATACTTTCTGACTTGTGTCGATAAGTTTTCAAAATTTGCTATAGTACAGAAAATCTCATCTAGAACAATAATCGATGTGAAACCAACAATTTTACAACTTATAAACATTTTCCCTAACGTCAAGACAATATACTGCGATAACGAAAAGTCACTTAACTCACATACCATAAGGTCAATACTGCTGAATTACAATAACGTAAAAATTGTGAATGCTCCCCCGCTCCACAGTACCTCAAACGGGCAGGTAGAGCGTTTCCACAGCACTTTGGCAGAGATAGCAAGGTGTCTGAAACTCGAACGAAATCTCAGCGACACCGTTGACTTGATTTTGTTGGCCACTATAGAGTATAATAAATCCATTCATTCAGTAACCAACACGAAACCAATCGACATCCTTCATTCCGGTACGGCCAACATTACGGAATCAATTCGGAACCGTATCAAAAAAACGCAGGCTATGGATCGCGAGTATCACAATAAGGACCGTCAAAATAGGACGTACAACGCTGGTGACAAGGTCCTGGTGAGGGCTAATCGAAGACTAGGCAATAAACTCTCAACTTTATATGTAGAGGAAATAGTTGAACAGGACCTGGGTACCACCGTTCTTATAAAGGGGAGGAGAGTCCATAAGGACAACCTTCGGCCCCCCTGATAGACTAACCCATTAATCAATACTTATTTTAATTGTAGGATAATGACAATGGCATTTATTATGACGACCGCCGCGATGGAAAAACTCACGGACTACACCAACGCCAACTACATTCCGATTTCGGACGGAGAAGTAATAGTATGGGAACATTACGGCTACCTGACGCATTTTACAAACTTGACATTGTACGCAACAATGAAGGATGAGACGAAATCTCTAATCGCTTTATTCCCTCAGTCACACATGAGAACACTATTAGACTCGGATACAGGGCACATAGAAACACTACTACGAACTGTCGATATTCACCACCGACAAGCACGAAGTCTAAATTTTCTAGGTGCGGCACTGAAGGTTATTGCCGGAACCCCTGATTTCGACGACCACCAGAGACTACAGATGACACAGGATATGCTCGTTGACTCAAACAACAAACAATATAGGATAAATACCCATGTTCAGCAAAAAATTTTAGAAATTACAGATAAAATAAACAAAATTATAACCAATGTCAAAAAGGAGCAAATAGATACAGGCCATTTATACGAAACGCTCCTAGCAAGGAACAGGATAATGACAATCGAATTACAGTCTGTCATTAATGCAATAGCTTTAGCCAAACTAAACGTAGTTAGCCCAGTAATATTAGATGGTACCGATGTAAACAAAATAATCAACGAGCACTCAACCAATGTAACAACATTAGAAATAATCGGAATGTCTAGAATTAAGGTTTTACAAAATAAGGAAAATTTGTATTTTATTATAAAGTACCCAATACCTAAGATAGTGTGTAGGAAGATTAGCCTTTTCGCTGTGCCGCATCAAGGGCTAGTACTTCACTTCGGGGACACAAACATTATAGCCGATTGCGGAAGCAAAACATACGCCGTGAAATGCGAAAAATCAACATTCGATATTTTTTGTCAAATATTAAATACCACTACTTGCGGGAAACGGCTGGTCGCAGGAGAGATAGCAAATTGCTCAACCACCGCTAACCATAACAAGGGCATCAATGAGATCGATGACGGGATAATCATAATAAACAATGATACGGCCGAAATCAAGGGCGAGAGCGGAATTTCGAGAACCGTTAAAGGCACCTACCTGTTAACATTCGAACAACAGGTGATAATAAACGGCACTGAATTCCGGAACAGAAATGCTGCCATAAAACGCACGCCAGGGACGCCGACTGCCCAGAAGATAAATCTAGTAGGGCACCTGGAGTCTCTGAGTCTAAGCTACCTACAGGAAATGAACGTGGAGAACATCAACCACATAAATACCTTGAGACGAGAAATCAGTCTTAAAACAACGGCTTTTGTCGTCGTAGTAACGGCAATTACCGTATTGTTAATAACATGGCTGGCTCTCAGTATTCGAAAAAGACTCAGCACAAAGAAGACGATGGAAGCTGCCATACGAAAAATCACTGAGAGGATCGCGGACGACCCTCACTTAGGAAGGGAGGAGTTAACCCAAAACGTTTAATCGTCAGCAGAATTCCTTTATAAATATTGTTTTCATAACATCCGCTTAAGACAATACTACAACTGTTATGTTGACGACAAATATCGATGTAAAAAGATACGGCTTATTGCACAGGTAGCGAATTCACCGCGGTTAACAATAAACACCTCAAACCGTGTGATTCGCTTAGTCAGCATGCGCCAAATAAATCGAACGTTGATGAAATAAGACCGGCTAATGAAGAGACAGTCAATTCACTGCAGTTAACACCTCGCACCGTGGGATGCGCTTAGTCAGCGATCAATAAGTAGCCAAATATCGGTAGCGGCAGCGACATCACCGAATATCGTTGGCAGCGGGTAGAACTTACGCTGCAAGCCCGACGGCAGTGGCAACGGCGGCGAAGGCTTCCCCAACTTAGGTTTTAAGTTAAGTTAACTTTAAGAATCAGAAGATAACTAGAAGCAATAAACGTAAGACGTTATAATATCGAACCCGGCGCAGCTGATTAATTTGTCAAGGCAGGAAGGCATCATAGAATAAGTTATACATTGGTTTGCCTAATCGGCTAATTATACCACTATTCAGTTAAATTTAAATGTCCCTCAACCGGGTATACTTATTGTCTATGCTCTATTAATGAGCTCAATTTCAAAACAAAGCCTGTTTAATTTCACTCACTTTTTGCATCCGCAACTATGTCTTTTCAAACTTAACTCTACGTTTGTGCACAAGGCATATAATACACCGGTGGGGCGTTGTCACTTAAAATCTATGGTCAGCAAAACTAATTTTTATTTACTTATAGAAAGGCTTAACTTTAGCATAATTCAATTGTATGGCCTTTGTTCGAACTTAATCTATCATTCCCGCATCGGGGTATAGTTAATTCATGATCGTCAGAAGACCGAAAGGAAATTCTAGACGATTATATTTTATGAACAAAAAAAAAGGTATTATTATTTCTCTTGTTACTACCTACTATGTAATAAAAGTAGCTAGAAGCTACCACAAAAAAATCGTTTTGATATACTTAGCTGTATTTCACCCTTCGGGGTATCGACGTTGATTCAATTCGTGTGACGCACACACTTATACAAAAAAAATTTATTATCACAAGGAGAAGAAAAAAAAAGTATATATATACCGATGGGCAAATCCCCTATCCTACCCTACAAGACGTCTTGTTGGCCTGGGAAAAGGGTACCAGTTTCGATCGCTTATTTCATACTACAAAAAAAAATCCGCAACTAGTTTACACACCAGATTGGTGAAAAGTCGACTTCTTCTTATATTCGCCTAACCCCTGTAATTACTCTCCACACCAAGGAGAACAATAATAATGAGATGGTAACCTCAAGATACATACGAACGTTTGGGTACTGATTTGCAGCCAGGCGGCCTATTTCTTACAAAGTCTTAACTGAAGTTCATACCGCATTTCGTTACGTTTAGGTGTGCTATGACCTCAAGGTTATATAAATTACACAAAGTGACTAATCGAGATCCAGCTGATAAATCCATGTGATAAAACGATGTCAGGTATGTAAATACTAACGAGGTACCTACTATTTAGAACCCTCCTCAAAATGATGCTGGTTTGGTCACATTCACATACACTACAGTTTCCCTAGCACTTATAATTTCTCCACATTATTAAGCTCCAGGTACCCAACACGATGTGGCTCATTAATGCCGTTGGGTGAGTATGTGTGTGTGTGACCAATATAGACAAACTGTGATGTGTCTTCCCACACGGACCTTCATCGAAGACAGGTAATTCGGTGTGCACTATTCGGTCATGCTCACACACTCACACTCACTCATACTAATGCTATGCATATACTACTATTAATATGGCTAAAATATGTATACGTATGTTCACTAAAATATTTGTATGATTATTTGGGCCGGGAAAAACCTGGAATCGTTTCCTTATGTTGATCGGGTGACTATGATGACGTATACATGTATTTCCGAATTCGTTGCGGTGTATGAGATCGTTGTAGCTAATTATATTGCCAGTGGTCTGCCTGGGACACATTTACACATGCTGCCACGATTGGCGTCGTTGTTGTGGATGGCGTATGGTTTTGCCTACACGATTTAGTAGTATATTCAATTTGCGCATATATTCGGTGGGTAGTGGAATAATACGTGAGTGCCGGTGATCGTTGACTCCTCGTAATTAAGCATTCCTTAGTGGCGTGTGATATTGCCTCCTTTTGATTGTTGACTTATGGTTACGGCACTGCACGATAATTAAATACCCTTTGTAAATAGCATTATAGCTAGGCGAATTTAATTTTCCTGATGGTCACTACGGAGCTGCACCGCCATTATTAAAACACTTGGTAGATATTATTACAGGCACGTGGTGTTCATTGTTCGATTTTTTTGTTGCTACGGAACAGCCTTCCGGCAGGTAAGCGCTTGAGAGTGACGTTCAGCTCCCTTTTATGATTTTATGGATATGATGGACGTTTTGTGCTTGGATTTAGTGCGGCGGCCTTTTTGCAGTAATTGTTGTGGTAGTCTGCGATGCTACAAGTATCGCCGAATGATATGCGACCTGAAACGTAGTGCGGTCGTACTCGGTGGCCAGTATTTTCTTGCCGCCACAATGGAAAAGCGCCGCAATGACTTGTGGTACAGTCCAACGCTGCTCTGGCTCGTACTTCTTGGTGGTTGATAGATTATTTGCACAGCCAATATCTCTAGAAAATTCCACAAAATATTAATATACTTCTGTACTCGACTTGTTCGCGTATTAAATTTTATATTAAATCACCACTTACCTGCAGTATTCGAAATTGTGAATATATATGTATTTTACCGCACAATTTTCGGTGTCGGTATTAATGCGCTACTGGATTTCTCCCATGTGGTCACTTGAACGGTCGGCTACGAAATAACAGGAAAATGAAAAATGCCATGAAAAATGGCTCCCGATTGCCTGTCAAGTGGCGTCGCTTTCTACTATGTGCGTGCTGGTCTGTGATTGGTCAGCAGGTCTTTTTGACACATCTGTCAACTCCCGCTGTGTTTATTTGCCACTAGCGGTCAGGGTTGATTTTTTTCTTTCGTCAGTACACGACACAGGGTTGATTTTTTTCATCAGTACACGGCACAGGTTTGACCGCAACAGGGCGAGCGCTGCAGCCGGGCCCAGTCCCGCCATGCGCTCGAAGAGCTGGTCAACCTTGCTTCCTGGTTTTTATCGCCGTAAGTCCTTGGCGTGATACACACCAACTGGCCGTCCCGCTGAGTCCCCGAGCTCGTACAACGAATTGCCTTTTACTTCCAAGACTATCGACCGGAGATACTTCGCCGCAAGTTTGGCGTTATACCCGTCTGCCGCGTTGCTCAGCTTAAAGTTTCTTCGGTAGACGATGTCACCTACCCGGTATTTAACTGGCCTAGCCCTGGTGTTGTACGTCTGCTGCCCTTTCCGATAGGCTTCCTCCAATTTCCGGATTAGGTTTTGCCTTATCAGCCACAGACGGTCTCCTCTATGTAGAACTTCCAAGTCACTCTCGTTTAGAGCCTCCAATCGACGCAGTGTCTCGTAGACGCTTCCATGCTGTGCCATCGTCTGACCGAACAACGCCTTGTAGGGTTCTAGGCCAATCGCCTCATGAACTGCACTGCGTAACGCGAAAGCCGCATGCGATACATGTAAATCCCAATTCCGCTGATCCATTCCAGCGAGGTAAGTCCGAAGCATGGCTAACAACGACCGGTTTACCCTCTCGGACGCGTTTGCCTGAGGGGCGTAGGCCGCGGTCTTGACATGCTTAACGCCATAGCTGTGCAGAAAAGTTCCAAACGAATCAGCAATGAACTGTCTCCCGTTGTCAGAGTGAATGGTCTCAGGCACCCCGAAAACATGGAAAATATCCTTTTCAAGATATTTTATCACGTCTTGTGCCGTCGCCTGCCTCATCGGTTTGAAAAAGACGAATTTTGTTAAATGGTCTAACACTACTAACACAACTGAGTTTCCTGCTCGCGAACGAGGATACGGCCCACAAAAATCTATGTATAGCCTTTGGAAAGGTCTCTCTGACCTGAAGCGGTCTACCATCGGTGGTCGCGACGTCGTGTTTGGTGCCTTGGAGCACTTACATTGCTCACACTGTGCCACAAAATCTCGGACCGCTCCCGTCATACCAGGTCAGAAGAACCTCGATCGTAGTCTGTATAGTGTTTTTGCGGTGCCACCATGCCCAGCCGATCGATCCTTATGTGCTCTTTCTAAGAGAGTTTGCCGTAGGCCTTCTGGGACCCACACTCTCCACACTGACTCCTCTGGCTCCTCCGCACATCTAGGACGCACCCGCTTATACACCACTCCCTCTACCATTCGCAAGTCAGGTAAACGTTCTGTATTTTGTTGAATATGTCTTTTCAGGGAACTATACGCCTCGCTGGAAAACTCCTCGGATGCAAAGTCTATTTCACCCGTGGTTTCAGGTTCGTCGATTTGGTCCATATGCATTCGACTCAGCGTGTCCGGGACGACATTCTGGGACCCCTTCCTATGTTCCACTTTAAAGTCGAATGCCTGAAGCTTTAGGCTCCACCTAGCTAAACGTCCACTCAAATCATTCTGCCCCATGAGCCATTTCAGGCTCATGTGGTCGGTGATTATCGTGAACGGGAGCCCCTCCACGTACGCACGGAATTTCTTCACACTGACCACCGCCGCCAGACATTCCAACTCGGTGATCGTATAATTACGTTGTGCCGAGTTCAACTTCTGCGACATAAACGCAATGGGTCGCTCATTACCTTCGTCGTCTCGCTGGAAAAGCACGCTGCCTATTCCCTGAGTCGACGCGTCGCATTTGATGAAAAAATGTTTAGAAAAGTCCGGGTTGACCAACACATCCGTGGATGTGAGCGCTTCCTTGAGCCTGTCGAATGCTGCCCCTGCTTCTTCCGTCATTGCAAACGTCTTTGCCTTTCGTAGGCATTCCGTCATTGGCGCTGCGATTGTGGCAAAATTTGGTATGAAACGCCTATACCACCCACACATGCCCAAGAAACGTCGCAACTGCTTAATGGTCGTTGGCACTGGGAACTCGACAATGGCTCGTACTTTTTCTGGATCTGTCCTTAATTCGCCTTGCCCAACGATAAACCCCAAATATTTTAATTCTTTCTGGCAAAATTTCGATGTGTGTAGATTTATCGTTAATCCGGCGTTGGCAAGACATTCAGCCACTTCCGCCAAGTGGACCAGGTGCGTTTGAAAGTCCGGTGAGCAAACGGGAAGGTCATCGATGTATACAAACACGTTTTCCCTCAGACGCGCTGGGATTACTTTATCCATTAATCGGCACAGCCGCTGTGGGGCATTACACAGCCCGAATGGCATAACTTTAAATTGATACAGCGCCCTCCCTGGAACCGTAAACGCTGTCTTCTCCCTCGACGACTGTTCTAGTGGTATCTGCCAAAAAGCGTCTTTAAGGTCGATACCCGATATAAAATATGTTTCTCGTAGCCGCGCTAAAATCCCTTCGATGTGCGGCGCCGGGTAAGCATCTTTCTTGGTGCGTTCGTTGAGTTTCCTCATATCCACACACAAGCGCTTTTTGCCGGGCTTCTCCACTAGAACAATCGGCGAGCTCCACGCGCTATTGCTTTCCTCAATGACGTCAAGAGCCAGCATCCGGTCGATTTCCTCGTAGGCATACTTTTGCTTAACCGGTGACATGGGGTAGTGGCGTTGCTTTATGGGAATCGTTTCATCTGATACCTCAATTACGTGCTCAATGAGATGCGTTCTTCCAAGGCCTAGTTCAGCAAAAGATGGGAAAAACTTCTTCACGCGTTCCAACTCACGGCATTGTGGACCTGACAGCTCCAGCTGTCCCTGAGCATCTAACTCTGAGACCACCATCGGTGCCACTCCGAAGGCGTCCCAGAAGTCGATGCCCAGATACAGCTCTTGCTTCAGGCTTGGGACCAAATAGAGGGTCATGGGTTTAGTTTTACCCCTCCAAGTTATGGCCACTTCGATTTTGCCGACGACGGCTTGAGCCTTCCCATCTGCTGTCTTCAAACTCTCGTTTAATTTGCGCATTTTGCTACCTAACTTCTCCTCCCAAGCACGCGCCACTGACCCCAAGCAACTGATCGACGCCCCACTGTCGAGTAACCCTTGAATCTGAACCCCCTCGATATCCACTTGCGTATATGGCTGCTTATCTATGGAGTCGCGAATCACTGACTCTGCTATTGATCGCGCTTCACACTGCCTGTCCTTAGCTCGCTGGCGCAACGCCACAATCTTTCGCCACTTTCTATTGATGCCGCGTTCCGTGCTTTCCACTCCGACAGCTTCCAAGTCTCGTGAGGATCCAAAAATTCTTTGGCGCACTGCGTCATACCTGGCTTGTCTCTCTTGCAGTGTCAAATGAGGATTAAAACCGCGCGCTGGTTCTGTTTGCTGTTCTGTCCAAATTTGGTTTGTTTGTTTTGAAATTAAAGTAATGTTCTGGCCGGTAGTGATAGCTTTGTTATTCTCTTCGCTATCTATAATGTCGAGTCTGGTGTTGGTTACTTTTCCGGGGTCAGGCGACGTTGGCAGGGTTCCCCGGTCTTCCCGCCACTCTCCACGTTTTTCGTTTGGCACTCTTCGCATAGTTGCCTGCTAGGCTGATTACATTTATAGCATATCATGCTATGCAATCGGCCATCGCAAATCGCGCCATCAGCATTCCTTGGCATTGGGCCTTCTCGCTTCCCTCCAGCGTCGCCCACCGTCTCCCTACGAACTGGTTTATCTCGGCCTGGTCGATGAAACGCCTCGAGTGTTTCCAACGGTTTGTCACCTGGCTCGCCATCGAGTTCATCAACGCCCTTCCTGCGTTGGGGCTTCGTTTCGTATTCCGCTAGATGTTTTTCAGCTCTTCGACACTCCTTACGCAGCTCTTCCAACGAGGTTATGTGGCATCCAAAGATCAAGTTCTTGATTCGCGGTTTTAAGTTTCGACGCATCAGGTTCACTAGGCTCAGCTCTGGTAGACGCGTTCTCATAGTGAGCTCCAGGCCTCGAACTTCAGCGTAATATTCTTCAAACTTTTCATTATAACCTTGCTTACGCTCGTTCATTGCCTGGCGGATCTCCTCATCACAATCCGCTCTACGGAAGTGCTCTACCATTGCCGCCCTGAAAGCCTGAAAATCCACTGCATCGTCATCTGGGTGCTCTTCGGTGTACAACCAGTACCACTCCTGCGCTTGGCCCTCAAGCAGCAGATGGAAGTTGGCGTACAAATCCTGAGCCGAAATATCTTGCGCAAGGTGTCAACGCGGAACAGGAAACGCTCTACTGGAATGGCTTTAACGCCCCCATAAAACTTTAGGTTCCAGTCGCGTATCGCTTTTGTCGGGCCTGTTACATCCGCGCGTCTGTCTCCCCTGCGTTCTGTGTCTGGCGCGGCTGGCTTGCGATTCGCGCTTGCTCCGCGCTCACCACCCGCTTGATCCGAATCGTTCCTACCCCCAGCGTCTGTATCCAACCCCCAACGACCGTGCGGTGGCGTCGCGCTTACGCGCGGACTTAACTCTTCTAACTCTGACAGTCTGCCCGAGAGATTGTGCATCTCCCTCTTGAGCGTCCGCACCAATCCATTGACTGCGTCGGTGGTGGAGCGGCTCACTTCGAGTTGGTGTTTTACAAACATCAACTCGAATTTCTTAAGCAAATCCTCACTTAGCGCGTTGTTTGAAGTAACTTTAGGGCTGTGCGCGCCGCTGTGCATGGCTCCCTGCTGTTGCGCTCCCGGCGCCATGGCGTGCGCTCCTCCGGCATCTTGATCATCATCGCCGCGTTCGTCGCCGCCTTGCTCCGCGCCGTCGTCGTTTAGCGGTGCGCCATCCGCGCGCTGCTGTTCCTTGCGGTTCGCGCCGCCCTCCTCAGCGGTTTGAACCGTGTTTCCGCCGCGTTGTTTTTCCTTCCCGCGGTCAGCGGCTTGCCCTCCTAATAATTCCTTAGTCGCATCTTTGTTTGCGCCAGGGGCGCACGTCTTATCGCTCCTAAGAACTGGCCTAGGCTGATTGGGCATGCTTGTCTCTACTGTTGGTATTTTTCCAATCAAGCCGAAAATTCCCACGTCGCCTATTGATTCTCCAGGCGGTACGCGAGCGTTCAAACAACAGTGTTGTCGCTCAGGTGTTATTGAGCGCGATGTAAGTCACGCTTGGGCTGTTCCAATTTAACAGCGCGCGCTGCCAATGAGTCGTTGTTATATTCGATAAGTCGTAACTATATCCTCGGATCGCCGAGAGTTAAGCCCCCCAAAATGTACGCGCAAGTTTATATATATATATGCCGACACGCAGTCGGTTAATCAAAAAGTGTATATTCGTTTGCCAAAAAAATTTTTCAAAAAATTCAATTATATTTCATCCTTCCGGGGGAAGAATTCCGCTTCGGAAAGGGTATACGGCACTAGGTAAGTGATAATATCCGTTAAACGACGCTCAGTCGTTTGTTACAAAAAATTTGTATCAATTTATAACTTAACCCAAAGAAATAACAAGGTATGTATTTGTTAAATAACAAAAAAAAACCAAAAAGAAAGAAAAATGAAGACGATTTCCTTCTCCGGGATTCCGTACTCCGCTTCGGAGATCGGTGACGCTGAAACAACTTCAGCCCACCCGTACAGTCCAATCGAAGAAGGAATAACCAAGAAACCGAAATCAACTCAAATTAAAGCAAAAAAATATAACCCGTATATCGAACGCTAAAACCCAATTTAATTGACGATCAACTTTTCGCTACGTTAAATTTCAGCTCAAGTTCACCAGTCCGATTATATGGGGACTTAACCCGCTTCGGAGAACTTGAGATCACTAAGTCGGCTAACCGCGTCGCCAACTTGTTAAAACCCGATCAACGATTGTCGCAACAAAATTGAAATATACGTGGTTTACATACGTGTTCATATACGTGGGTTAAATAAAACACAAATTAAAGAAAATCAACGTAAGATAAATAAAATCAAATAAAGGTGAAAATATAAATCAAGTCACAGGAAATATAAATCAAAATCAAATGAAAATAAAGCAAAATAAAAAAATAATAATAAAGAACTACCATCGTGACTCTATAACCAGATGTGGCTCTGTCCATCGTAAGGTCGTCCGTTAATCTGTTCGAATACCCACTTCTCTCTGGCTGCAAGTACTATCAGCTGGCTTCACTATAACCAACTGAGCTACTACATCCACTTTACCCCCCACATCGACACTATTGACCAACTATGCTTAAGTCGAATCAAGCTGCCAGATGTTGTTGAAACGAAAAAGAAATTTCCCCAAAAAACTCCCAAAAATTCCCTAAAGGAAAAGGAACAGAGAAGCAAAAAATACTAAGGTTTGTCCGGTTAAATAAGATGTACAAAAAACTCTATCAGGCTCCACTCACTAAACGATAAGGTGTCAATAATCGTATCTAATTCTCGTGGGCCCCACGTTGGGCGCCATTTTATGTTACGTACTGGCTTTTGGGGATGGTGACCTGTTCTGGCTATATCGGGCCACCCTAACGTGACATGCTCCCCTTCACCGCTCAGGTGTGCTTGCGTAAGCGCGAGCTAGCTCGCCGGACTGTGGGGTGGTTCATGCGGCTTCGAAGCATGTCGCCATACCATACACAAAAAAAACTCACACCTGCTCTTTACTCTATGTTTCCCTCAGAATATCTACCCTCCCTCTGTTCCCTTCCCTTAACTGCTGTCCAATTCCCCAAACCCCCCCCCCCCCCCCCATGTCTACCCTGGAACCCGCCCTCGGCCAATGGTGGAATACGGCCGGCCACTCTCAACCCCCCCCATCCATGGTCGGCAGTGGCTATAATTTTATGCCGACCCCCAAATTCAAACCCCGAAACTCCCTTAATTCCGTTCACATTTCCGCCCTCTTATCTCCACGTCCCCCATATCCGTCCGTTTACTCCACACCTGGAAACGATAGTCACTATACAAAAGGATTAGAAATTCATAACAATGTTTATTGATATAGTCAAGAATAAATTACATACATACGCTTAAATCTACAATCTAGCATCCGTACAACCCGCTATTATCGTATCGATATATACATTGGTTTGCCTAATCGGCTAATTATACCACTATTCAGTTAAATTTAAATGTCCCTCAACCGGGTATACTTATTGTCTATGCTCTATTAATGAGCTCAATTTCAAAACAAAGTCTGTTTAATATCACTCACTTGTTGCATCCGCAACTATGTCTTTTCAAACTTAACTCTACGTTTGTGCACAAGGCATATAATACACCGGTGGGGCGTTGTCACTTAAAATCTATGGTCAGCAAGACTAATTTTTATTTACTTATAGCTTTAGCATAATTCAATTGTATGGCCTTTGTTCGAACTTAATCTATCATTCCCGCATCGGGGTATAGTTAATTCATGATCGTCAGAAGACCGAAAGGAAATTCTAGACGATTATATTTTATGAACAAAAAAAAGGTATTATTATTTCTCTTGTTACTACCTACTATGTAATAAAAGTAGCTAGAAGCTACCACAAAAAAATCGTTTTGATATACTGTATTTCACCCTTCGGGGTATCGACGTTGATTCAATTCGTGTGACGCACACACTTATACAAAAAAAATTTATTATCACAAGGAGAAGAAAAAAAAGTATATATATACCGATGGGCAAATCCCCTATCCTACCCTACAAGACGTCTTGTTGGCCTGGGAAAAGGGTACCAGTTTCGATCGCTTATTTCATACTACAAAAAAAAATCCGCAACTAGTTTACACACCAGATTGGTGAAAAGTCGACTTCTTCTTATATTCGCCTAACCCCTGTAATTACTCTCCACACCAAGGAGAACAATAATAATGAGATGGTAACCTCAAGATACATACGAACGTTTGGGTACTGATTTGCAGCCAGGCGGCCTATTTCTTACAAAGTCTTAACTGAAGTTCATACCGCATTTCGTTACGTTTAGGTGTGCTATGACCTCAAGGTTATATAAATTACACAAAGTGACTAATCGAGATCCAGCTCGTTTACCCGCCTGGGCATGTGTGTGAATGTGATCAAACGATGTCAGGTATGTAAATACTAACGAGGTACCTACTATTTAGAACCCTCCTCAAAATGATGCTGGTTTGGTCACATTCACATACACTACAGTTTCCCTAGCACTTATAATTTCTCCACATTATTAAGCTCCAGGTACCCAACACGATGTGGCTCATTAATGCCGTTGGGTGAGTGTGTGTGTGTGTGACCAATTTAGACAAACTGTGAAGTGTCTTCCCACACGGACCTTCATCGAAGACAGGTAATTCGGTGTGCACTATTCGGTCATGCTCACACACACACTCACTCATACTAATGCTATGCATATACTACTATTAATATGGCTATGAGACAATACTTAAATATGTATACGTACCCTGCAAAAAAATGTGCGATCAATCCCGAAAGAGATTTGTCCTCGATTGATCTCTTTCGAGAACAATCGGTCCACAATTAGTCCCCGATTATTCCCGCACGGGTATAAATGTAGACTAATTGTAGACCAATTGTTCCCGAACGGGTATAAATGTAGACTAATTGTAGATCAATTGTTCCCTAACGGGTATAAATGTAGATTAATCGCTTTAATCCCGAACGGGTATAAATGTAGATTAATCGCTTTCATCCCGAATGGGTATAAATGTAGTTTAATCGCTTTCATTCCGAACGGGTACAAATCTAGATTCCTTAAATGTAGACATTTTACAAAAATATGCAATGTATTTAAAAAATTGTAGAACAACCGGTAAAACGAATTGAACACCCTTTTTTAATATCAATTTTAACAAAATGTTGCCTAAAATATCCTATGAAAAAATCCTTTACATTACGCCCATATAATGCATACTCAAAACTTACAATTTTTTAAATTTATTTATTGAGATTTTTTTACAAAAGTATAACATTATATAATCTTTATTTAAATATGCATGAACATTTACAATTTTTAAGGAAAAATCTACATTTGTACCCGTTCGTGCTGAAAGCGATTGATCTACATTTGTACCCGTTGGGGATGAAAGCGATTAATCTACATTCGTACCCGTTCGGGATGAAAGCGATTGATCTACATTTGTACCCGTTCGGTATGTTAGTGATTAATCTACATTGGTACCCGTTCGGGTATACAAGTTGAACAATTAGTCTCTTCATAGGACATGCTCGAACAAATGCGATCAATTCACTCCATATAAAGGGATGTAAAATTGTATTAGTCGCATGCTCCCTTGCGATTGATCCCGGACACGTCCCGGATTAATCGCATTTGTTGCAGGGTATGTTCACTAAAATATTTGTATGATTATTTGGGCCGGGAAAAACCTGGAATCGTTTCCTTATGTTGATCGGGTGACTATGACGACGTATACATGTATTTCCGAATTCGTTGCGGTGTATGAGATCGTTGTAGCTAATTATATTGCCAGTGGTCTGCCTGGGACACATTTACACATGCTGCCACGATTGGCGTCGTTGTTGTGGATGGCGTATGGTTTTGCCTACACGATTTAGTAGTATATTCAATTTGCGCATATATTCGGTGGGTAGTGGAATAATACGTGAGTGCCGGTGATCGTTGACTCCTCGTAATTAAGCATTCCTTAGTGGCGTGTGATATTGCCTCCTTTTGATTGTTGACTTATGGTTACGGCACTGCACGATAATTAAATACCCTTTGTAAATAGCATTATAGCTAGGCGAATTTAATTTTCCTGATGGTCACTACGGAGCTGCACCGCCATGATTAACACACTTGGTAGATATTATTACAGGCACGTGGTGTTCATTGTTCGATTTTTTTGTTGCTATGGAACAGCCTTCCGGCAGGTAAGCGCTTGAGAGTGACGTTCAGCTCCCTTTTATGATTTTATGGATATGATGGACGTTTTGTGCTTGGATTTAGTGCGGCGGCCTTTTTGCAGCGGCCGCCTTTGTTATCCTGAAGTAATTGTTGTGGTAGTCTGCGATGCTACAAGTATCGCCGAATGATATGCGACCTGAAACGTAGTGCGGTCGTACTCGGTGGCCAGTATTTTCTTGCCGCCACAATGGAAAAGCGCCGCAATGACCTGTGGTACAGTCCAACGCTGCTCTGGCTCGTACTTCTTGGTGGTTGATAGATTATTTGCACAGCCAATACCTCTAGAAAATTCCACAAAATATTAATATACTTCTGTACTCGACTTGTTCGCGTATTAAATTTTATATTAAATCACCACTTACCTGCAGTATTCGAAATTGTGAATATATATGTATTTTACCGCACAATTTTCGGTGTCGGTATTAATGCGCTACTGGATTTCTCCCATGTGGTCACTTGAACGGTCGGCTACGAAATAACAGGAAAATGAAAAATGCCATGAAAAATTGCTCCCGATTGCCTGTCAAGTGGCGTCGCTTTCTACTATGTGCGTGCTGGTCTGTGATTGGTCAGCAGGTCTTTTTGACACATCTGTAAACTCCCGCTGTGTTTATTTGCCACTAGCGGTCAGGGTTGATTTTTTTCTTTCGTCAGTACACGACACAGGGTTGATTTTTTTCATCAGTACACGACACAGGTTTGACCGCAACAATTTAATTAAATTTGAGGAAACGGAAAAGCATAATCTAATTAATTTCAAAAAAACAAAAAAAAAGAAGTTGAAGAAAAAATTTATTGGAAAAAATATAAGAGAAAAATATAAAAAAAAAACATATTTTGGTACGAAAAAAAAAAATGAAAATTTTGAGGAAAAAAAATTTATTTTGATTGGAAATTAATTTAAGAAAATGAAAAAAAAATAAAAACTAATAAAGAGAGAAATCAAACATTAATAAATTTTTTAAACATCTATATACGCACATCCAATTTACATAGAATCACCCATTGCAACATTGGAAGGCGAGCGATCCATTGACTGCGTCGGTGGTGGAGCGGCTCACTTCGAGTTGGTGTTTTACAAACATCAACTCGAATTTCTTAAGCAAATCCTCACTTAGCGCGTTGTTTGAAGTAACTTTAGGGCTGTGCGCGCCGCTGTGCATGGCTCCCTGCTGTTGCGCTCCCGGCGCCATGGCGTGCGCTCCTCCGGCATCTTGATCATCATCGCCGCGTTCGTCGCCGCCTTGCTCCGCGCCGTCGTCGTTTAGCGGTGCGCCATCCGCGCGCTGCTGTTCCTTGCGGTTCGCGCCGCCCTCCTCAGCGGTTTGAACCGTGTTTCCGCCGCGTTGTTTTTCCTTCCCGCGGTCAGCGGCTTGCCCTCCTAATAATTCCTTAGTCGCATCTTTGTTTGCGCCAGGGGCGCACGTCTTATCGCTCCTAAGAACTGGCCTAGGCTGATTGGGCATGCTTGTCTCTACTGTTGGTATTTTTCCAATCAAGCCGAAAATTCCCACGTCGCCTATTGATTCTCCAGGCGGTACGCGAGCGTTCAAACAACAGTGTTGTCGCTCAGGTGTTATTGAGCGCGATGTAAGTCACGCTTGGGCTGTTCCAATTTAACAGCGCGCGCTGCCAATGAGTCGTTGTTATATTCGATAAGTCGTAACTATATCCTCGGATCGCCGAGAGTTAAGCCCCCCAAAATGTACGCGCAAGTTTATATATATATATGCCGACACGCAGTCGGTTAATCAAAAAGTGTATATTCGTTTGCCAAAAAAATTTTTCAAAAAATTCAATTATATTTCATCCTTCCGGGGGAAGAATTCCGCTTCGGAAAGGGTATACGGCACTAGGTAAGTGATAATATCCGTTAAACGACGCTCAGTCGTTTGTTACAAAAAATTTGTATCAATTTATAACTTAACCCAAAGAAATAATAAGGTATGTATTTGTTAAATAACAAAAAAAAAACCAAAAAGAAAGAAAAATGAAGACGATTTCCTTCTCCGGGATTCCGTACTCCGCTTCGGAGATCGGTGACGCTGAAACAACTTCAGCCCACCCGTACAGTCCAATCGAAGAAGGAATAACCAAGAAACCGAAATCAACTCAAATTAAAGCAAAAAAATATAACCCGTATATCGAACGCTAAAACCCAATTTAATTGACGATCAACTTTTCGCTACGTTAAATTTCAGCTCAAGTTCACCAGTCCGATTATATGGGGACTTAACCCGCTTCGGAGAACTTGAGATCACTAAGTCGGCTAACCGCGTCGCCAACTTGTTAAAACCCGATCAACGATTGTCGCAACAAAATTGAAATATACGTGGTTTACATACGTGGGTTAAATAAAACACAAATTAAAGAAAATCAACGTAAGATAAATAAAATCAAATAAAGGTGAAAATATAAATCAAGTCACAGGAAATATAAATCAAAATCAAATGAAAATAAATTCAATTCAATTCAATTCAATTTATTTAACCTATTTCACATGGCTGCATTTTAAGACAATGTCTTTTATAATACATCAGCTGTATAATTCTATTTTACAACAAATCTTATCCTAAAAATAAAGTTGGCATACATTTGAACAAGGAAAATTGTTATTAACAAATAAAAACTAAACAAGTTAAAACTTAAACTATAATAACCATTAAAAATAATAACAGAAAGTTAAATTGATTTTAAAATTAAAAAGAAAAAAAAAAACACAAAAATAATTGAAGATAGAAGAAAGATTAAAGAAAAGATAAAAGAAAGTCTAGGAATAAAGTCTTGAAAATTGTGAAAGCTGCTATCATACACCTCACGCAGAAGTAAAATGGTCGTAAATCACCCTTTTGTAGTTGCTTCTGCTCAGCATAGCCTTGACAGTATCAGGGATGGAATTCCAGAGCCTCACAGCATTAACGAAAAAGAGTCTTGATGAGGACAAAAAATAATATCTTGGTATTATCAGGTTTTGGTGCCTCGATGATTTAGATAGTTGTAATTTTTCATAGAGATAATTCGGGGTTTTAAATTCCATAAGTTTATATAAGAATATGCAATTTCTGGATTTTATATATTGGAAAATACTGCACCCAAGAACTTTTGTTTTCAACGAGGAAATATGATCATATTTCTTCAGACCATACACATAACGTGTAACATTGTTAAACAACACATCAATTTTACGGTACGATACAGAATCAAGTTTACTATATACCAGCTCAGAGTACGTTATATGCGGCACAATAAGTTGCATAGCAAGTTTTCTTCTTGTCTCTTGAGGGGTAAATGTTGCTGACATTTTTAATTTACGAAGGACAGTATAAACATTACACACAACTTTATTTACATGATCAGAACAGCTCAACATAGAATTGACAATAAAGCCCAAATTTTTTATTTTTTCAGTAAAGGCCAAAACACTGTCACCAACAAAAAGTTTTGGTACATCAAAAAGATTAATCTTACTGCTACTCACAGGCAACACAAACGATTTTGCTACATTCAGACGCAGACCATTTTTAGAAGCCCATTGGGAGATGGCAGACAAGTCACAGTTTATTCTATAACACAAGTCATCAACAAGTCCAATGCGACTAGATAGATACAATTGAATATCGTCAGCATAAGCATGGACATTGACGTAGTGGCACACAGAGAATACATCGTTTACAAAAAGACTAAACAAAAGGGGACCTAACACCGATCCTTGCGGAACACCAGACGTAACAGTACAAGAGTTAGATGAAATGCCACTACACACCACTTTCTGGGTTCTTCCTGTAAGGTAACTTGTCATGAGTCTCACAGAGCTATCCGAGAATCCAAAGATATGTTTTAGCTTCATGCAAAGTAGGTCATGATTTACTAGGTCAAAGGCTTTTGAAAGGTCAAGAAGGCAAAGCAGAGTCAGGTCACCATTATCAAAGTTTCATCTAATATCATCTATAATTTTTATCATTGCCGTAGAGCAACTATGATTAGGTCGAAACCCAGATTGAAGTGGATATAAGAGGTTATTTCTTTGAACAAAACATGAAATTTGATTTGCCATTAAAGACTCGCACACTTTTGAGAGAACTGGCAAGATGCTGATCGGCCTATAGTCACAAGGCTCTACGGAGTTATTTTTCTTCGCAACAGGAATAACAATCGCTTTTTTCCACTGATCAGGAAAGCACGAAGTGGTAAAGCAATGATTAATTATATGTGTAACAGTTCCTATAATAAATGGTAGAACTAGTTTTATAAATTTCAAGGATATACCATCCTCACCAGTGGCATTGGATCTGATAGCCATGACGGACTTGAAAACCTCTAGCTCAGTGACAGACTCAAATTCAAAACGTTTTTCAGGTCTAAAACAAGTGGAAAAGTTCTGAGCTAAAGGATTTTTGGCACCATTGCTAGCACTAATAAAATAACCATTAAGCACGTCAGGACTAACCTTGCATTCACTTGTGTGCTTTCCATATACACTAAGGCTTTTTAAGTTGCGCCACAGATCTTTTGATGGAAGTGATGGGTTTAGCTTTATACTAAAGTATGCTTGCTTCGCTTGTCTAACTATGGCGGTAGCTTTGTTTCGAGTTGCCTTGTATTGCAACCAATCAAATTCAGTCCGACTTTTCTTCCATTTGGTATATAGCTTATTACGAACTTTTATTACTGATCTTACTTTACAACTATACCACGGACAAGAGACATTTATAACTCGAGCAACACGTTGAGGGACATGGACATCAAACAAATTTGTCAACAAATTATTTAGAAAACCAACTTTTTGATTTACAGTTTCAATAGACCAACATACACTCCAGTCAACACCTGTTAGGTCTTTTGTAAGACCGTTTATATTTACTGATTTTAAGTCACGATACACCGACGTAATTGTACTAACAGGACGATTAAATTCTACATCTAAGGCACAAAATATTAAATCGTGGTCAGAAATGAAACTAATTTGGTCATATTTGCAGACATGGTCAGGGCTTGAAGTCAAAAACAGATCCAACAAACTAGGACTAGAGTTTGGTGCATATCTTGTCGGAACAGACTGATTTACTACAGTTAGACCTGCAAATGTTGCATGGTCAAATAGCTTTTTAGAAATGTAGTCATTCACTAAAATGTTAACATTAAAATCGCCACATATAACAATACATTCATAATCAATCACAAACGAAGACAACTCAAGGAAGAACATATCCAACATACAACACCTATTAGGATTGTACACACAAGAAACAAGCACCTTTTTGACATTATCAGTAACTTCAACAGTAATAAATTCAGTATCTGCATTTTTAGATTCAGACAAGACCCTTAATTGTAAGGAAGACTTGCAATAAATTGCAACTCCTCCTCCTCTTTTGGTAGTTCGATCAACCCTGTACAGATTGTAGTTAGGGATGCAGTAATAATGGTCAGAAATCTCGCCATTGAACCATGTTTCTGAAACACAGATAATATCTACATCTGATTCTACGAAAATATCCCTAACATAATCTAATTTGTCACTATTAAGACTCCGCGCATTAAAATGTACCACTTTTAGTCCTACAGACTGTTTGCATAAAATATCTATCATTACCTTGTGGTTTTCGTCAATGCTGGAGGCCGATTTCCTACTGGGTTTTATGTCCAAGAGATGCTGAGAAAACAACCACAAAAGGTAACCACCAAAGGTAACAAACATACGCGTTGAGAGGAGATAGCAAGATCACATGTAGTAACAAATAGTTAGGCATAGAACAGAAAAAAGAGAATATGTAGTTAAGAGAAATAGGTGAAGAGAAAGGGCAAAGATTACATAACACATAATACATTCTTATTTCTAAGATTTCTGCTTTTGCACTCCAACAAGCGCATCCACCTCCACTCTACTGCTCACCAATTTTGGCCCTTCACCCGCCTTAAGCCGCACAAAAACTTTGCCACGAATTGAATACGCCGACAACAACTTATTTTTGCGCCTCAGCTCTGATGAGTATTGCATTATTTCATTAAAACAAATTAAACATTAAAGCAAAATAAAAAAATAATAATAAAGAACTACCATCGTGACTCTATAACCAGATGTGGCTCTGTCCATCGTAAGGTCGTCCGTTAATCTGTTCGAATACCCACTTCTCTCTGGCTGCAAGTACTATCAGCTGGCTTCACTATAACCAACTGAGCTACTACATCCACTTTACCCCCCACATCGACACTATTGACCAACTATGCTTAAGTCGAATCAAGCTGCCAGATGTTGTTGAAACGAAAAAGAAATTTCCCCAAAAAACTCCCAAAAATTCCCTAAAGGAAAAGGAACAGAGAAGCAAAAAATACTAAGGTTTGTCCGGTTAAATAAGATGTACAAAAAACTCTATCAGGCTCCACTCACTAAACGATAAGGTGTCAATAATCGTATCTAATTCTCGTGGGCCCCACGTTGGGCGCCATTTTATGTTACGTACTGGCTTTTGGGGATGGTGACCTGTTCTGGCTATATCGGGCCACCCTAACGTGACATGCTCCCCTTCACCGCTCAGGTGTGCTTGCGTAAGCGCGAGCTAGCTCGCCGGACTGTGGGGTGGTTCATGCGGCTTCGAAGCATGTCGCCATACCATACACAAAAAAAACTCACACCTGCTCTTTACTCTATGTTTCCCTCAGAATATCTACCCTCCCTCTGTTCCCTTCCCTTAACTGCTGTCCAATTCCCCAAACCCCCCCCCCCCCCATGTCTACCCTGGAACCCGCCCTCGGCCAATGGTGGAATACGGCCGGCCACTCTCAACCCCCCCATCCATGGTCGGCAGTGGCTATAATTTTATGCCGACCCCCAAATTCAAACCCCGAAACTCCCTTAATTCCGTTCACATTTCCGCCCTCTTATCTCCACGTCCCCCATATCCGTCCGTTTACTCCACACCTGGAAACGATAGTCACTATACAAAAGGATTAGAAATTCATAACAATGTTTATTGATATAGTCAAGAATAAATTACATACATACGCTTAAATCTACAATCTAGCATCCGTACAACCCGCTATTATCGTATCGATATATACATTGGTTTGCCTAATCGGCTAATTATACCACTATTCAGTTAAATTTAAATGTCCCTCAACCGGGTATACTTATTGTCTATGCTCTATTAATGAGCTCAATTTCAAAACAAAGTCTGTTTAATATCACTCACTTGTTGCATCCGCAACTATGTCTTTTCAAACTTAACTCTACGTTTGTGCACAAGGCATATAATACACCGGTGGGGCGTTGTCACTTAAAATCTATGGTCAGCAAGACTAATTTTTATTTACTTATAGCTTTAGCATAATTCAATTGTATGGCCTTTGTTCGAACTTAATCTATCATTCCCGCATCGGGGTATAGTTAATTCATGATCGTCAGAAGACCGAAAGGAAATTCTAGACGATTATATTTTATGAACAAAAAAAAGGTATTATTATTTCTCTTGTTACTACCTACTATGTAATAAAAGTAGCTAGAAGCTACCACAAAAAAATCGTTTTGATATACTGTATTTCACCCTTCGGGGTATCGACGTTGATTCAATTCGTGTGACGCACACACTTATACAAAAAAAATTTATTATCACAAGGAGAAGAAAAAAAAGTATATATATACCGATGGGCAAATCCCCTATCCTACCCTACAAGACGTCTTGTTGGCCTGGGAAAAGGGTACCAGTTTCGATCGCTTATTTCATACTACAAAAAAAAATCCGCAACTAGTTTACACACCAGATTGGTGAAAAGTCGACTTCTTCTTATATTCGCCTAACCCCTGTAATTACTCTCCACACCAAGGAGAACAATAATAATGAGATGGTAACCTCAAGATACATACGAACGTTTGGGTACTGATTTGCAGCCAGGCGGCCTATTTCTTACAAAGTCTTAACTGAAGTTCATACCGCATTTCGTTACGTTTAGGTGTGCTATGACCTCAAGGTTATATAAATTACACAAAGTGACTAATCGAGATCCAGCTCGTTTACCCGCCTGGGCATGTGTGTGAATGTGATCAAACGATGTCAGGTATGTAAATACTAACGAGGTACCTACTATTTAGAACCCTCCTCAAAATGATGCTGGTTTGGTCACATTCACATACACTACAGTTTCCCTAGCACTTATAATTTCTCCACATTATTAAGCTCCAGGTACCCAACACGATGTGGCTCATTAATGCCGTTGGGTGAGTGTGTGTGTGTGTGACCAATTTAGACAAACTGTGAAGTGTCTTCCCACACGGACCTTCATCGAAGACAGGTAATTCGGTGTGCACTATTCGGTCATGCTCACACACACACTCACTCATACTAATGCTATGCATATACTACTATTAATATGGCTATGAGACAATACTTAAATATGTATACGTACCCTGCAAAAAAATGTGCGATCAATCCCGAAAGAGATTTGTCCTCGATTGATCTCTTTCGAGAACAATCGGTCCACAATTAGTCCCCGATTATTCCCGCACGGGTATAAATGTAGACTAATTGTAGACCAATTGTTCCCGAACGGGTATAAATGTAGACTAATTGTAGATCAATTGTTCCCTAACGGGTATAAATGTAGATTAATCGCTTTAATCCCGAACGGGTATAAATGTAGATTAATCGCTTTCATCCCGAATGGGTATAAATGTAGTTTAATCGCTTTCATTCCGAACGGGTACAAATCTAGATTCCTTAAATGTAGACATTTTACAAAAATATGCAATGTATTTAAAAAATTGTAGAACAACCGGTAAAACGAATTGAACACCCTTTTTTAATATCAATTTTAACAAAATGTTGCCTAAAATATCCTATGAAAAAATCCTTTACATTACGCCCATATAATGCATACTCAAAACTTACAATTTTTTAAATTTATTTATTGAGATTTTTTTACAAAAGTATAACATTATATAATCTTTATTTAAATATGCATGAACATTTACAATTTTTAAGGAAAAATCTACATTTGTACCCGTTCGTGCTGAAAGCGATTGATCTACATTTGTACCCGTTGGGGATGAAAGCGATTAATCTACATTCGTACCCGTTCGGGATGAAAGCGATTGATCTACATTTGTACCCGTTCGGTATGTTAGTGATTAATCTACATTGGTACCCGTTCGGGTATACAAGTTGAACAATTAGTCTCTTCATAGGACATGCTCGAACAAATGCGATCAATTCACTCCATATAAAGGGATGTAAAATTGTATTAGTCGCATGCTCCCTTGCGATTGATCCCGGACACGTCCCGGATTAATCGCATTTGTTGCAGGGTATGTTCACTAAAATATTTGTATGATTATTTGGGCCGGGAAAAACCTGGAATCGTTTCCTTATGTTGATCGGGTGACTATGACGACGTATACATGTATTTCCGAATTCGTTGCGGTGTATGAGATCGTTGTAGCTAATTATATTGCCAGTGGTCTGCCTGGGACACATTTACACATGCTGCCACGATTGGCGTCGTTGTTGTGGATGGCGTATGGTTTTGCCTACACGATTTAGTAGTATATTCAATTTGCGCATATATTCGGTGGGTAGTGGAATAATACGTGAGTGCCGGTGATCGTTGACTCCTCGTAATTAAGCATTCCTTAGTGGCGTGTGATATTGCCTCCTTTTGATTGTTGACTTATGGTTACGGCACTGCACGATAATTAAATACCCTTTGTAAATAGCATTATAGATAGGCGAATTTAATTTTCCTGATGGTCACTACGGAGCTGCACCGCCATGATTAACACACTTGGTAGATATTATTACAGGCACGTGGTGTTCATTGTTCGATTTTTTTGTTGCTACGGAACAGCCTTCCGGCAGGTAAGCGCTTGAGAGTGACGTTCAGCTCCCTTTTATGATTTTATGGATATGATGGACGTTTTGTGCTTGGATTTAGTGCGGCGGCCTTTTTGCAGCGGCCGCCTTTGTTATCCTGAAGTAATTGTTGTGGTAGTCTGCGATGCTACAAGTATCGCCGAATGATATGCGACCTGAAACGTAGTGCGGTCGTACTCGGTGGCCAGTATTTTCTTGCCGCCACAATGGAAAAGCGCCGCAATGACCTGTGGTACAGTCCAACGCTGCTCTGGCTCGTACTTCTTGGTGGTTGATAGATTATTTGCACAGCCAATACCTCTAGAAAATTCCACAAAATATTAATATACTTCTGTACTCGACTTGTTCGCGTATTAAATTTTATATTAAATCACCACTTACCTGCAGTATTCGAAATTGTGAATATATATGTATTTTACCGCACAATTTTCGGTGTCGGTATTAATGCGCTACTGGATTTCTCCCATGTGGTCACTTGAACGGTCGGCTACGAAATAACAGGAAAATGAAAAATGCCATGAAAAATTGCTCCCGATTGCCTGTCAAGTGGCGTCGCTTTCTACTATGTGCGTGCTGGTCTGTGATTGGTCAGCAGGTCTTTTTGACACATCTGTAAACTCCCGCTGTGTTTATTTGCCACTAGCGGTCAGGGTTGATTTTTTTCTTTCGTCAGTACACGACACAGGGTTGATTTTTTTCATCAGTACACGACACAGGTTTGACCGCAACAATTTAATTAAATTTGAGGAAACGGAAAAGCATAATCTAATTAATTTCAAAAAAACAAAAAAAAAAGAAGTTGAAGAAAAAATTTATTGGAAAAAATATAAGAGAAAAATATAAAAAAAAAACATATTTTGGTACGAAAAAAAAAAATGAAAATTTTGAGGAAAAAAAATTTATTTTGATTGGAAATTAATTTAAGAAAATGAAAAAAAAATAAAAACTAATAAAGAGAGAAATCAAACATTAATAAATTTTTTAAACATCTATATACGCACATCCAATTTACATAGAATCACCCATTGCAACATTGGAAGGCGAGCGATCCATTGACTGCGTCGGTGGTGGAGCGGCTCACTTCGAGTTGGTGTTTTACAAACATCAACTCGAATTTCTTAAGCAAATCCTCACTTAGCGCGTTGTTTGAAGTAACTTTAGGGCTGTGCGCGCCGCTGTGCATGGCTCCCTGCTGTTGCGCTCCCGGCGCCATGGCGTGCGCTCCTCCGGCATCTTGATCATCATCGCCGCGTTCGTCGCCGCCTTGCTCCGCGCCGTCGTCGTTTAGCGGTGCGCCATCCGCGCGCTGCTGTTCCTTGCGGTTCGCGCCGCCCTCCTCAGCGGTTTGAACCGTGTTTCCGCCGCGTTGTTTTTCCTTCCCGCGGTCAGCGGCTTGCCCTCCTAATAATTCCTTAGTCGCATCTTTGTTTGCGCCAGGGGCGCACGTCTTATCGCTCCTAAGAACTGGCCTAGGCTGATTGGGCATGCTTGTCTCTACTGTTGGTATTTTTCCAATCAAGCCGAAAATTCCCACGTCGCCTATTGATTCTCCAGGCGGTACGCGAGCGTTCAAACAACAGTGTTGTCGCTCAGGTGTTATTGAGCGCGATGTAAGTCACGCTTGGGCTGTTCCAATTTAACAGCGCGCGCTGCCAATGAGTCGTTGTTATATTCGATAAGTCGTAACTATATCCTCGGATCGCCGAGAGTTAAGCCCCCCAAAATGTACGCGCAAGTTTATATATATATATGCCGACACGCAGTCGGTTAATCAAAAAGTGTATATTCGTTTGCCAAAAAAATTTTTCAAAAAATTCAATTATATTTCATCCTTCCGGGGGAAGAATTCCGCTTCGGAAAGGGTATACGGCACTAGGTAAGTGATAATATCCGTTAAACGACGCTCAGTCGTTTGTTACAAAAAATTTGTATCAATTTATAACTTAACCCAAAGAAATAATAAGGTATGTATTTGTTAAATAACAAAAAAAAAACCAAAAAGAAAGAAAAATGAAGACGATTTCCTTCTCCGGGATTCCGTACTCCGCTTCGGAGATCGGTGACGCTGAAACAACTTCAGCCCACCCGTACAGTCCAATCGAAGAAGGAATAACCAAGAAACCGAAATCAACTCAAATTAAAGCAAAAAAATATAACCCGTATATCGAACGCTAAAACCCAATTTAATTGACGATCAACTTTTCGCTACGTTAAATTTCAGCTCAAGTTCACCAGTCCGATTATATGGGGACTTAACCCGCTTCGGAGAACTTGAGATCACTAAGTCGGCTAACCGCGTCGCCAACTTGTTAAAACCCGATCAACGATTGTCGCAACAAAATTGAAATATACGTGGCTTACATACGTGGGTTAAATAAAACACAAATTAAAGAAAATCAACGTAAGATAAATAAAATCAAATAAAGGTGAAAATATAAATCAAGTCACAGGAAATATAAATCAAAATCAAATGAAAATAAATTCAATTCAATTCAATTCAATTTATTTAACCTATTTCACATGGCTGCATTTTAAGACAATGTCTTTTATAATACATCAGCTGTATAATTCTATTTTACAACAAATCTTATCCTAAAAATAAAGTTGGCATACATTTGAACAAGGAAAATTGTTATTAACAAATAAAAACTAAACAAGTTAAAACTTAAACTATAATAACCATTAAAAATAATAACAGAAAGTTAAATTGATTTTAAAATTAAAAAGAAAAAAAAAAACACAAAAATAATTGAAGATAGAAGAAAGATTAAAGAAAAGATAAAAGAAAGTCTAGGAATAAAGTCTTGAAAATTGTGAAAGCTGCTATCATACACCTCACGCAGAAGTAAAATGGTCGTAAATCACCCTTTTGTAGTTGCTTCTGCTCAGCATAGCCTTGACAGTATCAGGGATGGAATTCCAGAGCCTCACAGCATTAACGAAAAAGAGTCTTGATGAGGACAAAAAATAATATCTTGGTATTATCAGGTTTTGGTGCCTCGATGATTTAGATAGTTGTAATTTTTCATAGAGATAATTCGGGGTTTTAAATTCCATAAGTTTATATAAGAATATGCAATTTCTGGATTTTATATATTGGAAAATACTGCACCCAAGAACTTTTGTTTTCAACGAGGAAATATGATCATATTTCTTCAGACCATACACATAACGTGTAACATTGTTAAACAACACATCAATTTTACGGTACGATACAGAATCAAGTTTACTATATACCAGCTCAGAGTACGTTATATGCGGCACAATAAGTTGCATAGCAAGTTTTCTTCTTGTCTCTTGAGGGGTAAATGTTGCTGACATTTTTAATTTACGAAGGACAGTATAAACATTACACACAACTTTATTTACATGATCAGAACAGCTCAACATAGAATTGACAATAAAGCCCAAATTTTTTATTTTTTCAGTAAAGGCCAAAACACTGTCACCAACAAAAAGTTTTGGTACATCAAAAAGATTAATCTTACTGCTACTCACAGGCAACACAAACGATTTTGCTACATTCAGACGCAGACCATTTTTAGAAGCCCATTGGGAGATGGCAGACAAGTCACAGTTTATTCTATAACACAAGTCATCAACAAGTCCAATGCGACTAGATAGATACAATTGAATATCGTCAGCATAAGCATGGACATTGACGTAGTGGCACACAGAGAATACATCGTTTACAAAAAGACTAAACAAAAGGGGACCTAACACCGATCCTTGCGGAACACCAGACGTAACAGTACAAGAGTTAGATGAAATGCCACTACACACCACTTTCTGGGTTCTTCCTGTAAGGTAACTTGTCATGAGTCTCACAGAGCTATCCGAGAATCCAAAGATATGTTTTAGCTTCATGCAAAGTAGGTCATGATTTACTAGGTCAAAGGCTTTTGAAAGGTCAAGAAGGCAAAGCAGAGTCAGGTCACCATTATCAAAGTTTCATCTAATATCATCTATAATTTTTATCATTGCCGTAGAGCAACTATGATTAGGTCGAAACCCAGATTGAAGTGGATATAAGAGGTTATTTCTTTGAACAAAACATGAAATTTGATTTGCCATTAAAGACTCGCACACTTTTGAGAGAACTGGCAAGATGCTGATCGGCCTATAGTCACAAGGCTCTACGGAGTTATTTTTCTTCGCAACAGGAATAACAATCGCTTTTTTCCACTGATCAGGAAAGCACGAAGTGGTAAAGCAATGATTAATTATATGTGTAACAGTTCCTATAATAAATGGTAGAACTAGTTTTATAAATTTCAAGGATATACCATCCTCACCAGTGGCATTGGATCTGATAGCCATGACGGACTTGAAAACCTCTAGCTCAGTGACAGACTCAAATTCAAAACGTTTTTCAGGTCTAAAACAAGTGGAAAAGTTCTGAGCTAAAGGATTTTTGGCACCATTGCTAGCACTAATAAAATAACCATTAAGCACGTCAGGACTAACCTTGCATTCACTTGTGTGCTTTCCATATACACTAAGGCTTTTTAAGTTGCGCCACAGATCTTTTGATGGAAGTGATGGGTTTAGCTTTATACTAAAGTATGCTTGCTTCGCTTGTCTAACTATGGCGGTAGCTTTGTTTCGAGTTGCCTTGTATTGCAACCAATCAAATTCAGTCCGACTTTTCTTCCATTTGGTATATAGCTTATTACGAACTTTTATTACTGATCTTACTTTACAACTATACCACGGACAAGAGACATTTATAACTCGAGCAACACGTTGAGGGACATGGACATCAAACAAATTTGTCAACAAATTATTTAGAAAACCAACTTTTTGATTTACAGTTTCAATAGACCAACATACACTCCAGTCAACACCTGTTAGGTCTTTTGTAAGACCGTTTATATTTACTGATTTTAAGTCACGATACACCGACGTAATTGTACTAACAGGACGATTAAATTCTACATCTAAGGCACAAAATATTAAATCGTGGTCAGAAATGAAACTAATTTGGTCATATTTGCAGACATGGTCAGGGCTTGAAGTCAAAAACAGATCCAACAAACTAGGACTAGAGTTTGGTGCATATCTTGTCGGAACAGACTGATTTACTACAGTTAGACCTGCAAATGTTGCATGGTCAAATAGCTTTTTAGAAATGTAGTCATTCACTAAAATGTTAACATTAAAATCGCCACATATAACAATACATTCATAATCAATCACAAACGAAGACAACTCAAGGAAGAACATATCCAACATACAACACCTATTAGGATTGTACACACAAGAAACAAGCACCTTTTTGACATTATCAGTAACTTCAACAGTAATAAATTCAGTATCTGCATTTTTAGATTCAGACAAGACCCTTAATTGTAAGGAAGACTTGCAATAAATTGCAACTCCTCCTCCTCTTTTGGTAGTTCGATCAACCCTGTACAGATTGTAGTTAGGGATGCAGTAATAATGGTCAGAAATCTCGCCATTGAACCATGTTTCTGAAACACAGATAATATCTACATCTGATTCTACGAAAATATCCCTAACATAATCTAATTTGTCACTATTAAGACTCCGCGCATTAAAATGTACCACTTTTAGTCCTACAGACTGTTTGCATAAAATATCTATCATTACCTTGTGGTTTTCGTCAATGCTGGAGGCCGATTTCCTACTGGGTTTTATGTCCAAGAGATGCTGAGAAAACAACCACAAAAGGTAACCACCAAAGGTAACAAACATACGCGTTGAGAGGAGATAGCAAGATCACATGTAGTAACAAATAGTTAGGCATAGAACAGAAAAAAGAGAATATGTAGTTAAGAGAAATAGGTGAAGAGAAAGGGCAAAGATTACATAACACATAATACATTCTTATTTCTAAGATTTCTGCTTTTGCACTCCAACAAGCGCATCCACCTCCGCTCTACTGCTCACCAATTTTGGCCCTTCACCCGCCTTAAGCCGCACAAAAACTTTGCCACGAATTGAATACGCCGACAACAACTTATTTTTGCGCCTCAGCTCTGATGAGTATTGCATTATTTCATTAAAACAAATTAAACATTAAAGCAAAATAAAAAAATAATAATAAAGAACTACCATCGTGACTCTATAACCAGATGTGGCTCTGTCCATCGTAAGGTCGTCCGTTAATCTGTTCGAATACCCACTTCTCTCTGGCTGCAAGTACTATCAGCTGGCTTCACTATAACCAACTGAGCTACTACATCCACTTTACCCCCCACATCGACACTATTGACCAACTATGCTTAAGTCGAATCAAGCTGCCAGATGTTGTTGAAACGAAAAAGAAATTTCCCCAAAAAACTCCCAAAAATTCCCTAAAGGAAAAGGAACAGAGAAGCAAAAAATACTAAGGTTTGTCCGGTTAAATAAGATGTACAAAAAACTCTATCAGGCTCCACTCACTAAACGATAAGGTGTCAATAATCGTATCTAATTCTCGTGGGCCCCACGTTGGGCGCCATTTTATGTTACGTACTGGCTTTTGGGGATGGTGACCTGTTCTGGCTATATCGGGCCACCCTAACGTGACATGCTCCCCTTCACCGCTCAGGTGTGCTTGCGTAAGCGCGAGCTAGCTCGCCGGACTGTGGGGTGGTTCATGCGGCTTCGAAGCATGTCGCCATACCATACACAAAAAAAACTCACACCTGCTCTTTACTCTATGTTTCCCTCAGAATATCTACCCTCCCTCTGTTCCCTTCCCTTAACTGCTGTCCAATTCCCCAAACCCCCCCCCCCCCCATGTCTACCCTGGAACCCGCCCTCGGCCAATGGTGGAATACGGCCGGCCACTCTCAACCCCCCCCATCCATGGTCGGCAGTGGCTATAATTTTATGCCGACCCCCAAATTCAAACCCCGAAACTCCCTTAATTCCGTTCACATTTCCGCCCTCTTATCTCCACGTCCCCCATATCCGTCCGTTTACTCCACACCTGGAAACGATAGTCACTATACAAAAGGATTAGAAATTCATAACAATGTTTATTGATATAGTCAAGAATAAATTACATACATACGCTTAAATCTACAATCTAGCATCCGTACAACCCGCTATTATCGTATCGATATATACATTGGTTTGCCTAATCGGCTAATTATACCACTATTCAGTTAAATTTAAATGTCCCTCAACCGGGTATACTTATTGTCTATGCTCTATTAATGAGCTCAATTTCAAAACAAAGTCTGTTTAATATCACTCACTTGTTGCATCCGCAACTATGTCTTTTCAAACTTAACTCTACGTTTGTGCACAAGGCATATAATACACCGGTGGGGCGTTGTCACTTAAAATCTATGGTCAGCAAGACTAATTTTTATTTACTTATAGCTTTAGCATAATTCAATTGTATGGCCTTTGTTCGAACTTAATCTATCATTCCCGCATCGGGGTATAGTTAATTCATGATCGTCAGAAGACCGAAAGGAAATTCTAGACGATTATATTTTATGAACAAAAAAAAGGTATTATTATTTCTCTTGTTACTACCTACTATGTAATAAAAGTAGCTAGAAGCTACCACAAAAAAATCGTTTTGATATACTGTATTTCACCCTTCGGGGTATCGACGTTGATTCAATTCGTGTGACGCACACACTTATACAAAAAAAATTTATTATCACAAGGAGAAGAAAAAAAAGTATATATATACCGATGGGCAAATCCCCTATCCTACCCTACAAGACGTCTTGTTGGCCTGGGAAAAGGGTACCAGTTTCGATCGCTTATTTCATACTACAAAAAAAAATCCGCAACTAGTTTACACACCAGATTGGTGAAAAGTCGACTTCTTCTTATATTCGCCTAACCCCTGTAATTACTCTCCACACCAAGGAGAACAATAATAATGAGATGGTAACCTCAAGATACATACGAACGTTTGGGTACTGATTTGCAGCCAGGCGGCCTATTTCTTACAAAGTCTTAACTGAAGTTCATACCGCATTTCGTTACGTTTAGGTGTGCTATGACCTCAAGGTTATATAAATTACACAAAGTGACTAATCGAGATCCAGCTCGTTTACCCGCCTGGGCATGTGTGTGAATGTGATCAAACGATGTCAGGTATGTAAATACTAACGAGGTACCTACTATTTAGAACCCTCCTCAAAATGATGCTGGTTTGGTCACATTCACATACACTACAGTTTCCCTAGCACTTATAATTTCTCCACATTATTAAGCTCCAGGTACCCAACACGATGTGGCTCATTAATGCCGTTGGGTGAGTGTGTGTGTGTGTGACCAATTTAGACAAACTGTGAAGTGTCTTCCCACACGGACCTTCATCGAAGACAGGTAATTCGGTGTGCACTATTCGGTCATGCTCACACACACACTCACTCATACTAATGCTATGCATATACTACTATTAATATGGCTATGAGACAATACTTAAATATGTATACGTACCCTGCAAAAAAATGTGCGATCAATCCCGAAAGAGATTTGTCCTCGATTGATCTCTTTCGAGAACAATCGGTCCACAATTAGTCCCCGATTATTCCCGCACGGGTATAAATGTAGACTAATTGTAGACCAATTGTTCCCGAACGGGTATAAATGTAGACTAATTGTAGATCAATTGTTCCCTAACGGGTATAAATGTAGATTAATCGCTTTAATCCCGAACGGGTATAAATGTAGATTAATCGCTTTCATCCCGAATGGGTATAAATGTAGTTTAATCGCTTTCATTCCGAACGGGTACAAATCTAGATTCCTTAAATGTAGACATTTTACAAAAATATGCAATGTATTTAAAAAATTGTAGAACAACCGGTAAAACGAATTGAACACCCTTTTTTAATATCAATTTTAACAAAATGTTGCCTAAAATATCCTATGAAAAAATCCTTTACATTACGCCCATATAATGCATACTCAAAACTTACAATTTTTTAAATTTATTTATTGAGATTTTTTTACAAAAGTATAACATTATATAATCTTTATTTAAATATGCATGAACATTTACAATTTTTAAGGAAAAATCTACATTTGTACCCGTTCGTGCTGAAAGCGATTGATCTACATTTGTACCCGTTGGGGATGAAAGCGATTAATCTACATTCGTACCCGTTCGGGATGAAAGCGATTGATCTACATTTGTACCCGTTCGGTATGTTAGTGATTAATCTACATTGGTACCCATTCGGGTATACAAGTTGAACAATTAGTCTCTTCATAGGACATGCTCGAACAAATGCGATCAATTCACTCCATATAAAGGGATGTAAAATTGTATTAGTCGCATGCTCCCTTGCGATTGATCCCGGACACGTCCCGGATTAATCGCATTTGTTGCAGGGTATGTTCACTAAAATATTTGTATGATTATTTGGGCCGGGAAAAACCTGGAATCGTTTCCTTATGTTGATCGGGTGACTATGACGACGTATACATGTATTTCCGAATTCGTTGCGGTGTATGAGATCGTTGTAGCTAATTATATTGCCAGTGGTCTGCCTGGGACACATTTACACATGCTGCCACGATTGGCGTCGTTGTTGTGGATGGCGTATGGTTTTGCCTACACGATTTAGTAGTATATTCAATTTGCGCATATATTCGGTGGGTAGTGGAATAATACGTGAGTGCCGGTGATCGTTGACTCCTCGTAATTAAGCATTCCTTAGTGGCGTGTGATATTGCCTCCTTTTGATTGTTGACTTATGGTTACGGCACTGCACGATAATTAAATACCCTTTGTAAATAGCATTATAGCTAGGCGAATTTAATTTTCCTGATGGTCACTACGGAGCTGCACCGCCATGATTAACACACTTGGTAGATATTATTACAGGCACGTGGTGTTCATTGTTCGATTTTTTTGTTGCTACGGAACAGCCTTCCGGCAGGTAAGCGCTTGAGAGTGACGTTCAGCTCCCTTTTATGATTTTATGGATATGATGGACGTTTTGTGCTTGGATTTAGTGCGGCGGCCTTTTTGCAGCGGCCGCCTTTGTTATCCTGAAGTAATTGTTGTGGTAGTCTGCGATGCTACAAGTATCGCCGAATGATATGCGACCTGAAACGTAGTGCGGTCGTACTCGGTGGCCAGTATTTTCTTGCCGCCACAATGGAAAAGCGCCGCAATGACCTGTGGTACAGTCCAACGCTGCTCTGGCTCGTACTTCTTGGTGGTTGATAGATTATTTGCACAGCCAATACCTCTAGAAAATTCCACAAAATATTAATATACTTCTGTACTCGACTTGTTCGCGTATTAAATTTTATATTAAATCACCACTTACCTGCAGTATTCGAAATTGTGAATATATATGTATTTTACCGCACAATTTTCGGTGTCGGTATTAATGCGCTACTGGATTTCTCCCATGTGGTCACTTGAACGGTCGGCTACGAAATAACAGGAAAATGAAAAATGCCATGAAAAATTGCTCCCGATTGCCTGTCAAGTGGCGTCGCTTTCTACTATGTGCGTGCTGGTCTGTGATTGGTCAGCAGGTCTTTTTGACACATCTGTAAACTCCCGCTGTGTTTATTTGCCACTAGCGGTCAGGGTTGATTTTTTTCTTTCGTCAGTACACGACACAGGGTTGATTTTTTTCATCAGTACACGACACAGGTTTGACCGCAACAATTTAATTAAATTTGAGGAAACGGAAAAGCATAATCTAATTAATTTCAAAAAAACAAAAAAAAAAGAAGTTGAAGAAAAAATTTATTGGAAAAAATATAAGAGAAAAATATAAAAAAAAAACATATTTTGGTACGAAAAACAAAAATGAAAATTTTGAGGAAAAAAAATTTATTTTGATTGGAAATTAATTTAAGAAAATGAAAAAAAATAAAAACTAATAAAGAGAGAAATCAAACATTAATAAATTTTTTAAACATCTATATACGCACATCCAATTTACATAGAATCACCCATTGCAACATTGGAAGGCGAGCGATCCATTGACTGCGTCGGTGGTGGAGCGGCTCACTTCGAGTTGGTGTTTTACAAACATCAACTCGAATTTCTTAAGCAAATCCTCACTTAGCGCGTTGTTTGAAGTAACTTTAGGGCTGTGCGCGCCGCTGTGCATGGCTCCCTGCTGTTGCGCTCCCGGCGCCATGGCGTGCGCTCCTCCGGCATCTTGATCATCATCGCCGCGTTCGTCGCCGCCTTGCTCCGCGCCGTCGTCGTTTAGCGGTGCGCCATCCGCGCGCTGCTGTTCCTTGCGGTTCGCGCCGCCCTCCTCAGCGGTTTGAACCGTGTTTCCGCCGCGTTGTTTTTCCTTCCCGCGGTCAGCGGCTTGCCCTCCTAATAATTCCTTAGTCGCATCTTTGTTTGCGCCAGGGGCGCACGTCTTATCGCTCCTAAGAACTGGCCTAGGCTGATTGGGCATGCTTGTCTCTACTGTTGGTATTTTTCCAATCAAGCCGAAAATTCCCACGTCGCCTATTGATTCTCCAGGCGGTACGCGAGCGTTCAAACAACAGTGTTGTCGCTCAGGTGTTATTGAGCGCGATGTAAGTCACGCTTGGGCTGTTCCAATTTAACAGCGCGCGCTGCCAATGAGTCGTTGTTATATTCGATAAGTCGTAACTATATCCTCGGATCGCCGAGAGTTAAGCCCCCCAAAATGTACGCGCAAGTTTATATATATATATGCCGACACGCAGTCGGTTAATCAAAAAGTGTATATTCGTTTGCCAAAAAAATTTTTCAAAAAATTCAATTATATTTCATCCTTCCGGGGGAAGAATTCCGCTTCGGAAAGGGTATACGGCACTAGGTAAGTGATAATATCCGTTAAACGACGCTCAGTCGTTTGTTACAAAAAATTTGTATCAATTTATAACTTAACCCAAAGAAATAATAAGGTATGTATTTGTTAAATAACAAAAAAAAAACCAAAAAGAAAGAAAAATGAAGACGATTTCCTTCTCCGGGATTCCGTACTCCGCTTCGGAGATCGGTGACGCTGAAACAACTTCAGCCCACCCGTACAGTCCAATCGAAGAAGGAATAACCAAGAAACCGAAATCAACTCAAATTAAAGCAAAAAAATATAACCCGTATATCGAACGCTAAAACCCAATTTAATTGACGATCAACTTTTCGCTACGTTAAATTTCAGCTCAAGTTCACCAGTCCGATTATATGGGGACTTAACCCGCTTCGGAGAACTTGAGATCACTAAGTCGGCTAACCGCGTCGCCAACTTGTTAAAACCCGATCAACGATTGTCGCAACAAAATTGAAATATACGTGGCTTACATACGTGGGTTAAATAAAACACAAATTAAAGAAAATCAACGTAAGATAAATAAAATCAAATAAAGGTGAAAATATAAATCAAGTCACAGGAAATATAAATCAAAATCAAATGAAAATAAATTCAATTCAATTCAATTCAATTTATTTAACCTATTTCACATGGCTGCATTTTAAGACAATGTCTTTTATAATACATCAGCTGTATAATTCTATTTTACAACAAATCTTATCCTAAAAATAAAGTTGGCATACATTTGAACAAGGAAAATTGTTATTAACAAATAAAAACTAAACAAGTTAAAACTTAAACTATAATAACCATTAAAAATAATAACAGAAAGTTAAATTGATTTTAAAATTAAAAAGAAAAAAAAAAACACAAAAATAATTGAAGATAGAAGAAAGATTAAAGAAAAGATAAAAGAAAGTCTAGGAATAAAGTCTTGAAAATTGTGAAAGCTGCTATCATACACCTCACGCAGAAGTAAAATGGTCGTAAATCACCCTTTTGTAGTTGCTTCTGCTCAGCATAGCCTTGACAGTATCAGGGATGGAATTCCAGAGCCTCACAGCATTAACGAAAAAGAGTCTTGATGAGGACAAAAAATAATATCTTGGTATTATCAGGTTTTGGTGCCTCGATGATTTAGATAGTTGTAATTTTTCATAGAGATAATTCGGGGTTTTAAATTCCATAAGTTTATATAAGAATATGCAATTTCTGGATTTTATATATTGGAAAATACTGCACCCAAGAACTTTTGTTTTCAACGAGGAAATATGATCATATTTCTTCAGACCATACACATAACGTGTAACATTGTTAAACAACACATCAATTTTACGGTACGATACAGAATCAAGTTTACTATATACCAGCTCAGAGTACGTTATATGCGGCACAATAAGTTGCATAGCAAGTTTTCTTCTTGTCTCTTGAGGGGTAAATGTTGCTGACATTTTTAATTTACGAAGGACAGTATAAACATTACACACAACTTTATTTACATGATCAGAACAGCTCAACATAGAATTGACAATAAAGCCCAAATTTTTTATTTTTTCAGTAAAGGCCAAAACACTGTCACCAACAAAAAGTTTTGGTACATCAAAAAGATTAATCTTACTGCTACTCACAGGCAACACAAACGATTTTGCTACATTCAGACGCAGACCATTTTTAGAAGCCCATTGGGAGATGGCAGACAAGTCACAGTTTATTCTATAACACAAGTCATCAACAAGTCCAATGCGACTAGATAGATACAATTGAATATCGTCAGCATAAGCATGGACATTGACGTAGTGGCACACAGAGAATACATCGTTTACAAAAAGACTAAACAAAAGGGGACCTAACACCGATCCTTGCGGAACACCAGACGTAACAGTACAAGAGTTAGATGAAATGCCACTACACACCACTTTCTGGGTTCTTCCTGTAAGGTAACTTGTCATGAGTCTCACAGAGCTATCCGAGAATCCAAAGATATGTTTTAGCTTCATGCAAAGTAGGTCATGATTTACTAGGTCAAAGGCTTTTGAAAGGTCAAGAAGGCAAAGCAGAGTCAGGTCACCATTATCAAAGTTTCATCTAATATCATCTATAATTTTTATCATTGCCGTAGAGCAACTATGATTAGGTCGAAACCCAGATTGAAGTGGATATAAGAGGTTATTTCTTTGAACAAAACATGAAATTTGATTTGCCATTAAAGACTCGCACACTTTTGAGAGAACTGGCAAGATGCTGATCGGCCTATAGTCACAAGGCTCTACGGAGTTATTTTTCTTCGCAACAGGAATAACAATCGCTTTTTTCCACTGATCAGGAAAGCACGAAGTGGTAAAGCAATGATTAATTATATGTGTAACAGTTCCTATAATAAATGGTAGAACTAGTTTTATAAATTTCAAGGATATACCATCCTCACCAGTGGCATTGGATCTGATAGCCATGACGGACTTGAAAACCTCTAGCTCAGTGACAGACTCAAATTCAAAACGTTTTTCAGGTCTAAAACAAGTGGAAAAGTTCTGAGCTAAAGGATTTTTGGCACCATTGCTAGCACTAATAAAATAACCATTAAGCACGTCAGGACTAACCTTGCATTCACTTGTGTGCTTTCCATATACACTAAGGCTTTTTAAGTTGCGCCACAGATCTTTTGATGGAAGTGATGGGTTTAGCTTTATACTAAAGTATGCTTGCTTCGCTTGTCTAACTATGGCGGTAGCTTTGTTTCGAGTTGCCTTGTATTGCAACCAATCAAATTCAGTCCGACTTTTCTTCCATTTGGTATATAGCTTATTACGAACTTTTATTACTGATCTTACTTTACAACTATACCACGGACAAGAGACATTTATAACTCGAGCAACACGTTGAGGGACATGGACATCAAACAAATTTGTCAACAAATTATTTAGAAAACCAACTTTTTGATTTACAGTTTCAATAGACCAACATACACTCCAGTCAACACCTGTTAGGTCTTTTGTAAGACCGTTTATATTTACTGATTTTAAGTCACGATACACCGACGTAATTGTACTAACAGGACGATTAAATTCTACATCTAAGGCACAAAATATTAAATCGTGGTCAGAAATGAAACTAATTTGGTCATATTTGCAGACATGGTCAGGGCTTGAAGTCAAAAACAGATCCAACAAACTAGGACTAGAGTTTGGTGCATATCTTGTCGGAACAGACTGATTTACTACAGTTAGACCTGCAAATGTTGCATGGTCAAATAGCTTTTTAGAAATGTAGTCATTCACTAAAATGTTAACATTAAAATCGCCACATATAACAATACATTCATAATCAATCACAAACGAAGACAACTCAAGGAAGAACATATCCAACATACAACACCTATTAGGATTGTACACACAAGAAACAAGCACCTTTTTGACATTATCAGTAACTTCAACAGTAATAAATTCAGTATCTGCATTTTTAGATTCAGACAAGACCCTTAATTGTAAGGAAGACTTGCAATAAATTGCAACTCCTCCTCCTCTTTTGGTAGTTCGATCAACCCTGTACAGATTGTAGTTAGGGATGCAGTAATAATGGTCAGAAATCTCGCCATTGAACCATGTTTCTGAAACACAGATAATATCTACATCTGATTCTACGAAAATATCCCTAACATAATCTAATTTGTCACTATTAAGACTCCGCGCATTAAAATGTACCACTTTTAGTCCTACAGACTGTTTGCATAAAATATCTATCATTACCTTGTGGTTTTCGTCAATGCTGGAGGCCGATTTCCTACTGGGTTTTATGTCCAAGAGATGCTGAGAAAACAACCACAAAAGGTAACCACCAAAGGTAACAAACATACGCGTTGAGAGGAGATAGCAAGATCACATGTAGTAACAAATAGTTAGGCATAGAACAGAAAAAAGAGAATATGTAGTTAAGAGAAATAGGTGAAGAGAAAGGGCAAAGATTACATAACACATAATACATTCTTATTTCTAAGATTTCTGCTTTTGCACTCCAACAAGCGCATCCACCTCCGCTCTACTGCTCACCAATTTTGGCCCTTCACCCGCCTTAAGCCGCACAAAAACTTTGCCACGAATTGAATACGCCGACAACAACTTATTTTTGCGCCTCAGCTCTGATGAGTATTGCATTATTTCATTAAAACAAATTAAACATTAAAGCAAAATAAAAAAATAATAATAAAGAACTACCATCGTGACTCTATAACCAGATGTGGCTCTGTCCATCGTAAGGTCGTCCGTTAATCTGTTCGAATACCCACTTCTCTCTGGCTGCAAGTACTATCAGCTGGCTTCACTATAACCAACTGAGCTACTACATCCACTTTACCCCCCACATCGACACTATTGACCAACTATGCTTAAGTCGAATCAAGCTGCCAGATGTTGTTGAAACGAAAAAGAAATTTCCCCAAAAAACTCCCAAAAATTCCCTAAAGGAAAAGGAACAGAGAAGCAAAAAATACTAAGGTTTGTCCGGTTAAATAAGATGTACAAAAAACTCTATCAGGCTCCACTCACTAAACGATAAGGTGTCAATAATCGTATCTAATTCTCGTGGGCCCCACGTTGGGCGCCATTTTATGTTACGTACTGGCTTTTGGGGATGGTGACCTGTTCTGGCTATATCGGGCCACCCTAACGTGACATGCTCCCCTTCACCGCTCAGGTGTGCTTGCGTAAGCGCGAGCTAGCTCGCCGGACTGTGGGGTGGTTCATGCGGCTTCGAAGCATGTCGCCATACCATACACAAAAAAAACTCACACCTGCTCTTTACTCTATGTTTCCCTCAGAATATCTACCCTCCCTCTGTTCCCTTCCCTTAACTGCTGTCCAATTCCCCAAACCCCCCCCCCCCCCCATGTCTACCCTGGAACCCGCCCTCGGCCAATGGTGGAATACGGCCGGCCACTCTCAACCCCCCCCATCCATGGTCGGCAGTGGCTATAATTTTATGCCGACCCCCAAATTCAAACCCCGAAACTCCCTTAATTCCGTTCACATTTCCGCCCTCTTATCTCCACGTCCCCCATATCCGTCCGTTTACTCCACACCTGGAAACGATAGTCACTATACAAAAGGATTAGAAATTCATAACAATGTTTATTGATATAGTCAAGAATAAATTACATACATACGCTTAAATCTACAATCTAGCATCCGTACAACCCGCTATTATCGTATCGATATATACATTGGTTTGCCTAATCGGCTAATTATACCACTATTCAGTTAAATTTAAATGTCCCTCAACCGGGTATACTTATTGTCTATGCTCTATTAATGAGCTCAATTTCAAAACAAAGTCTGTTTAATATCACTCACTTGTTGCATCCGCAACTATGTCTTTTCAAACTTAACTCTACGTTTGTGCACAAGGCATATAATACACCGGTGGGGCGTTGTCACTTAAAATCTATGGTCAGCAAGACTAATTTTTATTTACTTATAGCTTTAGCATAATTCAATTGTATGGCCTTTGTTCGAACTTAATCTATCATTCCCGCATCGGGGTATAGTTAATTCATGATCGTCAGAAGACCGAAAGGAAATTCTAGACGATTATATTTTATGAACAAAAAAAAGGTATTATTATTTCTCTTGTTACTACCTACTATGTAATAAAAGTAGCTAGAAGCTACCACAAAAAAATCGTTTTGATATACTGTATTTCACCCTTCGGGGTATCGACGTTGATTCAATTCGTGTGACGCACACACTTATACAAAAAAAATTTATTATCACAAGGAGAAGAAAAAAAAGTATATATATACCGATGGGCAAATCCCCTATCCTACCCTACAAGACGTCTTGTTGGCCTGGGAAAAGGGTACCAGTTTCGATCGCTTATTTCATACTACAAAAAAAAATCCGCAACTAGTTTACACACCAGATTGGTGAAAAGTCGACTTCTTCTTATATTCGCCTAACCCCTGTAATTACTCTCCACACCAAGGAGAACAATAATAATGAGATGGTAACCTCAAGATACATACGAACGTTTGGGTACTGATTTGCAGCCAGGCGGCCTATTTCTTACAAAGTCTTAACTGAAGTTCATACCGCATTTCGTTACGTTTAGGTGTGCTATGACCTCAAGGTTATATAAATTACACAAAGTGACTAATCGAGATCCAGCTCGTTTACCCGCCTGGGCATGTGTGTGAATGTGATCAAACGATGTCAGGTATGTAAATACTAACGAGGTACCTACTATTTAGAACCCTCCTCAAAATGATGCTGGTTTGGTCACATTCACATACACTACAGTTTCCCTAGCACTTATAATTTCTCCACATTATTAAGCTCCAGGTACCCAACACGATGTGGCTCATTAATGCCGTTGGGTGAGTGTGTGTGTGTGTGACCAATTTAGACAAACTGTGAAGTGTCTTCCCACACGGACCTTCATCGAAGACAGGTAATTCGGTGTGCACTATTCGGTCATGCTCACACACACACTCACTCATACTAATGCTATGCATATACTACTATTAATATGGCTATGAGACAATACTTAAATATGTATACGTACCCTGCAAAAAAATGTGCGATCAATCCCGAAAGAGATTTGTCCTCGATTGATCTCTTTCGAGAACAATCGGTCCACAATTAGTCCCCGATTATTCCCGCACGGGTATAAATGTAGACTAATTGTAGACCAATTGTTCCCGAACGGGTATAAATGTAGACTAATTGTAGATCAATTGTTCCCTAACGGGTATAAATGTAGATTAATCGCTTTAATCCCGAACGGGTATAAATGTAGATTAATCGCTTTCATCCCGAATGGGTATAAATGTAGTTTAATCGCTTTCATTCCGAACGGGTACAAATCTAGATTCCTTAAATGTAGACATTTTACAAAAATATGCAATGTATTTAAAAAATTGTAGAACAACCGGTAAAACGAATTGAACACCCTTTTTTAATATCAATTTTAACAAAATGTTGCCTAAAATATCCTATGAAAAAATCCTTTACATTACGCCCATATAATGCATACTCAAAACTTACAATTTTTTAAATTTATTTATTGAGATTTTTTTACAAAAGTATAACATTATATAATCTTTATTTAAATATGCATGAACATTTACAATTTTTAAGGAAAAATCTACATTTGTACCCGTTCGTGCTGAAAGCGATTGATCTACATTTGTACCCGTTGGGGATGAAAGCGATTAATCTACATTCGTACCCGTTCGGGATGAAAGCGATTGATCTACATTTGTACCCGTTCGGTATGTTAGTGATTAATCTACATTGGTACCCGTTCGGGTATACAAGTTGAACAATTAGTCTCTTCATAGGACATGCTCGAACAAATGCGATCAATTCACTCCATATAAAGGGATGTAAAATTGTATTAGTCGCATGCTCCCTTGCGATTGATCCCGGACACGTCCCGGATTAATCGCATTTGTTGCAGGGTATGTTCACTAAAATATTTGTATGATTATTTGGGCCGGGAAAAACCTGGAATCGTTTCCTTATGTTGATCGGGTGACTATGACGACGTATACATGTATTTCCGAATTCGTTGCGGTGTATGAGATCGTTGTAGCTAATTATATTGCCAGTGGTCTGCCTGGGACACATTTACACATGCTGCCACGATTGGCGTCGTTGTTGTGGATGGCGTATGGTTTTGCCTACACGATTTAGTAGTATATTCAATTTGCGCATATATTCGGTGGGTAGTGGAATAATACGTGAGTGCCGGTGATCGTTGACTCCTCGTAATTAAGCATTCCTTAGTGGCGTGTGATATTGCCTCCTTTTGATTGTTGACTTATGGTTACGGCACTGCACGATAATTAAATACCCTTTGTAAATAGCATTATAGCTAGGCGAATTTAATTTTCCTGATGGTCACTACGGAGCTGCACCGCCATGATTAACACACTTGGTAGATATTATTACAGGCACGTGGTGTTCATTGTTCGATTTTTTTGTTGCTACGGAACAGCCTTCCGGCAGGTAAGCGCTTGAGAGTGACGTTCAGCTCCCTTTTATGATTTTATGGATATGATGGACGTTTTGTGCTTGGATTTAGTGCGGCGGCCTTTTTGCAGCGGCCGCCTTTGTTATCCTGAAGTAATTGTTGTGGTAGTCTGCGATGCTACAAGTATCGCCGAATGATATGCGACCTGAAACGTAGTGCGGTCGTACTCGGTGGCCAGTATTTTCTTGCCGCCACAATGGAAAAGCGCCGCAATGACCTGTGGTACAGTCCAACGCTGCTCTGGCTCGTACTTCTTGGTGGTTGATAGATTATTTGCACAGCCAATACCTCTAGAAAATTCCACAAAATATTAATATACTTCTGTACTCGACTTGTTCGCGTATTAAATTTTATATTAAATCACCACTTACCTGCAGTATTCGAAATTGTGAATATATATGTATTTTACCGCACAATTTTCGGTGTCGGTATTAATGCGCTACTGGATTTCTCCCATGTGGTCACTTGAACGGTCGGCTACGAAATAACAGGAAAATGAAAAATGCCATGAAAAATTGCTCCCGATTGCCTGTCAAGTGGCGTCGCTTTCTACTATGTGCGTGCTGGTCTGTGATTGGTCAGCAGGTCTTTTTGACACATCTGTAAACTCCCGCTGTGTTTATTTGCCACTAGCGGTCAGGGTTGATTTTTTTCTTTCGTCAGTACACGACACAGGGTTGATTTTTTTCATCAGTACACGACACAGGTTTGACCGCAACAATTTAATTAAATTTGAGGAAACGGAAAAGCATAATCTAATTAATTTCAAAAAAACAAAAAAAAAAGAAGTTGAAGAAAAAATTTATTGGAAAAAATATAAGAGAAAAATATAAAAAAAAAACATATTTTGGTACGAAAAAAAAAAATGAAAATTTTGAGGAAAAAAAATTTATTTTGATTGGAAATTAATTTAAGAAAATGAAAAAAAATAAAAACTAATAAAGAGAGAAATCAAACATTAATAAATTTTTTAAACATCTATATACGCACATCCAATTTACATAGAATCACCCATTGCAACATTGGAAGGCGAGCGATCCATTGACTGCGTCGGTGGTGGAGCGGCTCACTTCGAGTTGGTGTTTTACAAACATCAACTCGAATTTCTTAAGCAAATCCTCACTTAGCGCGTTGTTTGAAGTAACTTTAGGGCTGTGCGCGCCGCTGTGCATGGCTCCCTGCTGTTGCGCTCCCGGCGCCATGGCGTGCGCTCCTCCGGCATCTTGATCATCATCGCCGCGTTCGTCGCCGCCTTGCTCCGCGCCGTCGTCGTTTAGCGGTGCGCCATCCGCGCGCTGCTGTTCCTTGCGGTTCGCGCCGCCCTCCTCAGCGGTTTGAACCGTGTTTCCGCCGCGTTGTTTTTCCTTCCCGCGGTCAGCGGCTTGCCCTCCTAATAATTCCTTAGTCGCATCTTTGTTTGCGCCAGGGGCGCACGTCTTATCGCTCCTAAGAACTGGCCTAGGCTGATTGGGCATGCTTGTCTCTACTGTTGGTATTTTTCCAATCAAGCCGAAAATTCCCACGTCGCCTATTGATTCTCCAGGCGGTACGCGAGCGTTCAAACAACAGTGTTGTCGCTCAGGTGTTATTGAGCGCGATGTAAGTCACGCTTGGGCTGTTCCAATTTAACAGCGCGCGCTGCCAATGAGTCGTTGTTATATTCGATAAGTCGTAACTATATCCTCGGATCGCCGAGAGTTAAGCCCCCCAAAATGTACGCGCAAGTTTATATATATATATGCCGACACGCAGTCGGTTAATCAAAAAGTGTATATTCGTTTGCCAAAAAAATTTTTCAAAAAATTCAATTATATTTCATCCTTCCGGGGGAAGAATTCCGCTTCGGAAAGGGTATACGGCACTAGGTAAGTGATAATATCCGTTAAACGACGCTCAGTCGTTTGTTACAAAAAATTTGTATCAATTTATAACTTAACCCAAAGAAATAATAAGGTATGTATTTGTTAAATAACAAAAAAAAAACCAAAAAGAAAGAAAAATGAAGACGATTTCCTTCTCCGGGATTCCGTACTCCGCTTCGGAGATCGGTGACGCTGAAACAACTTCAGCCCACCCGTACAGTCCAATCGAAGAAGGAATAACCAAGAAACCGAAATCAACTCAAATTAAAGCAAAAAAATATAACCCGTATATCGAACGCTAAAACCCAATTTAATTGACGATCAACTTTTCGCTACGTTAAATTTCAGCTCAAGTTCACCAGTCCGATTATATGGGGACTTAACCCGCTTCGGAGAACTTGAGATCACTAAGTCGGCTAACCGCGTCGCCAACTTGTTAAAACCCGATCAACGATTGTCGCAACAAAATTGAAATATACGTGGCTTACATACGTGGGTTAAATAAAACACAAATTAAAGAAAATCAACGTAAGATAAATAAAATCAAATAAAGGTGAAAATATAAATCAAGTCACAGGAAATATAAATCAAAATCAAATGAAAATAAATTCAATTCAATTCAATTCAATTTATTTAACCTATTTCACATGGCTGCATTTTAAGACAATGTCTTTTATAATACATCAGCTGTATAATTCTATTTTACAACAAATCTTATCCTAAAAATAAAGTTGGCATACATTTGAACAAGGAAAATTGTTATTAACAAATAAAAACTAAACAAGTTAAAACTTAAACTATAATAACCATTAAAAATAATAACAGAAAGTTAAATTGATTTTAAAATTAAAAAGAAAAAAAAAAACACAAAAATAATTGAAGATAGAAGAAAGATTAAAGAAAAGATAAAAGAAAGTCTAGGAATAAAGTCTTGAAAATTGTGAAAGCTGCTATCATACACCTCACGCAGAAGTAAAATGGTCGTAAATCACCCTTTTGTAGTTGCTTCTGCTCAGCATAGCCTTGACAGTATCAGGGATGGAATTCCAGAGCCTCACAGCATTAACGAAAAAGAGTCTTGATGAGGACAAAAAATAATATCTTGGTATTATCAGGTTTTGGTGCCTCGATGATTTAGATAGTTGTAATTTTTCATAGAGATAATTCGGGGTTTTAAATTCCATAAGTTTATATAAGAATATGCAATTTCTGGATTTTATATATTGGAAAATACTGCACCCAAGAACTTTTGTTTTCAACGAGGAAATATGATCATATTTCTTCAGACCATACACATAACGTGTAACATTGTTAAACAACACATCAATTTTACGGTACGATACAGAATCAAGTTTACTATATACCAGCTCAGAGTACGTTATATGCGGCACAATAAGTTGCATAGCAAGTTTTCTTCTTGTCTCTTGAGGGGTAAATGTTGCTGACATTTTTAATTTACGAAGGACAGTATAAACATTACACACAACTTTATTTACATGATCAGAACAGCTCAACATAGAATTGACAATAAAGCCCAAATTTTTTATTTTTTCAGTAAAGGCCAAAACACTGTCACCAACAAAAAGTTTTGGTACATCAAAAAGATTAATCTTACTGCTACTCACAGGCAACACAAACGATTTTGCTACATTCAGACGCAGACCATTTTTAGAAGCCCATTGGGAGATGGCAGACAAGTCACAGTTTATTCTATAACACAAGTCATCAACAAGTCCAATGCGACTAGATAGATACAATTGAATATCGTCAGCATAAGCATGGACATTGACGTAGTGGCACACAGAGAATACATCGTTTACAAAAAGACTAAACAAAAGGGGACCTAACACCGATCCTTGCGGAACACCAGACGTAACAGTACAAGAGTTAGATGAAATGCCACTACACACCACTTTCTGGGTTCTTCCTGTAAGGTAACTTGTCATGAGTCTCACAGAGCTATCCGAGAATCCAAAGATATGTTTTAGCTTCATGCAAAGTAGGTCATGATTTACTAGGTCAAAGGCTTTTGAAAGGTCAAGAAGGCAAAGCAGAGTCAGGTCACCATTATCAAAGTTTCATCTAATATCATCTATAATTTTTATCATTGCCGTAGAGCAACTATGATTAGGTCGAAACCCAGATTGAAGTGGATATAAGAGGTTATTTCTTTGAACAAAACATGAAATTTGATTTGCCATTAAAGACTCGCACACTTTTGAGAGAACTGGCAAGATGCTGATCGGCCTATAGTCACAAGGCTCTACGGAGTTATTTTTCTTCGCAACAGGAATAACAATCGCTTTTTTCCACTGATCAGGAAAGCACGAAGTGGTAAAGCAATGATTAATTATATGTGTAACAGTTCCTATAATAAATGGTAGAACTAGTTTTATAAATTTCAAGGATATACCATCCTCACCAGTGGCATTGGATCTGATAGCCATGACGGACTTGAAAACCTCTAGCTCAGTGACAGACTCAAATTCAAAACGTTTTTCAGGTCTAAAACAAGTGGAAAAGTTCTGAGCTAAAGGATTTTTGGCACCATTGCTAGCACTAATAAAATAACCATTAAGCACGTCAGGACTAACCTTGCATTCACTTGTGTGCTTTCCATATACACTAAGGCTTTTTAAGTTGCGCCACAGATCTTTTGATGGAAGTGATGGGTTTAGCTTTATACTAAAGTATGCTTGCTTCGCTTGTCTAACTATGGCGGTAGCTTTGTTTCGAGTTGCCTTGTATTGCAACCAATCAAATTCAGTCCGACTTTTCTTCCATTTGGTATATAGCTTATTACGAACTTTTATTACTGATCTTACTTTACAACTATACCACGGACAAGAGACATTTATAACTCGAGCAACACGTTGAGGGACATGGACATCAAACAAATTTGTCAACAAATTATTTAGAAAACCAACTTTTTGATTTACAGTTTCAATAGACCAACATACACTCCAGTCAACACCTGTTAGGTCTTTTGTAAGACCGTTTATATTTACTGATTTTAAGTCACGATACACCGACGTAATTGTACTAACAGGACGATTAAATTCTACATCTAAGGCACAAAATATTAAATCGTGGTCAGAAATGAAACTAATTTGGTCATATTTGCAGACATGGTCAGGGCTTGAAGTCAAAAACAGATCCAACAAACTAGGACTAGAGTTTGGTGCATATCTTGTCGGAACAGACTGATTTACTACAGTTAGACCTGCAAATGTTGCATGGTCAAATAGCTTTTTAGAAATGTAGTCATTCACTAAAATGTTAACATTAAAATCGCCACATATAACAATACATTCATAATCAATCACAAACGAAGACAACTCAAGGAAGAACATATCCAACATACAACACCTATTAGGATTGTACACACAAGAAACAAGCACCTTTTTGACATTATCAGTAACTTCAACAGTAATAAATTCAGTATCTGCATTTTTAGATTCAGACAAGACCCTTAATTGTAAGGAAGACTTGCAATAAATTGCAACTCCTCCTCCTCTTTTGGTAGTTCGATCAACCCTGTACAGATTGTAGTTAGGGATGCAGTAATAATGGTCAGAAATCTCGCCATTGAACCATGTTTCTGAAACACAGATAATATCTACATCTGATTCTACGAAAATATCCCTAACATAATCTAATTTGTCACTATTAAGACTCCGCGCATTAAAATGTACCACTTTTAGTCCTACAGACTGTTTGCATAAAATATCTATCATTACCTTGTGGTTTTCGTCAATGCTGGAGGCCGATTTCCTACTGGGTTTTATGTCCAAGAGATGCTGAGAAAACAACCACAAAAGGTAACCACCAAAGGTAACAAACATACGCGTTGAGAGGAGATAGCAAGATCACATGTAGTAACAAATAGTTAGGCATAGAACAGAAAAAAGAGAATATGTAGTTAAGAGAAATAGGTGAAGAGAAAGGGCAAAGATTACATAACACATAATACATTCTTATTTCTAAGATTTCTGCTTTTGCACTCCAACAAGCGCATCCACCTCCGCTCTACTGCTCACCAATTTTGGCCCTTCACCCGCCTTAAGCCGCACAAAAACTTTGCCACGAATTGAATACGCCGACAACAACTTATTTTTGCGCCTCAGCTCTGATGAGTATTGCATTATTTCATTAAAACAAATTAAACATTAAAGCAAAATAAAAAAATAATAATAAAGAACTACCATCGTGACTCTATAACCAGATGTGGCTCTGTCCATCGTAAGGTCGTCCGTTAATCTGTTCGAATACCCACTTCTCTCTGGCTGCAAGTACTATCAGCTGGCTTCACTATAACCAACTGAGCTACTACATCCACTTTACCCCCCACATCGACACTATTGACCAACTATGCTTAAGTCGAATCAAGCTGCCAGATGTTGTTGAAACGAAAAAGAAATTTCCCCAAAAAACTCCCAAAAATTCCCTAAAGGAAAAGGAACAGAGAAGCAAAAAATACTAAGGTTTGTCCGGTTAAATAAGATGTACAAAAAACTCTATCAGGCTCCACTCACTAAACGATAAGGTGTCAATAATCGTATCTAATTCTCGTGGGCCCCACGTTGGGCGCCATTTTATGTTACGTACTGGCTTTTGGGGATGGTGACCTGTTCTGGCTATATCGGGCCACCCTAACGTGACATGCTCCCCTTCACCGCTCAGGTGTGCTTGCGTAAGCGCGAGCTAGCTCGCCGGACTGTGGGGTGGTTCATGCGGCTTCGAAGCATGTCGCCATACCATACACAAAAAAAACTCACACCTGCTCTTTACTCTATGTTTCCCTCAGAATATCTACCCTCCCTCTGTTCCCTTCCCTTAACTGCTGTCCAATTCCCCACACCCCCCCCCCCCCCATGTCTACCCTGGAACCCGCCCTCGGCCAATGGTGGAATACGGCCGGCCACTCTCAACCCCCCCCATCCATGGTCGGCAGTGGCTATAATTTTATGCCGACCCCCAAATTCAAACCCCGAAACTCCCTTAATTCCGTTCACATTTCCGCCCTCTTATCTCCACGTCCCCCATATCCGTCCGTTTACTCCACACCTGGAAACGATAGTCACTATACAAAAGGATTAGAAATTCATAACAATGTTTATTGATATAGTCAAGAATAAATTACATACATACGCTTAAATCTACAATCTAGCATCCGTACAACCCGCTATTATCGTATCGATATATACATTGGTTTGCCTAATCGGCTAATTATACCACTATTCAGTTAAATTTAAATGTCCCTCAACCGGGTATACTTATTGTCTATGCTCTATTAATGAGCTCAATTTCAAAACAAAGTGTTTAATATCACTCACTTGTTGCATCCGCAACTATGTCTTTTCAAACTTAACTCTACGTTTGTGCACAAGGCATATAATACACCGGTGGGGCGTTGTCACTTAAAATCTATGGTCAGCAAAACTAATTTTTATTTACTTATAGCTTTAGCATAATTCAATTGTATGGCCTTTGTTCGAACTTAATCTATCATTCCCGCATCGGGGTATAGTTAATTCATGATCGTCAGAAGACCGAAAGGAAATTCTAGACGATTATATTTTATGAACAAAAAAAAGGTATTATTATTTCTCTTGTTACTACCTACTATGTAATAAAAGTAGCTAGAAGCTACCACAAAAAAATCGTTTTGATATACTGTATTTCACCCTTCGGGGTATCGACGTTGATTCAATTCGTGTGACGCACACACTTATACAAAAAAAATTTATTATCACAAGGAGAAGAAAAAAAAAGTATATATATACCGATGGGCAAATCCCCTATCCTACCCTACAAGACGTCTTGTTGGCCTGGGAAAACGGTACCAGTTTCGATCGCTTATTTCATACTACAAAAAAAAATCCGCAACTAGTTTACACACCAGATTGGTGAAAAGTCGACTTCTTCTTATATTCGCCTAACCCCTGTAATTACTCTCCACACCAAGGAGAACAATAATAATGAGATGGTAACCTCAAGATACATACGAACGTTTGGGTACTGATTTGCAGCCAGGCGGCCTATTTCTTACAAAGTCTTAACTGAAGTTCATACCGCATTTCGTTACGTTTAGGTGTGCTATGACCTCAAGGTTATATAAATTACACAAAGTGACTAATCGAGATCCAGCTCGTTTACCCGCCTGGGCATGTGTGTGAATGTGATCAAACGATGTCAGGTATGTAAATACTAACGAGGTACCTACTATTTAGAACCCTCCTCAAAATGATGCTGGTTTGGTCACATTCACATACACTACAGTTTCCCTAGCACTTATAATTTCTCCACATTATTAAGCTCCAGGTACCCAACACGATGTGGCTCATTAATGCCGTTGGGTGAGTGTGTGTGTGTGTGACCAATTTAGACAAACTGTGAAGTGTCTTCCCACACGGACCTTCATCGAAGACAGGTAATTCGGTGTGCACTATTCGGTCATGCTCACACACACACTCACTCATACTAATGCTATGCATATACTACTATTAATATGGCTATGAGACAATACTTAAATATGTATACGTACCCTGCAAAAAAATGTGCGATCAATCCCGAAAGAGATTTGTCCTCGATTGATCTCTTTCGAGAACAATCGGTCCACAATTAGTCCCCGATTATTCCCGCACGGGTATAAATGTAGACTAATTGTAGACCAAATGTTCCCGAACGGGTATAAATGTAGACTAATTGTAGATCAATTGTTCCCTAACGGGTATAAATGTAGATTAATCGCTTTAATCCCGAACGGGTATAAATGTAGATTAATCGCTTTCATCCCGAATGGGTATAAATGTAGTTTAATCGCTTTCATTCCGAACGGGTACAAATCTAGATTCCTTAAATGTAGACATTTTACAAAAATATGCAATGTATTTAAAAAATTGTAGAACAACCGGTAAAACGAATTGAACACCCTTTTTTAATATCAATTTTAACAAAATGTTGCCTAAAATATCCTAAGAAAAAATCCTTTACATTACGCCCATATAATGCATACTCAAAACTTACAATTTTTTAAATTTATTTATTGAGATTTTTTTACAAAAGTATAACATTATATAATCTTTATTTAAATATGCATGAACATTTACAATTTTTAAGGAAAAATCTACATTTGTACCCGTTCGTGCTGAAAGCGATTGATCTACATTTGTACCCGTTGGGGATGAAAGCGATTAATCTACATTCGTACCCGTTCGGGATGAAAGCGATTGATCTACATTTGTACCCGTTCGGTATGTTAGTGATTAATCTACATTGGTACCCGTTCGGGTATACAAGTTGAACAATTAGTCTCTTCATAGGACATGCTCGAACAAATGCGATCAATTCACTCCATATAAAGGGATGTAAAATTGTATTAGTCGCATGCTCCCTTGCGATTGATCCCGGACACGTCCCGGATTAATCGCATTTGTTGCAGGGTATGTTCACTAAAATATTTGTATGATTATTTGGGCCGGGAAAAACCTGGAATCGTTTCCTTATGTTGATCGGGTGACTATGACGACGTATACATGTATTTCCGAATTCGTTGCGGTGTATGAGATCGTTGTAGCTAATTATATTGCCAGTGGGACACATTTACACATGCTGCCACGATTGGCGTCGTTGCTGTGGATGGCGTATGGTTTTGCCTACACGATTTAGTAGTATATTCAATTTGCGCATATATTCGGTGGGTAGTGGAATAATACGTGAGTGCCGGTGATCGTTGACTCCTCGTAATTAAGCATTCCTTAGTGGCGTGTGATATTGCCTCCTTTTGATTGTTGACTTATGGTTACGGCACTGCACGATAATTAAATACCCTTTGTAAATAGCATTATAGCTAGGCGAATTAAATTTTCCTGATGGTCACTACGGAGCTGCCATGATTAACACACTTGGTAGATATTATTACAGGCACGTGGTGTTCATTGTTCGATTTTTTTGTTGCTACGGAACAGCCTTCCGGCAGGTAAGCGCTTGAGAGTGACGTTCAGCTCCCTTTTATGATTTTATGGATATGATGGACGTTTTGTGCTTGGATTTAGTGCGGCGGCCTTTTTGCAGCGGCCGCCTTTGTTATCCTGAAGTAATTGTTGTGGTAGTCTGCGATGCTACAAGTATCGCCGAATGATATGCGACCTGAAACGTAGTGCGGTCGTACTCGGTGGCCAGTATTTTCTTGCCGCCACAATGGAAAAGCGCCGCAATGACCTGTGGTACAGTCCAACGCTGCTCTGGCTCGTACTTCTTGGTGGTTGATAGTTTATTTGCACAGCCAATATCTCTAGAAAATTCCACAAAATATTAATATACTTCTGTACTCGACTTGTTCGCGTATTAAATTTTATATTAAATCACCACTTACCTGCAGTATTCGAAATTGTGAATATATATGTATTTTACCGCACAATTTTCGGTGTCGGTATTAATGCGCTACTGGATTTCTCCCATGTGGTCACTTGAACGGTCGGCTACGAAATAACAGGAAAATGAAAAATGCCATGAAAAATTGCTCCCGATTGCCTGTCAAGTGGCGTCGCTTTCTACTATGTGCGTGCTGGTCTGTGATTGGTCAGCAGGTCTTTTTGACACATCTGTAAACTCCCGCTGTGTTTATTTGCCACTAGCGGTCAGGGTTGATTTTTTTCTTTCGTCAGTACACGACACAGGGTTGATTTTTTTCATCAGTACACGACACAGGTTTGACCGCAACAATTTAATTAAATTTGAGGAAACGGAAAAGCATAATCTAATTAATTTCAAAAAAACAAAAAAAAAAGAAGTTGAAGAAAAAATTTATTGGAAAAAATATAAGAGAAAAATATAAAAAAAAAACATATTTTGGTACGAAAAAAAAAAATGAAAATTTTGAGGAAAAAAAATTTATTTTGATTGGAAATTAATTTAAGAAAATGAAAAAAAAATAAAAACTAATAAAGACAGAAATCAAACATTAATAAATTTTTTAAACATCTATATACGCACATCCAATTTACATAGAATCACCCATTGCAACATTGGAAGGCGAGCGATCCATTGACTGCGTCGGTGGTGGAGCGGCTCACTTCGAGTTGGTGTTTTACAAACATCAACTCGAATTTCTTAAGCAAATCCTCACTTAGCGCGTTGTTTGAAGTAACTTTAGGGCTGTGCGCGCCGCTGTGCATGGCTCCCTGCTGTTGCGCTCCCGGCGCCATGGCGTGCGCTCCTCCGGCATCTTGATCATCATCGCCGCGTTCGTCGCCGCCTTGCTCCGCGCCGTCGTCGTTTAGCGGTGCGCCATCCGCGCGCTGCTGTTCCTTGCGGTTCGCGCCGCCCTCCTCAGCGGTTTGAACCGTGTTTCCGCCGCGTTGTTTTTCCTTCCCGCGGTCAGCGGCTTGCCCTCCTAATAATTCTTAGTCGAATCTTTGTTTGCGCCAGGGGCGCACGTCTTATCGCTCCTAAGAACTGGCCTAGGCTGATTGGGCATGCTTGTCTCTACTGTTGGTATTTTTCCAATCAAGCCGAAAATTCCCACGTCGCCTATTGATTCTCCAGGCGGTACGCGAGCGTTCAAACAACAGTGTTGTCGCTCAGGTGTTATTGAGCGCGATGTAAGTCACGCTTGGGCTGTTCCAATTTAAGAGCGCGCGCTGCCAATGAGTCGTTGTTATATTCGATAAGTCGTAACTATATCCTCGGATCGCCGAGAGTTAAGCCCCCCAAAATGTACGCGCAAGTTTATATATATATATATGCCGACACGCAGTCGGTTAATCAAAAAGTGTATATTCGTTTGCCAAAAAAATTTTTCAAAAAATTCAATTATATTTCATCCTTCCGGGGGAAGAATTCCGCTTCGGAAAGGGTATACGGCACTAGGTAAGTGATAATATCCGTTAAACGACGCTCAGTCGTTTGTCACAAAAAATTTGTATCAATTTATAACTTAACCCAAAGAAATAATAAGGTATGTATTTGTTAAATAACAAAAAAAAAACCAAAAAGAAAGAAAAATGAAGACGATTTCCTTCTCCGGGATTCCGTACTCCGCTTCGGAGATCGGTGACGCTGAAACAACTTCAGCCCACCCGTACAGTCCAATCGAAGAAGGAATAACCAAGAAACCGAAATCAACTCAAATTAAAGCAAAAAAATATAACCCGTATATCGAACGCTAAAACCCAATTTAATTGATGATCAACTTTTCGCTACGTTAAATTTCAGCTCAAGTTCACCAGTCCGATTATATGGGGACTTAACCCGCTTCGGAGAACTTGAGATCACTAAGTCGGCTAACCGCGTCGCCAACTTGTTAAAACCCGATCAACGATTGTCGCAACAAAATTGAAATATACGTGGTTTACATACGTGTTCATATACGTGGGTTAAATAAAACACAAATTAAAGAAAATCAACGTAAGATAAATAAAATCAAATAAAGGTGAAAATATAAATCAAGTTACAGGAAATATAAATCAAAATCAAATGAAAATAAAGCAAAATAAAAAAATAATAATAAAGAACTACCATCGTGACTCTATAACCAGATGTGGCTCTGTCCATCGTAAGGTCGTCCGTTAATCTGTTCGAATACCCATTTCTCTCTGGCTGCAAGTACTATCAGCTGGCTTCACTATAACCAACTGAGCTACTACATCCACTTTACCCCCCACATCGACACTATTGACCAACTATGCTTAAGTCGAATCAAGCTGCCAGATGTTGTTGAAACGAAAAAGAAATTTCCCCAAAAAACTCCCAAAAATTCCCTAAAGGAAAAGGAACAGAGAAACAAAAAATACTAAGGTTTGTCCGGTTAAATAAGATGTACAAAAAACTCTATCAGGCTCCACTCACTAAACGATAAGGTGTCAATAATCGTATCTAATTCTCGTGGGCCCCACGTTGGGCGCCATTTTATGTTACGTACTGGCTTTTGGGGATGGTGACCTGTTCTGGCTATATCGGGCCACCCTAACGTGACATGCTCCCCTTCACCGCTCAGGTGTGCTTGCGTAAGCGCGAGCTAGCTCGCCGGACTGTGGGGTGGTTCATGCGGCTTCGAAGCATGTCGCCATACCATACACAAAAAAAACTCACACCTGCTCTTTACTCTATGTTTCCCTCAGAATATCTACCCTCCCTCTGTTCCCTTCCCTTAACTGCTGTCCAATTCCCCACACCCCCCCCCCCCCCCATGTCTACCCTGGAACCCGCCCTCGGCCAATGGTGGAATACGGCCGGCCACTCTCAACCCCCCCCATCCATGGTCGGCAGTGGCTATAATTTTATGCCGACCCCCAAATTCAAACCCCGAAACTCCCTTAATTCCGTTCACATTTCCGCCCTCTTATCTCCACGTCCCCCATATCCGTCCGTTTACTCCACACCTGGAAACGATAGTCACTATACAAAAGGATTAGAAATTCATAACAATGTTTATTGATATAGTCAAGAATAAATACATACATACGCTTAAATCTACAATCTAGCATCCGTACAACCCGCTATTATCGTATCGATATATACATTGGTTTGCCTAATCGGCTAATTATACCACTATTCAGTTAAATTTAAATGTCCCTCAACCGGGTATACTTATTGTCTATGCTCTATTAATGAGCTCAATTTCAAAACAAAGTCTGTTTAATATCACTCACTTGTTGCATCCGCAACTATGTCTTTTCAAACTTAACTCTACGTTTGTGCACAAGGCATATAATACACCGGTGGGGCGTTGTCACTTAAAATCTATGGTCAGCAAAACTAATTTTTATTTACTTATAGCTTTAGCATAATTCAATTGTATGGCCTTTGTTCGAACTTAATCTATCATTCCCGCATCGGGGTATAGTTAATTCATGATCGTCAGAAGACCGAAAGGAAATTCTAGACGATTATATTTTATGAACAAAAAAAAGGTATTATTATTTCTCTTGTTACTACCTACTATGTAATAAAAGTAGCTAGAAGCTACCACAAAAAAATCGTTTTGATATACTTAGCTGTATTTCACCCTTCGGGGTATCGACGTTGATTCAATTCGTGTGACGCACACACTTATACAAAAAAAATTTATTATCACATGGAGAAGAAAAAAAAAGTATATATATACCGATGGGCAAATCCCCTATCCTACCCTACAAGACGTCTTGTTGGCCTGGGAAAAGGGTACCAGTTTCGATCGCTTATTTCATACTACAAAAAAAAATCCGCAACTAGTTTACACACCAGATTGGTGAAAAGTCGACTTCTTCTTATATTCGCCTAACCCCTGTAATTACTCTCCACACCAAGGAGAACAATAATAATGAGATGGTAACCTCAAGATACATACGAACGTTTGGGTACTGATTTGCAGCCAGGCGGCCTATTTCTTACAAAGTCTTAACTGAAGTTCATACCGCATTTCGTTACGTTTAGGTGTGCTATGACCTCAAGGTTATATAAATTACACAAAGTGACTAATCGAGATCCAGCTCGTTTACCCGCCTGGGCATGTGTGTGAATGTGATCAAACGATGTCAGGTATGTAAATACTAACGAGGTACCTACTATTTAGAACCCTCCTCAAAATGATGCTGGTTTGGTCACATTCACATACACTACAGTTTCCCTAGCACTTATAATTTCTCCACATTATTAAGCTCCAGGTACCCAACACGATGTGGCTCATTAATGCCGTTGGGTGAGTGTGTGTGTGTGTGACCAATTTAGACAAACTGTGATGTGTCTTCCCACACGGACCTTCATCGAAGACAGGTAATTCGGTGTGCACTATTCGGTCATGCTCACACACACACTCACTCATACTAATGCTATGCATATACTACTATTAATATGGCTATGAGACAATACTTAAATATGTATACGTACCCTGCAAAAAAATGTGCGATCAATCCCGAAAGAGATTTGTCCTCGATTGATCTCTTTCGAGAACAATCGGTCCACAATTAGTCCCCGATTATTCCCGCACGGGTATAAATGTAGACTAATTGTAGACCAATTGTTCCCGAACGGGTATAAATGTAGACTAATTGTAGATCAATTGTTCCCTAACGGGTATAAATGTAGATTAATCGCTTTAATCCCGAACGGGTATAAATGTAGATTAATCGCTTTCATCCCGAATGGGTATAAATGTAGTTTAATCGCTTTCATTCCGAACGGGTACAAATCTAGATTCCTTAAATGTAGACATTTTACAAAAATATGCAATGTATTTAAAAAATTGTAGAACAACCGGTAAAACGAATTGAACACCCTTTTTTAATATCAATTTTAACAAAATGTTGCCTAAAATATCCTATGAAAAAATCCTTTACATTACGCCCATATAATGCATACTCAAAACTTACAATTTTTTAAATTTATTTATTGAGATTTTTTTACAAAAGTATAACATTATATAATCTTTATTTAAATATGCATGAACATTTACAATTTTTAACGAAAAATCTACATTTGTACCCGTTCGTGCTGAAAGCGATTGATCTACATTTGTACCCATTGGGGATGAAAGCGATTAATCTACATTCGTACCCGTTCGGGATGAAAGCGATTGATCTACATTTGTACCCGTTCGGTATGTTAGTGATTAATCTACATTGGTACCCGTTCGGGTATACAAGTTGAACAATTAGTCTCTTCATAGGACATGCTCGAACAAATGCGATCAATTCACTCCATATAAATGGATGTAAAATTGTATTAGTCGCATGCTCCCTTGCGATTGATCCCGGACACGTCCCGGATTAATCGCATTTGTTGCAGGGTATGTTCACTAAAATATTTGTATGATTATTTGGGCCGGGAAAAACCTGGAATCGTTTCCTTATGTTGATCGGGTGACTATGACGACGTATACATGTATTTCCGAATTCGTTGCGGTGTATGAGATCGTTGTAGCTAATTATATTGCCAGTGGTCTGCCTGGGACACATTTACACATGCTGCCACGATTGGCGTCGTTGTTGTGGATGGCGTATGGTTTTGCCTACACGATTTAGTAGTATATTCAATTTGCGCATATATTCGGTGGGTAGTGGAATAATACGTGAGTGCCGGTGATCGTTGACTCCTCGTAATTAAGCATTCCTTAGTGGCGTGTGATATTGCCTCCTTTTGATTGTTGACTTATGGTTACGGCACTGCACGATAATTAAATACCCTTTGTAAATAGCATTATAGCTAGGCGAATTTAATTTTCCTGATGGTCACTACGGAGCTGCACCGCCATGATTAACACACTTGGTAGATATTATTACAGGCACGTGGTGTTCATTGTTCGATTTTTTTGTTGCTACGGAACAGCCTTCCGGCAGGTAAGCGCTTGAGAGTGACGTTCAGCTCCCTTTTATGATTTTATGGATATGATGGACGTTTTGTGCTTGGATTTAGTGCGGCGGCCTTTTTGCAGCGGCCGCCTTTGTTATCCTGAAGTAATTGTTGTGGTAGTCTGCGATGCTACAAGTATCGCCGAATGATATGCGACCTGAAACGTAGTGCGGTCGTACTCGGTGGCCAGTATTTTCTTGCCGCCACAATGGAAAAGCGCCGCAATGACCTGTGGTACAGTCCAACGCTGCTCTGGCTCGTACTTCTTGGTGGTTGATAGATTATTTGCACAGCCAATATCTCTAGAAAATTCCACAAAATATTAATATACTTCTGTACTCGACTTGTTCGCGTATTAAATTTTATATTAAATCACCACTTACCTGCAGTATTCGAAATTGTGAATATATATGTATTTTACCGCACAATTTTCGGTGTCGGTATTAATGCGCTACTGGATTTCTCCCATGTGGTCACTTGAACGGTCGGCTACGAAATAACAGGAAAATGAAAAATGGCTCCCGATTGCCTGTCAAGTGGCGTCGCTTTCTACTATGTGCGTGCTGGTCTGTGATTGGTCAGCAGGTCTTTTTGACACATCTGTAAACTCCCGCTGTGTTTATTTGCCACTAGCGGTCAGGGTTGATTTTTTTCTTTCGTCAGTACACGACACAGGGTTGATTTTTTTCATCAGTACACGACACAGGTTTGACCGCAACAATTTAATTAAATTTGAGGAAACGGAAAAGCATAATCTAATTAATTTCAAAAAAACAAAAAAAAAAAGAAGTTGAAGAAAAAATTTATTGGAAAAAATATAAGAGAAAAATATAAAAAAAAAAACATATTTTGGTACGAAAAAAAAAATGAAAATTTTGAGGAAAAAAAATTTATTTTGATTGGAAATTAATTTAAGAAAATGAAAAAAAAATAAAAACTAATAAAGAGAGAAATCAAACATTAATAAATTTTTTAAACATCTATATACGCACATCCAATTTACATAGAATCACCCATTGCAACATTGGAAGGCGAGCGATCCATTGACTGCGTCGGTGGTGGAGCGGCTCACTTCGAGTTGGTGTTTTACAAACATCAACTCGAATTTCTTAAGCAAATCCTCACTTAGCGCGTTGTTTGAAGTAACTTTAGGGCTGTGCGCGCCGCTGTGCATGGCTCCCTGCTGTTGCGCTCCCGGCGCCATGGCGTGCGCTCCTCCGGCATCTTGATCATCATCGCCGCGTTCGTCGCCGCCTTGCTCCGCGCCGTCGTCGTTTAGCGGTGCGCCATCCGCGCGCTGCTGTTCCTTGCGGTTCGCGCCGCCCTCCTCAGCGGTTTGAACCGTGTTTCCGCCGCGTTGTTTTTCCTTCCCGCGGTCAGCGGCTTGCCCTCCTAATAATTCCTTAGTCGAATCTTTGTTTGCGCCAGGGGCGCACGTCTTATCGCTCCTAAGAACTGGCCTAGGCTGATTGGGCATGCTTGTCTCTACTGTTGGTATTTTTCCAATCAAGCCGAAAATTCCCACGTCGCCTATTGATTCTCCAGGCGGTACGCGAGCGTTCAAACAACAGTGTTGTCGCTCAGGTGTTATTGAGCGCGATGTAAGTCACGCTTGGGCTGTTCCAATTTAACAGCGCGCGCTGCCAATGAGTCGTTGTTATATTCGATAAGTCGTAACTATATCCTCGGATCGCCGAGAGTTAAGCCCCCCAAAATGTACGCGCAAGTTTATATATATATATGCCGACACGCAGTCGGTTAATCAAAAAGTGTATATTCGTTTGCCAAAAAAATTTTTCAAAAAATTCAATTATATTTCATCCTTTCGGGGGAAGAATTCCGCTTCGGAAAGGGTATACGGCACTAGGTAAGTGATAATATCCGTTAAACGACGCTCAGTCGTTTTTCACAAAAAATTTGTATCAATTTATAACTTAACCCAAAGAAATAATAAGGTATGTATTTGTTAAATAACAAAAAAAAAACCAAAAAGAAAGAAAAATGAAGACGATTTCCTTCTCCGGGATTCCGTACTCCGCTTCGGAGATCGGTGACGCTGAAACAACTTCAGCCCACCCGTACAGTCCAATCGAAGAAGGAATAACCAAGAAACCGAAATCAACTCAAATTAAAGCAAAAAAATATAACCCGTATATCGAACGCTAAAACCCAATTTAATTGACGATCAACTTTTCGCTACGTTAAATTTCAGCTCAAGTTCACCAGTCCGATTATATGGGGACTTAACCCGCTTCGGAGAACTTGAGATCACTAAGTCGGCTAACCGCGTCGCCAACTTGTTAAAACCCGATCAACGATTGTCGCAACAAAATTGAAATATACGTGGTTTACATACGTGTTCATATACGTGGGTTAAATAAAACACAAATTAAAGAAAATCAACGTAAGATAAATAAAATCAAATAAAGGTGAAAATATAAATCAAGTTACAGGAAATATAAATCAAAATAAAATGAAAATAAAGCAAAATAAAAAAATAATAATAAAGAACTACCATCGTGACTCTATAACCAGATGTGGCTCTGTCCATCGTAAGGTCGTCCGTTAATCTGTTCGAATACCCACTTCTCTCTGGCTGCAAGTACTATCAGCTGGCTTCACTATAACCAACTGAGCTACTACATCCACTTTACCCCCCACATCGACACTATTGACCAACTATGCTTAAGTCGAATCAAGCTGCCAGATGTTGTTGAAACGAAAAAGAAATTTCCCCAAAAAACTCCCAAAAATTCCCTAAAGGAAAAGGAACAGAGAAGCAAAAAATACTAAGGTTTGTCCGGTTAAATAAGATGTACAAAAAACTCTATCAGGCTCCACTCACTAAACGATAAGGTGTCAATAATCGTATCTAATTCTCGTGGGCCCCACGTTGGGCGCCATTTTATGTTACGTACTGGCTTTTGGGGATGGTGACCTGTTCTGGCTATATCGGGCCACCCTAACGTGACATGCTCCCCTTCACCGCTCAGGTGTGCTTGCGTAAGCGCGAGCTAGCTCGCCGGACTGTGGGGTGGTTCATGCGGCTTCGAAGCATGTCGCCATACCATACACAAAAAAAACTCACACCTGCTCTTTACTCTATGTTTCCCTCAGAATATCTACCCTCCCTCTGTTCCCTTCCCTTAACTGCTGTCCAATTCCCCACACCCCCCCCCCCCCATGTCTACCCTGGAACCCGCCCTCGGCCAATGGTGGAATACGGCCGGCCACTCTCAACCCCCCCCATCCATGGTCGGCAGTGGCTATAATTTTATGCCGACCCCCAAATTCAAACCCCGAAACTCCCTTAATTCCGTTCACATTTCCGCCCTCTTATCTCCACGTCCCCCATATCCGTCCGTTTACTCCACACCTGGAAACGATAGTCACTATACAAAAGGATTAGAAATTCATAACAATGTTTATTGATATAGTCAAGAATAAATTACATACATACGCTTAAATCTACAATCTAGCATCCGTACAACCCGCTATTATCGTATCGATATATACATTGGTTTGCCTAATCGGCTAATTATACCACTATTCAGTTAAATTTAAATGTCCCTCAACCGGGTATACTTATTGTCTATGCTCTATTAATGAGCTCAATTTCAAAACAAAGTCTGTTTAATATCACTCACTTGTTGCATCCGCAACTATGTCTTTTCAAACTTAACTCTACGTTTGTGCACAAGGCATATAATACACCGGTGGGGCGTTGTCACTTAAAATCTATGGTCAGCAAAACTAATTTTTATTTACTTATAGCTTTAGCATAATTCAATTGTATGGCCTTTGTTCGAACTTAATCTATCATTCCCGCATCGGGGTATAGTTAATTCATGATCGTCAGAAGACCGAAAGGAAATTCTAGACGATTATATTTTATGAACAAAAAAAAGGTATTATTATTTCTCTTGTTACTACCTACTATGTAATAAAAGTAGCTAGAAGCTACCACAAAAAAATCGTTTTGATATACTTAGCTGTATTTCACCCTTCGGGGTATCGACGTTGATTCAATTCGTGTGACGCACACACTTATACAAAAAAAATTTATTATCACAAGGAGAAGAAAAAAAAAGTATATATATACCGATGGGCAAATCCCCTATCCTACCCTACAAGACGTCTTGTTGGCCTGGGAAAAGGGTACCAGTTTCGATCGCTTATTTCATACTACAAAAAAAAATCCGCAACTAGTTTACACACCAGATTGGTGAAAAGTCGACTTCTTCTTATATTCGCCTAACCCCTGTAATTACTCTCCACACCAAGGAGAACAATAATAATGAGATGGTAACCTCAAGATACATACGAACGTTTGGGTACTGATTTGCAGCCAGGCGGCCTATTTCTTACAAAGTCTTAACTGAAGTTCATACCGCATTTCGTTACGTTTAGGTGTGCTATGACCTCAAGGTTATATAAATTACACAAAGTGACTAATCGAGATCCAGCTCGTTTACCCGCCTGGGCATGTGTGTGAATGTGATCAAACGATGTCAGGTATGTAAATACTAACGAGGTACCTACTATTTAGAACCCTCCTCAAAATGATGCTGGTTTGGTCACATTCACATACACTACAGTTTCCCTAGCACTTATAATTTCTCCACATTATTAAGCTCCAGGTACCCAACACGATGTGGCTCATTAATGCCGTTGGGTGAGTGTGTGTGTGTGTGACCAATTTAGACAAACTGTGATGTGTCTTCCCACACGGACCTGCATCGAAGACAGGTAATTCGGTGTGCACTATTCGGTCATGCTCACACACACACTCACTCATACTAATGCTATGCATATACTACTATTAATATGGCTATGAGACAATACTTAAATATGTATACGTACCCTGCAAAAAAATGTGCGATCAATCCCGAAAGAGATTTGTCCTCGATTGATCTCTTTCGAGAACAATCGGTCCACAATTAGTCCCCGATTATTCCCGCACGGGTATAAATGTAGACTAATTGTAGACCAATTGTTCCCGAACGGGTATAAATGTAGACTAATTGTAGATCAATTGTTCCCTAACGGGTATAAATGTAGATTAATCGCTTTAATCCCGAACGGGTATAAATGTAGATTAATCGCTTTCATCCCGAATGGGTATAAATGTAGTTTAATCGCTTTCATTCCGAACGGGTACAAATCTAGATTCCTTAAATGTAGACATTTTACAAAAATATGCAATGTATTTAAAAAATTGTAGAACAACCGGTAAAACGAATTGAACACCCTTTTTTAATATCAATTTTAACAAAATGTTGCCTAAAATATCCTATGAAAAAATCCTTTACATTACGCCCATATAATGCATACTCAAAACTTACAATTTTTTAAATTTATTTATTGAGATTTTTTTACAAAAGTATAACATTATATAATCTTTATTTAAATATGCATGAACATTTACAATTTTTAAGGAAAAATCTACATTTGTACCCGTTCGTGCTGAAAGCGATTGATCTACATTTGTACCCGTTGGGGATGAAAGCGATTAATCTACATTCGTACCCGTTCGGGATGAAAGCGATTGATCTACATTTGTACCCGTTCGGTATGTTAGTGATTAATCTACATTGGTACCCGTTCGGGTATACAAGTTGAACAATTAGTCTCTTCATAGGACATGCTCGAACAAATGCGATCAATTCACTCCATATAAAGGGATGTAAAATTGTATTAGTCGCATGCTCCCTTGCGATTGATCCCGGACACGTCCCGGATTAATCGCATTTGTTGCAGGGTATGTTCACTAAAATATTTGTATGATTATTTGGGCCGGGAAAAACCTGGAATCGTTTCCTTATGTTGATCGGGTGACTATGACGACGTATACATGTATTTCCGAATTCGTTGCGGTGTATGAGATCGTTGTAGCTAATTATATTGCCAGTGGTATGCCTGGGACACATTTACACATGCTGCCACGATTGGCGTCGTTGTTGTGGATGGCGTATGGTTTTGCCTACACGATTTAGTAGTATATTCAATTTGCGCATATATTCGGTGGGTAGTGGAATAATACGTGAGTGCCGGTGATCGTTGACTCCTCGTAATTAAGCATTCCTTAGTGGCGTGTGATATCGCCTCCTTTTGATTGTTGACTTATGGTTACGGCACTGCACGATAATTAAATACCCTTTGTAAATAGCAGTATAGCTAGGCGAATTTAATTTTCCTGATAGTCACTACGGAGCTGCACCGCCATGATTAACACACTTGGTAGATATTATTACAGGCACGTGGTGTTCATTGTTCGATTTTTTTGTTGCTACGGAACAGCCTTCCGGCAGGTAAGCGCTTGAGAGTGACGTTCAGCTCCCTTTTATGATTTTATGGATATGATGGACGTTTTGTGCTTGGATTTAGTGCGGCGGCCTTTTTGCAGCGGCCGCCTTTGTTATCCTGAAGTAATTGTTGTGGTAGTCTGCGATGCTACAAGTATCGCCGAATGATATGCGACCTGAAACGTAGTGCGGTCGTACTCGGTGGCCAGTATTTTCTTGCCGCCACAATGGAAAAGCGCCGCAATGACCTGTGGTACAGTCCAACGCTGCTCTGGCTCGTACTTCTTGGTGGTTGATAGATTATTTGCACAGCCAATATCTCTAGAAAATTCCACAAAATATTAATATACTTCTGTACTCGACTTGTTCGCGTATTAAATTTTATATTAAATCACCACTTACCTGCAGTATTCGAAATTGTGAATATATATGTATTTTACCGCACAATTTTCGGTGTCGGTATTAATGCGCTACTGGATTTCTCCCATGTGGTCACTTGAACGGTCGGCTACGAAATAACAGGAAAATGAAAAATGCCATGAAAAATTGCTCCCGATTGCCTGTCAAGTGGCGTCGCTTTCTACTATGTGCGTGCTGGTCTGTGATTGGTCAGCAGGTCTTTTTGACACATCTGTAAACTCCCGCTGTGTTTATTTGCCACTAGCGGTCAGGGTTGATTTTTTTCTTTCGTCAGTACACGACACAGGGTTGATTTTTTTCATCAGTACACGACACAGGTTTGACCGCAACAATTTAATTAAATTTGAGGAAACGGAAAAGCATAATCTATATAATTTCAAAAAAACTAAAAAAAAAGAAGTTGAAGAAAAAATTTATTGGAAAAAATATAAGAGAAAAATATAAAAAAAAAACATATTTTGGTACGAAAAAAAAAAATGAAAATTTTGAGGAAAAAAAATTTATTTTGATTGGAAATTAATTTAAGAAAATGAAAAAAAAATAAAAACTAATAAAGAGAGAAATCAAACATTAATAAATTTTTTAAACATCTATATACGCACATCCAATTTACATAGAATCACCCATTGCAACATTGGAAGGCGAGCGACAAAAGCACAATTTGGGAATAGCCGGCAATTACCAAGCAACAACAAATTACCTACAGCAGTCAAAACAATTCACATACACACGTACACACATATGGATAAACAAACCCACCCACAGACAATAGAAAACCAACCCAAGAGAGGTCAACGGACAAATATGCACCGGCTAAGAAAAGTTTAATCAGGCAGCGAACGAAAACAGCAAGAACCAAATGCAAGTGATCAACAGAAGAAAAAAAAAAGAAACAGAAACATACACGCACGCACGCACAAGTAAACCAACCACCACGCGACGAAAACAAAGCAAAAGGGCTAACGACCCAAAACGGCATCCAAAGAGATCTACAAACGTACACACGCACGCATATATGTACGTATGTATGTACATAGGCATCGACCATGCGACGAAAACAAAGCGAAGGAGGTTAACGACCAAATATGCACTGATCAATATTAGTCGCAGATAACAAAATATCCAGTGGCCAAATAGACATACAAACATACATACATACACACATGGTATGTATGCGCCGGACAATAATAAGTCTCACGCAGGGCTTCGGAGCGGAACAGAGCAGTAGCTACGGAACAAAAGTATGTGATCGGCCTATAATAGAAGCGGAGCAGGAACAGGAGCAGAGCTGGAGTAGGATTAGGAATATATGAAAAAAAAAAGAGGGAAAACAATTTTTTTAAAAGAAGGGAAAAATTTTTTAACAAAACTAAAACCCAAATTTGTAACAAATTTTTTTTGGGAAAAAAAAAATATTAAATTTTTTTAAAAGAAGGGAAAAATTTGTTAACAAAACTAAAACCAAAATTTGTACCAAATTTTTTTTTTGGGAAAAAAATATTAAAGAGGAAAATTTTTTTTTTTGAAAAAAAAAAGAACAATTTAAGCAATAACAAGGAAAGTTTCATCGGCAACAAGAGAAAAAAAAAACTAAACAAGCGTTATACACAAACAAAACAAACCACATTGCACAAAACCGAACAGCATCCTAGGCAAATACTTGGAAAATTTGGAAAAATGCAGTTATCAACAAGGATCGGTTTCGAGATAAAAGGGCGCCTCCAAACGATCAATCACTCAAAAATAAAGTAACACAATGGAGAAGCAGGTGCAACGATACAAAGTCATGGGCCAAGAGGATGGCACATTAAAGCTGCGGTTCCACCGGTTAACGAGGGCAGAGGAGGAGGCAAATAAAGAAGCGGTCAACGAGATGGAGGAAGAAAATGAAAACGAGACACAAGAAAGCAAAAGCGAGGCATTGGAGAGCGATGGTGCGGAAGACGAGACGAGCGAGGTCGAGGCATCGAAGAGCGGAGACGAGGCGGTGAGCAATTCCAGCACCCAATGGTTCGCCCTTGAAAGTGCAACCGAAGCTTCGGAAGGGGAAGAAGCAGAGGAGCTTATGAGCTCACCAGCTAGCCCGACGATGTCAATAGTCGCCTTATGCTCCGACGGAGAAGGTGACGAGCTGGTAAGGGCACAAACCCCGATCGAACCACCATCCGACGACGAATATGACCAGCGACGAGGCGAAATCACGTTTGCAGAGGTAGATACCCAACGCCCAGGAGAAGGGGTCATGGAGTATACCAGATGCTTGACAATGACGATGCGGATCTTCGGGGAAACGATCAACACGAATGTCCCCGAACCACCGCTGACAGTCCCCGCACTAACAAACGGCGAAGCAACAACAGAAGTGGCAACAACAAAAACCAACGAGGAGGATGCGCTCACCCTGCTGGCAGAGGAAGACCACGGGTTGGAGCAGTGGCTAAAGGAGCAGGCAGACATCGAGCTGGAGCCGTAATACGCAATCGAAGTGTTGGAGCGTTGGTTCAGGGGCGAAAATGAAGATTCGGTTGAGACACCGACCGAGTGGCGGAATTTCAGCGGGGTGGATCCATTGCCGGACGAGTTGGTACGCGCCATAAAGGCACGGCTGGATCAGAGGGGCCAGGCGCGGCAGACCTTCCGCCACATGACAGCGGCAACATGGTTCAGGGTGCGGGTAACGACAGCCGGAATGGTTACCATCACGCTTCCAGAGGGAAGTAAGAGGGGGATGGGAAAAAAAAAATATTAAATTTTTTTAAAAGAAGGGAAAAATTTGTTAACAAAACTAAAACCAAAATTTGTACCAAATTTTTTTTTTGGGAAAAAAATATTAAAGAGGAAAATTTTTTTTTTTGAAAAAAAAAAGAACAATTTAAGCAATAACAAGGAAAGTTTCATCGGCAACAAGAGAAAAAAAAAACTAAACAAGCGTTATACACAAACAAAACAAACCACATTGCACAAAACCGAACAGCATCCTAGGCAAATACTTGGAAAATTTGGAAAAATGCAGTTATCAACAAGGATCGGTTTCGAGATAAAAGGGCGCCTCCAAACGATCAATCACTCAAAAATAAAGTAACACAATGGAGAAGCAGGTGCAACGATACAAAGTCATGGGCCAAGAGGATGGCACATTAAAGCTGCGGTTCCACCGGTTAACGAGGGCAGAGGAGGAGGCAAATAAAGAAGCGGTCAACGAGATGGAGGAAGAAAATGAAAACGAGACACAAGAAAGCAAAAGCGAGGCATTGGAGAGCGATGGTGCGGAAGACGAGACGAGCGAGGTCGAGGCATCGAAGAGCGGAGACGAGGCGGTGAGCAATTCCAGCACCCAATGGTTCGCCCTTGAAAGTGCAACCGAAGCTTCGGAAGGGGAAGAAGCAGAGGAGCTTATGAGCTCACCAGCTAGCCCGACGATGTCAATAGTCGCCTTATGCTCCGACGGAGAAGGTGACGAGCTGGTAAGGGCACAAACCCCGATCGAACCACCATCCGACGACGAATATGACCAGCGACGAGGCGAAATCACGTTTGCAGAGGTAGATACCCAACGCCCAGGAGAAGGGGTCATGGAGTATACCAGATGCTTGACAATGACGATGCGGATCTTCGGGGAAACGATCAACACGAATGTCCCCGAACCACCGCTGACAGTCCCCGCACTAACAAACGGCGAAGCAACAACAGAAGTGGCAACAACAAAAACCAACGAGGAGGATGCGCTCACCCTGCTGGCAGAGGAAGACCACGGGTTGGAGCAGTGGCTAAAGGAGCAGGCAGACATCGAGCTGGAGCCGTAATACGCAATCGAAGTGTTGGAGCGTTGGTTCAGGGGCGAAAATGAAGATTCGGTTGAGACACCGACCGAGTGGCGGAATTTCAGCGGGGTGGATCCATTGCCGGACGAGTTGGTACGCGCCATAAAGGCACGGCTGGATCAGAGGGGCCAGGCGCGGCAGACCTTCCGCCACATGACAGCGGCAACATGGTTCAGGGTGCGGGTAACGACAGCCGGAGTGGTTACCATCACGCTTCCAGAGGGAAGTAAGAGGGGGATGTGAAGACCCCACGCCTGGAGCTCAGCGACTTCACAAATTTATCATATGTATATAATTTGAATTTCAATGTAAATACATACACATACATGAAGTACATATATAAAATAAGATTTTATATTTATACATATGCATACATGTTTAGATATATATATATATATAGCAGTAGGATAGAGCAGATGGTCGACAGCGACCCACTAATAAGTAACAAGGTTAGCAGATATATAGGGAATACATACGCAGCAGCAGCGAAGGGCGCCGCGACAGCAAAGAAAGCATCATCGTTGGATGATCAGTGGCAGCAAACGGCGCTGCCGAATTGGCGACGGTAAAGGACAATAACGGCCTGCTGCGCACAGACCACAATATAAAAGGACGAGTAGTTAGTAAGAAAATTCAATTGGGCAAGGGCGCTTGTAGGCTCCAGATCGAGCGTGAAAACGAAGACTGGACTAGGGAAAGGATTAGGGATACGGCTGACGTGCAAACGCTGCCACTAGAGCTAGAGCAAATTTCTCTGTTCCCATTAGAATCTGTGTACCAAATTTCATTAAAATATTTCTATTTTTGCGCCAGTTAAATTATGTACGGCCGGCCGTTCAATCATTTTTTTTTTTCATCCTGATCGTTTTTATTTATGTAAGTCCATAGCTATCTCAATTATTTTATGGTCTTACGTACAACCGTTATTTGATCAAAATTATAAATACATATACATATATTGTACTACGTACAGCCGTGTATAAATAAGTACGTCCCATGCTAAAAAACCCCCATTCAGCGTACACACGCGTTCGCCTAAAATAATGTGATGTTTACATACAAACATACAGCTGAAGCTTATAAAAGTGTTTTAAAATATACACGACTGTTCAACTGGAGCGACATCTACAATTGAAATTTGTATTTAACTCTACTCTTGTTAGAATAAAATAATTCTGAAGCCATACTTTTAGGCGCAAATCTTTTAGTTTAAATTTAAACATTTTAGTTTTGCAAAATACTATTTAAAAAAAGTACCACGCCCAATAAAACACCGTTTCGCATGTATGGCTAATTAATACCTTTAAAACGATGCCTTACTTATTAATTTTGGTAAATAATGTGAGCAGAAAATGGGTATTATGATTAGGTATGTTAGTATCTAGCACGAAATTATTATTTTTTTAATTTTAATTTTTATTCTTTGGGGATAAGCGGAAAAATCGAATTATCTCATACAGCGATGGTAGATGTGATAGCTATTTCGAAGAAAAACCACTTTTTCAACCATCAGTAGTCGAATATTAGCGAAACGCTAAGCACCGCGGCTACCGATGGTCCTGCTGAGCTGTTGGATTTTTCACACTTATATATGCCATTGTACTATTCAATCTAACCTCACTTAGGACCACTTGCGCAATATCCAGGGTTAAATTTATAAGTCTCGAGTTAAGTAACTCAGAGTTAATTGGTTAATTTTTTAACCCGGCCTGTGCGTTGCTGAACATCCAATTTAACTTGAGTTAGCTAACCCAACCTATGTGGGGCATTTTTCATTAAAGTTGGCATCACTGACTCGTTTTTGCTTCTTTAGTTTTTATTATTCACATTCGTTTATTTTCAATTTGTAAATTGGAATAAAGGCTCCGCAAATTTTATGGAATTTTGTAAGGATGTATTCACAAAAATTTAGTATAATAAAATATTTATTATTATAATTTATTATATTTTTCTTAAAGCACATATTCTGCATTGAAGATTCGGGAAAATTTTCCAATATGCTAGGATGCGTTTGAAAAAAAGTTATTGGGGGTTGTAGAGGAGGTCCTGCTGATTCTAAATCCAAAAGTAGCAGCGACTGGAAAACAAATATGCGCACTATTGCCGAGTAAACACACTTATGAAAACACGCACATATGTATATACATATGTGTGTAGAACATTTTTTGGTTGTTTCATTTTCCGACAGGGTAGGAATATGATGTATTGTGGAACGATTTTCCGTTATCCCGAAACCGGTTTGTCTCCAAATTGACAAGGAAATCGTTCCACAATGTGTAGAACACCTTTTTGCGTTGGCGGCCTTTCTGGGGTAATACTCGTATCTATGACCCATCAACTACCAACAAATTACCAACAAATATCTCGCGAACTATAAGCCTCCGGCAAGTTTTGATTTGAGTTTTGAGATCAGTGACAGTCCCTCTACCCCCATGAAGAAGTAATTTTTCGGATCGTGGTTCCTTAATGTAAAGCCGATCCGAATTTTAAAACCTCTCCACTAAACTGGGTAGTATAATCATGTCCAATGAGGGGTTTTCCAAAGCTCAACCGAAGACTACCAAGGCAAATAGTTTTCAATACCGAAAGTAACCTTCCATCGGCAGGATTTTTTTTTATGGATTAATCCTTATTTACCAAGTCACAGTACCATTGTATACCTATTGAAATAATTACCAATCTTTGCGATTCTTGAATTTTAGTATACAATTATGTAAGGCGAAGCGAAGTCGCGGATCCGAAAAGTTTGCTATTGTGTAATATTCCGGAAAAGTACAAGCACGTTAGAGAAAATAAAAATACCGACGGGGGCAGCATAATGGACAAGCAAAAAGCATGAGCAGATGTGGTGAATGAGTTAAATTCTATAACCACATGCTAGAATCGCACAACTCAAAAATTTCTTTATCATCATCCGATAGAAGGAATGCATTAAGCATATCCATTTTTTAACTAATTAAAAGTAATCACAACGAAATTTACCTATGTTGTACGTTTTTCAATTTTAACTTCGAGTTAACCAGTTACCCAACAAATACTGAGGTTAGTTATCGATTTGAGAATGACTCGAGAACTAGCCTCATTCTCAAACCTCTAACGTTGGAGAGGGTACCTAATTCTCAAATCGAGAAAATTATAATTCTCGAATCGAATTCTAATGTAGTTCTCTAATGAGATTCTAATCAGAATTTGCAAATACTTCCAATTTAAATGAAAAACAAAGCTTAATTTCTTTTTTGTTGTTTGCTTCTCCGACAGGGTAGGATTGCGATGTATTGCGGAACGAATTTCCGTCATCCCTTGTCAAGTTTGATTTGGTTATAAACCGGTTTCGGCTATGTGCCATCTTCAGTATCCTGTTTCGTTCTGAGTTAATCTCGTTGGTTCGCTAGTATTTATAGTCGTTAATGTCCGTTATTTTGTCCTCGTTAATTGATCATGGGCTACGTGTGTGTGTATGTGCGCGGTCAGGTATGCTAGTCTTGTTACCTGCGGCTCCTTCATTATCGTATGTATGCGCGCACAGTGCTTTGCCTTAATTCTTATGTGGTTTAGGTAGGTAAATGTCTGTTATTGTTTTCTTTTGTGAAGTTTTATTTCTGTCATTAGTATATTTGCTGTCCTTTTTTTGGTATATTAGCCTGAGTGGCTCAAATAGTGTGTCCGAAGCTGTGTTTATTATAAACGGAAAATCTGCAAGTTTTACGTTCAATTGCGTTTATTGTGGGAATTTTTCTATTGTTGTTTGGCGTAGCAATGCTTATTCCTGCTATTACTAATAATTATCTAGGTTACGAATGGAAAAATTTTCTGGTTGGATTTATAGTTACCTGCACATTTAGTGCAATTTTTATTTTATTGGGTAAACTAAGTAAGTTACATGGAATGCCGGCAATTTTTGCGATTACTAGCTGTACCTGGATTGTATTATCTCTATTTGCAGCTATTCCATTCTATCTTGATAGTCTAAGCTACGTTGATGCACTATTTGAAGCAGTATCTGGGATTACAACCACAGGGGCAACTGTGCTCAGCGAAATTGAACAACAATTTCCAGGGATACTACTGTGGAGAGCAATGCTGCATGGTATAGGAGGATTTGGAATAATTACAGTAGGAATTGCAATTTTTCCCATATTTAAGGTTTTGAGCTTAAATAATTTACTCTATTCTGAGTACTCAGATGCTCTTAAAAGAAAGTTACCACATACGCGAAGAGTAGTAATACATATTGCAGAAATATATTACTGCCTAATTTTATTGTGCATATTTTCCTACTATCTAGCTGGCATGCCATTATTTGACGCAGTATGTCACGGAATGTCCGCTGTATCAACTGGTGGATTTGCTAACTATAACGATTCTATAGGCTACTACAATAACCCTATATTGGAGGTCATAACAATTATCTTTATGATTTTAGGCTCTTTATCTTTTCTGAGCTATTTAAAAATTATAAGACGATTAGACGTTTGTTATGATGAACAGGTCTCTTACTTTATTAAGATAGTTGTTATCTCATCTTTGCTTTTTTTAACAAAAATGCAAAATTTTTTATTCACTGATCAAGAAAATTAGTGCCAAAACAAATGTCAAACAACAAAACAGCTGACTTCGGAAATCCGCTAGCATGTTCGAAAATCCGGAAATTTTCCTGGTGAATAAAATAAATCCACAAGGGCTGAGTTCCTGGCGGATATTTAGAATCGGGGTGATCATAATTTCTCCGCTTATTTTAGACCTTCCACTACAAAACATCACTGACCGATATGATTATGATGAAATTAGAAGAATCTAAAAGAATCAAAATTCTGGAGAGTAGCGAGAGGTAGTAAAAATTGTATTCGAAGAAAAACTTACTTTATCATTGACGTGCGGTAATTTTTACACCACTATCATCATTTCTCCTATATATGTTACACCTTCCTCCATAAACACAAAACTGGTCAATAATTACAACCAGATGGGAAGATACTAAAAGAATCAACTTAAACTACGCAATTTAAAAGAGATATTTAAAAAAAAATTAAGTGGCTGTAAATTTTACCACCCGACATTTAGAGGTTGAGAATTCTGTCAATAGCGGTGTATAATGATAAAAATCTTGTGGGAACATGTTTTATAATCCGCGCCTATTGCATGTCGTTTTGTTCTAAATTATTTTGCAAAATAGTTTTTTTCTTCCGATAATATGGGAGAATACTTGTCCCGTCGGCACATTTGAAATATAAAGCGTGTTTCAATCACGCTGATCTTCAGCCAGATAAAAATTTTTACATGTAAATGCACCAACAACGATTTGAGATAAATTTCTGGTTCAATTTATGATCAGTTTTGTTCGATTTGCCAGTGCTTTTTTGATGTATACCACACTAACACATTCACACATTGTGCATCTGTTGCTGACATTTTATTATTAAACTATTTGGTTCTAATATTTTAGTATAAATGGAAGTAATGTAAGTTTTATATTGAATATATTTTAGATCTATTGAGGAGAAGTCAAGATGAGTTTAAACAAAGGGAGACGGAACCTTTATAAAAGTTCAGCACAGTTAATATATATTGAATACACATATGCCACTAAATGAATGCGAATTTAAAGGCGTGGCTCACGTATAACATATATGGTTAAAGGACCCAGGATATCTTAAGCCATCTCGTGGTTTCTTTGATACTTTCACAACACTTCCAGGTCTAAATGAATCACAAAAACTGGTACTGCCGTCCCAAAATGATGTTATACAGTCTATCTACTTTAAAAACAGATGTCATTAATCGCCTCTCAAAAAGCGAGGAAAGTAGTAACGTATATTTAATATGTTTGTTGCCTAGAAATATTTGGCAATGGGCCTCACGGCAGCGATTGAAATTTTATGTAATATTATTCTTTTGTTGTTGTGACATTTTCAATCTGATATCAGCTTCAAAAGATTATAACATAAATCAAAATAATAGCAGCAACAATATAAATAATCCGTTATCAATATCAATGAGTACAAATGCTACGATGCCGATGTGGCTTGGGTCTAATGACATTGTTACACAGTTCAATTTGCACGCACTGTTGCTAAGAGAAAGTTACAGGGAAAACGGACCAGTGAATCATAGTTCATCAAAAACTACAACAAACACCTCACTTAATATCAACCGTTCCGAACCGAGTATACTAAGCGGCTTCCAGCACAATAATTATTTTACTCACTTAGCGTACGACTCAAAAAATAGGATTTTTTACGCCGGCGCGACCAATATGGTAATACAATTGAATACTAATTTGAGTGTTTTATCACAGGCATATACAGGACCTAAATATGATTCGCCATACTGTCATGCAAGCGGCTGCCACGACGATGTTGAGACAAATTTAATTAACAACCATAATAAAATCCTCATTGTTAATAATGCACAAGGTACAGGAGTACTTATAGTTTGTGGCAGTATTCGTCAAGGTTAGAATTTTATACTATTCTGCATTAAATTATAACCATATTTTTGCTAACAGGTGCCTGTGAAATGTATAATCTTACCAGCTTTCCAAATGATCCACAATTAATTGAAACTCCTGTAGCAGCAAACGACGAATTTGCATCTACCTATGCGTTCGTGGGACCAGCAAAATATTCATGGAAGCAGGAAGATATTCTATATGTTGGCACAACATTTACGAATGTTGGAGACTATAGACATGACGTTCCCGCTATTTCATCGAGACGCTTAGATGATTTAAATTATGTTGAATTTTCTATACAGCAATCGATAATTAATATAGATGTAAAATATCGCGATCATTTTCTTGTTAATTATGTGTATGGTTTTAATTCTTCAGAATACGCTTACTTTGCATTGGTTCAGAAGAAATCACATTTAGCTGATGAAGCCGGCTATATAACGCGCTTGGCTCGTATATGCGTTACAGATCCGAATTATGATACTTACACAGAGGTAACCATTCAATGTCTTGCTACGAAGGATAATATTGATTATAACATATTACGGGACGCTAAAATAACACAAGCTGGCCAGAAATTAGCTCAGAAGATGGGAATTAAGCGGGATGATTTTGTATTGGTTGCAGCATTCTCACCGTCTAAAGAAATTACAGATCAAACAGAAAGTAAATCCGCAATGTGCATATATAGCCTAAAGGATATAGAAGAGGTTTTTAATGAGAATATACATATGTGCTTCAATGGCACTATTAAAGATCGTAACTTAGGATATATATCTGGAACTATCGATGATGGACATTGCCCTATTGCTGGTGTAAGTAATTTAGCCGGTAACATGCAACTTGTGTAATATTTTTCTTTTTTCAGACCATAGGTAACATTCAAGATTTTTGTACCGTAGGCTTAAAAATTAGTGGAACTTTGCTGATTACTTCACAAGCGTTGCTCCACTTTGATAATGTCAGTATTACGTCAGTCACTGCCACAACAACCGGTCCTCATTCATTAGTATTTTTGGGAACAGAATCAGGTACAATGAAAAAAGTTTTAATATCTGGTTATGATGCTGGGGAATATGAAGAGATAATCGTTGATCCAGGTAGTCGAATTCTACAAGATACTATGATATCTTCGAATAAGGAGTTCTTGTATGTGCTGTCAAGTAGTAAGGTGAGCATAAAGAGCCGTGTGCGCGAAAAAGACATCAACCAAAATGGAAATTTAATTTTTCTTTTAATTTTTTTTGGCATCCAATTCATATATTGCCATAGAATTTCGCAATTAACATTTATTTAGTCTAATCTGTGCATTGTAATTAATTTAATTTTCTAATGTATAAAGGCTGGTATCGACCTCTCAAGAAACAGCTCAAGAAATTTTTGGATTTATTTCTTGAGTAAAAAATAGTAGTAGGCAAGAAATTTTGACGTTTAGTAATCCACAGTGAATACCAAGTGAAATGAAGAAGAGCATCAAAAACGTAAACAAAATAAACCTTTTTGTAAATAAGAAATTAGTAAGTTCTTAAAAAATATTAAATAAAAGATTTAAATATATGTTTTCAATAGTTTTATTTTGTTGTTATTTTAGGAAATCATCGAAAGCGACGAGGATGACCTTATATTACTGGTAAACTGTGGTATATTGATGGCCGGAATGGAATAAAATATAAGAAATCGATGCCAACTATGCCCTTGCATCATTAGAAAAAATATGCATTCTTTTTTTCATTTCTTTTTTGCCACTTTTCACTAACGATTTTCACGATTTTTTTTCCACACGCAACAAACTCCAAAATTTCTTTAAGAAATAAATGCTCGATGATATATTTCTTGGCAAAACCTGTGTTGCTGTGTTCGCATAACGTTGAAAAATAGTATTAAAAAAGTGTACTAAATTTCTTGAGAGGTCGATACTCGCTCAAGAAAGTTTCACAAGTAAAATTTCTTGAGCGTTTCTTGTACGTCATTTTATATGAAACTTTTGCGTTTCTTGAGAGGTCAATACTAAGCTTAAGGTAAGTTTTGGTTCAGACGTCTTTTTTGCCCTAACAATATTAACCCACTATCTGATAATTTGGTTGGTACGTTCAAATTTATCTTAAAAATTTTCTATTATGTAATTTATGTTACATTTTTTATTATTTCTTTAGTTGGTATATACAATTTATTTATTTTATTAAAAAAAAACTAAAGTTGTTCTCTTTTGTAAAATTGAAAATCTAATAATATAAAGAGCCTGCCGAAAAAAACAAAAATCTGAAACAATAACAAGCATTGCCTGTACAAAAGCTTTGCTTGTTAATAACTTTAGAACTTTGCACAAAACAAAACACACAATCGCACCAACATACTAGGTAGCAAAGACAGAGTGTCATTAAGCTACTGTTGTTGGTATGTGGATTGTAATATAAGGAAAATTGATATTTTAGCGAAACAAGGCTGACGGCGGTGGTAGCTCAATGGGATAGACATTGGACTACCAATCGAAACGACCTAAGTTCGATTCTCGGTTGAGGCCGCTGGAAGAAGTCTGATGAGGGGATGTGGTGGTCTCCGAAATGGATCCATAACTTCTACCAAAAAAAATTTTAAAATTTTTCTTAATTATAAACTGGCCAATAGCTCATATAAAATTCATATAAAATAATTATTAGAATTAAAAAACGGCCATGTAAAAACAAAACGTAAATATTTAAATGTAAACAAAAATCTGAAACAAGCATTGCCTGTACAAAAGCTTTGCTTGTTAATAGCTTTAGAACTTTGTACAAAACAAAACACACAATCGCACCAACATACTAGGTAGCTACTTTTGTTGGTATATGGATTGTAATATAAGGAAAATTGAAATTTAAGCGAAACGAAGCTGACGGCGGTGGTAGCTCAATGAGATAGACATTGGACTACCAATCGAAACGACCTAAGCTCGATTCTCGGTTGAGGCCGCTGGAAGAAGTCTGATGAGGGGATGTGGTGGTCTCCGAAATGGATCCATAACTTCTACCAAACAAATTTTTTAAATTTTTCTTAATTATAAACTGGCCAATAGCTCAAATAAAATTCACATAATAATATAAAATTTATTAATATAAAATTTAATCTAATAATATAAGACTATTTAATTCTACTTATATATGTACACATGATGTAAAATTGAAGTCTTTTTGATAAAATCAATAGTTTGTGTACAAAAATTAAAAAACAGAAATTTAGTACATCAAATAAGAAATTTTCAATGGGTGTACCAAAATAAGTTTACATACGTACAGTAGGCATATAACAAATTTTGACGAAAAATTTGGCATACCACCACGTGGTGGCAAGTATTGTACAAGTAATGAATATCACTTTTTTAGGTGATTTCGGTTCAAAAACGTTCCGCGGAAAAATGGATTTCTAAAAAAAGTCAGATTTTTTTAAAATTCTTTTTAATATTTTTATTTTTACATTTTTGTCAATTGTTATATGAAATCAGTTTTAAGTTTAAAGTATGTGATGATTTACACAATGGTAAAATGTTATTCATGTTTGCATGAATAACTAAATTTAAGTTTTTTACTTTTTCCTTTTCGTTCCTTTAAATAACTTTTACTTTAGTTTTATTTAGAATTCATAAATTTTATTTTATTTAAATTTTTATGTACATTTCAGTTTACACCTTTTATTTAATTTAGTTAACGGAGCGTGGAAGCGAGCTTTTTATGTTGCGATATATCGATCAACTAACTTGGTTTTGCACGGAAGGAAAGTATAGGACAAAGGTAACGGTTCGGGAGAGAGCGGGTAGGTATATAGATAAGTATAGAGTAAAAAGGTGTGTATAAGGTGAGTATAGTTCGGATAGTGGTAGGTATATTATATTTTAGGAGTAGGTATAAGGTGAGTTGGACTGATATGGTAAGTACATGAAATGTGTATATCTTATACATATGTAGGTGTATGTATATGTGCGCGGCCCTTTAGAGCTCGATGAGGTCGTCCATGTCTTCAACATGCCGGCGGGCCTGCGGGGACGTGACCTGCACCAGGTCCTGCAGCTGTTCCAGCGTCTCCCTTGCCTGATGTATAAGGCGTTCAAGGCGCCTCTGAGTTGGGCGCTGGGTTGTTCGGGGCCTACGGTGTGGCTGTGGGAGGACCACTCTACGAGCGGGAGTGGATTGCCGTCTATTCGTCTTCTAGGACCCGAGAGTAGGTGTTTTTGAGATCACCTTTTTTCTCAAGGCTTCGCTCGATGCTGAGATATTGCTGTTGAGCTGCGGGTCTAGAGTGCCCTAAAGCCATTGGGTCATATTAATAAAAAAAGGCTTTGCTATAATTTGAAGTAATTACTATGATTTTGAGTATTTCCTTAGTTTCGTATGATAAAAATTTTTTTGAAATTTTGCTATGTTCCAAATTGAGCATTTACTCATATTTGTATGAATAAAAGGCATATATCTGAGTATTTACTGAGTGAATTTTGAGTCTGGTATATAGCTAACTCAAAACATTTAAATCAAACTTTTTCGGTAAAAATATTGCGAGTTCAGAACTTTTAACCACTTTCTGTTTAAAAATGGATGTACAAATAATACCAGTGCTGTCGCTCGTGGTCGAAAACATAAATCGAGAAAGAAAGGAATATAAAGAACGAACGATCGGAAACGACAGAAATTTCAAGCAATTGTACCGCTTTTCCCGTCCAAACGTGGATTTTTTGGCAGGACATTTTTTGCCCGATTATTCAGAAAGACGAGGTGGTGCTCTGTCAAATATACAAAAAATTAAGTCCTTCCTACGCTATATTGGCGATCCTGGCTTCCAGGTAAACTACTTGTTTACTTAAATAAATGCATATTCAGTCATTTTCGGTTCAACACCGCGTGTCTCGGGCACACATTCGCGATTTTGTACTCTTAACTGACGATATCTTTACATATTTATTTCTAATTTGAGACATAACTACATATGTATGTATTTACAAACATTTAGGTTGGTGTTGGCGAAGATATTGGAATTCATCAGTCTACCGTTTCTTTGGCGAATTGGTATGTGTGCCAAAAAATAGTAGAAAAGGCCTCAGAATGGATTAAGTTTCCTTGTGATGAAGAAGAAATACAAGCGGCTAAAATGTTGTGGCAAAAAAATCATACCTTTCCCTGTGCAATTGGTGCAATTGATTGCAAACACATTTTAATAAAAAAAAACCAAGCGTGCATGGCGATGAGTACGTAAATCGTAAAAATTTGTGTTTATTTAATGTACAAGCGACGTGCGATGGAAACGAGATGTTTACGAGCGTTGACTGTAAATGGCCTGGCTCCGTACAGGATGCACGAATATGGCGAAACTCAAATATTCAAGGTTTGTTGAATGAAAACCAATCGGGTGCCATTCTTTTAGGAGATTAAGGATATCCTTTAACACCATGGTTAATGACACCATATCGGAACCCCCTAACACCAGTGGAGATAAATCGAGCGCATGTTCGGTCAACTAAAGCAAAGGTTCCCGATTTTGCAATCTAAAATTCGAATGGCCACGGACAGAATTCCCTCAGTAATTGTCGCTTGTTTTGTACTTCATAACGTTGCGAAATTTTTGAAAGACCCAGATTTTGATCCGTTGGGAGAAATTGAAAATAGTGAAGAATTGAGGGCGCCAGAAATGGATCAAAGCAATAATTCTGACTATAGACGTGGACAAAATCGAAGAACGAATATTGCTAACTATTTACAAAGTAGATCTAACTAAAATTTTTACTTTGTAGTTAAGCAAATTATCTTTTATTGTTAAAAATAAAATATGTAACTGTTTTTAATTCTTTATAAGAGATACAAGTTTTTCTGCCAAGACCTTGACCTTTAGTGCATACAAATCCATCTTCTTATCATGCTCCTTTTGCTGCCGCTCTTCTTGTGCAATAAGTAAACTCTTCTGCAAATTGATGAGTTCCATTTGATTTTTTAAAACAGAATTCTGCATTTCGTTGTTATCAAAATTGTTCGGTTTATTCTAATATGGTTAATGAGACAATTGCAAGGACATACGTTAACATAGATGTGAAGATTTATCAGTTTGGATAAATTTTAATTACTTTACCACTTTCGTGATTTTTTTATTTACAAATGCCATCGATGACTCTGGTTTATCTGAAATGTCTTCGAATAATGTACTTTTGCCTACGTCGGCTGGTAACTTCTCTATACTTTTGCGTTTAGCGATACCTATTTCAAATCCACCTGTAATGAAATTTACCGGTTTTAAATCTTTAGTTAATCTAACTCAAAACGAAGGCGCATTATTAACTCGCATTTTAGTGGTGTAATAACCGGATTATCTTCAGCATGCAATAAGTCAAGGAATAGCTTCTCTGAATCCTTTAAATGAAGCGGCAGATTACCCGTTCTTTTCATATCTGCTTTTACCTTAAAGCGCTGCTTCAGATTAGCCACTTTTTTCATCACTTGATTGGGCGTATAAGAATTCGATGATGTAGTCAGCAGAAGTTCGCTCATCTTTTCCGCTACTATTTTTTTCTTATTTTTAATCGATGGTGCCTGTGATTTTGCCAGCAAAACTTTTCCAACGGACGCTAAAGCTTGGACAAATTTGAGGTCGTTGACTTCCTTACCATACGATACCGGTATCGATTCCATAAATGATTCAGATGGAGTATCGGCATCAACACCACTCCAATAATCTAAATAATAAACATCAATAAATATATTTTACAAACAGAAAATATGTACATACATATGTACATTGTACATACATATGTACATATATATGCAATGTTAAAACAACATACCATCAAGGAGTTCCATTTCTGGGTCTTCATTAATTTCAGTCATCGCAATGGAATTTTAAAAATTTAAATTTTTATTTATTTACAATTGACAAAATATTAATTTTAATTGTCAAAAGTTGTCAAGAGTAAAGCAAATACTTACTTCAAATTTCGTAATTTTCTCAACTAAGCTTATTTTTTATTAATACGAATTTCAAGCAAGTGCTAAAAACATTTACTTTGCTCGGAGATTTTGCTTGAAGCAATTTATTTCTTTTATTAATACGGCCCATTGAGTTGGGAAACTCCGCTTTGAATGGGAGTTTTACCACATATCGTCCGTCTTCTCTTCGATACGTGGTTTGTGAGTATAGAGCTTCACAATATTCATCATCGGTTGTTTGAGTGGGAGCCGATGATACCTCCACCTGTTCCCAGAATTTTTTGAGAAGATCGCCTATGGAGTCACCTGAGTTTTCTACTACCTGAGTTGAGAATGTCGAGATTTGTTCTGACACTGGTCCGCTCAATATCCACCCAAAGATGGTGTTTTGAGCTACTAAGTTTCCGCCTATGTTAGTTTTAAGACCGGGCAAGAGAATTTTTGGTAGTATGTCGCTACCAATCACCATGTCTATTCTGGCGGGAGAGAAGCAGTTGGGGTCTGCTAGAGGCAGTGACGCATATTCTTTGAGATCAATTGTATTTACCCTGAACGATGGGAGGAATTGCGTCAACTGTGGTAGTATTATCGCTTGAGTTGCGATTTTGATTATGCGATCTGGGGAACATATTGTTAACGAACATATTTTGTTGGAGTTTTGAACTGTTCGTCCGCCCATTCCGAGTATTTCGTACTGGGTCTTTGTTGTGGGGAGACCAAGTAACTTTTGCACACGAGAAGTTACAAAAGTTTTTTGAGATCCTTGGTCTATGAGAGCACGTATTACAGTAGTCTCGCCATTATGGAGGATTGGCACGTTGCCTGTGGGAAGCAACGTTTTCTCTCTACTGTTTGAGTAATGTGATAGTGTTTGTTCGTTATTGCTCTGGGGTGAGCTTGAGAGTGAGTTTTGAGCTGCGGCCTGTTTTGAAGTACAAGGCCTTTCATCGAGAGTCACGTGAGATGTGACGCGATTTTTTGAGGAGTTTGGCGTTTGAGTTTTTGCCGGGTAGTGGAGTAATGAGTGGTGTCGTTGTTGGCAATACGTGCATTTAAAACCACTACGACACTGATTCTCTGAGTGAGAATATGCTAAACAATTTTTGCAATAATTGTTTTCTTTCACGAACTTATTCCTTTCGTGGACGGAAAGTTCTTTAAATTTCACGCACATCATAATCGAGTGATTTGAGTTGCACAGCTTGCATGATACTGGCCTTTTTGATTCAGTATGGAATGCATTGGATTTGTTCCGAGAGGTGAACGAATGCTGTGTTGGTTTTTGCATTGTTGATGATGCGCGGGAGGTGAAAGTGGTTTGGGTGGGGTTGGTTTTGTTCGGCCTGTAAGTGCTAAGCCGTTCGACCACTTCATATCGAGTAGTCAGAAATTGATCCATTTCGGACCAAGTTGGTAACTCTTTCCTAGAGTTAAGAGACTGTTCCCATAACGAGAGAGATTCGTCGGGGAGTTTCGAGGAACAGATGTATATTAAAATAGGATCCCAGCTTTCAGTTGTGACTCCATTTGCCTTGAGAACGGCTAGACAATTATTTATCGTCGTCTGGATTTGTTGGATTTTTTCCCCATTTTCTGTGTTTGCGGGCTGAATATTGAAGAGAGTTTTCAGCTGATTGTCAACGACAATCCTACGATTTTCGTAGCGGGATTTGAGAGCATCCCAAGCTAGCTGAAAATTGAGATCATTTAGAGCATACTTTTTTATAAGGAGAGCTACTTTTCCACGAGTTTTTAACCTCAAGTGCTACAGTTTTTGGGCCTGAGAGAGTTTGGGGTGATTTATATACACTGCTGTGAACATATCCCTGAAGGATGGCCAGTCTTCGTAACCTCCATAGAAGATTTCCGTGTCACAAGCAGGTACTTTGAGGTAATTGTGTGAGTTGGGCTGGGAGTGAGATGCTTGAGTGGTAGAGGAGTTTGATTCTTTGGGCTTTGAGCTCATTTGGAGGTTGGTAAGGAGCTCGTTTATCCTCAGCTTTGTGCTCATTCCAGTATCGATAGAGGTGTCGTATGTGGAGTTGCACTCTTCCCTTTTTTCCTCGTCTGCGTTGCTTAATTGTACCACTTCGTTGGCTGTGTCGACCTGTGACATCAATTTGTTTAGTTGATCCATGTAGATCATGAGTCCAGCCGCCGTATGGTCCATTTCTGGTATATTCCACCACTTCTGGCAAAATTTGTCGAGCCTCGAGATTTCATAAAGGAATGTTTTCTTGGAGTGGGAGAGTTTGTCTTCTTCACTCTGAGATGTAGATCTTGTTCTCGGTTTTTGTGGTGGTTGGAGAGCTTGGGGGTTCTCTTGCTTATCTTCCGGCATTGTATCTAATTTCGTGGTAACTTTGGGCAGTTATTTATCGGTGTATAAGGGTGCGTATTTATGGGTACTTGTATCAGCGCGTCTGATTACAAGTGCGTATATGGGTATAAGAGAAATTGGGAAAATATGTATATTTTATTCTTATTCAAAATAATTTATTTTATCTAAATTAATTGATTTTTATTTAATAAATGCTATTTTTAATTTATTTTTAATTTTTTTATGTTTTTGGGCTTTAATATATTAGTGCACACGGGGTGGTGCTATATTTTTGTCCTGCACTGTACTGTCTCAGAGCTTAAGAGTACAGTATAAAAAGGAAATATTTACCCAGTTCTAATTTTGGGTGGTGCAATTTATGCGTTACTGGACCCTTGGGAATGGGGTTTGGGATAAGTTGGTTATATTTTTATGAATTTTAGTAATTTGAGCGGCTTCGGAGGGGGCCTCTTTATATGGGGTGAGTGATCCCTTTATAATGGGTTTGGGGTGAGTTGAAAATATATTTATATTTTTATGTATATGTGTATATGGTATGTGTTTAATATATATTGGGATTGAGTTTATGAACATACTTGTACGTTATGAGGGGAGAAGAGCGGGATTATATGCAGTAAGTGAAAATGAGATATTTCACTTTACTGGCTTTGGGGATTGCTAAGTTATTTTTGTCCTTACTTCTTTGAGTCTGTTGAACTTAGCGGATTTATAAGTAAATATGTACTATACTTAAATGAGAGTGCCGTAAGAGGAAAATGGAAATGCCCTATTTGGTAATATATGTGGGAATGCTTTGAGAGAGTAACGGGATGAATATATTTAGTTGGGCTATATGTACTTCTCGAGAGAGTTGAGATAGCGGAATTCTATATTGTGGCTTATATATATATTTTTTTGTGATTTGGAGAGTAAGCGGTAGTTTTATATACCACAACTGAGAAAATTTTTAGGGAGCGAATTCCGCTAATTATAAGTACATATGTTTGTATATATTATGTAGGGTTTACTTACTTTGGCATTCTCCTTTTATATGTATATGTATATTTATGTACAAACCGTTTTGACCTTTGTGTGTTTTTATGTTGATGAATATGTAATTGTTATTTTTGATTTATATGTATAGGTCTTTGTAATTGTGTTTATGTATTTTCACCCTTTTCAGTTTTTATTTATATTAATTTATAAAAAAATTTTTTTTTTGTTTTTTTTTTCAAAAATGTAATTCGTGTGTGTGATTATTATTATTTTTTTCACGTTACTATTATTACACTAATTCGCCACTTTATTTTATCTTTTTTTTTTTTTTGTATATTTATGGCTCTCACGTTTGTGTATTTGCACTGGCTTAATTATCTTTATACTCAGCCTTGTCTTCACGTATGTATGTATGTATGTATGTGTATTAAGGTGAAGTGAAAACATATGGAGATTATTTTTTTGTATATATGTATTTTTTTTATTTAGCACAGTTTATGGTTTATCTATTTTAATTTTTTTTTATGTGAATTTAACTACTTTTATTATTTTATTTATAAATTCTTTATTTATTTAGTGTTTGTTCACTTTACTTCGTGTAGCGTTTCTAATTTTGTAGCCACCACTGTATGTATGTATATAACTTTAATTTTTGCACTCCTTCACTCCCCCTTAGTTATATCTAGGCTGACCATCCGTTCTGTTTTTTGAGGGACCGTTCTGTTTTTCAGACGTCTGTCCCTCGTATTTTTGTTTTTTCGGAAAACCTCAAAATGTTCTGTTTTTTTCCTAGTGTCCCTCATTTGTCCCTCATTTATTTATTTTGGGGCATATTCATAGTCTTGATAAAATCTGATTTTAAGTTAGTTAAAATCAATATTTTATTTTGACTATGAATATTACCCTTTTTGTTTAAAATCTGTTTTATATTAAAAAGGTTGAGGTGGCAGCCCTTTTTCTCATCAGAATTTAAGTAGTTATCGATAATAACTACCATCCTCATTGACTATATGTTTGTTGGAATGTAATTTTTGTGGTTGCTGTGTGGCAAATTAATTTGAAAGAAATTGGTAAATCGTATTAAAATTGATTTGTGGACATTAAACTAAGTTACCAAATTCTTTTTTATCGTAGCATTATGCTTGCTTTATTGTAGATACCTATAATTAAACTTACAAATTTGTTTATTTTTGTTAAAACAAAAAGTCTGAAGAGAATGTGAATTACATACATATGTTTGTAAGCCTATTATTTGATGAATAAATATTTTTTACGATTTCAAGTTTCATAAATATACATATGTTCGTACTTATATCATTTGAAATTTTGTCCCTCATTTTCGATTCATATTTATGGTCAGCCTAGTTATATCTGATTTTATGTATGTATGTATGTATCGTTGTAAATATGTACGGCGGTAAGGCCAGCTTATTTGTTTTAGTTTTGTTATATTTAAATTGTTTAGGCTTCTGTTTTTTTCGCGCTGCGTTGCCGGTTTTTGTTTTTAATAATTTATATTAATTTTATTTTTATATTTTTTTTAAACGATCTAATTTAATTACTTTTTGGTTCTTATTTTTTCAATTGGGTTTCGGCACCATATTCATGTTTGCATGGATAATTAAATTTAAGTTTTTTACTTTTTCCTTTTCGTTCCTTTAAATAACTTTTACTTTAGTTTTATTTAGAATTCATAAATTTTATTTTATTTAAATTTTTATGCACATTTCAGTTTACACCTTTTATTTAATTTAGTTAACGGAGCGTGGAAGCGAGCTTTTTATGTTGCGATATATCGATCAATTAACTTGGTTTTGCACGGAAGGAAAGTATAGGACAAAGGTAACGGTTCGGGAGAGAGCGGGTAGGTATATAGGTAAGTATAGAGTAAAGAGGTGTGTATAAGGTGAGTATAGTTCGGATAGTGGTAGGTGTATTTTAGGAGTAGGTATAAGGTGAGTGGGACTGATATGGTAAGTACATGAAATATGTATATCTTATACATATGTAGGTGTTTGTATATGTGCGCGGCCCTTTAAAGCTCGATGAGGTCGTCCATGTCTTCAACAAATGTCTTGCACAATTTTAATTGCACGCTCTGCGCAGATGTACAAAACTTTTTTTGTTTTTTCAGCAGTTCTGATAAAAAAGTAATTTCGTTTTGCGCGGAAACTTTTTTCCAATTTCGCAAAAAAAAAGATATTGGAGTTCACACTTTTTTATGCTCTATTCGACTATGGTATGCCGTTTTTCATATTTGCAAAAATTCTAAAAAGTTATATTCCTAACGTACAAAGTCGCATTTATACACACATATGTGCTTTGTATATTTTTATAAAAAAAAACACATAGTACCATGTGCCATGTGCTTGAAAAAATTTACCTGGGTGTGCTTGTACATTTCAGGCACACACATTTATTTCCAAAAACTTCAGTGAACACAAAGCGCTGTGCCTGTGTACTTTTGCCTACGTCGGCTGGTAACTTCTCTATACTTTTGCGTTTAGCGATACCTATTTCAAATCCACCTGTAATGAAATTTACCGGTTTTAAATCTTTAGTTAATCTAACTCTAAACGAAGGCGCATTATTAACTCGCATTTTAGTGGTGTAATAACCGGATTATCTTCAGCATGCAATAAGTCAAGGAATAGCTTCTCTGAATCCTTTAAATGAAGCGGCAGATTACCCGTTCTTTTCATATCTGCTTTTACCTTAAAGCGCTGCTTCAGATTAGCCACTTTTTTCATCACTTGATTGGGCGTATAAGAATTCGATGATGTAGTCAGCAGAAGTTCGCTCATCTTTTCCGCTACTATTTTTTTCTTATTTTTAATCGATGGTGCCTGTGATTTTGCCAGCAAAACTTTTCCAACGGACGCTAAAGCTTGGACAAATTTGAGGTCGTTGACTTCCTTACCATACGATACCGGTATCGATTCCATAAATGATTCAGATGGAGTATCGGCATCAACACCACTCCAATAATCTAAATAATAAACATCAATAAATATATTTTACAAACAGAAAATATGTACATACATATGTACATTGTACATACATATGTACATATATATGCAATGTTAAAACAACATACCATCAAGGAGTTCCATTTCTGGGTCTTCATTAATTTCAGTCATCGCAATGGAATTTTAAAAATTTAAATTTTTATTTATTTACAATTGACAAAATATTAATTTTAATTGTCAAAAGTTGTCAAGAGTAAAGCAAATACTTACTTCGAATTTCGTAATTTTCTCAACTAAGCTTATTTTTTATTAATACGAATTTCAAGCAAGTGCTAAAAACATTTACTTTGCTCGGAGATTTTGCTTGAAGCAATTGCTTTCTTTTATTAATACGGCCCATTGAGTTGGGAAACTCCGCTTTGAATGGGAGTTTTACCACATATCGTCCGTCTTCTCTTCGATACGTGGTTTGTGAGTATAGAGCTTCACAATATTCATCATCGGTTGTTTGAGTGGGAGCCGATGATACCTCCACCTGTTCCCAGAATTTTTTGAGAAGATCGCCTATGGAGTCACCTGAGTTTTCTACTACCTGAGTTGAGAATGTCGAGATTTGTTCTGACACTGGTCCGCTCAATATCCACCCAAAGATGGTGTTTTGAGCTACTAAGTTTCCGCCTATGTTAGTTTTAAGACCGGGCAAGAGAATTTTTGGTAGTATGTCGCTACCAATCACCATGTCTATTCTGGCGGGAGAGAAGCAGTTGGGGTCTGCTAGAGGCAGTGACGCATATTCTTTGAGATCAATTGTATTTACCCTGAACGATGGGAGGAATTGCGTCAACTGTGGTAGTATTATCGCTTGAGTTGCGATTTTGATTATGCGATCTGGGGAACATATTGTTAACGAACATATTTTGTACTGGGTCTTTGTTGTGGGGAGACCAAGTAACTTTTGCACACGAGAAGTTACAAAGGTTTTTTGAGATCCTTGGTCTATGAGAGCACGTATTACAGTAGTCTCGCCATTATGGAGGATTGGCACGTTGCCTGTGGGAAGCAACGTTTTCTCTCTACTGTTTGAGTAATGTGATAGTGTTTGTTCGTTATTGCTCTGGGGTGAGCTTGAGAGTGAGTTTTGAGCTGCGGCCTGTTTTGAAGTACAAGGCCTTTCATCGAGAGTCACGTGAGATGTGACGCGATTTTTTGAGGAGTTTGGCGTTTGAGTTTTTGCCGGGTAGTGGAGTAATGAGTGGTGTCCTTGTTGGCAATACGTGCATGTAAAACCACTACGACACTGATTCTCTGAGTGAGAATATGCTAAACAATTTTTGCAATAATTGTTTTCTTTCACGAACTTATTCCTTTCGTGGACGGAAAGTTCTTTAAATTTCACGCACATCATAATCGAGTGATTTGAGTTGCACAGCTTGCATGATACTGGCCTTTTTGATTCAGTATGGAATGCATTGGATTTGTTCCGAGAGGTGAACGAATGCTGTGTTGGTTTTTGCATTGTTGATGATGCGCGGGAGGTGAAAGTGGTTTGGGTGGGGTTGGTTTTGTTCGGCCTGTAAGTGCTAAGCCGTTCGACCACTTCATATCGAGTAGTCAGAAATTGATCCATTTCGGACCAAGTTGGTAACTCTTTCCTAGAGTTAAGAGACTGTTCCCATAACGAGAGAGATTCGTCGGGGAGTTTCGAGGAACAGATGTATATTAAAATAGGATCCCAACTTTCAGTTGTGACTCCATTTGCCTTGAGAACGGCTAGACAATTATTTATCGTCGTCTGGATTTGTTGGATTTTTTCCCCATTTTCTGTGTTTGCGGGCTGAATATTTGAAGAGAGTTTTCAGCTGATTGTCAACGACAATCCTACGATTTTCGTAGCGGGATTTGAGAGCATCCCAAGCTAGCTGAAAATTGAGATCATTTAGAGCATACTTTTTTATGAGGAGAGCTACTTTTCCACGAGTTTTTAACCTCAAGTGCTACAGTTTTTGGGCCTGAGAGAGTTTGGGGTGATTTATATACACTGCTGTGAACATATCCCTGAAGGATGGCCAGTCTTCGTAACCTCCATAGAAGATTTCCGTGTCACAAGCAGGTACTTTGAGGTAATTGTGTGAGTTGGGCTGGGAGTGAGATGCTTGAGTGGTAGACGAGTTTGATTCTTTGGGCTTATTTGAGCTCATTTGGAGGTTGGTAAGGAGCTCGTTTATCCTCAGCTTTGTGCTCATTCCAGTATCGCTAGAGGTGTCGTATGTGGAGTTGCACTCTTCCCTTGTTTCCTCGTCTGCGTTGCTTAATTGTACCACTTCGTTGGCTGTGTCGACCTGTGACATCAATTTGTTTAGTTGATCCATGTAGATCATGAGTCCAGCCGCCGTATGGTCCATTTCTGGTATATTCCACCACTTCTGGCAAAATTTGTCGAGCCTCGAGATTTCATAAAGGAATTTTTTCTTGGAGTGGGAGAGTTTTTCTTCTTCACTCTGAGATGTGGATCTTGTTCTCGGTTTTTGTGGTGGTTGGAGAGCTTGGGGTTTCTCTTGCTTATCTTCCGGCATTTTATCTAATTTCGTGGTAACTTTGGGCAGTTATTTATCGGTGTATAAGGGTGCGTATTTATGGGTACTTGTATCAGCGCGTCTGATTACAAATAAGTGCGTATATGGGTATAAGAGAAATTGGGAAAATATGTATATTTTATTCTTATTCAAAATAATTTATTTTATCTAAATTAATTGATTTTTATTTAATAAATGCTATTTTTAATTTATTTTTAATTTTTTTATGTTTTTGGGCTTTAATATATTAGTGCACACGGGGTGGTGCTATATTTTTGTCCTGCACTGTACTGTCTCAGAGCTTAAGAGTACAGTATAAAAATGAAATATTTACCCAGTTGTAATTTTGGGTGGTGCAATTTATGCGTTACTGGTCCCTTGGGAATGGGGTTTGGGATAAGTTGGTTATATTTTTATGAATTTTAGTAATTTGAGCGGCTTCGGAGGGGGCCTCTTTATATGGGGTGAGTGATCCCTTTATAATGGGTTTGGGGTGAGTTGAAAATATATTTATATTTTTATGTATATGTGTATATGGTATGTGTTTAATATATATTGGGATTGAGTTTATGAACGTACTTGTACGTTATGAGGGGAGAAGAGCGGGATTATATGCAGTAAGTGAAAATGAGATATTTCACTTTACTGGCTTTGGGGATTGCTAAGTTATTTTTGTCCTTACTTCTTTGAGTCTGTTGAACTTAGCGGATTTATAAGTAAATATGTACTATACCACGGGCCGCTGTGGTGCAGTGGGTAGAGTGCTCGCCTGCTATGCCAGAGGTCTCGGGTTCAAACCACGGTCCGAGCCAAACAAATTTTTCTAATTAGTAAAAATCCAATTATTGCGTTTTTTAAGAGCAGCGGTCACCTCTCGGCAGTGGGCGGCATACCCTCCGAGAGTATTTCTGCCATGAAAAAGCTTCTCACAAAAAATGCATTCGCCGTTCGGAGCCGGCATAAAACTGTAGGTCCACCCAATTTGTAGGAAAAACAAAAAGGAGCACACCTCGAATTGGGAGAGAAGCTCGGCCATAAAACTCGTCAGAGTTATAATAGCGCCATTGTATTATTATTATATTATTATATTATACTTAAATGAGAGTGCCGTAAGAGGAAAATGGAAATGCCCTATTTGGTAATATATGTGGGAATGCTTTGAGAGAGTAACGGGATGAATATATTGAGTTGGGCTATATGTACTTCTCGAGAGAGTTGCGATAGCGGAATTCTATATTGTGGCTTATATATATATTTTTTTTGTGATTTGGAGAGTAAGCGGTAGTTTTATATACCACAACTGAGAAAATTTTTAGGGAGCGAATTCCGCTAATTATAAGTACATATGTTTGTATATATTATGTAGGGTTTACTTACTTTGGCATTCTCCTTTTATATGTATATGTATATTTATGTACAAACCGTTTTGACCTTTGTGTGTTTTTATGTTGATGAATATGTAATTGTTATTTTTGATTTATATGTATAGGTCTTTGTAATTGTATTTATGTATTTTCACCCTTTTCAGTTTTTATTTATATTAATTTATAAAAATTTTTTTTTTGTTTTTTTTTTTTTCAAAAATGTAATTCGTGTGTGTGATTATTATTATTTTTTTCACGTTACTATTATTACACTAATTCGCCACTTTATTTTATCTTATTTTTTTTTTGTATATTTATGGCTCTCACGTTTGTGTATTTGCACTGGCTTAATTATCTTTATACTCAGCCTTGTCTTCACGTATGTATGTATGTATGTATGTGTATTAAGGTGAAGTGAAAACATATGGAGATTATTTTTTTGTATATATGTATTTTTTTTATTTAGCACAGTTTATGGTTTATCTATTTTAATTTTCTTTTTTATGTGAATTTAACTACTTTTATTATTTTATTTATAAATTCTTTATTTATTTAGTGTTTGTTCACTTTACTTCGTGTAGCGTTTCTAATTTTGTAGCCACCACTGTATGTATGTATATAACTTTAATTTTTGCACTCCTTCACTCACCCTTAGTTATATCTGATTTTATGTATGTATGTATCGTTGTAAATATGTACGGCGGTAAGGCCAGCTTATTTGTTTTAGTTTTGTTATATTTAAATTGTTTAGGCTTCTGTTTTTTCGCGCTGCGTTGCCGGTTTTTGTTTTTAATAATTTATATTAATTTTATTTTTATATTTTTTTTAAACGATCTAATTTAATTACTTTTTGGTTCTTTTTTTTTTAATTGGGTTTCGGCACCATATTCATGTTTGCATGGATAATTAAATTTAAGTTTTTTACTTTTTCCTTTTCGTTCCTTTAAATAACTTTTACTTTAGTTTTATTTAGAATTCATAAATTTTATTTTATTTAAATTTTTATGCACATTTCAGTTTACACCTTTTATTTAATTTAGTTAACGGAGCGTGGAAGCGAGCTTTTTATGTTGCGATATATCGATCAATTAACTTGGTTTTGCACGGAAGGAAAGTATAGGACAAAGGTAACGGTTCGGGAGAGAGCGGGTAGGTATATAGGTAAGTATAGAGTAAAGAGGTGTGTATAAGGTGAGTATAGTTCGGATAGTGGTAGGTGTATTATATTTTAGGAGTAGGTATAAGCTGAGTGGGACTGATATGGTAAGTACATGAAATATGTATATCTTATACATATGTAGGTGTATGTATATGTGCGCGGCCCTTTAGAGCTCGATGAGGTCGTCCATGTCTTCAACAAATGTCTTGCACAATTTTAATTGCACGCTCTGCGCAGATGTACAAAACTTTTTTTGTTTTTTCAGCAGTTCTGATAAAAAAGTAATTTCGTTTTGCGCGGAAACTTTTTTGCAATTTCGCAAAAAAAAGATACTGGAGTTCACACTTTTTTATGCTCTATTCGACTATGGTATGCCGTTTTTCATATTTGCAAAAATTCTAAAAAGTTATATTCCTAACGTACAAAGTCGCATTTATACACACATATGTGCTTTGTATATTTTTATAAAAAAAAACACATAGTACCATGTGCCATGTGCTTGAAAAAATTTACCTGGGTGTGCTTGTACATTTCAGGCACACACATTTATTTCCAAAAACTTCAGTGAACACAAAGCGCTGTGCCTGTTCTATGCTGTGTGCGCCAATGCCCTTAGATAGGGTCGAAAAAAACGTTTAAAAGTCCGTAAATTTAAATCCAATAATAAAAATTATTTTTGATCGAAAAAATAAAAATCAGAAAATATCGATCAAGCTTCATAGGAAAAATTTAAATCCAGTAATAACAATTATTTTTGATCGAAAAAATAAAAATCATAAAATATCGATCAAATTTCATCGAAAAAATAAAAATCAAATAATAACGATTAAAAATGATTTTTTTATAAAAATGATAATCGTTACGGTCCCTGCTTTAAACGGGTTTACTACATTAATAAACAAAGAACTTACGTCACTACGAATATCTAATGTAGCTATTATTTAACTCATGTTTTTTAAGCAATTCAGTATTTGTAAAGTTTGAATGTCCGCCCCTAAATTTGAAGCTTATATTGAGAGGGTTAAGGGACAAACAATTTTTTTTTCGATTCCGCGATATTCTGCCGAAATGGTTTTTTATTGTAACTGTTATTTGATATCCGATTTTTTAAATTGATACGTCATTATTTTCGTATTTCGAAACTATATTTTCTTCCAATATTGTTTTAAAGTCTGAAGTAAAATAACAAAGTTATAATAATAAAAAAAATTTCGGAGGTATTTCGCGGGATCAGAAAAAAAAGAAATTGTTTGTCCCTTAATCCTCTCAATATAAGCGTCAAATTTAGCTGCGGACTTTCAGAACTTTACATATACTGAATTGCTTAAAAAAATTAGTTAAATAATAGCTACATTAGATATTCGTAGTGACGTAACTTCTTTGTTTATTAATTCAGTAAAACCGTTTAAAGGGAACTTTGTCATGAATTTTGAAGCACTTTCCTTTGGTAAAACAAAAAGTATAATTCATGGACATAAAAATAAGCTAGCTGGTCCAACTATGTGAAAACAACTTCAGAGCTCAAGGGGACATTCGAATGAAATGTAGAGCTTCAATATAGTTGACATATCAACTTTGAAAATCGGATGTCAAATAAAAAGTTACAATAAAAACCAATTTCGGTGGGGTCAAAAAAAATCTCAGTCACATAGCAATACGTCCAGCATACACAAAACGACCAACTCTCCACAAAAACACCGTCAATACATCCTACATGCTGCATTATAACCAACAAGCTGCAATACAACCAACATCGACCAAGTACGGAAGTGGTCAGTATCTGGAAGAGTGGGCCGAGGTTTACGCACTAAACTTGGACCTCCTCCCAAAAACCATGCCCGAACTACTAGGTGGTACCGGCCTTCAATGGTATCGCAACAACAACGCACACTGGAGCAATTGGGCGAGTTTCAAACAAGATTTTTTGCGTTTCTTAATACCGACTAGGTATTTCGAACGTCTAGAGGTTGACATACGGCAACGAAGGCAGCATGCACGCGAAAAGTATAAAGAATACGTGCTAGCAATACATAACTTGATGCGTCATGCCGGATACAGTAACGAGCAGTGGTTGGAGAGGATATTCCGCAACAGCCATCCTTATTATTTACTGTATATTCTTCGTAGGGATTTCAACAATTTGCCGAACTCCTCACCCTTGCCGAACAATACGAGAGCATCTACGAAGGGTATCGACTGACATCAGAAGGACCACGGTGCGAAGTAGCGAGACACGTCGTGGCTGATAAACCTACAGTTTCATCGTCAAGGTCGGGACGATCACACCATCAACAGTCACCACAGATACAACGCAACCCAACCCCATTAAACCAGGCAAAAAGGGGCACTATGCCAGAGATGCCGGAATTCACGGACAATTTTTTTGTTGGGAGTGTGGCCGGAGTGACGTACGTACGATAGAATGCTGCCGTAGACATCAGGGAAACGGCAGAGGGCCTCACAAAGGAAAAGGCGCGGTGAGCCCACAGGACATAGCGCCGAATCACCAGTAAACATGTACCAAGAACATGGCCGCCTTTATGCTATAGCTCGGTTTGGCGGAGAACCAGCAGAAGCAGTCATCGACACAGGGACATCAAGAAGCTTCGTATGAAGCAATCTAGCAGAACGCGTAGTGAACGCTGGTAGCGGAGAGACGGTAAGAGTGGCATTGAAATAACAATGGCCAATGGAACTAGCACCACTATTTTTGACGCCGTTAAGACCAAGGTACGCCTGGGAGAATCCTTGCATCACACGTCTTGCCTGGGGCCATCGATGACATCATACTCGGTTTAGATACCCTAGGAAGTATGGGAGCTCCAATATCATGTGGTGAATGCCACATAGTGCTGACCAGACCCGCCGCGCAGAATACTGCCTCTATCACCAACACCGTCGGCGGCACCGAAATTGCGTTTTCGGCAAATCGGCTTTATGACAACCGACGGCGCGCCGCATCTTTTGAAGTTCGGTAAATCGACATTATGAAAACCGAATTAACGAACATTTTGACAGTTTTTCGTGCCGAAATTAGCCGCAAGTATTTGGTTGCGGCGATATTAACAAAATATCAAAAAATTGCAATAAAAGTTTAAGTAAATTGTCTAAATGCATGTATGAAGTTGTAATAAGTGTTTATAAGTGTGAATATATGCAAATACATTAATCAGAGAAGCACAAACCTGGCGTGGTTCTATTGCATTTTCCACCGAGATTGAATTGCTGTTATATGCAAAGAAAAACTTCAGAGAAAAAATTGTGAAATAATGATAATAAGAGTGATTTACGTGTATGTAGGTTTTGGAAATTAAAATATATTTTCACCCAAGAATAATAATGCATTTCTGAAGTTGATAATTATTGTGTTTGACTACTGTAAAAAAGCAACTAACGAAATATGAATGTATATTACCATTTCAGTAACAAGTTTCATCGTAATAAAGACGCGTTCAAATACGTATTGTAGGTGATGGAGGGTCGGCTTCAGTATAATGCGCCCGCCGTATTTATTTTCAAACCACCAAGAATGTTTCAAGGAATCCTTCAGGAAAAGTTCTGTGAATGATAATTTTACTAAATTTAACACTCCAGACTACGCAAAATTAGTGTGAATCTCTCCAGATATAACTCCAGAAAGGGATTTCTGTCGACTGAGGGTTATTTTACAAAGCGCGGCGGCCTTCGCAATGCATAAGGGTGTTCTGTGAAAAAATACTGTATTATTAATGAACGTTTGCATTATCGCCAAAAAAAAGAAACGGTTCCGGGTGCATTGTTATCGAAATTTTCCCCTGTTTTTGTATACAATTTGCTTTTATGTAGTTCAAAATAAATCTATATGAAAACCCGAAAAAAGGACAAGGTAAAGATTTCTTTCACGCAAAATTAAGACTATTTCTTTTTTATTTTCATTCCAATACGTGTTATTTTATACATTTTCAGCCTCTAATTAAATTTACGCTTGTCTACTGAAAGAAGCATCCCATTGAGCTACCACTGCACTATCATTTTTTTTCTTCGGGGGTTTAGTTTATTGAAAAGAGAGTTGTTACATGCTCCAATCATTCTACTTAGAACGTAATTTGATATAAGAGTACAAAATTTGCGAAGCTAGTAAGAATAAAGGAGTGTTTTTACTTTAAAATTTCGCTTATCCTTTTGTCGAGTGCGTTACCAAAAAACTATATAAATAGTAATCGTAGGAAACCACTTAAAATCAAAAAAAAAATGTTCAGTGACAAAGTAAGCTTGTGTACCTTTTTTAAAAAATAAAATCAGTGTTGTCCGAAAGCTGAATGTTACAACTTTATGTGTGTTTTAAATTTGTCGCGTGCGTTACCGTAAGTACAAAAATTCAATCTATATATATGTATATACATATATGTATATATTTCCTTGGTCATCGCATCACGCCTGAACGGATGGAACGATTTCGATAAATTTTTTTGTTGTGTTTAGTATTGTCTGGAGAAGGTTCTATTGGAAAATAATTTCAAAAAAGTTAAAAGGGTGTGGCACCTCCCATACAAACAAAACGTTTCATACTGTATACGTATTTCTGAAAATGTTCTTTGTAAGGCTTAGAACTTGGGATTATATACTAACGTGATGCCAAGCTCACAAATAGAGATGAGCGTTATTACGAAAAGGGGCGTGGCACCTCCCATATACCCCAAATATTTTATACTCAATATCTCTGGGAGTATTCATGGTTGGACACTGGGAATTGGTACAGGATAAACAATATCAATACCATACTTACGAAAGAAAATTGGTAAAAACAAACGAAAATAGAGCTATTGGAAAAGGGAGCGTGGCATCTCCGATACAAACTTAGCTTTTCATGCTGAATATCTCTGGAAGTTTTCATCGTACGACCCTGGGAATTTGTAGGGACATAAACAATGTCAAATGGGAGCTATTGGAAAAGGGGCGTGGCATCTCCGAGACAAACTTAATCTCTAAATTATGGAAAAGTGTTCCAAACATTATCGGAATTAAAAGTTTGCATTGGTTTTCATACATCGATGGCGACTTTTTTGAGGTTGCTCGAATAGCTTATTCGCCGAAGAAAATAACTAAAGCACAACGTACTTAGTTTTAAGTTATTTTTTACCTATTCTATCAAAATACTTTAAATGTACTTTATTATTCATTCTTTGCTAAAATTCATTAAAAATGAGAATTAAAAAAATTTGTTTTATATTTTTTTCATTGGGAAATTCTGTCGCGTGCGTTACTGTCGCGTGAGTACTACTGTTATAGTTCATAAACAAAATTAGAGAAATATTTTTAAAATTTCGTAAATCTACGAACCTAAGGTATTCTTCGAACCTCATTTCCTCATTTTAAGTAAATATGTTATTGTGCAAAATTCGCTAAATTTTGCATACTTCCAGACGCATTAAAAAAAACTTCTATTTTTTGTCGCGTGCGTTACCGCTATATATTTGCGTGCATATCAGAACTTAACTGTTACTCCAGTAAAAATTTTCTCGTGAATGTAGTACTCTGGTAGTGCTTTGCATGAGATAAAATAAACATGTAATCCTCTCGTTGTTGCCCTCCTTTAGAATTGATTATATGCGTACGAAAGTCGCGTGCGTTAACTAGGATTAGCCAATATGCATGTATAAAGATACAGAAGTGAGCTGCTTACACTATGAATATAGTTGCGACTTTTTGATATTTTTTCATTTATTGAGTGAAAAACAAAATTCATCTTTAATCAGTGAAATGATTCGTCATTGACTATCTTTATGCAGTACATTTAGAATTGAGTTTCTTCAGTTAATTTGTACTTTCCACATCACAACAAATGCTAAAACTTCATATAAAAAAGCTTAAGAAATGGTCAGGAAATTTTCCTGTGGCAGTATCCACTTCACAAGAAAATCCATTACAAATTTTGACGAAAAATTGGGTTGGCAACGCTGTCTTTGCCAAGAAATATATTTTATATATTTCTTCAAGAAAAAACGAAATGTCAAAATTACTTAAGAAACATATGTAGGCGTAATTTTTCTTGAGCAAATTTTTATGAGGTGGATACCCAGCTTTAGAAAACAATAAAAATCGAACCAAATACTTTTTTAACTATGTAGCTTAGAGTTATGATTTTTTTTAGATTTAAAATCCTCTGGTGGCAAACTATGAGCTTTTGTATAAAAACTAAAAAAATTACTAAAATTATGGTAAGTAATAAAAAAAACCTTCCCCGCAAAACAGCTTTTAGTTTGAGGGAATTTGCATATTTTTAATATTGTAATGAATAAGGAATACAAAGTATTTTTATATATACGTATATTTTAGATTTCTAAATTATTATTTAAGAACTTGTGGTTGAGATACTTGTCACTTTTGAAAGTGCTGTGGAGCTCTTCCATTAATTTCGCAGCTGTCTGAGCCACATTTGTACCAGGTACATCAAGCACAGAGCGTCCCTTTACCCAGTGAGTGGTGAAAGATTTTAGTGCCTTAGCGCAATTCAGTTCAGCGATAGCGGCATGTAAATCATCCTATATGACCTCTGAATAATGCTGATTTGAAAACCTTGCCATTTCCCATTCAGTTGCAATAAAATAGCAAGTAAATTTGAGCTGAGTTCTCCAATTCGGTAAGGGAAAAAATGAAGCAAAGTGAAATAGTTCAAAGTAGTTTTTTTATTTAAATTATTAAATTCTTCAATTTAAAGAATTATTTACGTTTGTTTTTACATGGCCGTTTTAATTCTAATAATTATTTTACGGGAGTTTTATATGAGCTATATAAAATTCACATAAAATAAGTATTAGAATTAAAACGCCATGTGAAAACAAACGTAAATATGTAAATCGGAGAGCCTGCCGAAAAACAAAAATCTAAAGACAATAACAAGCATTGCCTGTACAAAAAGCTTTGCTTGTTAACAGCTTAAGAACTTTGTACAAACAAAAACACACAATCGCACCAACATACTAGGTACCAAAGACAGAGTGTCATTAAGCTACTGTTGTTGGTATGTGGATTGTAATATAAGGAAAATTGAAATTTAAGCGAAACAAAGCTGACGGCGGTGGTAGCTCAATGGGATAGACATTGGACTACCAATCGAAACGACCTAAGTTCGATTCTCGGTTGAGGCCGCTGGAAGGAGTCTGATGAGGGGATGTGGTGGTCTCCGAAATGGATCCATAACTTCTACCAAAAAAATTTTTTCAATTTTTCTTAATTATAAACCGGCCAATAGCTCATATAAAATTCACAAAAAATAATTATTAGAATTAAAACGGCCATGTAAAAACAAACGTAAGTATGTAAATCGGAGAGCCTGCCGAAAAACAAAAATCTAAAAACAATAACAAGCATTGCCTGTACAAAAAGCTTTGCTTGTTAACAGCTTTAGAACTTTGTACAAACAAAAACACACAATCGCACCAACATACTAGGTATCAAAGACAGAGTGTCATTAAGCTACTGTTGTTGGTATGTGGATTGTAATATAAGGAAAATTGAAATTTAAGCGAAACAAAGCTGACGGCGGTGGTAGCTCAATGGGATAGACATTGGACTACCAATCGAAAGACCTATGTTCGATTCTCGGTTGAGGCCGCTGGAAGAAGTCTGATGAGGGGATGTGGTGGTCTCCGAAATGGATCCATAACTTCTACCAAAAAATTTTTTTCAATTTTTCTTAATTATAAACTGGCCAATAGCTCATATAAAATTCACATAAAATAATTATTAGAATTAAAACGGCCATGTAAAAACAAACGTAAATATGTAAATCGGAGAGCCTGCCGAAGAACAAAAATCTAAAAACAATAACAAGCATTGCCTGTACAAAAAGCTTTGCTTGTTAACAGCTTTAGAACTTTGTACAAACAAAAACACACAATCGCACCAACATACTAGGTACCAAAGACAGAGTGTCATTAAGCTACTGTTGTTGGTATGTGGATTGTAATATAAGGAAAATTGAAATTTAAGCGAAACAAAGCTGACGGCTGTGGTAGCTCAATGGGATAGACATTGGACTACCAATCGAAACGACCTAAGTTCGATTCTCGGTTGAGGCCGCTGGAAGAAGTCTGATGAGGGGATGTGGTGGTCTCCGAAATGGATCCATAACTTCTACCAAACAATTTTTTTTTCAATTTTTCTTAATTATAAACTGGCCAATAGCTCATATAAAATTCACATAAAGAATTATATTTACTAATAGAACTCCTCTGTCTCTTCTTTATCCTTTTTTGATTCCCATATGAATTTGACAAGTTTTTAGCCAAATTAAGGTACATATTTTGTGATCCTAGCTTAAGAATATTTAATATTTTATTAAACTAAAATACATTTATTACATATACAAAACGTTTTCCGGTTGAAATTGGTAAGAAAGAAGCGATTTCGATTAGCTTTGGCACTTTTTGAGTTCTACCCTGCAATAAAGACTGTAAAAGGAATTTGATTTTGCGGGCGAGGTTTTTTTCGTTTTCCACCACAGGAAAATTAAAATTCAAAAAAAGTGTAAAAGAATCATAACCCTAATATAGGTCGCTAAGGTAGATATGTAGGCACTTAAAAAACTTGTATTATGATAAGTTCATCTAGTTTATATTTAAAATATTTAATTTTTACTACAGATAACCAAACTTCGAGTAGAACACTGCTCAGCTTACCTGAATTGTTCTTCATGTTTGGAATCGCATGATCCTTTTTGTGGCTGGTGTTCTTTGGAAAAACGTTGCACTATACGGTCCGCATGTCAAAAGGATACATCAGCCGCCCGCTGGCTTTCTTTAGGCAGTGGTCAAGAATGCATTGATTTTGAGTCTATCGTTCCAAGCAATATACCAATCTCTGAGGTAACAGAAGTACAGTTGGTTATACGTACCTTGCCAGCACCATTTAATGCTAAATACCGTTGCGTTTTCGGAAACTCGACCCCTATCGATGCGGACGTCATAGATAACGGGCTAGCTTGCATGACCCCACCGATTGAAGAGAGACCTAGCATAAGTTCAAATATGGACCACGTCCTGGTACCATTATCGGTTCGAAGTTCCGAAACAAATAAGGACTTTGTATCACGTTATTTTGCTTTTTTTAATTGCTCGCGACACAACACCTGTCAAAACTGTGTTCGTAGTGTTTGGCGATGTAATTGGTGCATTTTTGACAATAGATGCGTGCACAAAATGGATCAGTGTAGAAATATGGAAAATATGATTAACGAAGAAGAAATTTGTCCACACCTGAAACTTTCTAGTGAACCTATAATGATACCTGTGCAAGTTCCAAAAGAAATAAGGCTAGAAATTGAAAATCTTCCTAAGCTTAAAAGTGGTCACTCAGGATTTTTGTGTACTGTTCAAATAGAAACGTCTCAAATGCTATTGCCCGCCCGTATTGAATCAAATAAGATTATTGTGTGCGAAAAAACACCAGTAAGTATATACCTACAATAAAATTTTTTTTAAATGGTATTAATATTTATGAAATTTAGTACTTTTATGAAACAAATTCTCAAGAGTATGAAGCTAAAGTGTCAATAACTTGGAATAGACAACATTATATTGATACAGCAATAGTTACTCTCTATAAGTGTGACGTACTGGGCTCACATCGTGACCATGCTGACTGTAGTTTATGTGTTACCAGAGATCCAAAATATCAATGTGCCTGGTGCCGTAATTCATGCGTATACAATGAAACCTGCTTATCTCAAAGTTCCGAATATATTGAAGAATTGTATGACGCTGCGGGTTCATTGATTCGTAGAAGTGAATGTCCGCTGCCTCGAATTGACATGATAAAACCTTTATCTGGCCCTATTGAAGGTGGAACTTTAATTACCATCGAAGGCAGCAATTTGGGAGTAAGAGAACAGGACGTAATAGGAAAAGTATTTATTGGCCAAACTCCTTGCGAGTTGGTTAATTATGAAGTATCGATTAGGATTGAATGCCGAACTGGCGCCGTTTCACATGAAATATCTGCGCCTATAAGAGTAGCTAATGAAGCCGGCGTCACCGAGTCTAGCGTTCAGTTCAGCTTCAGAAATATACAGCTTACTGGTCTACAACCGAAAATTGGACCCAAATCTGGTGGTACTCAAATTTCAATTTTGGGAAAATTCCTTAATATAGGGTCACGTAGACGTGTTTTCTTGGATGAGTATGAATGTCATATTAATGTAACTCACGCATCTTCATCCCGACTTACTTGTATTACTTCCGAAGCCACGCAACCCGAGCCTATAAGAACTTTAAGTCTAGTTATAGATAGCGCCAATCGAACATACACCTGTAACAATACAATATTTCCACACCCGTCTGGAAGCTTGTATAATGAACATGTTGTAAACTCTGCAGTTGGTAAAAATTATGCTCACCGTTACAATTTACCTGCTTTAGGAATATGCTCTGTTTTCAATTACACTCAGGATCCTCGCATAATGCAAATAAAACCCCTACGAAGCTTTGTAAGTGGGGGTAGAGTTTTAACTGTTCATGGATTATTTCTAAATTCTATACAGAAACCAGAAGTTGAAGTTATTATTGAAAGCGAGAGCATTAACAAAAGTGCATGCGTCGTTGTAAATTCGAATCAAATGGAATGTCCCTCGCCGCCGGTCAACGCAAAGTTTCTGGAATACAAAAATTCACTTGAGCGACTTTCAGGGACGGTTAGTTCATATTCGTCACCTATACATTTAAACGTATTTGCGAGTAAGAAACGAAATATGTTAATGAAGGGAAACTCGTATTTGTACTCAACAATTAACTTAGCATCGAGTAGTTATAATTCTGGATCTAGAGTTAATGCTAACGCTGCTGCATTTGTTAATATACGTGAAGCACAGTTGAACCTGCAACTTGGTTTTATTATGGACAACGTGCAGCGGGTACGCGATTTAAATAAATACTTTCAAACCGTTCGCAGTACCATTGTATACGTAAACGACCCCAAGTACACACCATTTCCAAACGGTATTAAGCTCTTTAAAGGCGATACTCTAGTGATAGAAGGGGAACAATTAAATATTGCCTCAGACGAGTATGATGTTAACGTAACAATTGGAATTGTACAATGTAATATTACTAGTTTAGCTTTGAATCAGCTGGTCTGTATTCCTCCAGATAAGCAGCCTTTATCTACCGACGAAAATGGAATAGAACAGCCGAACTCCTTGCCTTTGGTTGTAGTTAGAGTTGGTCGTAATTTGCGTTTTGTTATTGGTCACATAAAATATGATTTAATGAAGCCGTACTCATTTTCGAAAGAACTAGTTGGTATCATTATTACAGTACTCATCACTCTAGTGGCCTTATTCGCAGTTCTAATCATTTACAGACGCAAATCTACCCAAGCAGAACGTGAGTACAAACGTATCCAAATTCAAATGATAACATTGGAAAGTAACGTACGTTCAGAATGTAAACAAGCATTTGCTGAGTTACAAACAGATATGACGGATTTAACTGCGGACTTGGAAACAAGTGGTATTCCTACACTTGACCATGTCTATTATATCATGAAGGTGTTTTTTCCTGGAGTTTCTGATCATCCAATACTAGTGACACCCAAGGTAAGTTATTGACAGATTGTGAACAATCGGCTTATATGGCAGCAATATTTAATAGTCAACCGATTTTAATGATTTGATTTGAGTTTATATATACATGGTAACAAAGATGGTGACAGGTAACAAGGTCAACGGAAATTATGTCAATTGCACTATTTCCCACTCGGTTGGGAAATAAAGTCAATTGACTTTATTTTGTTTTCAAAAACGAAATAAAGTCAACGAAAATTTAGAAATAAAGTAATTTACCTTATTTCCCAGTTCAAATGGAAACAACGTCAACAATGCTTTCAAGTTGTTCATTCATGAAAAGATTTTATTTGTTTTGCAAATCCGTTTGAGAACCGTTTGTTAATGAATGGTAATACAATTTTACTCACTTTTATGTTACTACGATACAAATTATTTGATAAGTGAATTTAGTGAAGTGTGGTCGTCGAAAAGGAAAACGATTGAACAATTGCGAAATGTTTTTACAATATTCATATGTGTAGGGGCTTAGAAAAAATTCACAATTATTAATAACTAGCAAATACCCGTCCCACTTCGCTGCGACAAATCACACTATGCCACTCCCTTCCCTATTGGTCTCTCTACCCCCCGTTCGATCTATTCCTTCCTCCCCCTGTACTACTCTCTCTCCCGTCAGCAACTTCCCATGGCCACCCGGGTCCACCAATCGGTGTACATCATGATTACTACTATATTTTGATACAAAATATTGCTCACAAATTTTTGGAGCTATTGCGGTTCATGTTTGGGCCCCAATCCCGGAAACCGATTAAGATATCCGTATAGCGTTAAATATATATGGAAACCTTGAGTAGCACCTTGAATTTGATGTCAAAGATATTGAGGTCATCCGGGTCCACGCTTTTGTCTCTATCTGGAGAACCGACTGGCTAATTGGAATGCAATAAACTCTCTACTGAAGCTCTGAGATTAACATCTTTTATTTGATACCAATAATGCTCAAAAATATTTCGGGGCTATTTGGATCCATGTTTCGACCTCAAATATAAATATATATGGAAACCTTAAGCAGCACTTCATACCAGTATTGCGAAAAAAATGTGGTCATAATTTTAATGAAACACCAGGTGATCATAATGTCAAAATTTGAATGTGATCGGTCATGTAATTTCGGTGTCCATAAGGAGCAAACAAACAAACCAACTTTCATCCTTATATATCGTTACCTTAATTCACAAAGGCCCTAACTGACAAAATAATTTTTTTACAGGAGAGCCAAAAAACGTGTTAGAATGAAAATAAAAGACTTTTGTGAGTTTTTAAAAATGCAGTTTCTGCACAAACAAGGCCCTGAAGTAGATCTTGAAGAAAAATTTTAGATACATTGGATTTTGGAAATTTTGTGTCAGGTAGGGCTTTTTTACACTACGAATTTAGAAAAAAAAAACTGTACTTAGGGCTTTTTGGGGTTTGAATATTTATTCGAATTTTTAGCTGCAATTGATTACAATAACTTCAAAGCGCATTATAAATAACATTTCAGACTGTAAATATATATCGTCGTACCATACGAAAACTAACATATTTAAAATTTCTGGCGAAAGCTATCAATAAAAAAATTCTGTACGAAAAGTAGAACATTTGACTTTTGGCCGACGAAAAGTAACAAAATCGAGTTTTGGCTGACGAAAAGTAACAAGTTCGACTTTTGGCTGACGAAAAGTATCAGTAATTATATACTGTTTTTACATTAAAATTGTTGTTGTTTAAACGGAATTGATATTTTTCGTCAGCCAAAAGTTGAACTTGTTACTTTTCGTCAGCCAAAACTCGATTTTGTTACTTTTCGTCGGCTAAAAGTCGAACTTGTTACTTTTCGTCAGCCATAAAAAATCGTATGCTAGTTTTCGTATGGTACGACGATATGTACATCATATATCGTAAAATTAATATATTAATTTCAATACACATACATACATACATAAGCCGTGTTTTTATTCAAGCGCATATACATCTGCGCTTAAATTTTGTATGGACAACTAAGTGCGGATAGAGATGTGCGTTTAGAAATCCATACAAAATTTAAGCGCAGATGTATATGCGCTTGAATAAAAACACGGCTAATATAGGAAAATTTCATTAATTTTTAAAGGGCAAGTTTTCATAAAAAGAATGGCAACTTTAGGTAATGATATTTTTAGATCCTATAGATTTTCCCATTTCTTTTTAGAAATTGGAAGTTGTTGATTATGTAATAAGCTGGGCTTTACTATTTCAAAATTTTTGTTGGCTCTAAGGTAGAGGCTGGTACTCAGATGTTATATCAGTTTTATAAAATATTTGTCCCGAAGGATCATATCCTAAGGCACGAAGCATGTTGACTGTGGAGTCTCCTGACATTCTTCCTGAAAAGGAAACACCATAATATAATTTTAGATATGTTGAACGCACTAGGAATATACATATTACATACCAGTAGTGAGTTTCTGTGAGAAATCGAGTGGATTTGTCTATTTTGATGACGTCACGTCGATTCTATCAAAACTTCTCTATTGATCGATAGCGAGTGTTTCTACAAGCATTAATCGATAAAATTCGGAACAGTGATGGAAATTAAACGCCAATCGAGAATTTAAACGCCAAAATATATGTAATGCTCTAAGCACATTCGAACCGGCGAGCGAAAAGCAGCCAGCTGTCAAAAGTAAAATGCACACGTTCTTATGGGAGCACACATTTTAACGCCAGCACGACCTATTTCTAATTTGACAAGCGACAATGCGCATGTACAGGCAGAAACGTGTGTATGTGTGCATTTTGGGAGTACAAAGACGCTCCTTAAGAGACTCTACAAATCCTTTAAATATATATTAAATATATTTAAATGTATATTGATTAATATATAGTATGTACATATATACATAAATAATTTGTTTTAATTAAAATATACTTACATTCTGGCTGAATTCGGCTGTTTTGTCCATTTTTTCGACCGGTGAAAGCTTTCTCACCGTTTAAAAAGTTGGCGAGTATATTGATAGATAATACATCGACTATTTTGCTTACAGAAACACCTTTAATCGATCATTCCTACTGAATTGGAATGGAACATATCAGCTGATTTGTCAGTTCTATCGATCCATTCGACTCATTTTCATACAGAAACGCATGCATCGAGAATGACGTCATGATGACGTCAAATCGACTATTTCAGTAGAGAACATTGATCGTTATGAGTTACAGAAACTCACTACAGGTCGAATCGTTGAGTACATTTTCGGAATATTTTCAAAATTCAAAAAAAAAGCTATGCTCTAGGTGGTGAACTTGAAGTGGACTAGGATTTTTTCGAGCCTCGCGGATAAGTTGTACAAGTTGAGATGGTAAGTTTATTTATTTTTTAGAAATTTTTCTTTCAATAAGAGAATGTGTAGCCTCGCATTCCATTAGTGTATGTCCTTTTACTAAATATTTATGTTCTATAGTTACATTATTTTCCATACAAAAGTTTAGCAAAGCATTTGATATCACAGTGTTATGATTTTGGTAAAAACAACCATCTAAGCAATGCATGGAGTCCAAAATGTATAACTCAAAGCCTGCCAAACACTCACCTTGTACTACTGCATATTGTAGCAAATGTAGTTAGGGCCTTTTAATTTATAGATTTTCAGCATATGCAGATAGGGCTTTTTAAAAAGTGGTATAACTTCGTTGCTTTTGTAACTATCGCTATCAAATTTTGTGGGAAGGTGTATTTTAATATATCCTACTACAATCTGCGAAAAACTCAGTTTCGAAAAGTCAATTAGGGCCTTTGTGAATTAAGGTAACGATATATAGATTATTGCCTACCGAAGAATTCACCAAATTCGAATATTGCTAAAGTTTTGAAAAAAAAGAGTATTGAAAAACGGTTTTCAAAAATTTTCTTTTGTGGTATTCGTTGGTAACATTAGGAGGCATTTCATTGTTGGTTAATTTTAAGGTTTTTGGGCAATCACATTAGGTCTGTTCGATAAACGCACTAGAGTACTCTAGTGCAGAAAAAAGCGTTCGATAAACATTTTTTTGCACTAAACTGTTCAGAACTCAGTTTTTTGAGTTAGCACGAACTTACACTTTACTGCACTAAACTACACCATCTTCATAGCTGGTGTAAGTTTGTGCAGCATATGAAATCAGCTGTTTTTAATAGTTAAGGCGGCAAAATATAGAAAACCAAAAGTAAAGAAAGCAAATTTTAAAAATATGAGGTTTTCTTCTCTACATTGCAGATTATATTCATTTTTGAGCGATGTAGATGAAAATATTGTAGAAAGTATAGGTATAAAAAATGCGATTTAGATGAAAACATATTTAATCCTGTTGATTTGGCACAGACCGAAAGCGTGGTCAAAGTCAAATGGGTAGGCAACCAAACGAAATTACCAATACATTTTTTGAAGGAGCAGAAGCCGCAATTGGGAAAAAGTTTACTAGTGAAAAGAAAGCAAAAAATGTGGCGTTATCCGATCAAAGATTGAAACCATTTGTGTAAATTTAATAGCTATAAATTTGACCATTGAGAATTGTTTGTTTACATAAATCAGAATGTTTTGTTTCCATGAATCAGCTGGTTTGCACTAAATCACCATTTTCGTTCGTTGAAGCCTTTGCACTAAATTGCTCTGACAACTGTCAGATGTTGTTCTGCCCTACACTGTTCTATACTTTCAGTGCACTCACCGAACAGACCTATTTTCACCGATAACTCGGTCATCGATAAATTTATCGAAACATTGAAGTCCGAATGAAACCTGGGGCCATCCCCTTTCGTTTAATACCCATATTGTAGTGTAATATTAAGTTTTTTCGGGAATAGCATTTTGACCGATAACTCAGCTATCGATAAATGTATCGAAATATATCGAAATCCAAATGAAACCTGGGGCCATCCCCTTTCGTTTGATACCCATTTTGTAGGGTAATGTTAAGGTTTTTGGGCAATCACCGATAACTCAGTTATCGACAAATTTATCGTAATATATCGAAGTCCAAATGAAACCTGGGGCCATCCCCTTTAGTTTGATACCCATATTGTAGTGTAATTTTAATGTTTTTGGGCAATAACATTTTTATCCATAATTCAGTTATCGATCAATCTATCGAAATATATCGAAGTCCAAATGAAACCTGGGACCATCCCCTTTCGTTTGATACCCATACTGTAGTGCAATTTTAATGTTTTTGGGCAATAACATTTTCACCGATAACTCAGTTATCGATCAATTTATCGAAATATATCGAACTCCAGATGAAACCGTTGGCCATCTCCTTTCGTTTGATACCCATTTTATAGGGTAATAAGGGTTTTGGGCAACCACCGATATCTCAGTTATCGATAAATTTATCGAAATATATCTAAGTCCAAATGAAACCTGGGGCCATCCCCTTTCGTTTGATACCCATATTGTAGTGTAATTTTAATGTTTTTGGGCATTAACATTTTAACCATAACTCAGTTATCGATCAATTTATCGAAATATATCGAAGTCCAAACGAAACCTGGGGCCATCCCCTTTCGTTTGATACCCATTTTATAAGGTAATGTTAATGTTTTTGGGCAATCACCGATAACTCAGTTATCGATAAATTTATCGAAATGTATCGAATTCCAAATGAAACCTAGGGCCATCCCCTTTCGTTTGATACCCATATTGTAGTGTAATTTTAATGTTTTTGAGCAATAACATTTTCACCGATCTCAGTTATCGATCAGTTTATCGAAATATATCGAAGTCCAAATGAAACCTGGGGCCATCCCCTTTCGTTTGATATCCATTTTATAGGGTAATGTTAAGGTTTTTGGGCAATCGAATTTTCACCGATAACTCAGTCATCGAACTCAGTTTATCGAAATATAGCGAAGTCCAAATGAAACCTGGGGCCTTCCCCTTTCATTTGATACCCATATTGTACGATCTTTCTATACCTATATGCGAAATATAAGTATAGTTCCAGTATACTCAGTTATATGGAATTAAAAAATATCGAAAAGTAACGGTTCCTAGCAGGGTCCGAACCCCAAAATTAAAAAAAAAAAAATAGTCTATACTTCCTTTCAGACTATAACCTGTCCGAATGCCAAATTTCAACAAAATCCGTCTTGCCATTCTCACGTTTTTGAGGAACAAAAGCAAACGTCTGGACATCCAAACTTCGCTGCAGTCACATTTATAATATTAATAAAATTGATCACAAATTCTTATTCAGAAAAAAAATGTCTTTGCGGCGTACATAAGATATGAATGCTATAATAAAGATTGCAAATTTTGGCCTGCGGCGCTTTTCTTTTTTCATAAAAAAAGTTGTTAGGAAAATGAATATTCGGAATTAAAAATCTCATAACAAACTCAGTACGCTAATATTTTTAAAAGCACGTGGGGGAAAATCCGCGGGTAACCTCTAGTAATAATAATAAATAAAGAGAGCATACGAAATAATTTTTTGGGGTATATTTTTGTCCGAGTCCATTGCCCATTTGATTCAAAGAATTAGCATAAAATTTTTTTTAAACTCATTAAATGTAACAATGGAGGTGGAAACCCTTTTTTGCCACTGCATTGCATATATTGAAAGAACTAAATTTGACTATGTAGATGAAAATATTGTAGAAAATATGGGTATAAAAAATGCGATTTTGTCCTCGAAAATTGTTTTATAATTTAGATGAAAACATATTTAATTCTGTTGATTTGGCACAGACCGAAAGCGTGGTCAAAGTCAAATGGGTAGGCAACCAAACGAAATTACCAATACATTTTTTGAAGGAGCAGAAGCCGCAATTGGGAAAAAGTTTACTAGTGAAAAGAAAGCAAAAAATGTGGCGTTATCCGATCAAAGATTGAAACCATTTGTGTAAATTTAATAGCTATAAATTTGACCATTGTGAATTGTTTGTTTACATAAATCAGAATGTTTTGTTTCCATGAATCAGCTGGTTTGCACTAAATCACCATTTTCGTTCGTTGAAGCCTTTGCACTAAATTGCTCTGACAACTGTCAGATGTTGTTCTGCCCTACACTGTTCTATACTTTCAGTGCACTCACCGAACAGACCTATTTTCACCGATAACTCGGTCATCGATAAATTTATCGAAACATTGAAGTCCGAATGAAACCTGGGGCCATCCCCTTTCGTTTAATACCCATATTGTAGTGTAATATTAAGTTTTTTCGGGAATAGCATTTTGACCGATAACTCAGCTATCGATAAATGTATCGAAATATATCGAAATCCAAATGAAACCTGGGGCCATCCCCTTTCGTTTGATACCCATTTTGTAGGGTAATGTTAAGGTTTTTGGGCAATCACCGATAACTCAGTTATCGACAAATTTATCGTAATATATCGAAGTCCAAATGAAACCTGGGGCCATCCCCTTTAGTTTGATACCCATATTGTAGTGTAATTTTAATGTTTTTGGGCAATAACATTTTTATCCATAATTCAGTTATCGATCAATCTATCGAAATATATCGAAGTCCAAATGAAACCTGGGACCATCCCCTTTCGTTTGATACCCATACTGTAGTGCAATTTTAATGTTTTTGGGCAATAACATTTTCACCGATAACTCAGTTATCGATCAATTTAACGAAATATATCGAACTCCAGATGAAACCTTTGGCCATCTCCTTTCGTTTGATACCCATTTTATAGGGTAATAAGGGTTTTGGGCAACCACCGATATCTCAGTTATCGATAAATTTATCGAAATATATCTAAGTCCAAATGAAACCTGGGGCCATCCCCTTTCGTTTGATACCCATATTGTAGTGTAATTTTAATGTTTTTGGGCATTAACATTTTAACCATAACTCAGTTATCGATCAATTTATCGAAATATATCGAAGTCCAAACGAAACCTGGGGCCATCCCCTTTCGTTTGATACCCATTTTATAAGGTAATGTTAATGTTTTTGGGCAATCACCGATAACTCAGTTATCGATAAATTTATCGAAATGTATCGAATTCCAAATGAAACCTAGGGCCATCCCCTTTCGTTTGATACCCATATTGTAGTGTAATTTTAATGTTTTTGAGCAATAACATTTTCACCGATCTCAGTTATCGATCAGTTTATCGAAATATATCGAAGTCCAAATGAAACCTGGGGCCATCCCCTTTCGTTTGATACCCATTTTATAGGGTAATGTTAAGGTTTTTGGGCAATCGAATTTTCACCGATAACTCAGTCATCGAACTCAGTTTATCGAAATATAGCGAAGTCCAAATGAAACCTGGGGCCTTCCCCTTTCATTTGATACCCATATTGTACGATCTTTCTATACCTATATGCGAAATATAAGTATAGTTCCAGTATACTCAGTTATATGGAATTAAAAAATATCGAAAAGTAACGGTTCCTAGCAGGGTCCGAACCCCAAAATTAAAAAAAAAAAATAGTCTATACTTCCTTTCAGACTATAACCTGTCCGCATGCCAAATTTCAACAAAATCCGTCTTGCCATTCTCACGTTTTTGGGGAACAAAAGCAAACGTCTGGACATCAAAACTTCGCTGCAGTCACATTTATAATATTAATAAAATTGATCACAAATTCTTATTCAGAAAAAAAAAATGTCTTTGCGGCGTACATAAGATATGAATGCTATAATAATGATTGCAAATTTTGGCCTGCGGCGCTTTTCTTTTTTCATAAAAAAAGTTGTTACGAAAATGAATATTCGGAATTAAAAATCTCATAACAAACTCAGTACGCTAATATTTTTAAAAGCACGTGGGGGAAAATCCGCGGGTAACCTCTAGTAATAATAATAAATAAAGAGAGCATACGAAATAATTTTTTGGGGTATATTTTTGTCCGAGTCCATTGCCCATTTGATTCAAAGAATTAGCATAACATTTTTTTTAAACTCATTAAATGTAACAATGGAGGTGGAAACCCTTTTTTGCCACTGCATTGCATATATTGAAAGAACTAAATTTTACTATGTAGATGAAAATATTGTAGAAAGTATAGGTATAAAAAATGCGATTTTGTCCTCGAAAATTGTTTTATAATTTAGATGAAAACATATTTAATTCTGTTGATTTGGCACAGACCGAAAGCGTGGTCAAAGTCAAATGGGTAGGCAACCAAACGAAATTACCAATACATTTTTTGAAGGAGCAGAAGCCGCAATTGGGAAAAAGTTTACTAGTGAAAAGAAAGCAAAAAATGTGGCGTTATCCGATCAAAGATTGAAACCATTTGTGTAAATTTAATAGCTATAAATTTGACCATTGAGAATTGTTTGTTTACATAAATCAGAATGTTTTGTTTCCAAGAATCAGCTGGTTTGCACTAAATCACCATTTTCGTTCGTTGAAGCCTTTGCACTAAATTGCTCTGACAACTGTCAGATGTTGTTCTGCCCTACACTGTTCTATACTTTCAGTGCACTCACCGAACAGACCTATTTTCACCGATAACTCGGTCATCGATAAATTTATCGAAACATTGAAGTCCGAATGAAACCTGGGGCCATCCCCTTTCGTTTAATACCCATATTGTAGTGTAATATTAAGTTTTTTCGGGAATAGCATTTTGACCGATAACTCAGCTATCGATAAATGTATCGAAATATATCGAAATCCAAATGAAACCTGGGGCCATCCCCTTTCGTTTGATACCCATTTTATAGGGTAATGTTAAGGTTTTTGGGCAATCACCGATAACTCCGTTATCGACAAATTTATCGTAATATATCGAAGTCCAAATGAAACCTGGGGCCATCCCCTTTAGTTTGATACCCATATTGTAGTGTAATTTTAATGTTTTTGGGCAATAACATTTTTATCCATAATTCAGTTATCGATCAATCTATCGAAATATATCGAAGTCCAAATGAAACCTGGGACCATCCCCTTTCGTTTGATACCATACTGTAGTGCAATTTTAATGTTTTTGGGCAATAACATTTTCACCGATAACTCAGTTATCGATCAATTTATCGAAATATATCGAACTCCAGATGAAACCTTTGGCCATCTCCTTTCGTTTGATACCCATTTTATAGGGTAATAAGGGTTTTGGGCAACCACCGATATCTCAGTTATCGATAAATTTATCGAGATATATCTAAGTCCAAATGAAACCTGGGGCCATCTCCTTTCGTTTGATACCCATATTGTAGTGTAATTTTAATGTTTTTGGGCATTAACATTTTAACCATAACTCAGTTATCGATCAATTTATCGAAATATATCGAAGTCCAAATGAAACCTGGGGCCATCCCCTTTCGTTTGATACCCATTTTATAAGGTAATGTTAATGTTTTTGGACAATCACCGATAACTCAGTTATCGATAAATTTATCGAAATGTATCGAATTCCAAATGAAATCTAGGGCCATCCCCTTTCGTTTGATACCCATATTGTAGTGTAATTTTAATGTTTTTGAGCAATAACATTTTCACCGATCTCAGTTATCGATCAATTTATCGAAATATATCGAAGTCCAAATGAAACCTGGGGCCATCCCCTTTCGTTTGATACCCATTTTATAGGGTAATGTTAAGGTTTTTGGGCAATCGAATTTTCACCGATAACTCAGTCATCGAACTCAGTTTATCGAAATATAGCGAAGTCCAAATGAAACCTGGGGCCTTCCCCTTTCATTTGATACCCATATTGTACGATCTTTCTATACCTATATGCGAAATATAAGTATAGTTCCAGTATACTCAGTTATATGGAATTAAAAAATATCGAAAAGTAACGGTTCCTAGCAGGGTCCGAACCCCAAAATTAAAAAAAAAAAATAGTCTATACTTCCTTTCAGACTATAACCTGTCCGCATGCCAAATTTCAACAAAATCCGCCTTGCCATTCTCACGTTTTTGAGGAACAAAAGCAAACGTCTGGACATCCAAACTTCGCTGCAGTCACATTTATAATATTAATAAAATTGACCACAAATTCTTATTCAGAAAAAAAATGTCTGCGGCGTACATAAGATATGAATGCTATAATAAAGATTGCAAATTTTGGCCTGCGGCGCTTTTCTTTTTTCATAAAAAAAGTTGTTAGGAAAATGAAAATTCGGAATTAAAAATCGCATAACAAACTCAGTACGCTAATATTTTTAAAAGCACGTGGGGGAAGACCCGCGGGTAACCTCTAGTAATAATAATAAATAATAGAGAGCATACGAAATAATTTTTTGGGGTATATTTTTGTCCGAGTCCATTGCCCATTTGATTCAAAGAATTAGCATAAAATTTTTTTTAAACTCATTAAATGTAACAATGGAGATGGAAACCCTTTTTTGCCACTGCATTGCATATATTGAAAGAACTAAATTTTACTACAACTATGCTCTTCATTCTCGATTAAGGCCGTTTTCACCATCTCCAGTTAACGCTAACTCCCAGTTAGTAAAAATTTATAGCAACGAAAAATTTAAGATTTTAAACGAATTGGTTGTTTTGATTATTTCTTGAATACGTACTTGATATTTTTTGAGTTCATAGTTCTCCGCGTACAGTAAAACGTTATTACGTAAATAATATAATATAGTATGTATATAATATTGATTTAAAAATATAACAGGTGCTTTAGTTGCTTTTGTATTTCTACTTTAGCTAAGGATGAACAATCCTCGAACTCCATACGATAATGCAATGATCCAATTTCAACAGTTAATAATCAACAAATGTTTTTTATTAACTTTTATCGAAACCCTAGAATCTCAGAAAACATTTTCTATCCGTGACAAGTAAGTAGCACTTTTCCTACAGATCATATGGTTTATTAACTTTTCCACTAATGCATTTAGAGTTAACGTCGCTTCATTATTAATGATAGTTCTAAAATGCAAAATGGAATATGCAACGGAAATTTTAAAATGTCTTTTGTTACGTTTAATTGAAAAGTCAGTAATGGGAAAGGATCCACATTTAATGTTAAGGCGCACAGAAAGCGTTGTCGAAAAAATGCTTACAAATTACATGGCAATTTGCATGTTCGATTATTTGAAGGAATATGGTGGGTCGAGTCTATTTTTGCTTTTCAAAGCAATCAAGTATCAGATTGAAAAAGGCCTTGTGGACGCTGTAACACATCAGGCCCGTTATTCGTTATCCGAAGAGCGTTTATTGCATGAACAAATTCCTCATTCTGTTGTTTTACTGCATATTATGCAGGACGATCTTGACGAAAAAGTGCAGTGCAAAGTGCTTGACTGGGATACGATTTCTCAAGTAAAGTCTAAAATACTAGACTCGCTTTTTAAAAATACTCCGTTTTCTTGTCGACCATCAGTACATGAAATTGATTTGGAATGGCGTCATGGTCGTGGTGGTCATTTAACACTACAAGACGAGGATCTTACAACCAAAATCATAAATGGCTGGAAACGTCTTAATACCCTTTCACATTATGGAGTCAAAGATTCAGCTCTAATGTCGCTAATAGCTCGTCCAAGTGATGGTTATAACATGCATTACAATAAGCAGCATATGTCTTACCACAGTTGTAAGTCCAGCTTAAGCTAACAATGTGGTTTATACATATGTAAAGAGTATATTCTTGTAGTTTACTATTTAAGCAACTCACAATCCAATAATATTATCGACAACTATAATAGAGGCGGGTTGCAACAGCCACGCATTTATCATCTGGTAAAACCAGGGATAGGCAAGTATATAAAAAATGAGGGATTTTTCGGTGCTAACGTTTCAAGTTCAAGCTGCAGTTCAATGAGTGAACGTATTAACAAGACGATACCCGAAGTTTATTTAACGCGATTACTGGCAGCTAAGGGAACAATACAGAAGTTCGTTGACGATCTCTTTAACACGATTCTTACTGTAAACGAAGAGCTTTCGCCGGCTGTAAAATGGCTATTTGATCTTCTTGACGAGGCATCGCGAAGACACGAAGTTGTAGATACCGAAATTCTGCATGCGTGGAAATCAAATAGCTTACCATTACGATTTTGGGTAAACTTCATAAAAAATCCAGATTTCATCTTCGATGTAAATAAAACAGTTACACTGGATTCATGCCTGAGTGTGATAGCGCAAACTTTTATGGACGCATGTTCGTCGACCGAACATAGATTAGGCAAAGATTCTCCATCAAGCAAGCTACTATTCGCAAAGGTAAATTCAATGAAAATTTCTTGGCTGAACTATTTTAATCTTATTTTTTCTGAAGGATATTCCCCATTATCGAAAAATGGTTAAACAATTTTATCGAGATATAGCACGTTTGCCACAAATCAGCGAAGAAGAAATGGGCGTAGCCATGCAACAGTTATCAGTACAACACAACGATGAATTTGACACGATAGCGGCACTAAAAGAGCTTTATATATATGCTACTAAATACTGGGATGAGGTAGGTATTTTTTATGTATAATACACCGGCATATTTTTTAAATACTAACATATGAGTCGATAGTTATCAAAGTCGCCTAAGTCCAGGAGCAGAATATTTTTAAGATTTTGAATGCACTTGGACCGAACACGCAAGTCAGTACGCCTGAAGAACGTTAATTACGATGTATTGTGGAACGATTTTCCGTCATCCCTTGATAAACCGGTTTGTCTCCAAACCAGACCTGTTAAATTCCGATTAGGATTAGTAATCAATTAAATTGTTTTGTTTTTTAATTGGTAATCATTATTGTTTAGACCGGCAGTCTAAAAATTTCGACCCACCCTAATATCTATGCAAATCTATATGCATACATATATGTACATGTACACATAAATAAATGTACAATGCCGTTGACTGGACGAAAATTGATTTTCTACCGGTCAGCGCGCGTTTCCCTTTTTTCATAATTTTCACTTGCGATTATCCAGCCACAGCGGTAAGTTCTGCGTCCTTACAAATTTGCATACATATTTTCCTTGCATATTTGTAATCCCATTACCAAATGTACATATTCACCTATGTTACAAAACCTTAATTATAATTAAATATTCGAACATAATTTAATTCGTTCGTTTTTTTCATTTCTTTCATTTACGCATACACAATCCTTTATCTCCTTGAGTGCCGCTGCACCCCGGGAAGATTCATGGTCCATCGATCCTACTACTAGCGCCCGCAAAATTAAACAATCTAATCTCTTACTATACAGTCCACAATCAAAGAAGCGCTACAGTCCGAAGACAACAAAGCCATACCACCAATCACTTGCGACAAAATTTCCAATTACGAGTCCACAGAGGCATATCATACATACAACCAGCACCGGCATTCATATACATACGTTTTGAAACACAAACAACTAATAAAAAAAGGTACGTGGTTTTTAAGTGTGGTGTTTTTGCGAAAAATAAAAATTAAAAAATTTCAAAAAAAAAAAAAATTTTTAATAAAGCATTTAAAAATCGTAATTAATTTAATTATTCCGAAAATTATTAAAAGTGAAAGTGAAGGTGATCGAGTGTATTTAAATAGGGTCAGTGAAAATTTTTTTATACATCCAAGTGCTAATCTTCAAGCAAAACACCTTCTGCTCTCAAGTAATTTCCCCCACCAGTGGTAAGAGTTACTTGATACAGCTTAAGGCTGACCGTGAGTGATTTCCCTGCTTCAAGAAGAACATCACTGCACTGGTCATAACCTGCAAATCTGCAGACACATAAATACATACGTTCGATTTGTTGTTCACAACAACACTATACACATCAAGTCAAATTTACTCACTGACACTATTGTATGAAAAATTCACTCGGCCATTTGCTCACAATTTCACATTTTAATAAAAAATTGTCCTTGGTTGGGTGGCTTTCCAAAAAATTATATTCCGAAGTATACATATAACAAAAATAGTTAATAACTCATTCCGATTTGAGGTTAGTTTTTTTTTCATCTAGCTGCACTTCGTTATCGACACGGTGCATATATACACACATACGGATAATTGTATAAGTACTGCGGCAATATATATTTTTCTCGTTCTGCGCGCTTGAATCTTTTTTCAAATTTCCTAAAAATTTATACATTGGCATCAATTTACGCAAGTATAGGTACAACGGATTAACATCCCCATCGATTATTGCTTTCTTGTTTTTCCAATAACACACAAACATATATGTAGATATACCCTATAGCAAGAACCTAGATCTCTGCTGTGGTGCTCTTTCAACAGTAATCCAAGTCAAAAAAAAAAAAAAAAAAAATACATTAAATCATACAAGATTTCTATCTGTGTTTTTTTTTTTTCTACAACTCCATATACAACACATTAAACATTTAATTAGACGAATCCAAGTCGTCAAAGACCAGATAAACTAAATTCTCGCAAAGATTTCTATCTATATCTTTTTCTTTTCATTGCACATTGCAAAAAATTAAATTACAAACCCTTTACATTAATTCTTCCAATAGAGTTCTATCTGTATATACATACTGCGCAAGTCAGTACTTTTCAATCCGACACATTAAATCAATCATTGGATTTCTATCTGTGTCTACCCGCATCAGGGGTTATATATCCAAAAAATTTTTCGAATTATCAAAAAGATGGAATCTTTAATTCGTGCGGCCGATGCCATCACTGAATACAATCAGGAATTTCCAGAAGGGCCTATAGAAAATTATTCCAAGGCTAGTTTAACTCTTGAGCAGGACGAATTAAAGTCTTTATGGAAAAAGGTAAAAACAATCTATGATACCTTAACGAATTCAAAAGATCTTTCAAAAGAAGATCTGACTGCTATTAAACGGAAATATAAGTCGGCCTTCGCAGACTATACTCAATGTATGTCTCTTATTATTACTGAATTGGAGAATAAGGCACCTCCACCTAATCCACCGAAACAATCTAATAATGATGATGATTTAGTTGCCCAAGAGAACAGTGTGCGTGTGCGCGCATGTGATTGCGACATTTTCCACGGTGACTACCTCACTTGGCCATCATTTAGGGATTTATTCACCTCTATTTATGGTAATAATAAACGCCTCAGCCCGGTTGAGAAACTTTTCCATCTCAACCAAAAAACCTCCGGGGAGGCGAAGGAAATAGTTAGGCGGTGCGCCCTAACAAATGAAGGTTTTGCAACTGCCTGGAAGAACCTAAGTGACAGGTACGAAAACAAACGCATTCTGGTCAACTCACAGCTGAAGACACTATTCAGTCTTAAAGCTGTGGAATATGAATGCGGAGCATCAATTAAAATGTTGCAAAGGGAAATAAATAATTGTATATCATCCCTTCAGAGCAACCAAATAGATATAACCAATTGGGATGCTATTATCACGTATTTATGTTCAACAAAGCTTCCTGAAAATACTCTGGCTTTATGGGAACAGAGTGTTGAAAACAAAACCGAAATTTCCAAGTGGGTAGATATGGATAGGTTTTTGTCCCACAGGTTCCAGGCTTTAGAAACGGTTTCAGGTCTAAAAGAAGCCAAGAATCCAAAGTCCCATAAACCACCAAGTGGTCACAACTCCAAAGAAAATTCAAAGTTAGGAGTGTATCAAGCCAGCGTTCCGAAAACCTACTGCAAAATGTGCAAGAGTAAAGAGCACACGTTAAGGAATTGCCCAAAATTTCAAAAACTGGCAACTAAGGATAAGATTTCGTTTGTCAAAAGCAACAACTGTTGTCTGAACTGCCTTTCAGCTTCGCACTCAGTGTCTAGGTGTACTAGTTCCTTTAATTGTAGTACATGCCACTCGCGGCACCATACGACACTTCATCTACAACAAAACCAATCCAACCAAAATGCAACCACTAAGCCGCCAGAGGAAACACCTTCCACATCCAAGCAAGCACAGTCATGGCGTGAAACTTCCACAAACAAAAACACTAATGTTTCTTCATGTCATGCCAAATCTAGCAAAGGGATTTTGTTAGGCACCGCCCGTGTGAATATCCATCACAACGGCGTCAACTACTCTGCAAGAGCGCTTATTGATTCAGGTTCGGAATGCTCTTTCATGACTGAAAGACTCCGACGTAGAATTAAACTTTCCACAAAAAAAATGAATATTCAAGTTTCAGGCATCAATAATACACCTTCGGCTCAAGTCAAGGAAGCGTGTAAAATCCAACTGCGATCGCTAACCAACCCACTAATTAATATTGATGCAGTAGTCCTAGTACTGCCACAACTGACAGGAGACCTTCCAACAGCCCAAGTCAGTCCAATGACCCAGCAGGAATTCCCCGACCTAGTCCTGGCAGATAAACGGTTCTTCGCTAACGAACCAGTAGATCTTATCCTGGGTGGAGATATTTATCCACAAATTATCTTAGAAGGCATCAGGAAAAACGCCATCAATACCTTAATAGGGCAAGAAACTGTATTTGGCTGGATTCTTACTGGCCGTGCCAATACACAAAGTATATCCAGCCATAGAGTATCTTTTTTTAGTGAAATCAGCCTAGACAAACAAATTGCGAATTTCTGGGAGTTAGAAGAAATTCCAAAAAGGAAAGCATTGAATGAGGAAAATGCCTATTGTGAGAATCTATACAAAACTACCACGAAAAGAGGTCCCGATGGGAAATATATAATATCTCTGCCATTCAAGCAAGATTTTCCCAAATCCATCAAATTAGGACCTTCTTTAAAAAATGTATGCGCTCAATTTTACAGAAATGAAAAGCGTTTAGTGAAGACGCCTGTTCTTCAAGCGGAATATAACCGTGTACTGTCTGAGTATGAGACATTAGGGCACATGCAAAAAATTCCTTCATGCGTTAATCCAGATGCAACTGACTGCTATTTCCTCCCACATCACGCAGTAATTAAAGAAGAAAGCATTACAACAAAGGTTAGGGTCGTATTTAACGCTTCGTGCCCTACTTCTAATGGCACTAGTCTAAACGACGTCCTACATTCTGGTCCAGTTCTTCAGGCCGATCTTCCTCTCCTAATATTACACTGGCGGTTATTTAGATACGTTTTCAATAGCGATATTGAGAAAATGTATCGTCAAATTTGGGTACAAGAGGATCAAACAAAATACCAAAGAATACTCTTCCGAAATAATCCTGGCGATCCAATAAGTGCCTACGAATTAAAAACAGTGACTTTCGGAGTAAATTGCGCACCCTACTTGGCAATCAGAACTCTGCACCAGCTAGCAGATGACATTCACAATTCGCATCCTATTGCATCCGACATTTTAAAAAATAGCATGTACGTAGATGACGTGCTGTTTGGGGGTCATTCCATCGACTCGACCATAAAAGCGAGAAATGAGATATCGGAGGCATTAAAATCTGCAGGGTTTTCACTGCGAAAGTAGACTTCAAATTGTAGCAAAATATTACAGGGTATTCAGAAACAAGACCTGCTAACAGAAAATTTTTTAGAATTTGAAGACACCAGTACAGTGAAAACTCTAGGCATCCGATGGAACGCACTCTCCGATTTCTTCTATTTTACTGCTAAGCCAATTGAAAATTGCGATAATTTGACCAAAAGAAACATTCTTTCCGCTATAGCAAAATTGTTTGATCCATTAGGGTGGCTCGCTCCAGTCATAATAGTAGCAAAAATCATAATGCAAAATATTTGGCTAGAAGGTACGGACTGGGATGAAACCGTTTCCACAACCACCATGGAACGTTGGCAATCCTTTATGCAGGACTACTCGTCCATTAACAATATTAAAATCCCACGTTGGGTACGTTTTTCGCCAAATAGTGAAGTGGAAATTCACGGTTTCAGCGACGCCTCAGAAAAAGCCTACGCAGCTAGCGTTTTCATTCGAGTTAAAACGAAAACCGAGGTTTATACAAATCTGCTGATGGCAAAAACTAGAGTCGCACCAGTGAAAACAATTTCACTTCCACGATTGGAACTATGCGGTGCGGTTTTGCTTGCAGAGACAATCGAAACTATAGTCGACAACTTAAATTTAGGAAATTTAAACATCCATCTTTGGACAGATTCAACGATAGTTTTAGCATGGATTCGGAAGCCTCCATGCTCGTGGTCTACCTTCGTAGCCCACAGAGTTACAAAAATAGTGGAAAAGGTCGGAAGCAAAAACTGGCGACATGTTGAGTCTGCATCCAATCCAGCAGACTTGGCAAGCAGAGGACTACCAGCAGAACAGCTAATAACAAGTTCGTTGTGGTGGCAGGGCCCTTCTTGGTTAAAACAAGAAAAATCCAAATGGCCCCGCCAGGATCAAACCTACAATACCTCCGTAGAAGAGAAACGGGTTCAAGCGCATACAACAACGACAGACTCCTTCGACATACTAGAAAGGTTCTCTGACTATTCCAGGGCTTTGAGAGTTATTTCTTACTTTTTCCGTTTCATTCGAAGCACACACCCTAATACAAAATCATCATACCGGGCAGAATCCCTAGAGATAACTCCTGAGGAAATAAAAGGTACAAACCGTCGTCTTATCACGTGGAGTCAACAAAAGTATTACAAAAAGGAATACATACTTCTAAAGTCAGGAAAGCCTGTAGGTGTGAAAAGTGAAATCTTAGCCCTAAATCCTCTATTAGATAGTGATGGTGTAATGAAAGTAGCGGGGCGTTTAGGGGCATCCTGTGATTTAGCTACAAATGAAAGATTTCCTATTATCCTGCCTTATGATTGCCGATTAACCCGACTTTTAGTGCAATTCGTTCATAAGATTTCTTTGCATGGAGAGAATCAGCTCATGTTACGCATTATACGAACACAATACTGGATTCCTCGAGTTAAAAATATGATACGATCAGCTATATTCAATTGCAAAACTTGCACGATTTACAAACAACGTGCCCAAACCCAACTTATGGGAATTTTACCTAAAGAGCGTACAACCTTTTCACGCCCATTTACAAATACTGGGGTCGATTTCGCTGGCCCATTCGACATTAAATCCTACCGAGGTAGAGGATGTCGACTTTCCAAGGGCTACGTTTGCCTATTTGTCTGCTTTAGTACTAAGGCTATCCACTTGGAAGCTACCAGTGACCTTAGTACTGCATCCTTCCTAGCAGCACTAGATAGACTCATTGGACGACGAGGATGTCCAAAGAACATTTATTCCGATAACGGAACTAATTTCGTTGGTGCTTCACGCACTCTCAAGTCCGAATTTAAAGCCTTCCTAGCTGATTCTCGTAGTCAAACCCTATCCAAATATGCCCATCAAACAATTGAATGGCATTTTATACCAGCCTCCGCTCCTCATATGGGCGGATTGTGGGAAGCTGGCGTAAAGAGTTTCAAAGCTCATTTCAAAAAGATCGCTTCTAATCAAAAATTCACATTTGAAGAGTTCAGTACTCTTCTATGCCGAATTGAGTCCTGCCTCAATTCACGACCTTTGAGTCCTATCTCAAATGAACCTTCCGACCTAGAACCACTGACTCCAGGACATTTCCTAATAGGTGGGCATTTACTCGCCCCACCTGAAATTGATGTGAATGAACAACGGTTATCCATGGTCAACCGTTGGGAAAAACTCAAAGCAATTCATCAATCATTCTGCCAGAGATGGAAATGCGAATATTTGCACGAATTGCAAAAGAGGAACAAATGGAAGTATCCACAATCAAACATCAAGGAAGGAGATCTAGTGGTCATCAAAGAAGACAACCTATCACCTAACGAATGGAGATTAGGTCGGGTATCCAAAGTGCACCCTGGGGTGGATAATAAAGTACGAGTCGTCGTACTGGATACAGCTAAGGGTCCTACAACGAGAGCGATTTCAAAAATAATCCTGCTTCCACCTTGCAGTGAAACCGTACCACAAGAAGAAACAACTTCCCAAAAATAACTACAAAGTTTACGAACCACCCTAATAATTAAAAATATATACGTACACGCAAGTTGTACACTCTTCCCACTAATCCTTTGAAACTAAGAGCAAAGTTCACATTACGCCCAATTTCGTTGAACGTATTTACACACGTATGCACGTGTGAAAAATACAACACACGTCGATTTCACAATCCAAACAATAACTACATTCAATACAGAATCACACATACATACGTACAATCCAATTGTACTAATCCCCATCCGCAATTAGATATAAACATACACACCGTGCTCAATCCATACATATGTATATCTATCCATACATAGTATACACACTCCAGCACATAACAACGTACTACATACATTCCTCGTTATCCAAAAACATATGTACATACATATGTATGTATATATCTCCCTATAATACACGCATGAGTAACTATCTACATGTAATGAAAATAAGTACATCCATTGCACATACCATTCATACATACGTACGCTAAAACCGTCGTTATACTTATGTACATGTTCCCAATATAAAAATCAAACCAACAGAAAAACTTATGTATGTATATATGTGTCCATAATACACACATATCTACATATGTATATGAAAAGAAAAATGGCCAAGTCCCAACCGCTTCTCGAAGGAAGCCCCAGATCGTAAAACTAGCTCCATTCGGAGCCACACATATTTTTTTTTGCTTCCTGAAGGAAGCCACAGAGCTTAAACCTAGCTCCACTTGGAGCCCCAGAAGTTCCTAACGCTTCTGAAGAAGCCAACTGAATTGAGGCTGAAGCCTCCCCCACTCCCAAAGAACTCAATATACATACATATTCTGAAAATACCTACGAGAACCATACATAAATACGTAAACATACACATGGGAAAATAATTCAAACTCACATATCTCATGACCTATAAGTTTCCGGCAGGTTTTGAGTTCCGTTCTGAGATCTGTAAGAGGCCCTCTAGACCCCTGATAAAGTCACTATTCTCGGACCGTGGTTCCTTATTGTGAAGTCGACCCCCTTGTTCACCAGGTATATCGGGCGTATCGTTATCATCCACTACTACGGTCAGTTTTTCAATAGTCGCCTGATCGCCACAGAGTTTTGGCCGACATTGCGAGAGGATTGGCAAAATGGCGCGTGCACGTACCACATCCAAAGGGGAGACATCGAACAAACGTTTGGGATCATAGACGCCAGCCTTCTTCAGAATTTCAACAGCAATTGGAACACAAGAATTAACAGGGTTCGTGATGATGGTCACTAGAGCTTTGCCTTTGGGCAGCTCTTGGATATTTCATTAGCGATTTCACGAATAAGACCGACGGTTATATTGAACAAATCATCACGACTCATGCCAGGTCTGCGGGGAACACCAGCAGGTATCACAACATCAGCATTTTTAACGCTTTGCCCAATTGCGTGGAATACGTATACCGATTTGGTTGTGTTTGGAAAAAACGATTGCTTAAATTCAATGAACGTTCACCGATTATAGTTACACGACCAGGTAACCAACACTCTAAAAGAGTCACTTACTTAAGTGATCGGATTTTCCATAGCGCCGGAATTAGTCAAAACAAAATTTTTAACACACATCGCTTATAACAATTACGGCCCTTTATCCGACACAGCTTTTGTATGGCTTGTTCATTATTCGCATCGAATGCCAGTCCATATACGGTGTCAGTTGGCAAAGCAATAAGCTCACCATCTCTCAGGATTTGGCAAGCAAACTGCAAAGCTTGTGGCTCTTCCACTTTGAGAATTATGTTTTGTGTGGCAATCGGCAGCATTTTCCTAAAAGCGAAGAGGCGAAAGAAAATCCATTAATAATGGTAAATTATTTATAATTTGGAAGAAATTTAACCAACAGCTTATGTAAATCCACGTAAATATGAAGACGTTCGTGATAGTAGTATCTCCACTTATGACCACAAACGATTACCGCCCTTGTAGAATGGAGTCATTGGTTTAATAGCTGAACGGGGTGGCATTTTCGTAAAATAAGCTTTCGTATGGGAAAAGGCCGGGCAATCCGCGTCTGTCGAATCTACTTTTCCCATGCAGCGGCACCTCCCATAATATGAACAACATCCTTTAATCGTAGATGCATGGAAAGCTGTGTCCACTTTTATCCTGTTCGACCATCAATATGTATGCACAGAATAAAAGTATTCTGCACGAGTTCATCCGAATATATGAAATTTCAGCAATTTTTCTTTAATTTTTATTTTGCTGTAGCAAATTGCACCAATGCAATTCCGGCTTATAGGTTTATTCTGCCTATAATTCTGTGCTGCAAACATGCTGCCAACCTCATGGCTTAATCGGAAATAGAGTGGAGATTTTCCGCGAATGTTCTCCACTCATTGACAATTCCAATCGCCATTCCAAAATTCATTGTCAATGAGGTTGCCAATTCAAAACAAACTCATTGACAATTTCACCATAAGAAAATGCACGCATTTACTATACTTACTATCAAACACCAAATATTTGGTAGCCACTGGATTATGATTGCGGCGAATTACTTTTCCATTAGCAATGACCCAAACCAGCACGTAAAAATCGCCACAACAAAATGTATGCCAGTGTAGCCACTCTCATAATACAAAATTGTGCGAGATTTTGCCAATATTAAAAAACATTTTTATAGGTTGCAATTATCTTAATTCATATTCATTAGGCATAGGGTATTTGAAATTTGTAGCAGTGTCTACCCCCACAACATTCTCAATGCATTCTTATTATATTGCAAACAAAAATTTGAATATTCATTTCAAATCCAAAAAATTGCCAAAAATAAAGCAAGAATGGCTACACCGGTTCAGTCGCAACCAACCCGATCAGTGGCACTCAAACTGCTGACCTACATTTTGCAACTGTGGTGACCCATATTCTTAAACTGTGGTGATTTACAGTTTTACAAGTGTGGTGACGAGCGTTGCCGACTTTTGTGAAGAACCATCGTCATTTTTGCGTACAAATCTTCCAAGTCTTCTACTTCCTCTTTTTTTACTAAAAACGCGATACAAACAGCACAATTCTTTAAAACAACGGTAATAATTCATATCCATACGTATGTAAACGTATATAAATAATATCATAGCTAGGAAAAAGGCACACATTTATCTAAACATTTATCGAATGATAACACATCGCATCCATTGTTCGATAAGACTAATTCATTGTTCAACAATATTAATACCAAATAAATTTTTTTAATTTAATTATTATACGGCGATGGTTTGAAGGTTTCCTAATGCCACTTTCACTATTATAAGAAAATCGTCAATTTGATGAGAAAATTGTCAAGTCGTTAACACTGCCTACCATGCATTGGTGACCAGTGTAGCCACTTCCAAAAGTGTGCGAGTCAAGGCCGTGAAAAATGTAGATATGCGTTGTTAAGCATTTTTCAATTACGCTGATCCTGAGCCAGAAATGTTTCCATTTAAATGCAACAACAAATGTTTTTAGCCCAAAGAAACAGATAAATGTTGATTCAATTTATGATACGGTTGACCAAGTCATCTCTTCTGAGCTACCAGTGTTGTTTTTTTTGGTGCATACGACACTAATGCTTTCACACATTGTGGTTCCAATCACATTAGTTTTTTTTTGTAAAACTTGAGCTTGAGGGCGGGAGGACAAAATTATTGAAATTAAATTTTGAACTTTACCCCTTCCAATTCAGTTGTTGTCCACTGCCTGATATCTGCTTCCACCATACGAATTTTAAAATTCAATTCATAAAAACCAGTGGCAACACGACGAATGGTGGAGAGTTTTTTCCAATGAAAATTCATCTAACCTGTCCAGTGTTGCCAAAACACGAAAATTACCGTAGCCGTAACGATTACGATATTCGTTAGCGATAACAAGGAAAACGCTGAAGTGTCCATTCAGCTTTTCTACTAATCCACAATAGCCACCCAACCAACAAACTAACAATAGATTACTACAGACCAAAAATACAGAATAAAAATTATTTCTAGAAAAATGGGTAGAATTGCACAATTGCGCCGTAAATCCGAAGCCAAAATGGACTCCTTTCCAGTCCCATGTCGCCTTTGCGATAAAAATCACGGCATCCGTGTCTGCCCGTTGTATCGAGCCAAATCGGTTGAAGAAAAGTTGAGGGTGGTGCTACTTAATCGATACTGCTCCAATTGCTTGTCGCCCTTTCACAAGTTGGATATATGTAGCAGCCGGGACTGCTGCCGTTATTGCGGAGAGAAGCACCACACCACGCTCCACATGACAGGCCAGGAGGTAGTGCGTCCCGAAGAGGATGACTTGTCCCTAGACGCACTTTCCATATCTTTATCAGGCCCAACCAAATCTTGGGCCCAACAAGTTGAAGAAGCCGAAGAAGAAGAAGAACGAATGCGCCACGAGATACGTGCGACACCTCGGCAATCTTTTCGACCATTGCTTCGCCATGAACGGGGTGGCTCTGAAACGGATCCATTCAGAGCACCACGCCGTGATACCCATGATCGACGAGATGTAGTGGAACCCCGTCCCTGCCGCTCATCTCGCCGATCATCGGGTAGGACGGCACCGTACCGCAAATCAAATACCGCCCTCCCAACCAGAATCCAACGGACGAATTTGGGCTTCCGCACCGGTCGTGATAAATCCGCCGGGTCCGCATCATTAGCTCGACCATTTTGCGCCATTCTACCGACGGCTATCGTGCGCATTGAAGCTGCTGGACAACTGCATCCAATACGCGCACTGATTGACCCATGCGCTCCATCTACGATCGTGGATCGCGAACTCATCCGCGATCTAAAATTAAAGACCGACAGAGGTCACTGTACGCTAAGGCTCCGCGGACGATATGGGATCGCTGGGACGGTGACGACTCAGGCAACCATACAGGCAAACCACATACGACAAAGTCCATCAACGTCGCTTGATCTAACAATCGCCAGTCGCTTCCAATTTATGCGATTGGCTGATCCTAGCTTTTATATCACCTCCCCAGTGCGGCTGACGCTAGGTGCGGACATATACTCCCAAATAATGATCGGCGGTACCCCATCAACAAACGTCGATGGCCTTATGACCCAGGGAACCATATTCGGGCTCATAGTCTCGGGATCGTATCGCATATGAAGATTACAATTATCCATAAAGGTTCATACACATATGTACTTTCATATATCCATACATATGTGTATCTAATCCACACCAATACCTATATCCATACCTTTTTATTCTAATAGTTGAATCACCAATCACATTCAATATAAGTTAATCCAGTTTTGATTACAAAAGCATTTATTTATATTAATTGATCGCAAACACCAATAAAAACCACGTACATATATATACGTATTTACACATATCATTTATATAATTCACATATGTACATCAAAGCTGTAATGAGCTTATCTCTGTGGCACAACCTTTCAAATTCTTATTCATGTCCTTGCGGCCCTTAAACACATTTTGCTTGTCGCAAGGGGGCCGGCATGTTTAGACCGGCAGTCTAAAAATTTCGACCCACCCTAATATCTATGCAAATCTATATGCATACATATATGTACATGTACACATAAATAAATGTACAATGCCGTTGACTGGACGAAAATTGATTTTCTACCGGTCAGCGCGCGTTTCCCTTTTTTCATAATTTTCACTTGCGATTATCCAGCCACAGCGGTAAGTTCTGCGTCCTTACAAATTTGCATACATATTTTCCTTGCATATTTGTAATCCCATTACCAAATGTACATATTCACCTATGTTACAAAACCTTAATTATAATTAAATATTCGAACATAATTTAATTCGTTCGTTTTTTTCATTTCTTTCATTTACGCATACACAATCCTTTATCTCCTTGAGTGCCGCTGCACCCCGGGAAGATTCAATTATTTTAATTCTTTTGCTGAAAAAAAGTAATTTTAATGATTACCATTAAAAAAAATAAAAAAAAAATAAAAAAAAAATAAAAAAAATCAAAAATAATCATAAAAAATCAAAAATAATCAAAATACTTTTTGATTTTTTATGATTATTTTTGATTTTTTTGATTTTTTATGATTTTTTTTTTGATTTTTTTCAATATTGTTGTAAAGAAATTTGGATACGCATGCATATAAGTATTCAGGTAGGCATGTATGTTTGGTCAGAGAGGCATAAAGTTTGTTTGTACAAATGTATGTGAACGCATATTAAAGTACGTAACCCTGCAGTAAATATGGGGACAGGTGTATCCAAGTCATTGTGTATTCTACAGCGACAACTGCACTAATTAAAATGTCGACAAATTTAGAAGTACAAAATTTGTATAGACCTTGGCTCGTTCGAAGTTTTTCGTACTAGATACGGATACAAACCCTTCCTACACCTGGGGAAGATTCATTTCTAGGTTCAGTATAAGGACAGGGAAGAGCGAATAAAGAATTCTGGTTATGACAGAGATTATCTTTACGTAAATCTATTTGCAACAGAGCAAATCGTCTACTGCTTTATTATGTAGTAGGCATGCGAAGACGAATACAAATTCCCAAATAATCCTATTTGAGGAACAATGTCGGAACGTAAGTACGTAATATTTCTGCCTTTTAAAAGAATACAATAGGGCAATAACTAGGGCTGAAACGCTATGGCGTATGATGAACAATAAATACAACTTATATGAAATTAAGAATTTTTCCTTTTTTTAAAAAAATTTATGAAGTGTGAAACAGACAAAGGAAATACAACTGTGCTAATGGAGGAAGAGGAATACACCGCAAAAACCGGTCAACTAATCAAAGAAATGGGCTGCGGAGTGATGAGAAAAGACCCAACGGAAGAATACCAAATGGCAATAAAGCGTGCAATAAACCAAGCGAAAAATATAAGAGACAGCAAAGTAGCCTACACTCTCACAGCAATGAATCCATCTGCCCCATCACTGATCGCACTACCACTAATCCACAAAACAGGAACACCTATGCGACCAATAGTAAACCATAAATCGGCACCAGGATATAGACTTTCAAAACATCTAAATATGCTACTAGCAATCAAAAACACAACGGAACTAGTCAACAAACTGAGAATTCTGAACGTACCCAAGGACTCAAAACAGGTATCACTTTACGTGAAGGATCTATACCCCTCGATACCAAAGACAGAAATACTAAAAGCTCTACCTAAAATACTGACAGAGAAAACGAACAAAGACATTGCAACAGAGATCGTAAATACGCTGAAAATAACCCTGGACCAGAATTATTTCAAATTTGGCAATAAAATATACAGACAAACTCACGGAAAATGCAGAAGGAGGCATGACAGATCCACCAAAATATAACCGCTATGATGAGGATCATGAGCTGAGTCGTTTGTATAAACGCAAACTAATCCCTCATTTTTTTGAGATATCTACTTGAAATTTGGTACTTGGGTGACTTCTTAAGAGAAATTGGACCACTATAACATATAGGTCCCATACAACGGATTGTTCAGATATAGACATTTTGGACTATAACATCTCCATAAATAACACACATAATTCACTACAGAAATTAATGTAAATGAGACTATGTATCGCTTCTTTTCCTCATTCATGAATGTCATAAAGTCTCGATACAGTCGAAGCCAGCGCAATATTAGTTGCTTTTCATTGTATACCTAACTACGAGAAATTCTGTATTAAGGCCCAATTTATGAGTTAGTACAACAGCGAATGTTACACTAAAATGTTTGATTTGGCCACTTTAAACAATTTTTCATAAAGATAAATAATTAGATATAAACGTGCATCGTACCATGTACGGTCAATGACAAATTAACAATAATTCCAAGCTTGTAAGATATGTATAAATATGTATGCCTCTGCACAAATATACGAGGAGGAAGCATATAGAGCCTTTATCCTGTTAGTGTGGGACTTTAACCGCACTACACCACCTACGCTCATCGTATCGAACCCCCCGGTACTACCATCAAGCTACCGTCGGGAGTCTGCCTTAAAAGGCTATATACATACCGGCATACGTACAAATGTGCATATTTCTTTAAACCATATTGATAAAAATAAAAATAAATCAAAAAAAAATAAAAAAAAATCAAAAAAAATCATAAATAATCAAAAATAATCAAAAACAATCAAAATAATTTTTTTTGATTATTTTTGATTATTTTTGATTTTTTATGATTATTTTTCTTTTTTTTTGATTTTTTATGATTTTTTTTGATTTTTTTAATGGTAATTGCAAAATAATCATTAAAATTTGAAAACAATGGGTAATCAATCATTAAATGGACAGTTGAAAAAATAATCAATCAAGCCGGTAATCATTACGATTAATAATCATTATTTAACAGGTTTGCTCCAAACCAAACTTGACAAGGGATGACGGAAAATCGTTCCACAATACATCATACCCTGTCGGAAAAACAAGCAAACAAAAAGTATTTAACGTTAATTACCTTAGTAATGTGCATTTAATTGCAGATTTTTCCAAGTCTATGGAAACAAATAAAAAGAAACTCAATTTTGTCGAATTAATTTTTGATGGACTTAGTCGACCGCTGTGTCGTGGCCGCTGTGGTGCAGTGGGTAGAGTGCTCGCCTGCTATGCCAGAGGTCTCGGGTTCAAACCACGGTCCGAGCCAAACCAATTTTTCTAATTAGTAAAAAACCAATTATTGAGTTTTTTAAGAGCAGCGGTCACCTCTCGGCAGTGGGCGGCATACCCTCCGAGAGTATTTCTGCCATGAAAAATCTTCTCACAAAAAATGCATTCGCCGTTCGGAGCCGGCATAAAACTGTAGGTCCACCCAATTAGTAGGAAAAACAAAAAGGAGCACACCTCGAATTGGGAGATTATTATTATTATTATAGTCGACTTTGATATCGCGGTCACAACTTATGTAAGATAGATAACCATAAATTAATGCCATGTTTACATATAACGTGATTAGCCATGAATATCCTTTGGATAATGTCCCCGTTTACATATAACATGAAATCTAGATTTGCTGGGAGACGAATATCAACTGTCAATTTTCCTTACCTGCATGACCCAATAATAATATGGTCGTAGCAGTCAAAAGTGAATAGGAAACTACCGTTCGATGGATGTTTTCATCAATGTAAAAAGTAGATATTTTGTTTTTATTTGACTTGAAAAACGCTAGCAAACACACAAGCTTTTGCACGATTAACACGTTAAAGAATGTATAACTAGAAAAAAAGACGATAATTTCATAACCTATAAAACAGAAAGAAGAAGAGCAACTTACTATTGCGATACGATTCTTATTGGGCAATGCTTACTGGCGTCCATTTTGTTTACTTTTCATTTTGACGTTTCTCCCAAATTCGCTAAAAAAAATATCGATAACATGAAAAACACAGGGTTGTATGCAGAAAAGTACCGTCATAATCCGAGATTCATTTTAAATCTCGAATTTTTGGTAGTGGATTTTTGTATGGCAAATCTCGAATTTCAATCGAAGATTTTGTGCAAACCTCGAAAAAAGTAGATAATCTCGTATATGTAAATGGCCTATAAGACTATCGAGCCATAACCGCAAAATTGACGTAAAGAACATTTAGAAATTTTTAGAGGAGAACGTTTTCTTTTTTAAATACCAACGTAAATAAGCTACACATTACAATGGAATTTTGCAGCATTATTTACGAAAAGAGGATTAAATCCTCCTGCAAATTTAGGAGTGGACTTTCACAACTTTACATACACTGAATTGCTTAAAAAATGAGTTAAATAATAGCTACATTAAATATTCGTAGTAACGTAACTTCTTTGTTTATTAAGTTAGTAAATCCGTTTAAAGGCAACTGTGTCATGAATTTTGAGGCACTTTCCTTTGGTAAAACAAAAAGGATATATTATGGACGTACAGCTAGGTTAGCTAACCCAACTACGTGAAAACGACTTCAGAGTTCAAAAGGACATTAAAGGGAAATTTACAGCTTCCAAATACCAAAATAATGAAATATCAACTTTACAAATCGGATATCAAATAAAAAAGTTACAATAAAAACACGATTTCGGCGGTATTCCGCGGGGTCAGGAACATTTCTTTTTTGTGTCCCTTAACCCTCTCAACATAAGCTTCAAATTTAGGGGCGGACTGTTACAACTTTTTTATTTCGTATGGGGACCAACCTAATCTAATGTATAAGCCTCAGTGTTTTATAGATTTTTATTAGTTGTATTTAATCAAATTTTAAATTATTGTTTTCACAGATTATTCACGCATTGAAAACCGATTCCAACTGCGAAAAAATGCACTTATCTCAAAAGCTGGAAAGTGTGGAGCTTACACTAGGTGGCGAAGAAACTTCTGCTTGCTGACACTGCAAATAATTCCTTAAATAAAATGTAATATAGTTTATTACGAGTATTATAAATTATCGCAATTTCCAACTCCTGTTTAATATTCTAGAATTGTTTGAGAAGTTTGGAATTAAGTCAGTTTTAGTAAAATTTTTAAGGTTTGTAGAGACCTTGCTACCAGTGAATAAGCAGCAGGACACTTCTAAAAAATATAAAATTGACCAAAATGATGGTATAAATCATAGACGGCCACCCAATGGCTCCAGTGACTCCGTTTGTCTCCCAACAACATCGCTGTGGCTCCGAGTGGCTCCCAACAACAAGCAAACCAATTTCGACAGAATATCGCACATTTCTTTTTTTCACAGAAATCGTCGTCGCGGCGAGCACTCAAACCTAACGGTCCAGCTTCGACCGACATTCATTGTGTAGTTACGCCTTCATACATACATACATATGTACATATGGTTGTACATTTATATCTGCTACCTCGTTTACGTTGTTTAGCAAAATATTTGAATGGTTAGCTGCAGCATATCTATACATACATGTGTACATATGTATGTACCTACATTGTATATTTGTTCTTTTCAAAATGACATCTAAGAATAGAAAGTTTAAGTGCTCATGGGAGTATGATTTTTTTATGCATGTATGTACAATGTACATTGTACATACATAAGTACATGTTGTTGCAATAAACCTTACAACCAAAATCATAAATGGCTGGAAAAGTCTTAATACCCTTTCACATTATGGAGTCAAAGAATCATCTCTAATGTCGCTAATAGCTCGTCCAAGTGATGGTTATAACATGCATTACAATAAGCAGCATATGTCTTACCACAGTTGTAAGTCCAGCTTAAGCTAACAATTTGGTTTATACATATGTAAAGAGTATATTCTTGTAGTTTACTATTTAAGCAACTCACAATCCAATAATATTATCGACAACTATAATAGAGGCGGGTTGCAACAGCCACGCATTTATCATCTGGTAAAACCAGGGATAGGCAAGTATATAAAAAATGAGGGATTTTTCGGTGCTAACGTTTCAAGTTCAAGCTGCAGTTCAATGAGTGAACGTATTAACAAGACGATACCCGAAGTTTATTTAACGCGATTACTGGCAGCTAAGGGAACAATACAGAAGTTCGTTGACGATCTCTTTAACACGATTCTTACTGTAAACGAAGAGCTTTCGCCGGCTGTAAAATGGCTATTTGATCTTCTTGACGAGGCATCGCGAAGACACGAAGTTGTAGATACCGAAATTCTGCATGCGTGGAAATCAAATAGCTTACCATTACGATTTTGGGTAAACTTCATAAAAAATCCAGATTTCATCTTCGATGTAAATAAAACAGTTACACTGGATTCATGCCTGAGTGTGATAGCGCAAACTTTTATGGACGCATGTTCGTCGACCGAACATAGATTAGGCAAAGATTCTCCATCAAGCAAGCTACTATTCGCAAAGGTAAATTCAATGAAAATTTCTTGGCTGAACTAATTTAATCTTATTTTTTCTGAAGGATATTCCCCATTATCGAAAAATGGTTAAACAATTTTATCGAGATATAGTACGTTTGCCACAAATCAGCGAAGAAGAAATGGGCGTAGTCATGCAACAGTTATCAGTACAACACAACGATGAATTTGACACGATAGCGGCACTAAAAGAGCTTTATATGGGTGTTTCCATTGTTATGCACGCGACATTTGTACACGTTTAATTGCGTTTGAATGTTGTAAAAATAGAAATACACTGGGAAGAAGTCACATCTTTTAGGATCGCTGCATTGTATGTGATGAGTTTTTTAAAAAAGGATTAAGTATAGGAAAATTGAGCACTGGATACCCAAGTTCCAGTCAATCAAAGTTGACTTACGCACGTGACAAAAATGGAAGTTGCTTTTAGAACCGAGAGAAAAAATGCGAAAGTAAGCGAATTGTAGGAGATTTTTATTCCGGTAAATTTTTTTTTATAAAGGTTAATAATGGAGCTTCATAATCATGTTTGCTTCGAAAACCACTGATCATGGGTTGGCTAAAGAAAAAAAAATTATTGATTACTCACGTGACATTACGCACGTGACACTTTTTACCTTCATACATATTTTAGTAATTTTACATATATTTTCAGAAGTTTTTGACAAAAAATTAAACTTTTATGCAAAAATGGAAAATAAAAAATAAAAATTAATTCTGATACAGATACAGATACAATCATAAAGCGCTTTGCAACTACTGTCTTATTGCAGATTAAAGTATCCTTCCGGCCGGGAGCTTCAACACTTATGTCATCTCGGATATAAAATTCGTGGACTGCTTTAATGTTTTCCAACATATTATCGTTTGAACATACTGGTGTCTCAGATTCATTATTCGAAAGTTTGGGATACTTTTTATACAAAGCTTGTAGCTTCATCTCTCTTTATTGCGTTCTTTGGTAATGCCCTCTCTACCGTCTTCATAGCTTTGCATAGTGTTTGTTTACACATGTAACCACTTTTTAATTGGGTATTTGAATTTTTCTTGGTTGCTCTACATTTTTTTGTCGAATGCAATCTCTATTCCTTTTTTCTTTCAATATATTTGAATTATTTTTGGCCTCACGTGCCTTTCTCTTGCGATATTCACGCATTCTTTCAGCTTGTTTTTTCTATGTTCGTTAAGCTTATTTTCATCTTGCTTAAGCCTCTCCCTCCGCCGATTTTGATTTTTCGCATTACTTGACATCTATAATATTTATTGTAAAAGTAAAATAATCATGCCTATTACGGTATCCGGCGGATGCCTTTCGCAGGGAATGCGAATCGTTTGGATAAAATTTGATATTCTCATAACCGATCGTCAATGCAGTCCGGGAATAAGAAACATGTTGATAAAGCAGTTCGAGGATTCACCGCATTCCTATAACCGTAATCGAAACGCAGTAGCTGTAATTTCTTTTGATTTCGATTCGTCATAAAATTGGTGCGGATTCAATAGAAATTTAAAAAATTGAATTTTCATTGCGTAGTAAATTGCAATGAAATTTAACGAATAACAAAATAATTCATACATATATTTTAAGTAAATATACATATACGAGTTAATTTTATTTTTAAACGGAATTCGTACGAAAAACGTGGGCAGTTTTCTTTTTTGATTGCGGAAGAAGCTTAACGAAAATATGGCAAAATAACATGAGCAAGCAGCCTCCAGAAGTTGATCTGAGTTTTGGACAACATTAAGCACGTATTTGAATGCTTTGGGACCAACATCAAAATTACTTGGTCTGAATCCAAATCCTGTATTAAGATCAAGCTAACAAATAACCGCTTCCAAATGCAAGTTACAGGTGGAGGGCAAACCGCAGAAGTTCACTGGAAGACATTTTGGTAGGCTCTGTAGCGCGATGATCAAAATATAAGCGTTGATTGCGAACCATCCGTTAATAATTCGAGACCAAATGCAGAAGTACAAAATTTAGCGAGTACTTCGTAAGAAATTGGAACAGCTTCAAGTCCGCAAACACAACAAAGAGTACTTCCATTTGCAAAAAAAAATCAATTTTTCTTCAATTTATTCAATTATATTCTTTCAAAATGCAAATAAATTACAACTGACAATGTAGTAAAATGTAAAAAAGCTTTTGACATGATACGCAGGGTGAATCGATAAAGCAGTAATCCGACGGTTATGGTAATAGCGTGAAATTTGACCGGCGAGGGGAGTGCGAATCGGATGGCATTCGCGGGAGTGGCATCCGTCGGATACCGTAATAGGCATGAATCTTTATGAAATGGAATTTAATTAAGAGCATTAAATTTTTCGTACTTACCATTACGCACGTGACAAAGTTCAAAAGTAAAAAAAAAATTAACTTTTGCAGAGGGCTATTTATATTAATATAATATTATAGTAAACAATAAATTTGCTTAACAAACAAAACAATAAGACACTTAAACTGATACTGCGCTAATTATGGCACTATGTAGTGCTTTTGCATTACACACGTGACATACGAATGTTGCCAAAATAGAAATGAAAAAATACCGTTATTGATGCACAGTTTGATCTCTTCTTTCATTTTTATATTCATTTGTAGTATCAATTACTTATATACCAAACTGCGATATTACATATATATTTATTTCGTCAGCAGCAATTAAAAGTAATACATTATACTGCTTTTAAATTGAATAAAAGAGTTATAAGTTTTGCATACAATTTTTTGGAATTTTAAATTATAAAGGGCTGAAATTTTTTTGCATAGTAAAATATCAACATTTTTCTTTTATTTTCTGTGTCTATAAAAATTCTGCGAGAGTTTTGATTTTTTAAGTCACGGTGGACCTTTTCATGGAAACACCCATATATATGCTACTAAATACTGGTATGAGGTAGGTATTTTTTATGTATAATACACCGGCATATTTTTTAAATACTAACATATGAGTCGATAGTTATCAAAGTCGCCTAAGTCCACGAGCAGAATATTTTTAAGATTTTTCTTGAATGCACTTGGACCGAACACGCAAGTCAGTACGCCTAAAGAACGTTAATTACGATGTATTGTGGAACGATTTTCCGTCATCCCTTGATAAACCGGTTTGTCTCCAAACCAAACTTGACAAGGGATGACGGTAAATCGTTCCACAATACATCATACCCTGTCGGAAAAACAAGCAAACAAAAAGTATTTAACGTTAATTACCTTAGTAATGTGCATTTAATTGCAGATTTTTTCCAGGTCTATGGAAACAAATAAAAAGAAACTCAATTTTGTCGAATTAATTTTTGATGGACTTAGTCGACCGCTGTGTCGTGGCCGCTGTGGTGCAGTGGGTAGAGTGCTCGCCTGCTATGCCAGAGGTCTCGGGTTCAAACCACGGTCCGAGCCAAACAAATTTTTCTAATTAGTAAAAAACCAATTATTGAGTTTTTTAAGAGCAGCGGTCACCTCTCGGCAGTGGGCGGCATACCCTCCGAGAGTATTTCTGCCATGAAAAATCTTCTCACAAAAAATGCATTCGCCGTTCGGAGCCGGCATAAAACTGTAGGTCCACCCAATTAGTAGGAAAAACAAAAAGGAGCACACCTCGAATTGGGAGAGAAGCTCGGCTATAAAACTCGTCAGAGTTATAATAGCGCCACTGTATTATTATTATTATTATAGTCGACTTTGATATCGCGGTCACCACTTATGTAAGATAGATAACCATAAATTAATGCCATGTTTACATATAACGTGATTAGCCATAAATATCCTTTGGATAATGTCCCCGTTTACATATAACATGAAATCTAGATTTGCTGGGAGACGATTATCAACTGTCAATTTTCCTTACCTGCATGACCCAATAATAATATGGTCGTAGCAGTCAAAAGTGAATAGGAAACTACCGTTCGATGGATGTTTTCATCAATGTAAAAAGTAGATATTTTGTTTTTATTTGACTTGAAAAACGCTAGCAAACACACAAGCTTTTGCACGATTAACACGTTAAAGAATGTATAACTAGAAAAAAAGACGATAATTTCATAACCTATAAAACAGAAAGAAGAAGAGCAACTTACTATTGCGATACGATTCTTATTGGGCAATGCTTACTGGCGTCCATTTTGTTTACTTTTCATTTTGACGTTTCTCCCAAATTCGCTAAAAAAATATCGATAACATGAAAAACACAGGGTTGTATGCAGAAAAGTATCGTCATAATCCGAGATTCATTTTAAATCTCGAATTTTTGGTAGTGGATTTTTGTATGTCAAATCTCGAATTTCAATCGAAGATTTTGTGCAAACCTCGAAAAAAGTAGATAATCTCGTATATGTAAATGGCCTATAAGACTATCGAGCCATAACCGCAAAATTGACGTAAAGAACATTTAGAAATTTTTAGAGGAGAACGTTTTCTTTTTTAAATACCAACGTAAATAAGCTACACATTACAATGGAATTTTGCAGCATTATTTACGAAAAGAGGATTAAATCCTCCTGCAAATTTAGGAGTGGACTTTCACAACTTTACATACACTGAATTGCTTAAAAAATGAGTTAAATAATAGCTACATTAAATATTCGTAGTAACGTAACTTCTTTGTTTATTAAGTTAGTAAATCCGTTTAAAGGCAACTGTGTCATGAATTTTGAGGCACTTTCCTTTGGTAAAACAAAAAGGATATATTATGGACGTACAGCTAGGTTAGCTAACCCAACTACGTGAAAACGACTTCAGAGTTCAAAAGGACATTAAAGGGAAATTTACAGCTTCCAAATACCAAAATAATGAAATATCAACTTTACAAATCGGATATCAAATAAAAAAGTTACAATAAAAACACGATTTCGGCGGTATTCTGCGGGGCCAGGAACATTTTTTTTTGTGTGTTTAAGAGCAGCGGTCACCTCTCGGCAGTGGGCGGCATACCCTCCGAGAGTATTTCTGCCATGAAAAATCTTCTCACAAAAAATGCATTCGCCGTTCGGAGCCGGCATAAAACTGTAGGTCCACCCAATTAGTAGGAAAAACAAAAAGGAGCACACCTCGAATTGGGAGAGAAGCTCGGCTATAAAACTCGTCAGAGTTATAATAGCGCCACTGTATTATTATTATTATTATAGTCGACTTTGATATCGCGGTCACCACTTATGTAAGATAGATAACCATAAATTAATGCCATGTTTACATATAACGTGATTAGCCATAAATATCCTTTGGATAATGTCCCCGTTTACATATAACATGAAATCTAGATTTGCTGGGAGACGATTATCAACTGTCAATTTTCCTTACCTGCATGACCCAATAATAATATGGTCGTAGCAGTCAAAAGTGAATAGGAAACTACCGTTCGATGGATGTTTTCATCAATGTAAAAAGTAGATATTTTGTTTTTATTTGACTTGAAAAACGCTAGCAAACACACAAGCTTTTGCACGATTAACACGTTAAAGAATGTATAACTAGAAAAAAAGACGATAATTTCATAACCTATAAAACAGAAAGAAGAAGAGCAACTTACTATTGCGATACGATTCTTATTGGGCAATGCTTACTGGCGTCCATTTTGTTTACTTTTCATTTTGACGTTTCTCCCAAATTCGCTAAAAAAATATCGATAACATGAAAAACACAGGGTTGTATGCAGAAAAGTATCGTCATAATCCGAGATTCATTTTAAATCTCGAATTTTTGGTAGTGGATTTTTGTATGTCAAATCTCGAATTTCAATCGAAGATTTTGTGCAAACCTCGAAAAAAGTAGATAATCTCGTATATGTAAATGGCCTATAAGACTATCGAGCCATAACCGCAAAATTGACGTAAAGAACATTTAGAAATTTTTAGAGGAGAACGTTTTCTTTTTTAAATACCAACGTAAATAAGCTACACATTACAATGGAATTTTGCAGCATTATTTACGAAAAGAGGATTAAATCCTCCTGCAAATTTAGGAGTGGACTTTCACAACTTTACATACACTGAATTGCTTAAAAAATGAGTTAAATAATAGCTACATTAAATATTCGTAGTAACGTAACTTCTTTGTTTATTAAGTTAGTAAATCCGTTTAAAGGCAACTGTGTCATGAATTTTGAGGCACTTTCCTTTGGTAAAACAAAAAGGATATATTATGGACGTACAGCTAGGTTAGCTAACCCAACTACGTGAAAACGACTTCAGAGTTCAAAAGGACATTAAAGGGAAATTTACAGCTTCCAAATACCAAAATAATGAAATATCAACTTTACAAATCGGATATCAAATAAAAAAGTTACAATAAAAACACGATTTCGGCGGTATTCTGCGGGGCCAGGAACATTTTTTTTTGTGTCCCTTAACCCTCTCAACATAAGCTTCAAATTTAGGGGCGGCCTGTTATAACTTTTTTATTTCGTATGGGGACCAACCTAATCTAATGTATAAGCCTCAGTGTTTTATAGATTTTTATTAGTTGTATTTAATCAACTTCTAAATTATTGTTTTCACAGATTATTCACGCATTGAAAACCGATTCCAACTGCGAAAAAATGCACTTATCTCAAAAGCTGGAAAGTGTGGAGCTTACACTAGGTGGCGAAGAAACTTCTGCTTGCTGACTCTGCAAATAATTCCTTAAATAAAATGTAATATAGTTTATTACGAGTATTATAAATTATCGCAATTTCCAACTCCTGTTTAATATTCTAGAATTGTTTGAGAAGTTTGGAATTAAGTCAGTTTTAGTAAAATTTTTAAGGTTTGTAGAGACCTTGCTACCAGTGAATAAGCAGCAGGACACTTCTAAAAAATATAAAATTGACCAAAATGATGGTATAAATCATAGACGGCCACCCAATGGCTCCAGTGACTCCGTTTGTCTCCCAACAACATCGCTGTGGCTCCGAGTGGCTCCCAACAACAAGCAAACCAATTTCGACAGAATATCGCACATTTCTTTTTTTCACAGAAATCGTCGTCGCGGCGAGCACTCAAACCTAACGGTCCAGTGGCCGGATTCTAGTTTTCGCTATCGCCAAAACTCCATCGCCAAAATTCGCCAAATTGATTTTAGCAACTTTTAGCGATTTTTGCGATTCTATCATAAAAATGCGTGATAAAAAATCGCTAAAAATTGCCTATTTTAGCGGATTTTAGCGATGAACAAAATGAACCCGGATAAAAGGAATGAACACTTTTTGACAGTTCAGTTAGCTAAAATTGCGATTCCGATAAATTAGCTATCGCCAAAAATCGCCATTATTAGCCCAAACTTCTCCAAAATTAGCGACCCGAAAAATTTGTTGCCAAAAAGATTATTTAAGTTGAAAAGGTAAAAGGTATATTAATTTCCTTTTTAAAATACTTCATCGCATTAATAATATTCATAATTATAGGAAAAATGGAGAATTTTAACTCAAAAAGGATAATAAATGAGCAAAAATACACGGTACTTCCGCAAAAATATTTCTGCATATTTGCTTTGGAAGTCGCAAAATTTCAACGAAAAGTTTTTCTGCAATAGAGAATGGAGCTGTGGACTCCCGCAAAAGTTTTCTTCTACTTTTCAAGCGATTTCTTTACTCTCGCTGAGAATATATAGACATGCGACATAAATAACTTCGGAACATACTCATTTTGACCACATATTTTTTATCTCAATACTTATTTAATATAATATTTTCTAATCAATGTAAAATATGGTGGAACCGCGCCAAATATGTATACAAACTTTGACATTTTTCTTCCACTACAAGCAGATCTACAAAGGTAGGCTCGGTGGCGAATTCAGAAACTACTTTTTTTTATTTACAAAGGTAGAATGTAATGTCAAAATTAAAGCGAATTCACATCATGGCCAATAGGAATGGGCGAGTCCCAGTCGAATTCAGATTTAAACACGTCGAAATATTATTTTTATATTACACTCTACCAATAACAATAAAAAAATACATTGGAAATTTCTGAATTCGCCACCGAGCCTACCTGGTAATTCTGCTTTGATAACAGCGACGCCTGCGGCGGATAAAGGTATTACAATGTTTGTTGGAGATTTTTGGCGATATGTAATCCAGAATCGCATTTTAGAAAAATCGCCTAAAGTCCGGATAATTTTTGGCGATTGCAATTTTGGCGATTTTTAGCGTTTTGGCGATGGCGAAATCTAGAATCCGGGTACAGCTTCGACCGACATTCATTGTGTAGTTACGCCTTCATACATACATACATATGTACATATGGTTGTACATTTATATCTGCTACCTCGTTTACGTTGTTTAGCAAAATATTTGAATGGTTAGCTGCAGCATATCTATACATACATGTGTACATATGTATGTACCTACATTGTACATTTGTTCTTTTCAAAATGACATCTAAGAATAGAAAGTTTAAGTGCTCATGGGAGTATGATTTTTTTATGCATGTATGTACAATGTACATTGTACATACATAAGTACATGTTGTTGCAATAAACCTTACAACCAAAATCATAAATGGCTGGAAAAGTCTTAATACCCTTTCACATTATGTAGTCAAAGAATCATCTCTAATGTCGCTAATAGCTCGTCCAAGTGATGGTTATAACATGCATTACAATAAGCAGCATATGTCTTACCACAGTTGTAAGTCCAGCTTAAGCTAACAATTTGGTTTATACATATGTAAAGAGTATATTCTTGTAGTTTACTATTTAAGCAACTCACAATCCAATAATATTATCGACAACTATAATAGAGGCGGGTTGCAACAGCCACGCATTTATCATCTGGTAAAACCAGGGATAGGCAAGTATATAAAAAATGAGGGATTTTTCGGTGCTAACGTTTCAAGTTCAAGCTGCAGTTCAATGAGTGAACGTATTAACAAGACGATACCCGAAGTTTATTTAACGCGATTACTGGCAGCTAAGGGAACAATACAGAAGTTCGTTGACGATCTCTTTAACACGATTCTTACTGTAAACGAAGAGCTTTCGCCGGCTGTAAAATGGCTATTTGATCTTCTTGACGAGGCATCGCGAAGACACGAAGTTGTAGATACCGAAATTCTGCATGCGTGGAAATCAAATAGCTTACCATTACGATTTTGGGTAAACTTCATAAAAAATCCAGATTTCATCTTCGATGTAAATAAAACAGTTACACTGGATTCATGCCTGAGTGTGATAGCGCAAACTTTTATGGACGCATGTTCGTCGACCGAACATAGATTAGGCAAAGATTCTCCATCAAGCAAGCTACTATTCGCAAAGGTAAATTCAATGAAAATTTCTTGGCTGAACTAATTTAATCTTATTTTTTCTGAAGGATATTCCCCATTATCGAAAAATGGTTAAACAATTTTATCGAGATATAGTACGTTTGCCACAAATCAGCGAAGAAGAAATGGGCGTAGCCATGCAACAGTTATCAGTACAACACAACGATGAATTTGGCACGATAGCGGCACTAAAAGAGCTTTATATGGGTGTTTCCATTGTTATGCACGCGACATTTGTACACGTTTAATTGCGTTTGAATGTTGTAAAAATAGAAATACACTGGGAAGAAGTCACATCTTTTAGGATCGCTGCATTGTATGTGATGAGTTTTTTAAAAAAGGATTAAGTATAGGAAAATTGAGCACTGGATACCCAAGTTCCAGTCAATCAAAGTTGACTTACGCACGTGACAAAAATGGAAGTTGCTTTTAGAACCGAGAGAAAAAATGCGAAAGTAAGCGAATTGTAGGAGATTTTTATTCCGGTAAATTTTTTTTTATAAAGGTTAATAATGGAGCTTCATAATCATGTTTGCTTCGAAAACCACTGATCATGGGTTGGCTAAAGAAAAAAAAAATTATTGATTACTCACGTGACATTACGCACGTGACACTTTTTACCTTCATACATATTTTAGTAATTTTACATATATTTTCAGAAGTTTTTGACAAAAAATTAAACTTTTATGCAAAAATGGAAAATAAAAAATAAAAATTAATTCTGATACAGATACAGATACAATCATAAAGCGCTTTGCAACTACTGTCTTATTGCAGATTAAAGTATCCTTCCGGCCGGGAGCTTCAACACTTAGGTCATCTCGGATATAAAATTCGTGGACTGCTTTAATGTTTTCCAACATATTATCGTTTGAACATACTGGTGTCTCAGATTCATTATTCGAAAGTTTGGGATACTTTTTATACAAAGCTTGTAGCTTCATCTCTCTTTATTGCGTTCTTTGGTAATGCCCTCTCTACCGTCTTCATAGCTTTGCAGTGTTTGTTTACACATGTAACCACTTTTTAATTGGGTATTTGAATTTTTCTTGGTTGCTCTACATTTTTTTGTCGAATGCAATCTCTATTCCTTTTTTCTTTCAATATATTTGAATTATTTTTGGCCTCACGTGCCTTTCTCTTGCGATATTCACGCATTCTTTCAGCTTGTTTTTTCTATGTTCGTTAAGCTTATTTTCATCTTGCTTAAGCCTCTCCCTCCACCGATTTTGATTTTTCGCATTACTTGACATCTATAATATTTATTGTAAAAGTAAAATAATCTTTATGAAATGGAATTTAATTAAGAGCATTAAATTTTTCGTACTTACCATTACGCACGTGACAAAGTTCAAAAGTAAAAAAAAAAATTAGCTTTTGCAGAGGGCTATTTATATTAATATAATATTATAGTAAACAATAAATTTGCTTAACAAACAAAACAATAAGACACTTAAACTGATACTGCGCTAATTATGGCACTATGTAGTGCTTTTGCATTACACACGTGACATACGAATGTTGCCAAAATAGAAATGAAAAAATACCGTTATTGATGCACAGTTTGATCTCTTCTTTCATTTTTATATTCATTTGTAGTATCAATTACTTATATACCAAACTGCGATATTACATATATATTTATTTCGTCAGCAGCAATTAAAAGTAATACATTATACTGCTTTTAAATTGAATAAAAGAGTTATAAGTTTTGCATACAATTTTTTGGAATTTTAAATTATAAAGGGCTGAAATTTTTTTGCATAGTAAAATATCAACATTTTTCTTTTATTTTCTGTGTCTATAAAAATTCTGCGAGAGTTTTGATTTTTTAAGTCACGGTGGACCTTTTCATGGAAACACCCATATATATGCTACTAAATACTGGGATGAGGTAGGTATTTTTTATGTATAATACACCGGCATATTTTTTAAATACTAACATATGAGTCGATAGTTATCAAAGTCGCCTAAGTCCACGAGCAGAATATTTTTAAGATTTTTCTTGAATGCACTTGGACCGAACACGCAAGTCAGTACGCCTAAAGAACGTTAATTACGATGTATTGTGGAACGATTTTCCGTCATCCCTTGATAAACCGGTTTGTCTCCAAACCAAACTTGACAAGGGATGACGGTAAATCGTTCCACAATACATCATACCCTGTCGGAAAAACAAGCAAACAAAAAGTATTTAACGTTAATTACCTTAGTAATGTGCATTTAATTGCAGATTTTTTCCAGGTCTATGGAAACAAAAAGAAACTCAATTTTGTCGAATTAATTTTTGATGGACTTAGTCGACCGCTGTGTCGTGGCCGCTGTGGTGCAGTGGGTAGAGTGCTCGCCTGCTATGCCAGAGGTCTCGGGTTCAAACCACGGTCCGAGCCAAACAAATTTTTCTAATTAGTAAAAAACCAATTATTGAGTTTTTTAAGAGCAGCGGTCACCTCTCGGCAGTGGGCGGCATACCCTCCGAGAGTATTTCTGCCATGAAAAATCTTCTCACAAAAAATGCATTCGCCGTTCGGAGCCGGCATAAAACTGTAGGTCCACCCAATTAGTAGGAAAAACAAAAAGGAGCACACCTCGAATTGGGAGAGAAGCTCGGCTATAAAACTCGTCAGAGTTATAATAGCGCCACTGTATTATTATTATTATTATAGTCGACTTTGATATTGCGGTCACCACTTATGTAAGATAGATAACCATAAATTAATGCCATGTTTACATATAACGTGATTAGCCATAAATATCCTTTGGATAATGTCCCCGTTTACATATAACATGAAATCGAGATTTGCTGGGAGACGATTATCAACTGTCAATTTTCCTTACCTGCATGACCCAATAATAATATGGTCGTAGCAGTCAAAAGTGAATAGGAAACTACCGTTCGATGGATGTTTTCATCAATGTAAAAAGTAGATATTTTGTTTTTATTTGACTTGAAAAACGCTAGCAAACACACAAGCTTTTGCACGATTAACACGTTAAAGAATGTATAACTAGAAAAAAAGACGATAATTTCATAACCTATAAAACAGAAAGAAGAAGAGCAACTTACTATTGCGATACGATTCTTATTGGGCAATGCTTACTGGCGTCCATTTTGTTTACTTTTCATTTTGACGTTTCTCCCAAATTCGCTAAAAAAATATCGATAACATGAAAAACACAGGGTTGTATGCAGAAAAGTATCGTCATAATCCGAGATTCATTTTAAATCTCGAATTTTTGGTAGTGGATTTTTGTATGTCAAATCTCGAATTTCAATCGAAGATTTTGTGCAAACCTCGAAAAAAGTAGATAATCTCGTATATGTAAATGGCCTATAAGACTATCGAGCCATAACCGCAAAATTGACGTAAAGAACATTTAGAAATTTTTAGAGGAGAACGTTTTCTTTTTTAAATACCAACGTAAATAAGCTACACATTACAATGGAATTTTGCAGCATTATTTACGAAAAGAGGATTAAATCCTCCTGCAAATTTAGGAGTGGACTTTCACAACTTTACATACACTGAATTGCTTAAAAAATGAGTTAAATAATAGCTACATTAAATATTCGTAGTAACGTAACTTCTTTGTTTATTAAGTTAGTAAATCCGTTTAAAGGCAACTGTGTCATGAATTTTGAGGCACTTTCCTTTGGTAAAACAAAAAGGATATATTATGGACGTACAGCTAGGTTAGCTAACCCAACTACGTGAAAACGACTTCAGAGTTCAAAAGGACATTAAAGGGAAATTTACAGCTTCCAAATACCAAAATAATGAAATATCAACTTTACAAATCGGATATCAAATAAAAAAGTTACAATAAAAACACGATTTCGGCGGTATTCTGCGGGGCCAGGAACATTTTTTTTTGTGTCCCTTAACCCTCTCAACATAAGCTTCAAATTTAGGGGCGGCCTGTTATAACTTTTTTATTTCGTATGGGGACCAACCTAATCTAATGTATAAGCCTCAGTGTTTTATAGATTTTTATTAGTTGTATTTAATCAACTTTTAAATTATTGTTTTCACAGATTATTCACGCATTGAAAACCGATTCCAACTGCGAAAAAATGCACTTATCTCAAAAGCTGGAAAGTGTGGAGCTTACACTAGGTGGCGAAGAAACTTCTGCTTGCTGACACTGCAAATAATTCCTTAAATAAAATGTAATATAGTTTATTACGAGTATTATAAATTATCGCAATTTCCAACTCCTGTTTAATATTCTAGAATTGTTTGAGAAGTTTGGAATTAAGTCAGTTTTAGTAAAATTTTTAAGGTTTGTAGAGACCTTGCTACCAGTGAATAAGCAGCAGGACACTTCTAAAAAATATAAAATTGACCAAAATGATGGTATAAATCATAGATGGCCACCCAATGGCTCCAGTGACTCCGTTTGTCTCCCAACAACATCGCTGTGGCTCCAAGTGGCTCCCAACAACAAGCAAACCAATTTCGACAGAATATCGCACATTTCTTTTTTTCACAGAAATCGTCGTCGCGGCGAGCACTCAAACCTAACGGTCCAGCTTCGACCGACATTCATTGTGTAGTTACGCCTTCATACATACATACATATGTACATATGGTTGTACATTTATATCTGCTACCTCGTTTACGTTGTTTAGCAAAATATTTGAATGGTTAGCTGCAGCATATCTATACATACATGTGTACATATGTATGTACCTGCATTGTACATTTGTTCTTTTCAAAATGACATCTAAGAATAGAAAGTTTAAGTGCTAATGGGAGTATGATTTTTTTATGCATGTATGTACAATGTACATTGTACATACATAAGTACATGTTGTTGCAATAAACCTTACAACCAAAATCATAAATGGCTGGAAAAGTCTTAATACCCTTTCACATTATGGAGTCAAAGAATCATCTCTAATGTCGCTAATAGCTCGTCCAAGTGATGGTTATAACATCTTCTTCTTCTTCTTGATTGGCGCTTAACCGTCTAGACGATTCTGGCCGAGTCCAACAGAGCGCGCCAATTGCTTCTGTTTCGTGCAGCATGGCGCCACTTGGGAACACCTAGGGAGGCAGCATCGCTGTCCACCTGATTTTCCCAACACAGTGGAGGTCTCCCTTTTCTTTTGCGTTCAGCGGGTTTCGATAGAAATGCTTTCTTGGCCGGAGCGCCTTCGTCCATTCTCACGACATGACCTGCCCAACGCAGCCGCTGGATCTTTATTCGCTGAACAATGTCGATGCCTGTGTAAAGCTCGTACAGCTCATCGTTAAATCTCCGTCGATACTCGCCCACGCCAACGCGCAAAGGTCAATAAATCTTACGAAGAACTTTTCTCTCGAATACTCCAAGTGCCATCTCATCTGATTTTGAAATTGTCCATGCTTCTGCGCCGTACATGAGGACTGGAACGATGAGCGTCCTGTAGAGTGTGATTTTTGTTTGTCGAGAGAGGACTTTACTTTTCAGTTGCCTACTTAGTCCGAAGTAGCATTTATTGGCAAGCGTGATTCTTCGTTGGATCTCCGTGCTGACATCATTCTTGGTGTTAATGCTGGTTCCCAGATAGACGAAGTCCTTAACAGTTTCGAATTTGTAGCTATCAACATTGACGTGGCTGCCAAGGCGTGCTGTTTCTTTGTGTGATGACAGGAGGTACTTCGTCTTGTCCTCGTTGACCGCCAAACCCATTTTCTTAGCCTCTTTATCCAGCTTGGAGAAGGCAGAACATACGGCGCGCGTGTTAGTGCCAATGATGTCGATGTCATCGGCGTACGCCAGCAGTTGCACACTCTTGTGATATAAGATGCTTCCTGTATGGTTAAGTTCTGCAGCTCGTATTATCTTTTCCAGCATCAAATTGAAGAAGTCGCACGAAAGAGAGTCACCTTGTCTGAAACCTCGTTTGGTCTCGAACGGCTCGGAGAGGTCCTTCCCAATTCTGACGGAGCTGGTGGTGTTAGTCAATGTCATTTGGCATAGCCGTATAAGTTTAGCAGGGAAACCAAATTCAGACATTGCGGCATACAGGCAATTCCTATTCGTGCTATCAAAAGCGGCTTTAAAACCGACAAAGAGATGGTGTGTGTCGGATCCTTTTTCATGGGTTTTTTCCAGTATTTGTCGTATTGTGAAGATCTGGTCGATGGTAGATTTACCAGGTCTGAAGCCACACTGATAAGGTCCAATCAGATTGTTGACGATAGGCTTCAGTCTTTCGCACAATACACTTGCTAAGACCTTATATGCGATATTCCGGAGGCTTATCCCACGATAATTGGCGCGTACTGTGGAGTCTCCTTTTTTGTGGATTGGGCAGAGCACACTTAAGTTCCAATCGTCGGGCATGCGCTCGTTCGACCATATTCTGCATAGGAGTTGATGCATCCTCCTTATCAACTCTTCGCCACCATGTTTGAATAGCTCGGCTGGCAAGCCGTCAGCGCCCGGGGCCTTGTTATTCTTAAGCCTAGATACTGCTATTCGCACTTCGTCATGATCAGGTGGTGGAACATGCCTACCATCATCTGCTATTGGGGATTCGGGTCGTACATCTTCTCCTTCCGCACTTTCACTGTTGCCATTATCTAGCAAGGAGGAGAAGTGATCCCTCCACAACTTAATTATGCTCTGGACATCAGTTACCAGATCACCGTTATCATTGCAGCAGGAATTTGCCCCGGTCTTGAAACCTTCAGTCATCCGCCTGATTTTTTGATAGAATTTTCGAGCATCGTTCCTACCCGCCAGCATCTCAAGCTCTTCACACTCGCGCCTTTCAGCCTCCCTTTTCTTCTTTCGAAAAAGGCGCCTCTCTTCCTTCTTCGCCGTTCGATAACGCTCCCATACGCTTCGCGTTGCGCCCGCACACAATGTAGCCCTGTAGGCGGCGTTCTTTCTTTCCGAGGCATCGCGACATTCCTTGTCGTACCAGGTGTTTTTGTGGGCTCGCTTGTATCCTATAGATTGCTCAGCGGCGATACGAAGTGAAAGAGCGATGTGTTCCCATTCCTCAGATACATCGTTTGGTGAAGGGTTGCTCTCAGAGAGCAGGAGTGAGAGCCGAGTGGTGTATTGATTGGCTGTCTGCGTCATGTGCAGCCTTTCGACTTCAAACTTTCCTTGCTGTCCTGCTGGCACATTCTTTGCTGCACAGAGGCGGGTGCGCACCTTGGCTGCTACAAGATAGTGGTCGGAGTCGACATTGGGACCACGGATTGTGCGCACATCTAGGATGCTGGAGCTGTGTCTGCCGTCAATCATGACGTGATCAATTTGATTTCGCGTTTTTCGATCAGGAGACAGCCATGTGGCTTGGTGTATTTTTTTGTGCTGGAATCTGGTACTGCTAATGACCATGTTTCGTGACCCGGCGAAGTCGATCAGCCTCGTCCCATTGGGACTGGTTACGTCGTGGAGACTGAATTTTCCGACTGTGCTGCCAAAGATACCTTCCTTACCCACCCTGGCATTAAAATCGCCAAGCACAATCTTAATGTCGTGACGGGGGCAGCGGTCGTAGGCATGCTCTAACTGCTCATAGAAAGTGTCTTTGATCGCATCGTCCTTCTCTTCCGTCGGGGCGTGGGCGCATATGAGAGATATGTTGAAAAATCTCGCTTTGATGCGGATGGTGGCTAGACGCTCGTTCACTGGCGTGAACGACAGTACTCGGCGGCTGAGTCTCTTTCCCACCACAAAACCAACACCAAATATACGCTCCTCTGCATGACCACTATAATATATATCGCAAGGCCCACATTTCTTCTTGCCTTGCCCCTTCCACCGCATCTCTTGTATGGCGGTGATGTCAGCTTTCACTCTTTCGAGGACATCAACCAGCTGGGCAGAGGCACCTTCCCAATTAAGGGTCCGGACGTTCCAGGTGCTTACCCTCAAATCATAGTCCTTTAAACGTTTGCCGTGGTTGTCATCAGAAAGGGGTGGTCTCATCCGAGGCTTTGTTGTTGTTTTCATTGGATAGGATTTTTACGTGGTGGGTCCCAAGCCCGACGCACAACCCGCCCTGCGGGAGTTGTATATTGTTACACGTTTATATAGCGAGCCGCTTGCTCCAAGACAGACGCCCGCTCGCAGCCGCACCTTCTGGTGAACAGACGCTGCAGTTATTCCCCTCAACAAGCCCTTAAACCGAATATGTCGGAGTGGCCTTGTCGAGTTGTCGCCTTCTCACTTTAGTTCACCACCAAACGGGTGTTCGGTGGCTATCCAGAGGACACTGCGCGGAAGTCGTGAGCTGCTTGCTCCGCATGCAAAAGAATCGCTCTGGCCACCCCCAGGTGGATGGCAGTCAGAAGCTTTCCCCACTTACGTGGACTTTTACACACGAAGCCATCCATGGTTATAACATGCATTACAATAAGCAGCATATGTCTTACCACAGTTGTAAGTCCAGCTTAAGCTAACAATTTGGTTTATACATATGTAAAGAGTATATTCTTGTAGTTTACTATTTAAGCAACTCACAATCCAATAATATTATCGACAACTATAATAGAGGCGGGTTGCAACAGCCACGCATTTATCATCTGGTAAAACCAGGGATAGGCAAGTATATAAAAAATGAGGGATTTTTCGGTGCTAACGTTTCAAGTTCAAGCTGCAGTTCAATGAGTGAACGTATTAACAAGACGATACCCGAAGTTTATTTAACGCGATTACTGGCAGCTAAGGGAAGAATACAGAAGTTCGTTGACGATCTCTTTAACACGATTCTTAGAGCCTATACACACTTGCGACTCAATCGATTTGGTCGAATTGGACTGTTGTATTCACACTACTCCAACTATTTAGTCGAATCGGTGGCAGCTATTCACACTTGAGACTAAATAGTCGTGCGATTGACAATGACATAGTGTTGCCAATGTTCACATTTTACTCAGCAAATTTTACATTAGTGGTCTTCATATAAAGTATTAAATTGTTAAAGTTTATCTGCATTCTTACATGAAAGCACCTTCTTGTCAGCTGTCAACTTGATTAATAAATAAAAAACAATAAAATAAACAAAAAGTGCATACATTGTTTGGCTTTGTTTCTTATTAAACTAGCAACTAGCTGGAAGGAATTACGCTCATAAAGGCGAAACGAACAGAAGTACAAGAAACGGAAAAATAGTAAAAATCAGCCATTAATAATTTTCATGAAATTTCATTTTCATTATTTCTATTTTAAAATGCGATTAATGACATTTGAAGAGAACAACAATATCAAGAAACATATGAAAACGGAAGTAAATATCCTTAGTTAGATAATTCTTGTCTATAACTACAACATTTCCAGATGGATTTTAGAAAGCGTCAACTGGATTTTAGAAAGGGGAAATTGGATCTTAGAAATGTCAATTGGATTTTAGAAAGGGGAAATTGGATTTTAGAAATGTCAATTGGATTTTAGAAAGGGGAAATTAGATTTTAGAACTGTCAATTGGATTTTAGAAAGGGGAAATTAGATTTTAGAATAGCCAAATGGATTTTAGAAAGGGAAAATTGGATTTTAGAAATGTCGATTTGATTTTAGAAAAGGGAAATTGGACTTTAGAAACTGTAAATTGGATTTTCGAAAATTTATATAATTATTAATTTATACTTTCATACGCAATAAAGAATTTCTATTCGAAAAATTCTGTGTAAAATTTATTTTAAACGCACATTCTGAAATCCAATTCACGCTATCAAAAATCCAATTTTGTTTTCTAAAATCCTTTTAACGCTTTCTAAAATCCAATTGGCATTTCTAAAATCCAATTTCCCCTTTCTAAAATCCAATTGACATTTCTAAAATCCAATTTCCCCTTTCTAAAATCCAGTTAACGCTTTCTAAAATCCATCTGGAAATGGTGTAGTTAATAAGAAACGAACCTTTTGTTTTTAAACATTTTGAAAATATTAATTGAAATATTCAATCTCTACAATTTACCAAAAGTGAAATAAAAGTAGTGCTGTCAGCATGGCAACTCTTTCCACTACGAATATCACTGTTGTTGTTGTAGTCGTTCGACTAAATTGTCTCAAGTGTGAATACGTAGAAGGGCGCCTTGCTGATCAAGCAGTTGTACAACTGTTTCAGTTGGAATGAAATTGGGCTGCAAATCCAACTGTTTCAGTTGTACAACTAATTGAATGTAGTGTGAATGCTTCCATACATTCCCATGCAAATCTACATTCGACTAAATCGATTGAGTCGCAAGTGTGTATAGGCTCTTACTGTAAACGAAGAGCTTTCGCCGGCTGTAAAATGGCTATTTGATCTTCTTGACGAGGCATCGCGAAGACACGAAGTTGTAGATACCGAAATTCTGCATACGTGGAAATCAAATAGCTTACCATTACGATTTTGGGTAAACTTCATAAAAAATCCAGATTTCATCTTCGATGTAAATAAAACAGTTACACTGGATTCATGCCTGAGTGTGATAGCGCAAACTTTTATGGACGCATGTTCGTCGACCGAACATAGATTAGGCAAAGATTCTCCATCAAGCAAGCTACTATTCGCAAAGGTAAATTCAATAAAAATTTCTTGGCTGAACTATTTGAATCTTATTTTGTCTGAAGGATATTCCCCATTATCGAAAAATGGTTAAACAATTTTATCGAGATATAGCACGTTTGCCACAAATCAGCGAAGAAGAAATGGGCGTAGCCATGCAACAGTTATCAGTACAACACAACGATGAATTTGACACGAAAGCGGCACTAAAAGAGCTTTATATGGGTGTTTCCATGGTTATGCACGCGACATTTGTACACGTTTAATTGCGTTTGAATGTTGTAAAAATAGAAATACAATGGGAAGAAGTCACATCTTTTAGGATCGCTGCATTGTATGTGATGAGTTTTTATACTCAGCTGTACTAGTACACGGAGTATTATAGTTTTAATCACATAACGGTGGATTGTAACAGAATGAAATAATCGAGATAGATATAGACTTATATATATCAAAATGATCAGGGTGAAAAGAGAAATCGATTGAGCCATGTCCGTCCGTCCGTCTGTCCGTCCGTCTGTCCGTCCGTCTGTAAACACTCTAACTCGCTCAAAAATTGAGACATTTTGATGAAATTTGAAATGCAAGTTGGTATCGAGACTGGGACGGTTGGTATTGAAAATGGGCGAAATCGGACCATGACCACGCCCACTTTTCCTATATAGAAAAAATCGGAGATTTGGTATCTCAGTCACTAATATAGCTGGAGCGATGAAATTTTACCCACGTATTGAGCTTAGGCCCCTAGGAAGAAATTTGATGAAATTTTGGAAAATGGGCGGTGCCACGCCCACTTATTAAGGGTCAAACATGGAAAGTTTTATATGTCATAACTCAGAAACCGTTGAAGATATATCGATGAAATTCCGTACACGTGATATACTTACTTAGGCAAATGTTTGGCCGAAAAATTTCCAAAATCGGTTGACGGCCACGCCCACTTTTATATATGTGTATTATAAAGTGGCCTAATAAAAACATTTTAAGCGATATCTTTGTCAAATATAGAGATAATTCATAGAAATTTTGTGGCATGAGTTCCACAATAGACCGGAAATAAAAAATAAAAAAATTTTGGAAGATGGGCGTGGCACCGCCTCTTTTCAGACAAAGGAATATACGAGATTTCTTAGGCTATAACTCGACAAATAATTGAGATATTATAACGAAACTTGGTTTATACACTTTTATAACTTGTGTTAATAGACACGCAAAAATTTATTGAAATCGGTTATGACCACGCCTACTTTTTAACAAAGATATTTCTGGAACACCCTTTGGGAATTTGTAACGTGGCATCTTTGTAACTGGAAGTCAAAAAGGAATGAAATTTTGCACAAAGAATAATATTCATATGCTTAGTTTGATGACTGATAAAAATGTTGAAAATGAGCGTGGCTACGCCTACTTTATGCGGCACTCGCTTTATATAAAATACGCCGTGTTTCCATCAAACGCAAACAAACAATGAAAGCATACAGCTGAGTATCTAATGTTCGATTCCACTCGAACTTAGGCTTCCTTACTTGTTTAAAAAAGGATTAAGTATAGGAAAATTGAGCACTGGATACCCAAGTTCCAGTCAATCAAAGTTGACTTACGCACGTGACAAAAATGGAAGTTGCTTTTAGAACCGAGAGAAAAAATGCGAAAGTAAGCGAATTGTTGGAGATTTTTATTCCGGTAAATTTTTTTTTATAAAGGTTAATAATGGAGCTTCATAATCATGTTTGCTTCGAAAACAACTGATCATGGGTTGGCTATAGAAAAAAAAAATTATTGATTACTCACGTGACATTACGCACGTGACACTTTTTACCTTCATACATATTTTAGTAATTTTACATATATTTTCAGAAGTTTTTGACAAAAAATTAAACTTTTATTCAAAAATGGAAAATAAAAAATAAAATTTAATTCTGATACAGATACAGATACAATCATAAAGCGCTTTGCAACTACTTGCTTATTGCAGATTAAAGTATCCTTCCGGACGGGAGCTTGAACACTTATGTCATCTCGGATATAAAATTCGTGGACTGCTTTAATGTTTTCCAACATATTATCGTTTGAACATACTGGTGTCTCAGATTTATTATTCGAAAGTTTGGGATAGTTTTTATACAAAGCTTGTAGAACTTCATCTCTCTTTATTGCGTTCTTTGGTAACGCACTCTCTACCGTCTTCATAGCTTTGCATAGTATTTGTTTACACATGTAACCACTTTTTAATTGGGTATTTGAATTTTTCTTGGTTGCTCTACATTTTTTTTGTCGAACGCAATCTCTATTCCTTTTTTCTTTCAATTTATTTGAATTACTTTTGGCCTCACATGCCTTTCTCTTGCGATATTCACACATTCAGCTTGTTTTTTTTATGTTCTTTAAGCTTATTTTCATCTTGCTTAAGCCTCTCCCTCCACCGATTTTAATTTTTCGCATTACTTGACATCTATAATATTTATTATAAAAGTAAAATAATATTTATCAAATGGACTTTAATTAAAAGCATTAAATTTTTCGTACTTACCATTACGCACGTGACAAAGTTCAAAAGTAAAAAAAAAATTTAACTTTGCAGAGGGCTATTTATATTAATATAATATTATAGTAAACAATAAATTTGCTTAACAAACAAAACAATAAGACACCTAAACTGATACTGCGCTAATTATGGCACTATGTAAAGCTTTTGCATTACGCACGTGACATACGAATGTTGCCAAAATAGAAATGAAAAAATACCGTTATTGATGCACACTTTGATCTCTTCTTTCATTTTTATATTCATTTGTATTTGTATCAATTACTTATATACCAAACTGCGATATTACATATATATTTATTTCGTCAGCAGCAATTAAAAGTAATACATTATACTGCTTGTAAATTGAATAAAAGAGTTATAAGTTTTGCATACAATTTTTTGGAATTTAAAATTATAAAGGGCTTAAATTTTTTTTTTGCATAGTAAAATATCAACATTTTTCTTCTATTTTCTGTGTCTATAAAAATTCTGCGAGCGTTTTGATTTTTTAAGTCACGGTGGACCATTTCATGGAAACACCCATATATAACATATCTGAAAACTAAAATGGCCTTTTTTTAATTTATTTAAGTAAATCATCTCTTGGCTTTCTTATATTTGGATATCACGCATAACCTATTCAACCGAGTTCATAAATTTGTATACCGTTAGAAATGTAGTAAAATCACCTTTTGAAAACATACACTGTAAAAATTCTATATTACATATTACACTGAAAAAAATTTTTCAAAACTTTAAAAAATTTTTTTTTTAAACTGGGAAAACACTTTAAAGACCAAGCGATTTAAAAAAAATTTTGTTTAGAAAGGTATATTTAATTTATATAACATATCTAAAAAGTAGAATGGTGTTTTTTCTTTTCTTTTTAAAAAAATTTTAAGTAAAATCATCTCTTTTTAACTTTTTTTATTTTGATATTATTGTGTGAAAAAAATGTACCTAGCTATACTTTGGAAGTTATACAGATTTTTTCTAATCCTATTGTCAAATTTTTCAGGCATTCTCAAAATATATATCACAAATATTTAACCGCTCATCAAAGGATACAACGAAAATAATACAATAGATCCTATGCATAGTAGTGCCGAAACGTATAACATAAACATACACCCTTCATTTAGATAGTACTATAAACTTTTAATGACTAAGTATTCTAATAGATTCGAACAAGAATCGTATTATCAAATTTTTCAGACACCCACAATAAATTGACTTACACTTGATAAAGTTAATTTTTTATTTTTATTTATTTAGATTTAATATACAACTTTGCGCAGCTCATACTGCTAAACTGTTTTCCCAGTTTGAAAAAAAAATTAGAAATTTCTTTTTTCAGTGTAATATAGAATTTTTACAGTGTATGTTTTCAAAAGGTGATATTAATACCTTTCTAACGGTATAAAAATTTTTGAAATCGGTTGATTAGTTCACGCGTGATATCAAAATATAAGAAAGTAACCAAGAGATGCATTTACTTAAATAAATTAAAAAAAGAAATAAAAAAGGCAATTTTAGTTTTCAGATATGTTATATATATAGAAATAGACCTTTCTAAAAGAAATTGTTGTTTTTCAAAATCGCTTGATCTTTGAAGTGTTTTTTCAGTTTCAAATTTTATTTTGGAAAACATTTTTTTCAGTGTACTAAAACAAAAAAAAACAGTGTATTTTTTTGAAAACTAATTTCAATACCTTTCTAATGGTATGAAGATCTTTGAAATCGCTAAAGCCATTCCCTAGTAATCACACTTTAAAAGTACCTATTATCGCCATTTTTAGAATATTTTCGAATATTTTCAAATATTTCGATACCTTGCCACGCATACAATTTTTCGAAAATGCAATTTTTAAAAATGAGGTTGTGTTTGGGTAGGTAAGATGTACCTCTATGCAAAATTTCAGTGGCGTAGTAACGGGGGGGAAAGGTTTTGGGGACCCTCCCTCCCCCCTCCCCACGAAAGATTCGTTTTGTATAAAATTGATCTGACCATAAAGCCATCTTTAACTAAGAGATGCTTTATTAGCATACATTTCTTTTTCAGGAAAAAATCAATGAGAATAGTAATTTTTGGAAATTGGTAACTCGAAATTTAGCGCCTTTTCACGAAGTATTATTTATAATTGTAGCATTTGTTAAGCCGTAGGAAAATGCAAGAACCGTAGGAATTTTACCACCATTTACATTCTTTGTACTCATATTCGCTCTTTTGTGGTAAACTCGACAAATTTTAATCAACTTTAACAACCAAAAATGAAATAATATTTTTCTAAAGCGAAATTTTACGCTGACTCCGAATATCATCTCCATTTTTTTGCGGCAGACTCAGTTTTTGAGATATTGGTAAAAATGTGGAAAAAGCCATATATTCAAGACATTGGGCCTAATGAATAAACATCAAGCAAATGCTTTTCTGGACCTTTTACTTAAATTTCTATGAATAAAAATTTAAGCAATTGCTTTTTTTCACTAGCAATTGCTTTTCCTACAAGCATTTGCCTTTTTATTTCAGCATTTGCTGAAATCTATAAGCAAATGCTGAATTCCGTATGAATAAAATTAGCATTTGCTATTTTTTATAAGCAAAAGGTACTGATTTTTTAAGCATGCCCTACCCATGCTAAATTTTTCAGAAATTAGTTTTCGCTCGATTTTTCTTCTAATTATGGCGCAGTTTTTGTCTATATGTAAAGAAAAATATTATAGTGCGCGACAGGAATGTAAAAATGAAAGCTTTCGAAAACTTGATCGATCCAACCGTGAGAACGTAGAGTGGCTGGCTTCCTATTTTTGATAGGATGAAGATGTTTCTGCGCGCAGTTTCCGATCCGGGCTATCAGAATAGTATAGCAAAAGAGCCCGGATTTCATCAAACTACAGTTTAAAAACTTTTAGTTCGGTGATGAAAGAAGTTTTGAAGAAGGTGGATAAACTTTCCGAAACGTTGGTGGTGAAGCATGCGATTTATCGTACGACGGTGTAGTACGAAAAATTTTATGGTTAGTGGGCAGCTTTCAAGCGGTTTTTCAACTGTTGTGGCAATTTGAAAAAATGAACGAAGGTAAAAACTTTATAGAATTCAAATCGTCCAATCAACAGGAAAAACACCTAAGAGTTTTGGTAAGAAAAGCCCAGAAATTACATTTCTCTTACCTATTTGCACAACGATGTTGTTGTAAAGTTTATGACGTTGTTGTTGTTTGTGCCAAACCAGGGTTGCGTGATTTTGATTTGGCTGAATCACGAATCAAAAATATTTTCTCATTCTTGATTTAAAATATTTTCAAATAAAAGATAATTTTTATTTGTGATTTGTTAAAAAAAAATCTGTGGCGTACCACATGACAGGAACAACCCACGTAGAGATCAAACAACATCCCTGACGTTGACATTATAAATATTACTTCGCCTTGATGTGGCCACTCTGGCTACAGTCAGTCGTCGACGAAGTTTTTTGCGTTCGCGAATATTCTAATCGCACAATTGTAACTAATTAATATTTAATTGAAGAATAAAATATATTGTTGAATAATCATATTCCACAATTTGGTGACCCCGACGCTTAAAAACACATGAAAAGTGAATCAGAATCCGGAGTAATGCCAATCACTACAGACAATGCAGGATCACCGGCAGGTGCTAACGAGGTCGTCACAGAAATCGCAAAAGTGACTGTGGAAATTCCACCATTTTGGCACGCGAAACCCGAGCTGTGGATTGTACAAGTGGAGTCGCAATTTATTGCGGCCGGCATTACAAGCGATAAGTCCAAATACCATACTGTCGTCGCAGCAATTGAAAGCAACGTTTTAGCGCAAATTAGCGATTTAATACTTAATCCGCCAGCCACGGACTTGTATAAAACACTTAAGACACGTGTTTTGGAGCAGTTCGCCGAATCTGAGCAAAAACGAATAAAAAAACTCCTTCAAGACTTAGAACTCGGCGATCTTCGACCGTCGCACCTGCTTCGCGAAATGCGTCAATTAGCTGGACAGCAAATGAACGATAGCATGCTGAAATCTATTTGGCTGAATAGATTGCCGCAAAACATACGTTCTATCATTTCGATAAGTACCGAACAATTCGATAAAGTCGCATTGCTAGCTGACAAAATAATTGAGGTTAACGACGGCCCACACATTAATTCCATTTCAGCAAATGGCGACCAAACTTCTATGTCGCAACAACTATCTGCGTTGACAAAGGAGGTAGCAGAGTTAAAAACCGCACTCAGGCATCGCGGCAGAGATAGGCGACGATCTAATTCACACGCACGAGCACGTACAGGAAAGGCCGACTCAAACGTTTGTTGGTATCATACGAAATTCGGTGATAAGGCTACTAAATGCCGTAAACCGTGTTCGAAATCGTTAAACTAGGTTCGCTGTCACCAACGACGATGCGTGGCAGTTCTACAATGACTAACCGTCGACTCATTATCACCGACCGAAACACTAACCTCAAATTTCTTGTGGATACTGGCGCAGAAGTCAGCGTAATTCCGCCGACGCCGGCTCAGCGACGTCAACCAGACGCCGACATAAAACGTTATGCTGCAAACAAGTCATCGATTAGAACATACGGTGAAAAAGCGCTATGCTTAAATATCGGGCTTCGACGAAAATTCCGTTGGAGCTTTATTGTCGCATATGTAACTCAACCTATTCTGGGAGCTGACTTTTTAGCATATTACAAAATTCTCCTCGATATACACCAACGCAAACTGGTAGATAGCTTCACAAACGTAGCCCAACGAATATATGTGTTTTTCTAGGAGAACCGTACAACCAGCTTTTTACAAAATTTATGGTTCCAATCTAGAGCAAGTAAATGATTTTGTCGATCTGGGAGTAACCATGGATGGAAAATGTTATATACTGTATATATGAAATACTAAAATTAAGTACTATTTACAGTGCTATTCTGAGCGTTATCGGAAAATTACTTTGCTAGTAATTTATGTTGCTGAAAATTGTTACCATCTTTTCAATTGGTATTCTGGCACAAATGGTAACGCTGTCAAAGCATTTCCATACGAACGGAATGGAATCGGGCTGAAAATGGTAACAAAATGTTACCACATATTGAAGTGGTAACTTAATTTTCTCCTGCCAGAATACGAAAAGGGTGTTTAAAGTACCAGATTCTTCATTTCACCAGTAAAGTAAATTATGTTACCACACCGGAATAAGGCCGTTAAGCAACCTTTCCCTATTCTATTACATTACAACCCTGTATATAGATATACATCTACATACATTAATTTGTAATAAATCACTTCACTTCTGTCTATTAATCGCGGCGGTTGTTTTTGGTTATTGGTCTGAAGTAAGTACGTTTCGTACATGAAACCGGTTCCCCAGTTCGAAGCAACGCTAAAATATTACAATTGGCGACGAGGCAAATTTGGAAGAATCGCGTTTATCGGTACCGGTGTGCGTTAATTTCGTAAATAAAATTCGTAAAACAAAATTGCGTATAAAGCAAAATCATGCCGGAAGATAATGAAGTGTAAAACATGTTAAAAGAACAACAAGATTTCACTCAAAAATTGCTTTTGCAACAACAAGAGTGGATGCAATCAGTTCTAAATAGCGGTTTGGTTACACAAACCTCCGATGGTAATATACCACCATTTCACAATTTTAATAAAGACATACAAACATGGGAATCGTACTTAGAACAGCTAAATCAACATTTTTTATCTTACAGTGTGAAGTCAGTGGAAAAGCAAAAATCGTTTTTTTTTATCTTGGATAGGCATAGAAAATTACGAGCTTCTAAAAAATCTTTTTGGAAGCCAGAAAGTTCAAGAACAGACATTTCAATCACTGACTGAAAAGCTAACGGACCATTTCCAATTAAAAAGACATGTATTAGCCTCCCGTTATGAGTTCCGCAAGGCAGAAATGAAGCCGGGTCAAACATACAGAGAGTGGATTGCTGAGTTACGTGGACTAGCGAGAGAGTGCAATTTTGTATGCTCAGCTGAAAATTGTTCTCATAGTTTTGTCGACGACATGATTCGTGATCAATGCCACTATCACCAACACCGTCGGCGGTACCGAAATGACGTTTTCGGCAAATCGGCATTATGACAACCGACGGCGCTCCGAATTTTCGAAGTTCGGTAAATTGGCATTATGAACACCGAATGAACGAACATTTTGACAGTTTTTCGTGCCGAAATTTGCCGCAAGTATTTGGTTGCGGCGATATTAACAAAATATCTAAAAATTACAATAAAAGTTTTAGTAAATTGTGTAAATGCATGTATGAAGTTGGAATAAGTGTTAATAAGTGTGAATATATGTAAATATATTAATCAACCGGTCGCGAGAAGCCACAAACATGGCGTGGGTCCATTGTATTTTCCACCGAGATTGAATTGCTGTTAAGCTGGGTATCCACATCATAAGAAATTGCTCAAGAAAAAATTGGCATTTATTTCTTAAGTAATTTTGACGTTTGATTTTTTCTTCAAGAAATATATACAATCGTATATATTTCTTGGCAAAACCAGCGTTGCCAACCTCATTTTTCGTCAAAAATTGTAATAGATTTTCTTGTGAAGTGGATAGTGCCCAAAGAAAATTTGACACAAGAAAATTTCTTGACCATTTCTGAAGCGTTTTTTTATATGGAGTTTTAGCATTTCTTGTGATGTGGATACCCTGCTTTATTATATGCAAAGAAAAACTTCAGAGAAAAAATTGTGAAATAATGATAATAACAGTGATTTAAATACGTGTGTATGTAGATTTTGGAAATTAAAATATATTTTCACCAAAGAATAATAATGCATTTTCTGAAGTTGATAACTATTGTTTGACTACTATAAAAAAGCAACTAACGAATTATGAATGTGTATTACCAACAATTTACCATTTCAGTAAAAACTTTCGTCTCAATAAAGACGCATTAAAATAAATATTGCAGGTGGTGGAAGGCCGGCTTCAGTATAATGCGCCCACCATATTTATTTTCAAACCACTAAGAATGTTTCAATGAATCCTTCAAGAAAAGTTCTGCGAATGATAATTTTACTAGTTATAACACTTCCGACTACGCTAAATTACTGTAAATCTCTCCAGATCTAATCCAGAAATGGAGTTCTGTCGGCTGAGGGTTACTTTTCAAAGCGCGGCGCAGTGCATAAGGGTGCTCTACGCAAAAATACTGTGTTATTAATGAATTATAAGTTTCCGCAAGATTTCGTTTGCATTTTAGTGATCTATCGCCAAAAAAAGAAACGAAAAATTCCGGTGCCGGGTATATTGTTATTGAAATTTTCCCCAGTTTTTGTATACAATTTGCTTTTATGTAGTTCAAAATAATTCTATGGAAACAGAAAAAAGGACAAGGTAAAGGTTTCTTTCACGCAAAATTAAGACTATTATTTTTATTTTCAGCCTCTAATTAAATTTACGCTTGTTTACTTAAAGTAAAAGGATTGCTATGATCCCTTAAAAACTTTCTCTCGTTTATCAGATTCCTTTGCTCTTCTTCCTCCACTAATATAGCTGCAATCGCAATAGAATCCATTATTTTATTATTTAAATAAATAGTTTTTAGTAAAATAAACTAACGATGTATTTGCTTTTATCAAAAAGATAAGAAACGTCAGAAAATCCCGCTCAATTCCGCCAGCCAGATTTAGAAAGGTAGGCGCATACGTGAATTCAGAACTTTAATATTGTAATTGGTATAGTTTAATGTCAAAATAATGTTTCGCCTTGGTTAAAATCTGTATTCGCTTGGGACTCGCCCATTCCTGTTGGCCATAGTGTGAATTTGCTTTGATTTTGACATTACACTGTACCTTTCTAAATAAAAAAAAGTATTTTCTGAATTCGCCGCTGCGCCTACCTGTCTTGAATTTCGCATCAGTACTTGGCAACACTGATTCGAACACAGTTCACATATTTGGTTACACTGAACTTCGAACCGTCGGGGTTGCTGCACAAGGGCGTAGCCAGGATTTTATCCAGGGGGGTTGCAAGCACATCAAATATTTGAAGCAGTCAAACATCAATTTGTTTGCGACTAAAATCAAGTGTTGCTGTTGCGCTCTTAAATGTCAAAAATAATACTAATTTGTGAGTGCCACTACAGCAACACTGCTAATATAAGAATGACAACAACAACTGTCACACAAACTGGGTTGCGCAAAGTGAAAAGAAAAATTTTACTTTCTTATTTTATTTTAAAAATATAGACAATTTTTCAATAGAAATCGTTTTAAGCAGGATTTCTGAGCTTATGGAAAAAATCCGGAAAATCGTAGAAATTTCTGAAAGTGCATTAAAAATTTCAAAGCAAGGCCACAATTTATAGAAGATTTTGAGCAGATTTCTAAGTGTACTGTTATGTAGCCAACCAATTTTAGTGTAAAAGGTGAAATTCTCAATGCTGTGAAAAATTCCGTCGATTTGAGAAGTTTTTTTTTCTGTAGGGTGTTTGCCTTATATGTACATGAGACCGTCCCAATTAAAATTTCCGAAAAGCCAATGAAAATTTTCAAAAAGTTGAATGTTGCATATTATTATATTAAAATTGAATGAGCTGCAAAATTGCATGCTCAAAACTCTTCTAAAAATGTAGCTTTAGGATTCTTAGCCACTTTTTATGATAAGTATTTCCTTGACTTTGAAAAATTGGAAATACTAAAAATATGAAAACAGGTAATTTTCCAAATAGGCCAATTTTTCATCTATTGTTGATAATTTCTGGCTTTGCGTTTTTCCATAGAGAAATTGACGGGTAACTAATTTTTTTCCAGATGAACCAGGAGAATCTTCGATGAAAATGAAAAAAAAAAAAAAAAAATGTTTGGACATTTTTTCAATGCATCTTTTTTTACCCCAGCCGCACCTGTCCGCAGCTGATGTTCATCAGAACCATAAGAAAATACGACCCACTATTAAAATGCATAAAAATTTTGAGACGATCGGAGGCGATAATATAACTAAAATGCTTTTGAATAAAAAAATGAACAATATTTTTTCAAGAAAACGCAATATGCTTAAAAGCTTCAAAATGTTGGGTCTTTTATTTTGCTAGGTTGACGAGTTCTTCAATAAATAATGATATTTACCTGAAGCCCTCAAATCCACGTTGTTTACTTTGATAACTGTCTTAAAACTAAAAATATTGACGTTTAAAAATGGGTTACTTAAAATAAGTAAAAAATAAAAAATCGAAAAAGTGGGAGAATAATAAGTTTCGACTAGCGACAGGGGCACCCCGGTTGTCTATAAAAGCCGAGAAGACCGGTTTATTATCGCCCGGTCTATTATAAACGTAGAGCGATTTTGGATCTTTTATTTGCACCAATTTTAAAATTTTCAATTTTGGCCGCATAAATTCGTAAAATCTACCTATGTGCGCCTGTGTGAAATCAGTATTAGCTTTAGTCACGCTGGTGAAACCGGGCCTTAGATTCTGCTTATCAATGCTAATGCTAAAATATTTAGTGAACTGTAGACACGAATTGAAACAAATCTCACTGTTTTATTTTCACACGTAAATTTCTGTACTAATCTCTGATGCCATTATAATATTAAGCAGTACCTAGCAAGGGGGGCAGCTGCCCCCCCTGCCCCTACCTTCCTCCGCCCTTGTTGCTGCAGGCCCGTAGCTAGGGGGGGCATTGTGGGGCAATGCCCTACCTTAAAATTAGAATGCCCTACCTTAAAAAGGCCGACAAGTGAGATGAATTATTATAATTAAATCTTTTGTCATAGTTTGAGATAAAAACGCCGCGATACGGGTCTTCTAATTTAGCCTCTATTTTCACCCCTAACTTTCAGAACCGACCTAACTTTTGTTGACCTGAATTTGTTCCACAGTGTTAACGTTTAATAATTTTCGAGAGTTTTTTTCTCACCTTGACGCGTGCATACCTACAGGCGACCCACATACCAAATTTAAAGATCTCCACATCTCCACATCTAAATCTGGAAGCTGAACCATCTTGTTGGCTTATTCTCAATGAGTATTGCTTATGTACTGTCACAATAATTATGTGTCAGCAAATAGGTATTAAATGTACGGGGAAAATTTTCCAACATTCTACCACGAGTTGAGAAAAAGTCATTGGGGGTTGTAGAGGAAGTCCTCCTGATTCTATATCCAAAAGTCCCGTCGACCGGAGATGTTTGTAAGTTGTAAAATTTACCAAACAAACCCCCAAAACTGCCTACGATTACCGAGGAAAGGCACTTATAAAAACATGCACATATGTATATATGTGTGTAGAACACCTTTTTTCTTCGAAAGTCATTTTTCTCGGACCGTGGTTCCTTAATGTAAAGCCGTCCCTTTCGGTAGACAGATGGAAATCTGAGATAAATGTACGTCACTGACCTAGAGAAAAGTGATATATATGCTGATTGGTTTTGGAAGCCATGCCTCGATGTAAGATTAATTGTGATACATTATTTACTTCCGCCCTACCTTAAACCAACGCTGCCCTACCTTAAATTTAAGGCTAGCTACGGCCCTGGGTTGCTGATGCCATTTTCGATGAGTTCGGCGCCGTGCCTTTCGGCATTTCGGTGCAGCCGACGGCGTTGGTGATACACACACAAGTCATCACATATACCCCACACGACACAGTGCGAGCCGCTGCTCTACAAAAATTGCAGCCTTCGCTGGCCGACGTTTTGCTCATCGCAGAGTCGTACGAAGCTACAACAAAAACGGTAGCAACAATAAAAGAAAAAACTCAAAAGCCACATGCACTTAATGATAGTCCCGAAAACGACAATCCAATAAACTCCATTCGCACTTCTGAAAAATCTCAAGTGAACAACAATGAAAAAACTCAAACTTCCAAATGGAAGTCATGCTCAGGCTGTGGAATTTCCCATCAGCGAGAAAAGTGCAAATTTAGAAGTGCTATATATCGTAAGTGCGGTAGAAAGGGACACATAGCGCCCGTATGTATGACAAAGCAAAATAAAAGAGAAAAGCTCACCACTCAAAATAAAAGTGCAAATAGAAATAAAGATAATCGAAGCAAAAATCAAAACATTGACATTATTGAGTCAATATACAACGTCACTGGTGTGGTGAAAACAAAAGACAATAAAAGTTACATTGATTTACAAATCCTTGGGAAAACTATTTCTTTTCAAATGGACTCTGGTGCAACTATTTCCATTATGAACATTAAAACGTATAAACAATTACAGTACCCTAAACTGCGGAAGTGTAAGCGAACATTATTTGGATTTGGTCAACGACAAATTCCTGTGGTCGGAGAATTGTACGTAGACGTGAAGTGCGGTAAAAAAGTAAAAGGTTATCATAGTGGTCGTTGATGTTGAAAATAGCAATAACCTATTTGGTTTTGATTTATTCAAGGAATTTGGGTATAAAATTCAGCAAATTTTAGAAATCAGTGCAGTTCATAAGAACAAAATAAACGAATTGTTATCAAAATATAATGATGTTTTTGAACCAGCTGTGGTACTATTAAAAATTTCAAAGCCAGTGTTTATCTTAAACAAAATGCACACCCCAAATTTTTTAAGAGCCGACCAATTCCTTTCGCACAGATACCGCTTTTCAAAAAGGAAGTCGAGCGACTCACAAGCAGTGGTATTTTGAAACCCATAAAATTTTCACAATGGGCTTCACCAATCGTCTTAGCACGTAAACCAAATGGCTCACTTAGAATTTGCGGAGATTTTAAATTAGCTGTCAACTCCCAAATTGACATAGAGCAATATCCTTTGCCTACGCGCGAAACCTTACTGCACAAAATTCGCTGTGGGCAACAATTTACAAAGATCGACCTTAAAGATGCCTACCTACTTGCAAATGGAACTAGATGACGACGCCAAAACTATGATGGTAGTAAATACACCGCTTGGTCTATTCCAATACCAACGCCTACCATATGGAATAGCGAGTCAACCAGCGATATTTCGAAAATATCTCGAGCAATTTTTACAGGAAGTAGAAGGATGCGGAAATTACCTTGATGACATCATCATCACTGCACCTACGGTTTCTGAACATATACAACGCCTTGAAAACGTGTTAAAAATTTTACAGCCAATGGCATAAAATGCAAAAGGCAGAAATGTTTTTTCCTCGAAGATAAAATAGAATATCTTGGACGTCAAATTAGCGCAAATGGAATCTTGCCTGATGAAGCAGGTCTCAAAGCTGTAAAAGATCTAAAGCCTCCAAAAGACCTTAAGCAACTTGAAGCATTTATGGGTACGGTAAATTACTATTATAATTTTATATCTAACTACTCACAATTATCAGCCCCACTTAATCAGTTGCGGCGTAAAAATTTTAAATTTAGTTGGGGGCCTGAGCAAAGCAAATCATTTAATTTATTAAAAAATCATATTTTAAACGCTACACAGCTGGCACACTTTGATGAAAATTTACCGCTAACCTTGGCAACTGATGCCTCATCCTACGGAATAGGCGCTGTTATTTCACATACATATGCGGACGGAACTGAGCGTCCTATAGCCTTTGCATCAAAGACCCTTGATAAACACCAAATTCGTTATAGTCAGATTGAGAAAGAGGCACTATCAATAATTTTTGGTGTCAAGCGATTCCACCAATATCTCTATGGTAAGAAATTTACTTTGCTTACCGATCATAAGCCGCTTGTTAGTATATTCAACCCAAACAGCCAATTGCCAGCGATTACATCACATCGCTTGCAACGTTGGGCTATAACGCTCATGGGTTATAGGTATGACGTAAAATATCGTAAAACTACGGATCATAGTAACGCTGACGCATTATCGCGATTGCCAATTGGGTCCGACGAAGCATTCGACAAAGACGAAGCATGCTATAACGTTGAAGAATTAAATACACCCATCGACGCAGCAATAATTTTATCACATGCAAAACGGGACAAAATATTAAAACAAGTTTTTTATTTCGTTACAAACGGTTGGCCTGAAAAGCTCAACCCCCAAAATGAACACTTGCGCCATTATTTTAATCATCGGTACGCCCTAATCATATACAATAACCTGTCGTGTCTGCAAACTGAGTACACACGTGTCATCATTCCGCCTTCTTTGAAAGCTAAAATTCTAAACATTCTGCATGATGGACACTGGGGAATTTCAAAAATGAAACACCTGGCTAGACAACATGTGTGGGGGGTTAATATTGACAAAGATATCACAAATTTAACCGAGAATTGCGAGGTGTGCAAACTTGCAAATCCGGCTCCCGCAAGAGAGTATAACAGTTGGCCTGAAGTGAGTAGCCCATGGGAACGCATTCACATCGATTTCACTGGCCCTGTTTTCAATTCCATGTGGCTAATTTGCGTGGACGCTTATTCTCAGTTTCCCTTCATTGTACAATTACCCACCGCCACAACATCTGATACTATATGCGCCTTAAACTCATTTTTTGCCATAGAAGGTATTCCTCGTACACTCGTAAGTGATAACGGCCCGCAGCTAACTTCAGCACCATTTGAATCTTACTACAGTCAAAATGGTATCAAACACATAACCACTGCACCATTTCATCCCGCTTCTAATGGGTTAGCTGAACGTTTCGTACGAACCTTCAAAACAGCAGTTAAGAAAAACATCGATGATGGGTTAAGCATTAAAGCAGCCGTAACTAAATATCTTTCTACATACCGTTTTATGCCGAACCCGGAAGGCAAATCCCACGCTGAGCTTCTACATGGTAGACCAATTCGCACTTTACTGAGCAAAATATCCGAACCAAGCAGTTGCCATAATAAGCCAAGTTATCAATCCAAATTTAAATTAAACCAACCTGTTTTTGCTAGGAACTACGCAAGAGCAAAAAAGTGGATAAAGGGTATAATCATACGACAGCTAGGAAAAATGGTTTATATTGTCAAAACTCAGCGTGCAAACATCAAACGCCATGCCAACCAGCTAAAACCAGACTTAACGACAACAACAACACGGCATCTACACCTTTTGTCAGTGACTCCGCTTCGCCAACACACGAACTTCCTGCAAAGACAAATCAACAACAAGAAAAACAGCAAGAGTCAAATGATGTCAATAAGCAGATTCCCGAAGACGAAATGAAATCTGAACTGGCTGAACAACGCAAAAGTTCTCGTGTACGTAAAGAAGTCCAACGTTACAACGCTCCGGATTTTCGAAACTAAAATGTTTTATATTTCATTGTACAATTTTTAATTTCTTTTAAGTGTATGCTCTTTAATGAAGGGTGGAGTAATGTTATATACTGTATATATGACATACTAAAAGCAACCTTTCCCTATTCTATTACATTACAACCCTGTATATAGATATACATCTACATACATTAAGAGCCTATACACACTGGCGATTCAATCGATTTAGTCGAATTGGGCTGTTGTATGCAAATCCAGCTGTTTCAGTTGTTCGACTAATTGAATGTAGTGTGAATGCTTCCATACTAAATCGATTGAGTCGTAAGTGTGTATAGGCTCTAATTTGTAATAAATCAATTCAGTTCTGTCTATTAATCGCGGCGGTTGTTTTTGGTTATTGGTCTGACGTAAGTACGTTTCCTACATGAAACCGGTTCCCTAGTTCGAAGCAACGCTAAAATATTACAGAAAACTTAATTTTAATGTTCATATCAATACCACAGCCAATAGGGCAAGAGGTGTCTTAGCTTTTGTGAAAAGATGGTCAAAAGAATTCAGTGACCCTTATATACCAAAAACGCTCTTCACAACTTTGGTCAGACCTATCTTAGAATACGGTTCAATAGTTTGGACCCAAATTATCAAGTCCATTCAGACCGATTAGAGTCAATACAGAAACAATTTTTGCTTTTTGCTCTGAGACATTTTCAGTGGGATTCTCGCTACAACCTTTCCCCATATACTAGTCGTTTAAAACTTATAAATTTGCCGACCCTTGCGAGCCGCAGAGAGATGTGAGGGGTAATTTTAATTGTTAAACTTTTGAATGGTTCAATTCTATGCCCTTTTTTGTTATCTGAAATCAAAATTAACGTCCCTTCTCGCACAACAAGACATTATAAACCTATCTGTTTAAATCTTTGTAAAACTAACTTCGAATTAAACGAACCCTTCCTTTCTTTGTGTAAAAGTTTTAGTTCTCATTCTAGCTTATTTGATATTTCGGATTCGCTTTTTCTCATAAGGAAAAAGATTTTATCCTCTCTAAACACGTAAAAATTCTATCCTATCTTCAGTTATATATGTATGTCGTACTCAGCTGATGATTTCATATTTCTGTAGCTGAGCAGTCTGAGATCTCGGCGCTTAACAAACCCTGCCACTCAGCACCTCGGCAATATATTAATATAATTAAAAAAAAAAAAAAAAATCCGTACGTCATGCGGATGCGCCTCGCGTGCGGGTGGGCGGGTGGTGGGCGCGGCCTGTAAATGACAGGTCCGTCAAAAAGGGAGGGACTCAGGAGCCAGGCTCCAAGAATGGCTAACGGTAACGATAATTTAGGCGGTAATAATGACGCCGATCCGCTCGGACAGCAACAGGCGGACGACGAAGGAGGTGCAGTGGGTGGTGTTAGCCCCGAGGGAAGTGCTTAGGCCCAGGAATCCGGCGGAAGGATCGGTGCGGAAATCGGAGCGCAGACCTCAAAAGGGATTGAGCTTGGTGCCGTTGGAGAGGCACTTTTGTGTTTGAGGTCATGTTTGTACAATATCAGCTGGAGGTTAGCCGCTCCACGACAGAAGCTGTTAGGGGAGCACTGAAAGGTCTGCGGAGCGATGTCAGTGGACTGGCGCACAGACTGACGAATTTGGAATGTGGTAGCGATGGGGATCGAGCGGATGATCGAGATGGATAGGGCACAGGATCTAACGCGAAGTGCGGTCAGCCAGTTGGTGGTGAAAATGGTTCAGGGAGGCGCGGGGGCACAGCGAGCCCACCTCGACACCGCGCGCCCAGCTCCGGAGATTGAGAGAGAAATGACCATCGTCCGGAGAGAGGTGCCACCAAGGTTATCCGCGATTGGAACATTAAATTTGACGGTGGGCCGAAGTCGGTGTACGTGGAGGGATTCTTGTTCCGAGTAGATACTTTACGACGGAAGCATGACATTGCGCCGCCAGATTTATATGCAAATTTTCATTTGCTGTTGGACGAGCAGGTGCGCGAATGGTACTGGCTCTATGTGGAGGAGCATGCCAGCGAAAAGGATTTCGACGCCTTTCGAGCAGCCATCGTAAGTCAGTTCAAGAAAGCTGTCTGCGATGAGGAAATTCAACAGGCGATGAACGACAGGAAGCAAGATTACAGCGAGAAGTTTGATGAGTTTTATGCTGCTATTCGAGGGATGGAGCTCACTATGAGCAAGAGAATGCCCGAGCGTGGCCTGGTGGGCCTCATTCGAAGAAACCTGAGGCCAATAATCAAAAACTTAGTGTTCGGGTGTCACATCGACACTCTGGAGGAGTTGCGCACAGAGTGTAGGCGAGCGGAGAAACATCTCTCGGAGCAGGAATCGAAGTTGTTCCGCAAGAAGACACTGGAACAGCTGGATGCAGGAGTGGAAGAAGACTTCGATGCGCTGGAAGCTTTGGGCAGACCGTATAGGGACAGCGATTCTAAGAGAGGCAATCATGGTGACTTAGCCAGGAAGAAGACGGCGGAGGACATGGGTGGTGCCGCGACTAGCGCGTGTGACGGCAGGGTACACCAAATTGTATGTTACAAGTGTCATCGGCAGAGCAACACCTGCTCCTTATGCGAGGAGCATCGACTTGTACAGGAAAACAGGGACAGTGGCAGGAAGACCGGCGAAGCCTGCCAACGGCATCCCACCCCGGGGAAGTAAAATACAAAGGTATAGACATCCACTCCGAAAGGGCCAGACCTCAACGGGGATTGGATCCCAAATTGACACTTAAGGAAAGGCAGAGGAGATATGACTCGGTCAGAAGGCGGATATGGGGAGGTCAGGAACGCCCAAAGGAGGGGGTGGAATCAAAAACGGACCGGACTTGGGAAAAAATTTTAAGGATAAGACAACAGGGGAGGAATAGGAAAAAGGAAGCTAGGATCATCGAAGAGGCATTGATGCAAGACGGAACGGACAAGGGGCCATATGTGGACGTGGAGGTAGACGGAACACGGGTGCGAGGACTCCTGGACAGCGGAGCCTCTATTAGTTGTTTTGGATCGGGCTCGTGTAAATGGGAGGAGAAACTCAAATGAAATCGAATTATCGTCCGCAGATTCACGTAGGCTCGAGAGCGTAAAGATGCTTTTTCCTTCGTTCACTGAGCTGGGACTGGGCCGCACGCACGTGATGGAGCACGTAATTGAGGTGTTCGATGACACCATACCGGTGAAGCAGAGATACTACCCCATATCTCCCGTCAAACAAAAGTATGCGTACGATGAAATAGACCGCATGTTGAGCTTGGATGTGATCGAGGTAAGCAATAGTTCGTGGAGCTGGCCCATAGTCCTGGTTGAGAAGCCGGGCAAGAAACGGCTTTGTGTGGACATGCGCAAGCTAAATGAGATAACGAAGAAAGATGCGTACCCAACTCAGCATGTGGAGAGCATACTTTCGCGTTTGCGGGAGACATACTTCATATCTGGTATCGACCTCAAGGATGCGTTCTGGCAGATTCCGTTGGAGGCTTCGTCCAGAGAAAAAACCGCATTCACGGTGCCAGGCAGGCCCTTGTACCAGTTCAAAGTCATGCCCTTTGGACTGTGCAATGCTAGTCAAAGGCTTTGCCGTTTGATGGACAAGATAATTCCGTCCCGTCTACGCGAAAAGTTTTCGTCTACATAGATGACCTGCTGATTTGTTCGCCGGACTTCGATTCTCACCTGGATCACCTAGCGGAGGTGGCGGAATGCTTAGCTGGAGCAGGCCTCACCATAAATTTGGAGAAGTCGAAGTTCTGTCAACGGGAACTTCGTTATCTGGGATACATAGTTGGCCAGGGACAGCTCAAGACAGACTCGTCCAAAATTCAGGCGATTGTCGAGTTCGCTGTGCCGAATACGATGAAACAGCTGCGTCGCTTTCTGGGTATGTGTGGTTGATACAGGAGGTTTATACCCAATTTCGCCACCATAAGCGCGCCCATGACCGACTGTTTGAAGGAATCGAAGACTTTTTCCATGACCGACGAGGCCATACAAGCTTTCAGCGAGCTGAAGCAGGCGTTAGTGTTCACTGATGTGTTGGTAAATCCGGATTTTAGCAAGCACTTTTTCATACAGTGCGACGCATCAACCCAAGGAATTGGAAGTGTGCTCTTTCAGCGAGATGAGGATGGGAGCGAAAGGCCAATTTCCTTCATGTCTCAGAAACTGAATTATGCGCAGAAGAATTATACGATAACAGAGCTGGAGTGTCTGGCGGCAGTAGTCAGCGTCCAGAAATTTCGCGCCTATGTGGATGGGCTCCCATTCACGATCATAACTAATCACATGAGCCTCAAATGGCTGATGAAGCAAAAGGATCTGTCGGGCGCTTGGCGAGATTGAGTCTGAAGCTCCAGGCGTATGACTTCCAAATAGAACATCGGAAGGGCACGCAGAATATTGTCCCAGACGCTTTGAGCCGGATGTACGCCGAGGAAATCGAGAACTCGCAGGAGTCGAGAAGGGTAGACTTCAGTTCTCCGGAGTTCTCATCAGCAGCCTATGAAAGTTTGAAGGTGCAAATCCGAGAGAATGGGGAGAAGCTGCCGGATTTGAAGGTAGTTGAAGGATCAATTTATAAGAGAGTAAGACCCCGACAAATGGAGGACTCGGTAGGTTCGCTTTGGCGGATTTGGGTGCCAGAGGGCCTCCGGAGGCCACTATTGACCGAGATGCATTGCCAGGATTCCGCGGGACATGGCCCGGCATGGTTGCCGAGGTGAGAAGGTTTGTTGCAGAGTGTGACATGTGCAAGTGCTCTAAGTCTCCAAATACCACGTCGCGACCTCCAACGAACAATCGCTTTCGAACTGAGAGACTGTTCCAGCGGATATACATAGACTTTTGTGGACCGTATCCTCGATCACGTTCGGGGAACGCATTCGTCTTTGTTGCGCTGGATCACCTCCCTAATTTCGTTTTCTTTCAGCCAATGAGAAACGCAACCGCACAAGAAGTGGTGAAATATTTAGAAAATTACATCTTTCACATTTTTGGCGTCCCGGAGGTGATCCAATCCGATAACGGAAGGCAATTCACGTCGGAATATTTCGCTAGATTCTTAAAGGAATATGGCGTGCGACATGTTAAGACCGCTCCATACGCGCCGCAGGCAAACGCCTCAGAGCGCGTTAACCGGTCATTGCTTGCCGTAATACGCGCTTACGTAGTAGCAGAAGATCAGCAGTGCTGGGACCAACACTTGTCACATGCCGCATTCGTGCTGCGAAGCGCCATTCATGAAGCCATCGGTCTAGAGCCTTACAGGGCCGTCTTTGGTCAAACGATGGTGCAACATGGAAAGACGTACGAAATTCTTCGCAGATTAAATTCAGTGCAAGAAACCGGTGTGGAGATACTTGACGCCTCAGATAAGATTACGTTGATGAGGGACCGGCTCATTGGGAATCTTGAAAGGGCCTATGAGAAGGGGCAGAGGTCTTATAACTTGAGAACACGGCCAATACACTGCCAGAAAGGGCAAACGGTTTATCGCCGGAATTTCAAGTTGAGCAACGCGACCCAGGGGTAAAACGCCCAACTTGCGCCCAAGTATTTTAAGTCGGTGGTCGTCGCCACGAAGGGCAACTCGCTGTACGAAGTGGGCGACGACAGCGGGCGCCCAGTTGGTATCTACCATGCGAAAGACCTTCGAACGTGAGGGTAGGCTTCGCTCACTTCAGACCAGCTTTCGACTGCTTCATCGCCCCGTGGTAGCTGAAGTCATTCGCCCTGTTACGGTCAGAAGTGAAGCGTGCATAGGGGACTTAATAGTATAGTTCGACACAAATTTGGATCATCACTCACGTGAACATACTTTGATTCGATCAGCTGATTTTGACATGTCACTTCGTATGAGACCACGCCAAAGAATTTTCCGGAACGAATAGTTCTTTACAATCTTGAATTTCCGGCTGCACAGATCGGGTAAGAAAATTAAGTGGATTGGACATTAGAGCGTATAAGTGAATTAAGAGACGGAGCACATGGCCTCCATCCAATTCGCTTAAAGCCCAGTGTTGCATATAGTAGTTGCATATTTAATATTTTCATTGTCTTAATATTAGCACTCCGGGGCTAACAGAAGGCAGGTGATTAAGAACGCGGTCAACGCAAGTCGGAATCTTGGCAGCAGAGTAGGCTGGCAGCAGAGTAGGGTAACACTCATTAATTATTGATGTGCAGCGAAGGACAAGGCTCAGTAACGCCGCCAGCGTATCGGAATTTTAGAGAAGATAACGCCCAAAATTATCCAAAACAAGCTTCCGAATTCCAAACAGCACAAATTGCGCCACTTATAGCGCCTGGAACGAGCTGTTCTGCCAGAAACGTCAAGTGCCTAGCACGTGTTCATTGGGCATCAACTAACGTAGCGCCGGCGGCGTCGGCCGTCGCAGCAGCACCGACGCCACACAGCCAAGAGCTCGCGCGGTAAGGTGAATTTCCTCTCCACGTCAATGTACTGCCTCTGAGCATCCTCATGTACACTCAGAATGTTAGCAATTTGTAAACGAACACAAGGTGGGGACTAAGGTACTGGCAGTGTGTTGAATGCCATCAGTATAAGCAGCGTGAGACGAACTACAGTACCATAACAGCAACAGCGCTTGGAAATGTTACCGCCGTCAGCTTGGATGGCGCAGTAAGGCCAACGTCACTCGCAAAATAACAGCGGCGTCGGTTCTGCAGTGTCGGTACAGCGATAACTCAGTTTGGGTAATGTTAACGACAACGGGCTGGATAATTCGGTAGGGCGAGCAACGTAGCCAATATAGCAGCGGCGATAGATAAGCAAAACAGGTACACGTGGCAAATTCAAGGCGCGCAAGTTGGCAACAGTAGAACTCCCGAGGTGAGCTGTATCAGATTCCACAAATATTCATTGTAGTGTGTAGACTTTAGACGTAGAATGTAAGCTATTAATCGAATTATGGTCGCCGTTGAGATTGCACAATAATTATTGGTTTGAGACCTGGATGACAATGTATGTATTTGAATGCAAGGCTGCAAAATAACGTTATTTTTAACAATAAACAAAAAAAATTTTGTTTCTGTTGAAATATTCGATTTTATAAACGTAAAAAGCATAACAAAATCCATTTCGTTTCAACTGTTATCAAAAAAAATTAACAAATTTTTTTTTGTTTTGATAATTACACTGGATCACAAAATGAAATTTTTTGTCTGTACTTTGGACGTGACTATCCTACCTATATGTAAAATCGGTCGCTGATTCCGAAAATCGGGCTCATTTTTAATTCTATGGGAAGGTTTTTGAGATATAGGCAATTTACCGTTACTTGGCCAATGGGTCCAATCCAAGTATATAAAAAATGAGGGATTTTTCGGTGCTAACGTTTCAAGTTCAAGCTGCAGTTCAATGAGTGAACGTATTAACAAGACGATACCCGAAGTTTATTTAACGCGATTACTGGCAGCTAAGGGAACAATACAGAAGTTCGTTGACGATCTCTTTAACACGATTCTTACTGTAAACGAAGAGCTTTCGCCGGCTGTAAAATGGCTATTTGATCTTCTTGACGAGGCATCGCGAAGACACGAAGTTGTAGATACCGAAATTCTGCATGCGTGGAAATCAAATAGCTTACCATTACGATTTTGGGTAAACTTCATAAAAAATCCAGATTTCATCTTCGATGTAAATAAAACAGTTACACTGGATTCATGCCTGAGTGTGATAGCGCAAACTTTTATGGACGCATGTTCGTCGACCGAACATAGATTAGGCAAAGATTCTCCATCAAGCAAGCTACTATTCGCAAAGGTAAATTCAATGAAAATTTCTTGGCTGAACTAATTTAATCTTATTTTTTCTGAAGGATATTCCCCATTATCGAAAAATGGTTAAACAATTTTATCGAGATATAGCACGTTTGCCACAAATCAGCGAAGAAGAAATGGGCGTAGCCATGCAACAGTTATCAGTACAATACAACGATGAATTTGACACGATAGCGGCACTAAAAGAGCTTTATATGGGTGTTTCCATTGTTATGCACGCGACATTTGTACACGTTTAATTGCGTTTGAATGTTGTAAAAATAGAAATACACTGGGAAGAAGTCACATCTTTTAGGATCGCTGCATTGTATGTGATGAGTTTTTTAAAAAAGGATTAAGTATAGGAAAATTGAGCACTGGATACCCAAGTTCCAGTCAATCAAAGTTGACTTACGCACGTGACAAAAATGGAAGTTGCTTTTAGAACCGAGAGAAAAAATGCGAAAGTAAGCGAATTGTAGGAGATTTTTATTCCGGTACATTTTTTTTTATAAAGGTTAATAATGGAGCTTCATAATCATGTTTGCTTCGAAAACCACTGATCATGGGTTGACATTACGCACGTGACACTTTTTACCTTCATACATATTTTAGTAATTTTACATATATTTTCAGAAGTTTTTGACAAAAAATTAAACTTTTATGCAAAAATGGAAAATAAAAAATAAAAATTAATTCTGATACAGATACAGATAAAATCATAAATCGCTTTGCAACTACTGTCTTATTGCAGATTAAAGTATCCTTCCGGCCGGGAGCTTCAACACTTATGTCATCTCGGATATAAAATTCGTGGACTGCTTTAATGTTTTCCAACATATTATCGTTTGAACATACTGGTGTCTCAGATTCATTATTCGAAAGTTTGGGATACTTTTTATACAAAGCTTGTAGCTTCATCTCTCTTTATTGCGTTCTTTGGTAATGCCCTCTCTACCGTCTTCATAGCTTTGCATAGTGTTTGTTTACACATGTAACCACTTTTTAATTGGGTATTTGAATTTTTCTTGGTTGCTCTACATTTTTTTGTCGAATGCAATCTCTATTCCTTTTTTCTTTCAATATATTTGAATTATTTTTGGCCTCACGTGCCTTTCTCTTGCGATATTCACGCATTCTTTCAGCTTGTTTTTTCTATGTTCGTTAAGCTTATTTTCATCTTGCTTAAGCCTCTCCCTCCACCGATTTTGATTTTTCGCATTACTTGACATCTATAATATTTATTGTAAAAGTAAAATAATCTTTATCAAATGGAATTTAATTAAGAGCATTAAATTTTTCGTACTTACCATTACGCACGTGACAAAGTTCAAAAGTAAAAAAAAAAATTAACTTTTGCAGAGGGCTATTTATATTAATATAATATTATAGTAAACAATAAATTTGCTTAACAAACAAAACAATAAGACACTTAAACTGATACTGCGCTAATTATGGCACTATGTAGTGCTTTTGCATTACACACGTGACATACGAATGTTGCCAAAATAGAAATGAAAAAATACCGTTATTGATGCACAGTTTGATCTCTTCTTTCATTTTTATATTCATTTGTAGTTGTATCAATTACTTATATACCAAACTGCGATATTACATATATATTTATTTCGTCAGCAGCAATTAAAAGTAATACATTATACTGCTTTTAAATTGAATAAAAGAGTTATAAGTTTTGCATAAAATTTTTTGGAATTTTAAATTATAAAGGGCTGAAATTTTTTTGCATAGTAAAATATCAACATTTTTCTTTTATTTTCTGTGTCTATAAAAATTCTGCGAGAGTTTTGATTTTTTAAGTCACGGTGGACCATTTCATGGAAACACCCATATATATGCTACTAAATACTGGGATGAGGTAGGTATTTTTTATGTATAATACACCGGCATATTTTTTAAATACTAACATATGAGTCGATAGTTATCAAAGTCGCCTAAGTCCACGAGCAGAATATTTTTAAGATTTTTCTTGAATGCACTTGGACCGAACACGCAAGTCAGTACGCCTAAAGAACGTTAATTACGATGTATTGTGGAACGATTTTCCGTCATCCCTTGATAAACCGGTTTGTCTCCAAACCAAACTTGACAAGGGATGACGGTAAATCGTTCCACAATACATCATACCCTGTCGGAAAAACAAGCAAACAAAAAGTATTTAACGTTAATTACCTTAGTAATGTGCATTTAATTGCAGATTTTTTCCAAGTCTATGGAAACAAATAAAAAGAAACTCAATTTTGTCGAATTAATTTTTGATGGACTTAGTCGACTTTGATATCGCGGCCACCACTTATGTAAGATGAATAACCATAAATTAATGCCATGTTTACATATAACGTGATTAGCCATAAATATCCTTTGGATAATGTCCCCGTTTACATATAACATGAAATCTAGATTTGCTGGGAGACGATTATCAACTCAATTTTCCTTACCTGCATGACCCAATAATAATATGGTCGTAGCAGTCAAAAGTGAATAGGAAACTACCGTTCGATGGATGTTTTCATCAATGTAAAAAGTAGATATTTTGTTTTTATTTGACTTGAAAAACGCTAGCAAACACACAAGCTTTTGTACGATTAACACGTTAAAGAATGTATAGCTAGAAAAAAAGACGATAATTTCATAACCTATAAAACAGAAAGAAGAAGAGCAACTTACTATTGCGATACGATTCTTATTGGGCAATGCTTACTGGCGTCCATTTTGTTTACTTTTCAGTTTGACGTTTCTCCCAAATTCGCTAAAAAAATATCGATAACATGAAAAACACAGGGTTGTATGCAGAAAAGTATCGTCATAATCCGAGATTCATTTTAAATCTCGAATTTTTGGTAGTGGATTTTTGTATGGCAAATCTCGAATTTCAATCGAAGATTTTGTGCAAACCTCGAAAAAAGTAGATAATCTCGTATATGTAAATGGCCTATAAGACTATCGAGCCATAACCACAAAATTGACGTAAAGAACATTTAGAAATTTTTAGAGGAGAACGTTTTCTTTTTTAAATACCAACGTAAATAAGCTACACATTACAATGGAATTTTGCAGCATTATTTACGAAAAGAGGATTAAATCCTCCTGCAAATTTAGGAGTGGACTTTCACAACTTTACATACACTGAATTGCTTAAAAAATGAGTTAAATAATAGCTACATTAAATATTCGTAGTGACGTAACTTCTTTGTTTATTAAGTTAGTAAATCCGTTTAAAGGCAACTGTGTCATGAATTTTGAGGCACTTTCCTTTGGTAAAACAAAAAGGATATATTATGGACGTACAGCTAGGTTAGCTAACCCAACTACGTGAAAACGACTTCAGAGTTCAAAAGGACATTAAAGGGAAATTTACAGCTTCCAAATACCAAAATAATGAAATATCAACTTTACAAATCGGATATCAAATAAAAAATTTACAATAAAAACACGATTTCGGCGGTATTCTGCGGGGCCAGGAACATTTTTTTTTGTGTCCCTTAACCCTCTCAACATAAGCTTCAAATTTAGGGGCGGCCTGTTACAACTTTTTTATTTCGTATGGGGACCAACCTAATCTAATGTATAAGCCTCAGTGTTTTATAGATTTTTATTAGTTGTATTTAATCAACTTTTAAATTATTGTTTTCACAGATTATTCACGCATTGAAAACCGATTCCAACTGCGAAAAAATGCACTTATCTCAAAAGCTGGAAAGTGTGGAGCTTACACTAGGTGGCGAAGAAACTTCTGCTTGCTGACACTGCAAATAATTCCTTAAATAAAATGTAATATAGTTTATTACGAGTATTATAAATTATCGCAATTTCCAACTCCTGTTTAATATTCTAGAATTGTTTGAGAAGTTTGGAATTAAGTCAGTTTTAGTAAAATTTTTAAGGTTTGTAGAGACCTTGCTACCAGTGAATAAGCAGCAGGACACTTCTAAAAAATATAAAATTGACCAAAATGATGGTATAAATCATAGATGGCCACCCAATGGCTCCAGTGACTCCGTTTGTCTCCCAACAACATCGCTGTGGCTCCGAGTGGCTCCCAACAACAAGCAAACCAATTTCGACAGAATATCGTACATTTCTTTTTTTCACAGAAATCGTCGTCGCGGCGAGCACTCAAACCTAACGGTCCAGCTTCGACCGACATTCATTGTGTAGTTACGCCTTCATACATACATACATATGTACATATGGTTGTACATTTATATCTGCTACCTCGTTTACGTTGTTTAGCAAAATATTTGAATGGTTAGCTGCAGCATATCTATACATACATGTGTACATATGTATGTACCTACATTGTACATTTGTTCTTTTCAAAATGACATCTAAGAATAGAAAGTTTAAGTGCTCATGGGAGTATGATTTTTTTATGCATGTATGTACAATGTACATTGTACATACATAAGTACATGTTGTTGCAATAAACCTTACAACCAAAATCATAAATGGCTGGAAAAGTCTTAATACCCTTTCACATTATGGAGTCAAAGAATCATCTCTAATGTCGCTAATAGCTCGTCCAAGTGATGGTTATAACATCTTCTTCTTCTTATTGATTGGCGCTTAACCGTCTAGACGATTCTGGCCGAGTCCAACAGAGCGCGCCAATTGCTTCTGTTTCGTGCAGCATGGCGCCACTTGGGAACACCTAGGGAGGCAGCATCGCTGTCCACCTGATTTTCCCAACGCAGTGGAGGTCTCCCTTTTCTTTTGCGTTCAGCGGGTTTCGATAGAAATGCTTTCTTGGCCGGAGCGCCTTCGTCCATTCTCACGACATGACCTGCCCAACGCAGCCGCTGGATCTTTATTCGCTGAACAATGTCGATGTCTGTGTAAAGCTCGTACAGCTCATCGTTAAATCTCCGTCGATACTCGCCCACGCCAACGCGCAAAGGTCCATAAATCTTACGAAGAACTTTTCTCTCGAATACTCCAAGTGCCATCTCATCTGATTTTGAAATTGTCCATGCTTCTGCGCCGTACATGAGGACTGGAACGATGAGCGTCCTGTAGAGTGTGATTTTTGTTTGTCGAGAGAGGACTTTACTTTTCAGTTGCCTACTTAGTCCGAAGTAGCATTTATTGGCAAGCGTGATTCTTCGTTGGATCTCCGTGCTGACATCATTCTTGGTGTTAATGCTGGTTCCCAGATAGACGAAGTCCTTAACAGTTTCGAATTTGTAGCTATCAACATTGACGTGGCTGCCAAGGCGTGCTGTTTCTTTGTGTGATGACAGGAGGTACTTCGTCTTGTCCTCGTTGACCGCCAAACCCATTTTCTTAGCCTCTTTATCCAGCTTGGAGAAGGCAGAACATACGGCGCGCGTGTTAGTGCCAATGATGTCGATGTCATCGGCGTACGCCAGCAGTTGCACACTCTTGTGATATAAGATGCTTCCTGTATGGTTAAGTTCTGCAGCTCGTATTATCTTTTCCAGCATCAAATTGAAGAAGTCGCACGAAAGAGAGTCACCTTGTCTGAAACCTCGTTTGGTCTCGAACGGCTCGGAGAGGTCCTTCCCATTTCTGACGGAGCTGGTGGTGTTAGTCAATGTCATTTGGCATAGCCGTATAAGTTTAGCAGGGAAACCAAATTCAGACATTGCGGCATACAGGCAATTCCTATTCGTGCTATCAAAAGCGGCTTTAAAACCGACAAAGAGATGGTGTGTGTCGGATCCTTTTTCATGGGTTTTTTCCAGTATTTGTCGTATTGTGAAGATCTGGACGATGGTAGATTTACCAGGTCTGAAGCCACACTGATAAGGTCCAATCAGATTGTTGACGATAGGCTTCAGTCTTTCGCACAATACACTTGCTAAGACCTTATATGCGATATTCCGGAGGCTTATCCCACGATAATTGGCGCGTACTGTGGAGTCTCCTTTTTTGTGGATTGGGCAGAGCACACTTAAGTTCCAATCGTCGGGCATGCGCTCGTTCGACCATATTCTGCATAGGAGTTGATGCATCCTCCTTATCAACTCTTCGCCACCATGTTTGAATAGCTCGGCTGGCAAGCCGTCAGCGCCCGGGGCCTTGTTATTCTTAAGCCTAGATACTGCTATTCGCACTTCGTCATGATCAGGTGGTGGAACATGCCTACCATCATCTGCTATTGGGGATTCGGGTCGTACATCTTCTCCTTCCGCACTTTCACTGTTGCCATTATCTAGCAAGGAGGAGAAGTGATCCCTCCACAACTTAATTATGCTCTGGACATCAGTTACCAGATCACCGTTATCATTCCGGCAGGAATTTGCCCCGGTCTTGAAACCTTCAGTCATCCGCCTGATTTTTTGATAGAATTTTCGAGCATCGTTCCTACCCGCCAGCATCTCAAGCTCTTCACACTCGCGCCTTTCAGCCTCCCTTTTCTTCTTTCGAAAAAGGCGCCTCTCTTCCTTCTTCGCCGTTCGATAACGCTCCCATACGCTTCGCGTTGCGCCCGCACACAATGTAGCCCTGTAGGCGGCGTTCTTTCTTTCCGAGGCATCGCGACATTCCTTGTCGTACCAGGTGTTTTTGTGGGCTCGCTTGTATCCTATAGATTGCTCAGCGGCGATACGAAGTGAACGAGCGATGTGTTCCCATTCCTCAGATACATCGTTTGGTGAAGGGTTGCTCTCAGAGAGCAGGAGTGAGAGCCGAGTGGTGTATTGATTGGCTGTCTGCGTCATGTGCAGCCTTTCGACTTCAAACTTTCCTTGCTGTCCTGCTGGCACATTCTTTGCTGCACAGAGGCGGGTGCGTACCTTGGCTGCTACTAGTGGTCGGAGTCGACATTGGGACCACGGATTGTGCGCACATCTAGGATGCTGGAGCTGTGTCTGCCGTCAATCATGACGTGATCAATTTGATTTCGCGTTTTTCGATCAGGAGACAGCCATGTGGCTTGGTGTATTTTTTTGTGCTGGAATCTGGTACTGCTAATCACCATGTTTCGTGACCCGGCGAAGTCGATCAGCCTCGTCCCATTGGGACTGGTTACGTCGTGGAGACTGAATTTTCCGACTGTGCTGCCAAAGATACCTTCCTTACCCACCCTGGCATTAAAATCGCCAAGCACAATCTTAATGTCGTGACGGGGGCAGCGGTCGTAGGCATGCTCTAACTGCTCATAGAAAGTGTCTTTGATCGCATCGTCCTTCTCTTCCGTCGGGGCGTGGGCGCATATGAGAGATATGTTGAAAAATCTCGCTTTGATGCGGATGGTGGCTAGACGCTCGTTCACTGGCGTGAACGACAGTACTCGGCGGCTGAGTCTCTTTCCCACCACAAAACCAACACCAAATATACGCTCCTCTGCATGGCCACTGTAATATATATCGCAAGGCCCACATTTCTTCTTGCCTTGCCCCTTCCACCGCATCTCTTGTATGGCGGTGATGTCAGCTTTCACTCTTTCGAGGACATCAACCAGCTGGGCAGAGGCACCTTCCCAATTAAGGGTCCGGACGTTCCAGGTGCTTACCCTCAAATCATAGTCCTTTAAACGTTTGCCGTGGTTGTCATCAGAAAGGGGTGGTCTCATCCGAGGCTTTGTTGTTGTTTTCATTGGATAGGATTTTTACGTGGTGGGTCCCAAGCCCGACGCACAACCCGCCCTGCGGGAGTTGTATATTGTTACACGTTTATATAGCGAGCCGCTTGCTCCAAGACAGACGCCCGCTCGCAGCCGCCCCTTCTGGTGAACAGACGCTGCAGTTATTCCCCTCAACAAGCCCTTAAACCGAATATGTCCGAGTGGCCTTGTCGAGTTGTCGCCTTCTCACTTTAGTTCACCACCAAACGGGTGTTCGGTGGCTATCCAGAGGACACTGCGCGGAAGTCGTGAGCTGCTTGCTCCGCATGCAAAAGAATCGCTCTGGCCACCCCCAGGTGGATGGCAGTCAGAAGCTTTCCCCACTTACGTGGACTTTTACACACGAAGCCATCCATGGTTATAACATGCATTACAATAAGCAGCATATGTCTTACCACAGTTGTAAGTCCAGCTTAAGCTAACAATTTGGTTTATACATATGTAAAGAGTATATTCTTGTAGTTTACTATTTAAGCAACTCACAATCCAATAATATTATCGACAACTATAATAGAGGCGGGTTGCAACAGCCACGCATTTATCATCTGGTAAAACCAGGGATAGGCAAGTATATAAAAAATGAGGGATTTTTCGGTGCTAACGTTTCAAGTTCAAGCTGCAGTTCAATGAGTGAACGTATTAACAAGACGATACCCGAAGTTTATTTAACGCGATTACTGGCAGCTAAGGGAACAATACAGAAGTTCGTTGACGATCTCTTTAACACGATTCTTAGAGCCTATACACACTTGCGACTCAATCGATTTGGTCGAATTGGACTGTTGTATTCACACTACTCCAACTATTTAGTCGAATCGGTGGCAGCTATTCACACTTGAGACTAAATAGTCGTGCGATTGACAATGACATAGTGTTGCCAATGTTCACATTTTACTCAGCAAATTTTACATTAGTGGTCTTCATATAAAGTATTAAATTTTTAAAGTTTATCTGCATTCTTACATGAAAGCACCTTCTTATCAGCTGTCAACTTGATTAATAAATAAAAAACAATAAAATAAACAAAAAGTGCATACATTGTTTGGCTTTGTTTCTTATTAAACTAGCAACTAGCTGTCAAGTAAATGAAAAGAGAAAAACGGAAGGAATTACGCTCATAAAGGCGAAACGAACAGAAGTACAAGAAACGGAAAAATAGTAAAAATCAGCCATTAATAATTTTCATGAAATTTCATTTTCATTATTTCTATTTTAAAATGCGATTAATGACATTTGAAGAGAACACCAATATCAAGAAACATATGAAAACGGAAGTAAATATCCTTAGTTAGATAATTCTTGTCTATAACTACACCATTTCCAGATGGATTTTAGAAAGCGTCAACTGGATTTTAGAAAGGGGAAATTGGATCTTAGAAATGTCAATTGGATTTTAGAAAGGGAAATTGGATTTTAGAAATGTCAATTGGATTTTAGAAAGGGGAAATTAGATTTTAGAAATGTCAGTTGGATTTTAGAAAGGGGAAATTAGATTTTAGAATAGCCAAATGGATTTTAGAAAGGGAAAATTGGATTTTAGAAATGTCGATTTGATTTTAGAAAAGGGAAATTGGACTTTAGAAACTGTAAATTGGATTTTCGAAAATTTATATAATTATTAATTTATACTTTCATACGCAATAAAGAATTTCTATTCGAAAAATTCTGTGTAAAATTTATTTTAAACGCACATTCTGAAATCCAATTCACGCTTTCAAAAATCCAATTTTGTTTTCTAAAATCCTTTTAACGCTTTCTAAAATCCAATTGACATTTCTAAAATCCAATTTCCCCTTTCTAAAATCCAATTGACATTTCTAAAATCCAATTTCCCCTTTCTAAAATCCAGTTAACGCTTTCTAAAATCCATCTGGAAATGGTGTAGTTAATAAGAAACGAACCTTTTGTTTTTAAACATTTTGAAAATATTAATTGAAATATTCAATCTCTACAATTTACCAAAAGTGAAATAAAAGTAGTGCTGTCAGCATGGCAACTCTTTCCACTACGAATATCACTGTTGTTGTTGTAGTCGTTCGACTAAATTGTCTCAAGTGTGAATACGTAGAAGGGCGCCTTGCTGATCAAGCAGTTGTACAACTGTTTCAGTTGGAATGAAATTGGGCTGCAAATCCAACTGTTTCAGTTGTACAACTAATTGAATGTAGTGTGAATGCTTCCATACATTCCCATGCAAATCTACATTCGACTAAATCGATTGAGTCGCAAGTGTGTATAGGCTCTTACTGTAAACGAAGAGCTTTCGCCGGCTGTAAAATGGCTATTTGATCTTCTTGACGAGGCATCGCGAAGACACGAAGTTGTAGATACCGAAATTCTGCATGCGTGGAAATCAAATAGCTTACCATTACGATTTTGGGTAAACTTCATAAAAAATCCAGATTTCATCTTCGATGTAAATAAAACAGTTACACTGGATTCATGCCTGAGTGTGATAGCGCAAACTTTTATGGACGCATGTTCGTCGACCGAACATAGATTAGGCAAAGATTCTCCATCAAGCAAGCTACTATTCGCAAAGGTAAATTCAATAAAAATTTCTTGGCTGAACTATTTGAATCTTATTTTGTCTGAAGGATATTCCCCATTATCGAAAAATGGTTAAACAATTTTATCGAGATATAGCACGTTTGCCACAAATCAGCGAAGAAGAAATGGGCGTAGCCATGCAACAGTTATCAGTACAACACAACGATGAATTTGACACGAAAGCGGCACTAAAAGAGCTTTATATGGGTGTTTCCATGGTTATGCACGCGACATTTGTACACGTTTAATTGCGTTTGAATGTTGTAAAAATAGAAATACAATGGGAAGAAGTCACATCTTTTAGGATCGCTGCATTGTATGTGATGAGTTTTTATACTCAGCTGTACTAGTACACGGAGTATTATAGTTTTAATCACATAACGGTGGATTGTAACAGAATGAAATAATCGAGATAGATATAGACTTATATATATCAAAATGATCAGGGTGAAAAGAGAAATCGATTGAGCCATGTCCGTCCGTCCGTCCGTCCGTCTGTCCGTCCGTCTGTCCGTCCGTCTGTAAACACTCTAACTCGCTCAAAAATTGAGACATTTTGATGAAATTTGAAATGCAAGTTGGTATCGAGACTGGGACGGTTGGTATTGAAAATGGGCGAAATCGGACCATGACCACGCCCACTTTTCCTATAGAGAAAAAATCGGAGATTTGGTATCTCAGTCACTAATATAGCTGGAGCGATGAAATTTTACCCACGTATTGAGCTTAGGCCCCTAGGAAGAAATTTGATGAAATTTTGGAAAATGGGCGGTGCCACGCCCACTTATTAAGGGTCAAACATGGAAAGTTTTATATGTCATAACTCAGAAACCGTTGAAGATATATCGATGAAATTCCGTACACGTGATATACTTACTTAGGCAAATGTTTGGCCGAAAAATTTCCAAAATCGGTTGACGGCCACGCCCACTTTTATATATGTGTATTATAAAGTGGCCTAATAAAAACATTTTAAGCGATATCTTTGTCAAATATAGAGATAATTCATAGAAATTTTGTGGCATGAGTTCCACAATAGACCGGAAATAAAAAATATAAAAATTTTGGAAGATGGGCGTGGCACCGCCTCTTTTCAGACAAAGGAATATACGAGATTTCTTAGGCTATAACTCGACAAATAATTGAGATATTATAACGAAACTTGGTTTATACACTTTTACAACTTGTGTTAATAGACACGCAAAAATTTATTGAAATCGGTTATGACCACGCCTACTTTTTAACAAAGATATTTCTGGAACACCCTTTGGGAATTTGTAACGTGGCATCTTTGTAACTGGAAGTCAAAAAGGAATGAAATTTTGCACAAAGAATAATATTCATATGCTTAGTTTGATGACTGATAAAAATGTTGAAAATGAGCGTGGCTACGCCTACTTTATGCGGCACTCGCTTTATATAAAATACGCCGTGTTTCCATCAAACGCAAACAAACAATGAAAGCATACAGCTGAGTATCTAATGTTCGATTCCACTCGAACTTAGGCTTCCTTACTTGTTTAAAAAAGGATTAAGTATAGGAAAATTGAGCACTGGATACCCAAGTTCCAGTCAATCAAAGTTGACTTACGCACGTGACAAAAATGGAAGTTGCTTTTAGAACCGAGAGAAAAAATGCGAAAGTAAGCGAATTGTTGGAGATTTTTATTCCGGTAAATTTTTTTTTATAAAGGTTAATAATGGAGCTTCATAATCATGTTTGCTTCGAAAACAACTGATCATGGGTTGGCTATAGAAAAAAAAAATTATTGATTACTCACGTGACATTACGCACGTGACACTTTTTACCTTCATACATATTTTAGTAATTTTACATATATTTTCAGAAGTTTTTGACAAAAAATTAAACTTTTATTCAAAAATGGAAAATAAAAAATAAAATTTAATTCTGATACAGATACAGATACAATCATAAAGCGCTTTGCAACTACTTGCTTATTGCAGATTAAAGTATCCTTCCGGACGGGAGCTTGAACACTTATGTCATCTCGGATATAAAATTCGTGGACTGCTTTAATGTTTTCCAACATATTATCGTTTGAACATACTGGTGTCTCAGATTTATTATTCGAAAGTTTGGGATAGTTTTTATACAAAGCTTGTAGAACTTCATCTCTCTTTATTGCGTTCTTTGGTAACGCACTCTCTACCGTCTTCATAGCTTTGCATAGTATTTGTTTACACATGTAACCACTTTTTAATTGGGTATTTGAATTTTTCTTGGTTGCTCTACATTTTTTTTGTCGAACGCAATCTCTATTCCTTTTTTCTTTCAATTTATTTGAATTACTTTTGGCCTCACATGCCTTTCTCTTGCGATATTCACACATTCAGCTTGTTTTTTTTATGTTCTTTAAGCTTATTTTCATCTTGCTTAAGCCTCTCCCTCCACCGATTTTAATTTTTCGCATTACTTGACATCTATAATATTTATTGTAAAAGTAAAATAATATTTATCAAATGGACTTTAATTAAAAGCATTAAATTTTTCGTACTTACCATTACGCACGTGACAAAGTTCAAAAGTAAAAAAAAAATTTAACTTTGCAGAGGGCTATTTATATTAATATAATATTATAGTAAACAATAAATTTGCTTAACAAACAAAACAATAAGACACCTAAACTGATACTGCGCTAATTATGGCACTATGTAAAGCTTTTGCATTACGCACGTGAAATACGAATGTTGCCAAAATAGAAATGAAAAAATACCGTTATTGATGCACACTTTGATCTCTTCTTTCATTTTTATATTCATTTGTATTTGTATCAATTACTTATATACCAAACTGCGATATTACATATATATTTATTTCGTCAGCAGCAATTAAAAGTAATACATTATACTGCTTGTAAATTGAATAAAAGAGTTATAAGTTTTGCATACAATTTTTTGGAATTTAAAATTATAAAGGGCTAAAATTTTTTTTTTGCATAGTAAAATATCAACATTTTTCTTCTATTTTCTGTGTCTATAAAAATTCTGCGAGCGTTTTGATTTTTTAAGTCACGGTGGACCATTTCATGGAAACACCCATATATAACATATCTGAAAACTAAAATGGCCTTTTTTTAATTTATTTAAGTAAATCATCTCTTGGCTTTCTTATATTTGGATATCACGCATAACCTATTCAACCGAGTTCATAAATTTGTATACCGTTAGAAATGTAGTAAAATCACCTTTTGAAAACATACACTGTAAAAATTCTATATTACATATTACACTGAAAAAAATTTTTCAAAACTTTAAAAAAATTTTTTTTTAAACTGGGAAAACACTTTAAAGACCAAGCGATTTAAAAAAAATTTTGTTTAGAAAGGTATATTTAATTTATATAACATATCTAAAAAGTAGAATGGTGTTTTTTCTTTTCTTTTTAAAAAAATTTTAAGTAAAATCATCTCTTTTTAACTTTTTTTATTTTGATATTATTGTGTGAAAAAAATGTACCTAGCTATACTTTGGAAGTTATACAGATTTTTTCTAATCCTATTGTCAAATTTTTCAGGCATTCTCAAAATATATATCACAAATATTTAACCGCTCATCAAAGGATACAACGAAAATAATACAATAGATCCTATGCATAGTAGTGCCGAAACGTATAACATAAACATACACCCTTCATTTAGATAGTACTATAAACTTTTAATGACTAAGTATTCTAATAGATTCGAACAAGAATCGTATTATCAAATTTTTCAGACACCCACAATAAATTGACTTACACTTGATAAAGTTAATTTTTTATTTTTATTTATTTAGATTTAATATACAACTTTGCGCAGCTCATACTGCTAAACTGTTTTCCCAGTTTGAAAAAAAAATTAGAAATTTCTTTTTTCAGTGTAATATAGAATTTTTACAGTGTATGTTTTCAAAAGGTGATATTAATACCTTTCTAACGGTATAAAAATTTTTGAAATCGGTTGATTAGTTCACGCGTGATATCAAAATATAAGAAAGTAACCAAGAGATGCATTTACTTAAATAAATTAAAAAAAGAAATAAAAAAGGCAATTTTAGTTTTCAGATATGTTATATATATAGAAATAGACCTTTCTAAAAGAAATTGTTGTTTTTCAAAATCGCTTGATCTTTGAAGTGTTTTTTCAGTTTCAAATTTTATTTTGGAAAACATTTTTTTCAGTGTACTAAAACAAAAAAAAAACAGTGTATTTTTTTGAAAACTAATTTCAATACCTTTCTAATGGTATGAAGATCTTGGAAATCGCTAAAGCCATTCCCTAGTAATCACACTTTAAAAGTACCTATTATCGCCATTTTTAGAATATTTTCGAATATTTTCAAATATTTCGATACCTTGCCACGCATACAATTTTTCGAAAATGCAATTTTTAAAAATGAGGTTGTGTTTGGGTAGGTAAGATGTACCTCTATGCAAAATTTCAGTGGCGTAGTAACGGGGGGGAAAGGTTTTGGGGACCCTCCATCCCCCCTCCCCACGAAAGATTCGTTTTGTATAAAATTGATCTGACCATAAAGCCATCTTTAACTAAGAGATGCTTTATTAGCATACATTTCTTTTTCAGGAAAAAATCAATGAGAATAGTAATTTTTGGAAATTGGTAACTCGAAATTTAGCGCCTTTTCACGAAGTATTATTTATAATTGTAGCATTTGTTAAGCCGTAGGAAAATGCAAGAACCGTAGGAATTTTACCACCATTTACATTCTTTGTACTCATATTCGCTCTTTTGTGGTAAACTCGACAAATTTTAATCAACTTTAACAACCAAAAATGAAATAATATTTTTCTAAAGCGAAATTTTACGCTGACTCCGAATATCATCTCCATTTTTTTGCGGCAGACTCAGTTTTTGAGATATTGGTAAAAATGTGGAAAAAGCCATATATTCAAGACATTGGGCCTAATGAATAAACATCAAGCAAATGCTTTTCTGGACCTTTTACTTAAATTTCTATGAATAAAAATTTAAGCAATTGCTTTTTTTCACTAGCAATTGCTTTTCCTACAAGCATTTGCTTTTTTATTTCAGCATTTGCTGAAATCTATAAGCAAATGCTGAATTCCGTATGAATAAAATTAGCATTTGCTATTTTTTATAAGCAAAAGGTACTGATTTTTTAAGCATGCCCTACCCATGCTAAATTTTTCAGAAATTAGTTTTCGCTCGATTTTTCTTCTAATTATGGCGCAGTTTTTGTCTATATGTAAAGAAAAATATTATAGTGCGCGACAGGAATGTAAAAATGAAAGCTTTCGAAAACTTGATCGATCCAACCGTGAGAACGTAGAGTGGCTGGCTTCCTATTTTTGATAGGATGAAGATGTTTCTGCGCGCAGTTTCCGATCCGGGCTATCAGAATAGTATAGCAAAAGAGCCCGGATTTCATCAAACTACAGTTTAAAAACTTTTAGTTCGGTGATGAAAGAAGTTTTGAAGAAGGTGGATAAACTTTCCGAAACGTTGGTGGTGAAGCATGCGATTTATCGTACGACGGTGTAGTACGAAAAATTGTATGGTTAGTGGGCAGCTTTCAAGCGGTTTTTCAACTGTTGTGGCAATTTGAAAAAATGAACGAAGGTAAAAACTTTATAGAATTCAAATCGTCCAATCAACAGGAAAAACACCTAAGAGTTTTCGTAAGAAAAGCCCAGAAATTACATTTCTCTTACCTATTTGCACAACGATGTTGTTGTAAAGTTTATGACGTTGTTGTTGTTTGTGCCAAACCAGGGTTGCGTGATTTTGATTTGGCTGAATCACGAATCAAAAATATTTTCTCATTCTTGATTTAAAATATTTTCAAATAAAAGATAATTTTTATTTGTGATTTGTTAAAAAAAAATCTGTGGCGTACCACATGACAGGAACAACCCACGTAGAGATCAAACAACATCCCTGACGTTGACATTATAAATATTACTTCGCCTTGATGTGGCCACTCTGGCTACAGTCAGTCGTCGACGAAGTTTTTTGCGTTCGCGAATATTCTAATCGCACAATTGTAACTAATTAATATTTAATTGAAGAATAAAATATATTGTTGAATAATCATATTCCACAATTTGGTGACCCCGACGCTTAAAAACACATGAAAAGTGAATCAGAATCCGGAGTAATGCCAATCACTACAGACAATGCAGGATCACCGGCAGGTGCTAACGAGGTCGTCACAGAAATCGCAAAAGTGACTGTGGAAATTCCACCATTTTGGCACGCGAAACCCGAGCTGTGGATTGTACAAGTGGAGTCGCAATTTATTGCGGCCGGCATTACAAGCGATAAGTCCAAATACCATACTGTCGTCGCAGCAATTGAAAGCAACGTTTTAGCGCAAATTAGCGATTTAATACTTAATCCGCCAGCCACGGACTTGTATAAAACACTTAAGACACGTGTTTTGGAGCAGTTCGCCGAATCTGAGCAAAAACGAATAAAAAAAACTCCTTCAAGACTTAGAACTCGGCGATCTTCGACCGTCGCACCTGCTTCGCGAAATGCGTCAATTAGCTGGACAGCAAATGAACGATAGCATGCTGAAATCTATTTGGCTGAATAGATTGCCGCAAAACATACGTTCTATCATTTCGATAAGTACCGAACAATTAGATAAAGTCGCATTGCTAGCTGACAAAATAATTGAGGTTAACGACGGCCCACACATTAATTCCATTTCAGCAAATGGCGACCAAACTTCTATGTCGCAACAACTATCTGCGTTGACAAAGGAGGTAGCAGAGTTAAAACCCGCACTCAGGCATCGCGGCAGAGATAGGCGACGATCTAATTCACACGCACGAGCACGTACAGGAAAGGCCGACTCAAACGTTTGTTGGTATCATACGAAATTCGGTGATAAGGCTACTAAATGCCGTAAACCGTGTTCGAAATTGTTAAACTAGGTTCGCTGTCACCAACGACGATGCGTGACAGTTCTACAATGACTAACCGTCGACTCATTATCACCGACCGAAACACTAACCTCAAATTTCTTGTGGATACTGGCGCAGAAGTCAGCGTAATTCCGCCGACGCCGGCTCAGCGACGTCAACCAGACGCCGGCATAAAACGTTATGCTGCAAACAAGTCATCGATTAGAACATACGGTGAAAAAGCGCTATGCTTAAATATCGGGCTTCGACGAAAATTCCGTTGGAGCTTTATTGTCGCATATGTAACTCAACCTATTCTGGGAGCTGACTTTTTAGCATATTACAAAATTCTCCTCGATATACACCAACGCAAACTGGTAGATAGCTTCACAAACGTAGCCCAACGAATATATGTGTTTTTCTAGGAGAACCGTACAACCAGCTTTTTACAAAATTTATGGTTCCAATCTAGAGCAAGTAAATGATTTTGTCGATCTGGGAGTAACCATGGATGGAAAATGTTATATACTGTATATATGAAATACTAAAATTAAGTACTATTTACAGTGCTATTCTGAGCGTTATCGGAAAATTACTTTGCTAGTAATTTATGTTGCTGAAAATTGTTACCATCTTTTCAATTGGTATTCTGGCACAAATGGTAACGCTGTCAAAGCATTTCCATACGAACGGAATGGAATCGGGCTGAAAATGGTAACAAAATGTTACCACATATTGAAGTGGTAACTTAATTTTCTCCTGCCAGAATACGAAAAGGTTGTTTAAAGTACCAGATTCTTCATTTCACCAGTAAAGTAAATTATGTTACCACACCGGAATAAGGCCGTTAAGCAACCTTTCCCTATTCTATTACATTACAACCCTGTATATAGATATACATCTACATACATTAATTTGTAATAAATCACTTCACTTCTGTCTATTAATCGCGGCGGTTGTTTTTGGTTATTGGTCTGAAGTAAGTACGTTTAGTACATGAAACCGGTTCCCCAGTTCGAAGCAACGCTAAAATATTACAATTGGCGACGAGGCAAATTTGGAAGAATCGCGTTTATCGGTACCGGTGTGCGTTAATTTCGTAAATAAAATTCGTAAAACAAAATTGCGTATAAAGCAAAATCATGCCGGAAGATAATGAAGTGTAAAACTTGTTAAAAGAACAACAAGATTTCACTCAAAAATTGCTTTTGCAACAACAACAGTGGATGCAATCTGTTCTAAATAGCGGTTTGGTTACACAAACCTCCGATGGTAATATACCACCATTTCACAATTTTAATAAAGACATACAAACATGGGAATCGTACTTAGAACAGCTAAATCAACATTTTTTATCTTACAGTGTGAAGTCAGTGGAAAAGCAAAAATCGTTTTTTTTATCTTGGATAGGCATAGAAAATTACGAGCTTCTAAAAAATCTTTTTGGAAGCCAGAAATTTCAAGAACAGACATTTCAATCACTGACTGAAAAGCTAACGGACCATTTCCAATTAAAAAGACATGTATTAGCCTCCCGTTATGAGTTCCGCAAGGCAGAAATGAAGCCGGGTCAAACATACAGAGAGTGGATTGCTGAGTTACGTGGACTAGCGAGAGAGTGCAATTTTGTATGCTCAGCTGAAAATTGTTCTCATTGTTTTGTCGACGACATGATTCGTGATCAATGCCACTATCACCAACACCGTCGGCGGTACCGAAATGACGTTTTCGGCAAATCGGCATTATGACAACCGACGGCGCTATGAAGTTGGAATAAGTGTTAATAAGTGTGAATATATGTAAATATATTAATCAACCGGTCGCGAGAAGCCACAAACATGGCGTGGGTCCATTGTATTTTCCACCGAGATTGAATTGCTGTTAAGCTGGGTATCCACATCATAAGAAATTGCTCAAGAAAAAATTGGCATTTATTTCTTAAGTAATTTTGACGTTTGATTTTTTCTTCAAGAAATATATACAATCGTGAAGTGGATACTGCCCAAAGAAAATTTGACACAAGAAAATTTCTTGACCATTTATGAAGCGTTTTTTTATATGGAGTTTTAGCATTTCTTGTGATGTGGATACCCTGCTTTATTATATGCAAAGAAAAACTTCAGAGAAAAAATTGTGAAATAATGATAATAACAGTGATTTAAATACGTGTGTATGTAGATTTTGGAAATTAAAATATATTTTCACCAAAGAATAATAATGCATTTTCTGAAGTTGATAACTATTGTTTGACTACTATAAAAAAGCAACTAACGAATTATGAATGTGTATTACCAACAATTTACCATTTCAGTAAAAACTTTCGTCTCAATAAAGACGCATTAAAATAAATATTGCAGGTGGTGGAAGGCCGGCTTCAGTATAATGCGCCCACCATATTTATTTTCAAACCACTAAGAATGTTTCAATGAATCCTTCAAGAAAAGTTCTGCGAATGATAATTTTACTAGTTATAACACTTCCGACTACGCAAAATTACTGTAAATCTCTCCAGATCTAATCCAGAAATGGAGTTCTGTCGGCTGAGGGTTACTTTTCAAAGCGCGGCGCAGTGCATAAGGGTGCTCTACGCAAAAATACTGTGTTATTAATGAATTATAAGTTTCCGCAAGATTTCGTTTGCATTTTAGTGATCTATCGCCAAAAAAAGAAACGAAAAATTCCGGTGCCGGGTATATTGTTATTGAAATTTTCCCCAGTTTTTGTATACAATTTGCTTTTATGTAGTTCAAAATAATTCTATGGAAAACAGAAAAAAGGACAAGGTAAAGGTTTCTTTCACGCAAAATTAAGACTATTATTTTTATTTTCAGCCTCTAATTAAATTTACGCTTGTTTACTTAAAGTAAAAGGATTGCTATGATCCCTTAAAAACTTTCTCTCGTTTATCAGATTCCTTTGCTCTTCTTCCTCCACTAATATAGCTGCAATCGCAATAGAATCCATTATTTTATTATTTAAATAAATAGTTTTTAGTAAAATAAACTAACGATGTATTTGCTTTTATCAAAAAGATAAGAAACGTCAGAAAATCCCGCTCAATTCCGCCAGCCAGATTTAGAAAGGTAGGCGCATACGTGAATTCAGAACTTTAATATCGTAATTGGTATAGTTTAATGTCAAAATAATGTTTCGCCTTGGTTAAAATCTGTATTCGCTTGGGACTCGCCCATTCCTGTTGGCCATAGTATGAATTTGCTTTGATTTTGACATTACACTGTACCTTTCTAAATAAAAAAAAGTATTTTCTGAATTCGCCGCTGCGCCTACCTGTCTTGAATTTCGCATCAGTACTTGGCAACACTGATTCGAACACAGTTCACATATTTGGCTACACTGAACTTCGAACCGTCGGGGTTGCTGCACAAGGGCGTAGCCAGGATTTTATCCAGGGGGGGCCAAGCACATCAAATATTTGAAGCAGTCAAACATCAATTTGTTTGCGACTAAAATCAAGTGTTGCTGTTGCGCTCTTAAATGTCAAAAATAATACTAATTTGTGAGTGCCACTACAGCAACACTGCTAATATAAAAATGACAACAACAACTGTCAAACAAACTGGGTTGCGCAAAGTGAAAAGGAAAATTTTACTTTCTTATTTTATTTTAAAAATATAGACAATTTTTCAATAGAAATCGTTTTAAGCAGGATTTCTGAGCTTATGGAAAAAATCCGGAAAATCGTAGAAATTTCTGAAAGTGCATTAAAAATTTCAAAGCAAGGCCACAATTTATAGAAGATTTTGAGCAGATTTCTAAGTGTACTGTTATGTAGCCAACCAATTTTAGTGTAAAAGGTGAAATTCTCAATGCTGTGAAAAATTCCGTCGATTTGAGAAGTTTTTTTTTCTGTAGGGTGTTTGCCTTATATGTACATGAGACCGTCCCAATTAAAATTTCCGAAAAGCCAATGAAAATTTTCAAAAAGTTGAATGTTGCATATTATTATATTAAAATTGAATGAGCTGCAAAATTGCATGCTCAAAACTCTTCTAAAAAATGTAGCTTTAGGATTCTTAGCCACTTTTTATGATAAGTATTTCCTTGACTTTGAAAAATTGGAAATACTAAAAATATGAAAACAGGTAATTTTCCAAATAGGCAAATTTTTCATCTATTGTTGATAATTTCTGGCTTTGCGTTTTTCCATAGAGAAATTGACGGGTAACTAATTTTTTTCCAGATGAACCAGGAGAATCTTCGATGAAAATGAAAAAAAAAAAAAAAATTGTTTGGACATTTTTTCAGTGCATCTTTTTTTACCCCAGCCGCACCTGTCCGCAGCTGATGTTCATCAGAACCATAAGAAAATACGACCCACTATTAAAATGCATAAAAATTTTGAGACGATCGGAGGCGATAATATAACTAAAATGCTTTTGAATAAAAAAATGAACAATATTTTTTCAAGAAAACGCAATATGCTTAAAAGCTTCAAAATGTTGGGTCTTTTATTTTGCTAGGTTGACGAGTTCTTCAATAAATAATGATATTTACCTGAAGCCCTCAAATCCACGTTGTTTACTTTGATAACTGTCTTAAAACTAAAAATATTGACGTTTAAAAATGGGTTACTTAAAATACGTAAAAAATAAAAAATCGAAAAAGTGGGAGAATAATAAGTTTCGACTAGCGACAGGGGCACCCCGGTTGTCTATAAAAGCCGAGAAGACCGGTTTATTATCGCCCGGTCTATTATAAACGTAGAGCGATTTTGGATCTTTTATTTGCACCAATTTTAAAATTTTGTGTGAAATCAGTATTAGCTTTAGTCACGCTGGTGAAACCGGGCCTTAGATTCTGCTATCAATGCTAATGCTAAAATATTTAGTGAACTGTAGACACGAATTGAAACAAATCTCACTGTTTTATTTTCACACGTAAATTTCTGTACTAATCTCTGATGCCATTATAATATTAAGCAGTACCTAGCAAGGGGGGCAGCTGCCCCCCCTGCCCCTACCTACCTCCGCCCTTGTTGCTGCAGGCCCGTAGCTAGGGGGGGCATTGTGGGGCAATGCCCTACCTTAAAATTAGAATGCCCTACCTTAAAAAGGCCGACAAGTGAGATGAATTATTATAATTAAATCTTTTGTCATAGTTTGAGATAAAAACGCCGCGATACGGGTCTTCTAATTTAGCCTCTATTTTCACCCCTAACTTTCAGAACCGACCTAACTTTTGTTGACCTGAATTTGTTCCACAGTGTTAACGTTTAATAATTTTCGAGAGTTTTTTTCTCACCTTGACGCGTGCATACCTACAGGCGACCCACATACCAAATTTAAAGATCTCCACATCTCCACATCTAAATCTGGAAGCTGAACCATCTTGTTGGCTTATTCTCAATGAGTATTGCTTATGTACTGTCACAATAATTATGTGTCAGCAAATAGGTATTAAATGTACGGGGAAAATTTTCCAACATTCTACCACGAGTTGAGAAAAAGTCATTGGGGGTTGTAGAGGAAGTCCTCCTGATTCTATATCCAAAAGTCCCGTCGACCGGAGATGTTTGTAAGTTGTAAAATTTACCAAACAAACCCCCAAAACTGCCTACGATTACCGAGGAAAGGCACTTATAAAAACATGCACATATGTATATATGTGTGTAGAACACCTTTTTTCTTCGAAAGTCATTTTTCTCGGACCGTGGTTCCTTAATGTAAAGCCGTCCCTTTCGGTAGACAGATGGAAATCTGAGATAAATGTACGTCACTGACCTAGAGAAAAGTGATATATATGCTGATTGGTTTTGGAAGCCATGCCTCGATGTAAGATTAATTGTGATACATTATTTACTTCCGCCCTACCTTAAACCAACGCTGCCCTACCTTAAATTTAAGGCTAGCTACGGCCCTGGGTTGCTGATGCCATTTTCGATGAGTTCGGCGCCGTGCCTTTCGGCATTTCGGTGCAGCCGACGGCGTTGGTGATACACACACAAGTCATCACATATACCCCACACGACACAGTGCGAGCCGCTGCTCTACAAAAATTGCAGCCTTCGCTGGCCGACGTTTTGCTCATCGCAGAGTCGTACGAAGCTACAACAAAAACGGTAGCAACAATAAAAGAAAAAACTCAAAAGCCACATGCACTTAATGATAGTCCCGAAAACGACAATCCAATAAACTCCATTCGCACTTCTGAAAAATCTCAAGTGAACAACAATGAAAAAACTCAAACTTCCAAATGGAAGTCATGCTCAGGCTGTGGAATTTCCCATCAGCGAGAAAAGTGCAAATTTAGAAGTGCTATATATCGTAAGTGCGGTAGAAAGGGACACATAGCGCCCTTATGTATGACAAAGCAAAATAAAAGAGAAAAGCTCACCACTCAAAATAAAAGTGCAAATAGAAATAAAGATAATCGAAGCAAAAATCAAAACATTGACATTATTGAGTCAATATACAACGTCACTGGTGTGGTGAAAACAAAAGACAATAAAAGTTACATTGATTTACAAATCCTTGGGAAAACTATTTCTTTTCAAATGGACTCTGGTGCAACTATTTCCATTATGAACATTAAAACGTATAAACAATTACAGTACCCTAAACTGCGGAAGTGTAAGCGAACATTATTTGGATTTGGTCAACGACAAATTCCTGTGGTCGGAGAATTGTACGTAGACGTGAAGTGCGGTAAAAAAGTAAAAAAGGTTATCATAGTGGTCGTTGATGTTGAAAATAGCAATAACCTATTTGGTTTTGATTTATTCAAGGAATTTGGGTATAAAATTCAGCAAATTTTAGAAATCAGTGCAGTTCATAAGAACAAAATAAACGAATTGTTATCAAAATATAATGATGTTTTTGAACCAGCTGTGGTACTATTAAAAATTTCAAAGCCAGTGTTTATCTTAAACAAAATGCACACCCCAAATTTTTTAAGAGCCGACCGATTCCTTTCGCACAGATACCGCTTTTCAAAAAGGAAGTCGAGCGACTCACAAGCAGTGGTATTTTGAAACCCATAAAATTTTCACAATGGGCTTCACCAATCGTCTTAGCACGTAAACCAAATGGCTCACTTAGAATTTGCGGAGATTTTAAATTAGCTGTCAACTCCCAAATTGACATAGAGCAATATCCTTTGCCTACGCGCGAAACCTTACTGCACAAAATTCGCTGTGGGCAACAATTTACAAAGATCGACCTTAAAGATGCCTACCTACTTGCAAATGGAACTAGATGACGACGCCAAAACTATGATGGTAGTAAATACACCGCTTGGTCTATTCCAATACCAACGCCTACCATATGGAATAGCGAGTCAACCAGCGATATTTCGAAAATATCTCGAGCAATTTTTACAGGAAGTAGAAGGATGCGGAAATTACCTTGATGACATCATCATCACTGCACCTACGGTTTCTGAACATATACAACGCCTTGAAAACGTGTTAAAAATTTTACAGCCAATGGCATAAAATGCAAAAGGCAGAAATGGTTTTTCCTCGAAGATAAAATAGAATATCTTGGACGTCAAATTAGCGCAAATGGAATCTTGCCTGATGAAGCAGGTCTCAAAGCTGTAAAAGATCTAAAGCCTCCAAAAGACCTTAAGCAACTTGAAGCATTTATGGGTAAGGTAAATTACTATTATAATTTTATACCTAACTACTCACAATTATCAGCCCCACTTAATCAGTTGCGGCGTAAAAATGTTAAATTTAGTTGGGGGCCTGTGCAAAGCAAATCATTTAATTTATTAAAAAATCATATTTTAAACGCTACACAGCTGGCACACTTTGATGAAAATTTACCGCTAACCTTGGCAACTGATGCCTCATCCTACGGAATAGGCGCTGTTATTTCACATACATATGCGGACGGAACTGAGCGTCCTATAGCCTTTGCATCAAAGACCCTTGATAAACACCAAATTCGTTATAGTCAGATTGAGAAAGAGGCACTATCAATAATTTTTGGTGTCAAGCGATTCCACCAATATCTCTATGGTAAGAAATTTACTTTGCTTACCGATCATAAGCCGCTTGTTAGTATATTCAACCCAAACAGCCAATTGCCAGCGATGACATCACATCGCTTGCAACGTTGGGCTATAACGCTCATGGGTTATAGGTATGACGTAAAATATCGTAAAACTACGGATCATAGTAACGCTGACGCATTATCGCGATTGCCAATTGGGTCCGACGAAGCATTCGACAAAGACGAAGCATGCTATAACGTTGAAGAATTAAATACACCCATCGACGCAGCAATAATTTTATCACATGCAAAACGGGACAAAATATTAAAACAAGTTTTTTATTTCGTTACAAACGGTTGGCCTGAAAAGCTCAACCCCCAAAATGAACACTTGCGCCCATATTTTAATCATCGGTACGCCCTAATCATATACAATAACCTGTCATGTCTGCAAACTGAGTACACACGTGTCATCATTCCGCCTTCTTTGAAAGCTAAAATTCTAAACATTCTGCATGATGGACACTGGTGAATTTCAAAAATGAAACACCTGGCTAGACAACATGTGTGGGGAGTTAATATTGACAAAGATATCACAAAGTTAACCGAGAATTGCGAGGTGTGCAAACTTGCAAATCCGGCTCCCGCAAGAGAGTATAACAGTTGGCCTGAAGTGAGTAGCCCATGGGAACGCATTCACATCGATTTCACTGGCCCTGTTTTCAATTCCATGTGGCTAATTTGCGTGGACGCTTATTCTCAGTTTCCCTTCATTGTACAATTACCCACCGCCACAACATCTGATACTATATGCGCCTTAAACTCAATTTTTGCCATAGAAGGTATTCCTCGTACGCTCGTAAGTGATAACGGCCCGCAGCTAACTTCAGCACCATTTGAATCTTACTACAGTCAAAATGGTATCAAACACATAACCACTGCACCATTTCATCCCGCTTCTAATGGGTTAGCTGAACGTTTCGTACGAACCTTCAAAACAGCAGTTAAGAAAAACATCGATGATGGGTTAAGCATTAAAGCAGCCGTAACTAAATATCTTTCTACATACCGTTTTATGCCGAACCCGGAAGGCAAATCCCCCGCTGAGCTTCTACATGGTAGACCAATTCGCACTTTACTGAGCAAAATATCCGAACCAAGCAGTTGCCATAATAAGCCAAGTTATCAATCCAAATTTAAATTAAACCAACCTGTTTTTGCTAGGAACTACGCAAGAGCAAAAAAGTGGATAAAGGGTATAATCATACGACAGCTAGGAAAAATGGTTTATATTGTCAAAACTCAGCGTGCAAACATCAAACGCCATGCCAACCAGCTAAAACCAGACTTAACGACAACAACAACACGGCATCTACACCTTTTGTCAGTGACTCCGCTTCGCCAACACACGAACTTCCTGCAAAGACAAATCAACAACAAGAAAACCAGCAAGAGTCAAATGATGTCAATAAGCAGATTCCCGAAGACGAAATGAAATCTGAACTGGCTGAACAACGCAAAAGTTCTCGTGTACGTAAAGAAGTCCAACGTTACAACGCTCCGGATTTTCGAAACTAAAATGTTTTACATTTCATTGTACAATTTTTAATTTCTTTTAAGTGTATGCTCTTTAATGAAGGGTGGAGTAATGTTATATACTGTATATATGACATACTAAAAGCAACCTTTCCCTATTCTATTACATTACAACCCTGTATATAGATATACATCTACATACATTAAGAGCCTATACACACTGGCGATTCAATCGATTTAGTCGAATTGGGCTGTTGTATGCAAATCCAGCTGTTTCAGTTGTTCGACTAATTGAATGTAGTGTGAATGCTTCCATACTAAATCGATTGAGTCGTAAGTGTGTATAGGCTCTAATTTGTAATAAATCAATTCAGTTCTGTCTATTAATCGCGGCGGTTGTTTTTGGTTATTGGTCTGACGTAAGTACGTTTCCTACATGAAACCGGTTCCCTAGTTCGAAGCAACGCTAAAATATTACAGAAAACTTAATTTTGATGTTCATATCAATACCACAGCCAATAGGGCAAGAGGTGTCTTAGCTTTTGTGAAAAGATGGTCAAAAGAATTCAGTGACCCTTATATAACAAAAACGCTCTTCACAACTTTGGTCAGACCTATCTTAGAATACGGTTCAATAGTTTGGACCCAAATTATCAAGTCCATTCAGACCGATTAGAGTCAATACAGAAACAATTTTTGCTTTTTGCTTTGAGACATTTTCAGTGGGATTCTCGCTACAACCTTTCCCCATATACTAGTCGTTTAAAACTTATAAATTTGCCGACCCTTGCGAGCCGGAGAGAGATGTGAGGAGTAATTTTAATTGTTAAACTTTTGAATGGTTCAATTCTATGCCCTTTTTTGTTATCTGAAATCAAAATTAACGTCCCTTCTCGCACAACAAGACATTATAAACCTATCTTTTTAAAGCTTTGTAAAACTAACTTCGAATTAAACGAACCCTTCCTTTCTTTGTGTAAAAGTTTTAGTTCTCATTCTAGCTTATTTGATATTTCGGATTCGCTTTTTCTCATAAGGAAAAAGATTTTATCCTCTCTAAACACGTAAAAATTCTATCCTATCTTCAGTTATATATGTATGTCGTACTCAGCTGATGATTTCATATTTCTGTAGCTGAGCAGTCTGAGATCTCGGCGCTTAACAAACCCTGCCACTCAGCACCTCGGCAATATATTAATATAATTAAAAAAAAAAAAAAAAATCCGTACGTCATGTGGATGCGCCTCGCGTGCGGGTGGGCGGGTGGTGGGCGCGGCCTGTAAATGACAGGTCCGTCAAAAAGGGAGGGACTCAGGAGCCAGGCTCCAAGAATGGCTAACGGTAACGATAACAGAAGCTGTTAGGGGAGCACTGAAAGGTCTGCGGAGCGATGTCAGTGGACTGGCGCACAGACTGACGAATTTGGAATGTGGTAGCGATGGGGATCGAGCGGATGATCGAGATGGATGGGGCACAGAATCTAACGCGAAGTGCGGTCAGCCAGTTGGTGGTGAAAATGGTTCAGGGAGGCGCGGGGGCACAGCGAGCCCACCTCGACACCGCGCGCCCAGCTCCCGAGATTGAGAGAGAAATGACCATCGTCCGGAGAGAGGTGCCACCAAGGTTATCCGCGATTGGAACATTAAATTTGACGGTGGGCCGAAGTCGGTGTACGTGGAGCGATTCTTGTTCCGAGTAGATACTTTACGACGGAAGCATGACATTGCGCCGCCAGATTTATATGCAAATTTTCATTTGCTGTTGGACGAGCAGGTGCGCGAATGGTACTGTCTCTATGTGGAGGAGCATGCCAGCGAAAAGGATTTCGACGCCTTTCGAGCAGCCATCGTAAGTCAGTTCAAGAAAGCTGTCTGCGATGAGGAAATTCAACAGGCGATGAACGACAGGAAGCAAGATTACAGCGAGAAGTTTGATGAGTTTTATGCTGCTATTCGAGGGATGGAGCTCACTATGAGCAAGAGAATGCCCGAGCGTGGCCTGGTGGGCCTCATTCGAAGAAACCTGAGGCCAATAATCAAAAACTTAGTGTTCGGGTGTCACATCGACACTCTGGAGGAGTTGCGCACAGAGTGTAGGCGAGCGGAGAAACATCTCTCGGAGCAGGAATCGAAGTTGTTCCGCAAGAAGACACTGGAACAGCTGGATGCAGGAGTGGAAGAAGACTTCGATGCGCTGGAAGCTTTGGGCAGACCGTATAGGGACAGCGATTCTAAGAGAGGCAATCATGGTGACTTAGCCAGGAAGAAGACGGCGGAGGACATGGGTGGTGCCGCGACTAGCGCGTGTGACGGCAGGGTACACCAAATTGTATGTTACAAGTGTCATCGGCAGAGCAACACCTGCTCCTTATGCGAGGAGCATCGACTTGTACAGGAAAACAGGGACAGTGGCAGGAAGACCGGCGAAGCCTGCCAACGGCATCCCACCCCGGGGAAGTAAAATACAAAGGTATAGACATCCACTCCGAAAGGGCCAGACCTCAACGGGGATTGGATCCCAAACTGACACTTAAGGAAAGGCAGAGGAGATATGACTCGGTCAGAAGGCGGATATGGGGAGGTCAGGAACGCCCAAAGGAGGGGGTGGAATCAAAAACGGACCGGACTTGGGAAAAAATTTTAAGGATAAGACAACAGGGGAGGAATAGGAAAAAGGAAGCTAGGATCATCGAAGAGGCAGTGATGCAAGACGGAACGGACAAGGGGCCATATGTGGACGTGGAGGTAGACGGAACACGGGTGCGAGGACTCCTGGACAGCGGAGCCTCTATTAGTTGTTTTGGATCGGGCTCGTGTAAATGGGAGGAGAAACTCAAATGAAATCGAATTATCGTCCGCAGATTCACGTAGGCTCGAGAGCGTAAAGATGCTTTTTCCTTCGTTCACTGAGCTGGGACTGGGCCGCACGCACGTGATGGAGCACGTAATTGAGGTGTTCGATGACACGATACCGGTGAAGCAGAGATACTACCCCATATCTCCCGTCAAACAAAAGTATGCGTACGATGAAATAGACCGCATGTTGAGCTTGGATGTGATCGAGGTAAGCAATAGTTCCTGGAGCTGGCCCATAGTCCTGGTTGAGAAGCCGGGCAAGAAACGGCTTTGTGTGGACATGCGCAAGCTAAATGAGATAACGAAGAAAGATGCGTACCCAACTCAGCATGTGGAGAGCATACTTTCGCGTTTGCGGGAGACATACTTCATATCTGGTATCGACCTCAAGGATGCGTTCTGGCAGATTCCGTTGGAGGCTTCGTCCAGAGAAAAAACCGCATTCACGGTGCTAGGCAGGCCCTTGTACCAGTTCAAAGTCATGCCCTTTGGACTGTGCAATGCTAGTCAAAGGCTTTGCCGTTTGATGGACAAGATAATTCCGTCCCGTCTACGCGAAAACTTTTCGTCTACATAGATGACCTGCTGATTTGTTCGCCGGACTTCGATTCTCACCTGGATCACCTAGCGGAGGTGGCGGAATGCTTAGCTGGAGCAGGCCTCACCATAAATTTGGAGAAGTCGAAGTTCTGTCAACGGGAACTTCGTTATCTGGGATACATAGTTGGCCAGGGACAGCTCAAGACAGACTCGTCCAAAATTCAGGCGATTGTCGAGTTCGCTGTGCCGAATACGATGAAACAGCTGCGTCGCTTTCTGGGTATGTGTGGTTGATACAGGAGGTTTATACCCAATTTCGCCACCATAAGCGCGCCCATGACCGACTGTTTGAAGGAATCGAAGACTTTTTCTATGACCGACGAGGCCATACAAGCTTTCAGCGAGCTGAAGCAGGCGTTAGTGTTCACTGATGTGTTGGTAAATCCGGATTTTAGTAAGCACTTTTTCATACAGTGCGACGCATCAACCCAAGGAATTGGAAGTGTGCTCTTTCAGCGAGATGAGGATGGGAGCGAAAGGCCAATTTCCTTCATGTCTCAGAAACTGAATTATGCGCAGAAGAATTATACGATAACAGAGCTGGAGTGTCTGGCGGCAGTAGTCAGCGTCCAGAAATTTCGCACCTATGTGGATGGGCTCCCATTCACGATCATAACTGATCACATGAGCCTAAAATGGCTGATGAAGCAAAAGGATCTGTCGGGCGCTTGGCGAGATGGAGTCTGAAGCTCCAGGCGTATGACTTCCAAATAGAACATCGGAAGGGCACGCAGAATATTGTCCCAGACGCTTTGAGCCGGATGTACGCCGAGGAAATCGAGAACTCGCAGGTCGAGACTTCAGTTCTCCGGAGTTCTCATCAGCAGCCTATGAAAGTTTGAAGGTGCAAATCCGAGAGAATGGGGAGAAGCTGCCGGATTTGAAGGTAGTTGAAGGATCAATTTATAAGAGAGTAAGACCCCGACAAATGGAGGACTCGGTAGGTTCGCTTTGGCGGATTTGGGTGCCAGAGGGCCTCCGGAGGCCACTATTGACCGAGATGCATTGCCAGGATTCCGCGGGACATGGCCCGGCATGGTTGCCGAGGTGAGAAGGTTTGTTGCAGAGTGTGACATGTGCAAGTGCTCTAAGTCTCCAAATACCACGTCGCGACCTCCAACGAACAATCGCTTTCGAACTGAGAGACTGTTCCAGCGGATATACATAGACTTTTGTGGACCGTATCCTCGATCACGATCGGGGAACGCATTCGTCTTTGTTGCGCTGGATCACCTCCCTAATTTCGTTTTCTTTCAGCCAATGAGAAACGCAACCGCACAAGAAGTGGTGAAATATTTAGAAAATTACATCTTTCACATTTTTGGCGTCCCGGAGGTGATCCAATCCGATAACGGAAAGCAATTCACGTCGGAATATTTCGCTAGATTCTTAAAGGAATATGGCGTGCGACATGTTAAGACCGCTCCATACGCGCCGCAGGCAAACGCCTCAGAGCGCGTTAACCGGTCATTGCTTTCCGTAATACGCGCTTACGTAGTAGCAGAAGATCAGCAGTGCTGGGACCAACACTTGTCACATGCCGCATTCGTGCTGCGAAGCGCCATTCATGAAGCCATCGGTCTAGAGCCTTACAGGGCCGTCTTTGGTCAAACGATGGTGCAACATGGAAAGACGTACGAAATTCTTCGCAAATTAAATTCAGTGCAAGAAACCGGTGTGGAGATACTTGACGCCTCAGATAAGATTACGTTGATGAGGGACCGGCTCATTGGGAATCTTGAAAGGGCCTATGAGAAGGGGCAGAGGTCTTATAACTTGAGAACACGGCCAATACACTGCCAGAAAGGGCAAACGGTTTATCGCCGGAATTTCAAGTTGAGCAACGCGACCCAGGGGTAAAACGCCAAACTTGCGCCCAAGTATTTTAAGTCGGTGGTCGTCGCCACGAAGGGCAACTCGCTGTACGAAGTGGGCGACGACAGCGGGCGCCCAGTTGGTATCTACCATGCGAAAGACCTTCGAACGTGAGGGTAGGCTTCGCTCACTTCAGACCAGCTTTCGAATGCTTCATCGCCCCGTGGTAGCTGAAGTCATTCGCCCTGTTACGGTCAGAAGTGAAGCGTGCATAGGGGACTTAATAGTATAGTTCGACACAAATTTGGATCATCACTCACGTGAACATACTTTGATTCGATCAGCTGATTTTGACATGTCACTTCGTATGAGACCACGCCAAAGAATTTTCCGGAACGAATAGTTCTTTACAATCTTGGATTTCCGGCTGCACAGATCGGGTAAGAAAATTAAGTGGATTGGACATTAGAGCGTATAAGTGAATTAAGAGACGGAGCACATGGCCTCCATCCAATTCGCTTAAAGCCCAGTGGCAATAGTTGCATATTTAATATTTTCATTGTCTTAATATTAGCACTCCGGGGCTAACAGAAGGCAGGTGATTAAGAACGCGGTCAACGCAAGTCGGAATCTTGGCAGCAGAGTAGGCTGGCAGCAGAGTAGGGTAACACTCATTAATTATTGATGTGCAGCGAAGGACAAGGCTCAGTAACGCCGCCAGCGTATCGGAATTTTAGAGAAGATAACGCCCAAAATTATCCAAAACAAGCTTCCGAATTCCAAACAGCACAAATTGCGCCACTTATAGCGCCTGGAACGAGCTGTTCTGCCAGAAACGTCAAGTGCCTAGCACGTGTTCATTGGGCGTCAACTAACGTAGCGCCGGCGGCGTCGGCCGTCGCAGCAGCACCGACGCCACACAGCCAAGAGCTCGCGCGGTAAGGTGAATTTCCTCTCCACGTCAATGTACTGCCTCTGAGCATCCTCATGTACACTCAGAATGTTAGCAATTTGTAAACGAACACAAGGTGGGGACTAAGGTACTGGCAGTGTGTTGAATGCCATCAGTATAAGCAGCGTGAGACGAACTACAGTACCATAACAGCAACAGCGCTTGGAAATGTTACCGCCGTCAGCTTGGATGGCGCAGTAAGGCCAACGTCACTCACAAAATAACAGCGGCGTCGGTTCTGCAGTGTCGGTACAGCGATAACTCAGTTTGGGTAATGTTAACGACAACGGGCTGGATAATTCGGTAGGGCGAGCAACGTAGCCAATATAGCAGCGGCGACAGATAAGCAAAACAGGTACACGTGGCAAATTCAAGGCGCGCAAGTTGGCAACAGTAGAACTCCCGAGGTGAGCTGTATCAGATTCCACAAATATGCATTGTAGTGTGTAGACTTTAGACGTAGAATGTAAGCTATTAACCGAATTATGGTCGCCGTTGAGATTGCACAATAATTATTGGTTTGAGACCTGGATGACAATGTATGTATTTGAATGCAAGGCTGCAAAATAACGTTATTTTTAACAATAAACAAAAAAAATTTTGTTTCTGTTGAAATATTCGATTTTATAAACGTAAAAAGCATAACAAAATGTATTTCGTTTCAACTGTTATCAAAATAAATTAACAAAATTTTTTTTGTTTTGATAATTACACTGGATCACAAAATGAAATTTTTTGTCTGTACTTTGGACGTGACTATCCTACCTATATGTAAAATCGGTCGCTGATTCCGAAAATCGGGCTCATTTTTCTATGGGAAGGTTTTTGAGATATAGGCAATTTACCGTTACTTGGCCAATGGGTCCAATTAATCCAGTATATCTCTTTAACAGTTATGAGTTATCTTCCTTAGGGTGACACCTGAACGATTGAACGATTTTCGGAATCAGCGACCGATTTTACATATAGAAAGGATGGTCGCGTTCAGAGTATTTTTCGGCTGTAGAGCAGTGTTATCAAAACAATTATTTCAAAAAAATATAGTTTCAAATTTAAACGAAAAAATTGACTTTGCAATAATTTCGTTTTCTATGAAGAAAAGAAATTTTACATATGTTTGTATGTATGTACATACGTACATGAATAAAAACAAATACAATTTTTGTTAATTTTTTTGATATCAACGAAACAAAATTATTCTGATTAAAGGTTTATTGATAATTTTTGAAACGAAAAAATTTTGTTTCTGATAATTAGCAAAACAAAATAATTTTTAGATATTTTTCATTGATATTTTTTGAAACAAAATTATTTTGTTCATTTCGTTGAGCACCCTTGTTTGAATGTGAGGACTACTCGGCATAGGAGAGTTTAGAAGTAGGTTACTCCATCTGCATTTAATGTAGTCAACATTTTCTATATAGGTATTTGGAAATAAGTGAAATAACTTTGTTGTAAGGCGGAGTCAAGGAAACCACGAGTGGATATTAAATGAGGGAACAGATCATCTCCGAGACGTCTTGTAGATAGACAGATTCCACCAGTCTCCGAGTTTTCGTGACGCATGCGCCAAGAGGCATGCTAAGAAATTTTGAATTACTATCTCTGAATTGGTAAACACATACTTAGTTTTAAGCAGACCATGAATTAAGAGGAATTCTAATCAAGTAGGAATTAACTGCTAGAGTTCGAGTACTGGTAAGTTTAATATTTTGACATAGTAATGCGGCTCGTAGTACCCATACACACACAGTATCATAGGTGAATTTTTATACGGAATTTATACCCATTTATGTATGGGAGAAAACTCTCCTCACAATACTACACCCATTGAATTGATTGTTTTTTCGAATAGTTAAGTCGAACGAGTATCAAGCAATATATGTAATCGGGTATGAGAACGCTTATATTTTCATCCATGTATGCAGTTGTGCAGTATGATAGAATAAGATATTGTTAATAAAGTTTTATAATGAAGTTGTGAAGAAGAAGAAGTGACTAGGGTTGATGATGTGATGTTGACGGACGGACATAAATACAGTGGGATGGGTTGATTGATTTCAGGGGGATAATAATGGGGTCGACTAAACCAGGGCCAAGGTCGACCAAGGTAGGGAGGGGTAATGAAGGCTGGCCGTATAACACCCACGGCCAACAGCACAAGAGGTGAAGAGAATAAAGAAGCGTACAGATGGGGTATGGGGGTCTCCGACAGCAGTCATCCCTTGCGATTAAACAAGCATGGGGTATGAATTTTTTGTATGGTACGGCCTTATGAGGTGGCGTCACAACGACCCACGAACCGGCGAGCTAAGCTGCGCTTTTGAAGCAAGCATACCCCGTGATGGCCGATCATGAGAGTGGGGGCATGGTCCAGGGAGGTTGATGACAGGGCGTGTCCGGCAGCCCCGTACGCAACAAAAATGGCGCCCAACGTGGGGCTCCACGGTAACATGGTGCTCCTTTCTTAACATCTGGAAACGTGGCGAGAGGGATGACTTGCAATGTTAGTATGATCTTTTATAAACAGTTTTTTTTTTTTAATTTCTGGGGGTTTAACATCAGGCAGCTTGAGAAGACGGTGGATACAGCTCTTCTCAATAGTGTCGGTGTGATTTTTTTTTTGGGAACTGTGGCGGATGTGGCTCTGGCAGCCTGATGGGGCGGTAAGGACAGACCCTTTCAATAGTGTCGATGTCTGGAGAGATTAAGTGTCACTGGCATCTCGTCTTGCCGAAAGCTAGAGCGGACGAATGTGTCGTGGTACTGGAGAGGTATGCGCTGTTAAGATAGCTTATCTGGACATCGGGTACCGGCTAATTGTGTCTTCAGCGGAAGGGTTGGTTTGGGGAAGAGATCTGTCGGTAGCCAGTCAAGGCAAAATGGGTTTAGGCCGGACTGTTGTACCGAGGTCGAGAACCCAAGGTGACAAGAGAGGGGGTGGACAGAATACGAACGACGATAGGCGGACGAACATCACATCGGAGAACCGAAGTCATAGCGTGAATTAATTTTGCTTTCGAAAAATTTATTTTGAGTTTACACAGGGGTGCGTGCATACACGATTAATTTGATATTGGATAGCACTTATAAATACGTAAACATTCAGATATATTCATATACGTAAATTTAAGCATTTGGTTATGCCTAGAACCTAGGCACAGGTAAGATTAGAAGAATTTTATACTGGGCTTATGCCAGAATTTTTTTCTTAAACGCAAACGTCACGCTGTGAAGTTGTCAAAATTTGTGCTCTCGTTTTGTGCTAAAAAAATTATATATCTAATCCATTTAATTCCATAATAGTTACGTGAAAAAGTGTCGCAACCTATTGTGCTATTTCATCAATTTAAAGTTTCTGATTTGCTTAATCTATTTATTAAATATCATTAATTTTAAATTTTAGTGCTATTGCCGAGTCATCGTGCATATTGTTATTGCAGTTGAGTGGCTTAAAAATTCCTAATATAAATTGTTTTTGTATCAATTATTATTTTCGCTGCACTTTTTCGTCTCTCTTATTATTTTTCCACAGCTGTTTGCGTTTTGTTTTTTAAGCGTCTTACAGTGAATCTAAAACTGTTATACTTCCTTTCAAACTGTTACTTGTTTTTGGTCTGCACATAGATTCTAAAACTGTTCCTACGTCTTAACCAGAGACCAACTTTAACAGTTAACACTTATTTTCATTCCATTTCAGTCTGACGGAAACACAAAAATGGTGAGCGCAAAGTGATTCCCACTGACTGAAACAGAAAACTCTTTCACTCAAAGTGTTTCTCACCGTGGGCAACCTCTCTCAACGATCTTTTTTCTGTTGCCATTTAAGAGTTATTTTTCAACACTCAAAAATATCCCTCAGCAAGTGACGGTTTCAATGAGACTTTTATTTTTTTCCATCCTTTGATAACAGTTAAGAACAGAGGGATAAAGAAAAGTGTTGCTGAAAAATATGTTTGCATATGTAGATATGCATGTACGTTCGTGCGCATACGCATGTGTACAAATGGAAGAAAATTTGTGTTCGTAGTATGACTGTATTTAAAATAACCAATTTTGTAACTTAGCAGGTATGGACAGGAATTTTATTTTGAATTATTTAGTTAATACATAATATGTATATGTATTAAAATATACTTTGATGTTAGATTCTTTACTTACATATTTATGTACATATTAATATAGGTATTTAATTATAAAGGCATGTATCTGAATGTTTTTACATACTCTGCAGGAAGTTAATAAGTAGGTAACTAGAGAACAGAATTTCTGGTTCAGAACTAGCGAAAATGTGTCAAAGAGGCACCAGTTCATTTGCCGTCGGCTCTGCATATTTCTGCAATTTTTATACATGCATACATATGTACATATGTACGCAGGTACATAACTATGTCCATAACTATTTTATATTATTATTTTTAATACTTAGAGTTCGGCTTTATTAAAAATACGAATTTATTGTTTTGGTATTAAGATTGTACAGCCTCTCACTTAAAATTAAATAAAAGGCGACTACCTAATCTATAAAAAGAAGTCGTTACATGTGTACATATGTATATGCAAAAAAATGTTAAACAAAAGATTCAATAATGTATAATAAACATGGAAAATTGCAATACCTGCTTTCCATTCCACCAGATCGCAGGCATACCGGCGTACCATTTAGTATAATTACAAACATACATACATATGTATGTACATATGCATTTCATATGTTCATCCTCAACGGAGTGGCACATGTACGTGCGCACGATACATACATGCACAAAAGACTTTTATTTTTTCTCTGCCCGAAATATCCGTCCTTTCGCGACAGAAATTTTTCGCTGCTCAATGATAACCGTCACTGTTCAACAGTGACGGAAAAAAATTGAAAATAAAAGTTTCCCACTGACGGAAACAGCTAGTCTGTAAACAATAAGTGTTATCGGCGTTGCTCAACTGGTATTCTTTTGTGTTTACATGAAACTGTTATTTTAGGACACTTAGAAAAAACTTAACAGTTATGTTGGTCTCTGGTCTTAACCCTTTCACTGCAATTGAGCATTCTGTCTGTATAAGCGACTTACGCACTTATACTTATGAGCGAACACACGCACTTACCCTATGTATAAGCAGCTCACAGCTTATAGCATTGACAGACGGCAGCGATAATCCGGAATATCTAGCTAATTTGGACTTAACTTGAGAATTAACTGGAGGTAATCCTGAATATCTCGTGAGTTAGTCCTCAAAATTTTAGCGGATTAGAGCATTTTGTAATGACATCCCTGGTGAAAAATGTCTATTGTGAATGAAAGGGAAGAAAAAGAAGAACCCAAGGCAGATCTAGGAAGGTAGGCGCATAAGTGAATTCAGAAATTTTGAATGTAATTTGTTAGTGTAATTGGTAGAGTGTAATGTCAAAATGATATTTCGCCTTGGTTGAAATCTGAACTCGTTTGAGACTCGCCCATTCCTATTGACCATGATGTGATTTTTTTTGATTTTGACATTACCCTACCTTTGAATATAAAACAAGAAGTTTTTGAATTCGCCGCTGCGCCTACCTTCCTTCAGCTGTTTTGTTAATCCGCAATACTTGCCGTCTGTCAGGGTAACATTTTAATCGAATTAAGTTTTGCGGTAATCGGGATTATCACTGCCATCTGTCAATGCTATTACACACTTATGCTGCGCAAGCATTAGCTTTTCGTGCGTTGATCATTGTTTGCATGCAAGCATGCGAGCAATTCTCAACCCTTTCAAGCGATGTTCTGCTTAAGTAGCATAAATGTGACACTGAACAATTATGTACGGGTTCACTCGGGATGAGGTGGCTACCTTTAAGGCTTGCACTCCTCATGGGTTGGATCAACGCCAACCCGGGACATGCCAATCCTCCCAGAAGAGTCTTTTTTGCACTCGGGATGAGGTGGCTTCTTTAACCCTAATTAGATAATGCACGTCGAAATGACGCATTCATTTTTGTTTTTACGCTCTCAGACTCTCATTTATTTTCGAAGCAACTTCATACGCTCAGTTTTCTCAGTCGGTAGTTGCAGCTCATTAGTGGTGGTTGATTTTTGACGGTGAGTTTTTTTTTATCTGAGATATGATCACAACGTACGTCAAAACGACGTAGGTTTATCTTTAGTGTGACATTTTGGTTTTTCAATTGCATGTGCTTTTTATTAGACTTTTGCGTTTCGATTTATTAGATTGGTGTTTTGCTTTTCTTTTTTAGTTTTAATTTGATAAAATATATTGGCATCCGCGTGTGCATTAAATGATTCGCAAATAGCTGCTCTGTTGGAAGAGTTAGACAATGAATCAGTTTCGTCTGACCAAGGAAGCGAAACGGAAGACATGTTGTTAGAGGATGATGTTCAAAGTGATATTGAAGAAGATTTCGTTGATAATCAAAATGAGAGTATGCCACCATCAGAAGCAGCTGATACTACTACCTCTGATGGACGCATTATAACAGAATCCGTTCCAACTCTAAGGAGTAGAAGTGGCTATTGCTGGAGTACCACAAAAGGAACTAGCTCTTCCCGATTCGCACTGATAAACATAGTTAGAACTGCAAGAGGACCTACCAGACATTATAAATCGCTTTATGAACCTCTGGAATGCTTCAGCATATTTTTTACGGATGAAATAATTACAGAAGTGGTTCGCTGGACAAACGTTGAAATCATTACAAATCGTAATGACCAAATGACTGCCGCAACGTTTAGAGAAACAAACGCCGATGAAGTACGTGCTTTAATAGGAATACTTACACTAACTGCGGTTTTAAAAGATAATCACCTTACAACTGATGAACTGTTCAATGAATCATACTGTGGAACAAGTTATAGGGCTTCTATGAGCAGGGATAGATTCGATTATCTCATCAGACATCTAAGAATGGATGACAAAGCATTGCGCCCAGCACTTCGACCAAATGATGCCTTCACTCCTTTTAGAAATATATGGAATATTTTTATAAAACAGTGCCAGTCTAGCTACGTTCCCGGCTCGCACACAACAGTTGACGAACAGCTTTTGGGATTTCGTGGTCGATGTCCTTTTAAAATGTTTATTCCTAATAAACCAAAAAAATATGGAATCAAAATACCCATGATATGCGACAGCTCTACGAAATTTATGTTTAACGCAATGCCATATCTTGGAAAAACAACGAAGACCTGCGATCTTCCTTTAGGTGAGTACTATGTAAAAGAGCTTTCACGACCTATACATGGTACATGCAGAAGCATTACCTGCGATAATTGGTTCACATCGATCCCACTTGCTAAAAATTTACTCAAAGAGCCCTACAAATTGACTCTTGTCGGCACCATACGATCAAATAAACGTGAAATACCCGAAGAAATGAAAAATGTGCGAGCCCGACCTGTTGGAACTTCGAAGTTTTGTTACGATGGCCCGTTAACTCTAGTTTCATATAAACCAAAGCCATCCAAAATGGTATATTTGTTGTCATCTCATAATGAAAAGGGTGCTATTGATGAGACAAGTGGAAAACCAGATATGATAATGTACTATAACCAAACGAAAGGTGGGGTCGATACGTTGGATCAAATGTGTTCCGTGATGTCGTGTTCGCGAAAAACGAATAGATGGCCGATGGCAGTTTTTTATGGCATGTTAAATATATCATTTGTTAACTCATATGTAATATATTGCCACAACATGATAAGTATTAACCAGAAACCTTTAAAACGTAAGGATTATATGAAGAAACTTTCGTCATCGTTAACAAATCCATGGATGTCAAAAAGGTTTGCAAAAACCTTTGCGCAACACGATACAAGTTGCCTTACAAAATTCAGTCGTTGTAACTAGTGATACCCAAGAAGACGACCCAAATAACACCAGCAATGATCCCGAAGCCAGTAGTAATCAGGCTCTTCCCAAAAAGAGAAAACACTCTGGGTTTTGTCCATCCAAAATAAGACGCATGTCAAAAAAAGAATGCGTCAAGTGTAATACACCTCTGTGTGGACAACACCAAAACTTAGTTTGCAACACATGCATATAATCTTGTTTGATATTATTTTTTTTTGTTTTAAAATATTATTTTAACAGTTGTTTTGTTAAAAAAAACTATAAAACTTTTGTGAATTTAGATTTAAGAACGAAACTTGTACCTTTATATGGAGGCTATATAATTTTTGTAACTTTTTGTCAAACAATATGAATTTCTTTATTAATCGCACATTATCTTTAATTTTATATTTATATGTTCCAAATAAGACTGAAAATGAATGAAATAAATGATCTCAGTCAAAAATCAAATAAATTTTATATTTTTAACATCCTTAAAAGCCATTAAATGAAGATACGTCATTATGACATATGTTTATCTTTTCAGGGGTATAAAATAGCATTATCTATCTAGGGTTAAAAGCCCTGCACGCCTCATTGGTTGGATCAACGCCAACCAGGGACACGTCTTCCCTCCAGCATCCCTAACCCACGGGATGCCTTTTTTGGAAGGGTGACAATCTTCATTGTCTTGCCCAGGAGCCTTGCCTCTTCCCAATAAATATATCATACAAAGGCAGTGGCCGTCTCCAACTTTGTTTGCTTCTCCCTGCGGTGCACCGCACCTCTTATGCCAGGCGCACGAAGTACACCGCTGCTCTGGAACGAGCCATACTCCATCTTGCCAAAGCACTTGCTCATCGCAGCCCCAAACCCCACAAACAAAAAATGCTACAAACCCAATGGGAATATACCACACCCTGTAGCCAAAGCAAAAGATGCTCATTTTAGCCACAAACCCTAAACAAACGGTATGCTACTTCCGGTAGCCATATCCGGCAAAAACCATGCTACACCCTGTAGCCAAAAATCACTATTCCAAATACCCTACACAACACTAAACAAATACTACTCGCCAAACCCCGCATATTCATATTACTGCAAGCATGCAAGCAATTCTCAACCGTTTCAAGCGATGTTCTGCTTAAGTAGCATAAATGTGACACTGAACAATTATGTATGGGTTCGCTCGGGATGAGGTGGCTACCTTTAAAGCCTTGCACTCCTCCATAGTGTATAACGTACAGTGACTTAGCTCATCGAAAATCGATTAAAAAAGTCGATATATGGTCGATGTGCCATCGCCATTGAAGGGCACACCAGCATGGCGTCAATTTTTGAAGGGCAGTTCAGCATGGCGGCCGGAGGTGGTTGTTGTAAAAATACATATATATTTCTCAAAAATTTAGGGTTGCTGCTCTCGTTTTTGTCTAATTCAGGGTTTCGTGGAGATTCTGCACCTCATAAACCCTGATGAAATCTGAGGAAGTGTTACCGTGTTTCAAAACTTTCGCAAATTTTTTTTTCCATATTATTGTATTACAATATGAACAAATATTGAAATAAATAAAGTTGCTTTTAATATAAAAACGCCACAACTCTTTAAGCTTTATTTTAGTTTATAGTAATTTTGAACATCGAACAAAATTTTTGAGTGAGTTTGTTCATGCTAAGTACATATCTATTTCTCAAGCTTTGCTTGAATACAAACTGTTTTTATTACCAAATTATTTTTCTAATGAATTTCATGCAGGGACTATAACGGTTATGAGTTATATCCAAAAAGTTGTTTTTTAATCATTATTTTCTGACTTTTATTTTCTGAAAATAAAAGTTATTTTTTTAGTTTTATTTTTCCCTCAGAAAATAAAAGTTATTAATAGGTCCATTTCTTTATACACTAACTGGTCAAAGAAAGCGAAATGTCAGAAAATTGAGAGAGCAAAAATTACAGTTCCACTAACTCTCCTTGCTAATTTTTGTTGAACAAATTTCAACTAGCAAATTTTACTAGCGATAATAAGAACAAAACAAAAATATGTCAAACAAAAAAGTAAACGTAAATCAAATTAGCTATATGCTTTTATTAAAAAAAAGGTGAAAATGGAAGTAGTAATCCAATTTATCCCAAAAACATGGAAAACCAGCAAATTTTGATAACTTCGTGTATCCTTACTTTTTGCTAACATAACTCATTGAGAGCAAATGTCACTTTCCCACAAACCTCGTTGCTTGAGACTAGTAAATTTTATTTTTGGTAGAAAAATAAAAGAAAATTAGCTATTAATTCGGTAAAATTTAATTCGGTGCGTGAACTTAGGCGATTTTGATATAGACTCATTCAGGAGCGGATTTACATAGGGGCAACATGGGCAGCTGCCCAGGGCGCCGTTTCAATAGGGGCGCCAAAACTAAGACAGAAAAAATTTTTTTTTATTTACTAAAAAATGTTTTTTTTTTTCAATATTACAACAAGAATGAAAGATTTTTCAAAAAAAAACTGTCGAAAATCCCTAAACTTGATTGTTTTTTTCAAACTCCTCGAAAAGAGTGAGTTTAGTTTCAGGACGAAACATTTTCACTATAAAATTGTTTTTAAGATTCGTATGATGAACTGCAATTTAATGATATTGCGAAATCTGTGCCACCTAATAATTAGGGTTTAAGATCAGATCATTTTGAAGGTTAGAAAATGGAAAAAATGTGGTACCTATATAAGAATCGAATCAAATTTTTTCAATCCGTAAAATATATCAGTAATGAAATGTCACCACACGAAGGCAAGTACGGTTTTTTTTTTTGGAAATATTGGGGCGCGGCTTGATTTGTTTGCCCAGGGCGCTTCTAGAGGTAAATCCGCCCCTGGACTCATTATAAACTCTTTTGCAAAAAGACAAAATAAAGGGGGTGGGGGACTTTTTTCGGTCCATATAAGGCGTGACCGTCTAATGTACGTGCCCTTAAAGTAGCCTGAGAACAGAAAAATCTACTTTTTTGTCCAACTACATTTTTAGAATATATATTTAGGATATAGATTTTATTGTATCATTAAATTAATTAGAAAGTAACAATTTTTATGAAATCTTAAAACTAATTAGAAAGTAATATATATAAAATTTTAAAACTAAGGTACAATGTCGTATCGTTCATTAACATATTTATCTTGCACTAGAATTGCATACATATATTAATTACGTGTGTACGTACATTCAATGTATTTAATATTAAAAAATAAATCTCAGATATTAATTCACTTTAAGTACTCAAAAAGGGAAACTTTCCATTATTCCAGCACGCCTCGAGAAAAATGACTTATACAGGGGTGTAAGAGGGCTCTCACAGATCCCAAATGTGAAAGCCAAACTTGCCGGAACACCTTTTTGCGTTGGCGGCATTCGGCCGCGCTTCAAAAAAAAATAACCCTCAGCCGGCAGAATTCTCTTTCTGGATTAAAATCCATGGACCACAGTGGTTTTGTATATAACACCTTTTGCGCACGCTTGTGTGCGTATAGTGTTTATACATAGTAAAATTAGCAACTTTAACAACAAATATCTCGGAAATTACAAGCCTCCGGCTAGATTGGTTTTAAGATTTGGGAACTGTGAGAGCCCCTCTACACCCCTGTATAAGTCATTTTCCTCAGGGCGTGCTGTAATAATGGAAAGCCGACCCATCTTTTCTGCTTTCTCCGGCCAATTTTGATTGTTCAATGAACGAGGACTCCGGATGGGGTAGTTTGACAATTCGCCTCCAAAGCTATGGGTATGTTCAGAAACGCAGCATGAAACGCAACAGCGGCAGTACAAAATTTTTTGCTGATTGTGATGAAAAATTTACGTTTATGAACGCTCTGCTTGTACTACAAAGGCAGATTGTGCTTCAAACTGAGTTTCCGAACAAAGCCTATGAATGTTATGCTTGCCTGCGGTTACACTTACACTATCCCTGTAACTTCAACACGAACAATACTACCCAAAGGCACAGTTCTGAATATGTAAAGTGGCCGCAACACAACACCAGCACAATCCCAGAATTTCACTCAACCATCCTCATGACCAGTCAGCAATATTTCATACAATTTTCCCCTACTATCCACATCACCATCATTTGCTTCTTCTTCGTCTTCAAAAACGCCACCATTTATTGGCCATTCAATAATGCTACAATCAGCATCCTGTTCATCGCCGGCATGCACAATTTTTTCATAAACACTTTGACCAACTTCCGATGCTAAATAATTGAACGTAAGGTCGATATGAAACGTAATTGATATTTTTTGGTGCTTCGCCATTGAACAAATTCCATGTGGAATAATAACCATCCGCATGATACCATGTAAATTGCGTACCTGCTTCATTCAAACAAACCAACTCTCTGGCCATGCCCCGGTGCTATATAAGCATGACCTACCGTTGACAATTCTTTAATGGATTCAATGGCACCCGGATCTAGTTTATGTGTGGCGATTACTTGCTCCAGTACAATATCGTGATGTATTATGGGTTCACGAACGAAGCCAAATCAAATTGATAGATATTTTCACCTTCGGTGCCAATCCAAACAATATACTTTTCCAATGAACAGTATAGCGATGACTTTTTTTAATTTGCCATCGAAAGAGGGCCTCTCACAGATCTCAAAACTAAAATCAAAACCTGCCGGAGGCGTATAGTTCACGAGATATTTGTTGGTAGTTTATTGGTAGTTGGATGGGTTCATAGATGTTACCCCATTTTTTATTTTTTATTTTATTTTTATTTTATTTTTTTGAAGCGCGGCCGAAGGCCGCCAACGCAAAAAGGTGTTCTGCACATAAATATACATAGTGCGTGTTTTTATAAGTGTCTTCATACGGTAATACTGCACAGTTTTGGGGTTTTGTTTTGTAAATTTTACAACTGACAAATAACTCCGGTCGACGGGACTTTTGGATTTTGAATAAGCAGGACCTCCTCTACAACGCCCGACAAGTCCTTTTTTTCAACGCGTGGTAGACTGTTGGAAAATTTTCCCGTAATATTTTTGTGGGCACTAGTGTGGCGCCGTCAGGTACCCATAATATTATATTATTTGATGCAGTTACCGAGAGTACACTTCCAGTGCCATAAACCCATTCGAGTAGCTGAATTACTTTCAAGTATGTGTTGACCATAAAATCCAACACCCGGTTGACCAAATACTTTAATGGCGGCAGTTGTGGTTCCAATTGCCATCAATTTGGAAATGGGATTGTATGCAAAGGCAGATAGTTTATGTGGAAAGCCATGTCGTTCAGTCCAAATTGGGAAAGAGGAATATTACCAATAAATTACTGAATTTGCGAATATTTTAAGCAGCAGCGCAATAATTGATATTTTTATTTTTATACAAAATGGCGAAATAAAACCAAAAGATGTTTGCAAGGTTGCATATTTTAGCACACGGTTGCATTTCGATGTACTTTTTAGAAACTTTTAAAACTATTATTTTGTTTACTACATTTTCGCAAAATAAATAGAAACCTGTACACAAAACAAACTCTTATTACTAGAAATATGGTTTTATTTAATAATAGTCAATGAAAAGGTATTTTTTATGCAACTTTTTTTTTGTTAATGATACTATTTAATTCTAAATTTTGTGACACTATCGAATGCAACTCAGCCAGAAATTGGGACCGTTGATACCAAATAAGCAACTCTTAAAATCAGCTGAGCACAGCTGTTCGACCTGTTTTAAACACATCTCAGAGTCATTTCACTGTACTCCGTACACAATTGCATTCCTCATGGGTTGGATCAACGCCAACCCGAGACGTGCCAATCCTCCCAGAAGAGTCTTTTTTGCACTCGGGATAAGGTGGCTTCTTTAAAAACCCTGCACGCCTCATTGGTTGGATCAACGCCAACCAGGGACACATCTTCCCCCCAGCATCCCTAACCCATGGGATGCCCTTTTGGAAGGGTGACAATCTTCATTGTCTTGCCCAGGAGCCTTGCCTCCTCCCAATAAATACATCATACAAAGGCAGTGGCCGTCTCCAACTTTGGTTGCTTCTCCCTGCGGTGCACCGCACCTCTTATGCCAGGCGCACGAAGTACACCACTGCTCTGGAACGAGCCATACTCGATCTTGCCAAAGCACATGCTCATCGCAGCCCCAAACCCCACAAACAAAAAAGGCTACAAACCCAATGGGAATATACCACACCCTGTAGCCAAAACAAAATATGCTCATTTTAGCCACAAACCCTAAACAAACAGTATGCTACTTCCGGTAGCCATATCCGGCAAAAACCATGCTACACCCTGTAGCCAAAAATCGCTATTCCAAATACCAAATACACTAAACAAATACTACTCGCCAAACCCCGCATATTCATATTACTGAAAGCTTAGACACTGTCACTTCCTAATAATTTTAGTCTACTTTTAGTTTTACTTTTCTTACTTACATACACACCTACATACACATTTATAATGTCTTGCTTGTATCAAAACTGTTCGTTGAAAAGCGAATCCGAGCGCTTAGTGTCTTGTTGGTTATGCGACGCAATTGGCCACATAAAATGTGCGGGTTTTTCTGGCAGAGTTTTGGACGCCACTGACGATAAAAAGGGTTTACGTTGGTCTTGTCCAAAATGTAGATCGACTGAGGTCGACCTATTTAAATTTTTTAGGCAAACTAGAAATGCCTTTTTTGATCTAGGAAAAGAACTTAATTCCTTAACGGAAAAATTCTTGTTTTATGAAAGTTCGTTTAAGTCATTCAAATGTTTTGATGCGGTTCCAGTTACAGCTCCACCGCTTCCTAAAGCAGTCCCGCCGGCTGTCACTGTATCCCCTCCGAAAACAACTGTTCGTGAAAAGAGAGGTAAGCGCACAGTTACACCTCTCCACGAAGTTGTATCTAATAATACTCAGCCACAGTCGGTTGAGCTAATCGATTTGGCTTCACCGAGGCCTCAATCATCAGTCTCATCTAAGCCATCTACTTCCGCCAATGTCTCACTAGAAGATACCATCGAGAAAGTAGGCCAGCCTCGAGAGTTGGTATCGAGTGTCAAAGGGTTGGTTGTCGTTCCTCCGAGAAAATCAATCTTTTTATCAAGATTTGATAAAGACACTTCGGCTGATGATATTAAATTTTATATATCGTCTAAAACTGATACCGATAGCATTGCAATTAAAAAATTCAACTTTAATTACAATCGAGATATTTTATCATTCAAAATTGATGTATCTTCACGAGATTATTAAGTTTTATTGAATAGCTCTTTTTGGCCACCTGGGGCTTTTGTCTGCGAATTTGAAAACAGACCCAGGTCTAATGCTAAAAACCATGCGAAAATTTCTCGCTCTGATCCAAAAAACTAAATTTAAATTCCGATTCCGCTTTAATTGTTTATTATCAGAATGTAAGAGGACTTAATACTAAATTAACTGATTTGTATCTAAAAACCATTAGCTGTACTTATGACATTATTAGTCTAACCGAAACGTGGCTTAAGCCTCATATTTTTAACACCGAAATATTTTGCAATGACTATCAGGTATATAGAAGTGACCGCTTAAACAAGGTTGGTGGTGGTGTTTTGTTAGCTGTGAAGTCTTCCCTCTCTTCCGAGGAAGTCACCATGCCTTCACTAAAACTTACAGATTTCCTATGCATTCGAATTAAGCAAGGAAATGATTTTATCTATTTAGCTGCCTGCTATATCCCGCCGGCGTGTGACATTTCTGTATATATGGAACTTAGCTCTGTACTTAAAGACTTACACTCTTTGATGAAATCCTCAGATTCGTTGTTTGTATTGGGTGACTTTAACCTCAGGTGTGTTTCGTGGAGCATTACCGGGCAAAACACTGTACCGAATTCCTCAAATTCTGGTATTAATCGCTTTTTAGATGAGTTGGCCGATCTCTCGATATGCCAAGTGAATATATTTCGAAAGAAATTCGGGAAATTCTTGAACTTAATTTTTATCGATAATACTTCTAATGCATCAGTTCTCCGATGTGATCCTCTTGTTTTACCTGAGGACGTTTACCATCCTTCTTTGGAAATAACTTACGAAATTATAAATACTGTTAATGGTTACAATTCAAAAAATAATGATCTGAGTACTAGCTTTGATTTTTCCAAGGCCAGTTTTAAAAAACTAAATCAAGAACTGTTCAGCTTAACATGGCCTGAATATACTGGTGATGTTGAGCAAGACGTTCTACACTTTAATAATATTTTATACGGTCTATTTGATAAGTATGTACCTAGACGTATCCGTGGGTATAATGAGCCATCGCAACCATGGTTCACTAAAGAGTTAAAAACTTTGAAAAATCGAAAATCGCGTGCTTTAAAAAATTATAAGCAATCTGGTCTACAAATTCATTACTTAAAATATGCAGTTCTTACAAACCAGTTCTTTATACTAAATAAAAACTGTTACAATGCCTACATTCGTAAAATGAAATTTAATTTTATTCGTAACCCTAAATCTTTTTATGGTTTCGTAAATTCCAAGAGGAAAGTAAAGGGTTTTCCTGCCGCTATGCGATATCAAGATTATTCTACAAATAATTATCAGGAGATTGCTGACCTTTTTGCTCTGTTTTTCAAGTCTAATTATTCTTCTAATAGTAATTTGTCATTTCTTAATTATCCGTATCAGTTATCTCCTAATACATCAATTTATATGCCAACTATATCTTCGGATGATGTCTTATTCTCTTTACTAACACTGAAAGAATCATTTAGTGTTGGTCCGGATATGATTCCTTCATGCTTCTTAAAAAAGTGTGCCAATAATTTATTCAAGCCATTAACTTCACTATTCAATAATTCTTTGAAACAAGGCATTTTCCGAGGGTATGGAAAGAATCATTCATTATCCCTCTTTATAAAAGTGGGAGTAGATCTCGCATAGACAACTACCGTGGTATAGCAAAGATTTCAGCTATTCCAAAACTATTCGAAGCAATAATAACTAAATCGCTTGCACATTCAGTCTCCTCACTGATTGTAGATTCACAGCATGGCTTCTGTAAAGGGAAGTCTACTATCACAAGTCTGTTGGAGTTCACCATTCGCATTTCTAGTGGATTTACTCGTAATGCATCCACTGATGTGATTTACACAGACTTTAGTAAAGCCTTTGATAAGGTTAATCATTCCTTGCTTATTCATAAACTGGATTCACTTGGCTTTCAACCAGGCCTCCTACAATGGACTTCTTCATATCTCTTAAACCAAACTCAAAGAGTAGTTTTCAAAAACACTCACTCCTCTTCCATTAGTGTCTCTTCTGGAGTTCCACAAGGCAGCCACCTTGGCCCGATTTTGTTTTTGATTTTTATAAACGATATTTCAGCCACTATCAAGCATTCTAATATATCGCACACTAAATCAAAAAGCGTTACAACTCAAAATTCAAAAATTTTCAGGAGAGGCAAAAAACTTTTTAATTTTTATATGCAATGATATGGGAAAAGGCTACGTATAATAGTTATTTCTCAGTTAAAAAAGACTCTGATGGAAAAGATTTTTTGGCAGCCGCTAGAGATATATTCTGTGTACCAATTTATGGAAGAAACCCGATTTCGAAAATTTTTGAGTTGTGACGCTTTTTGATTTAGTGTGCGATATTATTATATGCTGACGATGTAAAACTTTTTAAATCAATATCGTCGGCTGATGACAGATCTATGCTTCAAGAAGACTTGAATTCTTTAGTGTCTTGGTGTGATAAAATTTGCATGCCACTAAATCTTAGTAAATGTAAATATACGTGTTTTTCTAGGAGAACCGTACAACCAGCTTTTTACAAAATTTATGGTTCCAATCTAGAGCAAGTAAATGATTTTGTCGATCTGGGAGTAACCATGGATGGAAAATGTTATATACTGTATATATGAAATACTAAAATTAAATACTATTTACAGTGCTATTCTGAGCGTTATCGGAAAATTACTTTGCTAGTAATTTATGTTGCTGAAAATTGTTACCATCTTTTCAATTGGTATTCTGGCACAAATGGTAACGCTGTCAAAGCATTTCCATACGAACGGAATGGAATCGGGCTGAAAATGGTAACAAAATGTTACCACATATTGAAGTGGTAACTTAATTTTCTCCTGCCAGAATACGAAAAGGGTGTTTAAAGTACCAGATTCTTCATTTCACCAGTAAAGTAAATTATGTTACCACACCGGAATAAGGCCGTTAAGCAACCTTTCCCTATTCTATTACATTACAACCCTGTATATAGATATACATCTACATACATTAATTTGTAATAAATCACTTCACTTCTGTCTATTAATCGCGGCTGTTGTTTTTGGGTATTGGTCTGAAGTAAGTACGTTTCGTACATGAAACCGGTTCCCCAGTTCGAAGCAACGCTAAAATATTACAATTGGCGACGAGGCAAATTTGGAAGAATCGCGTTTATCGGTACCGGTGTGCGTTAATTTCGTAAATAAAATTCGTAAAACAAAATTGCGTATAAAGCAAAATCATGCCGGAAGATAATGAAGTGAAAAACTTGTTAAAAGAACAACAAGATTTCACTCAAAAATTGCTTTTGCAACAACAAGAGTGGATGCAATCTGTTCTAAATAGCGGTTTGGTTACACAAACCTCCGATGGTAATATACCACCATTTCTCAATTTTAATAAAGACATACAAACATGGGAATCGTACTTAGAACAGCTAAATCAACATTTTTTAGCTTACAGTGTGAAGTCAGTGGAAAAGCAAAAATCGTTTTTTTTATCTTGGATAGGCATAGAAAATTACGAGCTTCTAAAAAATCTTTTTGGAAGCCAGAAAGTTCAAGAACAGACATTTCAATCACTGACTGAAAAGCTAACGGACCATTTCCAATTAAAAAGACATGTATTAGCCTCCCGTTATGAGTTCCGCAAGGCAGAAATGAAGCCGGGTCAAACATACAGAGAGTGGATTGCTGAGTTACGTGGACTAGCGAGAGAGTGCAATTTTGTATGCTCAGCTGAAAATTGTTCTCATAGTTTTGTCGACGACATGATTCGTGATCAATGCCACTATCACCAACACCGTCGGCGGTACCGAAATGACGTTTTCGGCAAATCGGCATTATGACAACCGACGTCGCGCCGAATCTTTCGAAGTTCGGTAAATTGGCATTATGAACACCGAATGAACGAACATTTTGACAGTTTTTCGTGCCGAAATTTGCCGCAAGTATTTGGTTGCGGCGATATTAACAAAATATCAAAAAATTACAATAAAAGTTTTAGTAAATTGTGTAAATGCATGTATGAAGTTGGAATAAGTGTTAATAAGTGTGAATATATGTAAATATATTAATCAACCGGTCGCGAGAAGCCACAAACATGGCGTGGGTCCATTGCATTTTCCACCGAGATTGAATTGCTGTTAAGCTGGGTATCCACATCATAAGAAATTGCTCAAGAAAAAATTGGCATTTATTTCTTAAGTAATTTTGACGTTTGATTTTTTCTTCAAGAAATATATACAATCGTATATATTTCTTGGCAAAACCAGCGTTGCCAACCTCATTTTTCGTCAAAAATTGTAATAGATTTTCTTGTGAAGTGGATACTGCCTAAAGAAAATTTTACACAAGAAAATTTCTTAACCATTTCTGAAGCGTTTTTTTATATGGAGTTTTAGCATTTCTTGTGATGTGGATACCCTGCTTTACTATATGCAAAGAAAAACTTCAGAGAAAAAATTGTGAAATAATGATAATAACAGTGATTTAAATACGTGTGTATGTAGATTTTGGAAATTAAAATATATTTTCACCAAAGAATAATAATGCATTTTCTGAAGTTGATCACTATTGTTTGACTACTATAAAAAAGCAACTAACGAATTATGAATGTGTATTACCAACAATTTACCATTTCAGTAAAAACTTTCGTCTCAATAAAGACGCATTAAAATAAATATTGCAGGTGGTGGAAGGCCGGCTTCAGTATAATGCGCCCACCATATTTATTTTCAAACCACTAAGAATGTTTCAATGAATCCTTCAAGAAAAGTTCTGCGAATGATAATTTTACTAGTTATAACACTTCCGACTACGCAAAATTACTGTAAATCTCTCCAGATCTAACTCCAGAAATGGAGTTCTGTCGGCTGAGGGTTACTTTTCAAAGCGCGGCGCAGTGCATAAGGGTGATCTACGCAAAAATACTGTGTTATTAATGAATTATAAGTTTCCGCAAGATTTCGTTTGCATTTTAGTGATCTATCGCCAAAAAAAGAAACGAAAAATTCCGGTGCCGGGTATATTGTTATTGAAATTTTCCCCAGTTTTTGTATACAATTTGCTTTTATGTAGTTCAAAATAATTCTATGGAAAACAGAAAAAAGGACAAGGTAAAGGTTTCTTTCACGCAAAATTAAGACTATTATTTTTATTTTCAGCCTCTAATTAAATTTACGCTTGTTTACTTAAAGTAAAAGGATTGCTATGATCCCTTAAAAACTTTCTCTCGTTTCTCAGATTCCTTTGCTCTACTTCCTCCAGTAATATAGCTGCAATCGCAATAGAATCCATTATTTTATTATTTAAATAAATAGTTTTTAGTAAAATAAACTAACGATGTATTTGCTTTTATCAAAAAGATAAGAAACGGCAGAAAATCCCGCTCAATTCCGCCAGCCAGATTTAGAAAGGTAGGCGCATACGTGAATTCAGAACTTTAGTATTGTAATTGGTATAGTTTAATGTCAAAATAATGTTTCGCCTTGGTTAAAATCTGTATTCGCTTGGGACTCGCCCATTCCTGTTGGCCATAGTGTGAATTTGCTTTGATTTTGACATTACACTGTACCTTTCTAAATAAAAAAAAGTATTTTCTGAATTCGCCGCTGCGCCTACCTGTCTTGAATTTCGCATCAGTACTTGGCAACACTGATTCGAACACAGTTCACATATTTGGCTACACTGAACTTCGAACCGTCGGGGTTGCTGCACAAGGGCGTAGCCAGGATTTTATCCAGGGGGGGCCAAGCACATCAAATATTTGAAGCAGTCAAACATCAATTTGTTTGCGACTAAAATCAAGTGTTGCTGTTGCGCTCTTAAATGTCAAAAATAATACTAATTTGTGAGTGCGACTACAGCAACACTGCTAATATAAAAATGACAACAACAACCGTCAAACAAACTGGGTTGCGCAAAGTCAAAAGGAAAATTTTACTTTCTTATTTTATTTTAAAAATATAGACAATTTTTCAATAGAAATCGTTTTAAGCAGGATTTCTGAGCTTATGGAAAAAATCCGGAAAATCGTAGAAATTTCTGAAAGTGCATTAAAAATTTCAAAGCAAGGCCACAATTTATAGAAGATTTTGAGCAGATTTCCAAGTGTACTGTTATGTAGCCAACCAATTTTAGTGTAAAAGGTGAAATTCTCAATGCTGTGAAAAATTCCGTCGATTTGAGAAGTTTTTTTTTCTGTAGGGTGTTTGCCTTATATGTACATGAGACCGTTCCAATTAAAATTTCCGAAAAGCCAATGAAAATTTTCAAAAAGTTGAAAGTTGCATATTATTATATTAAAATTGAATGAGCTGCAAAATTGCATACTCAAAACTCTTCTAAAAAATGTAGCTTTAGGATTCTTAGCCACTTTTTATGATAAGTATTTCCTTGACTTTGAAAAATTGGAAATACTAAAAATATGAAAACAGGTAATTTTCCAAATAGGCCAATTTTTCATCTATTGTTGATAATTTCTGGCTTTGCGTTTTCCATAGAGAAATTGACGGGTAACTAATTTTTTTCCAGATGAACCAGGAGAATCTTCGATGAAAATGAAAAAAAAAAAAAAAATGTTTGGACATTTTTTCAATGCATCTTTTTTTATCCCAGCCGCACCTGTCCGCAGCTGATGTTCATCAGAACCATAAGAAAAGACGACCCACTATTAAAATGCATAAAAATTTTGAGACGATCGGAGGCGATAATATAACTAAAATGCTTTTGAATAAAAAAATGAACAATATTTTTTCAAGAAAACGCAATATGCTTAAAAGCTTCAAAATGTTGGGTCATTTATTTTCCTAGGTTGACGAGTTCTTCAATAAATAATGATATTTACCTGAAGCACTCAAATCCACGTTGTTTACTTTGATAACTGTCTTAAAACTAAAAGTATTGACGTTTAAAAATGGGTTAATTAAAATACGTAAAAAATAAAAAATCGAAAAAGTGGGAGAATAATAAGTTTCGACTAGCGACAGGGGCACCCCGGTTGTCTATAAAAGCCGAGAAGACCGGTTTATTATCGCCCGGTCTATTATAAACGTAGAGCGATTTTGGATCTTTTATTTGCACCAATTTTAAAATTTTCAATTTTGGCCGCATAAATTCGTAAAATCTACCTATGTGCGCCTGTGTGAAATCAGTATTAGCTTTAGTCACGCTGGTGAAACCGGGCCTTAGATTCTGCTTATCAATGCTAATGCTAAAATATTTAGTGAACTGTAGACACGAATTGAAACAAATCTCACTGTTTTATTTTCACACGTAAATTTCTGTACTAATCTCTGATGTCATTATAATATTAAGCAGTACCTAGCAAGGGGGGCAGCTGCCTCCCCCCCTGCCCCTACCTTCCTCCGCCCTTGTTGCTGCAGGCCCGTAGCTAGGGGGGGGCATTGTGGGGCAATGCCCTACCTTAAAAAGGCCGACAAGTGAGATGAATTATTATAATTAAATCTTTTGTCATAGTTTGAGATAAAAACGCCGCGATACGGGTCTTCTAATTTAGCCTCTATTTTCACCCCTAACTTTCAGAACCGACCTAACTTTTGTTGACCTGAATTTGTTCCACAGTGTTATCGTTTAATAATTTTCGAGACTTTTTTTCTCACCTTGACTTGCGTGCATACCTACAGGCGACCCACATACCAAATTTAAAGATCTCCACATCTCCACATCTAAATCTGGAAGCTGAACCATCTTGTTGACTTATTCTCAATGAGTATTGCTTATGTACTGTCACAATAATTATGTGTCAGCAAATAGGTATTAAATGTACGGGGAAAATTTTCCAACATTCTACCACGAGTTGAGAAAAAGTCATTGGGGGTTGTAGAGGAAGTCCTCCTGATTCTATATCCAAAAGTCCCGTCGACCGGAGATGTTTGTAAGTTGTAAAATTTACCAAACAAACCCCCAAAACTGCCTACGATTACCGAGGAAAGGCACTTATAAAAACATGCACATATGTATATATGTGTGTAGAACACCTTTTTTCTTCGAAAGTCATTTTTCTCGGACCGTGGTTCCTTAATGTAAAGCCGTCCCTTTCGGTAGACAGATGGAAATCTGAGATAAATGTACGTCACTGACCTAGAGAAAAGTGATATATATGCTGATTGGTTTTGGAAGCCATTCCTCGATGTAAGATTAATTGTGATACATTATTTACTTCCGCCCTACCTTAAACCAACGCTGCCCTACCTTAAATTTAAGGCTAGCTACGGCCCTGGGTTGCTGATGCCATTTTCGATGAGTTCGGCGCCGTGCCTTTCGGCATTTCGGTGCAGCCGACGGCGTTGGTGATACACACACAAGTCATCACATATACCCCACACGACACAGTGCGAGCCGCTGCTCTACAAAAATTGCAGCCTTCGCTGGCCGACGTTTTGCTCATCGCAGAGTCGTACGAAGCTACAACAAAAACGATAGCAACAATAAAAGAAAAAACTCAAAAGCCACATGCACTTAATGATAGTCCCGAAAACGACAATCCAATAAACTCCATTCGCACTTCTGGAAAATCTCAAGTGAACAACAATGAAAAAACTCAAACTTCCAAATGGAAGTCATGCTCAGGCTGTGGAATTTCCCATCAGCGAGAAAAGTGCAAATTTAGAAGTGCTATATATCGTAAGTGCGGTAGAAAGGGACACATAGCGCCCGTATGTATGACAAAGCAAAATAAAAGAGAAAAGCTCACCACTCAAAATAAAAGTGCAAATAGAAATAAAGATAACACTGGATCACAAAATGAAATTTTTTGTCTGTACTTTGGACGTGACTATCCTATATATATGTAAAATCGGTCGCTGATTCCGAAAATCGGCTTCATTTTTAATTCTATGGGAAGGTTTTTGAGATATAGGCAATTTACCGTTATTTGGCCAATGGGTCCACTTAATCCAGTATATCTCTTTAACACAGTGAGTTATATTCCTTAGAGTTACACCAAACGAAAGAAAATTAAATTTCCTTTTCACGGTTCCTATAACATTTTTCTCTAACTTGTATAGTTTCTGAAATATTGGCGATTAAATTTGAATTTTTTCGATTTTTTACGATTTTTTGAAGAAAAAATTGACTTTGTCAGACAATATCTTTAAAACCAATGTCTTCACCTTCGGTTTTACTCTTTTACGTGAAGCTCCATTCTATTGGGAAAAAGGTAAGCTATCAACGAAGAAAATCCATTGTAAAATGGAAAAGTTATAGGCGATCAAGTAAATACAGCCAAGTCGCGCAATGCCTCTGCACGGGTATATTCTATGCATGTTATACCCGTAAATGGGCTTGTATCTACTGCGCTGCCAATGTGCTGCTACTGCAGATGTGTAGGTATTGGTACAATATGCATAGAATGTACGCGTGCAGAGGCATTGCGCGACCTGGCTGTATTTACTTGATCGCCTATAACTTTTCTATTTTACAATGGATTTTCATCGTTGATAGCTTATTTTTTTGGTAATAGAATGGAGCTTCACGCAAAGGAGTAAAACCGAAGGTGAAAACATTGGTTTTAAAGATATTGCCTGACAAAGTCAATTTTTTCTTCAAAAAATCGTAAAAAATCGAAAAAATTAAAATTGAATCGTCAATATTTCAGAAACTGTAAGAGCTAGAGAAAAATGTTATAGGAGCCGTGAAAAGTAAATTTAATTTTCTTTCCTTTGGTGTCACCCCAAGGATGATAACTCACTGTGTTAAAGAGATATACAGGATTAAGTGGAACCATCGGCCAAATAACGGCAAATTGCCGATATCTCAAAAACCTTCCCATAGAATTAAAAATGAACCCGATTTTCGGAATCAGCGACCGATTTTACATATAGAAAGGATGGTCGCGTTCAGAGTATTTTTTGGCTGTAGAGCAGTGTAATCGAAGCAAAAATCAAAACATTGACATTATTGAGTCAATATACAACGTCACTGGTGTGGTGAAAACAAAAGACAATAAAAGTTACATTGATTTACAAATCCTTGGGAAAACTATTTCTTTTCAAATGGACTCTGGTGCAACTATTTCCATTATGAACATTAAAACGTATAAACAATTACAGTGCCCTAAACTGCGGAAGTGTAAGCGAACATTATTTGGATTTGGTCAACGACAAATTCCTGTGGTCGGAGAATTGTACGTAGACGTGAAGTGCGGTAAAAAAGTAAAAAAGGTTATCATAGTGGTCGTTGATGTTGAAAATAGCAATAACCTATTTGTTTTTGATTTATTCAAGGAATTTGGGTATAAAATTCAGCAAATTTTAGAAATCAGTGCAGTTCATAAGAACAAAATAAACGAATTGTTATCAAAATATAATGATGTTTTTGAACCAGCTGTGGTACTATTAAAAATTTCAAAGCCAGTGTTTATCTTAAACAAAATGCACACCCCAAATTTTTTAAGAGCCGACCAATTCCTTTCGCACAGATACCGCTTTTCAAAAAGGAAGTCGAGCGACTCACAAGCAGTGGTATTTTGAAACCCATAAAATTTTCACAATGGGCTTCACCAATCGTCTTAGCACGTAAACCAAATGGCTCACTTAGAATTTGCGGAGATTTTAAATTAGCTGTCAACTCCCAAATTGACATAGAGCAATATCCTTTGCCTACGCGCGAAACCTTACTGCACAAAATTCGCTGTGGTCAACAATTTACAAAGATCGACCTTAAAGATGCCTACCTACTTGCAAATAGAACTAGATGACGACGCCAAAACTATGATGGTAGTAAATACACCGCTTGGTCTATTCCAATACCAACGCCTACCATATGGAATAGCGAGTGCACCAGCGATATTTCGAAAATATCTCGAGCAACTTTTACAGGAAGTAGAAGGATGCGGAAATTACCTTGATGACATCATCATCACTGCACCTACGGTTTATGAACATATACAACGCCTTGAAAACGTGTTAAAAATTTTACAAGCCAATGGCATAAAATGCAAGAGGCAGAAATGTTTTTTCCTCGAAGATAAAATAGAATATCTTGGAAGTCAAATTAGCGCAAATGGAATCTTGCCTGATGAAGCAGGTCTCAAAGCTGTAAAAGATCTAAAGCCTCCAAAAGACCTTAAGCAACTTGAAGCATTTATGGGTAAGGTAAATTACTATTATAATTTTATACCTAACTGCTCACAATTATCAGCCCCACTTAATCAGTTGCGGCGTAAAAATGTTAAATTTACTTGGGGGCCTGAGCAAAGCAAATCATTTAATTTATTAAAAAATCATATTTTAAACGCTACACAGCTGGCACACTTTGATGAAAATTTACCGCTAACCTTGGCAACTGATGCCTCATCCTACGGAATAGGCGCTGTTATTTCACATACATATGCGGACGGAACTGAGCGTCCTATAGCCTTTGCATCAAAGACCCTTGATAAACACCAAATTCGTTATAGTCAGATTGAGAAAGAGGCACTATCAATAATTTTTGGTGTCAAGCGATTCCACCAATATCTCTATGGTAAGAAATTTACTTTGCTTACCGATCATAAGCCGCTTGTTAGTATATTCAACCCAAACAGCCAATTGCCAGCGATGACATCACATCGCTTGCAACGTTGGGCTATAACGCTCATGGGTTATAGGTATGACGTAAAATATCGTAAAACTACGGATCATAGTAACGCTGACGCATTATCGCGATGCCAATTGGGTCCGACGAAGCATTCGACAAAGACGAAGCATGCTATAACGTTGAAGAATTAAATACACCCATCGACGCAGCAATAATTTTATCACATGCAAAACGGGACAAAATATTAAAACAAGTTTTTTATTTCGTTACAAACGGTTGGCCTGAAAAGCTCAACCCCCAAAATGAACACTTGCGCCCATATTTTAATCATCGGTACGCCCTAATCATATACAATAACCTGTTATGTCTGCAAACTGAGTACACACGTGTCATCATTCCGCCTTCTTTGAAAGCTAAAATTCTAAACATTCTGCATGATGGACACTGGGGAATTTCAAAAATGAAACACCTGGCTAGACAACATGTGTGGGGGGTTAATATTGACAAAGATATCACAAAGTTAACCGAGAATTGCGAGGTGTGCAAACTTGCAAATCCGGCTCCCGCAAGAGAGTATAACAGTTGGCCTGAAGTGAGTAGCCCATGGGAACGCATTCACATCGATTTCACTGGCCCTGTTTTCAATTCCATGTGGCTAATTTGCGTGGACGCTTATTCTCAGTTTCCCTTCATTGTACAATTACCCACCGCCACAACATCTGATACTATATGCGCCTTAAACTCAATTTTTGCCATAGAAGGTATTCCTCGTACGCTCGTAAGTGATAACGGCCCGCAGCTAACTTCAGCACCATTTGAATCTTACTACAGTCAAAATGGTATCAAACACATAACCACTGCACCATTTCATCCCGCTTCTAATGGGTTAGCTGAACGTTTCGTACGAACCTTCAAAACAGCAGTTAAGAAAAACATCGATGATGGGTTAAGCATTAAAGCAGCCGTAACTAAATATCTTTCTACATACCGTTTTATGCCGAACCCGGAAGGCAAGTCCCCCGCTGAGCTTCTACATGGTAGACCAATTCGCACTTTACTGAGCAAAATATCCGAACCAAGCAGTTGCCATAATAAGCCAAGTTATCAATCCAAATTTAAATTAAACCAACCTGTCTTTGCTAGGAACTACGCAAGAGGAAAAAACTGGATAAAGGGTATAATCATACGACAGCTAGGAAAAATGGTTTATATTGTCAAAACTCAGCGTGGAAACATCAAACGCCATGCCAACCAGCTAAAAACCAGACTTAACGACAACAACAACACGGCATCTACACCTTTTGTCAGTGACTCCGCTTCGCCAACACACGAACTTCCTGCAAAGACAAATCACCAACAAGAAAAACAGCAAGAGTCAAATGATGTCAATAAGCAGATTCCCGAAGACGAAATGAAATCTGAACTGGCTGAGCAACGCAAAAGTTCTCGTGTACGTAAAGAAGTCCAACGTTACAACGCTCCGGATTTTCGAAACTAAAATGTTTTATATTTCATTGTACAATTTTTAATTTCTTTTAAGTGTATGCTCTTTAATGAAGGGTGGAGTAATGTTATATACTGTATATATGACATACTAAAAGCAACCTTCAATATTCTATTACATTACAACCCTGTATATAGATATACTGTGGCTGCTGTGGTGCAGTGGGTAGAGTGCTCGCCTGCTATGCCAGAGGTCTCGGGTTCAAACCACGGTCCGAGCAAAACACCAAAACAATTTTTCTAATTAGTAAAAATCCAATTATTGGGTTTTTTAAGAGCAGCGGTCACCTCTCGGCAGTGGGCGGCATACCCTCCGAGAGTATTTCTGCCATGAAAAAGCTTCTCACAAAAAATGCATTCGCCGTTCGGAGCCGGCATAAAACTGTAGGTCCACCCAATTAGTAGGAAAAACAAAAAGGAGCACACCTCGAATTGGGAGAGAAGCTCGGCCATAAAATTCGTCAGAGTTATAATAGCGCCATTGTATTATTATTATATATAGATATACATCTACATACATTAAGAGCCTATACACACTGGCGATTCAATCGATTTAGTCGAATTGGGCTGTTGGATGCAAATCCAGCTGTTTCAGTTGTTCGACTAATTGAATGTAGTGTGAATGCTTCCATACTAAATCGATTGAGTGTAAGTGTGTATAGGCTCTAATTTGTAATAAATCAATTCAGTTCTGTCTATTAATCGCGGCGGTTGTTTTTGGTTATTGGTCTGAAGTAAGTACGTTTCCTACATGAAACCGGTTCCCTAGTTCGAAGCAACGCTAAAATATTACAGAAAACTTAATTTTAATGTTCATATCAATACCACAGCCAATAGGGCAAGAGGTGTCTTAGCTTTTGTGAAAAGATGGTCAAAAGAATTCAGTGACCCTTATATAAAAAAAACGCTCTTCACAACTTTGGTCAGACCTATCTTACAATACGGTTCAATAGTTTGGAACCCAAATTATCAAGTCCATTCAGACCGATTAGAGTCAATACAAAAACAATTTTTGCTTTTTGCTTTGAGACATTTTCAGTGGGATTCTCGCTACAACCTTTCCCCATATACTAGTCGTTTAAAACTTATAAATCTGCCGACCCTTGCGAGCCGCAGAGAGATGTTAGGGGTAATTTTAATTGTTAAACTTTTGAATGGTTCAATTCTATGCCCTTTTTTGCTATCTGAAATCAAAATTAACGTCCCTTCTCGCACAACAAGACATTATAAACCTATCTTTTTAAAGCTTTGTAAAACTAACTTCGAATTAAACGAACCCTTCCTTTCTTTGTGTAAAAGTTTTAGTTCTCATTCTAGCTTATTTGATATTTCGGATTCGCTTTTTCTCATAAGGAAAAAGATTTTATCCTCTCTAAACACGTAAAAATTCTATCCTATCTTTAGTTATATATGTATGTCGTACTCAGCTGATGATTTCATATTTCTGTAGCTGAGCAGTCTGAGATCTCGGCGCTTAACAAACCCTGCCACTCAGCACCTCGGCAATATATTAATATAATAATAAAAAAAAAAAAAAAAAAATCCGTACGTCATGCGGATGCGCCTCGCGTGCGGGTGGGCGGGTGGTGGGCGCGGCCTTTAAATGACAGGTCCGTCAAAAAGGGAGGGACTCAGGAGCCAGGCTCCAAGAATGGCTAACGGTAACGATAATTTAGGCGGTAATAATGACGCCGATCCGCTCGGACAGCAACAGGCGGACGACGAAGGAGGTGCAGTGGGTGGTGTTAGCCCCGAGGGAAGTGCTTAGGCCCAGGAATCCGGCGGAAGGATCGGTGCGGAAATCGGAGCGCAGACCTCAAAAGGGATTGAGCTTGGTGCCGTTGGTGAGGCACTTTTGCGGAAGTTTGAGGTCATGTTTGTACAATGTCAGCTGGAGGTTAGCCGCTCCACGACAGGAGCTGTTAGGGGAGCAGTGAAAGGTCTGCGGAACGATGTCAGTGGACTGGCGCACAGACTGACGAATTTGGATGTGGTAGCGATGGGGATCGAGCGGATGATCGAGATGGATGGGGCACAGAATCTAACGCGAAGTGCGGTCAGCCAGTTGGTGGTGAAAATGGTTCAGGGAGGCGCGGGGGCACAGCGAGCCCACCTCGACACCGCGCGCCCAGCTCCCGAGATTGAGAGAGAAATGACCATCGTCCGGAGAGAGGTGCCACCAAGGTTATCCGCGATTGGAACATTAAATTTGACGGTGGGCCGAAGTCGGTGTACGTGGAGCAATTCTTGTTCCGAGTAGATACTTTACGACGGAAGCATGACATTGCGCCGCCAGATTTATATGCAAATTTTCATTTGCTGTTGGACGAGCAGGCGCGCGAATGGTACTGGCTCTATGTGGAGGAGCATGCCAGCGAAAAGGATTTCGACGCCTTTCGAGCAGCCATCGTAAGTCAGTTCACGAAAGCTGTCTGCGATGAGGAAATTCAACAGGCGATGAACGACAGGAAGCAAGATTACAGCGAGAAGTTTGATGAGTTTTATGCTGATATTCGAGGGATGGAGCTCACTATGAGCAAGAGAATGCCCGAGCGTGGCCTGGTGGGCCTTATTCGAAGAAACCTGAGGCCAATAATCAAAAACTTAGTGTTCGGGTGTCACATCGACACTCTCTCGGAGCAGGAATCGAAGTTGTTCCGCAAGAAGACACTGGAACAGCTGGATGCAGGAGTGGAAGAAGACTTCGATGCGCTGGAAGCTTTGGGCAGACCGTATAGGGACAGCGATTCTAAGAGAGGCAATCATGGTGACTTAGCCAGGAAGAAGACGGCGGAGGACATGGGTGGTGCCGCGACTGGCGCGTGTGACGGCAGGGTACACCAAATAGTATGTTACAAGTGCCATCGGCAGAGCAACACCTGCTCCTTATGCGAGGAGCATCGACTTGTACAGGAAAACAGGGACAGTGGCAGGAAGACCGGCGAAGCCTGTCAACGGCTTCCCACCCCGGGGAAGTAAAATACAAAGGTATAGACATCCACTCCGAAAGGGCCAGACCTCAACGGGGATTGGATCCCAAACTGACACTTAAGGAAAGGCAGAGGAGATATGACTCGGTCAGAAGGCGGATATGGGGACGTCAGGAACGCCCAAAAGGAGGGGGTGGAATCAAAAACGGACCGGACTTGGGAAAAAATTTTAAGGATAAGACAACAGGGGAGGAATAGGAAAAAGGAAGCTAGGATCATCGAAGAGGCAGTGATACAAGACGGAACGGACAAGGGGCCATATGTGGACGTGGAGGTAGACGGAACACGGGTGCGAGGACTCCTGGACAGCGGAGCCTCTATTAGCTGTTTTGGATCGGGCTCGTGTAAATGGGAGGAGAAACTCAAATGAAATCGAATTATCGTCCGCAGATTCACGTAGGCTCGAGAGCGTAAAGATGCTTTTTCCTTCGTTCACTGAGCTGGGACTGGGCCGCACGCACGTGATGGAGCACGTAATTGAGGTGTTCGATGACACGATACCGGTGAAGCAGAGATACTACCCCATATCTCCCGTCAAACAAAAGTATGCGTACGATGAAATAGACCGCATGTTGAGCTTGGATGTGATCGAGGTAAGCAATAGTTCGTGGAGCTGGCCCATAGTCCTGGTTGAGAAGCCGGGCAAGAAACGGCTTTGTGTGGACATGGGCAAGCTAAATGAGATAACGAAGAAAGATGCGTATCCAACTCAGCATGTGGAGAGCATACTTTCGCGTTTGCGGGAGACATACTTCATATCTGGTATCGACCTCAAGGATGCGTTCTGGCAGATTCCGTTGGAGGCTTCGTCCAGAGAAAAAACCGCATTCACGGTGCCAGGCAGGCCCTTTTACCAGTTCAAAGTCATGCCCTTTGGACTGTGCAATGCTAGTCAAAGGCTTTGCCGTTTGATGGACAAGATAATTCCGTCCCGTCTACGCGAAAAGTTTTCGTCTACATAGATGACCTGCTGATTTGTTCGCCGGACTTCGATTCTCACCTGGATCACCTAGCGGAGGTGGCGGAATGCTTAGCTGGAGCAGGCCTCACCATAAATTTGGAGAAGTCGAAGTTCTGTCAACGGGAACTTCGTTATCTGGGATACATAGTTGGCCAGGGACAGCTCAAGACAGACTCGTCCAAAATTCAGGCGATTGTCGAGTTCGCTGTGCCGAATACGATGAAACAGCTGCGTCGCTTTCTGGGTATGTGTGGTTGATACAGGAGGTTTATACCCAATTTCGCCACCATAAGCGCGCCCATGACCGACTGTTTGAAGGAATCGAAGACTTTTTCCATGACCGACGAGGCCATACAAGCTTTCAGCGAGCTGAAGCAGGCGTTAGTGTTCACTGATGTGTTGGTAAATCCGGATTTTAGTAAGCACTTTTTCATACAGTGCGACGCATCAACCCAAGGAATTGGAAGTGTGCTCTTTCAGCGAGATGAGGATGGGAGCGAAAGGCCAATTTCCTTCATGTCTCAGAAACTGAATTATGCGCAGAAGAATTATACGATAACAGAGCTGGAGTGTCTGGCGGCAGTAGTCAGCGTCCAGAAATTTCGCGCCTATGTGGATGGGCTCCCATTCACGATCATAACTGATCACATGAGCCTCAAATGGCTGATGAAGCAAAAGGATCTGTCGGGCGCTTGGCGAGATGGAGTCTGAAGCTCCAGGCGTATGACTTCCAAATAGAACATCGGAAGGGCACGCAGAATATTGTCCCAGACGCTTTGAGCCGGATGTACGCCGAGGAAATCGAGAACTCGCAGGAGTCGAGAAGGGTAGACTTCAGTTCTCCGGAGTTCTCATCAGCAGCCTATGAAAGTTTGAAGGTGCAAATCCGAGAGAATGGGGAGAAGCTGCCCGATTTGAAGGTAGTTGAAGGTCAATTTATAAGAGAGTAAGACCCCGACAAATGGAGGACTCGGTAGGTTCGCTTTGGCGGATTTGGGTGCCAGAGGGCCTCCGGAGGCCGCTATTGACCGAGATGCATTGCCAGGATTCCGCGGGACATGGAGGAGTAGGGAAGACGCTCGGCAGACTAAGACTCTTCTACTACTGGCCCGGCATGGTTGCCGAGGTGAGAAGGTTTGTTGCAGAGTGTGACATGTGCAAGTGCTCTAAGTCTCCAAATACCACGTCGCGACCTCCAACGAACGATCGCTTTCGAACTGAGAGACTGTTCCAGCGGATATACATAGACTTTTGTGGACCGTATCCTCGATCACGATCGGGGAACGCATTCGTCTTTGTTGCGCTGGATCACCTCCCTAAGTTCGTTTTCTTTCAGCCAATGAGAAACGCAACCGCACAGGAAGTGGTGAAATATTTAGAAAATTACATCTTTCACGTTTTTGGCGTCCCGGAGGTGATCCATTCCGATAACGGAAGGCAATTCACGTCGGAATATTTCGCTAGATTCTTAAAGGAATATGGCGTGCGACATGTTAAGACCGCTCCATACGCGCCGCAGGCAAACGCCTCAGAGCGCGTTAACCGGTCATTGCTTGCCGTAATACGCGCTTACGTAGTAGCAGAAGATCAGCGGTGCTGGGACCAACACTTGTCACATGCCGCATTCGCGCTGCGAAGCGCCATTCATGAAGCCATCGGTCTAGAGCCTTACAGGGCCGTCTTTGGTCAAACGATGGTGCAACATGGAAAGACGTACGAAATTCTTCGCAGATTAAATTCAGTGCAAGAAACCGGTGTGGAGATACTTGACGCCTCAGATAAGATTACGTTGATGACGGACCGGCTCATTGGGAATCTTGAAAGGGCCTATGAGAAGGGGCAGAGGTCTTATAACTTGAGAACACGGCCAATACACTACCAGAAAGGGCAAACGGTTTATCGCCGGAATTTCAAGTTGAGCAACGCGACCCAGGGGTAAAACGCCAAACTTGCGCCCAAGTATTTTAAGTCGGTGGTCGTCGCCACGAAGGGCAACTCGCTGTACGAAGTGGGCGACGACAGCGGGCGCCCAGTTGGTATCTACCATGCGAAAGACCTTCGAACGTGAGGGTAGGCTTCGCTCACTTCAGACCAGCTTTCGAATGCTTCATCGCCCCGTGGTAGCTGAAGTCATTCGCCCTGTTACAGTCAGAAGTGAAGCGTGCATAGGGGACTTAATAGTATAGTTCGACACAAATTTGGATCATCACTCACGTGAACATACTTTGATTCGATCAGCTGATTTTGACATGTCACTTCGTATGAGACCACGCCAAAGAATTTTCCGGAACGAATAGTTCTTTACAATCTTGGATTTCCGGCTGCACAGATCGGGTAAGAAAATTAAGTGGATTGGACAGTAGAGCGTATAAGTGAATTAAGAGACGGAGCACATGGCCTCCATCCAATTCGTTTAATGCCCAGTGGCAATAGTTGCATATTTAACATTTTCATTGTCTTAATATTAGCACTCCGGGGCTAACAGAAGGAAGCTGATTAAGAGCGCGGTCAACGAAAGTCGGAATATTGGCAGCAGAGTAGGCTGAACACGACGCTGTGTAACACTCATTAATTATTGATGTGCAGCGAAGGACAAGGCTCAGTAACGCCGCCAGCGTATCGGAATTTTAAAGAAGATAACGCCCAAAAAGCAATTTATCAGGTAGCCGCAGAGGCATTGCAACGGGGCCATACACGGGCGAGAAATTATCGAAAACAAGCTTCCGAATTCCAAACAGCACAAATTGCGCCACTTACAGCGCCTGGAACGAGCTGTTCTGCCAGAAACGTCAAGTGCCTAGCACGGGTTCATTGGGCGTCAACTAACGTAGCGCCGGCGGCGTCGGCCGTCGCAGCAGCAGCGACGCCACACAGCCAAGAGCTCGCGCGGTAAGGTGAATTTCGTCTCCACGTCAATGTACTGCCTCTGACCATCTCATGTACACTCAGAATGTTAGCAATTTGTAAACGAACACAAGGTGGGGACCAAGGTACTGGCAGTGAGTTGAATGCCATCAGTATAAGCAGCGTGAGACGACCTACAGTACCATAACAGCAACAGCGCTTGGGAGTGTTATCGCCGTCAGCTTGGATGGCGCAGTAAGGCCAACGTCACAAAATAACAACGGCGTCGGATCTGCAGTGTCGGTACATCGATAACTCAGTTTGGGTAATGTTAACGACAACGGGCTGGATAATTCGGTAGGGCGAGCAACGTAGCCAATATAGCAGCGACGACAGATAAGCAAAACAGGTACACGTGGCAAATTTAAGGCGCGCAAGTGGCACTGAGGCCGTTCGGTATTTCAGCGTATGCAGCGAAGTTGATGTGAGTTTGGCAGCAGCAGCGCAGCGTCGTTAGCATTGGTGGTGGAATTATTATTAAAGCTGGCCACATACGACGAACATGCTCGCCAACATGCGCGCGCACATGTTCGTCACCTTTGCCCACTAACGTGCGAACATCTCATTTGTAAATGCGTACTTCAAGTGGGAAGATGGCAATGAATGCGCGGATGATGCTCTTGCTATAAGTAATTTCCAGTGTGATACTCACTTCATCCGCGATGTTTACTGCTCAAGCGTCAACACGAAATGAGGTTGTTGTTGTTGCTTTCAATGCAATGTTCGTGAACCACGCCACTGACGACGAACATGTGCGCGAGCGGTTGGCCAAATATCAAAAAATTTTGATTTTTGCCAACATGTTGGCGAACCGCGCCACTAACGAGAAAAATGCACCTGATCACGAGCATGTTGGCGAGCATGTTCGTCGTCTGTGGCCAGCTTAACAGTGGCGGCCACCACTCTGTTGGCAACAGTTTAACTCCCGAGGTGAGCTGTATCAGGTTCCACAAATATGCATTGTAGTGTGTAGACTTTAGACGTAGGCACTCTGCACACGGAGCGTACTGCTTTAGACGCGTATTAGATACTACAGACGAAAGCTGTACGCTTTGATGTCGCGCACGTATATTTCAATTGAGGGCTGCACACGAGTCGTCAGCTTCATGCATTCGTCAAAGTATGCTAGCTACATGTCGCTTGGCGTAAAGCAGTGCTGGTAGCTAGGCGTACTACGCTTAGAAAACAGGAAGAAGAAGATGTTTGTTTACATTTTTCCACTTGGTGGAATTTATGAAAGCAGTAAAATTTGTGTAAAAAATCGGAAAAAAAGAGTGTATAATGAAAGAAAATTGAAGATTCCGTAAAATTTTTCATCTTTTCTATTTAAAGCTTCGAAATTCAAAGCAAATGCCGTATTATTAATTTGTTTGTTTGTTTTGTGCAGCGAAGTTTCATGTCGCTTCGTGTGCAGATATTGAGGCGTGGGGAAATCGACGCTACATAAAATGTCTCGTACGCGTCTATGACGATACGCCTCGTGTGCAGAGTGCCGTAGATTGTAAGCTATGAACCGAATTATGGTCGCCGTTGAGATTGCACAATAATTACACTGCTCTACAGCCAAAAAATACTCTGAACGCAACCGTCCTTTCTATATGTAAAATCGGTCGCTGATTCCGAAAATCGGGTTCATTTTTAATTCTATGGGAAGGTTTTTGAGATATCGGCAATTTACCGTTATTTGGCCAATGTGTCCACTTAATCCTGTATATCTCTTTAACACAGTGAGTTATATTCCTTAGGGTGACACCAAACGAAAGAAAATTAAATTTCCTTTTCACGGCTCCTATAACATTTTTCTCTAACTCTTATAGTTTCTGAAATATTGACGATTAAATTTTAATTTTTTTTCGATTTTTTACGATTTTTTGAAGAAAAAATTGACTTTGTCAGGCAATATCTTTAAAACCAATATTTTTACCTTCGGTTTTACTCCTTTTCATGAAGCTCCATTCTATTACCAAAAAAATAAGCTATCAACGATGAAATTCCATTGTAAAATGGAAAAGTTATAGGCGATCAAGTAAATACAGCCAGGTCGCGATATGCCTTTGCACGCGTACATTCTATGCATATTGTACCAATACCTACACATCTGCAGTAGCAGCACATTGGCAGCGCAGTAGATACAAGCCCATTTACGGGTATAACATGCATAAAATATACCCGTGTAGAGGCATTGTGCGACTTGGCTGTATTTACTTGATCGCCTATAACTTTTCCATTTTACCATGGATTTTCTTCGTTGATAGCTTATTTTTTTGCTAATGGAATGGAGCTTCACGTAAAAGATTAAAACCGAAGGTGAAGACATTGGTTTTAAAGATATTGTCTGACAAAGTCAATTTTTTCTTCAAAAAATCGAAAAAATTAAAATTTAATCGTCAATATTTCAGAAACTATAAGAGTTAGAGAAAAATGTTATAGGAGCCGTGAAAAGGAAATTTAATTTTCTTTCGTATGGTGTCACCCCAAAGAAGATAACTCACTGTGTTAAAGAGCTATACTGGATTAAGTGTACCCATTGGCCAAATAACGGTAAATTGCCGATATCTCAAAAACCTTCCCATAGAATTAAAAATGAACCCGATTTTCGGAATCAGCGACCGATTTTACATATAGATAGGATAGTCACGTCCAAAGTACAGACAAAAAATTTCATTTTGTGATCCAGTGTTATTGGTTTGAGACCTTCTAATAAACGTAGGCAATTGGTATCGAGTGTAAACAGAATTGATTTCTTTATTGACAATCACTTTCTATTTATACAAAATTTTTTACGCTAACTTACACTAATACTTATACATTACAAAATGTGTGTTCAACATATGCTGTGTCAGCATATGTGAATCATAAATATTGCAGTTGGTCATTCTGACTGCTTGGGCAATCCACTTGACAAAATGCAACAAATGTAACTAGATATATGCCATGTGTGGCGGTGTGTATATTTGATGTTAAACTCCCGCTGGGGTTTAACGGAATTTATTTAGGTCAGTTTGTTTTGGCAACATGTGCGGTTTACATGTACACATAAATTATGTGTACATGACAACGACTGTAAGGGCGGTGTATTTATATAAAACTACACCTTCCCCCTTAAAAAAAATAGATATATATATTTGTATTCAACTATATATATCTATTTGAAAGACTTAGTGACCCACTTAACGTTTGTCTGAGTTGACAGAATTTTTAATTGCTTTTCGGCTCATATTGCCATTATTGTATAGAATTTTATTTTTCTTTTGTGTAGTTACATTTGTTTCTTGTTTGCTTTTATTGCATTCGTATGTATTTTTGTTATTTTTTTGTTCTTTACATTTGGTTTGTATTGTATATTTATACATATTTTGTACATTACATTTGTTTTGCTTTCTTTGGCTTGTGCCTGTTTGTTGAAGTGAGTAAATTAGAATACTTGTGTTTTTCTTGTTATTACTAAATTATTATGAATAAAGTGCAATGCTTATTTTGAAATTGGTTTAAGCCTATTCTTATGAATTACGATTTCTTTTTTGTTTTTATTGCTATCTCCTATGCTATGTGGAATTAAAGTGAAGTTATTGTTGTTATCAATATTTTTAACTTTAAAATATCCGTTATATCTATTTTCTAGCTTATGGGAGGCCTCTTCTCTAACTAAAACTAAATCTCCTATTTTAATTTCCTTACTATAGCTACTTTTATCATAATTTGTTTTTTGTTTTTCTTTAGCCTCTTGGACTAATTTCCTAGCCCTTTGCTGTGCAATTTGAAGTCTATATTTTACTTTTTTGTCATAAGCTTCATGATTGTATAATGGGCTAATTTTGTTATCTTTTAAAAATTCGTAATTTGTTGGGGTTTTCCCAAATATAAGTTCAAAAAGGCAATATTTATGTGTCGTTGCTGGGGTTGTATTGTAACAAAACGCGAAATATTTGAGATATTCATCCCAATCATCTTTGTCGCTGGATATGTATGCACGCATATATTCGTTGAATGTCCTGTGACTGCGTTGCACAGTACCCAAAGTCTGGTGATAAGGTGTCGAAGTTTTGTGTTAAATTTTTAATAATTTACACAGTTCTGTGAATAGGCTATTTTTATATTCTGTGCCCATGTCTGTCATGATTGTTTTCATTTGTCCATAAATCAAGATGCAATGCTCGAATATGGCTTTAGCGACTATTGTTGCGTGCTTGCTTGGAACTGGAATCGCTACCAAGTATTTGGTTAGGTCGCATATAATGGTAACTGCATATTCGTTTCCCTTTATTGATTTTGGTAATGGGCCGACTGTATCGATTTGTACAATATCAAATGCTTTCGGAGGTGTCTCCGTTATTGTAATTGGTTCCTTTATGTGCTTGTTAGTTTTATTTTTCTTACAGTGGATACAGTTTTTTACGTATTTTCTTATGTCATTTTTCATATTTAGCCAGCTATATTTCTGCTTGATTTTATCTTTTAATGCGATTTATTCCTGGGTGGCCACCACTAATAGGATCGTCATGATATTTGTGCAGAATTTCTTTAATTTTCCCGGGATTTGTCACATATATAACCTCTGGGGTTAGAGCGATTGTTAACTTTTTGAGAACTTTGTTACCCATTTCTATAAATTTGCCTACTGCAGTATAATTTCTTTTAAACAATTTGTCCCCTAAGGACAACTATATTTGTACAAGTCCTAAATTGCCGGCTTCTCTTTCAAGCCTGGTAAAGAATTGTTCTAAGTCAATCTTATCCTCAACAATTAGGTTGCTTGTCTCAAAATTGCTACAAATTTTCTTTCCTTTTTTGAAATATAATTTCGGAGGATTGAAAACGAGCTCAACATGTCTTTTTACTTCAAATTTATTTAGCGCTTCGTATATTTGGGGGTTCTCTTTGTGACTTTCTTTATTTTCAATATTACTGCTGGTATGTTTCGCTGCTGATCTTGTTGTTACTTTTAATATTTTATTTGCTTCCACTGACATATATTTTAAATTTGTAATAGTTATGCGGGATGATGCATCCGCAATATGATTTTCCTTTCCGGCTATATACTCCACTTCAAAATCGTACTCTTCTAAATCGAGTCTTACTCGTGTCAGCTTAGATGAAGGACTTTTCATTGAAAATAGGTATGTTAATGGGCGATGGTCGGTTTTTACTAAGAATTTTCTGCCATAGACATATGGTCTGAAGAAGGTTATGGCCCAATGAATTGCGGCCAATTCTTTTTCTATCGTGGCTTTGTTGATTTCACCTTTTGTGAATGACCTAGAGGCGTAAGCAATTGGTAACTGTTTGCCTTCATGTTCTTGGCTAAGGAATGCTCCACAAGCGTACTCACTAGCATCTGTCGTTATGCAAAATTCTTTATCGAAATCTGTGTATTGCAAAAGTGTTGGACTAATTAATGCTTCCTTTAAATAGACAAAAGCTTTTTGACATTCTTCTGTCCATTCGAAAGTAATATTCTTTCTGCAAAGCCTGGTTAATTTTCTTGAATGTTCTGCAAAATTCGGTACAAATCTTCTGTAATAATTACAGAAGGCTACGAATCTTTTAACTTCGTCAGCTGGTTTTGGTGTTGGGTAATTTTGAACTGTTTCAAATTTGCTTGGGTCGGGTAATATTCCCTTGTTTGTACATTTATGTCATAAATAAGTTACTTCTTGGCTGTAAAATAGGCATTTGCCTGAATGTAGTTTTAGGTTGTATTTTCTACAAGTGGAGAACACGTCTCTTAAATTTTTTAACATATGGTTTTCAGAACAACCTAATACAACTAAATCGTCCATGTAGAGAAATGCTTGAGATGGTATGAGGCCTGTGAATGCTAGTGTCATCATTCTTTGGAATGAATTCGGTGCTACTTTTAATCCATATGGTAATCTTTTGAATCTATATGTGCCATTCTCGGCTGTGAATGAGGTTATATCCCTGGAATCTGGGTGTAATTCGATGAAAACCTGACATAAGGTCTAGGCATGAAAAATATTTTGCTCTTCCAAGTTGGTCTAAAATATCATAAATTCTTGGGAGTGGGAATTTATCTGCTGCTAATTTTTTATTTACTTGTCTGTAGTCTACTACTAATCTCCATCTTTTTTCTGTTTTCCCCGGGAGTGATTTTTTAGGAACTAGTAAAATTGGACTATTATATTCTGAAATTGGAGGTTCTATTATATCATCTTTGATTAGTTTATTTACTTGTTTGGTTATTTCTCCTTTTTGTGTTTGGGGTAATCTATAATTTTTAATGTAAGCGGGGTTATCATCCTTCATATATAATTTTTGTTTATAAAAATTACACTGGTCGACAAAATTTCAACAAATTTTTGTTACAGAAGTAAAATTCTACTTTTCTAAAGGATTTCGGTGCGCTGAATCCGAATCTGAAGTCAGATTTTCTGTAATACGTACAGTTTTTAGATATTCATGCCCAAATAGGCGAAAAACACGTTTTTTGACTATATTCACTCCTCAATATCTTTTAAATTACTTACTTATTTTAAAAATTGATTAAAGCTTTTGAAGGCTCGGCCATTTCTCTTGAAGACAACGTTTTCATTTTTCCGATATCTAATTCACGTATATAGTAATATATTTTTTTGCACAATAAGGTATTTGTCGTCGAAACCAACGGCAGGATTTGCTGCATGTTACAGGCGCAATCAAATTTTGTAGTTGCTCAGCAGAACAATTTTTTTACGAAGCCACTTACATAAGTCCATAATACAATAAACTGCCTAAAAGCGTGCTTCAAAATTTTTAATAAAATTTGTATGGAGAAAATATTGCAAAACTAATGAAGCTTAATATGCAATATTGCAAGTTACAAGAAAGATATCTGAAATATCAAACCTGTTTCTTCAAGAGAAATGTCAGCGTTTTCAACAGCTTTAATCAATTTTTAAAATAAGTAAGTAATTTAGAAGATATAGAGGAGTGAATATAGCCAAAAATTGTGTTTTTCGCCTATTTGGGCATGAATATATAAAAAACTGTACGTATTACAGAAAATCTGACTTCAGATTCGGATTCAGCGCACCGAAATCCTTTAGAAAAGTAGAATTTTATTTCTGTAACAAAAACTTGTCGACCAGTGTTATTATCAGTAATTGGTTATGTTTCCAGTGCAAATATATCTGTGAATTCTGTGCAAATTGATGTTAATTGATCTTTAACAAAATTTGGAAAATTTTTGGTTAATCTTTTTAATTTTTCTGTATCTGTGCAACTTTTACTGTGTGTGGTTGCTTTAATTAGTGTATAGTCATCTAAATTTTCAGTATTAATTTTATAATTTTGAATAGTTGTGTTGTTATGTGTCGTGTTAATAATTCTAACGAAAGTTTGCTCGTTATTTGTAATGGTATCTTTATATATATTACGCTAAGCGATTTTTTGTAAGCACCATAACTTTTACACCGTTATACTGATTTTCGAAAATGTGGTGTCAGATGAAAGGGCTTGACCTGTAGATGTGCAGGAAGGTTTAATTTTTTTGAAAAGGGTTGCAGATGTTTGAAAATTTAATTTTACTCTATAGTTTGTTTGATTTTAAAATTTTTGGCACCACATGAAAGGGCTTGACCTGATATTAAGTAATTTAATAAAAATTTTACAAAAAGGGTTGCCACCTGTTCAAAAATTCAGTTTTACGCTATAGTTTGTTTGATTTTTAAAATTGGGGTGTCATATGAAAGGACTTGGCATGGAAATGAGTAATTTATTAAAATTTTTACAAAAAGGGTAACACCTGTTCAAAAATCCATTTTTACCCTACAGTTTATCTTATCTTTATATATATTACGCTAAGCGATTTTTGTAAGCGCCATAACTTTTACACCGTTATACCGATTTTCGAAAATGTGGTGTCAGATGAAAGGGCTTGACCTGTAGATGCGCAGGAAGGTTTAATTTTTTTGAAAAGGGTTGCCAGATGTTTGAAAATTAAATTTTACTGTATAGTTTGTTTGATTTTAAAATTTTTGGTACCATATGAAGGAGCTTGACCTGATATTGAGCAATTTAATAGAAATTTTTCAAAAAGGCTTGCCACCTGTTCAAAAATTCAGTTTTACGCTATAGTTTGTTTGATTTTTAAATTTGAGGAGTCATGCAAGGCCTAGCACTGAAGATGGGTAATAAAAGTAGAGGGAAGAGGAAAATGAAAGGGACGGATATGGCGAAGGAGAGGAAGCGAAAGAGGAAATATGAAAAATAAAATGGATAAAGGGAAAATAAAGCGCAAATAAAAGGGAAAGGGGAAGAGAACTAGAAAGAAAAGGAGGAGCGCGCCAAATGGCCTTTTGTAGGTCGCTTTAAGGTTACCATAGTCTAGAAAAATATTCGGCACAAAACTTCACTATGGGGCTCCTTGGTCAAAATCTATGTATAAAAAATCTAGGTCCACAGAAAATAAAAATAACCAGTAGCTATGAAGGTATATCAAAAAATTTTCAAATGTGGCAATAAGTGGTCTTCCACCCTCAAATTGTCGCACAGTGTAATTGAAAGCCACAGCATCGCGTGGCCGGGTTTACTAGTTTGCAATATAAATGCCTTCGGATAGTTGTTGGTGTGGTATGAAAATGTTTTTATTATTTGTATTTATTTTAATTTGTGTAATAACTTCCGATCTAGCTGGAATTGTGATTGTGTTGACAGACAGATAGTTTGTTAGATTCATTGTTATTGTTTGAGGGATATCATATGGTCTTAGGATTAGTTTATCCTCTGTTTTTCCATAATCTAGAATACAATTGTATTTCTTTATGAAATCTAGGCCTATTATTCCATCACATGGAATTGGGAAGTTGTCGTCTACAACGTGAAATTTATTATAAATTAGAAGGTCATCGCCTTTTAGATCTGCTTTGATTGTGCCTAAAGTGCTAGTTATTCCCTGACCAATGCCTTTTAAATCAGTGATTTCTTCAGTATTTATCTTTTCTTTATTATTAATTTGTTGCTTTTTAATTATGGAGATATCAGCTCCAGTATCGATTAAAAAATTTGAGTACGAATTGTTTAATGATGTCCTTGTAGATATATAGCTGTTTAAATTTAGATTAAGTACGCATATTTTTCTCTTCGTTAATTTTGAAGTGGAGTTTCCTGGCTTTCTGTTTCGGTGCAACTGCGCACGTTACGGGTTTGTGTGTATGGTCTGTTGCCGTTTCGGGTTTGTGATCCTCTTTGATTATTATTATTGTTATTATTGTTAGACCTCGAGTTATTGTTGTATCTCGGTTGCGGTCTAAATCTCCTACTTTGGCAATTCCCATAGTTGTTACTTCGGTAACCTCCACGGAAACTACTCCGATACTGACTCTGTTGTCGTACGTTCAAAATTGTGTTTGAGCTGCCCGTTATTTCGGTGCAACTGTTAGTGGGCATGGTAGGCATGTTCCACCACCCGATCATGACGAAGTGCAAATAGCAATGTATCGGCTTAAAAATAACAAGGCCCCGGGCGCTGACGGCTTGCCAGCCGAGCTATTCAAACATGGTGGCGAAGAGTTGATAAGGAGCATGCATCAACTCCTATGCAGAATATGGTCGGACGAGCGCATGCCCGACGATTGGAACTTAAGTGTGCTCTGCCCAATCCACAAAAAAGGAGATTCGACAGTACGTGCCAATTATCGTGGGATAAGCCTTCTGAATATCGCATATAAGGTCTTAGCAAGTGTATTGTGCGAAAGATTGAAGCCCACCGTCAACAAGCTGATTGGACCTTATCAGTGTGGCTTCAGACCTGGTAAATCTACCATCGACCAGATCTTCACAATACGCCAAATCCTGGAAAAACCCATGAAAAAGGAACCGACACACACCATCTCTTTGTCGCTTTTAAAGCCGCTTTTGATAGCACGAATAGGAATTTCCTATATGCCGCAATGTCTGAATTTGGTTTCCCTGCAAAACTTATACCGCTATGCCAAATGACGTTGACTAACACCACCAGCACCGTCAGAACTGGGAAGGACCTCTCCGAGCCGTTCGAGACCAAACGAGGTTTTAGACAAGGTGACTCCCTTTCGTGTGACTTCTTCAACTTGATGCTGGAAAAGATAATACGAGCTGCAGAACTTAACCATACAGGAAGCATCTTATATCACAAGTGTGCAACTGCTGGCGTACGCCGATGACATCGACATCATTGGCACTAACACGCGCGCCGTATGTTTTGCCTTCTCCAAGCTGGATAAAGAGGCTAAGAAAATGGGTTTGGCGGTCAACGAGGACAAGACGAAGTACCTTCTGTCAACACACAAAGAAACAGCCCGCCTTGGCAGCCACGTCACTGTTGATAGCTACAAATTCGAAACAGTTAAGCACTTCGTCTATTTGGGAACCAGCATTAACACCAAAAATAATGTCAGCACTGAAATCCAACGAAGAACCACTCTTGCCAATAAATGCTAAGTACTTTGGACTAAGTAGGCAATTGAAAAGTAAAGTCCTCTCTCGACGAACCAAAATCACACTCTACAGGACACTCATCATTCCAGTCCTCATGTATGGCGCAGAAGCATGGACTATATAAAAAGCAGATGAGATGGCGCTTGGAGTATTCGAGAGGAAAGTTCTTCGGAAGATTTATGGACCTTTGCGCGTTAGCGAGGGCGAGTATCGACCGAGATTTAACGACGAGCTGTACGCAGACATCGACATTGTTCAGCGAATAAAGATCCAGCGGCTGCGCTGGGCAGGTCATGTCGTGAGAATGGACGAAGGTGCTCCGGCCAAGAAAGTATTTTTCTCGAAACCCGCTGAACGCAGAAGAAAGGGGAGACCTCCACTGCGTTGGGAAGATCAGGTGGACAGTGATGCTGGCTCCCTATGTATTCCCAAATGGCGCCACGCTGCGCGAAACAGAAATAGCTGGCGCGCTATGTTGGATTCGGCCAAAATCGTCTAGACGGTTACGTGCCAATTAAGGGCCGTTTACGCAACTTCTGATTAACGCTAACCGGAGGACAAAGTTCCGGTTAAGCTATGGACTGCATTATCGACCACATATTAAATGTATGGTTTTATGCAGTCGATAATAATGTTTAACCGGACTTTAACCGTGGTTAGCGTTAATCAGAGGTTGAGTAAATTGCCCTAAGTAAGTAAGTTAGTGAATTTCGAAATTGCGTCGTTCATCGTTGTGAATGTTCCTGCTTGCATGATCATTTTGACCTTGTCATTAGAGCAGTTTTTACACATGGCTTTAACTGCTGCCTATGTTGAATATCTCGTGGCTAAGTCTGGGTCTAATCCATCAGAGATATATGCTCCTTCTAATGACCTTGTTATTTTTTCAATTTCCGCTGTGTATTGGTTAGCAGTTTTGCTACGCTGTTGGATGTTCAGTAGTTTAGCTGTCAAAACCTCAACTGATTCACCCTTTATTGCGGATTTTAAATTATTTTTTATTTGTTCGATTGTTGTCTCATTGCTGATAAAATTTCTCGCTGTACCCTTCAGCTTTGTTTTTATCATGGTAATGGCTAATGCCTCATGTGTATCCTTGATTTGCTCAAGTATATCGAGAGCATCTAGGAAGCTGTGTAAATTTTCTGGCTTACCATCAAACTCTGGTAGTACTGACGAAGCAGTTTTAATAAATTCTACTACGGTTTATGGCATTGTGACGTTTACTTCTGGGATATTAAGTGGAGTATTGAGTGGTTTATTTTCTTCCACCGATGGAGTCTGACTTAATAAAGGTGAAGGAGTTCGACTCTGAGCACGTTCTGATAAAAGCAAAGTGAAATTAATCTGAATTTCCTCCTCTACTGTGGTTGGTACTGTCGTTTCTATATTATGTTTAGCTAAGGAAGATACTAATTTGTCTCGTACGGTAGCAAAAATTAAATAAGCTTCTTTTTGATGTTCTGCAGTAAAGAGTTTATTTTTCTCGTTAATTATTTGTCTTATATTTTTTAGAGCTTCCAAAATTATGTTGAAATGCTTTACTAGTGTTTCGTTTGTAATTGGTATGCTTTTATTTATGCATTTGTAAGACTTATGAGCTTTTTCTTTTTCCCCTGATAATAAGTTATATATTTCTTGTCATTTACTCATTTTAGATTAGATGCGCTGCTGTACATTGTTCAGCTGTCTAAATTTATTTTTAATATAGTTTTATATTAAAGTTGCAATTGTGACAATTAACAATGTCATGATACATTCAAAAATTGTTAGCCATTTATTTGAAATTTCTTCTTCATTCTCTATAATTGGGTTTGTTTCGAATTTAACTATTCTATTTTCATTTTTTTTTCCTTCTGAACTTTCCTTACCTACTTCATATCCTGCTATAGCTATTAAAATGCTGTTTAGAGTAACTTTCCACTATGCCATTTTTATAAGAAAAAACTTTGGAATTTTGATTTTATATATCTATTTATTCAATTTATTTATTTATTTATTTTGTTTTTCTTAATTCTAATTAATTTTTCGTTTTAATCTTAGTCTATCTTCTGTATTTGTGCTTAGATTTAGTAGTCTGTAAGTTTCGGCTATTTATTTAATTTTTCTGACTCGTTTACCTGCCCGTTTATTCTTTTTAATTACTACTGGAGGAGGTATTTTAGGGATATCCTCCTTTTTGGCCTTATTTCCTCGCCTATACTCTTCTATGGTAATCGGTTTCGGGCCTTGTTTCACGACGTTTTTGTTTTTGAGGTGTTCCTCAGCAAATTTTATAAATTATTTTATAGTGCTAACACATTTCTGAAAGATTCTATCAAACTCTTCCTGACTTTTAAGGTCTTGTGACATTTTTATAGATAAATTTTCGAATTTAAATTATTATTTTTATTTTTATTTATTCATAATTTTTTTTTGTTTTTTTATAATTTTTAGTTTTCTTCAGGGCTTACCCTCCTTATTAATCTATTTGTTTCTTCTACCAATGTGGAAGGATATAATAAATCTTCCATTGTGGGTTGTCTGCCCATTCCTATATAGGACCAAAATTGTCTTAACCAGTTTAGATTGTGTCTGTTGCTTCCCCTATCTCTTGATCTTGATCTACGAGCAATGTCTGTGTTTTCACGCTCTAAATGGTCAATAGTATAATCTATTGTTTCGTAATCAAGATCGTCAGGTAATGCACTATCCATAGGAGAAGATTATTTAGAGTAAATAACCTTTAAAAGATGGGTTCGAATTTACTCACTTTATAACAAATACTCAATTTTAAAAAATTGTTTTTGTTTCTTAATAAAAATTGACATTCATTAAGTTATACATATTTATTCAATGTCCCTAAGCGGAAACTAAAATTTCTGCTTCTTGGTTTAGCGGCTGTTAGGCTGCTCAATTTAATTTAGTTTTTTGTTGCTCCTCACGTCTCTGTATGCTTCCAAGGTATCATCGGGCTGCTTAACTAAATTGGTGGTGCGAATAAGTTGATTTCTCTGCACGCTTCCAAGATATCATCGGGCTGTTGACTAAATTGGTGGTGCGAATAAGTTGATTTCGGTTGGAATTTTTCATTAGTTGCAATGGGTTGTAGTTAGTGCTCTGCGATTATCTAAATTGGTGATGCGAATAAGTTGATTTCGGTTGGAATTTTTCATTAGTTGCAACGGGTTGTAGTTGGGTGTTAGTGGTCTGCGATCATCAAGGTACATGTCAAACCATAGCTGCGATATGTAATTTGTATGTTTATTTGCATTATCTGATTCCTGTAAGAACAGGTTAGTCCTTATGAACGATTTCGCTTTTGAGCAAATTTTTCGTTCATAAGTTTAACCAAAAAAAACTGGCGAATCGCCATCTAATAAACGTAGGCAATTGGTATCGGGTGTAAACAGAATTGATTTCTTTATTGATAATCACTTTCTATTTATACAAAATTTCTTACGCTAACTTACACTAATACTTATACATTACAAAATATGTGTTCAACATATGCTGTGTCAGCATATGTGAATCATAAATATTTCAGTTGGTCATTGTGACTGCTTGGGCAATGCACTTGACAAAATGAAACAAATGTAACTAGATATATGCCATGTGTGGCGCTGGGGTTTAACGGAATTTATTTAGGTCAGTTTGTTTTGGCAACATGTGCAGTTTACATGTACACATAAATTATGTGTACATGACAACGACTGTAAGGGCGGTGTATTTATGTAATACCACAACCTGGATGACAATGTATGTATTTGAATGTGAGGACTACTCGGCATAGGAGAGTTTAGAAGTAGGTTACTCCATCTGCATTTAATGTAGTCAACATTTTCTATATAGGTATTTGGAAATAAGTGAAATAACTTTGTTGTAAGGCGGAGTCAATGAAACCAAGAGTGGATATTAAATGAGGGAACAGATCATCTGCGAGACGTCTTGAAGGTAGACAGATTCCACTAGTCTCAGAGTTTTCGTGACGCATGCGCCAAGAGGCATGCTAAGAAATTTTGAATTACTATCTCTGAATTGGTAAACACATACTTAGTTTTAAGCAGACCATGAATTAAGAGGAATTCTAATCAAGTAGGAATTAGCTGCTAGAGTTCGAGTACTGGTAAGTTTAATATTTTGACATAGTAACGCGGCTCGTAGTACCCATACACACACAGTATCATAGGTGAATTTTTATACGGAATTTATACACATTTATGTATGGGAGAAAACTCTCCTCACAATACTACACCCATTGAATTGATTGTTTTTTCGAATAGTTAAGTCGAACGAGTATCAAGAAATATATGTGATCGGGTATGAGAACGCTTATGTTTTCATCCATGTATGCAGTTGTGCAGTATGATAGAATAAGATATTTAGGGGATTCACAAAGTGTCATAAAGTCATATGTCATATTAAAATATTGTACGAATATATAACACTTGTGAGCATACCATCATAATTCACAGTAATATTTCCATCTTGATCAGCTGATTGCGTGAAATCTTAAAAATGCCAAGAGAATCTGAGAAAAATAGAATTATTGCTTACTTGTGTAAAAAACAGGTAGTGGACATGGTCTTAGCTGATACAAGTAAAAAGCAACTAGAAATTCCTTTGTTTTCCTCAATTAATACATATATGAATATTTTCCAGGCGATGAAGAGGAGTAACAACATACGGACGAACTCTTCATGGTGAGCATTCTAAGCCTTTTGTTAAACCGCAGAAGTGTCCATTTAAGAGTGCCAAAATCTGCTGATTGGCATCAACATATTCTTAAAAATTTTGATGATAGCAGATTTAATCAAATGGTGCGTGTTCAACCGGAGGAGTTCGTTTATATATTGCAGCTAATAAAAGAAGCTGACGTATTTAAAACAAGTGGCCATTCATATCAGCTTCCAATAGATTTACAGCTTCAAATTGTACTGTACCGTTTAGGCTCTAGCGGCGATGGGCAATCAATACGGAAACTTGCGTCACTTTTTGGAATAGGCGATGGTGGCACAATACAGAATATCATACGAAGAGTTTTCAAAGCAATCTTGTCTTTGAAAAGTAGGTTTTTAAACTGGCCAAGTGAAGCAGAAAGACTGCAAATTGTGTGTACTACAAGGAACGAAATGCCAGGTTGTATAGGCTACATCGACGGATCTGAAATTAAATTGGCTGAGGCACCTGTTAAGAATCACCAGCTTTACTTTTCTCGCAAACGCCAATATTCTATTAAAATGCAAGCTGTCTGCGATTATAAATTGCGTATAAGGCAGGTGACAATCGGCTACCCGGGCAGTGTCCACGACGCAAAAATTTTTATGGACTGCCCGCTTTCTAAACATCCCGAACGCTTCTTAGATACTTCTCAGTGGATTGCAGGTGACAGCGCTTATCCGCTAAAACCATTTCTTATTACTCCATTTCGTCAAAATAGCAACGAATATACAATAGAAAGTAGGGAGTTATTTAACAAATACTTCTCCAAATATAGGGTGAGGATTGAGAATTGCTTTGGATTATTAAAGGAAAAATTTGGAAGCTTGAAAGAGCTCAAATTAAGAATGCTAACGGATCAAAATAAAAAGGAGTGCAACGACTGGATAATGGTTTGCTGTATTCTGCACAATATTTTGTTAGAATATAAAGAAAAAGAATATAGGTGCGACGTTTTGCCATCTGAATTTGGCATACCGCCACCAAGCAACAACAGAGGTGCCTTACTTCAATTCATACAAAATCAAACGCATCATTAATTTTTCATATTTAAGTTTTTTAATTAAAGGCGTAAGTTATTTAAAAAAAAACTGATTTCATGTACTTACATACATACCTACATATGTATGTATGCAAACATACATACATACATATATGTATACGTATTTCATTAAAAGATACATGGAAATTATTATAAAAAATTAAATGGCTGAATTCATTTACATATGTGCGTAGATATTTACATGTTTTCTAAATATGTAGGCGAGTCACTCATTTAATTTGTATTTGGCCTTAAGTTCGGCCATTGCCAATCTTTCTTACATTTCCAATTCCTTTACCTTTAAATCAATTTCTTTTTCTCGAAGAGCCAATTCCCTTTCTTTAATATTTACTTCTCTCTCTCTCAAAATAATTTCCTGCCCCATTTTTTCCCTTTTTAAATTTATTGATTCTGAATATATTTCTCGTATATCAGATACAGCTGTGCGGGAATATATGCCTCTGCGATTTGTTCGTTCCTCACTCTCCACTCCAAAAGAGGGCGTCGCCGTAGAAGCTTCTTCTGTGCCGATCTGCGTGGAGTTAAAAGAATCATTGCTCCCATTATTCAAACTATCTTCAACGATCGCTGTTTCCACCAATCTACCACCAAATACTTCATCAAACTCATAGTAGAAAGCAAACATTTTGAGTAAAGTAGCTGAAAAGGAATTGTGTGATCAAAAGCTAAAGCAAAATATTCCGTGAAGTTACCTTTTAATGTCTCCCCTTCCATACTTCCGGCGCCAGTCGAATCTTCCCACGCTTTTGCTTTATTGTAATTCGTCCGCATATTCCGCACCTTTGCACGAATTACCTTCCACTCAACACTTATGCCAGCCTCTTCGGCAAAACGCCTATAGTAAGCTTGTGCTGTTGGCTTCTATAATTATTAATACCACCAAATATGTAGATATGTATAATAATATTCCACAATATTGAAGTATGTATTACACCTGCCTCGAAAACTCTGTTGGACATCAAGAATTCGACTAGCGCCCTTTCTTCCACCACTGTCCATCTTTTAGTTGGATTAAGTCGCACCCGTTTTTGTTTTGGCTAAAACAAAAGAATTGTAAAAATTTTCAGTCAATCTCGCTTTCGTTTACAATAAATTACCTCGTAACTTTCGTTTGGATCCATTCCGTTCTAAAATTTGCAAATTGCACAGCCGCAAATTAAAATAATGGAAATATGATGGAAAATGTGAAATGAAGAAGCAAGGCCTCAGAGTGGATCAGAGCTGCGGGGTTTCAGGGCGGAGCAGAGCTACGGAGCTAAGAGCAAAGGAGCTAAGCCTTTTTTCGTCTTTGCGTAGTTTGACGATTCGTTATACACCAATGATCTGCAAAGCCGGCAGAGCGACCAACACACGTGAAAACTGAAAATGAATCGTTAATTGTTATCGCATTTATTTTAACAATAATCGCCCAGTGGTCAAAGTTCGACCAACCCAATTTTTATATCTACATTTACAGCCCGTGCATAATCTACCTCGTTTTGTTCCAGAATTCTGACCGTAACCGTTAACGTTCAGTATGTGTTTTTCAAAGGGTCATGTTCACAATTGAAGTGAAGCGAGTAAAGCGAAGCGTAAGGTTTGGAACCTCTCAACTTTTTTACACTTTGGGGCCTATTATGAATTAATACGATACACGCTAAACGCTTGCAGTCGGGTAATTCGTATTACGAAATAATTTCTGTCGTGTGAAACCCGATAGACTGTAATGGAAATAAAGTTAACGCATAACTAATTGAACCCTAAACAAATGTCATTCACGATAGTGCACCTAGCGGGCGTGTGGAATTCATAATATGGAAACTCATTTTATACGATACGCTTGCAAGCGGCCGATAGCTATCGTATGACAGTCCATAATAAGGGGGTTTGATAAACATCTGTTGGAATGTGTGTGTATCGATTGTTTATCTACATTTATTTTAGCGATTACGCGCATCTACGGGAAAAGTGAACAATAAAAAATAACATTCATTTTGCACAAAAAGCGTTTCATAAATCAAAGCAAAAAAGTGAAGTGTAAATTCTCAGTGTTAATTGTAGCAAGCATCTGAAATTTCGCTTTGCTTTAAAGTTTTTTCTATCGAATTTGCAGCAGGTAAAGCCAATTGTGCACGGGCTATTAGTATATACTTACTTCTATTCCAGTTTGGTAAGAAAGGCCCACATTTTGGCACCGGAGCTAATTAAAAAAAACTTTGCTCTGAAGCCCTGTGAGGATGTAACAAAACAGCTGATCAAATACCACGACTCAAAAACATATCGTGCAGAGTTGTATTTATTTAGTACACATAGAGCATAGAATGCAACAACAAAATATTTATGACTGTCATAAAACTTATGACATTTTGACGATATGACGTAATATGTTAATGAAGTTGTAAAGAAGAAGAAGTGACTAGGGTTGATGATGTGATGTTGACGGACGGACATAAATACAGTGGGATGGGTTGATTGATTTCAGGGGGATAATAATGGGGTCGACTAAACCAGAGCCAAGGTCGACCAAGGTAGGGAGGGGTAATGAAGGCTGGCCGTATAACACCCACGGCCAACAGCACAAGAGGTGAAGAGAATAAAGAAGCGGACAGATGGGGGTATGGGGGTCTCCGACAGCAGTCATCCCTTGCGATTGAACAAACATGGGGTATGAATTTTTTGTATGGTACGGCCTTCAGAGGCGGCGTCACAACGACCCACGAACCGGCGAGCTAAGCTGCGCCTTTGAAGCCAGCATACCCCGTGATGGCCGATCATGAGAGTGGGGGCATGGTCCAGGGAGGTTGATGACAGGGCGTGTCCGGCAGCCCCGTACGCAAAAAGTACTCTAATACGAAGGAAAGGAGAAGGAAAAGTTTTGCTATTTTAGCGTAGCACGCGCTCAGAGTAAATGAGAATGCTAAGGGCTCAGCTTAGATTCTAGTTTATTTAAAAATTTGTACTTGCTTATATACTAAAATTTGGCTTACAAACTAAATAACAAAAGATATACACATACACATACTTCAATAATAATTGCTGACTTTAATTTATTGCATTTTCTCTAAAATGCTTTGTCATAAATTTGTCGTCAATAACAAAAATGATTTTTTCAATCAAAAAAAATGCCCGACGATCGTTGACCCACGTCACATAGCACTTAATAAATAACCAAGTACTTATGTCTGTAACCAAGCCAGCGATCATTAGCCCATGTCACATAACACCTCTTGCTGTCGTTCGCTTGTGCCGTGAAGGCGACATGTGTAATGCGATAAGCTAGTGTCTTGTCTTTTTGGTTGTTTTGCGTTTTGTAAAGAAGTGCTGATATTATGAATATATACTTATGTAGATATGTATATCAAGAAATATATTTGTGTACTGTGTGCTGATATTATGAATATATATGTACATATGTAGATATGTATGTTTAGAAATATATTTGTGTACTTATGTATGTATGTATATCAATGCATTCTTATTCTATGCTATATTTATGTACGTATCTATGTACGCTTATTCTACATGCACTTGTAATGGTCGCCTTGAGATTGCAAACATCGCTACGACAAAAAATCGTCGCAGACAATAAATTTAATCACATCAACACCCTGTCTTTAAGAAATCTCGCACGTCAAAGAATGGCAACCCAAGTATTAGTCAAAGCGAAGTGTCAAAAATAGAAGCGTAAACAAGCGTAGTTTCCCACGGTATAAAAAGGTATAAAAAGCCCTCGCAGGGCTACAGTTAGTCTTTTTCTTGATTGTTCTACAAAGTTACTTGGTAGTAAACGCGCATTAATTGGTAGTCTCGCTGCATGAAAAAACCCACGTGATCCTTCGTTGCCAAAGGTATGTTTTGCAAGTGATAGTGATAAATAGGTGTCCTAAAATATAATTTTTGTGCAATAGAGAACATATCTTGCAAAGGACATCTACATAATTCCACACCCATCACCTTAACACGTGAACAACATATAATTGGCAAAGTTGGAGCTTCCAGAAGCCCAGGTGTGGGTGTGGAATATTTTCATGTGGAGCGCTTTAAATTGGAATTCTTTAAGTGTGGAATATTATCATGTGGAGCGCTTTAAATTGGAATTCTTTAAATGTGTAGCGTTTAAACGTGGAGCGTTTTAAATGTGTAGCGCTTTAAATTTGGAATCATTAGGTTTCGAACGGCGTTTTCTTTATGTGGAACCGTATTGTTGTAAAAATGGCCTACACTTCGCCAGAAATCCATTTGCATCCAACTGATTCCGCCCCGCAACCTTCCAAGGAAAAGGTGCTGGCGTCAACAAAGTATCGTGAGGCTTCTCCTGCGGACAAAAAGGAGTATATACCATTTGCTAGACCAACCAGGCGCGCATAGAACCGTGGCATCACACATCCCAATTATTCCGGCCATCTGCCATAAATGTACATATGTACATACACTGTAGTGCATTTAGGCATGTGCCTTCAGGGTACAGTGTTTCCCAAAAGTCACACCCCCGAAAAATCGTCTAATAACTATTTAGTGTAGCAGGAAAATTGATAGTGAGTGACAGAAAGAAAAAAGCAATTCAAAAACAAAAAAAAAATAAAAAAAAAATTATATAGTATAAAAGAATCGAAAACCAGAAAAGTGAGTTAAAAAAAAAAGAGTAGAAAAAAAAACGTGCTAAAATACTAGTATAGTATAGTAGATAGATACATACATATATAAGAAGAAGAAGAAGAAATATGTGTGCAACGTAATCTTTAATTTTAACCCTCAAAATTGCCCGCGTTAATTAGTATTTTTTTTTTTGATCGAGAAAAATAAGTACTTATATAGAGAATAATTTGCCTTAAAAGAAAATTAGCACAATATAAAGCATGGTACATACATACGTCTGTACATACCCGTATATACATATGTACACAGATGTCAGCACATCCAATTTTTGCCGGCGTAGGTACATAGAACAACATCTCCGTATATAAGCAAATTTTAAATTCGACTATATAACAATTGTACGCAGAGTAACAAAACCAAAGCATGAAAACCTAAACTTTTTCTACAACAACAAACATATTAGATTATCTCGCTGCACCACGCTGGAAGGCCTTTCATCGCTGGAGTGCATCCACAACATATATACCATCATCCATATGTAAGTACTTTGATTTTGTATTTGTTTTCGTTGCTTTGATTTTTGTTGTTACTTTTGCAAATCCGCATACATATTTACGTAGGTATATACAATGATATATACATAATTACTGCCCATATGCGAATAAATATGTTTAATTAGATGTACATACATATGTACATTAAGCCGTATCACGTTATATGGACAAAAAAAAGTTTAGTGTGTGTCAGTTTTATTTGAACAATTATGTCGAAAAAATATTTTTGGTGTAAAAAATTTTTTTTTAGGCCCGCGTTAAAAACAGCTAAATCGCGTTTTTTGTAATAACTTTCTTATTTGATGTCGGATCTCTATGATCTTAATGTCGCAGAAAAGGTCTCGCCCAGCACTATATTTGGCCCATATAAAGTTTCGACCACAAAGGTTGTCTTGAGTTTTACCTTTAAAAATTTCGGAGTTACTATCCCTAGATTTTTTTATTTTTATCACTAATACAAAGCTCTCAAAAAACCATGAGGAATCTCCCAAAAAAATTTTAGCCTTTATTCACAAACAAAAAAGTTATAACGTTGTAAAATGAAACACTTGTTTTTTTATAAAAAAATTGCCACAGAGAAACGACGAAACACGTCAGCTTAATTTTTAACTCCAGATTACGATGGCGTTTTTAGAAAATCCGGATCAGCTCCCATTTTCGAGATATTTAAGAAAACATTTTCAGTTTTCACATACAAAGCGATCCGATGGGGGGGCGTATGAGTAACTATTGTTGGGGTAATAAAAATAAAGAGAAGGGGAAAAAACTATACTTACATACATATATGTATATAAAACGCATATGAGAAGGAAGAGCATACCCTGCACATAAATTCCAATTTGTTTTAAACGTTCGAAACCTGCACTGAAAAAACAACTTACTCAGATTATGGAAAAATGAGAATGTTTCGGCGCTAAAGACATATTTTCATTGTTTTGATGTACAATTTTCTTTAAATCAAGGAATAAAAACCACGTTTTGAAAGAAAATTGTATTAAAAACAATGAAAATATGTTTTTAGCGCCGAATCATTCCTATTTTTGCATAATCTGAGTAATTTTTTTTTTTGAGTGTGAGCAAATTAATATAAGCGACGAAGAATTCACTTTCAGAGCTCTGAAACTTCTTTCATAAATATCTCAAAATTTGGAGGTCATCGTCATTTTCGGTCTCGGTGATCATAGATAAGAAGATGTTTTCGGGACTAAAGTAAAGTGCGTTGTTTTCAATTGTAGGCTGAATAATTAACTGCATTTCTAAGAGCAGACGACGCATCCAGCGCAAGTATTGATAATAGATTTATACTTCCGTTGTCTCTTTAGGCGCGTATAATTTTACAACGAACTCTAGCAGTTTTTCTAAATACATAACTTGGATGATTTTACGATACGCACGTGTGCAGAAATCGTGAAGCCGTTGTAAGCCAGCGCGCTGTGCTTAGAGATCCCACTTGAATACTTACCAAATCTTCACTACAGCCATTATCATTCAATATAACTAACGTTGATCAGCACGAATAGTCCAATCATCAATAATTTTTTGCATATCATGTGTCCTGTATTGGTAGCTGTTCCATCGCGGTACATACTCAAGCCAAGCGAGGACTTAGAATACTTTTTAATCAAAAACTCATACTATATGGCGTTACTGCCTCATATAAATAAGAACTTGGGATAATTTTTCAAAAAACAGGTTCTCTGATTTTAAAACGGTATAACTTTTTTGTTTGTGAATAAAGGCTACAACTTTTTTAGCGGAGTCCTCATGGTTTTTTGAGAGATTTGTATTAGTGATAAAAAATCTAGGGATAGTAACTCCAAAATTTTTAAAGGTAAAACTGAGAACAATCTTTGAGGTCGAAACTTTATATGGGCCAAATATAGTGCTGGGCGAGACCTTTTCTGCGACATTAAGATCATAGAGATCCGACATCAAATAAGAAAGTTATTACAAAAAACGCGATTTAGCTGTTTTTAGCGCGAGCCTAAAAAAAAAAATTTTACACCAAAAATATTTTTTCGACATAAGTGTTCAAATAAAACTGACACACGCAAACTTTATTTTCGTGATACGGCTTAATGTACATGTACCCATGTGTACATATATATTATATCCTACGGCTGGTGCCGAAAACAAGTGGTTGTAATTATGTATATGCATATGTACATTAGTCCGGATCAGCCAAAATTAATCGTTTGAATATTTCACAAAAAAAAAAAAAAAGAAAGAGAATGAATTTTGATACATAATTAAAATAATTATCGTTTATATCTCGGGTACATACATATGTATAGAAGAATATTCATATTAATGTATAAATATCTAGGTATTTACACAATTTACACTAGTAATGTAAGTGAACATATTTGGAGAAAAAAAAAATTAACAAAGAATTTTACTTAGTTTTGAAAGGGAATAAAACCCCCCTAATATTATTGTTGTAATTTGATCTTGTGAACATAGATCAATACATATATATGTAAATATCAGTTTGCTTTCGTTGATGCTTTCCTAATACGATAAATATTTAATTAGGGTGTTTATAGATCTCATAGCAGATAATTTGCACATATTCAACCTATTCTAATTAATTGGGCCCTATCAAGTTTTTTTTTTGTTATTTTGTAAATAATCTATTTAATGCATTTTCATACAACACCAGATACAAGTGGTGTCATACCTATTTGTACCATCATGAACTAAAGTTTTTAAGTTTTTATTTGATTGTTAATAAATTTGAAATTGATAAAAGTATCAATATGAATTCGTAAGTCTTTAACATGTTCCTGGAAGACATATTGATGACATAAATTGTAGGTCATTTTGTTTGTGGGATCTTCCACAGAATAACAAAATCAATGCAAAATCGAGGTGGCGTTGCTTGCTAAATTTATTCAATGGTGGTTTTTTTGTAGCTTTTTATACCTCAGATGTGGCGCTTTCAAAATAGCCCTTCGAACGGTAGATTTACTTGTTGCAACATTGGACGCTTCTTTAATTTTTGAAGTTGAAAGAGCGGAATTGGATGCGATCCTAAGGATTTTACGGGTTTCCTTCACTGTCAAAGCCATCGCAGTCATGCCTTTGTAGTTCTTCCCATAGGAGTCACCTTGTTTTACATAATGATCAATTACATTTGGACTTCGACCAACCTTTTTGGCAATTTGCCGATTCGAAAGCCCTTCTGAGGCCAAGGCATCGATTTGTCCCTTTTCTCGATCTGTTAAACCTTTCTGCCTTCCCATTTTATCACAATTTACAAGTTTTCGACTAAAAACAATGAAAGCTTTAAAAAACTAAATCGTTTCACACCTTTATTGTGCGAATAATGCAAACCAACTGAGCGCCTATATTCAAGTGAACCAATAAATCAAGCACAATATCATAGTCTCAGAAGTTTTACTGTTAGGAAATACCGTTAGCTGGAATAATTTTTCAATGCATGTCTATTTTTGAATAAAGTACAGTCTCAGCTTGAATTACAGCAAAAATATTTTTTACAAGTTCAAAAGCGGTTGCTTTAATAAGCATTTTCTTCCACTAAAATGTTTGCCTCTAATCAAGTGACCGGACTGTATGTATGTATGTATTTATAACTTCTACCAAAAATCCCAATATTCAGTGAAGTAAACTAGCTTATTATGCAATTTCCAAACCCTTTTATTCAAGGTTTTCCAAACTAGTTTGGAAATACAAAATTTCCCAAACGTTTTGTTATGTTTTACAATCAGAAGGTGAAGAGGAGGCTTTGTTCAGAATCTCAGTTTGAAGCGCAATTTGCTTTTGTAGTATAAGCAGAGCGTTCATAAACGCAAATTTTTCATCAAGCGTTGCTCATCACAATCATCAAAAATATATATACTGCCGCTGTTGCGTTTTGTGCTGTGTTTCTGAACATACCCAAGTTGAGGTGAAGCATTTGAGCGTTAGCATTTGAAAAGAACAAAAAAAAAGAAACCTGATTGAATAAATTCGAATTTAGACAACAAATTTCCGAATACGATTGTAGCGTCATGGTGAGGTATGCTAATTACGGACCAAGGAGCGCAGGTTCGAGTCCCGAGTAGCGCATTTTTTTTTTTGTTTTTTTTTTTTAGAAATTTTTTTCACCTCACGTTGTATAAAAATGTTTATTAAGAATTGCTTTCCAAACGTGAAATGCAATTATAGAATTAGGGTTCCTTTTCGTTGATTCAGCAATTACTATTAAATGAATTACAAGTTTTATACTAAAGATTTTCCAAACGTTTTGCTTACTGAAGTAAGTTTATTGTAAACTTATAACAAATGTATTTTGCATATTGAGATATTAATTTTTCACATAAATTTTTTCCTTATAAAAAAAAAACATTGGTCATAAGAGCTCAAAAATGAAGCCTAAACGAAAAAATATCAACTAATATGTACTATGTGTATCGAAGCAAAACTATTTCGGTTGCATATTCACAATGAACAGTCAGCGCTCCAAAATATTCTCATTGTCCTATAATCACTTCCATATTTTCTTGTATACCACAAATATTGTGAACAACTTCTTGAAAATAAAAATTGCCAAACACATGTGATAGTTACCAAGAAAACAGCAGCGAAAAAATAACCAATTTTGGTAATTACCAAGTTCGGAATTTATGCATTGAGTTTATCGCCATCGCCATGAGCGATCGCTGGCTGTTGTGCGTTAGTTCGCTCATTATTTGAGTGGTTATACGTTTTTCTTTGAACATTTGTTTGTGATTTGAGAAGAATGTATTTTTGAGCGTTCGTGAGTTTTTCCGTACCCCGAAAGCTTGTTACTTGTTGGCTTGTATACGGGAGTGAATTGAAATTCATAGAGGCTATTTTGAAGAAAGGTAACTTAAAAGCCGCAATGAAGCATAAAGTATAATGTTGAATGTCCTACTATATCGCACACTAAATCAAAAAGCATCACAACTCAAAGTTTTTCGAAATCGGGTTTCTTCCATAAATTGGTACACAGAATATATCTCTAGCGGCTGCCAAAAAATCTTTTCCATCAGAATCTTTTTTAACTGAGAAATAACTATTATACGTAGCCTTTTCCCATATCATTGCCTATAAAAATTAAAAAGTTTTTTGCTTCTCCTGAAAATTTTTGAATTTTGAGTTGTAACGCTTTTTGATTTAGTGTGCGATATGATGACGTTGGGCTGTTGATGTCATGTTTCGAATCCGGATGAGAATAGAAATAATAGAGAGAACACAATAAAAGTGAATGTTTGAAAGATATAATAATTTAGTTAAATGTTGCAACTTTTAGGATGGGATGAAGTTACATACATACATACATACATACATACATACATACATACATACATACATACAAGTGAAGCTAATAAAAGCGTGTTAAAAAGGAACATACGTTTTCTTTTGTTTGTAGAATTGTGTCGTTCATGAACTATTTAGTTCAATTAAATATTTCATCCAAGTGAGTGAACAAACTAGTTCATATTTTCAGATGAACTATTAGTTCACAGTTAAGGCTGGTATCGACCTCTCAAGAAACAACTCAAGAAATTTTTGGATTTATTTCTTGAGTAAAAAATAGTAGTAGGCAAGAAATTTTGACGTTTAGTAATACACCGTGAATACCAAGTGAAATGAAGAAGAGCATCAAAAACGTAAACAAAATAAACCTTTTTGTAAACATAAGCAATTAGTAAGTTCTTAAAAAATATTAAATAAAAGCTTTAAATATATGTTTTCAATAGTTTTATTCTGTTGTTATTTTAGGAAATCATCGAAAGCGACGAGGATGACCTTATATTACTGGTAAACTGGTATATTGATGGCCAGAATGGAATAAAATATGAGAAATCGATGCCAACTATGCCCTTGCATCATTAGAAAAAATGTGCATTCTATTTTTCGTTTCTTTTTTGCCATTCTCACTAACGATTTCCACAATTTTTTTTCAACACGCAACAAACGTCAAAATTTCTTTAAGAAATAAATGCTCGATGATATATTTCTTTCTTGAGAGGTCGATACTAAGCTTTACCGTACTCCCAAATTACCTACCATAGCTTACCTATAAAGTGGGCTCACCTCGTCTGCTGATTTCTCCTTTTTTATTTGCAAAGTTGATTGCGGTTGAGTGTATTGTTAAACTCAAAGCGAATCATGGACCTATAAGAATGATCAAAGCGATAGAAAATCGCTCTTCTTCTTTCTGTTTTAAAGGTTGTCAAATTATCGTACTTTGTTTTGATTTTACATTCTTCCTAGTGTTATTCGTGGAATGGCTGATGGCTGAGGTGTCAGCTATAAGGGAGGCTGTTACCCGTATAGGACATGAACTTATCCACAGGGTTTTATTCATCTTCAGCGGCATCTAAGCAGGGTTGGGCATGATTCAACTAATTTTGAGTGCACTCAGCCTGTAACTACCACTCAATTTGAGTGGTAGTTGAAAATGAGTGGTAGTTGGAAAATGCCCATCCTTGCAGCTAAGCAGCAGCAATTAAGGGCCTTTTCACATTACTCGGTACGACATCGGATCGAAATTTTTTCCTCGGCATTTTCAGGTTACCGAAACGATTCCGCGTTGCAGTGTTTTTCACACTTATAGGAATACTTTCGGTGCGTAATCTTCAGAAAATAAGAAATTAAACATCCAAATTTTCAGTATAAAATTTGTTAATTCAACACATCACTCAATAATAACAATAATGTCTTCTAGCGAAGACGAAGATATAATAGCATGCTACATTTTTAGCCGAAACGAGTTTTTGTTCTTCTTTTATTATAATAATATAATACAATGGCGCTACTATAACTCTGACGAGTTTTATGGCCGAGCTCCTCTCCCAATTCGAGGTGTGCTCCTTTTTTTGTTTTTCCTACTAATTGGGTGGACCTACAATTTTATGCCGGTGAGTAGTCGCATTTAAACTACCTACCTGATAATTTAAAATTTTCATTTTTTTTTTGATGACGGAGAATGTTGGTAAAAAATTTTATGAAGAATCTACCTTCATTAACCCTCTTCTAACGATTTAAGTTAATTTCAGTATCAAAAAGCATTAGGTTTAACAGAAATTAGGTCTTAAGCAGATGACTCAAAAATCCACATATTTTTCGAAAATAAAGGTATGCCATTAAGTCAATTATGTTATATTTAACTTAATATTTATGAAAGCTTATTCATGGATGTCTATTGCAACCATTCACTACGTTTTTTGTTTAATAAGCGACGATTAAAAAATTTTATAAATTAAAAACTAGGAAGACCTAGCCTAATTTGGCCAAAACTAACTTTGCTAAATAACTTAAAAATCTGACGTGATGGGATTTTTTCAATGTGTTTTTCATAATCAGCGCCCCGAAATCCATCAAAATCAATTATCAAACCTATAAGGAGGATTTCGTTGCCGAACAGTGTTATCTTTATATTTGACAAAGATATCGCTTAAAATGTTTTTATAAGGCCGCTTTATAATACTCAGAGTCCAAAAGGACATTAGAAGAAAATATAGAGCTTCGAAATATGAAAATATTGACGTATCAATTTTAAAAATCGGATGTCAAATAACAAAGTTTCCATAAAAAAACAATTTCGGCGGATTTTCGTGGGATCAGAAAAAAACTTTGTTTGTCCCTTAACCCTCTCAATATAAGCTTGAAATTTAGGGGCAGACTTTCACAACTTTACATATACTGAATTGCTTAAAAAAATGAGTTAAATAAAGCTACATTAAATATTCGTAGTGACGTAACTTCTTTGTTTATTAATTTAGTAAAACCATTTAAAGGCAACATTGTCATGAATTTTGAAGCACTTTGCTTTGGTAAAACATAAAGGATAATTTATGGACGTACAGTTCGGTTAGCTGACTGACGCACATATTTTTTTTTGTCAGTCCAAACCTACAAAAATAAAACAATAAATTAAAGAAAATGTTTACAAACCTTTTTCCACTCCGTAATATTTTTTATTGGTGGACCCGCGGAGTTTCGCTCCACCTCAGCGCTCCTCCAAAACCGAAAAACTTCGTCTTTGTTACTCGTACCTCTATTAAAGCCACGAGCAATGGGCGGATTTGCCTCCATAAGGCTTATTAAAATATAGAGTTGTTGTTTGTTTGTTGTTTTCGACTTTTAATTAAAAAATTAAACGTTTTAATAAACGAAATTTTCTAAATATTAATTGCAACACTCACATTTTTGTATAACTTCCCTTTAAAAATACTGGAGAAAATTCTCCCAAAAAACCCGATTTGAATTCTCCTCTTTTTTTGACATTCGTAGTACTTACTTTTTCCCCCAAACATATGTTACGCGCGCCGTGACTCGGAAAGTTTCGACTCCTCCCCATGTAGCACCGCTTGATGTTGTTTCAGCCCAGTGACCTCCGTGGCATGCTTGCGTTGCCGACTAAGCTCGTCGGATTGGGGCGGGTCTTAGGATCACTGTCGATGTTCATATAGAATCAAATGCTACAATGACGGCGAACAAAAAAAAATCACGCCTGGATATTGATTGCCCCGCACTCGAGTCACCGGTTTTTCCCCCCTCTCTCAGCAGTTTGTCTCCACGTACATGAGACCGGCGATTCTGCTAACCCAGCCCAACCATCGCTGTCATTGGCCCAAGAAGACAGCCCCTGATGTTCATCCCCCTTCCCTCATCATCCCCCTTTATTATCCCATGGCATATAACCCCCACACTAGCACCTTCCCGGCATGCCAACTCCCCCCTCAACATCCATCACACACACCAATGTTTCGACTTAACAATTCATTTCATTTATTCTGTACAATTATCTTAACCTTTCACTTTATCTCTACGAACATAAGCTAGTTGTTCACACCTTGCGGCTGTGATGCGCGTTATAAAATTTCTCTTACGATTCTGATACAGGGTATATGTTGTGCATGTACACATGCATTCAATCAAAAAACAAATTTCATGTTCGTATGCATATAACGATTATTCGTATGTGACATTCATTGCTTTGTTTCCATTTCATTTATCATTGCTCACTATCAGTATTTCACCACAAGAGAGAATATGTTCTCCTTATATGCCCATAGTTATTCGCCTACGCATGTGAACGAATTTACATGAGTGTTTTACCTAGTGAGATTCCCTGATCTGAATCGGCTCAGCCTTCCACCTCTCGTTTGTCGTTCGCTCGTATGACAGTATATATATATATATCAGTTTGTTGGCCTTTGTATACATGCATATGCACGCGCTTATGGGCTTCAAAATACAATTCTCAATTTTGATAGAATATGCCTTAATACCTATATACATAACTACGCAAATACATATGCTTCACGTCGTATATATGTGCGCCGGTGTTCGATATTCAACCCGTTTGGACATGTAACTGAACTTCCTCCATGGAATTTTTTATATATAAAAGAACTTACTGATATATCTCTATATACGTAAATATATGTGTATGATTAATTAACTGCTCATTCACTGAAAACGTGCTCTCGTTAAATACGCTCATACATATGTACATTCTCTCGTATAGCAATTTCTTCTTCTTCGCATATATACCCGTATGCCTGTTTGCATACCTATGTATGTAGTCTTATTTCGTTCATATGAATACAGTTCACGTGCAAGATTCTTGCTTCTACAATTCACGTGCAAGATTCAGGCATTCCATACTACCTGTCTATACAAATAGTTACTCTAATTCATGTGTGCATCCATATACATTTGTATGTAAATATAAGTATGTGCGGGCACTATTTGCCTCTACAATAGTTACGTATGCCGGTACACATGTGCCTGGTTTACATGCACCTCTTTACAAACATATGATAATCATTAATTCAATTTTTGCTTTGCGGACCTCGCGCAGTCCCATTACCGCAGGAGAGCGGAGGATTGGCGTAGTTCAAACTTCGCTGTATATATACGATCGTGTCACACCCCGTTTCCCCCTTACCCAGGCGCCTTGGCAATAGTCCACGGTTTGACAAGTGGCGATTTCTGCGGCACGTATAAGTGCCTACCCGACGTTTCTCCCCCTCTTTTGACAAATATGGTCTGCTGCCCCACCTTTTGCCACATGCGCACATGCACATATGTATCAACCTTTCTTCCTTACTTCTTTTCTCTTGTTTTCCTCTTTCTTCACAACTATTCACTACCTTATCCTACCTTATCTATATATTCGCGTATATACACAATGTCAGAAGTCACTTGCGCCGGCAGACCTTGCACATAGGCCGCTATACATATGTATCTGTACGCCCCTTCACTGCTGCATCCGGCCGTAGGTACATGCGTATCTAGGTGCTCTGTCGCGACAACCAGATGGACTGCTGCTGTGTTGCGCTCCCACGCCCTAAGTGCGGCTGAGTTGGTGAATCCTCTCTTTCTGGCAACTGTGTTTGCACGCAAACGTCGACGCTCGTGTATGTATATATATGCGTATAAGTGCACTGCACTGCAAATGTTAGATTTTATGTCAATGTCTCCTTCTCTTCGTTTTTTTTTTCTCTTTTCCTTTCGATTTACTCACCTTTGATGTACTTTCCTTCTTTGCTTATTAAGCAATGTCCCTTCCAGTCTTTCTCGCTTAGTACCCAATTTTCTTTTGATGATTTGTTTGCTCAAAATGTGTATGTCTATATTATTTTTAGCAAAATTAAAGGTACGTACGGATATTTTGCATCGATGGCAACGTGGCGAATGGCGAATAGCAAATGGCTAATGGCGCATGGCGGAAATGCCAATGACAACCGAGCCGACACTTGATTGTCAAAATGCGTTTGCAAAGCGTGGTAACATTGTATCGCCCATTGACAGGCCCTGTGGCTAGCCTACGTGGCGCACGTTTCGCGTCGGCTTGCGCACACGCTTGAGGCTTTAACGCATCGATGATCCGTAACACATATTTTCCCTTTTTCGAAGTTCGTTTAGAATACGAGGAAAGGCAAAAGAGGAAAAAATTCCCAGAAATCTTTGTTCGTGATTACGGGAACGGGAAAAATCTCCCAGGGAGTTTCTATTCAGAATAGGGCTGAATGTAGAGTTGTGTCGTTCATGAACTATTTAGTTCTATTAAATAGTTCATCCAAGTGAGTGAACGAACTAGTTCATATTTTCAGATGAACTATTGGTTCACAGTTAAGGCTGGTATCGACCTCTCAAGAAACAGCTCAAGAAATTTTTGGATTTATTTCTTGAGTAAAAAATAGTAGTAGGCAAGAAATTTTGACGTTTAGTAATCCACCGTGATTATTTGTTTGTTTGCTTATTTTTCCAGCCTTTGAATACAATATACTCTTACCGGCTAGACATACAATTGAATTAATACGAGTAGATAATCTTACAGCTAAATTAAAAATAAGTAATAGAATATAAGGTATTAGCGATATGTTCGCGAGAAGAATATTCGCAGAAAACTATACAGGCTACCGGCGGGATTTATAAGGTCAACATCATAAGCATTTAAAAACGCGTTAAGTTCACCATAAGCTCGATTAATCCATTAATGCCGGGGTATATAACCCATGGACTGATTGTTATGATTTTTCATGCACCAGTTAATTTCGACCCCTTAATACGAAAAATTATTTTTATTTTTTGACCACACCCATTTCCCAGGCTGTACTTTCTAAAGTACAGCCGGCATTAGTATATATATTTTTTTTTCGCTCAACAACACAAAACAAATGATTTAATTTTTATTGAAATTCAAGTTTAGAGGATATGCATACACTTATTTATCCAGTTACTTAAAAATTTTATAAATGGAAGAAAAAAGAAATTACTATAAATATTTTATGAATGGTATTGAGCGAAACAATCCCGTATTATGCAAAGCGTTTTTCTGTATATGGCACATGACCAAATACTGCGCTGATGGCATACGACACACCGCAATTATGCGGCATTTTTTTGTGGAATATGGCCGTTAGTACCTACTCCTTTCTACAGATGAAGCAGGTGCACGTCTTTTTCTAGGAGCTCGTGCTTTCCCTTCAATTAAATATTTCCGAAAAATTGCGCGTCTGAATTGTGTGTTATATTTATCCTTTTAGCGATTGACTGACACATAAAATTTTCAAGCATTTGTCATGGTCAAATCCATAAGATAGGTGAAAATTACCCACCACCATTTTTTCCTCTGATCCCTATACGATAGGCATTTAAATTTTTATCAATATTATCAACTCCACCCATATGCTTATTATACGTGGAATACAAATTTGGGTGGGTAACGTTGATCTTGCTTTGACTCTCACGAGACCTGCGTTTAACATAATGCACGGGTGTTATCTTATCAAAATTAGTGAGAATCGAACAAACGCTATTGTCCACCCACTTCACAGTAAGGATATCATTGTGAGTATCGTAACGATAATCGTAAGTTCCCCGGGACTTCTTTTTGAAAACCTTGTTGTGATCAAGCTTGCAGTTTGAAATTCTATTTTCACGAACGGTGCCACTTGCTTTGAACTTCATGTCTGCTAGCTGCCTCATCAGAGAATGGGTGGTAAAATAGTTGGCGAAGAAAATTGTATGCCTGTCGGGATTGGGAATCCTGTCGACAAAGTTCAGCACAACGCTTGCGCCTAGTGGAATATTTCGTGCTTCGAGTGTATTTTATCCACAATAAATATCCAAATCATAACAATATCCGCAAGAGCTAGCTAGCATCCATGCCTTGTAACCAAAGCGTATTGGTTTGCCTTTAATAAATTGTTTTACAGAGTGCCTGCCGAAGTATTTCATCATTGATTCGTCAATTGATAGATTTGAATGAAAATAACCAAATTTCTGAAAACGTGAAATCATCATAGTGAGTAGTGGCCTTATTTTATAAATGTTGTCTGTAGAATTATTTATTTTAGTGTTGTCTGCAAGATGAAGATACTGTTTTATTTCAAGAAAACGATCTCTTGTCATGGCCTCAGAAATTAAAGGCACTCCAAGATCCTCGTCGAGAGACCAGAATGCACGTTCATTTGGTAATTTATGGTAACCAGTAAAAAACAAAATCGCTATAAAGACTCTCATCTCGTCAACATCAATAGTAAAATTAGGTTTGTTTTTTATCGCAGTGTGCATATAAGATGGTTTGGGTACACATGTATTCAACTATTTCTACTACTGTAAATGCCGGTTGTACTTTATAAAGTACACCAGTTTTTCGGGCTTACAAAATTACACATTAGTAAACTTATCAACAAATCTTTAATGTAGTATATTTACTGTTGTCTTCTTTCATATATTTTTATTTTATTTTTTTTCGGATATAGTTTTTATTGTATCATTCTTAGAGAATATGACAATTTTTATAGAATCTTAACCTAGAATACAATGACGTTATTCGTTGCCACTGCTTCAAATAACATATGGATGAAAATTTTATTTGATATAAAATAAATACTTATGAATACATTTATTATGTGTATGTGAATGTTTTTGTTTTTACTAAGAGTATGTACGTTATTTTATTTTATATTCGTCCATTATGTTATTCATTTTCATTATATATGTATTTATTCCGTCGGAATGGAATGGAATTCCAAGCAGCTGATTGTATAGTATTAAAAGTTCATATGGCCTGACAGGACAGGCTTATCTATGACACAATCGTGTGTTGCATTAGTAAGTGCTGTTGCAGCTTTCGGAATGGAAGGAATTCCAATAAGCTGCGTGTATGAACTTAGGAATTTTTACGTCCTAATGGGATAGGCTCGTCCGGAACACAATCATACATATGTTATACATGTGTATTAGTAAATGCTGTTGTAGCTTTCTGAATGGAAGGAATTTCAGTAAGCTGCTTTTTGTAATTTACAGGTTTTACGGCCTAATAGGATAGGCTCTTCGAAGTTTTAATTTTAGTGGCTCTAGCCTTGGTCACAATTTAGGTGGATATCCTTTCTCTTTAACCGCCTGGGGTATCTCTGTTCTAGCAGGCTTTTAGCTTGTTTGGATGATTGCCTAGTCTTGTGGTGTAGTTAGTTTGTATATTTCTTACTTCTTCCAGAACTGTGTTAATCTTTAGATCCCTGTGTACAGCGGAATTTTTCACGTACCAAGGCGCCCGGCATATTGATCTTAATGTCTTAGATTGTAGCCTTTGTATTCTTTCTAGACTAGATTTGGATGCTGAACCCCAAAGCTGTATTCCATATATCCAGGATGGTTTTATCACCATATTAAATAAAAGTATTTTGTTGTCTAGGCTTAATTTAGATTTTGGACCAATGATCCATTGTAAATTGCTTATTTTCAGCTTTGCTTGCATTATCTTATTATCAATATGATATTTCCAGGTAAGCCTTCTGTCTAAGGTAACACCAAGGTAGGTGACGTAATCTTTTTGGGTTACTATTTTGCCATTAATTGAGACAGAGGGGCAGGTATCTTTTTTTTAGAGTAAAAGTGACTTGTACACACTTAGATTCGTTGACTTTAATTCTCCAATCTGAAAGCCATTGTTCTACAATTCTTAGATGGCTTTGCAACCGTCTGGCAGCCGTTGAGGGATTTGAGTGCACACTGAGTATTGCTGTGTCATCCGCAAATGTTGAAGTAAGGAGATTTTCATTAGTGGGCAAGTCACTTGTGAATATTAAATATAGAATGGGTCCCAAAACACTACCTTGTGGAACTCCGGCGAAGATTGGATAGCTCTCAGTGGTATAACTTTTTTGCCTTACTCGAAACTTGCTTCCCGTTAGAAAGTTCTCTAAAATAAGGCATATATTGTACGGAAGTGTACGTCTTATTTTAAATAATATTCCTTCTAGCCATACCTTGCCGAAAGCTTGTGCTACGTCTAGGAAGAGTGCAGTGCAATACTTTTTGGTTTCAAAAGCCGACCGTATTTGAGTTACTATTCTATGCACTTGCTCTATCGTACCGTGTTTCTCCCTAAAACCAAATTGGTGACTTGGTATTGTCCCGCGTGTGTCTAGGATGGGCTGCATTTTTTTCAGCAACAACTTTTCGAATAGTTTGGAAAATATTGAAATTAAGCTAATTGGCCTGTAAGAGTTTAACAGGGTTGGGGTTTTCCCTGGTTTTGGAATCATAATGATTTCGGAAAGTTTCCAAGATTCAGGAAAGTAGTTTAGTCGCAGGAGGCTATTGAAAACGTATAATAATAACTTGGTAGCAACTGGAGGGAGTTGTTTTACCATTTCACCGGTTATTCTGTCGTGTCCGGGTGCCTTATTTTTCTGGATGTCGTTACAGATAACATTATTCAGGTCATTTATATAGAATTGGAGAGAGACTGTTGTAGTTGGAGAGAGAATGAGTAGTCTGTAGAAGATGTGGCTGTCAAGGATTTAATTCTGTTTTGGAAATCTGCTTCTTTTTTGTCCTGCAATAGCATCTGGAGCTCTTTCGTGCATTTTTTCAGTTCGTATTTCAAAGTTGGCGAGCGTAACCTCTGCCAGTCTTTCCTAATTTGCCTCTTCTTGTGAATGAGATCGGTGATATCGTTTCCTTTGAAATAATTAGGGACACTCCTCTGGGTAGTGTTAGGCTGTGGGTGCGTTGATACTTTTGCTGCTATTGGTGAAGTCAGTAATCGCAGAGTCTACTTCGGCTGCTGATTTAAGGCTTGTATTTAAGTTGGTATGAGAACTGATAAATTTTTTGTACTTAAGCCAGTTTGTAAATTTATTGGTTAAGCTCGAATTCAATTCGTTGAAAGATGGGATTATATCAATAGTGGTAACACAAGGAGAGTGATCAGATGATAGATCGAAAGCCGATTTTATCTTAATTAATTCTCTTTCGATTCCACGAGTTACACCAAAATCTATTAAGTCGGGAGTTTTGCTTCTATCAGTAGGCCAATATGTTGGCTGACCAGTGGAAATAATGTCTAGGTCATTGCTTAAAATTGCTTTGAATAGGTTTCTTCCCTTTGGTGTTATCAGTCTGGAACCCCAAAATGTATGTTTAGCGTTATAATCACCCGCTGCAAGAAACCGTGGCCCCAACTTGTTAAAGAATTCAGTAAATTGGGATTCTGTTATATTGAAACGGGGAGGACAGTATATTGCAGTTACAGTGAGCCCACAACAGCTATCTTCTACATGCACTGATGTTGAGTGTATATAATTCCTGCAATAATCTCCCAGTAGGTGATGCTTAATCCGTTTTCTAATAAGTATTCCGGTTCCACCTCTAGATTTACCTTCGGGGTGCTTGGTGTCGTAGAACGCAAATCCGTCAATACTAAAATTATTAAAGGCCGTCAAATGAGTTTCAGAGATTAGCTGTCTTTCTAGAAATATTTGGAGTTCGTTCCGGTGTTGGCTTAGGCCGTTAGCATTCCAAAAACCTATATTGAGTGAGTTCATGGTCTTGTTAAGATTGTTTGTAATAGGAGGTTTTGGTTTCTAATTAATTCTTGCATCATATTTTGCATTGATTTCATGTGATCTTGCATCATTTGGACAAAACTGTTTAAAGTTCTTTCCAAGTTTGTAGATGGAGTGGGAGTCTCCTGCGTTTCAGGCTCCGCTATACCTTTGAGGGCTTGGGAATATGTCCTGAAATGGTTCTGAAGAACATTAGTATTGACCGTATTTGGAACATTTTGGGGTTTTGGAACTAGTTGGGGCTTTGGAGTCAAGGCGGCGCTAGTGGTTTTCTTAGTACCCTTTTCCTTTAAGGAGGTATACACCGGGCAGCCCCTGTAATTTGCCGTGTGATTTTCTCCGCAATTGCTACATTTCTTTAATTGTGAGCTGTCTCTCGGTTTCACACAATCTTTGGAGGTATGTAAATCCCCACAGATAACGCAAACACTAGGCACTATTAAAAACTGTTTTTTAAATCGACACTATACACTTTTTTATTAATTTATAAACACGCACCTCTTAAAAGTTGCGATTTTTTATCACTTATTGACTTTGACACATCATAAATGTCAAAATTTCATTCCGGTGGCGGTAAAAAAATTTTGTGGTTTAGATTGGACTGTTAACTAACCACAGGAATGCCAACTTTATAGAAATCGATAATAGTGTGTCCTTAAAAATTTCCGGAAATACCCCAATTTTTTGTACTTTGTAAAGTACAGTCGGCGGGAATGGGTTAAGGGGCGCATTAATGCCATAGTTAGTTCTTGAGAAGCCAATATTAAAAAATTCAGAATGGTGTAAAGACCTAGAGGGAAAATTAATCAGAACTTTTTCCAAGAGCAACGGGCAATCAATACAGCCAGATAGGATATTGATAATGAAAGAACAAGATATAAAAAAATAAACCTTTTTGTAAATATAAGCAATTAGTAAGTTCTTAAAAAATATTAAATAAAAGCTTTAAATATATGTTTTCAATAGTTTTATTTTGTTTTTATTTTAGGAAATCATCGAAAGTGACGAGGATGACCTTATATTACTGGCAAACTGTGGTATATTGATGGTCGGAATGGAATAAAATATGAGAAATCGATGCCAACTATGCCCTTGCATCATTAGAAAAATTGTGCATTCTATTTTTCGTTTATTTTTTGCCATTCTCACTAACGATTTCCACGATTTTTTTTCAACACGCAACAAACGTCAAAATTTCTTTAAGAAATAAATGCTCGATGATATATTTCTTGGCAAAACCTGTGTTGCTGAGTTCGCATAACGTTGAAAAATAGTATTAAAAAAGTGTACTAAATTTCTTGAGAGGTCGATACTTTCACAAGAAAAATTTCTTGAGCATTTCTTGTAAATGATTTTATATGAAACTTTTGCGTTTCTTGAGAGGTCGATACTAAGCTTTACCGTACTCCCAAATTACCTACCATGGCTTACCTATAAAGTGGGCTCACCTCGTCTGCTGATTACCCCTTTTTTATTTGCAAAGTTGATTGCGGTTGAGTGTATTGTTTAACTCAAAGCGAATCATGGACCTATAAGAATGATCAAAGCGATAGAAAATCGCTCTTCTTTCTGTTTTAAAGGTTGTCAAATTATCGTACTTTGTTTTGATTTAACATTATTCCTAGTGTTATTCGTGGAATGGCTGAGGTGTCAGCTATAAGGGAGGCTGTTACCCGTATAGGACATGAACTTATCCACAGGGATTTATTCATCTTCAGCGACAGCTAAGCAGCAATTAAGGGCCTTTTCACATTACTCGGTACGACATCGGATCGATATTTTTTCCTCGGTATTTTCAGCTTACCGAAACTATTCCGCGTTGCAGTGTTTTTCACACTTATAGGAATACTTTCGGTGCGTAATCTTCAGAAAATAAGAAATTCAACATCCAAATTTTCAATATAAAATTTGTAAATTCAAAACATCACTCAATAATAACAATCATATATATTATTTCTAATTGGTTTTTTTTGCAAATATCCCTTTTACTGCTAACAAACTTTACCAAAATTAATAAGTAAGGCATCGTTTTAAAGATATAAATTAGCTATGCATGTGAAACAGTGTTTTATTGGGCGTGGTACTTTTTTTAATAGTATTTTGCAAAAATAATATGTTTAAATTTAAACTAAAAGATTTATTTTATTCTAACAAGAGTGCAGAGTTAAATACAAATTTTAAATGTAAATGTCGCTCCAGTTGAACAGTCGTGTATATTTTAAAACACTTTTATAAGCTTAAGCTGTATGTTTGTATGTAAACATCACATTATTTTATTGATTAAACGGCTGGCCGTACATAATCTAAATGGCACAAAAATAGAAATATTTTAATGAAATTTGGTACACAGATTCTAATGGGAACAGAGAAGGTTTGGGTTGAAAATAAGGCATATGTATGTATTTCGAAAAACACGTAAAACATGATAATTAAGTCACTAATAAAGCCCGAGTGATGGAATTTCATCCATGCAATGACCTTATGCCGTTATGAGGAAATATGCTGAAATTTAAAAAAATGGGCCAAAAAATGGCGCCACGTATGTTTTGTTATTTTTTTCGCAAGATGCGCACGGGTCCGGCAAGTAATGTCTTCTAGCGAAGACGAAGAAATAATAGCTTGCTACATTTTTAGCTGAAACGAGTTTTTGTTCTTCTTTTATTATAATAATATAATACAATGGCGCTATTATAACTCTGACGAGTCTTATGGCCGAGCTTCTCTCCCAATTCGAGGTGTGCTCCTTTATTTGTTTTTCCTACTAATTGGGTGGACCTACAATTTTATGCCGGTGAGTAGTCGCATTTGAACTACCTACCTGATAATTTAAAATTTTCATTTTTTTGATGACGGAGAATGTTGGTAAAAAATTTTATGAAGAATCTACCTTCATTAACCCTCTTCTAACGATTTAAGTTAATTTCAGTATCAAAAAGCATTAGGTTTACCAGAAATTAGGTCTTAAGCAGATGACTCAAAAATCCACCTATTTTTCGAAAATAAAGGTATGCCATTAAGTCAATTAAGTTATATTTAACTTAATATTTATGAAAGCTTATTCATGGATGTCTAATGCAACCATTCGCTACGTTTTTTGTTTAATAAGCAAGGATTAAAAAATTTTTAAATTAAAAACTAGGAAGACCTAGCCTAATTTGGCCAAAACTAACTTTGCTAAATAACTTAAAAATCTGACGTGATGGAATTTTTTCAATATGATTTTCATAATCAGCGCCCCAAAATCCATTAAAATCAATTATCAAACCTATAAGGAGGATTTCGTTGCCGAACAGTGTTATCTTTATATTTGACAAAGATATCGCTTAAAATGTTTTTATAAGGCCGCTTTATAATACTCAGAGTCCAAAAGGACATTAAGAGAAAATATAGAGCTTCGAAATATGAAAATATTGACGTATCAATTTTAAAAATCGGATGTCAAATAACAAAGTTACAATAAAATAAATATTAGCTTAAAAAAACTAAAAAACACGCTTTAATCTTAAAAATCGTACTAAAAATTGAGAAATAATTTAATTAGAAACAAAATGATGAACTAAAATATAAGTATTTAAGGAAAAGCTTGGGGTGCTCAGTATTTCAAAAAATATTTAAAATCGGTGTTTTTTACTAATAATTTTATTTTGACTTTTTTGATATTTCATATATCGTACTCTTTAATTTCGCAACTAGGTATATTTTTGTACTAGTTGTACGAATCGAATATTTTCATGTTCAAATATTATTGAGCACCCCCACGCTTTTCCTTAAATACTTATATTTTAGTTCATCATTTTGTTTCTAATTAAATTATTTCTCAATTTTTAGTACGATTTTTAAGATTAAAGCGTGTTTTTTAGTTTTTTTAAGCTATTATTTATTTTTAATTAGTGAAATTTTTGATTAAAGGATGTTTTATGCGGACGCAAGAATAAAAGTAAAAAGAAGTCTGATGGGATGTGGTGTTCTCCGAAATAGATCTACATACATATGTACTTATAACTTCTACCAAAAATCCCAATATGCAGTGAAGTAAACTAGCTTATTATGCAATATTTTCCAAACCTTTTAATTCAAGGTTTTCCAAACTAGTTTGGAAATACAAAATTTCCCAAACGTTTTGTTATGTTTTATAATCAGAAGGTGAAGAGAAGTTGAGGTGAAGCATTTGAGCGTTAGCATTTGAAGAGGACAAAAAAAAGAAACCTGATTGAATAAATTCGAATTTAGACAACAAAATTTCGAATACGATTGTAGCGTAATGGTGAGGTATTCTGCCTACGGACCAAGAAGCTCAGGTTCGAGTCCCGAGTAGCGCATTTTTTTTTTTGTTTTTTTTTTTTAGAGAAATTTTTTTCACCTCACGTTTACAAAACATTGTATAAAAATGTTTATTAAGAATTGCTTTCCAAACGTGAAATGCAATTATTGAATTAGGGTTCCTTTTCGTTGATTCAGCACTTACTATTAAATGAATTACAAACAAAACCAGTTCTTGCTTTGCATACGTATGTATGTAAATGCGGCTGATTTCATTGCAAATACAACAAACCCAAAACAGAAAGCTTCAAGCTTCATTTTTGAGTGAATTTATGCATTGAGTTTATCGCCATCGCTATGAGCGATCGCTGGCTGTTGTGCGTTAGTTCGCTCGCTATTTGAGTGGTTATACGTTTTTCTTTGAACATTTGTTTGTGATTTGAGAAGAATGTATTTTTGAGCGTTCGAGAGTTTTTCCGTACCCTGAAAGCTTGTTACTGGCTTGTATACGGGAGTGAATTGAAATTCATAGAGGCTATTTTGAGGAAAGGTAACTTAAAAGCCGCAATGAAGCATAAGGTATAATATTGAATGTCCTACTATATGATGCCGTTGGGATGTTGATGTCATGTTTCGAATCCGGAGGAGAATAGAAATAATAGAGAGAACACAACAAAAGTGAATGTTTGAAAGATATAATAAAATAATTTAGTTAAATGTTGCAACTTTTAGGATGGGATGAAGTTACATACTGTTGTGAATTTGCTTAGTGAATGACCCTTCTCTATATATTTAATACAACCCTGTAGTATATCATTAAATGTCAAATAAAGAACATGTCTTCACTTCCGTTAAAATTACAATTGTGCTTACACGCCTTTAATTTATCTACTGCGAATATCGGTTTGTATATTATCATCCAACAGGTTATGGGCCTTGTAAATTGTGTAATTCGCGAAGTCTAATATAATCTTAGCAATCGGCTGCATAAAACATATATTTTTCACATCATCATGGCGACAAACCACAATAATACTATATCATTTGATAAGCTAAAAGGCCGTGAAAATTTTGATGTGTGGAAGCTCCATGCTAAATCTTATCTAGTGATAAAAGGGTGCTGGGATGTAGTAAAAACAGGACTACAAGCAACTCCTTCAGATAAAGATAAGCAGGTAGATCAGCGGGCGCTTGCAGAAATCACGCTAATGATTGAACCTATAAACTTTTCGCACATCGCGACAGCTACGACGGCCAAGGAGGCTTGGGATGCCTTAGTATCGGCATATGAAGATTCCGGACTAACGCGTAAAGTTGAATTGTTAAAACAACTCGTACAATGCAAGCTTTCCGACTTCTCTTCCATGCAGGAGTATCTAAATACCTTGGTGATGACGTCTATAAAAGTGAGAACAGCTGGTTTGAATATTGATGACGAAGTTACCGCATCATTGATATTGGCAGGCTTACCAGATGAATTTCGAGCTTTGGTCTTAGCCATCGAAAATTCGAAACAACAGCTTACGATCGATAATGTAAAAACATTATTATTGCAAGAGGCGAAATTTGATAAACCAAATGGTGATTGCGCTTTGTATTCCAAAAATAAATATAAGCCTAAATTCGTCAAGTGTCACAATTGCAAAGAATTGGGACATTATGCCAAACAATGTCCAAACAAAAGAAAAAGTAACAACTCTGGCGCAAAGAATGAGAAAATACTCTTTGCTTCTTTGCTTTCACATGACAGCCGCACAGCTGATTGGTATGTAGATTCTGGTGCAACAGCACATATGACGCAAAACAAACAATTGATTTCTAATGAAAAGCCGACAATTGGCAAAAATATTATTGTGGCGAATAATAAAACAATTCCAGTGGTATCAAGCGGTACAACAAAATTAAGTTTGTCTACGGGATATGATGCAGTACTCAACGTTGATTACGTGCCCGAATTGTGTGTGAATCTACTGTCCGTGCGTGAAATGACCAAAAACGGCAACAAAGTTATATTTAAAGAAAATTACTGCCGAATTTTTGATAACAAAGAAAATCTGATTGCTACCGCGACCGCGGTCAATGATCTCTATCGTCTGAATGTTCGAGAAAACAAAGTAAATAGTGCACTTATGGCAAATAGTGACTATGAATTATGGCATCGTAGATTAGGCCATATTTGCAACGAAAATTTGAAGAAAATTAAAAACACCTGTAGTGGTGTAGATTTTAGCAACATTGGTAAAGAGCAATGTGTTGTGTGCATCAAGGGAAAACAAACCCGCGCTTCGTTCAAAGACAGTGGTACTCGAGCTGAAAATCTCCTTGACCTGGTTCACTCAGATGTGGCAGGACCTTTCCAAGTAAAGTCACATTCGGGTTGCAGATTTTTTGTGACTTTTATAGACGATTTCTCAAAAAAAATTACAGTGATACCAATCAAACACAAATCAGAAGTTTTCGAGGAATTTGTTAAATATAAAAGTTTAGTTGAAAATCAATGTTCGCGCAAAATTAAGATACTTCGTTCGGATAATGGCACTGAGTACACCAACAACAAGTTTAAAGAATTTCTTATGAAAAATGGTATTGTGCACCAAACATCTGCGCCGTATACACCCGAACAAAATGGTGTATCAGAACGTTTTAATAGAACTATTGTGGAGAGAGTGCGGTGTATGCTTGTTGATTCGGGTTTGAGTAAAAGCTTTTGGGCTGAGGCATCGGTAACTGCAGCTTACATTTTAAATCGAACTCCGTGCGGTAAAGAGTCGCGTTGTCCAGAAGAAATCTGGTCAAGCAAAAAACAATCGCTTAAGCATATACGAGTTTTTGGCTGTAAGGCCATGGTGCATGTGCCAAAAGAAAAACGGCAAAAACTGGATGTAAAATCCGTAGAGTGTGTAATGGTTGGTTACTGCAGCGCATCAAAAGCATATCGGTTATTTGAACCAAAATCACGTAAAATTATAGTAAGCCGCGACGTTGTTTTTATTGAAAGCCGAGAATCAAAAGCACACGATAGCCAACTTTTCTTTGACTTATCTGACGCGAATGAAGTTCTCAATCCAGGGGAGGAAAAGCGCGATGAATTATCGAACTTTAAAGACGAACCAAAAGTAAAAGCTGAAGATCGGTCAAATGAAGATGCGCGTGCAGACTCACCAAGTTTCGAAAGTGCAGATTCCGACTTAGGTACTGACGAAAACATTCTGAGGCGTTCCGAAAGAATAGCAACCAAACAAGGTAATTGTAATTTTAATTTTGTTGCTGTCGATTATGTTTTAAAAGATCCAGAAACGCTTAATGATGCAATCTCTGGCGAAAACGCCGAAGACTGGATGCTAGCAGTAAACGAAGAAATGTCGTCGCTCCGTTCAAATAATACTTGGGTTTTGACTGAGCTACCACCTGGCAAAAAGGTTATAAAATCAAAATGGGTTTTTAAGACAAAACAAGACGCTACTGGTGAAGTAGTTCGACGCAAAGCTAGACTAGTCATTAAGGGGTTTAGTCAAGAGAAGGGCGTTAACTACGATGAAACGTTTGCTCCGGTCGTCAGGTACACATCCATTCGATTGCTGCTCGCCATTGCAGCTAAGTACAATTTGTTTATCCATCAAATGGATGCTGTCACCGCGTTTTTGAACGCTGAATTAAAGGACGAAATATATATGGCGCAGCCAGATGGCTTCGACGATAAATCTGGACGCGTATGCAAGCTACAAAAATCACTTTATGGCCTAAAGCAATCGAGTAGGCTTTGGAATGAGAAGTTTAACGATGTTTTGTTGAGCCTTGGTTTAGCTCGTAGCGACATCGATCAGTGTGTGTACTATCGTACAAATGATGACGAAAAGTTGTTTGTTGCTGTGTACGTGGACGATGTACTTCTTTTCTCCAACAACATTGAGTCGATATTAAAGCTTAAACGAGAGTTGTCATCTATCTTCAAGATGAAAGACATAGGTGAAGTCTCTTCGGTATTGGGTATGCGCGTTAAAAGGAACAATGATACAGGTACTATAAAAATAGATCAATCACAGTACGTAGCTGACTTGTTACAACGATTCGGTATGTCTGATTGCAACCCAGTATCAACGCCGATTGATTTAAATCAACGAATTAGTTCCAAAATGTGTCCGTCAACTGAAAGTGAAAAACAAGAAATGCTAGAGATTCCATATATGCAGGCAATCGGATGCTTACTTTTTGCATCACAAATCACACGTCCAGACATTTGCTTTGCCGTAAATTTACTTAGTAGGTTTTCTACAAATCCAGGAAAGGCACACTGGGTGGCAGTCAAGCGTATCATGAGATACCTCAAGGGTACCATTGACAAAGGTCTAGTTTTCACTAAAGAAGCAAGTGATATTACAGGATTCTGCGACGCTGACTGGGGTAGTGATCTTGACGAAAGACGATCGACCACGGGTTATGTGTTCAAATATCAAGGTTGCGCCATTTCCTGGTGTACACGTAGACAACGCACCGTAGCGCTCTCGTCGACCGAAGCAGAATTTATGGCAATCACTGCTGCCATTCAAGAAGCATTATGGCTACAACGTTTTTTTAATGAGTTAGAAACAGGGGCAATGAAATCACTTATTTTACATTGCGATAATAAAAGCGCAATTCAGATTGCTACGAATAATTCTTACTCACCACGAACCAAACACGTACATATCAAGCATCAATTTATTCAACAAAATTTAAAAGGCTGTAAAATCAGTCTTAATTACATTTCTACAAATGACATGACTGCTGATATTCTCACCAAAGGCGTATCTAAGGGCAAACATAGTCATCTCTCTGAAACTCTTGGACTTGCTTAAGTAAATATTTAATACATTTATTAATTTATGTAAACATGTACATAACTTTTACTTGTAAACATATTTAAAAAGAATTGTCATTCAGGAAAGGTGTTGTGAATTTGCTTAGTGAATGACCCTTCTCTATATATTTAATACAACCCTGTAGTATATCATTAAATGTCAAATAAAGAACATGTCTTCACTTCCGTTAAAATTACAATTGTGCTTACACGCCTTTAATTTATCTACTGCGAATATCGGTTTGTATATTATCATCCAACACATACATACATACATACATACATACATACATACATACAGGTAAAGCTAATAAAAGCGTGTTAAAAACAATTTCGGCGGATTTTCGTGGGATCAGAAAAAAACTTTGTTTGTCCCTTAAACCTCTCAATATAAGCTTGAAATTTAGGGGCAGACTTTCACAACTTTACATATTCTGGATTGCTGAAAAAAATGAGTTAAATCAAGCTACACTAAATATTCGTAGTGACGTAACTTCTTTGTTTACTAATTTAGTAAAACCATTTAAAGGCAACATTGTCAAGAATTTTGAAGCACTTTGCTTTGGTAAAACATAAAGGATAATTTATGGACGTACAGTTAGGTTAGCTCATAGTGTATAGCATTCAGTGAAATGGCTCTGGGATGCGTAGTCGAAATTCGATAAAAAAAGACGATATGTCATCGGCAAATGTCAAAATCGGGGACAGATTGGTATGGCGGCGACTTCCGGGGGTACAGATTGGTATGGCGGCCGGATGTGGTTGTTGTAAGAAAAGGGACCATAATGACATGGTCGTAGCAATCAAGACAGAAACGCAATTCCGGAATTGGGATTTGAAAAAACCAAATCATTATTCCGAAAAGAAATTAAGGCTGAATTCCTAAAACGCAATTCCCGGAGAGAGCGTAAACGCCAGCTATTCCACGAATAACATGTGCAAGAATGTAAAATCAACAACCTACAAAACAGAAAGAAGAAGAACAACTTATATTGCATTCACGATCGTCATTGGGCCATAACAACAACTTCAAAATCAGCTGAGCACAGCTGTTCGACCTTTTTAACACACATCCCAGAGTCAAGTCACTGTTCTCCGTACACAATGGGTTAGCTGACCCAACTATGTGAAAACGACTTCAGAGTTCAAAAGGACATTAGAAGGAAATGTAGAGCTTCATAATACCAGAATAATGACATATCAACTTTAAAAAGCAGATGTCAAATAAAAATGCTGCAATAAAAAAACGATTACGATGGTATTTCGCGTGGTCAAAAAAAAAAAATTGTTTGTGTCCCTTAACCCTCTTAACATAAGCTTCAAATTTAGGGGCGGCCTTTTACAACTTTTTTATTTTATATGGAGACCAACCCAGTCTAATGTATTAACTGCATAAGTTCTATATACTTTTATTAACACGCTTTTATTAGTTTCACCTGTATGTATGTATGTAAACAAGTTACGTATACGCAGTGTAGTTCACTGTATGTTTGCTTGTACGCATTATGTAGCATAAGTTAACGCAAAAGCGTGTGTATTCATACACTGAATGGGGGTTTTTCAGTGTGAGATGTGCTTGTGTATTTGTTAAAGGAATATTATTAAAAAGCAACTCAACATAGATTATAAATTCAATTCGCAGTAGTCCCGCTCGATGACTCGTTATTCTTCTTCCTTAATTTCGTTCTTTTTTCCTTCGGTGTCGTTGCCACTTGTATGCATTCACTAGGGTTGCCACAGGTGCCATTACCTGTAACGATGGTTACTGGTAGACCTTCTACCGAAAAATGCGCTGAAGTGGGGCAATTGTTGTCATAGTAGTTGCGGCGGACAATTCTATTATATGCGGAAACCTGGAATAAGCATCTACTAATATTAACCACATCCGTTTGGACGGATGGCGTAGCCCAGGGTTATTTTTTATAAGCGCGGCCAAAGGCCGCCAAAGCAGAAAAGTGTTCTGCGCAAAAGCACTGTGGACCGGGCCATAAATATTACTCCGGAAAGAGAAGATAAAGAAACAACTTTTGCGGAGAACAGTTTTTGCGTTGGAGGCCTTCGGCCGCGCTTATAAAATATTATCTTTCCGGAGTAATATCTATGGCCCGGTCCACAGTGCTTTTGCGCAGAACACTTTTCTGCGTTGGCGGCCTTCGGCCGCAGCTATAAAAAATAACCCTGGGCTACGCCATCCGTCCGGACGTGTGCCCTAACCGTGGCTACCGCCACGGTGATGTCCTTCTGCGTAGTACACCCTTTAGTGTGGGCGGCCTTTGGCCGCGCTTATAAAAAATAACTCTGGGATACGCTATCCATTCCGGTCGTGTGTCACAGCCGTGGCTACCGCCACGGTGATGTCCATCTGTTATTTATATAACAGTTATTTGCTCATTGGAATTCTCATGAGTTCTCGCGTTTTAAATGTGAAATAAGACCTTTTTTTGAAAATGACAAAATAAAGGCTTTATCTCACTTTGGTTGCGATATAATAGCATTGACAGACGGCAGCGATAATCCCGATTACCGCAACACTTAATGCGATTAAAATTTTACCCTGACAGACGGCAAGTATTGCGGATTAACAAAACAGCTGAAGGAAGGTAGGCGCAGCGGCGAATTCAAAAACGTCTTGTTTTATTTCCAAAGGTAGGGTAATGTCAAAATCAAAACGAAATCATGGTCAATGGGAATGGGCGAGTCCCAAACGAATTCAGATTTCAACCAAGGCGAAATATCATTTTGACATTACACTCTACCAATTACAATAACAAATTACATTCAAAATTTCTGAATTCACTTATGCGCCAACCTTCCTAAACCTGCCTTGGGTTCTTCTTTTTCTTCCCTTTCATTCACAATAGACATTTTTCACCAGGGATGTCATTACAAAATGCTCTAATCCGCTAAAATTTTGAGGACTAACTCAAGAGATATTCCGGATTACCTCCACTCAATTCTCAAGTTAAGTCCGAATTAGCTAGATATTCCGGATTATCGCTGCCGTCTGTCAATGCTATAAGGCCTTAAAGGCCTTATTTCAAAAGGCCTTATTACACCTCGCCTATTTTACTGTATCGCCCCCTCAATCGGTAGTAACACGGTTAAAGAAATCACAGATAAATTTTGGTCGCGGTTGGTGGCGGTTAATGCGTTCTGCATTGAGGTCAAAGTTCAGAAAAATCTATGAAGGGTAAAAAAAATTTTTTTTTTAATATCTAATACCCAAAATCAGAGACGAAAAATAACTCTTACTGAATTTTTTGAAATCAAAAACGTTGGGCACATTTCAATGAAAATTTGTTTTCCTTACAATGTTATTGTGGAAAAAATTGTTTTCTGCTCATAACGATTATTTTCAACTTTTTATTTTTTCAATTGTTTAAAATTAGTTTAAAATTTTAATTTTTTCCGTTGCCTCATAAGTTATTCATGAAAATAAATTTTTTCCGTTGCTTATAATTTTTATTTCAGTTTTTGAAGTTAACTTCTTAGGCGGCGATACAGTTTTTATGGAGAGTGAAATTTGAAATTCTTTTGGGGTGCAACGGAAGGAAGTTGTGCCCGCAAATATCAGTAATTTTAGGTGATGCCTAGGCGCCAATAAAAATAACCAGTGCAGCATTTGCCATAGTCAACACAAGTGGTGCGATGGCGCAGTGGTAATGCGTCTGGCTTGGAATGGAGCAGGTGGCAGGTTCGAATCTCGTCGATTCAAGGCAAAATCCTTATGCGTCAGCAATAAGCATAGCCTTTTACGAATGGCTTTATGGGTATGTATGTATGTGGAAATAGATTTGTATGTAGATATATATTTGAGTAATGTGAAATTACATATGTATGTACATATACATGTATGTATACAACTACAGCGTAATAACTTATGCGTCAACAATAAGCGTAGCCTTTTGTTAGTTCAGTTTAAGTGCAGCATTTGCCATACTCAACACAAGTGGTGCAATGGCGCAGTGGTAAGGCGACTGGCTTGGAATGGAGCGGGTCGCAGGTTCGAATATCGTCGATTCAAGGCGACTGATTTTATTTATTTTTTTTATTTAATTTTTTTAAATCCTTATGCGTCAACAATAAGCATAGCCTTTTACGAATGGCTTTATAGGTATGTATTTTTTTTTTTTTACGAGGAGGAAGCATCGAAAGCCTTTATCCCGTCAGTGTGGGACTCTAACCGCACTAAACCTCCTACTGTCGTCGTACCGAACCCCCCGGTACTATCGTCAAGTCACCGTCGGGAGGTGGGTTGAGCACCAGGCTCGAAAGTCCTCTATTGCTTGCCCCCCGCAGTGATCGCACGTTGGGTTCGACTCGTGCTTAAAGCGGTAAAGATAGGCCTTGAAACAACCGTGTCCAGATAGAAACTGCGTCAGGTAGAAATCGACTTCGCCGTGTGCTATTTCCAACCAGATTCGCAAGTCTGGTATGCATCTATACGTCCAGCGTCCCTTCGTGGAGTTGCTCCATCTGAGCTGCCAGCTTTGCATGCTGGCCTCTCTCGCCTCGGAGCGCTCCGCCTCGCTTTGTGCAATCACTGCAGCTTCTTTTGCCAATATATCTATAGGGTATAGACTGGCAATTACTAGTGCGGCCTCATCCGATACGGTTTTAAACGCACAGCACACTCTCAGTGCGCACAGACGGTAAGTCGACTTGATGCAACGAAAATACGACTGATGTTCTATAGCGTGGTGCCACGCGGGAGCGCCGTAGAGAATTTGGCTCCTTACGACGCAAGCAAGAAGTTGTCGCCGCGTGATAATGCTGTCACCGTACCTGATGCCTTTTCGTTTGCATATTCAATATGGTTTTTAAAAGACAGTCTTCTATCTATCATAATCCCCAGATATTTTACTGCTTGGAGCGTGACGATGTCGTGACTTCCGCTTCTTATTATGGTATGCTCCACATTTTTCCTGCTTGATATGAGCACTGACTCCGTCTTCTGCTCCGCTAGCTGCAAGCCATTTTTGTCCAGCCATCTTTTCACGCTGCTTATACTTTCGTTCGTTTTTGTGCGTATATCGTCTAGTTGCTTAGCAGTAACAACCAGGGCTATGTCATCAGCAAAGCCAAATATTTTTACACCTTCCGGGAATCTAAGGCGTAGAATGCCGTCATACATAATGTTCCATAGCAGGGGGCCTAGCACTGAACCTTGTGGAACGCCGCCTGTAACCTTTAGTTTCTTAGGGCCGTTTACTCAACTTTTGATTAACGCTAACCACGATTAAATCCCGGTTAAACATCATTATCGACTTCATCAAACCATGCATTTAACATGTGGTCGATAATGCAGTATATTCGTTAACCGCCCCTTTATTCACCGGTTAGCATTAATCAGAGGTTGAGTAAACGGCCCTTAGTGCCGGCCGACGTTTCGTACTCTAGCGTTCGATTTTCGAAGTAACTTCGTATTAGGGCCGTTTACTCAACCCCTGATTAACGCTAACCGGAGGACAAAGGTCCGGTTAATCTATGGACTGCATTATCGACCGTATGTTAAATACATGGTTTAATGAAGTCGATAATGATGTTTAAACGAACTTTAACCGTGGTTAGCGTTAATCAGAGGTTGAGTAAACGTCCCTTAATCTTGTAAGGTATTTTGGCACTCCGATTCGATCAAGCGCATCTAGTATTTTTGCCCAGTTGGCAGTATTGAATGCGTTCTTTATGTCCAGTGTTACTATAAGACAGTACTCTTTGGTTCCTGACAGCCATCGGGTGCCACTTATAGCGTCTTGGGCTACCTTTTTCACCGCCTCCACTGCGTGAACGGTGGATCTTCCTTTCCTAAAGCCAAACTGATTCTCAGATATGCCTCTTAATGCCATTACTTCCCTTTCGAGGCGGTTGTAGATGACTCTCTCTAGGACTTTGCCGGCCGAGTCGAGTAGGCATATGGGTCTGTAACTAGATGGTACAGTGGGATCTTTACCAGGCTTAGGTAGCAGTACCAATTTTTGGTGTTTCCTTATCGTTGGAAATGTACCTTCTGCTAGACACGAATTAAACAGGTTCGTGAACACTGGTGTAGCATGTTTGAATGCTACTTTAAGTACTTTGTTAGGTATCGCATCTGGTCCGGGCGACTTGCTCTCCTTGAGCCCGTTGGCTGCCTGGAGAATTTCTTCGTCCGTTATTTCTCCAAATGATTGCAGTATGTCACTCGAAATAGAGGAAACTAGTTTCCTTTGGACAGGAAAAAGAGTTGTTACCACTTTCTCCAGGAACATAGGGCATGTTGGTGTAGACTCCCTGCCTGTTTTTAATTTTTTAGTCACAATCTTGTATGCGGTCCCCCATGGGTTATTCTCTGCATCATCGCAAAGTTCTAGAAAACATTGACGCTTGCTTTGCTTGATAGCCATTTTGAGAGAGCGTCGAGCCGATTTAAATCTTGCTCTTAGTTCCTCGAAATCAGCTCTGCCTCTTGAACGTTGAAAGTGCCTTCGAGCTTTGATGCACTCCTTTCGTAGTGAACTTATATTTTCGTTCCACCAGTACGTGGCAGATTGATGTCTGGATTTCATTTTCCGTGACATTGATGTGTCACAAGCCGCCCGTAAGTCGTTCATTATTGCAGTAGCCATGTCGTTCGAACGCCCGCTCTGCTTAGGTCTAGGGAACATTTCCATGAATACTTCTTGGTCGAATGTGTTTACTTTCCAGCCTTGACGCTTTGGGCGGGGTTTCTTAGTTGGCCGTTCTCCCTCGCTCATTTTCACATCTATTAATATCGCCGAGTGGTCCCTTTGAGTGTGACATTCGCTGATTTTCCAATTGGAAAGCCTATAAAGGTTGGAGCTAACAAATGTTATATCGATTACGGAACTGCGGCCGTTTCTAGAAAAGGTGTTTTCACTGCCTGTGTTTAGCAGGACTACATCTAAGCAAGCGAATGCTTCAAGCATGTATGTATGTGGAAATACATTTGTATTTAGATATGCATTTGAGTAATGTGAAATTACATATATATGTACCAGAGACCAACTTTAACAGTTAACACTTATTTTCATTCCATTTCAGTCTGTCGGAAATACAAAAATGGTGAGCGCAAAGTGTTTCCCTCTGACTTAAACAGAAAACTCTCACACTCACCGTGGGCAATCTCTCTCAACGATCTTCTTTCTGTTGCCATTTAAGAGTTATTTTTCAACACTCAAAAATAAAAGAAAAGTGTTGCTGAAAAATATTTTTGCATATGTAAATATGTATGTATGTACGTTCGTGCGCATACGCATGTATGTATGTAAGACTGTATTTAAAATAACCAAATTTGTAACTTAGCAGGTATGGACAGAAATTTTATTTTGAATTATTTAGTTAACACATAATATATGTATTAAAATATACTTTGATGTTTTCATAGATTCGTTACTTACATATTTATGTATGTACATATTTATATAGGTATTTAATTATAAAGGCATGAGTCTGCATATTTGTACATACTCTGCCGGGAAGTCAATAACTAGAGAACAGAATTTCTGTACCGTCGGCTTTGCATATTTCTGCAATTCTTATACATATGTATGTACTTACATATTAACATATCTTAGTTAATCTACGTACTTATGTACATAACTATTTTATATTATTGTTAATACTTAGAGTTCGGCTTTATTAAAAATAACGAATTTAATATTTTGGTATTAAGATTGTACAGCCTCTCACTTAAAATTAAATAAAAGGCGACTACCTAATCTATAAAAAGAAGTCGTTACATGTGTACATATGTATGTATATGCAAAAAAATGTTAAACAAAAGATTCAATAATGTATAATAAACATGGAAAATTGCAATACCTGCTTTCCATTCCACCAGATCGCAGGCATACCGGCGTACCAATTAGTATAATTACATACAAACATACATATGTACATATTAAAGAGCTGCGCAAGACATCTCGATATCGAACATGCTGTGTTGCACTCGCTGTAGCACATGTATGGTTTTCGAAGTGTTCGAACAGTGAAGTACTTCAGTGGCGTGAAATTTTGCTTCAGCACCGAGAATGAAGCATTTCTATCTCAATGCTGCCCGTTCATGTTCGATGTTGATAGCACAAATGTTCGGATACCAGAAGAAGTTCTCGGATACTTAAGCAAGTTTCCGAAAATTCATTGAGGTGCAGGCAGAACATGCTTTGTAAATGTAAACGAGAATATAAAAATTTCATACGCATGCAGATGGTGTTATTTGGGCTACATTAACATTCATTTAATATATTTTTAGGAAGGTTTTTTTGATTTATTGACAAAATTAAATTGTAGTGAGATATGCATAGATGTATGTACATATGTATGTATATATACATATGTATGGATATGTACATTTGTATGTACGTATGTAGGTACATATCATTATGGTTTTGTATAATTTGGTATAGCTGATACACATATGTAAATATGTATATATGAACATACTTACATACATATGTATGTATGTATGGACATACCAGGTATAAATGTAATTTTCGTTTTTTATTATAAGCATATTAATATTTTGCGTATTTTGTGTATACATATTTGACGAGTTCATAGAGCAGGCAGTATTTGAATATTTTCTTGTACTCAGACTAGGTAGTAAAAAAAAATATTTTTTTTTTTTAGCATCCAATATATTTTGCCAACTGTATAAGGAAAATACATCTAAAATTTTGTGGTTCGTTAAAAGTAATTAGTAATTAATAATAACTTAATAAACATGGTGGGCATGTATGGATTGCTCTCAGTAGCGCATCCATTTATTGCAGTGCATCAATAAAGATCAGTAAATGATTTTCTTTTGAGGCGTACGAAATTAATTGGTCTTGCCGTTAGGGCTAGAACGAGTGGGTTGGGGTGAGCTAATATTCTCATTTTGTATGATGCAGCATACTTTCTGATTTCTTCAGCGATAGTAGGTATCTTTAGGTCACGAGTAGTTGGTCGTTGGTGACGTAGTACGGCGAATTTACAATCATTCTAATGGTTTTCGATTGGAATCTTTGGAGAATCTCTATATTTGAGTTTGCTGCTGTTGTAGCTGAGTAGAGCAGGAGTTTGTTGTCGATTGATAGTTGGGAGTTTCGATCAGTGATGCACACCGCCGACTGCGCTACTTACACAAGCGCAACATATTTTTGCATCAGTGTGCGCGTATAAGCAGATGTCGCATACCTATTGCCCAGAAAAAAGAAAAAAATTCTTTGCGCGATCGATGTACACAGCATGAAATTCAAGCGCAGACTAATTGGTTGTAGGCGTCGCAATTGCTTGCTAGCAGCACACACACGACTCGTACGTCGTGCCATACGCGATCAAAAGCTTGGGATATATCTAGAAAGGCAGCTGTACAGTATTGTTTTTGCTCAAAGGCAGAGTAGATTTTCTCGGTAAGTCTATGTACTTGTTCAATTGTTCCGTGCCCTCTTCTGAAGCCAAACTGGTGATTCGGTATAATGTTACGTTCTTCTATTTTGGGTAGGAGTCTTTTAAGGAAAAGAACTTCCAAGACTTTTGAGACAATGGGCAGCAGGCTAATGGGTCTGTAAGCCGCTGCCGAATCGGGAGACTTTCCTGGTTTCAGAATCATTTTCATCTGAGCGACTTTCCACTGAGGGGGTATGAATGCAGTTATTAGTACTGCATTAAACAGTTGGGTGAGAAATTTTATGCCTTCGTAAGGTAATTGTTTTAGTACATTGCCATTAATAATATCGTACCCAGGAGCTTTCTTTGGGTTGAGTTTCGCTATTAAGGTTTTTACCTCCGATATTGCGAATTTTTTTATGGGGAGGTCCATTTGATAGGGATGACTTAGAGTATTTTTCACTTCTGTTGTTGTGCTTAGTGAGGGTTCAATATCATGTGGGGTGAATACTGATTTTAGGTGGCGTGCAAAAGTATTTGCTTTCTCTGCGTCACTTTTCGCCCATTCGTTATTTTCCATTCGTATAGGAGAATTGGAGAGAATCGGCCTTTTTAGCTTACTAGCAGCTTTCCAAAGGGAGTAATCAGTTGCAGCTGTTGCATCAATATTACTGAGATATTGTTGAACTTGTCTGTTGTGTTCAATTTTGAGGATATTTTTGAGTTCTTTGGTGAGTGCATTCAATCTTTTCTTGTCGTCGGGGTGACGGGTTTGTTGCCACTTTTTCCTTGCGAGTCGCTTTTCTTTGAGCTTAGCTTGTATGTTGTGTGTAACGCTTGTCCTTTTTTGTCTGATGAGGGTGGGAGTTGATTTCCATGCAGCTTGTTGGATGCAGCTGTTAAAATGTTCGACTGCTGCCTCTATATCTTCAGCAGATTTCAGCGCTAATTTCAAGTCAAGATTAGACGTGATGATATGTCGGAAGTATTCCCAGTCAGTCTTCCGATTGTAAAGGCTGCATTGATCCGTTGTCGGTGTAAAATTTTTATAAATTGTTACCAGGATTGGAGAGTGGTCGGAAGACAATTCAAAGCACGTTTTGCAAGTTATATCTGAGGAAAGCACGCCTTTCACCACGCAGAAATCGATTAAGTCGGGTATTTTATTTTTATCTGTTGGCCAATAAGTGAGAGTTCCAGTAGAGAATGGAGTTAAACTGAGCTTGCTAATAGCATTATATAGTTGTCTTCCTTTAGCGGTAATGAGACGAGAGCCCCAGAATGTGTGTTTGGCATTGTAATCGCCCCCAGCTAGAAATCGATTTCCAAGAGTTTTGAAGAAATTTTCATATTCTGCAGCGCTGATAGAGTGCCTCGGCGGGCTATAGATAGCAGAGAGTGTAAGCTGGCCGCTCGGGTCTTCAATGACAATATTTGTGGCTTGTATAGCATTTGTACGGAATGAATTCGTGCTGTAATGTTTAATACTTTTCCGTATCGAGATACCTGAGCCTCCATGAGCGTTGTTACTCGGGTGTTTTGTGTGGTAAAACTTGTAGTTGGGTACTTCAAAATAGCTTTTGTCAGTAAAGTGAGTCTCAGATATGAGGAGTATATCTATATCGTGGGTCTGAAGTAAAACTTTAACTTCAAGTATGTGTTTGGAAAGGCCATTGGCATTCCAGATAATAATTTTTAACGGGTTGAAGATGCATAATTTTTAGTCGTGAAAGTGACGAGCAGGCTCATCATTGCTGTCATTTGTTGCATGACTTGTTTTAGTAAGCCTATCATTTCTCGCATTTCGTTAGTGTTTTGCGTTGGGGTGTGGATTTCATTACTATTTGGAATAGCATTATTAGGGTTCGAACGGGGTGTTACGCCTTTCTTTGCTGCTTGAGCATATGTGGCTGGTTATGGGTCAATTTGAATTGGGGTTTCAATTTGAATTGGGGTTTGACTTGGCTGTTGTGGTTTGTCCTGAGGCTGTGCAGGAGCTTTTTTCCTCAGAGTTGGGTATTTGGCGCTTTGGAGGTTTTTGTATACCATACAGCCTTTATAATTTGCTGGATGGTTTCCTTCACATAGAGCACATTTGACATCTTCAGATCTTGTCTTTCGCTTACAATCAGCGGAAAGGTGGTTTCCAGCACATTTTATACATACTGATTTACGACGGCAGTAGGACTTTGTATGGCCATATTGCTGACAGTTGGCGCATTGCGGTATTTCACGCTTCGGGCTCGAAAGTAATTTTTGAGTGCAGGAGACTTTTAATTTGATATATCATCTTGTTGTTGGAGTCGGGTTTGAGTTCAATGATAAACATGGGGAGAGGCTTTTTTGTGACTCTGTGTTTTATGTTCCAAATGTTTGTAACTGAGTGACCGAGATCATTTAGAGAATCCACAATTTCTTTTGTGTCTATTGAGGAATGCATGTTTCTGAGAACCACTCTGAAGCTACGTTCTTGTTTTGTTTTATAAGTATAGAACTCTGTGCCCTTCTGTTACAGTTGTGATACTATGGCTCTGTAAGCATCCAGGGATGATGCTTGTACTTTTACTTGATCTTTGCCTGTGAGCTTTAGATCATAAGAGTTTGGAGCAACTTCTTGTAGTAAACTCATTAGGGGGGAATGTTTAGAACTTTGTCTATAAATATTGGCGGCGGCTTGGGTATTTTTTCAGTTGGTTGGTTTGTTTCCTCAACTTCAAGGGAGGCAAATCTGTTTTCATTTTCATTTTCATTTGGTTGGCGTGTTGCAAGCCAGTAATTGTCAAGCGTAGCCTGTTTTTTAGAGACAGTATTTTTACCTGGGCTTTCGCGTTGGCGTTTGGGATTGACGATCTTCCATTCGTCGGTTGGGGTAGCAGATGTCAAGTTTCCTGCAGTTTGGGGTTTCTGGGCTTGTTGTTGTTGGGCATAGAGAAATTCCAGTTGCCTTTGCAGGGTTTCGATCTGCTGTTGTACGTTTGGTACGTTGACACTGGGCAGGCGGGATGGGGTTACCTGTTGGGGCATTTGTTGGGGTGTACCTAGGGATCTCGGGGTTTGGTGCTGTAGTTGCACTTGGGTTTGTTGGGCATCTCGCTGTTGGGAACCTCCTCCTTTAGTAGGAGTATGGTTGAGGGGCATCTCGCTGGTGCAAACAAATATTTTAGTCTATATTCATTTGCACCCGGCTGCGCTTGTAATATGTACAACTTTTTATGATTGTAATACAATCTGATTGCAGCTTTTTACAGCTCTGATACTTATGTATAAACTTTACTTTACACCACTCGAATGGTTTGTGTCCACACTAAGTTGTGAAAAACTAGTGTGTGGTGGAGTTTAGTTTGTGGGAGCTTTTGCTATTGTGCGATCAATGCAACAACAATATGCACAATCACTCAGCAATAACACTTAATTTACGCTTTAGAATTTATATAAAGCAAATTTATATTACTTTGATAGCACACTAAGTTGCGACACTTTTTCCGACACTTTTTCACAATATTATTGAGTTAAATTGATCAATTATATATTTTTTTAGCACAAAAGTACGGAGGAACAAATTTTTGACAACTTCACAGCGTGAAGAAGGCTTCCAAAATTAAAAAACCTTGAACCTATACTTAGTACATAATAGCTTCAAAATTTTATTCTTAGCTATGCTGGAGCTATTCTATCCTTTATTTCATTAAGGGCCGTTTACTCAACCTCTGATTAACGATAACCACGGTTAAAGTCTGGTTAAACATCATTATCGACTTCATCTAACCATGTATTTAACATGTGGTCGATAATGCAGTCCATAGCTTAACCGGACCTTTGTCCTCCGGTTAGCGTTAATCAGAGGTTGAGTAAACGGGCCCCGGGAGGCGGTACAATCTTAACCTTAAAACTAAACATATGTACATATGTTATTGTTATTAAATCAGAACGTTTAATTATTATAATTGATTAAAATAAAATGATGTAATGACGTTTGGCGTCGTTCTAAGCTTAGCTATGATGCATAGAGATGTATATACATATGTACATACAATACGTATATTTATTTATAAAAAAAATAAATTCGCATGCAGGTATGTAGATATTATATGTTTTGAATCAATGAATACCTCAAACTATATTTTTATATTTAATTAAATAAAATTTACAGAAAAAATTTGGTTGTTTTCAATAAAATAATAACTGTTATACCAAATTTTTCCCTCTCCAAAATTGTTTGAAAGATGTTTTTAAGTATTACCTAAAGAATAACTTTCAAGTGAAAAAATAGTGTAGATGAACTGATCACGGTGAAAATCACTTTTCCCTTGAGAGTTTTGGGTTTAGGTAGACGGGAAACGGAAAAGTGTAAACTGTTGATCATAAAACAGGTCAGTGAAATTCTAGGCTAGCAACGCCATTTTTATGAGTTAACCAGCTAACTTCGGCCTTTTTTACGACTTCAGGCTAATATGTTCCTTTCGGGCCTAAAAATCGATGTTCGGTTATTTTCTTGTTTTTACTATTTAAGCAATGGATTGTTGGAAACCACAATTACTTATTGTAACTCTCAACTACAAAATGGAGAATATATATTGAAAGAAGTACAATGGAGAAGCAAGGTGTGGAAAGTCTTTGCAAAAATTGTTAAGAGTAATGGGGAAGAAATAAGTAACTTCGTTATCTGCAAAATTTGCGAAAAGCTTCTGAGCTACATCATGAAATCGACGTCGAATTTAGTGAAGCATAAGTGCTATTTGGAAGGTGAAGACTACGCCACGCTGCATTTAGTACCCATATATATTCACCAGTTAATAACAGGATGCCAGGATAATAATGAAGATATCAACGCAGTTATGAATTTTAAACAAAGGCTGAAATCGGCATTTGCACACATATCTATAATATACACTTCACTTGTAAACGATTTAATAGCCCTGTTTTTTATTTAAGCGCATATACATACATCTGCGCTTAAATTTAGTATGGATTTCTAAGCGCACATCTCTTTCCGCGCTTAGCAGTCCATACACAATTTAAGCGCAGATGTATATGCGCTTAAATAAAAACAGGGCTATTATTAAGTATAAGATTTATAATTATGTTATGTTAAAATAGTAGATATAAAATCAATGCTTTGAAACTAAAAATGAAACATTTAGTATCTAACTTAATTATTTGCCCCAAGTATTTAGGTATACATAAATTCATATAAATATGTAGATATGTGTATCCGTTCGCAAGTAGGTACTAGGTATGTACTATCTAGGTACTAGGTATTTAATATAAAATAAAAATTAGGCAAATGCATACATACATATATGTACATACATACAACCATACATGCATCCATATGTAAATACAAACATACATATGTATGCATGCATGCATGTTAATCGTTCAAATCGTCGCAGTTGAGCAAAATTTCTACGTTGCCAAATACTAGCAGGCAGGCTCTTGTAAGCACCATCTTAGTATTCGAATACTTAGCAGTAGACCGAAAAGACCGAAACTTGCGGGCAGCGATCGTTTCAAGAACGAGAACGTCTCTGCTTGCCTGCTGCTAGGTATCGGAAATGTTTGGTGTTGAAGTCGGACATGCATGTGTTCGACAGTGTTTAATGTTAGAGCATACGTGTTCGAACAGTGAACGGTAGTGTTTACGCAGGGCACTAGTACATATGAATTTCGCTGCTCAACGAAAACCGTCGCTGTCCAACAGTGACGGAAAAAAATTGAAAATAAAAGTTTCCCACTGACGGAAACAGCTAGTCTGTAAACAACAAGTGTTATCGGCGTTGCTCAACTCTTATGCTTTTGTGTTTACATGAAACTGTTATTTTAGGACACTTAGAAAAAACTTAACAGTTATGTTGGACTCTGGTATGTACATATCACCTACAGATGGGCAAATGTCTGAAATTTGTATTTTCAGTTTTTAAATTTTTTATGACATTCTTTGAAATTATGAACATTGTGAAAATAATGAAAATCGTTTTTTTATATCAGCAGATGTGTAAAAATTTAATAACATTTGTTCCTATATTTCGGTGCTCATCTATCTTGATACTTTGCTACAAAAATTAATACTCAAAAAATTAAGTCTCAATGGTGGATCCCTCCGCGTAAGAGCGCTTTCACATTACTCGGAGTGGTATAGGATCGTTTTTACCGATAGCTTACCGATTTGAATTGGCACTTACACATTAGTGTTACATACTTGATATCGGAGCGGAGTAATTTTCGGTATACCTCAACCCGGTAAGACCGGTCAATAAAATTTGAAGAAAAACTGCATACATTTTTGCGACGTAATAAAATAAAAAGGAAAAAGTCAGTAAAAAAAACTCGTTGCGGCTATAACTGTACCAAGCTATAACATCCTCCTCATCGCTTGAAGGCGTTGGTATTGAGTGACATATTGAATTTAAAAATTGTGTTTTGTAAATTTCGATATTTGTTTTCTATTTTCTGCCGATTACGGACCGAAAGTATTCCCACAAGTGTGAAAACCATTGCAACGCAGAATCGTTTCGGTAAGATCAAATTACCTAAGAAAAAATATTGATCCGAAGTCGTTTTTTATCAATTCACATGCCAATCCGTCGGTGGAACTTCTCGGGTTTTATAAGTTCTCTGTTGAAAGCGAAAACTACACGAATCAACGCTTGTGGGAATGCCTCTTTGCAATGCTCTAAGTATGTACCTGCAAATTATAAAACGAAAACACAATTATTTGAAATATTGAACAAGATGTAAGAAGTTAACTTCTATCACAAGTACTGTGCTACACGCCAGTTTTTTTTTTATTTTTATATTGTGGATATTATTTTGTGTAATTGTTTTTCAATTACTGAGTATTGGTAATGGAAATTGTACTTGTACTTGGTTTTTTCCAGCTCTGATATTAGCAAAATAATCCGCCATTGTGCACGGGCTATAAATTGCATGCATGGCTTATAGCAATCTACAAACATCTATTTTAATCAATAGTCCAGTATATATACACATCTATTCCGGTTTACGATCCACTTTCATCGGAGGTGAATCGGATCAAATGGCATTCTGCAATTCGATTGACGTCCGATGAACGTCAGATTTTTTCGAAGTTCGGAAATCGGCATTCTGGTTCACGATGGATCGGATTTTTGACAGTTTATGGGAGCGATTCTTTCCGTCAGCTTTTGTGTGTCGGAGGCAATAGAAATTTTGATTATTTTTGGAAATATTACCGACTTAATGTAATTAAGCTATGATTTTTAAATTTATGCCACATTATTATACAAAACGGGCTTGGTTTAGCTATGCTACTGGCCTTTTCTTTGCAAAATAAGTGAACAAAAGGAATCTGCTTTAGTACAATAGACTGAATAGAGGAAAATAAGTACAAGGAGTTTCAATGTATTGAACCTTTATTTAATAATAAAATTTATTATCCTTTTTAGCAATATTTATATATTATTGTTTAATAAAAGCTTCTGAAAATAATTTTAATTGTGTATTATTACTACGATCATGTAAGATGAGTGGGTAGCGCAACTCGGGCATAATTTCTGTGCCAAGATGTACTCCTTTAAGCATTTTTGCCTGACTGTGTCTTTTTAAAGATTTAAAATATCACCATGCGACATGATTTACAAACATTTGCACGAGAAACTAACAAATTGAAGAAACGTGCTCACTTTCTATATCCGTTCATGCTCAACGCGTCCTGGCGAGTCACAAAATTGCTGCTGCACGATATGTACATATTCATGATTTGATTGATCGCAACCTGGATCTAAAATTTGCTTTTATGTTTTGCGATCCATAAAAACTTGTTGATATGCGACCAGTGTGGAGCGTCATCCATGCATTGCATCAGTATAAGATATCACTATAAATAGTGTAAAACAAACCAACTGCAAGAGGTTTTCGCATGAAAGTTTGTTGGAATAAGCTGTAAATGTTATTTTCATTAAAGTTGGCATTTTCATTGCCCTTGAGTTCATGGAGTCCAGTTTTTTTTCATTATTTTTAAATTACTAATAGTTAAAGTGGGAATCGCAATAATTTACCACTGGTGTTAAGGGAAAATTTGTATATAATGAACCACGATCCTATCACAGATCATAAAAAAGTCGCTCCCGCGGACGATTATAGCGCAAGAGATATTCCTTGTTAAAGCAATGTGTGTGTAGAAGACTTCTTTGTGCCACCGGCCTTTGGGCGCGCTTTAAAAAAACCTCAGCCGGCAGAATTCTCCTTTTGGAGAACTTTCATATTATAATTTAATAAAAGTTGAAAGTGTTAAAGGTAGATGAATTATCATCCAAAGAATATTTCCTGAAAGTGTCACTGAAAAATTCGCAGTAGTTTGTAAATAAATAAAATTGGTTCATTCTATCCAAGCTTAGCCGGTGTTAATTTCCGAATTACAAGGTATTATCGCATGAAACTTGGTGACAGTATTCTATAAATGCCGTTTTCATATATGTTGGCACTTTTTTTTTATAATAGAGAGCAATATTTTAAAAAATTTAATTAAAATTAATGTATAAATTCCTTTGTTCTTCCATTTATTTTTCCACTAAAAAAGCTGCTGCAGCAATGGAATCCATTTTTTAACCATTTAATATATTCTTTCTGAAAATTTAATCTAAAATTTACTGAAAATATAAATTTGCTGTCAAAAATACAAATGTGCTGTCAAAAAATACATATTATTTCGCATAAACGCTATCTAACACTGATTCGAACATAGTTTAACACTTAACAACACTTATGTTCGAAACGTCGTAAACCAGAATACCAATTTTCATTTTGTCGTAGCAGTCGACGTCGCCGCGATCGGAGTTCCGAGGGATTGTAGAATAGCTGTGATAGGCTTGCCATACGTCAGGCATTTGGCCTTATTGTCAGGCATTACATACTTTGTCACCAGTGGCCGCTGTGGTGCAGTGGGTAGAGTGCTCGCCTGCTATGCAAGAGGTCTCGGGTTCAAACCACGGTCCGAGCAAAACACCAAAACAATTTTTCTAATTAGTAAAAATCCAATTATTGGGTTTTTTAAGAGCAGCGGTCACCTCTCGGCAGTGGGCGGCATACCCTCCGAGAGCATTTCTGCCATGAAAAAGCTTCTCACAAAAAATGCATTCGCCGTTCGGAGCCGGCATAAAACTGTAGGTCCGCCCAATTAGTAGGAAAAACAAAAAGGAGCACACCTCGAATTGGGAGAGAAGCTCGGCCATAAAACTCGTCAGAGTTATAATAGCGCCATTGTATTATATTATTATTATTATTATTACATACTTTGTCAGGCAATCAGGCGCCTAACGAATTTTGTCAGGCATTTTGAAAAGCTTTTTTGTGTACATTGATATTTTGTATAAATTTTATTCCATTTTATTCAAAGCCGTATGAACATTAGATATGTAATCTTGTCGAGTGTAAACTCTGCGTAAGTTTAAGTCTTGTGCGATTGTCGATAACTTCTTTCTATCTCTTATTCCGTGTCATAAAAGAACATTCAGACTACATTTTAAATTACGTTGATTAACCGAAATTACGTGCGCTCACACACTTTTGAGTAATTCATTTTAGCCGTGTTTCATTTAACGCCGATCCTGTGCCAGATAAAAAATTTTACATACGAATGCAATAACTACGATTTTGGGATAATAAAACCAGATAAATTTCTGGTGCAATATATAACCCCGTTTGTTCGAATTGTCACAATTATTTTTCATTTATACTTGTGCTTTTGGTGCTATTTACTTCAACATAATCTATATAAGTCATCAACAGAAGAATCTAATAGAATTAATAAGCATAAAAAGACAAATTCGTAGCTATTATTTGACAAAAAATATCAGTTTTTGTCAGAAAATGTATATGTACATATTTAGAATTTAAACACTGGGTTAAATTTAATGAAATGAATTAAATTTTCTTTTCAATATTGCTTTTTATGATGAAAAGATTTTCAGATGAAATGAAAATAACATTTATAAAATACTTCCACCAAATTACATTTGTTATTATTAAAAAATCGCTAATGCAACATACAATGAGAATATACATAAGAAGTTGCCGCAAACAAATTTAACGCGACTATTAGCGATTGGCAAAACTTTTTTCTGTAATGGCAGAGCTTTTGAATATTCAAATAAACAATGTCGAGGACTGTTCAGCGTTCTACGATAAAATAAAGACTAACACTCAGCTACTAAAAAGAGCAGCTTCATCGGAAAAGTATGAGTGGGATACTTAAAGTCAAGAAAAATTATTGCCTTTGTACCTTCTATGTATTATTTTGTCGTGTTTTTGAAACAAAACAACAGTAACTTTATATAATTTAATTAATTTGTTTTTTGTTTATCATAACTGAACTGTTTTTTAAATGTGATAAATTTACATATATATATGTAACTTGTAATTTTTAGACTGCTAAATATACTTGAATGAATTTTATGGTTTTTTAACCTTAGGCTATTTTCATTTCGCTTTAGTCAGGCATTGGGATGAAAAAATTATGGCAAGCCTATGTATATACAATAGACCTCTGCACAATACCATTTGGCTCTTCTATATTTGCGAATACTCTATGCATTGTACAATAGTCACAGCACAATTTCAATGCAGCTACGAATAAAACCCATACTTTTCATTTGGAATACAAATACTATTTCTATTTGCTCTGTTGGGGCGATTAGTGTACACTATTCGCCAAGATCGAGTAAAACATAATAATAACCATGTTATGAAGTATACGCAAATCCTTGTTGCTTCTTTGGTTTGTTTGTTTATTTAATGCGCATATGGCATTAAGGTGGACCAAAAAATTAAAGCCCAACCAACATATCGCACACTAAATCAAAAAGCGTTACAACTCAAAATTCAAAAATTTTCAAGAGAGGCAAAAAACTTTTTAATTTTTGTAGGCAATGATATGGGAAAAGGCTACGTATAATAGTTATTTCTCAGTTAAAAAAGACTCTGATGGAAAAGATTTTTTGGCAGCCGCTAGAGATATATTCTGTGTACCAATTTATGGAAGAAACCCGATTTCGAAAAATTTTGAGTTGTAACGCTTTTTGATTTAGTGTGCGATATGTTCCATTTTTTAATGACAATAAATGTTTTTCTTGTTCATTAAGGACTTTGAAAAAAATTATGTATCATCACTGATATAAAAGGAGAAAGAAATTTGGATGAATTTGCACGACCTCTAAATTTTAATATATTAAGGCAAAATTTTAGGTATAGATTTCCGTAATAGCATGAAAATCGGGGTGTTCCGCGAATTTCGGGAGAACTTTATTTGCTTCATAAAACCACCTTAATATGACATACATACACGCGATGTGGCAAACAAAAAAAATGTCCTGTTTGTTTATTGAATGTGCATATGATATACATACGTATGTATGTATGTACATATGTGCATGCAATGTAGCAACAAGTAAAAAAAGGATTTAAATATAAACGGTTCCTTCTTTTGTTATGTTTTAAGTAGACGCAAATAAGAAAAGGAAAACAACTAAGCTAAGTAGGTGTAAATAGATTGAAATTGTAAAACGATTTTGGTTTAATAAATAAAATGTGAATACTCGCCTTTTTTTGAAATTGCCTATTTTCATCGTCTTCTTCAGCAGGATCTTTTTTCCCTGAAGGAATTGCTAAACATATAAAAATGAAGCCTGATATTAAGCGCATATATTTATTAATTTTTTTTTTCCTAAACATATGTTTTAGAACGTGGAAAACAGCGATTATTTCCAAAAATTTAACTTTTGAATAATGCTTTTTTTTTTTAATTTCAAAAACTGACCACCACGTCCTGTTGCCAAATAAGTTTCCTAACCAATGCCGAGAAAATCAAAAGAATCGAAGCATTGGTTACCGAGTTATTTTAAAATATATAGAACAGTTGGAAATAATATACATAGTATGTATGTAGATCGTAAAAAGCTCTGGTTCGAAATTGATTCTAGACATATGATTTCTTACCTAAAAAAGCTTGAAATTACCCAAATTTTCATAATCGCAATGTGTCCCTGTTAATTTTTTTTGGCCCCTACCAATCGACACGCCCTAGTGTGTATGCATCCCTGCAAAAATCATTGGATTATATGCTCCATTTGTGGTAGGTTGGGTACTTTCAAATTGACGACTAACATAGCCCAGACGACCGATTCATGTATCTGCATCGTTTCGTAGTTAGCCGAACATAACAAAAACCAAATGTTTATCGCGACGATGACGATATGTGTATGCATACATATATACACATGTACATATGTTTGAATGTATACACGTCATTCGTGGTCGCGATAAACATTTGGTTCTTGTTGTTATGTTCGGCTAACTGTTAGGTACTCCATCAATTAATCCAATGTAGGTACTCCATGGATTAATTTGATTGTTATGCGTGACTTGAGTATATACTCCATTGCAATGACATGCAATGTTAAATGGACCATATTTTTTGTATGAAATGTGGCAAGTTATGGAGTAATCGGTTGGTCCATGGCGAGCACTCCATGGATTAGCGAATCGAGTACTCGGAATTTTTGCAGGGATATGCACATACACACACTCACACTAGCAGCGTAATTTTGCTTAACACAACAGGTCTGTTCGGTGAGTGCACTGAAAGTGTAGAACAGTGTAGGGCAGAACAATATCTGACAGTTGTCAGAGCAATTTAGTGCAAAGGCTTCAACGAACGAAAACTAACGAAAATGGTGATTTAGTGCAAACCAGCTGATTTATGTAAACAAACACTTCTCATTGATCAAATTTATAGCTATTAAATTTACACAAATTGTCCATTTTTGATCGGGTAACTTGCCAAATTCTTTGCTTTGTTTTCACTCGTAAACTTTTCCTCAATTGCGGTTTGTGCTCCTTCAAAAAATTTATGAGCAATGTCGTTTGGTTGCCTACCCATTTGGCTTTGACCACGCAATGAATATAATCGTATGACAGAGAAGAAAACCCCATGTTTTTTAAATTTACTTTTGGTTTTCTATTATTTTGCCGCCTTAACTATTAAAAACAGCTGTTTTCATATGCTGCACTAACTTACACTAGCTATGAAGGTGGTGTGGTTTAGTGCGGTAAAGTGTAAGTTGGTGCTAACTCAAAAAACTGAGTTCTGAACAGTTTAGTGCAAAAAAATGTCCATCGAACGCTTTTTTCTGCACTAGAGTACTCTAGTGCGTTTATCGAACAGACCTAACGTCTGAATGTGTGTTTATGAAAATTGTACATACATACTGAACAAATGGGAAACACTCTTCCTTTTTGTGGCACTGCACTTCTGCACTCGCGAACAGGGATCAGGGATACTCACTTTTAGGTATTCCGGATAAAAGATTAAAAAAGGCGGTATAGAATTTTGTATTATGTATATTTTAATGTGCGGACGTCTTAACACTTTGGCGGTTTAACAATTGTGTTTTTCTTTTGTTAACAATGTTGACAGTTTGTTTTGTGTGTGGTGTGTAACAATATATGTATGTGTTATGTGTGTGGTGTAAATGGATGTTGTAAAGTGTGGTGTGATAATATTAAAATATTGAATGTGATGATGTGATTTGTTGATGCGGATGTGGCATTGGTGCGTGGATGGTGATGTGGCGCTATTGATGCAGCATTTTGGTGAGGGGGGGCGGACAACGGCGAGAGATCATGTAAACATCCCGGCCCCCCTAGGCGAATTTATTAGCCTAGCAAACGCTGGAGCTGTTGCAATGTCTCCACAACGTTGCTAAGCCCGGTGGCACGACTCCTGCCTCTTCGTGCGGTTGATGATGGTGCGCGGCGCCTATGCGTTGCGGCGCGTTGATACGGCGGTACGCAAGCTCGGGAACTATAGCGGCCCTGTGCGCGTAGCGGTTGATGAGTGCGCGGGGTGCCGCGATGTCGATTCGGCGGTGGCGCAGGCATGCTACGTCTTTGCGTTCGATGTAACAGCGTATGGTGCGGCCAGTCGCATATTTGACACCTAATCGCCGAAGTACAGCCGTCCGTTGTATGTGATACGGCCAAACAATTGCAGCAGTAGCCATGTGCTTGCGCCACTTGTTGGCGTTGGGGCGGCTGCATGGCGCGAAATATTGCGCATGAGCGCAGGGCGTGCCGACGGAGGCATAAAGGGCAGCTTATCGCCACTTGCCGAACACTCCTACCGGCGGTTGACGCTCCGAGTTCTGCGTCGTTCCTAGCTGGCGCCGTCCGTATTGTGCGCGGTGCGTTGTGGGGTGCTGCGGTAGGCACGGTGACGGCGGAATGAATGGTGCGGGGTTGCACGGCTGGCATTTCGCTGTCTAAAGAGGAATAAAGACGGGTTATAATATGGGAATCTGGTATAGATATAGTGCGTTAAGTGCGCTTTTTGCAGTGAGTGTTTAGAGTTGTCATATTTATTTTGTAGTTGATTGTGTTATTTGACGGGGTTTTACTTCCAATTTATGTGGTTTCGGTATTAGCGGATTCGGTATTGCTTTCTGTAGGGAGGAAGCATAATTTTACGAGCGGTCGAGTTAATATACCGTTTTGAGTGCGTATATCCACAACGCGGACATGACCGTCGGGGCCGTGATAGGCCTTTTCAATGCGGCCTAGTCGCCATTCGGTAGGGGGAATGCAGTCGTCGTGTATTAGTACGAACTGGCCTACTTTCGGTGCCTCTTGTGTATTTTTCCACCGATATCTTTTGTGAAGGTCTTTTAAGTACTCTTCTTTCCATCGGCGGCTGAATTCATGATGGAGAATCTTAGTTCGTTCCCATCGGTTCATTAGAGCGAGGGAGTCGCAACTTGGCTCGGGTATAGCTAAGAGCGGAGCTCCTCTTAGAAAATGCCCAGGGGTGAGGGCTGTAAAATCAGAGGGATCTTGCGAGAGCGATGAGAGGGGCCGTGAGTTTAGAACTTCTTCGAATCGGGTTAATAATGTTGTGAACTCCCCGAAACTGAATTTGTGATTGCCTGCCACTTTTTTAAAGTGCATTTTGAAGCTTTTTACAGCGGATTCCCATAGACCGCCCATATGTGGCGCACTGGGGGGTATAAATTGCCAATCAATGCCTTGAGGTGCATATTTTTTGAGTAGGTCTGGTGAGACTTCTTCTATGAACTTTATAAATTGTAGTTCGGTAGCTCGTTTGGCTCCGACAAATGTTTTTCCATTGTCGCTCATTATTTTAGAAGGGAATCCTCGCCGTCCGACCAAACGAGCAAATGCCGCTAGAAAAGCTGCAGTTGTTAGATCAGAGCATAATTCGAGATGTACCGCTTTTGTTGTGAAACATACAAAAACGGCTACATAGCCCTTGGTAAAGGAGGAGGATCTTAGCATGGATGCCTTTATTTGGAAAGCACCAGCAAAATCAACACCAGTGAAAGTAATAGCCCAACCACTGACCGACGGCGTCATATCTCTCAGTTACCTCACGCAATAGTTCAAAATCGACACCATTCACGCACGTAAACGCACGCATACCCAACGCAAGAATCAGTTATTTTCCTTTGTTTACATTCTGCATTGTTTTTGATTTGTTTGGAATGAGTTGAATAACAGCGTTACCATTGTACAGCAAAGTATACATGCAGTTTTTGATTTCGTAGTAACTTGTGTTTGGTTTCGTAGTAATTTTTCTTGAAAATCGTATTATTCATAGAATTTATTAATAAATAAATTTTTAAATTGAAAATGTTGTATCATGATAATTTAAAACCAAATATTAATTGCAGTTTTGTTTACTTCTGACTCCGTGCTTCTACATTTTCTACTACTATTTCTTAAAGGCTTTTAAGAATATGTACATATGTATGCATGGGCACTAAGAAACCTAATTTTTTAAATTAATAAAATGCAGCAATTATATACAGATACTATTTTTATTTTAATTTTTAGTAAAATATTCACCACGGTTATTTTTTAATTTATGTATTGCATATGTTCGTATTTCGGTCTTTTTGTTGTTTATGCTTGTTGTCAAATTCACGAGTCTTGCCGGCTCACCAAATATTATTCACCTGACAGCTTTTAAAAATTTGCTATCCGGGGTAATTTTGCTAAATTGAAAAGTCAAAAATATTCACAATAGTCAAATATATTAAATGCAACAGTCAAAAATATCCACAATAGTCAAATTTGGTAAAGAAAACACAGCAGAAAAAACTTAATTTTTTTCTATTTAAATTTTTATCTCCATATAAAAACAAATACAAACGATTGATACAATATGTAGTACAATTTAGTAAAAAAAAAAAAACGCCAGAAAACCTTCATTTTCTCTATTTACATTTTTATTTCCGTGTAAAAAAACGATTGCGGCAATAGCCAAATTTAGTAAAAAAAACGCAAGAAAAAACTTAAATTTTTTATTACATTTTTATCTCCATATTTAAAAAAAATACATAACATAATTTTATAATCGGCAACATTCGGAATAGTTATTGAGGTACTTTGGGAGCATATTGAAAGATTGGTACAAATTTACTACAAAATAATCGCTCCGGCAACCCTGTTTCAAAGAAAGCAATCATGAGAGCATCAGCTGACACGTTATTACGTGAAAAATCAAATTGAGCTAGGTTTCTACGATACGTGCGTCAAGAGAGCCGTCGTCATGCGTTGGTGACTGGACATTTACACTACAACTCCATAAGACAGGTTGTGTCAGCTGACACGGGGTACGTGCGTGCGTCGTTGACTGGTTGGACTATAAAGGGCAGAGCGAAGTTGCAGCGTTCAGGCGGAAGGGCTGCCATGATCTGAGTGCGTGTCTTTTGTTTATGGGTGGTGCAGACTTTGCACATAAAAATGCATTTTTTGATTTGGGGCATGAGTCGTGGAATATAAAATTCTTGTCGGACCATTTGTTGCATCAGGCGATGCTCAGCGTGTAGCAATAAGAGATGGAGAAATCTGAGATATAGGGTGGTAAAGAGTGATTTCTCTGGTATGATAATGGGATGGCGTTCATTATAGGATAAGCTTGAATTTTCCAGTCGACCATTAGCGCGAAGCAAGCCTTTTTTGTCCAAAAATGGGTTGAGGACTAGTAGAGGGCTTTTCTTGTAAATGGGTTGCGAGGAATTTAATTTAATTAATTCGTTGCTGAAGTAGCGTGCTTGAGTAGAGCCAATGAGTGATGTCTTGGCTTGCTGTAAGACTTGGTGACTAAAGCCGAGATCACACGATTTACGCATTTGTACAAAAAATGACAAATTTAAATTTGTCCACATATACCCATTTTGATATCGATGTGCAAATGATTTGCTTTGCGTTCACACGATTTGCCCGAATTATTAGCTTTTGATTTGCCACACATTTGTACATAGAAGTAAAGTGGCAAATTTTTTCACATTCGTTCACACGATTTAACCAATCATGATAAAACAGTCGTATGAAAAATATAGAAGCATACTTTTGGACATTATTTGGAAGAAAATTTTATGAAAAATTAACAAACAAAAATTAATCAAATAGGTTTAAATCATTATAAGTACATGTATTTTCACGATTTCAAAACTGGATAATACTTCTTTTAATTCTCTGTAAGATGATATAAAGTTAATTTAATTCATTCAATAGAATACGTGTGCTAACGAGCTCCAAAAAAAATGGTCATTGTGAAATGTTGACTTTGGTTGCACAACAGTGAATGAAATGTTGCAGATACGTCGAAATCGTATATGAAGAAATTGTTTATGTACTCATTTTGAATGAAAGTGATTATGTTACTTTTTTGCTCGGAATGACTATTTTCGGAGTTAGAAACAAATGAAGGATCAAAATCATATATCAATTATTTTTAGAAATGGTTAGGGTAATAGTAGGATATAGTCACGTGCAAAGTTTTGTTAAATTCGCTCGGAAACTGACTGAGTTATTACCAGGGGTTCATGTTTATTTATATTCGGTTCGGATTCGGGAAATTATTAGAAAAATAATAGGTTAAGTATTCGGGTTCGGTTTCGGATCCGGTATTTGGAAAAATATTCGGTTCAGATTCGGGAAAGCATTTGGGAAAACATTCGGTTCAGATTCGGGCAAATATTCTTTCCTGATTTGGGAAAGTATTGGGGTTCGGTATAGGATCCGGAAAGTATTTCGAAAATTATTCGGTTCAGTTTCGGGAAAACATTTGGTTCAAATTCGGGCAAATATTCTTTCCTAATTTGGGAAAGTATTCGAAAAATCACTTTTTGAAAAAGTATACTTGTGTGACTAGCAAGAATAATTGAATAACGTCAAAAATGTATTCATTATACAAAATTATCTCAATAAGGAATAAAAAATTATTCCTAATTTTTTCTAGCTAAACGTTAAAAAATGCTTCTTCGGCCTATATGACACTACGTTTTTTCTCTGGTATATTTGGTTTCAAGAACCCGCCGAAAGTCAAAATACAAAAACAATTCTTGAAAAGATACAAAACCTGTGTTCAATTACTAAAAATTTTTAACTTATTTTTCATAACAACTGTCATTTTCATATGAAGAGCTGTAATTTTTTACGAAAATTCGTAAACATTTTTTGTTATTGAACAGAGCTAAATAATAATATAATAATACAATGGCGCTAATATAACTCTGACGAGTTTTATGGCTGGGCTTCTCTCCAATTCGAGGTGTGCTCCTTTTGTTTGTCCTACAGTTTTATGCCGGTTCCGAACGGCGAATGCATTTGTTTGAGAAGCTTTTTCGTGGCAGAAATATACTCGGAGGGTATGCCACTCACCGCCGAGAGGTGACCGCTGTTTCTAAAACCCCAACAATTTAGTTTTAATTAATTAGAAAAAATTTTTTTGCTGTTTGTTCGGGGGGTTTGAACCCGAGACCTCTGGTATAGCAGGCGAGCACTCTACCCACTGCACTACAGCGGCCACGAACAGAGCTAAGTACTCCATTAAAAACAATTTGATTGACATTAAACTTCAAACTAAATGAAAATAATATTTATTTCAAAAATTAATTTTTTTCGAAATTGGAATTCAAATTACTGAAATAAAAAAATTATGCATCTGAAATGGCAGGGTATATGTTTATTCCATTTTATAAAGAGAAGCCAGTGCGCCGTATAATGTTTCTTCCGGACTTCTTCTTTCCCCTTACGGCCAAAGCAGAAGCTTATAAGAGGCCAATTTAAAACTTGTATTTTCATATATTTTTTATTCTAAACATAATTTATTTTATAGTTGTCAAAAAAGATTTGTTTATTTGCCACAATCATTTGTATCCAAGTGGCAAATCAAAATTTGTCCATTTTCATCATTCACACGATTTGGCTATAATGGCTGTTTTTGATTTGCCACAAGAGGCTAAATATTTGGCTTTTGTGATTTGTGTCAAATGAAATTTACCGTTCACACGGTTTGCCTATGAATTTTTTAGCCAAATGTAAATGTAAGATCGTGTGATCTTAGCTTAAGAATGGGATGTGGCGAATTCGGTATCTTATTTACCTTATTCTTGAGTCGCTTTATGAATTGAAGCATATAGGCGATCACACGCATTGCCCGTGGAAGTGATGAGAATCGTTCAAGGATGTCGTTTTCATCCGTTGTGATATGAAAGCTTTCTATCTTTCTGCTTTCAGGAGGAATAATATTGCGTACAGGAGAGATTGGCCAAGACCCGGGAGACTCTATAAGCCAAGTGGGGCCATTCCACCAAAGTGATGTTGTGGCGAGGATTAGGGGTTTACAACCACTGATGCCGAGATCGGCGGGGTTATCGGCACTGGCGACATGTCGCCAAGCAGCTGGGCCGACCAAATCAAGAGCGCCGCATAGCTCAAGCCGTGGAAGGCTTAGGGTCTTGAAAGGGGGCGACCTTGGCTTTTGCAAACAATAACTGGCTTGTAATTACTCCATTATGTTGGATGCGCACATAGATCGTTGCGCAGTATACCTTTTCTGAGGCATCGCAGAAGCCGTGTAGTTGGACTTGATGCTCGGGAGAGAAGTTTACCCATCTGGGTATCTGTATTTCAGATATAGTATGCAGATTATTTGCAAACTGAGACCATTTAACTAATCGCAATGGTTTGACGAGCTCGTCCCAATTAGTTCCGTCTAGCCACAGTTCTTGAATAAGTATTTTGGCTTGTATCATTATTGGCGCAAGCCATCCTGCGGGGTCAAAAAGTTTTGCCACAGACGACAGAATTTGTCTTTTCGTTTTTGCGGATTGTGCAGATATTGACTCAAGGGTGTCAAGGGTGGTCAGATATTGCATTCCATTGTATGCCGAGAGTTTTTGTGGTACTTTCTTTTTCGAATATGAGGAAGTTTGAATCGACTAAATCGTTTTTGTTGATGTTTTTTAACATTTCTGGGTGATTGGCAGTAATCTTTTTAAGGGGAAACCCTGCTGAGTTGTGTCACTTGAGATAGTGCTTTTCACGCTATGGAGAGGCTGTGGCTTCCAGACAAAATGTCGTCGACATAAGTTTGGGATGTTAGAATTGGAGTTGCCAGGGGAAATTTTGATTTTGTGTCCTTTGCCAATTCGTGAAGGGTTCGATTGGCTAGATAGGGCGCACAATTTACGCCAGGTGTTACGGTTTTTACCCGGTAGTCTTGGAGTTGACTAGTAGTGGGATTGCGGAAAACTATTCGCTGGAAATCTTGATCGGCTTCATGTGCCATTGAAGACGTATTTGAACATACGCCAATTTACGATGAGGAGCATAAGATCAGGTTGTAATGTTGGTCCCGTATACAGAACGTCGTTCAGAGAGTTGCCTGAACTTGTGGTTTTCGAGGCGTTAAATACTACTCTAACTTTGGTGGTCTTTTTATCGGGCTTGACCACAGCGTGATGGGGTAGGTAAAATGAGTAATATTTACCTTTGTTTATTTTTTCACATGAGGTTGTTTCCTCCATGTCATCTAAATGATATTCTTCCAAGACACCGTCGTATGCTGATTTGAGATCGCCTTTTCTAAGGAGGGTTTTTTCCACGCTTAGAGACTGTTGGAGTGCAGTGGTTCGGGAGCGACCTAAGGCGAGTGTGTCTGGAAATTCGGGCTTAAATCGTAGTCGTACTGTGTATCGACCATTGCTTGCACGCGTTGTTGTAGCGTTGTAGTAATCTTCGCAAGCTTTGTCTTCTGGGGTGAGGACTTTTATAGGGGGAGTTCTTCTACCTCCCAGAATTTTCTTAATTGAGAATTAAGATGTTCATTTGAAGTTTCTTCCACTTGGGTCGTGAAAGATGATATTCTCTCCGTTACTTGACCGCTTAATATCCATCCGAAGATAGCATTTTGGGCTAACAGAGGGTTTGATATTTTTTCCATATTTTTTCTAGCATGATTTGGGGTATTAAGTCGCTGCCTAAGAGCAGGTCGACTTGTGCGGGGGTGTGGCAATTTGGGTCTGCCAGCTTGAGTTGTGCGAACTTGCGTCGATCCTCATTGTATATTTTGTAGCTTGGGAGCAAATTGGTGAGTTGCGGGAGAACAATAGCTTGGGCTTGTATTCTTGTATCCGCATTGGGGGAAATAAGGGTTAATGAGCAGATTTTGGAAGAGTTTTTGACTACTCTTCCGCCCATCCCCGATATTTCATAATTGGAGTTTTTGGTTGGGAGTCTTATGCGTTTTTGAGCTTTTGACAAGATAAACGATCTTTGGGAGCCTTGATCGATTAGAGCTCTTAATTTAAATAATTCACCTCGATGTTCGATGGAGATGATTGCCGTTGGCAGTAGAATTTTGCTCTCATTTTGAGAATGAAGCGTTTGTATTTGCGCTGCGTGGGAGCAGCATGGTTTTTCGGTTTCAGTTTCGGGATTTCGGCGTTGTGTATTTTCGGTAATAGTTGTTGCGACTAGACCTGTGGCTCTTCTGGGGTTAGAGCTATTTTGCTGTGTATTCGTAAATTTATTTACGTGGAGCATCGAATGATGCCTCTCTTTGCAATATGCGCAATTGAATTTGCTGGGACAAACTGAATGCTTGTGTGAGCGTGAAAGACAGTTTGAGCAAAGATTATTATTTTTTACGTACTTATGCCTTTCGAGGGTTGGCATTGTTACGAACTTCTCGCAAGATTTTATAGAGTGGCCTCCGTTGCATATTTGGAATGTCGGTCTTTTATTTTCGGCAGTGTATGTTTGTGACTTATTAAAACTTCTATTGTGTGAATTATAATTACTGGCTTGGGATTTAGTAAAATTTCTATCGTTTTGGGTGTTCTTGGGTTTAGATTTATTATCAACCCTCTCAGCGATTTCGTACTGGGTCGTTAGAAAATCTTTCATTTGTTGCCACGTTGGGCATTTTTTGCGGGATGTGAGTGATTGTTCCCACAGCAATAACGATTTTTCTGGTAGTGCAGCGGCACATATATTTAACAGAATAGGGTCCCAATTTTCAGTGGGAATTTTTTGTGTTTGCAGAACTGACAAGCAATTAGTTACCGTGGCATGTAACTTGATAAATTCTTCGCTTGTTTCTTTTTGTATTTTTGGCAAGTTCATTAGAATAGTTATTTGTTTATCGACCAGTACTCTTTCATTTTCATATCTTTCTTTCAATGCCGCCCAAGCCAGATTGAAATTATCGTCACTTAGACCGAATTGATTTACTATTGCTGCTGCCAGGCCTTTCTTTTGTATCGGAGGTGATATAATTTTTGGGCTTGTGATAATTTTGGATGGTTGATGTACACGGCTGTAAACATGTCCCGGAAGGACGGCCATTGTTTATAACCTCCATAAAATATTTCGGTATCACAAGCTGGCACTTTAAGATAAGGGCCTGAACTTGCTTCTGATGTGTGGGTTTGGATGTTGTCTACTTTCGGGGTTGAAGTAGATGAAATAGGCCTTAGTAGTTTAAGGGCCGTTTACTCAACCTCTGATTAACGCTAATCGGAGGACAAAGGTCCGGTTAAGATATGGACTGCATTATCGAACACATGTTAAATACATGGTTTGATGAAGTCAATAATGATGTTTAACCGAACTTTAACCGTGGTTAGCGTTAATCAGAGGTTGAGTAAACGGCCCTAAGTTGATCGTTGATCATGGCCTTTGTTTCTTCATATTGGTCAAGGCAGTTTTCGTATTTTGTGAATGACGATGATTTGAAATTTTCGGGCAGATCCGAGTCATTGGTTTCGATGTCCAAAAGTTTTCAACACTTTTTGTCTTTACCTCCAAAGTCGATTCGGAGTTACTTTGAATGGGTGCGGAAGCGAATCTAGTGCAGTCACTTTCCATAATAAATTTTGCAGCCGAAAAATCTTTAGTTTTTTTGGGGTTGGCACCCTGCTTTGAGCGTGTTCCATCTGCAGGGGTGCCTTGGAGCTTATTTCGGGAATTTTAAGTGTTTGGAGTTTTTGGGTTTGACTCCTTACTCGGGGTTTTATCTGCTGGCATTTAAACGAGTCAGAAAATGTACTTTTGTTTAAAACCGAGGAATAAATTTCTTGATTATTTCTTATTAGGTAAATATTCCCTAATAAATTTTTGCTTAAATTTGTCTTTGTGTTGTACGAGCGCTTATTTAAGTGATTTTTGGGTTTTGTACATATTTGCTTTAGGGTAAAATTTTATTTTGTAAAAGAAATAAAAATTCTAAATTATAGACTTCGGTCTTTCTTTCAATTACCCAATTTATCTTTGTGTATATGTATATTTGCGTTTGTATATGTTACGCGGGAGATGTTTTATTTTATAAAAAAATAATTATAAATTGTCGACTTATGTCGTTTTTCCGGAATACCGAGTTGTATATATGATTGTATGTATATCTACGTGTGGGTATGTAACGCTAGATATAAATTTATATTATGGAAAATAAAACTGTGTATTTTGGACTTATTTCGTTTTTGCAAAATCTAGTTTTTGTCTACTGGGCTGTATAGAACTCCCTTTTTTCTGCTGGGTTGTTTTTCGCGAGTGATATATATGTATGTCAATACGTATGAATAAAAACAATAATCAGTAGGGATGCAAATTTTGAGGACCAACATCGATACATCGATGTTCGATGTATCGAAAAAATTAACATCGATCCTAAAAAAACATCGGAAGAAAACCATCGATACATCCATGTTTTTTTTCAGCTAAATTGTTCGAAAAATATATGGCTCCGGAGGATTTGATGATAATTATAATTGAATGGCTGTTGGGTACTCTCTCACACACCCCAAAATTGGAATTTTCATGGAATTTCTACCCCTAATGTGGAGTCACATTACCAACCTGTGGAGGATTTATTATGTTTATGTATAAATTACCACTGACTAAAACAACAGTCAAATATCGTCAGGGTTGACATCGATGTATCGGCGATTTTTCGATACTGAGTAATTTTCAAACATCGATGTTAAACATCGAATTTTCGTTCGATACTATCGATGTTTCAAAAACATCGATGTATCGTTTGCATCCCTAATAATCAGTCTGCGTGCAGATGTTGAGCGAGCAGGGTCATGCTGCGCACGCTTTGCGAAATTATGAAACAACGTACGTAGACAGGTACATACGTATGTTATATGCAAACTTCATAGTTTTGTTTGTTGTCTGGCTTCTTCAAATAAAACAAAAGAATTTCAAGCGACCACTTGCTTTCACGACAATCGAAGGTAAATTAATCATTTTTGCTAAGCCTGGTACCATCGTAAGCGCTCGTTTTACGCTCTTTATTTGCCTGTAGTAGTGACAATCGGTGTGTATACGTGTGAATCGCAAACAGCTGATCTGCCCGCTGGCAAGAGGCTGCGCAACGCTGTTATAGATATATTTATTATTGGTAAATAAGAATTCTATGGAATGTGAGAAATATATGAGGTGCAAATTTTTGTTGAGATTTGGTGTCAACGTACCAATGATTTAATATATAATTTCTTTATTTCACCAATGAATACAAATAGTGTTCTTATAGGCTACGCGATAACAAATGTATGTATAAATATGTAACAGTGCAATTACTTAAATTAAGTTAAAAACCTAGGTAAAAATGATTCAACTCAGACTTTATGCGATCATTTGAAAAAGAAAGGTCGATCTCGATAAATTTAGATATTCTCTTAATTTCTGCAAGCGCTCTAGCAATAGGGGCATTACGAGCATACAGGGTTTTAAAACAACCAATGTAGAACAGTTCATGGCACCGAAGAGTTCTAGAAGGCACATTAATAAAAATTCTCTCAAGAATAACGGCAGAGTCTATATCACCGCGGAAAACGTTGAATATGAATGATAAGGATAGTATTATTCGCCTATTATGCAAGGTTTTCAAGCCAATAAGCAGGCATCTCGACTCGTAGGAGGGGATAGGATCCATGAATCGGAGAGTGCGTAGTGCAAACCGGATGAATACTTTTTGGATACGTTCGATTCTGACGGCATGACATGCATAATATGGAGACCAGATAAAAGCTGCATATTCTAATCTGGATCGCACAAATGCCATGTACAGAAGCTTGAGAGTATAGGGGTCGGTAAAATCTATACTATGCCGCCTAACAAATGCAAGCATCGCATACGACTTTGTAATTATAAAATTTATGTGGCTGGTAAACGAAAACTTCGAGTCGAAGATTACACCCAAATCCTTGATTTCATTTAAACGCGACAGCGATGAGCTGGAGATATGATAGGACGTTTCAATGATATTGCTTCTCTTAGAGTAGGTAGCATGGAAGCATTTACTTATGTTCAATGGAAGGCCATTCTTAGTGCACCAGTTACTCACATTATTAATATCGCTTTGCATCCGCTGAGAATCCTCTACGTTTTTAATCGGGGAATATATCTTTAGGTCATCAGCATAGAGCAAGAACTTTGCTGATTTGAAACATGTGGAGAAATCGTTGATAAAAAGAACAAAGAAAAGCGGGCCCAGGACACTACCTTGAGGTACTCCCGAGCATGCTACGAATGGCGTAGATCTCACATTGTCTACAACAAGAACACACCGACGATGATGAATGTAAGAGGCTGTCCAGCTAAGAAAATTGGAATGGAAACCAAGGCACTCCAATTTATTTAAAGGTATGGGATGGGAAACCTTATCGAAGGCTTTAGAGAAATCTGTATATACAGTGTCAATCTGGAGGCCTAACTGAAATGCATTTAGGCAATCATCAGTGAAGACTGCCAGATTGGACACCGTTGATCGACCAGGCATGAAACCATGTTGCTGTAGACATATTGTGTTCTTAACAATATGCATTAATTTATTCTGCACAATGCATTCGAAGAGTTTCGACGAGGCAGAAAGTTTGGAGATAGGCCTATAATTTCTAATATTATTTTTGTTACCTGACTTGAAAATAGGTGTGATAAAAGCTAACTTCCAGGCATCTATGAAGGTACCTGAGGATAACGATTTATTAAAAATTATTCGTAAAGGAAATATTAATGAAGTACACTTTTTAAATACGACTGCGGACAATCCATCAATATCCGTCTGTAAAGAAGATTTAAGCCGGGCAACACCATTCAACACATCTTCAGAGGTCAAGACCAGTTTACCAATGTCAATGGAACGTTCAAAGTTGTCAGCGATGGTTTGTATATTGTTTGAATTGGGTGTAAAGTTTGATTTAAAGAATTCTGCGAAAAGATCAGCAGCCTCATTAGGAGTAGCTGCTTCTTCGTTGTCATAAAAAAGAGCCGCGGGAATGCTAGAACAGGATTTCTTAGAGTTTACGTAACGCCAGAATGATTTTGGGTTCGACTTTAGATTAGATTCAAAGTTAAGAACATAGTTTCTGTGTAGAAATTTGTCTAAACACTTGAATTTTTTAGAGTATGTTTTATACAGATTGAAATAAGCTGGGTTATTGTTTTTCCTAAATTTACGAAATAATTTGTTTTTCTTATTCCGAATTTTTATTAATGCTGCATTGTGCCAAGGAACTTCATAAACCTTAGTAGGTATAACCGGGCAGATATTCTTGCAGACATCCACCACAGTAGATCTAAAGATTTCAAAAGCCATAGAGACACCGACATTGAAAAGCAGACTCTCCCAATCCACGTTAGATAAAAGATTATCCAACTTCAAAAAATCGCATACCTTAAAGTTAAATGTTAAGCTTGGATTAGCATCTACAACCTTAGAGTATTTGTAAAACTCAATTTCGAGGACTAGAGGTATATGATGCGTATCAGATTTTGATAACGGAGATGTACATTCAAACAAAGAAAAGTTTAAATTTTTACTTATAAATATTAAGTCTAAGGTACGACCAAGCTTATTTCGAAAGCAATTAATTTGATTGAGATCCATACTTAGAAAATTATCAACTAGATAGATTTCGCTGTTACTATTGACATCACAGGCACCGAGTGAAGACTTAGAAATAGTTTGAGACCAATTAACGTTGCAGAGGTTAAAATCACCCATTACACATAAATGACCGTCGTGAGCATTGTCCAAAGCAAGCGATGTAACATTGTCTACATGCGCTGTGTAGAGGTCGAGGTTACTGTTAGGCGGAATGTACGAGGCGCTTAGGAAAATTGTGTCAGAATTCCCTTGAATACGTACACATATTTGGTCGAGCAGCAATGATATATTTTATATTTATTGTAGATGTGCTTTGACCACTAATGGGTTAAGCACACGAAAGAGTAATTAGCAGGAACGAAAAAAAATACACGTCTGCACTGCTCAACGACTAAACTACGTGCAATGTATATGCAATTTTGTAAAATTAATATCGTATAATTTTTAATGGCCAGTAGGAATTTGTTATATGTAATAATTTATTTCCTCAAATAGGAGTTTGCACCAAAACTATTTTGCGGAGTGGACTGTATTTATATTTATTGTATATATATATGATAGATGTGGTAGGTATTACGCGCTTTTAAGGGTTTTGGGCACGGAATTTTGAAATTTAAATTTCAAAAGTACATTTGTGCGTATGTACGTATTTATATGAAAGTATGTACATATATATTTATATGGAGCGATACAACTCACTGCGATTTTTATACTCAGCTGTACTAGTACACAGAGTATTATAGTTTTAATCACATAACGGTGGATTGTAACAGAATGAAATAATCGAGATAGATATAGACTTATATATATCAAAATGATCAGGGTGAAAAGAGAAATCGATTGAGCCATGCCCGTCCGTCCGTCCGTCCGTCCGTCTGTCCGTCCGTCTGTAAACACTCTAACTCGCGCAAAAATTGAGATATTTTGATGAAATTTGAAATGCAAGTTGGTATCGAGACTGGGACGGTTGGTATTGAAAATAGGCGAAATCGGACCATGACCACGCCCACTTTTCCTATATAGAAAAAATCGGAAATTTGGTATCTCAGCCACTAATATAGCTGGAGCGATGAAATTTTACCCACGTATTGAGCTCAGGCCCCTATGAAGAAATTTGATGAAATTTTGGAAAATGGGCGGTGCCACGCCCACTTATTAAGGGTCAAACATGGAAAGTTTTATATGTCATAACTCAGAAACCATTGAAGATATATCGATGAAATTTGGTATGCGTGATTTACTTACTTAGCCAAACATTTGGACGGAAAATAGTTAAAATCGGTTGACGGCCACGCCCACTTTTATATATGTATATTATAAAGTGACCTAATAAAAACATTTTAAGCGATATCTCTGTCAAATATAAAGATATATCACTGAAATTTTGTCGCATGAGTCCAACTATGGACATAAAACAGAAAACACAAAAATTTTGAAAAATGGGCGGTGCCACGCCCACTTATTAAGGGGCAAACATTGAAAGTTTTATGAGTCATAACTCAGAAACCGTTGAAGACATATCGACGAAATTTGGTGTGCGTAATATACTTACTTAGGCAAATGTTTGGACTAAAAATTGCCAAAATCGGTTGACGACCACGCCCACTTTTATATATGGTGGCCCAATAAAAAAATTTTAAGCTATATCTGTGTCAAATATAAAGACATATCATTGAAATTTTATGGCAGGAGTCCAACTATGGACATAAAACGAAAAACATAAAAATTTTGGAAAATGGGCGTGGCACCGCCTCTTTTTAGAAGCAGGAATATACTAAATTTCTGAGCCCATAACTCGACAAATAATTGATATATAATGACGAAACTTGGTGCGTACACTTTTGTTACTTGTGGTAATACATGTTCAAAATTTTAGCGAAATCGGTTGACGACCACGCCCACTTTTATATATGGGTATCATAAAGTGGCCTAATAAAAACATTTTAAGCGATATCTTTGGCAAATATAAAGGTAATTCATTGAAATTTTGTGGCATGAATTCCACAATAGACCGGAAACAAAAAGTAGAAAAATTTTGGAAAATGGGCGTGGCACTGCCTCCTTTTAAACAAAAGAATCTACGAGATTTCGGAGCCCATAACTCGGCAAATAATTGAGATATTATGACGAAACTTGGTTTATACACTTTTATAACTTGTGTTAAAAGACACGCAAAAATTTATTGAAGTCGTTTTATAACCACGCCTAATTTTTAGCAAAGATATTTTTGGAACACGCTTTGGAAATTTGTAACGTAACATCTTTGTAACTAGAAGTCATAAAGGTATGAAATTTTGCACAAAGAATAATATTCATATGCTTAGTTGGATGACTGATAAAAATTTTGAAAATGGGCGCGGCTACGCCCACTTTATGCAGCACTCGCTTTATATAAAATACACCGTGTTTCCATCAAACGCAAACAAACAATGAACGCATACAGCTGAGTATCTAATGTTCGATTCCACTCGAACTTAGGCTTCCTTACTTGTTTAGCTTGGAGTTTTATTGTTGCTGGTTATTCCATTTGTTGCCGCTCTGATGTTGTTGTATAATTCCTTGTTGTTATTGTTCTCCTCTTGATGTTGTTGATCTCCTTGTTGGTGTTGGTGATCCGTGGTCTTTTGATTTTGTTGTTGGTATGTTGTTGGTTTGTTGTTATTTTTGTTTTATTAACGCGTCGCGCCCGTTTTCTGTGTTATTTAGGAATTTTAATTTTTGTTGATTGTATATATGTAAGTACATGTTGTATTTCAGTGGACATTTGAAAGAACAACCTAAGTCGACCTAGGTGCATTTTCGGCTTTTTTTTATCATAAATATACATTTTAAAATACGCTTCTTTCTGTCTAATCAGTGTTACGATATCATTTCGCGTTCAGGAGATATGATGAATCGAAAATCACCTTAAGTCTATATTTTTCACAAATGCTTTTACCAAAGCAACTTAACTTAAGATAAGATAGAAGTGATAAGAAACATTGCAAGAATTCCTCTTGAAAAAAGAACCTAATTTAATTTAGGTGGCATATTTTTTTCAATATGCTTTTGAAAAACCAACCTAATTAGCAACTTAAGTCGATTTTCTATCATATTTCAGTTTGCCAAATGAACTTAATTCCAATTAGGAGGCTAAAATTCTATAAAATTTTGATGAAGATCAATTTGGAAAAAAGAACCTAAATTGAGATAAGTTGGTGTTTTTTTCAAAAAACAATTTGGAAAAAGCACTTATTTTATTTGAAATCCATTTAAATAAAAACCGTTACGCCAAGAAATAAAAATTCAATTTAAAATGAACAACAGAAGATTGTTTTATCGTGCCATGCTCTTACTTCTTTGAAAATATATGATGGAAAGGCTCTGTGCACTTGCAAAACTGTTTTTTGCTCTCCTGTAAAATTGTGAATTTAGACTTAGGTTGCTTTTCCAAATGTCCACAGATTTGTATGTATTTTACTGATCGCGCGCGGTTTTTCACTTTGTATGTATGCACTTATGTATTTTTTTTTTGTTTTTTTTTTTTGTTCACTTTAACTGTTGTAACTGTCCACGGATTTGTGTTCACATATGTTTAATATACATATTATTTAAAAAAATTAATATTGGTTTTTTTTCACAAACGAATTTTGTTGTTTTCGTTTTTAATTTTTTTTTGTTTCAAGATCACCATAGGTGCCTATCTTTATGGGGAAGAAGGACCATGAACAAATGGAACACACTCTTCCTTTTTGTGGCACTGCACTTCTGCACTCGCGAACAGGGATCAGGGATACTCACTTTTAGGTATTCCGGATAAAAGATTAAAAAAAGGCGGTATAGAATTTTGAATTATGTATATTTTAATGTGCGGACGTCTTAACGCTTTAGCGGTTTAACAATTGTGTTTTTCTTTTGTTAACAATGTTGACAGTTTGTTTTGTGTGTGGTGTGTAACAATATATGTATATGTTATGTGTGTGGTGTAAATGGATGTTGTAAAGTGTGGTGTGATAATGTTAAAATATTGAATGTGATGATGTGATTTGTTGATCTGGATGTAGCATTGGTGCGTGGATGGTGATGTGGCGCTGCTGATGCAGCATTAGGGTGAGGGGGGGGGGGGGGAACAACGGCGAGAGGTCATGTAAACACATACATACATATATTTCGATTATATTCGAAGTATTCGCAAGTAGTGTACACTATTTGCAGAACCTTTTTAAGGTCATGCAATTGTCGCTAAGAATAAGTATTGTATTGGTTCTGTTTATGGTTGTGCTCTACTTGGTTTATTCGCAAACAACAGAAACAAGTAGGTAATGTAATTGAACGGCCGCAAAAATTTTGTTGGTCGTTTCGAATCCATTCGTGCAGCCAGTGCCGCACACAGAAAATTATTTTCGGGGGGGTTTTCAATATCGAACTGAAAATTATTAAAAAAAAAAATTAAAACTCGTCCAGACCATTTTTACTTAAATTTATGTTTGAGGAGTGGACCTACGTATGCACACATTAAACAAAGGCACCTTTTAAATCTCAATTCATTGCATTTTCTCTGTATTTAAACTAAAACTAACAAGTAAGGAAGCCTAAGTTCGAGTGGAATCGAACATTAGATACTCAGCTGTATTCTTTCATTGTTTGTTTGCGTTTGTTCGATTGGGGTGTATTTTATATGAATCGGGTGCCGCATAAAGTGGGCGGAGCCACGCCCATTTTCAAAATTTTTATCAATCATCCAACTAAGCATATACATAAATATTATTGTTAGTGCAAAATTGCATTCCTTTAGGACTTCTATTTACAAAGATGTCACGTTAAAAATTCCCAAAGGGTGTTCCAGAAATATCTTTTTTTAAAAAGTAGGCGTGGTCATAAACCGATTTCTTTAAATTTTTGAGCATGTATTACCACAAGTTATTAAAGTGTAAAAACTGATTTTCGTCATAACATCTTAATTATTTGTAGAGTTATGGGTTCCGAAATCTCGTAGATTCCTTTGTCTGAAAAGAGGCAGTGCCATGCCCATTTCCCAACATTTTTCTATTTTTTGTTTTATGTCTATAGTTGGATTCATGGCACAAAATTTCAATTACATATTTTTATATTTGACAAAGATATCGATTAAAATATATTTATTAGACCCATTAATAGTTCCCATATATAAATTTGGGCGTGGTCGTCAATCGATTTTGGCAATTCTTCGTCCAAACATTTTCCTAAGTAGCTGCTACGGTTTCTGAGTTATGACCTATAAAACTTTCAATGTTTGACCTTTAATAAGTGGGCGTGCCACCGCCCATTTTCCAAAATTTTATCAAATTTCTTCATAGGGGCCTGAGCACAACACGTGGGTAAAATTTCATCGCTCCAGCTATATTAGTGATTGAGATACCAAATTTCCGATTTTTTCTATATAGGAAAAGTGGGCGTGGTCATGGTCCGATTTCGCCCATTTTCAATACCAACCGTCCCTTTCTCGATACCAACTTGCATTTCAAATTTCATCAAAATATCTCAATTTTTGCGCGAGTTAGAGTGTTAACAGACGGACGGATGGACAGACATGGCTCAATCGATTTCTCTTTTCACCCTGATCATTTTGATACATATAAGTCTATATCTATGTCGATTATTTCATTCTGTTAAAATCCACCGTTATGTGATTAAAACTTTAATACTCTGTGTACTAGTATAGCTGAGTATAACAAACCTCAGCTAATATCCACAGCATACTTTTAGGGAAATGTCTCCACATTGCTTGTTTATAAACATAATCAGTAGTTGTTGACAAACATTCGCAATGTACATTAACGAATATTCATAGATTTTACAACATGTATTTACACAAATATTTGTGCATGTACCATCTTTTATAAAATTATTTTTTTTATGGTGCTGTCAAATTTTGAGGGGGGGGGGGGTTTAAACTATTAAAACTTCATATAAAATAAAATGATTTAATTTTTTAACGATATGTTATTTTTTATTATATTATTTCTAACATGCAAAAAAATCCATCAAATTCAAATTCACAAACATATGTATGTACACATATTGACACTAAAATAGATGTTAAATTTTTCTTTCGCAGCCTTACAGAATTCGCAATTAAAATTATATAGATAATGTACTTTACTAAAACGAATTATGTTAAAATTATTTAATTTAATTTATCTAAACGAGTAATATCAGATGAAGAAAAATCCATTGAACCCAGAAATAGGTTTTCAGCACTTTTTTTTCAAAATTTTAAAAATAATTCAGTTTAAAATTCTTTATTCAATTGATTTTTATTAGGTAGTATATCTGCCATTATTTTGTCTAACTTTGGCTAACTTTTGGTAGCTAGTTAATTTGTGACAGTTTTCTAATGGATTAGTAAACTCAGAGAAAAATGGTGTTATAAAATTAAATCCGACTGCTTTGTTCTTAAAATTTTAAGAATAATTCTTTCTTAAATATTCTAAGAACAAAAATGTTCTGTTCTTGTTTTTAAAAATTAAAATGCAAAATATCTAAAATAAGAATAATATACTTAAAATAAGAAAAATTGTCTCAAAACCCAATTTGTTCTCAAATCAAGAATATTCCAGATACTCTTATTGTTAGTTTGAAAATTCTTTAAATAAGAACAAAAATTCTTAAAATTCAAATTCTTTAGTTTTGCTTTTTACAATGATAACAATTCACAGGTTATTTTTCGAAAAAACGGACGTATAAAAGTATTACTAAAGTCCAATATAATGTTGAATATCCCACTATATGATGACGTTGGATGGAATTTCAGCTTGATGCCACGGTTCAAATCCGGAGTAAAGTAAATAAAATGAAGAAGCTAGCAAGCAGTGAAGGAAAGAAGATGCCACAATGTGAGAAGAAGAGGAGAACAAGCGGAAAAGGTTATTTTTGGGCCATATTAGGAGGCATAAAATACATGTGATAGAGAGAGAGCAATTGTAGTGGGGAAAAACCGAAATGGTTAATTCTAAGTTAGGAATAAATATTTTTGTTTTGAGAAATTTCAATATTACAGCCAGTTTCACGAAAGAATTTAAGTTTAATTTAAATTTTTTAGCTTGAATTTTATATGAATTCTGACAGGGAAAATATTTTTTACTTAAATTATTTCGTGAAACAGACTGTTAATGTAAGAATATTAATTCTTGAAAACCTACCAAACATTCTTAAATACGAACGAAATCAGTCTTAAAAGAAGAATTTTCGATCTTAAAGAAAAATTCTTGAAGTAAGAATTTTATACTCAACATAAGAATATTCAGTATTACCGTACTTTCTTGACCAAAATTCATGATTTGGGCTTGCTTTAAGTACAAAATTCTTGAGTTTTTCTCTGAGTGTAGTAGGAGGAGTTCCTGAGCTTTCTGCCAAAATTTAGCTTTTTTTTGAAATGAAAAGCCTGTCAATCATATCTGAATATCACTACGCAAGTTCTCAATTGGTTTTGGATCAGGGGATTGGCTTAGCCTTTCAATAGAGATGACATTTGCATCTCGGAAAAATTCAAACCCCAATCAAGAAGTGTGCTTTGGGTCGTTTTCTTGTTGATAAATCCTTTTATATGACATGTTTTCTTGACAATATGACAGCTAAATATCCCTGTAATTTATGACGATCAATGTGTCCTTTAGCGAATATAACAGTCCAACGCTCTACCAACACCCCTATTGCGAGTGTCGACTCTGATAGATAACACTGCTCTACAGCCAAAAAATACTCTGAACGCGACCATCCTATCTATATGTAAAATCGGTCGCTGATTCCGAAAATCGGGTTCATTTTTAATTCTATGGGAAGGTTTTTGAGATATCGGCAATTTACCGTTATTTGGCCGATGGCTCCACTTAATCCTGAATGTCTCTTTAACGCAGTGAGCTATCTTCCTTAAAGTAACACCAAACGAAAGAAAATTAAATTTCCTTTTCATGGCTCATATAACATTTTTCTCTAACTCTTATAGTTTCTGAAATATTGACGATTAAATTTGAATTTTTTCGATTTTTTACGATTTTTTGAAGAAAAAATTGACTTTGTCAGGTAATATCTTTAAAACCAATGTCTTCACCTTCGGTTTTACTCCTTTACGTGAAGCTCCATTCTATTGGGAAAAAGATAAGCTATCAACGAAGAAAATCCATGGTAAAATGGAAAAGTTATAGGCGATCAAGTAAATACAGCCAAGTCGCGCAATGCCTCTGGACGGGTATATTCTATGCATGTTGTACCAATACCTACACATCTGCAGTAGCAGCACGTTGGCAGCGCAGTAGATACAAGCCCATTTACGGGTATAACATGCATAGAATATACCCGTGCAGAGGCATTGCGCGACGTGCCTGTATCTACTTGATCCCCTATAACTTTTCCATTTTAGCATGGATTTTCTTCGTTGATAGCTTATCTTTTTCCCAATAGAATGGAGCTTCACGTAAAGGAGTAAAACCGAAGGTGAAGACATTGGTTTTAAAGCTATTGCCTGACAAAGTCAATTTTTTCTTCAAAAAATCGAAAAAATTCAAATTTAATCGTCAATATTTCAGAAACTATAAGAGTTAGAGAAAAATGTTATAGGAGCCATGAAAAGGAAATTTAATTTTCTTTCGTTTGGTGTTACCTCAGGGAAGATAGCTCACTCCGTTAAAGAGACAGTCAGCATTAAGTGGAGCCATTGGCCAAATAACGGTAAATTGCCGATATCTCAAAAACCTTCCCATAGAATTAAAAATGAACCCGATTTTCGGATTCAGCGACCGATTTTACATATATATATAGGGTAGTCACGTCCAAAGTACAGACAACAAATTTAATTTTGTGATCCAGTGTAATTAGAAGAAACAACAAAATAACCATTGACTTGCATGAAAAGCCCACGGCATCAGGGAGGCTAATAAATTTCCTTTCGAAGCATGAAAATAAGATTATCATAAATACTGCCAAAAACTTCGTAACAAGAGTACTCTCCATAAGAGATAAAATATACCACAGGAAAAATATCCCTTTAATTAAGAAAATTCTGACAAACAACGATTTTCCTTCCTCCTTTACGAATAAAATGATAAACCTCTTCTACGTTGGTAATAAGTTAGAGAGATCAAATAAAGAACCAAAAATATATAAAACAATGACATATGTCCCGGGGATATCGGAAAGAATAAAAAGGTCCAATATATATGACAAAGAAAACTATGATATCGCATTTACATATAACAATTCCTTGAAACTTTTATACAACAATACTAAGGACAAAATCCCGAAATATGAGAAATCCAACGTTGTGTATGAAATTCCATGCAGTGGTGACGGGTCCCACGTATGCAAAAAGGTATATGTGGGGACAACAAAATCCAAATTAAAAACCAGGATTTCCGCTCATAAGTCCAATATAAAACTAAGGAATAATTCTTCGGACAACAAGACAGCCTTGTCATACCATTGCGGCAGTACGGGACATTATCCAGATTTCGACAATGTAGCAATTTTAGACAACGAAAAACAGCATCAAAAACGATACACCCTTGAAATGCTACACATTTTGAACACCCCTAGTACAAAGAGAATTAACTTTAAATCCGAAACGGACAATTGCGCTCATGTATATAGAAATTTGGTCATCAAGCAACAACAAGTATAACAATGCACGTTTGCTTGTCCGAGCGCATCCCCATCCAAAACTGGTTTATCAAGCAAGCTTAAGCAACAACAACAAGGAGAGCTGCAGTGATATGCATATGTATATATTTATGTCTTACGGTTCGTCTTATTCCAATGTATTGTTGTTCCTGTATATTTTTGTTTACTCCTACGGTATATTTTCAATTGTTTACATTTTCATGTTTCTTATATATGTCTCCAAAATTTTGTTTACATTGTTCATTCTTCCAATGTCACCTGTTCCATATTTTTGTTGATTTTCTAGTCAGTCGACAAAAACAAGGGATTTGTGTAAGTATTCGTTTCTCTGTTTATGTTTATATTTAAGCATATGTATTAATATATACATATGTACATATAAGTATATAAATGTAATCATTGTGTTTGTTTTTGCAGTCCTGATGATGATCTCAGGCTGAGATCGAAATATCGACATTAAAAATTAAATAAAATAATTCATACTTTTTTCACCCAGAAAATATTTTATTATCAATGGTAACCGAAACAGAAACTTGTGACGCGAGAAAAATTCGATCAGAAGGATATGCGAAAATTATTGAAGCGCGAAAGAATCCTCCACCTTCGATTAGGAAATTCTTTGTTCCCAAATGTGCTATAGATTTCTATAGTACATCGTACACTCAAATGATCGATTGGAGCTCATTAAAATTACATAGCCACCATGCTTGCAATTTTATTCTGATACGGACTTGCAGGAACTACAAAATTCTAATGTTATAAAAATACCTGGTTAATATTTCCAAGCAGCAGTGATTGATACTAATTATACTAATTATAATCTATTAATTTACTCAGACTTTCTATGCCATTCTCAAAATACTGATCCATTTGTTCACGTAGTAAGTGATTCTTTTATAGAAGTTGCCGACGAGGAACGCCTAGATTATATATTCGCTATACTAATTAGTCGAGAACGTTACACCAAATCTCATTTTCTTAGTTTTCAGGAAACAATTTTTTTTTTTCAAATATAGGGTGCTGGTTTTAGTAAAAATAGAATAAAAGCTGAACTTGGCATGATGGGCTAAATGTTTCTATGGATGAAATGTTGCCTTCGTGAATACCTTTCCAAAAATGCATCACTTTTTAAAATCGAACGTAAAATATAGGAATTATAGAAAAAAACAAATTTCGCTGTTTTTACAGGGTGACAAAAAAATTAAAAAAATTTTTTTTGAAAACCTCACAAGGTAAGTGTTGTACATATATACATATCGTCGATGCCTATGCAATACCACCTATCTACCAACTGCAATACCTCCCAAATGACGAAATTGGCAAAAATGAGATTTGGTAACCCTGCATTCCATCTAAAAAAATAAAAAATTTCGTATTCCAACAGAAAATTACCAAAAAAAACGGTAAATGCAATACCGCAATGTAAAGTGTGTAGTCAAATTTTATTTGCAATACCATCATTTAGTTCTATTCACTAAGTTGATCAACCAAGCGTCATATACATACCAGAAATGGCTTCAAATGAAGGATGTGATATAATTATGGAAAATTTTTTAAAAGGTAACAAATGGGACAAAAGCAAATTTTACAGGGGAGCATTTTTTTACTGTTTTTATTGGTATATTTAAATGAAATTGAACACGCGATTAGATAGTTAATTAATACTAGTATCGCCGGTGCTCGAAATTCCACCATGCAATTTAATTTTTCAACTTTGTATTGTGTAAAAAAATTATTCCTTTTCGCAGAGATAAGCAACACTTTCCAAATTCCAGTTGTACCGCAACACTGATTTGCCCTTTTGATCACGGTCCGACCCGAAATCATGGTCAAAATCAAGGCAGATCTAGGAAGGTAGGCCCGGTGGCGAATTCAGAAATTTCCCATGTATTTTTTTATTGTAATTGGTAGAGTGTAATGTTAAAATGATATTCCGCCGTGGTTAAAATCTGAATTCGCTCGGGGCTCATCCATTCCTATTAGCCATGATGTGAATTCGCTTTGATTTTGACATTACACTCTACCTTTGTAAATAAAAAAAAAGTTTTTCAATTCGCCGCCGAGCCTAGCTGTTAGATATGCCTTGGTCAAAATTAAAATTACTCAGTGTGCTCTCCCGCACACTCTCTCATTTTTCGCTTTAATGGAAAAGCAATAGGAGATATTTGGCCGCGTTGATTTTGATCTGAGCGTAAACTGGGCCAATACATATAAAATTAAAGCGACTCTTCAACTGTGTTTACGATATTTGGAAACACGTTTACGATATCTATTTCTCTTAACTAAAAATTTTATTTATTAATTATAAACAAATTAAATAATTTATAGAAAAAATTATATGCCTATGCACTGCTCCTGACTCATACAGATCCATATCAATTTTATGTGGATATGAGTATGTTCAGTGGCGGATTAAAGGTCCAGAGCGCCCTAGGCAGCCACTTTCTCGGCGCCCCTGTACCGACCATAAATGGCCATCATAATACTATAAATTTTAACTACCTAGTTATTTTACACCCTAACGATCAAAATCTTTCCTCTTTATAATATTAGTGTAGATGTAGATATAGATGATGTAAAAGCTTAGATAATTTGTTAATCTCTACATATAATAAAATTGTAACAGGTCGATGTCTGTACATTGCAGATATCGTGAAAAAAATGATTGGGGGATGCATTATTAAGCCAGTAGAATCCAAATCAACCATTTTTAGAATTTTTGTCTGTCTGTCTGTCTGTCCGTATGTTTGTGGCCGTATCACTCAAAAAGTGCTGAATTGAATTGAACGAAACTTTTTTTTTGGAGATAATGGGTCGTACTAATAAACAAAAAGCAATTGCTATTTCTCAAATTGTTTGTAATTTGACAAAAATTTGTATGAAGAAACTTTCAAAATTTGAGAAAAAGGCTTGAAAAAGTAATTGCTTTTTTATTAATATAATCTAATATTTTGATAATCGCCAAAAAAGTCGCCATCGCCAATTTTCATAAATTGGTCGCCAAAGTTTGTAAAAAATCGCCAATTTGGCGACAAATCGCCAGTACTGGCAAGCCTGACGACGCAAAAAACGCGCAATATTGCACAATATATCGATGCTTGTGCAATATAATCGATTTATCTATTATCGATCTATTATGGATCAGCTTTAATTCTTAATCGTCGATATGTTATTTTCTTTGATTAAAAATTCTGAGCTCGCGCGCCCCTTGTAACTACGCGCCCCTAGGCAAGTGCCTAGTTTGCCTTAGGGATAATCCGCGTCTGGTATGTTAAATGTGCTAAACAGCCTGGCAATTGTTTGTATGGGAAAAATTTTAGCCTATTAATATATAGATACTGAACCTGATTTTTTTTTCTTGAAAAAATTTGCAGTTTGCAAAAATATCATAATTTGGTCCCTTACAATAATTTTGCTCTCAATGTTTTATAGTCGTATTTGAAAAAATGTTCCTTACGATAATATTTAAAAAAGGTTGTATATGACAAATACAATTGTCTTATTGAATACTTTTGCATTTTTAATGACGGGGTCATGGAAATATAGTGAGTAAGTGAGTTTCCACCTTTGATTTCCTACTAGCTATATTCAAAATAGTTTTTATATGGGCGATACGACAAATTCGAGCTCAAGCAAAAAGTATAGATTGTCCCTTACGATAAAAAAGAAAGCACATTTTGGTGTGGCCGCTGTGGTGCAGTGGGTAGAGTGCTCGCCTGCTATGCCAGAGGTCTCGGGTTCAAACCCCAGTACGAGCAAACACCAAAAAAATTTTCTAATTCGTAAAAATCTAATTATTGGGTTTTTTAAGAGCAGCGGTCACCTCTCGGCAGTGGGCGGCATACCCTCAGAGTGTATTTCTGCCATGAAAAAGCTTCTCACAAAAAATGCATTCGCCGTTCGGAGCCGGCATAAAACTGTAGGTCCACCAAATTAGTAGGAAAAACAAGAATGAGCACAACTCCAATTGGGAGAGAAGCTCGGCCATAAAACTCGTCAGAGTTATAAAAAAGCGCCATTGTATTATTATTACATTTTTGGCACAACTATAAGGATTTCAGCTACAATATTTTACCAGGTGATGCGCTGAGGGATGTAGAACAAATTTGCATCCCGATAAAATCGCGCAAAGGGATCGATATATAAAATCTAACTGTTTGGATGTACATTAAAATATATGTAAATTTATATGCTTCGGCGACTCCACCAAGTTCTCCTGGAACTTCGTATTCAGAGTTGGAATTGTCGCCGTACACGCATGGGATGCGCATCTCAATAGAGAATGATGAAGAATTTCTCAATTTTCCCAGTATGTTCAATTCTCCTGTGAATAAAGGTATAAGCAGGGACTTGTAACGCGTTTCGGTTTCGGTTTCTGTTACACAGCTAAGTAACGAAACTGAAACAGAGACAAAACTAATTTGTAACAAAAGTCGTAACAAAACTCCGAAACGGTTCCAGCAGTAACAAAACCCGTAACAGAAAAAAAATGAATTTTGTTCCTTTTAATAAGAACAGTGCAGAAACAAAATAAATTTTGTTTCTCAGTAGGAAAACTATATTTGCAAAAACAAATTTAATTTTGTTTCTATTACGGGTTTTGTTACAAGGAACAAAATTAATGTAGTTTCGTTAAAGGTTTTGTTTCTGCTGAAACCGTTTCGGAGTTTTGTTACGACTTTTGTTACAAAGGAGTTTTGTTTCTGTTTATGTTACAAGGAACAAAATTAATTTCGTTTCTGTTACATATTGAAACCGTTGGTTTCGAATTTAATTTCTATCCTTTAATGTTTCTTGGAACAGAAACGCCAGAAACGTAATTTTCGTTTCGTTACGAGTTTTGTTACAAGTCCCTGATAAAAAGATAAAAAGAAGAATTCTGTTTTTATTTTATATGCGGGTTAAATATTTACGTGTAAAAATAATAGGGAAATTTATTTGTAAAACCGTCTATAAAAAAAAAACTTACAGAAACACACTATTATGATTAGCTTCAGTTCAATACAAGTTTACTGAGGTAAGTTGCAGCTGTTAAAAGTAGAAAAAAGATTTCAGTCCTAACTTTATACATTAGATTAAAAGAAAACTCGTTTTTTTCATCTCCTGTAAAATTTGATTGCCGTCAGATAGGTGTTATTGCAGTTGGTAGATAGGTGGTATTGCATAGGCATCAACGATATGCAACTTTTATTAGAATTTTTAAGAATAAATTATAAAAGTAGATTAATTAAGGTTGTTCTGGCAGTGTGATTTTAGCCTGGCAAATTTTTCCGAGATAACATGTGTGTGATATATTTGCCGAGCACAACAACAAAATAAGTACACGTGTTGTCAAATTTGAAGCTTCGGCAAATTTCTCACACCTCAACCTGTGATATTTGATATCATAAGAAAAATATTACGGGAAATGCAGCAATAGTCTTTAATTAGAAGTGAGTTTGAATTTATGTTTCTTGTTCTTTTTTTAAGTATTTTATTTTACTTAGATAAAAAATTAATTAATTCGAAATTGAAGTAAGCAAAGCAAAGCGACAACAGTCGTATAAAGAGTGGAAAAATATGACTAACATGCTAGTTCACAATGAAGTCAGTTCGAAATTTATTTTCTCAAAGATCTGCTCTCTCAGTGTGGCAAATTTCTCAAGATATCATGATATCTCGGCAAAAATATTAGACTGACAGCACAACCTTATTCTGATTGGTCAAAATCGAAGTGATTTTGGGAAAGAGGAAGTGTCGAAGTGACAGGCATAAAAGTGAAGTGAAAAATTTCGATCGAAGTGAAAATGACATCACTGCTTATGGCCATGGTTAATTTACAGGTATATAAATTCCATTATAGAGGTGTACATTTATTAGGGGAAATAAAACCGCAAAGGGAAATTTTCATCTAAACTAAGTCACCATTCTTAGCATGCCTGAACGACTATAGCTGATTCATTTTCAATCATGAAAATTTGCTAGAAGTTTCCCCACCCGTCCCTACAAGACGACCTGTTGGTTATTGCTGCAGAGGGTAAAGACTTTTAGACCAAGAGCCCGTGACTGCCAGACCTTCGTCATTTTATAAAGGCTGAAACTTTCTCAGCGCATACCTCCAACGCAACTATGAATGATGGTACAATATGAAATTTGCGTCCAGGGACCTTTAGGAGATATTAGGCCCCAAAGTGGCCAAAAATGACACCTTACTTTCGTCATTTTATAATGGCTGAAATTTTGATATATCTCTTGGGAGACTCTAAAAAGACGATAGCTTTGTTCAATAACTGAAAGTTCTTAATTGCTTTTACAAATAGTTACGAATTTTATGTTCAATAACCCAAAAAATTTGCAAAAGAGAGCCAAATTGGGAGAGTAAGACTGCGCGAGAGTTGAAAATAGTTGCAAGTAAAATTTTCACTTGCAACTACTTGCACCTTTAAAAAAAATAGAAGCGTCAAAAACATATGATCACAAAAATTTCAATTGGAAATATGCAAACATTTTAATCGCAAATTTCTAATTGCATACTAAATAAATTAGCGCAAAAAGGAATCTTGACGATGTTGTGGAATATCCAAAGTAGATTTTCGTCTTCCTTATTCAGTTATTTACATTCATTTTCAATTTCAAAGATTTCAATTACAACCTAACCTAAAAACCAAATTGTGAAAACAGCGCATCAGCTGTTTACTTGCAAATGTTTACAATTTTGTGTTCAATAACTTTGGTTGACAATTTTCTCTTTTTCTCGTTTTTACTCTTAATTTGTCACTGACGCTCTTCTTGCAAGTAAAGTTGTTGAACAAAGCTGATATCTCTTCAGCCAAACACTTTCCATGGAGATAAACCCCTGCCAGATACCCCTAAAAACTCGAAAAATTACACCTTACTTTCGTCATTTTATAATGGCTGAAATTTGGATATATAACTTAAGAGACTCTAAAAAGACGATATATCTTCAGCCAACGACATTCCCATGTTAATTGCACCATATTTCTTGTATGAAATCTGTGGATATTTGAAAGAACAACCTAAGTCGACCTAGGTGCATTTTCAGCTTTTTTTATCATAAATATACATTTTAAAATACGCTTCTTTCTGTCTAATCGGTGTTACGATATCATTTCGGGTTCAGGAGATATGATGGATCGAAAATCATCTTAAGTCTATATTTTTCACAAATGCTCTTGCCAAAGCAACTTAACTTAAGATAAGATAGATTTAAATAAAAACTGTTACGCCAAGAAATAAAAATTCAATTTAAAATGAACAACAGAAGATTGTTTTATCGTGCCATGCTCTTACTTCTTTGAAAATATATGATGGAAAGGCTCTGTGCACTTGCAAAACTGTTTTTTGCTCTCCTGTAAAATTGCGAATTTAGACTTAGGTTGCTTTTCCAAATGTCCACAGATATATAATTATCCTTTTAAAATCAAGGATGGACTACTCCCGTTAGTTATTGCAAAAAATGGTTCTAAAGAAAATTACTCTTAAATTTGTTCAGAAAATATGTTGGTTGTTATAGTTTAATGCATTATTTTATTGCAAAATGTCAATATGATTTGGCACATATCAAATTGTAACTTTTAAAAGCGCAATATTATTAGAGTTTGTGACGGACTTTTCCTTTGGCAGCTGGGGTAGTTCAGTCCGTCCAGGGTTCCTGCAAGTAAAAAGGTTTCCTTCCCTTTTCCCCGGAAATATGAATAAATTGTTTTTTTATATTTTCTAAATTTCAATAATTATTTATTAAATATATTATCTAATTCTCTACAGTACTACTCCTGCTCTACTTAAAGGTGGCGCGGTGAAAACCTTCGCTAACCTTGCGACCCACTGAAGTGAAAACCTCAGCGAATATATGTATACTAAGCTCTACTTAAAGGTGGCGCGGTGAAAACCTTCGCTAGCCTTCCGACCCACTGAAATAAGAACCTCAGCGAATATATATACTAAGCTCGAGTGGAGTTAAAACCTCAGTCGAGCTACAATTGTCGGAAGTCAGAACCTCGGACAGTATACCTAACTACTAGTTACAGCCTATTACTGCTGCTCGCCCTTTTATAGCGATCCTGCGCGCAGGCAGCCCGTTATCGTACAATAATTATCCTTAGAAATTAACGTCTACGTATGTACATATGTATATGCTTATATATTGACTTATTTAACTTAAAGCTTAGCTTAGTACATGTTTTTTTTTTGTCATTGCACTCGTTTAATCGGTGGTGGGTTTTTCTATTGGCCGTGGCTGCGCTTGAATACATGTATGCTTGTGTGTTCGCTGTAACGCTGCGTTGACTCGGGTTTTCTGTTGGCTGTGCTTGAATGCATGTTTTTTTTTTTTTTTTTTTTACGAGGAGGAAGCATCGAAAGCCTTTACCCCGTCACTGTAGGACTCTAACCAGCACTAAACCTCCTACTGTCATCGTACCGAACCCCCCGGTACTACCGTCAAGCTACCGTCGGGAGGTGGGTTGAGCACAAGGCTCGAAGTGTCCGTAATGGTCGCGTTATTTCCCTCGGTCTGCCTTTGGAGGCTTCACGCGTTCCCCTAGAAGCGATCAGTGTTAGGTGGTCTACGGAGGCCAATGCTCCGCACCACACGCTATGACGGATGCAGGAGGCCTAGCTCCTGTACGTATCCGTAACGGATGCAGGAGGCCGAGCTCCTGTACGTATCCGTTTCAATTGTAATGGTCACTGTAAGGTGGTCTGCGGAGGACAAAGCTCCACACCACGCGCTATGACGGATGCAGGAGGCCGAGCTCCTGTACGTATCCGTTTCAATTGTAATGGTCACTGTAAGGTGCTCTGCGGAGGACAAAGCTCCACACCACGCGCGCTGACGGATGCAGGAGGCCTAGCTCCTGTACGTATCCGTAACGGATGCAGGAGGCCGAGCTCCTGTACGTATCCGTTCCACTGGAAGTGGTCATTGTTTTAGTGGTCTGGTGGTCTGCGGAGGCCAAAGCCCCACACCACGTGCTATGACGGATGCAGGAGGCCTAGGTCCTGTACGTATCCGTAGCGGATGCAAGAGGCCGAGCTCCTGTACGTATCCGTTCCATACGAAGTTGTCAATTATTCGAACTAACTATTGTGATAAGTGATATGCGGACGCCTAAGCTTCGCGACACGCGTGATGACGGATGTAGGAGGCTGAACACTATACGTATCCGTTCCACACGAGGTTTCGAAGTACCTATGATTAGAAGCGGTAATCTTACATGATTAGTGGTTCTTTAGTCGCCGCTCGCTCGTCGTATTCTCTCTAGGCTTCTCAGTGTTTTCATGGTGTCTGCTATTAAGTCGCTCGCTGCAGTCCATTTTGCCTTGCTTTCTAGCATATGCTTCACGAATGACTCAGGTGTATAGTTTCCTCCAAATAGTCTACGGAGCTTGTTTCTGGATTCGTAAAATCTTGCACACTCGAAGAATACGTGATATACATCCTCTATTGCTTGCCCCCCGCAGTAATCACACGTTGGGTTTGACTCGTGCTTAAAGCGGTAAAGATAGGCCTTGAAACAACCGTGTCCAGATAGAAACTGCGTCAGGTAGAAATCGACTTCGCCGTGTGCTCTTTCCAACCAGATTCTCAAGTCTGGTATGCATCTATGTGTCCAGCGTCCCTTCGTGGAGTTGCTCCATCTGAGCTGCCAGCTTTGCATGCTGGCCTCTCTCGCCTCGGAGCGCTCCGCCTCGCTTTGTGCAATCACTGCAGCTTCTTTTGCCAGTATATCTATAGGGTATAGACTGGCTATAACCAGAGCGGCTTCATCCGACACTGTTTTAAACGCACAACACACTCTCAACGCGCACAGGCGGTAAGTCGACTTGATGCAACGAAAATATGACTTATCATGCTCGATAGCGTGGTGCCACACAGGGGCGCCGTAGAGAATTTGGCTCCTTACGACGCACGCAAGAAGTTGTCGCCGCCGTTGCTTTGGACCACGTGAGTTCAGCATTATGCGTGTTAGTGCCGTCACGGTCGCTGAAGCCTTATCATTTGCGTATTCAATATGGGTTTTAAATGATAATCTTCTGTCTATCATAATTCCCAGGTACTTTACTGCTTGGAGCGTGAAGATGTCATGATTTCCACTTCTTATTATAGTATGCTCTACTTTTTTCCTGCTTGATATGAGCACTGACTCCGTTTTTTGCTCCGCCAGTTGTAAGCCATTTTTATCCAGCCACCTTTGAACGCCGATTATACTTTCGTTCGTCTTTGTGCGTATATCGTCTAGTTGCTTAGCGGTAACAACCAGGGCAATGTCGTCGGCAAAGCCAAATATTTTTACGCCTGCCGGAAACCTAAGGCGTAAAACACCGTCATACATTATGTTCCACAGGAGGGGGCCGAGCACTGAGCCTTGTGGGACGCCACCGGTAACTTTTAATTTCTTAGTGCCGGCTGAGGTTTCGTACTCCAGCGTTCGATTTTCGAAGTAGCTTCGTACCAGCCTTCTCAGGTATTTTGGTGTTCCGATGCGATCGAGCGTATCCAGGATTTTTGCCCAGTTGGCCGTATTGAATGCGTTCTTTATGTCCAGTGTTACTATAAGACAGTACTCTTTAGTACCTGACAGCCATCGGCTGCCACTTATGGCGTCTTGGGCTACCTTTTTTACGGCGTCCACTGCGTGAACTGTGGATCTCCCTTTCTTAAAGCCGAATTGATTCTCGGATATGCCTTCTAATGCCATAACTTCCCTTTCCAGGCGATTGTAGATGACTCTTTCTAAGATTTTACCGGCCGAATCAAGTAGGCATATGGGTCTGTAACTAGATGATAAAGTGAGGTCCTTTCCAGGCTTAGGTAGTAGTACCAACTTTTGGTGTTTCCATATCGTTGGGAACGTACCTTCTGCTAAACATGAATTAAACAGCTTCGTGAACAATGATGTCGCATGTTTGAAGGCTACTTTAAGCACTTTGTTAGGTATCGCGTCTGGTCCAGGGGACTTGCTCTCCTTGAGTCCCGTAGCTGCTTGGAGAACTTCCTCATCCGTTACTTCCCCAAATGATTGCAATATGGCACTCGAGATCGGGGAAACTAGTTTCCTCTGGGTGGGGAAAAGAGTAGTAACCACTTTTTCCAGAAAAACAGGACAAGTTGGTGTCGATTCCCTCTCGTTTTTTAATTTCTTAGTCACAATCCTGTACGCGGTTCCCCACGGGTTATTCTCTGCATCATCGCAAAGTTCTAGGAAGCATTGGCGCTTGCTTTGCTTAATAGCCGTCTTAAGAGATCGGCGAGCCGATTTGAATTTTGATCTTAGTTCCTCGAAATCGGCTCTACCCCTGGAACGTTGAAAGTGCCTTCTAGCTTGAATGCACTCCCTCCGCAGTAGGCTAATGCTATCGTTCCACCAGTACGTGGCAGATTGTGGTCTGGATTTCTTTTTCCGTGACATTGACGCATTGCACGCTGCTCGTAAATTGCCCATTATTGCAGTTGCCATGTCATTTGCACTGCCGCTGTATTCTGTTGTAGGGAACATTTCCTTGAATACTTCTTCGTCGAAAGTTCTAACTTTCCAACCGTTTCGTTTTAGCGGTGGTTTCTTTCTTGGCACCTTGCCTGAGCATAATGTGACGTCCATTAGTATCGCCGAGTGGTCACTCTGGGTGTAGCAATCGCTGATTTTCCACTTGGAAAACCTGTACAAGTTTGCACTAACAAATGCTATATCAATTATGGAACCATAGCCATTTCTGGAAAAGGTATTTTCGTTGCCAGTGTTCAACAGAACTGCATCTAGACAGGCGAATGCTTCAAGTAGAGCTCTGCCTTTTGGTGAGGTCCTTTTTGAGCCCCATTCAGTAGCCCAGGCGTTAAAGTCGCCTGCTATTATGAAACGCTGTCTATTTGTCGCATCCATGGCTATTCTTTCGACGATAGCTTCAAAAATATCGAGTGGGGTACTTGGCGGTACATAACAGCTATAAACGTAGGTATCGCCAACCTTCCCACAGACAAATCCGTTTTCTTTTACTACTGGCTGTACATGTAAGGGATTTTGCCCACAGGACCAAATTGCTGTCTTACTGCAAACACCTTGTAGCCAATTTGCTGACTTTTCCTTGTACGGTTCGCTAAGTATGGCTAAGTCTACTTTCAGCTCGAGCACTGTTTGTGCTAATAGGTCTTGCGCCGCTTCGCAATGATTCAGATTTAGTTGGAGCAATCTCATCGTAGAGTTAGCTTCTGGATTGCCTCCTTGTATACGGGACATTGATGTCCCCCTGTTGGGTGATCAGATTTGCTGGCCCCCCTCTTGATGCACAATAGGCATTTTGCTACATTGGTACATGTTTTTGCCACATGTCCTGCAGAACCGCATTCTTTTAAAGTCACCTTTGCTGGTGCAGTTCTTCGAAATATGACCAAAGTCAAGACATTTGAAGCAGCGCTTGGGCTGCACCTTGGCCCTGATCCTGCAAACAACCCAGCCGACTCGGACTTTACCGCAAACCAGTAATTTTCTCACTACTTCCGTTGGTAGGGAGATAGTGGCTGTCTGCGTTTCCCCATAGGCCTTCCTGATGGATCGCACACACGATGGCTTTACATCGTAGCCGAGCTCTTTATTTAATGATTCGCAGATCTCTTCCTTCGTTGTTACCTCATCTAGGTCGCGTATTTCGCAAAGCGACTCCTCCATCAAGGATTTTACTTCAGCTTTTCCCGCAAGAACCTTCTCTACAGCTGCTTGCAGCTTCACTGTGTCAGTTTCAGACTGCTTGGTCAGCTGGAATAGAAGGTCTCCGTTGCCTGTCTTTCGGATCTTGCGTATTAATGCACCCATTTCTTTAAGCGAGTCCTCTTTTTTGACCTCTTTCAAGATTTCCGCATAAGATACTTCGCCCGTGCGTTTAATGACTATGGCATCGGGGCGCGCCGCCTTCGGCTTTGGGGCCTTTGGCTTTGTCTTACGCGTCTCCACCTTCGTCCATGCCCCCTCTTTATTTGGCTCCGCTTCGTTCGCTGTCTTTGTCGTAGCAGCTTCTGCTTCCATGGTCGTGGTCTTCTGGTGGTCCTTCTTCTTTTTTGGGTGCGTTTCTGGGGACGGTGTGGCACCGGAAGCTCTTTCCCGCCCTCTTTTTGCCCGTTGTTGCTGTTGCTTCAGTGAGGGCGTTGTCTGCGACTCCTTTGCATCTTTCGCAGTCGTCTCATCCAGGATTGCTTTCGCTGACTCATCATACGAGACTGCGATAGCCTTCATCAGATCCTTTAAGCCCTGATTTATGGTGCGTTTTCCGCTCCTTACGATCTCGTTCAGTTCGCTGATCAGCTTTCCAAGATTAAGGAAAGCATTGCAGTCATTGTTCTCCTCCGACTCCGATTTTTCCTTACTTGAAGGCATCGCGATTAATTGGGGAGTTGATCGCGGGGGAGACTGCCGTAGCTTCGATCGCCTCGCAAAGGGATTAATTTCCACTTCTTCATTTGCCCCAATTACACTTGGTGGTGGTGTACCCTCCATATCGCTATGGAGCGCACAACACTTGTTTAGGAGGTCCTAAATAAGGAGCCCTCCAAGACACACCAAATGCAACTATTGTTATTAAATTAATTTTTTTTTTTTTTTTTTTTTTTTTTTTTGTGTTATTGTAGTTATGAGAGTATTTTTGTTATAATAATATTTATTATTATTATTGTTATTATTATTATTTTTATTATTACTATTATTGATATTGTTATTATTATTATTATTATTATTGGTATTATTGTGTTATCTTTATTGGTATTTTTATTATTATTCTTATTATTATTAGTATTATTACTATGAATATTTTAATATTATTATGTTATTGTTATTAGTATTAGTTAGTATGTACTACTTCTACGCGCGTGTTTCGCTTGTAATTGTTTTTTTTTTTTTTTTTTTTTTTTTTGTTTTTCTTTTTTTTTTTTTTGTTGAATTTGAAATTATGTTTCTATTTTTAACAATTATTGTCTATGTGTTTATTTATTTTATCCCTTATCCCTTATACCATATCCCTTATGCCTTATTTTTTGTTGAATTTTAGTTAATAAATAATTATTTTCAATATATATATTTATTTATTTTATCCCTTATCTCTTATTCCCTAATCCCGTATTCCCTAATCCCCTTATTCCTTATTCCTTGGTTTCACTGTATTAAATAATACATTTTTTTTTTTTTTTTTTTTTTTTTTTTTTTTTTTTTTGTGCCGCTTCTTCAATATTCAAATTTGTTTTTAAATTAGTATTCCTTATTCCTTATTCACTTTTTAGACTCTGCTTTTATCTATATTTTATTTTCCGTAACACCCTGTTTCTTCACATCACAGATGGCAGTGCTAATCAGCTGTTATCTGCTTGCTGATCTTGTCTCGCTTTTGCGCGACTGCAAAAGCTGTATATGTACACCTGTGGAGACTTCTTGCTTTTTTCTTAGTTTTGCCGTCTCGCTCGTTACAACTTCCAGTGCAAAAAGTTTTTGGAATTAAAATATATTTATTTAATTTAAAATTTTTGCATTGGACGCGACTTTGAATTATACACGCACGCAAATTTCGACGCGGGATCGATTGCACGATTTTTACGCGGTGTATTATCCTCGCGCTTTGATATATCCGGCTTATATTAAGTATTTTTATCAGCGCCTCTTAAACACTTCACTTTAACACTCTCCTTTATGTATACATATGCTTGAATGCATGTATGCTTGTGTGTTCGCTGTCACCTATCGGTAGCGCTGAGTTCACTTGCCTACGATCTTGCCAATTTCCAATTGATATATGTATGTAGATATGTATGTACATTAGAGTGACCATAAAAGTAAATGCGTTATCATGTATGTTGTTGTATATATATTCTGCATATAAAATCCATTTGTATAATTAGAAATATGCATGCTGTACGTATGTAAATGTATGTATAATTCAGGTACATATGTATATCTATACATATGTATGTATATAAATATATATAAATTCATTATATGTATATATGTATGTATAATTCAAGGACATATGTATGTTTGTAGTTAGGTACATATGTAAATTTATTTGATGGCGAATATGTACGTTCGTATGTATGTATGTATGTACAAATTCCTTTCGTATGTATATATGTATGATTCAGGCACATATGTATGTACATATGTTTTCAGAAAATTCACTTTATCTGTATGTAGATATGTATGCACATCCATATATATATACGTTCGTGTGCAAACTCCATGTATGTATGTATGTGCTTGTGGGGGACACCTAATCCTCAGGATTGGGGTCCTCACAAGTTAACATAGAAATACTTTTTTATTATAAAATTTTTCCATGTAAAAATAAAATTTTTAGGTTAAATAAAGTACTAAATTAGCGATTTCCGGCATAATTTTTGAACCTTTTGTTTTTTGGTAGCAAGACCTCCTAACATAGAATCGAAAATTAAAATAAAAAATAGTCATTTTTTCTTGTTTTTTTTTCATTTTGTCAAACTTTGTAAAATTTTATGTGTCTCACCTAAAGAAGTTAGTATTACATCAGGTCTAGGCAAATTTGTAAATGCAGGTGCATAAGTGAGAGCGCTTTGATCGCTATCCTGCAAAAAATGCGATTAATTCGGGACGTGTCCGGGATCAATCGCAAGGGAGCATGCGACTAATACAATTTTACATCCCTTTATATGGGGTGAATTGATCGCATTTGTTCGAGAATGTCCTATGAAGAGACTAATTGTCCAATTTGTATACCCGAACGGGTACAAAAGTAGATTAATCGCTTTCATCCCGAACAGGTACAAATGTAGATTAATCCCTTTCATCCAAAGTTGTAAGCCAAGCCTATTTTTTATGAAAATGTAAAAATTATTAATTGTTATATATGTTAGAAGAAAGTTTATTTTGGTAACATTTTGTTAAAATTATTATTCATCATTGTTATTAAAAGAAACGGTGTTCAGTTTTACCTATTATTATAAAATTTTTTTAATTCATACATTGAATATTTTTGTAAAATGTCTATATTTTATCAATCTAGATTTGTACCCGTTCGGGAACAATTGGTCTACATTTATACCCGTGCGGGAACAATCGGGTACTAATTGTGGACCGATTGTTCCCGAAAGAGATGAATCCGGGACAAATCTCTTTCGGGATTAATCGCACATTTTTTTGCAGGGTATGGCGAACAAACATACATACATGCATATATGTACATACGTACATGCATATTTTTAACATTCGCTGCGCAAACATGCGATAGCCACACACGATGTTGTTTGGCCACTTGTTCAGCGACGACTAAATCATTTTTAACAAAGAGCGCAACCTGTCTGTGTGAAGAGCGTAACCTGTTTGTCTGATCTTAAGATCTATGAAACGCCGAGGTATGTATTACATGTATGTTTTTTTGTTAGTATTTGTCACATATTTATAAAAACTGTATATTTTATCCTAATTAGGCTAATTTCCTATACCATGAGAGAAAAAATACTTCCATATATTAATTTTGGTAAATTTTTTCCATACCATATATATAAGGTTCTATAAAATTTTCTAAAATTTTGAAAATATGGCTTTACAAAATCGTACAATTTCTACATTTCCGGCAAAAAACAGTGCAATTTTTTTACAGATTCCACTAGACCACTTCAAAGTTAACCAAATTCGCAAATAAAAAAAATAGGCGTTCTTTTTTAATTTTATGTTTGACTCCACCAAACTTTAGTAATTTTTTGAACTCCAATAAAAAAGTCGCCAATGTTTTCGATGAAACTAGTCACCTTTCTGAATCAAATTATTTATCAGAAGTTATTTCAGCTATTTGGGCATATAATGGTAAGCAAATGTGGCAAGTTTCAGAGTAATGCGATTTAAAATGAATTTTTGACAATTTTTTTTTGTAACACACTAAAAATGGTATTACCTTAAAACAGTTTTGCCTCAAAATTGTACTGATTTTAGCGACCTCTATTGGCAACAAAAGCATGATATTTTAAATTCTAATAATAATAATAATAATACAATGGCGCTATTATAACTCTGACGACTTTTATGGCCGAGCTTCTCCCAATTTGAGGTGTGCTCCTTTTTGCTTTTCCTACTAATTGGGTGGACCTACAGTTTTATGCCGGCTCCGAACGGCGAATGCATTTTTTGTGAGAAGCTTTTTCATGGCAGAAATACACTCGGAGAGTATGCCGCCCACTACCGAGAGGTGACCGCTGCTCTTAAAAAATCCAATAATTGGATTTTTACTAATTAGAAAAATTGTTTTGGTGTTTTGCTCGGAACGTGGTTTGAACCCGAGACCTCTGGCATAGCAGGCGAGCACTCTACCCACTGCACCACAGCGGCCACAAATTCTACTTATACATTTATTCCAGGTGATATGTTAGCTTCACAAAAATATATATTACATGAATAAATTAAGCAGTTTATTTTATCTTAATTTTGCCTATGGGACGAAGCACTGTGCGCCGTTGGTCCATAGCGAGTACTCTACAGATAAATGAATGGAGTAATTGGAATTTTTGCCGGAAAATGTATGTATTTATGCATTAAAATACATATGGGCGATTAATTTACAAATTAAATTAAAGAAACAAAAAGAGAAAAATTTGGTATCCGTTACAATATTCGACTAGCTACGAGAGATGTATGTAAATCAGGAATGGTCACACAAACACATTCAAACAATCTCCGAAAATTAGTGTGTATTGGTGCGCCTACTGTAGGCCAAAGTGGAAAACGACAAACAATCATCAGTCTGCATGCAGATGTTAAGCGAGCAGGGTCATGCTGCGCACGCTTTGCGAACTTATGAAAAAACGTACGTATATAAATACATACGTATGTTGTATACAAACTCTTCATATTTTTGTTTGTTGTCTAGCTTCTGCAAATAAAACAAAAGAATTTCAGGCGACGATCACCTAGCGACCACTTGCTTTCACGTCAGTCGAATAGAGTTGTTTTTGCTAAGCGACGATCGCCTGGTCCCATCGTAAGCGCTCGTTTTACGCTCTTTATTGTCTGTAGTAGCGACAATCGGTGTGTATACGTGTGAATCGCAAACAGCTGGTCTGCCCGCGGGCAAGAGTCTGCGCAACGCTGATGTAAATACATTAATTGGTCGGTTATTTGGGGCAATGTTAATGATCACTTTGTAAGTACTCCAAACTACCTCAAATGGATATATAATCAAACGATTTTTGCAAGGATGTGTAGATGGGTGCATATGTATACATGTACATATGTATATATATACATAAATATTTTCATACAAAAATACATATGTACGAATATTAGCTGTAAGTTTCAGCTCATTTAGCTCAGTTTATAAAATGACGAAAGTAAGGTATAATTTTTCGAGTTTTTAGGGATGTCTGGCAGGGGTTTACCCCATGGAAAGTGTCTGGCTGAAGTGATATCGTCTTTTTAGAGTCCCCTAGGTGATATATCTAAATTTCAGCCATTATAAAATGACGAAAATAAGGTGCCATTTTTCGAGTTTTTGGGGGTGTCTGGCAGGGGTTTATCCCCATGGAAAGTGTCTGGCTGAAGAGATATCGTCTTTTTAGAGCCTTCCAAGTGATATATCAAAATTACAGCCATTATAAAATGACGAAAGTAAGGTGTCATTTTTGGCCACTTTGGGGCCTAATATCTCCTAAAGGTCCCTGGACCCAAATCTCATATGGTACCATCCAGGGTTGGGCAAGCTGCATTCAATTTTGATTGCATTCAGCCTTGCAGCCCCCAATCAATGATGAGTGGTAGTGCAAAATTGATTTGCAAAGGTGAAATTGAAATGCAAAGGTGAATGCATTCCCATTCATTGCATTCCCACTGCAAATGTGATTTGGACTACCAATTAAAAATGAATGCGAGTGATTTGGACAACCATTCATCATTTAATAGCAGTTAAAACCTGTGACCATAGTTAAGGTGTTAAGTGGCTAATCTATTTATTAACGGAAAGGAAATTTATGGGATATTATAAATATGGAATTAGGCTTAGCAAAGTAAAGGGAAACCAACACATAGTAATATGTACATATGTTCTATGTTATACCTGTATGTAAAAGTATTTCTTTCAACTTCTGAGGTTATAATTACACAGTTCAACAAATTTACAAAAATTTTACTCAACACGAACAAACGCTAGTTATTATGAAATGGGATGCCTCTCAGATCAACTTTTCCGAATAGAGTACTAGTCCAGTGCAAATCACATTTGCAGTGGGAATGCAATGAATGGGAATGCATTCACCTTTGCATTTGCATTCACTAGTGAATGGTAGTGAAAATCATAAACACATTTGCATTCTCATTCACCACTGAATGGAAATGCGAACCACATTTGCATTCCCATTCACTACTGAATGGCAATGCAAACCACATTTGCATTCCCATTCACTATTGAATGGTAGTGCAAACCAAATTTGCATTCCCATTCACTACTGAATGGTAATGCAAACCAATTTTGCACTACCATTCACTATTGAATGGTAATGCAAAAATGCCCATTCTTGGTACCATCATTCACAGTTGCATTGGAGGTATGCGCTGAGAAAGTTTCAGCCCTTATAAAATGACGAAGGTCTGGCAGTCACGGGCTCTCGCTCTATGATTTTCGGCGGTTTTCAAAAACTTTTCCTGGACATCTTCCCCGCGCTTCCTTTTCAACCCCCTGCGTGGTGTTTGTGCAGGTCTTTTGGCTGCAGTTGGTATTGTTGCTGCAGTTGATATTTCTGCTATACAAAAAGTTAATAATATACATAAATAAACTATGACTGTCAACTCACCCCTTGCAATGGTACACTCTCCGAACAATTCTCTGCGCCTTCTATATAGGTCTAGCCAACCAAAGCCACCACACGCAACTCCACGTCCGTTAGAGGTGCTTCCAGTATGGGCCTATTCCTAGTGCGGGCTCTATCATTTTTGAGGTCCCGTACATTATTGCTGGTGCGGGCTTTTAAATCGCGCCAGGCCTATTAACGAAATAAAAACCAAAGAAAAAGTTCCAAACAGGGACGTAACGGTTATAAGAGAAATGGGGTAAAAGTCATATTTAACCATTATCACGAGAAAAAGTTTTTTTGGTCCTTAATAACCATTATAAAAACCAAAAAACCGTTTTGGGCCTGACTAACCGTTATGGTAACCAAAAAAGTGTTTTGGGCTTGAATAACCGTTATGGCAACCAAAAAACTGTTTTGGGCCTGAATAACCGTTATTCAGATTTTTATTTTTTTTTTGGTCAGCTATAAAAATCAAGCCTATTTATTTGTCAATATTTTTGGACGATATTGGTATCAAATGAAAGGTGTTGAGCAGGGATTGTAGCTCTGATTACCACTTTTCATTTGAGACCAATATTGCTTAAAACATTCCAGGGCATCCGCGTCCACTTTTCACCCATAACTGGGAACCCGACCTACGAATCCTAACAAATACACCTCTATGTAAAAGCCCTGCTCAACACCTTTCATTTGGTACCAATATCGTCCAGAAATATTGACAAATAAAAAGGCTTGATTTTTATAGCTGACCAAAAAAAAAAATAAAAATCTGAATAACGGTTATTCAGGCCCAAAACAGTTTTTTGGTTACCATTATGGTTATTCAAGCCCAAAACACTTTTTTGGTTGCCATAACGGTTATTCAGGCCCAAAACGGTTTTTTGGTTTTTATAATGGTTATTAAGGACCAAAACAAGATAATGGTTATTTTTGCGTAACCTTTTCACCACACTAGAAAAAATAACCGTTATTTTCGGTCCCTGGTTCCAAATACTATGTGCATATGTATGTATATGCATTTATGCTTCATATTTAAATTAAGGCACATACATACATTTAAGTATATACCCACATACATATGTTCTAGTAAAAAATATAACTAAATATCTCCAAACTTATTCCTAAGGCACGAACTGGCTCACTGAGCTGGTGTTGAGAACAAGCTTCTCACACGTATTTAATACGTGAGTTTCATGCGAGCGCAAGAACTAAAACCGAACAAAGTGCTTAGTATCATTCGGTTTGCCATTCTAGCAGGTCGATGGCGGATCAAGCAAAGAGTGTACGTTTCCTACATACGTATATATGTTTGTTTGTAGGTTTTTTTTTTTTTTTTTTTTTTTTTTTTTTTTTTTTTTTACGAGGAGGAAGCATCGAAAGCCTTTACCCCGTCAGTGTGGGACTCTAACCCGAACTAAACCTCCTGCTGTCATCGTACCGAACCCCCCGGTACTACCGTCAAGCTACCGTCGGGAGGTGGGTTGAGCACTAGGCTCGAAGTCCGTAATGGTCGCGTTATTGCCCTTAGTCTGCCTTAGAAGGCTTCACCCATATTTTTTTTTTTTTTTTTTTATAAAAGTTCACAATATTAGGTGGTCTGCGGAGGCCAAATCTCCGTACCACGCGCATTTACGGATGCAGGAGGCCTAACTCCTGTACGTATCCGTAACGGATGCAAGAGGCCGGGCTCCTGTACGTATCCGTTTCATTCAAAGTTCACAATATAAGGTGGTCTGCGGAGGCCAAAGCTCCGTACCACGCGCATTGACGGATGCAGGAGGCCTAGCTCCTGTACGTATCCGTAACGGATGCAAGAGGCCGAGCTCCTGTACGTATCCGTTTCATTCAAATTTCACAATATTAGGTGGTCTGCGGAGGCCAAAGCTCCGTACCACGCGCATTGACGGATGCAGGAGGCCTAGCTCCTGTACGTATCCGTAACGGATGCAAGAGGCCGAGCTCCTGTACGTATCCGTTTCATTCAAAGTTCACAATTAGGTGGTCTGCGGGGGCCAAAGCTCCGCACCACACGCGATGACGGATGCAGGAGGCTGAACTCCTGTACGTATCCGTTCCAAGCAAAGTATCTATCATTACCAGAATAATCTGACACACCGCCGGTATATTTAGTCGCTGCTGGTGCGTCGTAATCTCTCTAGACTCCTCAGTGTTTTCATCGTGCCTGCTATTATGTCACCCGCTGCAATCCACTTTGAACTGCTTTCTAGCATATGCTTTACGAGCGACTCAGGTGAATAGTCACTTCCACATATTCTGCGGAGCTTACTTCTAGATTCGTAGAATCTTGGACACTCAAAGAAAACGTGGTACACATCCTCAACTGCTTGCCCTCCACAGTGGTCACATGTTGGATTTAACTCGTGCTTAAAACGGTAGAGATAAGCCTTGAAGCAGCCGTGCCCAGTTAAGAACTGAGTCAAGTAAAAATCGACTTCTCCATGAGCTCTTAGCAACCAGCATCTCAAGTCTGGTATACATCTATGTGTCCAGCGTCCTTTCGTGGTGTTGTTCCACCTAAGCTGCAAGCTTTGTATGCTGGCCTCACGCGCCTCTGAGCGGTCGACTCCGTTTTGTGCGATCATTGCAGCTTCTTCCGCCAGTATGTCTATGGGGTATAGCCCAGAAGTAACAAGCGCAGCCTCATCTGACACGGTTTTAAACGCGCAGCACACTCTCAGTGCACACAGACGGTAAGTGGAGTTAATACCCCGGAAGTATGATTGACGCTCTGTGGCGTGGTGTCACACGGGAGCGCCGTAGAGGATTTGACTCCTTACGACGCTCGCAAGAAGCTGCCGTCGTCGCTGCTTTGGTCCACGCGAATTCAGCATTATGCGCGTTAGTGCTGTTACTGTTGTTGAGGCCTTCACGTTTGCATACTCAAGGTGGTTTTTAAATGATAGTCTCCTATCCAACATAATCCCGAGGTACTTGATGGCTGGAAGAGTGACGATGTCGTGGCTTCCAATTTTTATTGTAGTATGTTCTACTTTTTTCCTACTTGATATGAGTACTGACTCCGTTTTTTGCTCTGCAAGCTGTAAGCCATTTTCATTTAGCCACTTTTGAATGCAGATTATACTTTCTTCCGCTTTTGCACGTATATCGTCTATTTGTTTGGCCGTAACTACCAGCGCAATGTCGTCAGCATATCCGAATATTTTCACGCCTTCGGGAAATGTTAGGCGTAAAACACCGTTGTACATGATATTCCACAGCAAGGGTCCAAGAACTGAGCCTTCTGGGACGCCGCTGGTAACCTCTATTTTCTTTGTTCCAGCTGACGTTTCGTACTCTAAAGTCCGATTTTCAAAATAACTTCGTACGACCCTTCTCAAATAATATGAGATCCCAATGCGGTCCAGGGAATCCAGGATCTTCGCCCAATTGGCAGTGTTGAACGCATTTTTGATATCCAAAGTAACTATTAGGCAGTATTCTTTTGTACCTGCCAGCCACCGTGAGCCACTTATAGCGTCTTGAGCTACTTTTTTCACAGCGTTTACAGCGTGTACGGTGGATCTTCCCTTCCTAAAACCGAATTGGTTTTCAGATACGCCTCCTACCGCTAGAACCCCCCTTTCGAGGCGATTGTATATAACCCTTTCTAATATTTTGCCAGCCGAGTCAAGCAAGCATATGGGCCTGTAGCTCGACGGTAGTGCAGGATCCTTACCAGGCTTAGGTATTAATACCAGTTTTTGACGTTTCCATATCCTTGGAAATGTCCCTTCTGATAGACATTTATTAAATAACTTTGTGAAGTCTGATGTTGCATTATTGAAGGCTACTTTCAGTACTTTATTAGGCACTGCGTCTGGGCCAGGAAACTTGCGTTCTTTCAGTCCTTTTGCTGCTTGGAGAACCTCTTCATCCGTTACGTAGTCGAAGGAGTTGAGTAAGGTATTTGAGATTGGGGAAACTAGTTTCCTTTGGGTGGGAAAGAGAGTAGATACTATCTTTTCCAGGAATATAGGACACGTTGGTGTCGATTCCTTGCTGTTATTTAGCTTTTTAGTTACGATCTTATACGCTGTTCCCCAGGGGTTATTATCTGCGTCATCGCAAAGTTCTAGGAAGCATTGGCGCTTGCTTTCCTTTATTGCATTTTAAGATTACGTTTATCTCTCAGTTCCTCGAAGTTGCCTCTACCTCTTGAACGTTGAAACCGCCTTCTTGATTTAATGCACTCGTTCCGTAGTGAATTTATGCTTTCGTTCCACCAGTAGCTGGCGGATAGCGTTCTGGGCTTCAATTTCCGCGACATTGATGCATCGCAGCCCGCTCGTATCATTCATTATTGCGGTAGCCATGCCATTTGCCCGACCACTGTGTCCGTTTTTTGGGAACATCTCCTTAAATACTTCGGAGTCGAAGGTGCTGACTTTCCAGCCTTGCCGCTTTAGACTAGGCAGCTTGTTCAGCGGTTCCTCTGCGCGTGTTGTAACGTCGATCAATATCGCCGAGTGGTCGCTCTGCGTATAGCATTCGCTAATTTTCCACTTGGAAAACCTGTAAAGATTGGCGCTGACGAATGCTATGTCAATAATTGATCCGCGGCCGTTTCGCGAGAAGGTGTTCTCAGTGCCTGTATTTAGCAGAACTGCATCTAGACAGGCAAATGCTTCGAGCAGAGCTTTGCCTCTTGGTGAAGTTCTCTTTGACCCCCACTCAGTTGCCCAGGCATTAAAATCGCCTGCGATTATGAAGCGTTGTCGATTTGTCGCGTCCATAGCTATTTTTGCAACAATTTCTTCGAAAATATTCAGTGGGGTGCTTGGCGGTATGTAACAGCTGTACAGGTATATGCCGCCGACCTTCCCACATAAAAATCCGTTTTCTTTCAACACAGCTTCTATATATAATGGATTCTGTCCGCAGGACCAGATTGCAGTCTTGCTGCAAGCACTTTTAATCCAATTTTCCGATCTCTGCTTGTACGGCTCGCTGAGTAGGGAAATGTCTGCTTTCAATTCTAAAACCGTTTGCGTTAGGAGATCTTGCGCTGCTTCGCAATGATTTAAATTAAGTTGGAGTAATCTCATCGCAGGATCAGCTTCTGAAGTGCCTCCTTGTAGATGGGACATTGATTTCCCCCTGTTGGGTGGTCCGACTTGTTGGCTCCCCGTTTGATGCATAGTAAGCATTTTGGTGGGTTGGTACATGTTTTCGCCACATGTCCTGCTGCGCCGCATTTAAAACATGCACTTTTAAAGTTCCCATTGCTAGTGCAGTTCTTCGAAATATGACCGAAGTCAAGACATTTAAAGCATCGTTTTGGCTGAACTTTTGCCCTAATTCGGCAAACAACCCATCCGATCCGAACTTTGCCGATTGCTAGTAACTTCCTGACTATTTCCGTAGGTAAGGAGATAGTAGCGGTTTGTGTTTCTCCGTACGCTTTTCTGATAGATCGTACGCAGGATGGTTTCGCCTCGTAGCCGTTAAGCTCTTTGCCCAGTGCTTCGCAGATCTCCTCCTTGGTGGTTACCTCATCCATATCGCGTATTTCGCACAGCGACTCTTCCATAAGGGATTTCACCTCTGCCTTTCCAGCAAGGACCTGTTCTACCGCTATCTGCAGCTTCTTAGTGTCAGTTTCAGACTGCTTGGAGAGCTGGAACAGGAGATCTCCAGTTCCAGTCTTCCTTATCTTTTGGACTAATGCGCTCATTTCCTTCAGCGATTCTTCTTTTTTTACTACCTTCAAAATGTCGGCATAAGAGAACTGGCCCGTGCGCTTTATAATTATGGCGTCAGGCCGTGCTGCTTTTGGCTTTTGGGCCTTCCGCCTCTCCACCTTCGTCCATCCCTCCTCCTTGGTTGGCTCCGCTTTATTGCTGATTTTTTCCGAAGCGGTTTCAGGGCCGATGGGCGTAGTTTTTTGGGTCCCCTTCTTCTTTTTTGAGAGCGCTTCCGGGGACGGCGTGACGCCTGAAGTTTTTTCCCGAGCTCTTTTTGCTCGTTGTTGTTGTTTTAGCGAAGGTGTTGTCTGAGACTGCGCAAGTCTCGATCGTCTCATGAAGGAGTTCAATTGGACGTCTTCATTAACCCCCGTGCTCGAGTTTGCACCTGGTGAAGTTTGCTCCATGCCAATGCTGGATGGAGCGGACAGATCATACGTTGTTCAGGGTTTTCTAAGTAGAAAGCCCTTCTTAACGCTGCGTACCTAAGGAAAGGGGTATTATAGTTATAATTATTTGTTATTATATTTATAAATATTATTATTATTATCCCTGGTGGTAATTATTATTACTGTTATTAATAGTATTGTTCTTATTGTTGTTATTATAATGTGACTATTATTATTGATATTATTATTATTATTATTATTATTATTATTATTATTATTATTATTATTATTATTATTATTATTATTATTATTATTGTTGTTGTTGTTGTTGTTGTTGTTGTTGTTGTTGTTGTTGTTGTTATTGTTATTAATATTATTAATATATATATATATATTTTTTTTTTTTTTTTTTTTTAACGACTGCTAGGCCCTTTACAGCTCGTTTTGGAGGTTTTCCACCTTTTTTTAATAAATATCTAAATATCTCCAAACTTATTCCTAAGGCACGAACTGGCTCACTGAGCTGGTGTTGAGAACAAGCTTCTCACACGTATTTAATACGTGAGTTTCATGCGAGCGCAAGAACTAAAACCGAACAAAGTGCTTAGTATCATTCGGTTTGCCATTCTAGCAGGTCGATGGCGGATCAAGCAAAGAGTGTACGTTTCCTACATACGTATATATGTTTGTTTGTAGGTATGTAAACACATATGCGTGTTTTCATACGTACGCCCGCACATCATTGGACAAACGTCTGTTGTCAACAACAATCTGACATCAACTGATCGAATGCTAGCGGCTGCCGACATTGCCCGACAACGCTCTCTCACTAATACACATGCAACTAATAATTTCTTTGAATGTATTGGAATGCCGATAACTGCTAAATGCATTCCGTTCTGGGAGAAAACATACCGCTCGTGATGATGCCAGTGATTTCACAGCACAAAACTAAAAGGAACTGTAATGAACTACAGTCTATTTTTTATTTACAAAAACAACTACAAAGTCACGAGCGATACACTTTTCCATATAATTTGTGATTCACTTTTCATTCACTTAATACTTACATTATACGACTGCTCAGCCGTCTTTGTTCCTCCTCCCATCGCGTTGAGCTTCGCTGTCACTTCCTTCCACCTCTTTTGGTGTTCCAACTTGCCATGTATGCGTTTGAACTTCCCGGAGGCTAGCCCTTCATCCTCGCCCAAAACGTCCAACAACGCTCTCATTTGCTCTGCCGAGGCCCTACTTCGTTTTAGTACATCATTGCTGGTGGAAGCCATTCTGAAATTAATAATAATTAAAATTGAATTAAATTAAAAATTAATTAAAGAAATAAATATCAAAATACTTACATTGTTTTTAATTTCCATTGTTCACGAGCACAAATATGAATGTTTTTTCTCTATTCTCTTTTGTGATTTTCGTAAATTTTGACAGTTCAGTGCCAGAGATGCCAATTTTTCTCACTCTGAACAAATTGTAAGCAACAGCTGTAAAATGTTGTTAAGCCAGAGTTAGTGAATCGCGCTACAGGACGGATTTCCAAATATATAAATCAGTTCTGATATCCACACTTGCTCATGCCTGACTAACAATTTTACCTGGTCTGATATTATTTACATCAGGCCGGTCACGACTTTCCCTCAGCCCTGTAATATTGCACTCGATCAGGCCAGATTATATTATACCGAGACTGATCTTATTTATATCACACTGGCTTTATATTTATATCAGAGCTGACCACACACGTTCACCAATGTTTACATCAGATTTTTAATGTCTCCCGAAGAAAACTGATGAAAATTTTGTTCTGGGCACTGATTGAAATATTCATCATAAGTATCGGCTAATCATTTGATCGGATGGTTTCTTGCAGGGCGGCTATTATTAAACTAAAATTTTTTTTTTATTTTGCGTTGATATACTATGTAAGTAATTTTTTGTTGCGGCAAATACTGAATATCGAAACTTTCTAAACTTAAACTTGTGGCTGACAAACTGTGCTCCATTGTCTGTAATCAGTACTTTGGGAACGCCGAATCGGGCCATTATCCTCGTGTCAGAGTCTCTGTTGTCGCTTTGCGTATTGGCATGATCTCTACCCACTTCGAAAACCTATCGATGAAGACCAACGCCATCGTGTTGCCATGCTTTGAGCGCGGAAGCGGTCCTATAAAGTCTGCGCATACAGTTGCCCATGGCTCTTCTGAAATCTTCGTCAGCATCTTACCTGCTGCTTGCTGTTGGTTGGGTTTACAGATCTGGCAAGTATGGCACTGTTGTACGTACCTCTTTACATCGCGCACCATGCCAGGCCAGTAGTACCTCGTCATTGCACGTGCTATCGATTTTCTTATCCCCATATGTCCTGCGCTTGGCGTATCGTGAACTTCTTGGAGTACTCGCCGCCTCTGTGTCGTCGGTACGCACAGCTTCCATGGTACGGCGTCTTCGCCATCCATCTGACTCCCTATGCGTCTGTATAGTTTTCCTTCCTCCACCACGTAATCTGGAAAGTTTTCTGGGTTTTTGCTTACCTCTGCGATCTTTTGTGTGTGCCACTTGCATTCGCCTTGGTTCTGCGGCGACGTCATGGTACCTAGTTGTTCGTCAATTGGTTGGCGTGATAATGCATCTGCCACAACGTTCAATTTTCCTTTTCGATATTCTATATTAAACGAATATTGTTGGAGTTCAAGAGCCCATCTAGCAATTCTACCTGACGGACTTTCGATCCTGTTCAACCATTTCAACGCCAGGTGGTCTGTGATCACTGTAAACGTATATCCTTCGAGGTACGGTCTCATCTTTCTGATTGCCCAAACTATCGCTAAACATTCCTTCTCCGTTGATGAGTAATTCGCTTCGGCCTTATTTAACCTGCGACTTGCGTACGCTAACACCCGCTCTTCGTTTCCTAATCCTTGTGTTAATACGGCGCCGAGGCCAAAATCACTTGCATCTGTCTGCTGTCGAAATTGCTGCGTAAAATCCGGGCAAGCCAACACCGGCGCTTGTGTGAGCGCGTTTTTCAGCGCATCGAACGCCACCTGCTGTTCCTTCGACCAATTCCGCTTGCTTCCTTTTCTAAGCATCGTCGTTAGGGGGTGTAATATACGCGAAAAATCGGGTACGAACCTCCTGTACCAAGAAACCACTCCTAGGAATCGTCGTAATTCCCGTATGTTGCGTGGTGGTGTGAGCTCTTTTATCGCCGTGACTTTGTCTGGATCCGTGTGTATACCCTCTGCGCTCACAACATGCCCTAAATATTTTAGATTTTTCTTGAAAAACTCACATTTTTCCGGATTTATCCTTAGGTTTGCTCGTCTTAACCGCTCGAATACTTCTGACAGGTGCCTTATGTGTTCATCCAATGTTCTACTCGTCACGATAATATCATCAAGATACGCAAAGGCGTGCGGCTCCAACTCTGGGACAATGACGCGATCAAGTGCCCTCTGAAACGTTGCTGGTGCGGAGTGGAGACCGAACGGCATCACTTTCCACTGATATAATCCACGACCAGGCACTGTAAATGCCTGATTCCAAATTTCGCCAACCACCTGGCAGAAAACAAATGTACACCCATGAAAATAGGAAAAACAGCTAAAATTCTCCACATACAACACAAGGGAAAACGACTTAACGTATTAGAAAATATGGAGATATACAAACAGAAGACATTCGTAGGTAAAATAATAAATGAACAAATAAACACAGCATCAGATACATTATTTGAACCGCTTAAGCTATTATACCGAAAAGAGGACAGAAAACCTAAAACCGACATAAAGAAAACAACACACAAGAGGACAATAACGGACTTTTACCTGCCTGTTTAATGAGGATACAAAAATAGATTTACATACCTAAACGCACAGACTCGCAGGCACACACGCATGCACGTCGCCCGAACGCACGAATGCACGAACACACGAACACGAAGTACGTGACCAAACGATGGAAGTTAGTTACTATAAGTACTATCGAACTTACACAAAATAACTCAGAACGAAAAAAGACACTGAAGATGGCGCATATTAGCCGAAACCGGTTTGTCTCCAAACCAAACTTGACAAGGGATGACGGAAAATCGTTCCACAATACATCATATTCCTACCCTGTCGGAAAAACAAGCAACCAAAAAGTTATTAAGTCTTTATTTACTTCTTAATTCACACCGCTTTATTTCACAACTAAAAAGTCTACACTTGTTTTACTTGACTTGATGTTAACACGTCTACTGTTAAGTTACGACTGACTGCGGAGCGCCTACTCGCCGCTTTATATAGTCTGCCAAACGCGATCTGGAAAATTGTGGCAACACTGGAAATTATCTGGTCTCTTCTTCTAGTTATGGCAGTTTCCTTTCGAGAAGTGTTCAGTCATTTATTAGTGATGTGAGTTGAACAGATTATATTCGTCACAATATGTACGATAACACTTCGTCGCTAGTAACGATTAGTTTTTAATATTGGCATATCTCAAAAAAATCTCATTTACCTTTGGGATACGCGGAAAAATCCAAGTAACTCATACAGCGATGGTAGAAGTGATAGCTACTTTGTGAAAAATATATATAGAATCTGTTTCGTGTTAATAATAAAAAAAAAATTGATTTTTAAAGTGCTATTTAGACGATTTCAAATTAAGTGTTTTATAAGAAGTTGTAAAAACAGGAAAGTTTTATTCTTTTAAAAATTAGCCTATTCTATTGTAAACACTTTAAGCGTAATATTAAAATGACTCGACTTTGGGCTATATATATCAAAATTATCAGGATGAAAAAATAAATCGATTGAGCTTTGCCCGTCCGTCCGTCTCACAATGGGTGATTGCGGCCAAAGATAAATTCAAAATTAAAGTATGTATGAGTAAAACCATTTTTTTAAATAGAGATCGACAGATATATTAAATTGTAATAAAAAAGGTTATATAAAATTTTTTGAGTCTTTTCAGAAATTATAACATAGTTGTAAATAGCGTTCACTATTGAATTTATGTATATGAATTTTCAAATATTGACTAAAAATGTCGATGGGAAAAAAATTTTGCTTGACTTTGAAAAAAAAAAAATTAAAAAAATGACCTCAAAATTTTTTTATGCTTTGAAACAATATATTCTTAATCAAACTGCATTTTCATTTTAAAAATCCATTTGCTCCATTTGCTTTTATAACTTTTTCCCCATTTGCCTAAACTGCATTTTTGTAAACGCATAAATTATGTTAGTTTTGACATTATGAAAAACGTTTATATTTAGGCGACTAATAGAATATTTCTTTATCGTCTTGCAGTAAATGGTGCATTATTTCATTTTATGGAGGGAGTGTTTTTAAGTTTTCAAAAAATTTTCCCATATATAATGCTCAAAAGTATGCATCAAAAAGTTTTAATTATTTGTTTCGGGAAAATTTGCGAAATTAATGAAGCTTAAATAACAATATTTCCAATTCTAATAAAGATATATGAATAATATCTTCAAGGGGTTTTTGACAATTTTGACATGAATATCTTAGAAACCAAGTTGGAAATTCTGACTCCAAATTCAGATTCAGCACACTGAAGTCCTTTGGTATAGTTTCATTTCTGGTACAAACAAAAGCAAATTTTACAGGAAAGCAATTTTTTTGTTTTTTTTTTCACTGCTTTTTATTGGTATATTGAAATGAAATTGAACACGTGGTTAGATGGTTAATTAATAGATATATTGAACCTAACAATTTTTTTCATGAAAAAATTTGCAGTTTGCGAAAAAATTATAATTTTGTCCCTTACGATATATTCGCTTTCAGTGTTTTATTAGTGTTTTTGAATAAACGTCCCTTACGAATTTAAAAGACTTTTTCGCTCCTCGTCACTAATTTTTTTCCTTTATCCACAAAATAATCACGCAAATAAAATTTCAGAAAATGTTGTTACGTAACTGCACCAGGGCTGCACATTAACGTTATTTTTTATCAATAACCGAAAAAATATTTTGTTTTCAATTCAACTTTGAAAAAATTTAACGTTAAGTGCTGAACAAAAAAATACTGTTTTGATAATTATCAAAAAAAATTATGAAAAAAAATTTCGTTTTGTTGATTATCAAAAAACAAATATTGAAAAAATTTTGTTTCGGTAGCCAACAAAAAAAATTATCAAAAAAAATAACGTTAATAAAAATTCCAAGTAAAATGAAGCCGTAAGCCCGAAACAAATTTTTATTATTATTTTGTTTTTGATAATCAACGAAACAAAATAATTTTGATAATTTTTTTTTTGATAATCAACGAAATGAAATAATTTCAATAATTTTTATTTGATATTCAACAAAACAAATTTTTTTTGTTAATTTTTTTTGATATTCAACAAAACAAAATATTTTTGTTGATATCATTGTGCAGCCTTGAACTGCATGCACGTCGCCCGAACGCACGAATGCACGAACACACGAACACATCACACGAACACGAAGTACGTGACCAAACGTTGGAAGTTAGTTACTATAAGTACTATCGAACTTACACAAAATAACTCAGAACGAAAAAGACACTGAAGATGGCGCATATTAGCCGAAATCGGTTTGTCTCCAAACCAAACTTGACAAGGGTTGACGGAGGATCGTTCCACAATACATCATATTCCTACCCTGTCGGAAAAACAAGCAACCAAAAAGTATCTAGCACATAATCTTTAAATCTCTCACCTGGTCGTTGTACGCGCTGCCTTATTTCGTCATCCAAACGATCGAAGTACTTTGAGCTGAGGAAGAACTTCAGGAAATCCCTTTTGAAAGCTTCCCACTCTTTCCAATTCCGATTGTTGTTACGGAACCATACTAAGGCCTTGTCTTTGAGTAGCTCCGGTAGCGCTCGTGGAATGGAATTCCGGTAAATTTCGTACCCGTCTGCCAACTCTTCTACTCGCTCGATGAATCCTAGTGGATCTCCCATGCTCCCTTGTATTTCTCGGCGATTGATTTCCACTGCCACCAGGTAATTCCATATCAGTGCTCGCCATAGGCGTTGGAGGACAAATTGTGATCGTCGGCTTTCCGTGTTGGAGTTCCAATTCCTCGAATCGACCCTCTAGCTTCTTATTGTTGGCGTTTGCTTTTATAAATGTTACTAGGCATTTACGTTGATCGTCCATCGTTCCTAATCCCTCCAGCTTAAATTCAACGATGTACTTCGATAGCTCCTCTCGGCTGAGGTAGTACACCCACGATACCTTCACCATTGCTGTGGATTATTCGTTGTATTGATCGTATGTGTATATGCACACGTATTTCCTCGTTGTTGTCGGAATCGCAAAAAAAATCATTGCTGTGATATTCTAGCTCGAAATCCTTGTTGTTCCAAAATGTTGTATGTGTATCTCTATTTGTTAGAGTCCCTGCTCGGGCGCCATTTGTGACGGACTTTTCCTTTGGCAGCTGGGGTAGTTCAGTCCGTCCAGGGTTTCTGAAAGTAAAAAGGTTTCCTTCCCTTTTCCCCATAAATATGAATAAATTGGTTTTTTTCCTTTTCTAAATTTCAATGGTTATTTATTAAATATATTATCTAGTTCTCTACAATACTACTCCTGCTCTACTTAAAGGTGGCGCGGTGAAAACCTTCGCTAGCCTTCCGACCCACTGAAGTAAGAACCTCAGCGAATATATATACTAAGCTCGAGTGGAGTCAAAACCTCAGTCGAGCTACAATTGTCGGAAGTCAGAACCTCGGACAGTATACCTAACTACTAGTTACAGCCTATTACTGCAACTCATTTCCTCTTCAAAATGCTCGCCCTTTTATAGCGATCCTGCGCGCAGGCAGCCCGTTATCTTACAATAATTATCCTTAGAAATTATCGTCTACGTATGTACATATGTATATGCTTATATATTGACTTATTTTAACTTAAGCTTAGTTTAACATATGTATGTTTGTTTGTATATCGTTGCCTTAGCTTTATTCCTTTCGTTCTTTGTGCGGGCCTTCTCTTGTTTGCCTAAATGCGGTGGTGGGTTTTTCTATTGGCCGTGTTTTTTTTTTTTTTTTTTTTTTGTACGAGGAGGAAGCATTGAAAGCCTTTACCCCGTCAGTGTGGGACTCTAACCCGAACTAAACCTCCTACTGTCATCGTACCGAACCCCCCGGTACTACCGTCAAGCTACCGTCGGGAGTGGGTTGAGCACTAGGCTCGCAGTCCGTAATGGTCGCGTTATTGCCCTCAGTCTGCCTTAGAAGGCTTCACCCATGTATTTTTGTATTTTATAAAAGTGGTCAGTGTTAGGTGGTCTGCGGAGGCCAAAGCTCCGCACTACGCGCGATGACGGATGCAGGAGGCCTAGCTCCTGTACGTATCCGTTCCAGTCTAAGTGTTCAATGTTAGGTGGTCTGCGGAGGCCAAAGCTCCGCACGCGAGTTACATTAGCGACTACTCCACGACTGGAGACAACTGTCCCTAGAGCAAAAACAAGTATATTCTGATATCCTTGTTTGTAGTAGGGTATAGTTGAAGTAAACAGAAAACTATGTACATAGGATTAGCTCAGTATTTTAATTGTATAGTTTATCAGTCAGCGGCGGCTTAAGTCTCAGTCGTAACTTATCTTTAAACATGCACATGTGTTTATGTTGGGATGTCTAGACATGTAGACATTTACACATATGCATGTCTCCCGCTGATAAAAAGGAAACAAATATTCCTTTTTCTTAATTTTATCACTGAGTTGTCAAATGTACATAGGAATTCTTAGAAATAGTAAAATTGATAACAAACATATTGTAAGCATATGTATACAAGCATAAAATATGTATTGATAAGTATAAACAAATAAGATATGCTTGTATACAAATGAAATACGATTTAGCCTTAAGATGATAGATATAAAAGAGGATAGAAGAACAAAAACAGCAGTGACCTTTTGACAAGAAAGTACGTCGGATGTCCGACCGAGAAATATTAAATAAAAGTCCAATTAACAAAAACGTACTACGGTGTTTTATTCATAACTGAGGCTTATAGAGATACTAAATATCTAACTCGCGCGATGATGGATGCAGGAGGCCGAGCTCCTTTACGTATCCATTCCACTCGAAGTGGTAATTGTTAGGCGTACCTATGTTTAGAAGGGAGAATCTGACACAATTAGCGCTCTTTAGTCGCCGCTGATTCGCCGTATTCTCTCTAGGCTTCTCAGTGTTTTCATGGTGTCTGCTATTACGTCACTCGCTGCAGTCCATTTTGTCTTGCTTTCTAGCATATGCTTCACGAACGACTCGGGTGTATAGTCGCATCCAAATATTCTACCGAGCTTTTTTCTGGATTCGTAAAATCTTGCACACTCAAAGAATACGTGGTATGCATCCTCTATTGCTTGCCCCCCCCCCCCGCAGTGGTCGCACATTGGGTTCGACTCGTGCTTAAAGCGAAAGAGATAGGCCTTGAAACAACCGTGTCCAGATAGGAACTGCGTCATGTAGAAATCAACTTCACCGTGTGCTCTTTTCAGCCAGCCTCTTAGGTCTGGTATGCATCTATGTGTCCAGCGTCCTTTCGAGGTATTGCTCCACCTAAACTGCCAGCTTTGTATGCTGGCCTCCCGTGCCGCTGAGCGCTCGACTCCGTTTTGTGCAATCATTGCAGCTTCTTTTGCCAGTATATCTATGGGGTATAACCAGCGCTGCCTCATCCGACACGGTTTTAAACGCGCAGCACACTCGCAGTGCACACAGGCGGTAAGTGGCGTTGATGCCCCGGAAGTATGACTGACGCTCTGCAGCGTGGTGCCACACAGGAGCGCCGTAGAGGATTTGACTCCTTACAACGCACGCAAGTAGCTGTCGCCTTCTTTGCTTGGGTCCACGCGCATTTAACATTATACGTGTTAATCCTGATACGGTTGCCGAGGCCTTGTCGTTTGCGTACTCGAGGTGGGCTTTAAACGAAAGCCTTCTGTCTATCATAACCCCTAGGTACTTGACCGCTGGAAGCGTGGCTATTTCGTGATTTCCACATCTAATTGTGGTATGTTCTACTTTTTTCCTGCTGGAGATGAGCACTGATTCTGTTTTATGTTCTGCGAGCTGTAGTCCATTTTTATTTAGCCACATTTGAACGTAGTTTATACTTTCTTCAGCCTTTTCACGAATATCGTCTAACTGTTTAGCAGTAATGACCAAAGCGACGTCATCGGCAAATCCATATATTTTAACACCTTTTGGAACTCTGAGACGTAATATGTCATCGTTAGACTGCGGATCTTTATGCAAAAAATTTAAAATGATTTATTAAGAGTTATATTGATTCAAAACTATATATTCACATTCCAAAGGGAATTTTCTTGCTCTGTTTTGGATATGCAAAATATATGCAACTTATATGCAGGTTATATGCAAGTTATATGCAAATTAAAAGTACACATTTTTTTACATCAGATATGGAATTTTAAGTGATATACACAATAAGTAAAGTATAGTTGAATGCAAAAATCATATGTTCTATGCTGAATCTTTTGTTCTATGCAAATATAAAACCCATTAACACCCAAAAACAAACTGCAAATGGGAACTAATTTTTATTATAATAATTTTGAATGTAAAGAGGTAGTTTTAGTTGTAGTTAAGACCAAAATATACTACAAGTGTTTTCTCCACATTTTCAATGGAAACATTGTGACGTTTATCGGTTAAGATCCGTTTATATGCTGAAAATTAACGCTCAACATCACAAGATGTAACCGGAGCATACTTAAATTCGCTCCAAAATTGACTGGGAATCTGTATTCCAGTTTCTAATATTTTGTTGTCACCTGAAAGTATTTTGGCTACTCCTAATATGACTTCAAAAGCAGGTTCTTTTTTGAAATAGCTTCAATTTTGACCAAAACTGTTTGCCCACATGATCCTGACGTAGCGTCAAGTCCTTCAAAAGCTTCTGTTATTAGGGCCATTGAAGCCATTAGGGGAACTCCGCGAGACTCTAAATTGCGGATTAAAACTGCTAAACCTCAATTATTATGCAAATATGCAAGTTATATGCAAATATGCAAGTTATATGCAATATGCAAGTTATATGCAATATGCAAAATATGCAGAAATAAATATAAAAATTTAGAATATTTTGTTAATAACTTTCATTTTTCTCTTTGGAACCATATCGCTATCTCTTTTCCTTAAAAATATGCAATTGCATAAAGATCCGCAGTCTAGTCATCGTACATAATATTCCACAACAGTGGGCCGAGGACTGAGCCTTGAGGAACTCCACCTGTGACCTTTATTCTCTTAGTGCCGGCTGATGTTTCATATTCGAGAGTCCGGTCTTCGAAATAACTTCGTATAAGCCTTCTCAGATAGTTTGGTACCCCAATGCGGTCCAGAGCATCTAGTATTTTTGCCCAGTTGGCAGTATTAAATGCATTCTTTACGTCGAGGGTAACTGCCAGGCAGTACTCTTTAGAGCCTGCAAGCCATCGTGTACCACTTATGGCGTCCTGTGCTACATTTTTTAAGGCACTTACAGCATGAGCTGTGGATCTTCCTTTTCTAAAACCGTACTGGTTTTCGGACATACCTCCTAATGCCAGAACATCCCTTTCGAGGCGGTTATAAATTACTCTTTCAAGTACCTTTCCAGCCGAGTCGAGCAAACATATGGGTCTGTAGCTAGATGGCAGTGTAAGATCCTTGCCAGGCTTGGGTAGAAGCACCAATCTTTGATGTTTCCATATTGATGGGAATGTACCCTCTGCTAGACATGCGTTAAACAGCTTAGTGAATACCGAAGGTGCATGACAGAAGGCTGTCTTAAGTACCCTGTTAGGCACAGCATCTGGGCCAGGGGACTTATTGTCTTTGAGCCTCTTTGCGGCTTGGATAACTTCTTCGTCTGTAACTTTCTCAAAAGATTGCAGTATGCCGTTCGGGATGGGTGAAACTAGCTTCCTCTGTGTAGGGAATAGAGTGTTAACTACAGTATCCAGGAATATGGGACATGTTGGTGCTGAGTCTCTGGCGCTTTTCAGTTTTTTGGTAACAATCTTGTGCGCTGTTCCCCAAGGGTTATTCTCAGCGTCGTCGCAAAGTTCAAGAAAGCATTTGCGTTTGCTTTCTTTGATTGCCTTTTTCAATGAATGGCGATCCGCTTTGAATTTCTCCCTTAATTCCTCGAAGTTGGCTCTGCCCCTTGAGCGCTGGAAGCGCCTTCTTGATTGTATGCACTCCTTCCTTAGGGCATTTATGTGTTCGTTCCACCAGTAGGTTGATAATTGAGGTCGCGATTTCATTTTCCGCGACATTGACGCATCACAGGCTGCTCTTATATCTTTCATTATCCAAGTGGCCATGTCGTTCGCTCTACATCTGTGTTCCGATTTTGGAAACATTTCTTTGAATACTTCGATATCAAATGTGCTAACTTTCCACCCTTGGCGTTTTAAGCGAGGTTGCTTGCTTAGCCGTGTGTCTGCTTGTAAAGCGACATCAATTAAGATTGCATTGTGGCCTCTTTGTGTGTAGCAGTCACTAATTTTCCACTTCGACAATCTAAAAAGGTTGGCACTGACAAATGTGAGGTCAATAATAGATCCATGCCCGTTCCTTGAAAAAGTATTTTCTCGGCCTGTATTAAGTAGAGCGATATCTAGGCATGCGAATGCTTCAAGCAGTGCTCTACCCCTCTGCGTAGTCCTTTGTGAGCCCCACTCGATTGCCCAGGCATTGAAATCGCCTGCAATTATAAAGCGCTGTCTGTTGGTTGCATCCCTGGCTATTTTCTCGACGATTCCCTCAAATATATCGAGAGGGGTGCTTGGCGGTATGTAGCAACTATAAACATAGATGTCTTTGATTTTTCCGCATACGAACCCATTTTCTGCTACTGCGGGTTCCACGTGCACAGGTTGTTGCCCGCAGGAACATACTGCTGCCTTGCCGCAAGTGTCTTGCATCCAAATTACCGACCTTTTTTTGTATGGTTCGCTTAATATGCATACGTCAGCCTTCAGCTCTCTTACCGTCTATTGGCCGTGGTTGCGCTTGAATACATGTATGCTTGTGTGTTCGCTGTAACGCTGCGTTGACTCGGGTTTTCTGTTGGCCAGCGTCTGCGCTTGCATGTACGTGCGCTTGTATGTGCGTTGTCACCTATCGGTCGCGCTGAGTTCAATCGCCTATGATCTGCACAATTTTCACTTGCTATCTGTATGTATGTATATTAGAGTGCCCATCAAAATAAATGCGTTTTATCCACGTGTATATTTCATGTATGTTGTTGTATATGCATGTTGTACGTATGTAAATGTATGTATAATTCAGGTACATATGTATATCTATACATATGTATGTATATAAATATATATAAATTCATTATATGTATATATGTATGTATAATTCAAGTACATATGTATGTTTGTAGTTAGGTACACCCAGAAAAAAAAATCGTGTGAAATCAACCAAAAATCAACAAATTTTGTGGTTAATTTTTTTCAACACGATGCCTAATGTATGCTGTCCTGTAAACATGTAAATTTAATACTATTGTTAAGTGTTAGTTTAACAGGATGATAACTGTTGACTTAACACTAAAAAGTATTGAGTTTTCCTGTTGATTTTACAATTTTAACTAGTTAATGTTACAATTAAAGCTGGTTAAATTAACACGAAATATTCGTGTTGAATTAACAATAAAATCTTTTTGATTTTACATTAAATTTATTGTTAAATTAACTAGAAAGTCTTGTTGATTTTACAATTTATCGCTCGATATGGGACGACCACAAAAGCACTTACATATTCCATATAAATAATGTGTGACGGACTTTTCCTTTGGCAGCTGGGGTAGTTCAGTCCGTCCAGGGTTCCTGCAAGTAAAAAGGTTTCCTTCCCCTTTTTTCCCAGAAATATTAATAAATTGTTTTTTTCTTTTCCAAACTTCAATGATAATTCAGGTACATATGTATATAAATATATAAATTCAATATAGTAACGTTGGTACAAAATGTATGTAAATATATATATATATATATATATATATATATGCATGTATATGTATATATATGTAAAATTCATTCTCTTATGTATGTATATATGTTACGCTTTGCGTGTAGACATATGTATATATGTATGTATGTATATAAATTCAAAATATATAAATTCATTTGTTCAATCTATATGTATATTCCATGTACGTCGGTGTGTATTTGTGGGACGCCTAATCCTCCGGATTGGGGTCATCACATTCCCCCCTCACCTGCACGGACGAGGCTTACCGTTACCACACCTGTCCTCGATATTCGTACGCGGAATTTGTTGTTGTCGATGTCCCTTCGGAATACAATTCGTTTTCGCTGCTCGCTCGGTTGCCGAATGTGTGCCTCAATTTCCGCCGCCAATGGTTCAGGCAGAGGTACCACACCTGTTGTGTTTATCCAGGCGCTCTGCGTCGTTTCTTCGCTGTCGTCCAACATCCGGACCAACTCGTCGAGCACCCAATCGTTGTCGCCTGGTGGAACGGCTTCGTTGTTTCCTTCATTTAAAACTCCGTCGCTCGCCGCTATGCTGAGTGTGTCACTAACATCTGGCATTTCGATCAAAAATTGTTTTGTCGGCGGTTGTGCCGGTTCTTCGTTTTCGTCAGCTTGGTCGACGTCGCGTATGCATCTCTTCGGCGGTGGTCGTTCTGGCCCCTCGTTCTCTTCCTCGTTGTGGTTGTCGTCGGCGTTTGCGTTGTACAGGCGCATCCTCAGGTTTATGCGCCGATTCAACTCCATATATCCCCTGCCGAAAGTCTCCTCGTCTTCCTGCCTTATCGAGACTTCGCCTCGTCGCATAGGCGGTACATCGTCGTCCTCGCTCTCACTCGATACGTATATTGGCGTTGTCGCCCTTACCAAATCCGTTTCGTATGCCCACTCCTGACTGCTGCCGGATACTGACTCCTCGTACAACGACTCCTCGTACACCGGGCTTCGTATTGTGTCGTACCCTCGCTCATTTATACGGCCAAATACCTCGGTGCCACCCTCACTTGCCACGTCACTGTTGATTTTTCGCCTGATACGAATGCGTAGTGAGCCATCAGTAGCGCTCTCGATGGCATATTCACTTCCTGACGTTGATCCGTGCTCACTCATTGTATTTCACTAATTGATCCTCTTGTTGCTAACGATGCTGGCAAATACCTGTTATGAAAATTCAACTAATTCTGCACATAATTATTGTTGTTGGCCTATTGTGATCATTGTTGGTGGGCGGGTGTGATTATTGTTAGTGGGTTGTTTGCACATTTCCTTTTGTGCGATGTCCTTAGTTTGTCATTTCGCTAGTGATGGGTACTTTACTTGAGTTAGTGCTGACGATCCCGAAATTATCTTAGCGGTTCATCGGGATTGCTTTATTACTAGTGTTGACCTTGCGTGAGGAAGTTTGGTGCTTGTACATCGCACGTACTACCTAAAGCTGCGATTCCATGATCCCGAAAAACATACGTCGCCTCACACGCTATAGGCGCGTGATCCCGAAGTTCACTTTCGACGGCGTTGTTGCCGTATGTGGTTTGGCGGTTTACTCTGGGGTAAAAATTAAATGTGACGGTATATTGACTTACCCCGTAGCCGTGTTCCGTTGCGAAATTTTGTGCATATGTTATTGCCGAGCCGATCCCGTTTGGCATGGTGGGAGTTTGACTGTATGGTCTTTCCATCCTGCTCATGATCGGGTCCCGATATACCACTTGTTGCCCTTGCTGTACAATTTGCGCATAACTCCTGATATCATTGTCCATCGTGAGCGAACCATAGTGCGCGACAGCACCGTGTTCTGCGTTCGGGGCTACATTTGTGGATCGTGACAACACTTCGTGATGTTGTCGGTGATGTTTGCTCTACGAGCTTACTCCTTGCCGTGCTTCTTGTGATCGTTGTACACCGTGTTGCTGTGCTAGACTGTATGCCGTTCAATTCGGTTTGTTGTACCTTCTCTTGTGTTCTATTTCGGGATTCCTGTGCCTGTTCGCTTTGTTGTCGTACCTTCGTTTGTTTTCCATTTCGGGATTCATGTGATTGCGTATTCTATTGTTGTACCTTTGACTGTTTTATATTTCGGGATTCATGTGATTGCGTACTCTGTTGTTGTACCTTTGACTGTTTTCTACTTCGGGATTCCTGCGGTTGCTTACTCTGTTTTTCTAACGTTGGTTTTTGTCTATATCGGGATTCGTGTGTCTTTGCACTCTGCTGTTCTACCTTTGCTTCGTGTCTATTTCGGGATTCATGTGTGTTTGCGTTTTGTTGGTTACCTCGGGACGTGCTTGGTTCTGCTATCTGATCGTCGCGTGTGATTTCTGCTTCGTGATATGCCTTGAGTTCGCTTAAATGCGCCGTTCTCCTCTTGCCGTTGTGTGTTTTATCAAGTTCTACGATCACCGGTGAGACGAAGTTCATCACTCGGTGTGGTCCACTATACCTCGGTGCTAGTTTGGCTGCGAAGTTGTCAACTGCTTTCGAAAGTTGATGCTCTTTTACCAACACTAAATCACCAATGGATGGTTGCCAATTCCTCCTGCGCAGATCGTAATATCGCGCCTGATCCGTTGATGCGTGCTGCTGCTTTCGTTTCACCATCTCGAATATTTCCTTCATTTTCGTTGCCTTTTCGCTTGGAGTCACCACTTCTTGACCTGTGCCGAATGTGTGTTCATCATAGAGTGCGTTTGGAAGTCTCGGTTCTCTACCTTGTGTTACGAATGCGGGGCTATATCCTGTCGATTCACATACGCATGTGTTCAATGCCAGTGTCATCTCGGGTAGTAACTCGTCCCAGTTTCTTTGCTCCTTTCCGCAGAACTGTGCTATCATTCTCTTCACATTTCGGTTCGCTCTCTCCGTTGGATTTTCTTGAGGTGTGTATGGTGCTGTGCAACCTTTATTGGTTGCTGGGTTAATGTGCAGGTGGCTTAAATTACCTTCTTCTATTTCGTTTGATTTGTTTACGTTACCTCCTTTAGTTTTCTTCCAAATGTTTATAAATTAATGTCTTCTTGTTTATTTCTTCTTTTTAAAACTTTTATTTAAATACCAATACTTTATTTAATTAATTTTACTTCACACTACTTATAATTTCCCAGAAGCGCTGCCGATCAATTTGATGTCACGAAGAAGAATGAATTGTCAGAATCATGGCGGGCCGGTTTATCCCGAACCGCCATTTCCCTACACCTGTCATACAGGTGGGCGCGTTTACGCGATGCCCCACAGAGTGGGCGCATTTACGCGATGCAGTTGCGTTGCCAACTGCATACGCATGTTACACCATCCTTCTTAATGAAAAAGATTGAAGTTGGCAAATGGGTCAATTTGTCAATTTCAATCTTTTTGAATGCTGAATAATCAAATTGGTCTGCTTGAACGAACATTGGTTAGGGTGACCATTCCTCCCCTCATTGCGTTCAAACAGAGCAATTTAATTAAATATTACAAAATTTACTTTAGTTCAAAAAAAAGTACATATGTTTAATATTGTAGAATGAATATTTGTGAAACAAAAGTTAGTGAAATGAATTAAAATATTGAAATTTGAGATCTAGGCGCTGCAGCTTCTGTGGTATACTTACATTAACTTAATACGAATATATAACTAATTAAACTATGTATTTTTATTTGCTTGTTTTAAGCTAAGGCTTAGAAATTATTTTATTTATTGTTAGGTTTTTCTTTGTTTGTATATACATATATACATCTATATATATATAACTATATGACTAATGGAAATTTAACATGCTTGAATTTTTTTTTTTTTTTTTTTTTTGTAATTCAAAATACGTTTTACCATATAAATGCATAATGTATTACACATATTTATTTCAGGTTTCTTAGATTATTGTTGGTTATTTGGTAATTTCTTAAAAATCTAATTTTTACATATGGATATATAATTGTATTTAGCAATAACTTATAATTTTGGTATTTTATATGTTTTTATAATTCATGAGTAATTAATTTGTAACTTTGTGACTGTCTCAATATATGTGTATTTTTTTTCATTTGACTTTTCGTACACGGTTTTTATGAACCGTTTTTAATTTATTTTTCTCTTTGTCAAATACAGTGACGTTCACGCCGTCTATTGCTTTTACTTCGTGAGGACCTTCATATATATTTTCATGTTTGAGTCTTGGCTCTTTTTGAATTAATACAAGGTCACTCTCTTTGATTTCTAATGGCCGGGAATTTTTATCATATATGTTTTTATTAGCAAGTTTATGTTTGGAAATAAGTTCTTTGGCTATATTATGCGATTTTTGCATGCGGAATTTTGCTTCTTTAGCATAATTATCTGCATTATATAATGGATCTATTTCTGACTTCTTTACTTCATTTGGCAAAATTGCTTTTTTCCCAAATACAAGTTCAAATGGAGTAAATTTGTTGTCAAAAACAGTATTAGGTGTCGTATTGTACCAAAAAGTAAAATACTTAATATAAGTGTCCCAATCTGTAATAGTTTCATTTATATAAGAACGGATGTATTCGTTGAATACCCTATGATTTCTTTCTATTGTACCTACAGTCTCATGGTGATGCGCTGTTGAAAAATTATGATTTATTTTTAAAAGATTAGTAAGTTCTGCAAAAATTTCGTTTTTGTATTCTGTACCTAAGTCAGTTCTGATCGTTTTCATAGTGCCATACACAAGTATAAAACTTTCAAAAATGGCTGAGGCTACTGTTTTAGCACTTTTATCTGGGATAGCTACAGAAACTAAGTATTTTGTCAGATCACAAATAATAGTAACAGCGAACTTGTTACCAAATTTAGATTCTGGCAAAGGTCCTATGGTATCTATTATGACTTCTTCAAATGGTTTGCAAGGTGTTGCTGTTAAAACAAGATTTTCTTTCGTTTTTGGTTTAACTTTATTTACTAAACACTGTGGGCAATTTTTAACGAATTTTGATGTATCGCGTGTCATATTTTTCCAAAAATATTTGGTACGAATTTTCGCGTACAATTTCTTTGCACCACAATGTCCTCCACTAATCGGGTCGTTATGATAAATTTGTAAAAGTTTTTGTTTCTTTTCGTCGTCGATTACGACTTCAACAGGATCGATTAACACAATCTGTAATGTTTTTAAAATTTTATTGCCATGGTCTTTAAATTTTGAAATTGAAAAATGTTTAAAAAATGTATCGTTCTTTGGCCATTCAACTTGTTTAATACCACGATTGCTAGCTGCTAATTCCAGCTTCGAAAGTAACGTATCGAGATTCGTTATTTCGTTAACATTCGTAACATTAATAAGTTCGATTTTCTTGTGTTTTAAATGTGCACAAACTTGTAAACTTAAAATTTTATCATTATTATCATATTGAATTTGTGTTTTTACGCGCGATATCTTTTTTGAAAAATCATGAGCAAATTTATCATAAACTTGTAACCTTATATCTTTATCTGCAGAAGGTGACGTTGTTGGTGTTTGTGGTTGTTGCAACTGTTTTGTCTTTGAACGCGTTTGTACAGCAAGAATGCTTTTTGTCACGTCTTTTAGTTCGTTCATCGTAATACGTGAAAGTGCATCTGCTCCTACGTTTGATTTACCTTTAATGTATTCAATCGTGAAATTATACTCTGAAAGTTCTAATCTTATTCTTGCTAATTTAGATGCAGGGTCTTTCATGTTAAAGAGATATACCAATGGTCTATGGTCTGATTTTACTGTAAAATGTGTACCGTACACATAAGGTCTAAACTGTTTAATTGCAAAATGTATAGCTAACAACTCTAATTCGATTACGGGTTTTTTCTGTTCCGCATTGTTAAAAGATTTAGACGCATAACAGATTGGTAAATCATTATTATCATGGTTTTGACTTAATATAGCACCGCATCCGCTTTTAGACGCATCTACAGTAATAATAAATTCCTTTGTAAAGTCAGGATATTGCAAAAGTTGAGGAGACATTAGGGCGGACCTAAGTTTTTCAAAAGCTAATTCACAACTATCATCCCAAACAAAATTAACATTTTTACGGCTTAGTCTATTTAGAGGTGCTGCTAGCGACGCAAAATTCTTTATAAAACGCCTGTAATAATTTGCAAATGCTACAAAACGCCTAACCGCGTCTTTGTCAGTCGGTTTCCTATACTTCTTTATTGCGTCTATTTTGGAGTCGTCTGGCAGCAAACCCTTAGACGTGCATTTATGACCTAGAAATGTTACCTCAGAACGGAGAAAATTGCATTTATTGGGATTAAGTTTTAAATTAAATTTGCGACAAGTTTCAAAAACTTTTTCTAGATTTTTAAGATGGTGTGTCTCACTACAACCGATGACGATAACGTCGTCAACATACATGAATGCCTGATTTGGCGAAATGCCTGAAAAAGCTATTGACATCATACGGGAAAAAGAGTTTGGTGCTATGTTTAAGCCAAAAGGTAAAACCTTCCATCGAAATGCTCCGCGATCGGTACTGAAAGATGTTATGTCCCTAGAATCGGTGTGTAACGGAATCTGGTGAAAACCGGAAAAAAGATCGAGCGTTGAAAAATATTTCGCTCTTCCTAAATTATCCAAAATGTCGTCGACTCTTGCGAGCGGGAATTTATCAGCTATAAGTTTTTTATTGACTCCTCGAAAATCTACACACATACGATACGCTTTTTGACCATTTGTAGCTTTCTTTGGGACTAAAATCAGTGGACTATTATAGTTGGAATGGCTAGGTTCAATCAGATCGTTATCTAACAATTTATTTACTTGACGGTTTATTTCTTCACGCTGAGAATACGGTAATCTATAGTTTTTAATATATACTGGGTTATTGTCTGTTACTCTTAATTTCTGCTCATAAAAATTGTTTAAAGTCATTTTATCGGTATCAAGCGCAAAAATGTCGCCATATTTTATGCAAAGATCTAGCAAGTTATTTTGTGAATATTCGGGAATTTGGTTCTTTAAAATTGATGTTAATTTTTGTATTCTATTTTCGTCTTTATTGGTTTTATTTATTGAATAAACATTATAATTTGAAATATTTTCTGTATGCAAGCTATTCTTCTTTAAATGAATTACCTTATCTGTTGTGTTTATCACTTTTACTACTGGGTTATCCGAATTAACAATACATTTCGTCGTAAACACACCCTTTGCAATTTCTTGCGAATCCACGAAAAGTGGCTGGGATGATTTTCCTAAATCAAAAATTCTAAAAATTTCACATCTTGGGGGTATGATACAACTGTTGCCTTCCGGCCCATGAATAATTGGTATCACAACTTTTTCATTGCCTACCCAAAAGGAAATAACGTTCGTTTCATAATTAATAACGCACTTGTTAAGTTTTAGAAAATCTTTGCCCAAAATGCCATCTGATGGAATGTTAAAGTCTTCATCTACTACATGTAAGGTATGTGTTACGGAAAAATTAGAGAAATTTAAATTTGCATCAATTTTACCCAGAGTAGAAACAGTATTAGCGGTAACACCGGTAATATTAATAATGTCATTTGTATTTAAAGGAAAATTGCTATCAATGCTGGATATTTTTACTAAAGAAATGTCGGCTTGTGTATCTACTAAAAAGGAAAAAAATTTATTAGACTGGTTTATTTGTAATTCTATGAAATCTGAATAATTTAAATTTAAACAATAGATGCCTTTTATTTTAGAAAAACCGTTTAGTTGCTTAGATCGCTCTCCCTCAGTGTTCGCTCCTGAGGGGCATCGCAGTTTAAAGCGCGAACATTTGCATTGCTACCTCTATTGTTGTTGCTATTGTTACTATTACTGCTGTTGTTGTTACTATTACGGTTATTATTATTGTTACGCGAATTTGCATTACCTCGGCTGTCGCTATTTTGTCGAAAATTATTACTTTGTCTATTTTGGTTGTTGTTGTTATACCTGTTGCTATTATTATTGTTCCTATTAAAATTGTTGTTATTGTTGAACCTATTAAAGTTATTGTTGTTATTGTACCTATTGAAATTGTTGTTGTATCTGTTGGGATTATTGTAGTAACTATTTCCACTATTTTGACGAAAATTATTTTGATTGGGAAACCTTGAACGAAAAGCTAAAACCTGTCTTTCTGTCGCCTGATTATTCTGTTCTACGATCATCTTTGCTACTACGTCTTTTGCATCAATGAAGGAAGTCGATGCCAGAATTGCTTTCACTAAGTCAGAGCGCGTATTTAATCTGCAAACATTTACTGATTGCTCGACTGCCATTTCATGCGCTTTGGCCTTGGACATGCCTTCAATTATTAGAGATCGTTCTAAAGCATCAGCTAGTTCTTCTACACGTTTGGCAAAATCTGTTAAGTTATTATTGGAAACTCGGAGTGAAGCTATTTTTCCTGCAACTACCTTTGAATTGTCCGGTTTAATACGAATTCTAAGAGCGTCTTTAATCTCCTGTATTGATGTCACATTAGTCGGAATTGCTTCCCGTGCTTTTCCTTCAAGTTTCGATTTGACAAAAGATATAAGAGTTGTCTCAAGGTTTGCTTCTGCTAGACCTTCTATTAAATCAATTTTGTCTAGGAAGGAATCTAACGCTAATGGATCGCCAGCGTAATTTTCTCTTATAATCGTGGCGCAATAACTAATAAAAGACTTCTTTTGTTCGACTGTAGCCATATCGGAAAAGTTATTAAATGGTTCTGCAAAATTCGACGAAATGTTCTGTAAATTGTTAGGTGAGCTAGTGGCTTTTAATAAATCGTCTGAAAAAGCTATTGAATCTTTAAAATCGTCTTCAGATTCAGAATTCTCTATATTGAAATCTTCTATGAGCGCCAGAGGATCTGACGAAATTTCTAATTTAATGTCTAATTTTTCGAAACACTCTTTTAATTTCTCCTTGTTACGTGCGATTCTCGATAGTACTTCTGAAAGATTTTCTACTTGACGTTTCTTAACGTGTATCACAATAGCATTAAAGGTATTTATTAAATCTTCCTTATATTCTTTAAGCTTTAATTCGTTTGTTGTTAATTTCCGATTTTGTAAAATTCGCTTAGTAACTTTTTGAAAATTCTCTTGGTTTTGCTTAAAAACCTCGACAAAGTCTGTCATAACACGATAAGGTTAAAAAAAGCACAAGTCGTAATTGACAAAAGCACCAGTCAAATCTTCAAAAGCACGTAACACGATAATTGTAAAAAAATTTGTAAGCCGTTTCTAGTTCACCACATCTATTGAGAATTCCTGAAAATGTTGACTATTTGTATGATTTGCCAAAATGTTGAATTTGAATATATATTATGCTGCTATTGTTGTTGAAACTTGTTGAAATTTTGAATGATTTGCCGAAAATGTTGAATTGTAATGAAATATTAATATATGTATAACCAAGCCTTTAAAACTGTGAAAAATCCTGTAAAATTTAGAAAATCCTGTAAAATATGTTTGTTCCAATTTAATTTCAAAGAGCTATATATGTTGTACTGGCCATGTAGTTATTTTATTAGAAATTGAAAAATCCTGTATTGTGACAAAGCTGTTATATATATATATCACGGACGCACCGCTTTCATCAAAAAAATGTAATTGTTTTACGTGACGGCCGCACCGTGGCACAAGCAAAAAAAGTTATATTTTAACGTGACGGCCGCACCGTTGCACAAGCAAAAAAAAGTATTTTTATTTTAACGTGACGGCCGCACCGTTGCACAAGCAAAAAGATTTATATAATTATGAAAAATGTGTATTAATGTGTATTAAATTTTCTCAAAGTTACATGTATCTATATGCATATATGCATATACACATACGACGCAAATTTATTTGATCCACCCTAATGTGCCACTGTATGTATTTATATACATATATGTATGTATGTACACATACGGCAAACGTTATGTGATCACTATTAAGGTGGAACTGTATGTATTTATACTCATATACATACACGCACTTTTGAAAAAATGTTTTTTTTTTTTTTTTTTGTATTTAAATCTCCAAAAATTGTATGTTAGGAATGTTCATCGAGGTCGTGTGTATGCATATGCACCTCCACATGCGACATGCAAATAAAAATATGTAATCCAATGGTAGTTAAGTTGTTCTAAATAATCATCATGTAAATATCTGAAATAAATGCATAGGGTTAAGGTACCCAACCAATTCACATGTAATGCCAAAGATTTATAATATTCAGTTTTGCGATTTAATTGAGAAAAATTTAATTTTGAAATTTGTTGGTAGATGTGTTCTAAAAAATGTTGATGAATATATATGTTTATGGAATTTGATTGCAAAAATAGTTTTGTCTGATTGAAAAATTGTTAACGATTATACGTTACGCCGAAGAAAAATTATTAAATTCATATATATGTACTTGTACATATACATATGATTGAGTCGGTCACACTGATTAATTTATGTATGTAGGTAAATATTATTACAAAGAAATTTTTAATTTAAATGGCAAAAGTAAATACTTAAATACATATATGTAAAATGCTATAAGTTCATATTAGTTAGTTTTGCATACTTAATTGTATGTATCAGTTATGATGTTTTTGAAAAACGTTGTAATATATGTAAATTTAACTTTGAATTGACAAATGTGAGTTTTGCATGGTTAACATGTATTTAAAATGATTTTGCTTTAATTTGAATTCAACTTTCTTTGATAGTTTAAAAAAAATTTAAATATAATTTAATGTTCGATTATTGTAATATGTAAATGCAAATGTACATACATATGCATGCAAATTGAAAACAAGAAAAACACTGTACCTACTAATCGAATTCATATGTTATGTACTAGCGTACCTATATACATATATATACTAACTATACCCATGTATTCTGCTACTGCTGCCGCAAAGAATGCCTGTTACGTTTTCTGTTGTTGCTGCTGCCAATGAATTCGCTATTTTTGCTGCTACTACTGCTACTGCCAGATGTAATGTTATTTTGCAGCGACTGCTGTTGCTACCTCACCTGATATGCTTTGTTCAAGGCTTGCTCTATATGTATGTCGATATACTTTTCCAGAAGGTACAGTTTTCTCGAAAGTACGCTTTTGATAGCAATGTACATATGTATTTGGCTTGCTTTTACCGAGTATCAAAAGGTGTATGTACTACATATGTATGTACTTGTATAAATTTGCCAAATTAACGCAACTGAAAATTCATTCCCTTTTTTTTTTCGATTTTTGGGTTTTATTAATTTTTTTTTTGCAAGATTGTTTTTTGATGTTTTATAATTTTTTTTTTTTGTAGATTTTTGATAATTTTTATAATTTTTTTTTGTAGATTTTTGATGATTTTTGTAATTTTTTTTTTTTTTTTTTTTGTAGGTTTTTATCCAATTTTTATATTTTTTTTTTTGTTAAATTTTTTCCATTTTTATAATTTTTTGATGATTTTCTTTTTTTTGTTTAATTATTCGTTTTGAGCATCTGCTCTTTTAATTTCCAATAAATTTTTTGGGCACTCCCAGGTGGCTTCCTTCGCCAATTCGCCATTTTGACCGGTTTTAGGCTACCGGTCACGGTCGCCATGTGCAACCTTTATTGGTTGCTGGGTTAATGTGCAGGTGGCTTAAATTACCTTCTTCTATTTCGTTTGATTTGTTTACGTTACCTCCTTTAGTTTTCTTCCAAATGTTTATAAATTAATGTCTTCTTGTTTATTTCTTCTTTTTAAAACTTTTATTTAAATACCAATACTTTATTTAATTAATTTTACTTCACACTACTTATAATTTCCCAGAAGCGCTGCCGATCAATTTGATGTCACGAAGAAGAATGAATTGTCAGAATCATGGCGGGCCGGTTTATCCCGAACCGCCATTTCCCTACACCTGTCATACAGGTGGGCGCGTTTACGCGATGCCCCACAGAGTGGGCGCATTTACGCGATGCAGTTGCGTTGCCAACTGCATACGCATGTTACAGTGCGGTTAGTTGGTGTTTTACGCCGAGTTCTTCTAAGAATTTCTTAAACTTGCTGCTGACGAACTGTGCTCCATTGTCGTTAATGAGTACTTTGGGAACGCCGAATCGGGCCATAATTCTCTCTCGAAATCCTCGTGTTAGAGTCTCTGTCGTCGCTTTGGCATGATCTCTACCCATTTCGAAAACCTATCGATGAAGACCAACGCCATCGTGTTGCCATGCTTTGAGCGCGGAAGTGGTCCTATGAAGTCTGCGCATACAGTTGCCCATGGCTCTTCTGAAATCTTCGTCAGCATCTTACCTGCTGCTTGCTGTTGGCTGGGTTTATAGATCTGGCAAGTATGACACTGCTGTACGTACCTCTTTACATCGCGAATCATGCCAGGCCAGTAGTACCTTGTCATTGCACGTGCTATCGATTTTCTTATCCCCATATGTCCTGCGCTTGGCGTATCGTGAACTTCTTCGAGTACTCGCCTCCTCTGTGTCGTCGGTACGCACAGCTTCCATGGTACGGCGTCTTCGCCATCCATCTGACTCCCTATGCGTCTGTACAGCTTTTCTTCCTCCACCACGTAATCTGGAAACTTTTCTGGGTTTTTGCTTACCTCTGCAATCTTTTGTGTGTGCCACTTGCATTCGCCTTGGTTCTGCGGCGACGTCATGGTGCCTAGTTGTTCGTCAATTGGTTGGCGTGATAATGCATCTGCCACCACGTTCAATTTTCCTTTTCGATATTCTATATTAAACGAATATTGTTGGAGCTCAAGAGCCCATCTAGCAATTCTACCTGACGGACTTTCGATCCCGTTCAACCATTTCAACGCCAGGTGGTCTGTGATGACTGTAAACGTATATCCTTCGAGGTACGGTCTCATCTTTCTGATCGCCCAAACGATTGCTAAACATTCCTTCTCCGTTGATGAGTAATTCGCTTCAGCCTTATTCAACCTGCGACTCGCGTACGCTATCACCCGCTCTTCGTTTCCTAATCCTTGTGTTAATACGGCGCCGAGGCCAAAATCACTTGCATCTGTCTGCAGTCGAAATTGCTGCGTAAAATCCGGGCAAGCCAACACCGGCGCTTGCGTGAGCGCGTTTTTCAGCGCTTCGAACGCCACCTGCTGTTCCTTCGACCAATTCCACTTGCTTCCTTTTCTAAGCATCGTCGTTAGGGGGTGTGATATACGCGAAAAATCGGGTACGAACCTCCTGTACCAAGAAACCACTCCTAGGAATCGTCGTAATTCCCGTATATTGCGTGGTGGTGTGAGCTCTTTTATCGCCGCGACTTTGTCTGGATCCGTGTGTATACCCTCTTCGCTCACAACATGCCCTAAATATTTTAGACTTTTCTTGAAAAACTCACATTTTTCCGGATTTATCCTAAGGTTTGCTCGTCTTAACCGCTCGAATACTTCTGACAGGTGCCTTATGTGTTCATCCAATGTTCTACTCGTCACGATAATATCATCTAGATACGCAAAGGCGTGCGGCTCCAACTCTGGGCCAATGACGCGATCAAGTGCTCTCTGAAACGTTGCTGGTGCGGAGTGGAGACCAAACGGCATCACTTTCCACTGATATAATCCACGACCAGGTACTGTAAATGCTGTGTATTGCTTGCTGCTCTCTTCCATGGGGATTTGCCAATATCCACTTTTCAAATCCAAGCTGCTGATGAAATGTGCGTTTCTCAATCGATCCAGTATATGCTGAATTCGCGGCAACGGGTATGCGTCTGGGACAGATCGGGCATTAAGCTGACGATAGTCGACGCAGAGTCTCCATTTGCCATTCTTCTTCTTAACCAACACTATTGGCGCGCTGTGTGGGCTGTGGGATGGCTCTATGCAACCTTTGTCGATCAGTTCGTCGATCTCTATGTTGATTATCTCTTGCATCTTCGGGTTCTTCGGGAAGTATCTCTGCTTTATTGGACGGTCATCACGCATGACTATCTTGTGTGTAGCAATATTTGATACCCCCGACATCTTTTCGAACATATAAAATTGTTCTTTTAAGAACTTACTCACTGCGATCTCTCTATTAAAGGCTGGTGGGGTAGCTGGTATGATACTCACGTCCTCTTCCGTTGTTTTGCGCTCTTCTTCGACTATGGCCGTACACGTAACTATCTCCTTCCTCTGATCGTCCCTTTGCAATGTTATACCATGACTTCCACACCTTAACTCTACGTTCGCCTTCGCTAGATAGTCCGTTCCGATTACCACTTTGTCGGCTAATCCTGGCAAAACCAACAACTCGCTTCTGTGTATTTCATTACCCAACTTCACTTCTGCGTCTACTGCTTCCACCACCGTTCGCGGCCTGCCATCGCCCATCAACACACGTGTTTCCACCTCCTTGAAATTTCTCAGATCCAATTTCTCTGCCATCGTATCATTAATAAAACTCCTTGTTGCTCCCGTATCGATTGCGGCTGTCACCTGTGCGCCGTCTACTTCCACTTCTGCCATAACTTGTCACCTACCCTTTTACACAAATAACAAAGCCACGGCTTAATACAAAAAGGGCAAAACAACAACACTAGGTGACAATAACTAAACTGAATGCACCGACTCTCTCAGTGGAGACGGGGTGGGTACATATAATAAATCAACCACAAAACTAAAATCAACCAAAATTGAAATACCAAAAACTTTTCACGAAAATACCCAAAACTAAGACAAACAAATGTTTTATGGGTGCACCCGAGGTGAGGTCCAACCGTAAGGTTACGAACCCACTCGCACAGTTCCTGAGCTGCCAGGAACAACTTTAACCCGCCGCCAAATGACTGGGCTCTGGGTGCGGGATGCTAAAAGGATGGGTTAAGGAAATCGGGGAACGAAACAAAGAAGCGACAAATGGCACAACTACAACAACAAACGAGATACTTAACCAAGCCGGAGTGTGTTCCGGCTTAAGATCCTCTACGGTGTCCACCAGCCACTTGCCACGATCCAACTTGATCCTTTAAATTCCACTTCCTTTTGTTTTTTTTTTATGACACACCCTAACCTACACTATTTTCCTTCCGCACTTGGATTTCCCTTTTTTTTTTAAATTTAACTTCCCCTTAAAACCTTTCTTTAATTCTTTTTTTCTCAAAACCTTTATCTAAAACACTTGACCACTAGCTTTTTATTTTTCTATAATTTTTTTTTTTTTTTCAAACACTAAAACCTTTTATAACCCTCTACTTTCTTATTTTTCGCACTCGCACAAAAAGATGTTACCGCACTCGCATACAAGAGTATTCTGACGCGCACCCGCGAGCCAGGCCGAAGGCTGCGCGCCAGCATATACATTTTTGTATCAGGCTGTATGTGTGGGTAACCACCCGGTCGCACCGAACCGCTAACCTGTGCGGTCATCACCGATGCCCCGACCAATGATATACAACCACACACACATAAACTGCCTTCATCTAGCGGATGCCTTAATGCACCGCAAAAGGGACGAAAGCGATGACACCCCTTTCTGCGCCTTCCGCGCTCTTTGCTTTTCTTTATTTACATCCTACATATTTACATATATGTATAACAATTTGGTGGGGAACTCCGCTAAAAGGCAAAAGCTCGCAACACACTCCGCCAGTACTGCCCATCATGGCAATATCAATTAAATTCATTTGTCGCCGCCAGGGTGCGCTCCCCGTTGGGAACAAAGGATAAAAGGTAAAAAGGTAAATAAACAAAACAAATGAAAATTTGCTCTGCCAGTGCATATATACATAGTGGGAGTAGCAAAGAGAAAAATATTTTGTCGCGATCAGACCGCGACAACTCCACCCTTTCCTCGTGAAAGAAGGAAACTTCCTTCTTTGGCCCTAATGCTACCTATCCCGATACGGCCTTAAATCCCTCACATTCCAGGTTCCTTTCTCCCTATCATTCTCATCTACTAAAACATATGTCCAAGGAGATACCCTCTTCTTAATCACAAAAGGACCTACATACTTCGGCGCTAACTTCGCTGCAAAATAATTAGCCGCATCGGACAACGCAAAATTCTTCCTCCACACTAACTCTCCTGGCATATATTGGACATCTCTTCTCCTGAGGTTATACTGCTTAGCTAACTTAGCTCCCGCCTGTTCCAACTTCAGTCTTATGTCTGCTCTAATCTCCACTAACTTCCTAGCTCTCTCCTCGCAGTTCAATTGTTCCTGCTCTCCTAAGGACCTTATATAACCCTGACTACCTTCAAGCACCATGTCCCGACCAAAGTTAACAAAGTATGGTGTAACTCCTAACACCTCATGCTGTGATGACCTAATGCAACACGCTACCTTCGCTAATTGCTGATCCCATGACCTCTGGTTCTCTGAAACATAAGCCCTAAGGGTCGTCTTAATAATTTGATTTATACGTTCCGCTGGATTAGCCTGCGGATGATAATGCGCAGTGTATCGCAACTGAACGCCGTAGACACCACAGAGACCCTGAAGCTCACGACTCTTGAACTGGGGTCCATTATCACACACAAGGGAACTCGGAACGCCAAACAATAGGAAAACATCGTTTTCGAGAAATTTACAGACACTCTTCGCCGTCGCAGTACGTAAAGGAAACAACAATGGAAACTTCGAAAAATAATCCACAACCGTAAGAATATATTGGTAACCTTGAGTCGACTTTACCAAAGGACCAACCAAATCAACACAGATCATCTCCCACGGTTCAACTTCCTTCGACCTCTCTATCATTCCCCCAGCTGGCTGTTTATTATCAGGCTTTACCTGCTGACATGTCTTACAAGTTCGAACATACTTAGCAACATCGGATTTCATTCGCGGCCAATAAAACTTCTGAGCAACTCTAGCGAACGTGTTCCTCACACCCATGTGTCCTGCTAACGGACTATCATGGCAACTTAAAACGGGCGCCGTAACTAAACGTTCCTTAGCTTCTCTAAAACTCCTATCACATTCTTCGCTCCAAATGAACTTCTTATTCTTCTTAGTTAACTCGGTGAGAGGTCTAACCAACTCTGAAAAATCTTTGATGAATCTACGGTACCAGGACACTGTACCTACAAAAGATCTCACTTGCTTAACATTTCTCGGGACTTCTATCCTAACCATTGCCTCTACCTTTTCAGGATCAACATGTAGGCCGTTTCTATCTACGACATATCCTAAATACTTTAACTCAGGCCTACAGAAACTGCATTTCTCTCTATTGAGTTTTAATCCTGCCTCAGCTAATCTATCCAAAACCTCTTTCAGAATTTCCAAATGTTTTTCAAATGTTTTTGTTACGATGAGTATATCATCCAAATATACAAAAACATGGGGCTCTAACTCTGGTCCTATGACCGAATCTATAAATCTCTGCCACGTTGCAGGCGCATTATGTAAACCGAATGGCATTCTCTTAAATTGGAAAAGACCTCTACCTGGCACCGTGAATGCCGTATAGGGCCTAGAACTCCTCTCTACTGGTATTTGCCAGTAGGCAGACTTGATGTCTAAACTTGATAAAAATTTCGCATCCCTCAGCTTATCCAAGGTCGCCGACACATAAGGAAGGGGGTAACTATCCTTCTCGGTACACTTATTCAGAACTCTATAGTGTACACAAAACCTATATGTACCGTCTTTCTTCCTTATCATGACCACCGGGGAAGCCCATGGACTATGAGACGTCTCAATGACACCCTTGCTGAGCATATCCTTCAACTCCTCGTCCATACGCGACTGTATGGTAGGCGATACCGGATAGTATCGCTGCTTCACAGGCTCAACTCCTGCCTTTATCCTTATCCTATGCTCAACAAGATGGGTTCGACCCAACCCGTCTGCCATAGTTTCAAAAGCATTCCCAACTAATCTACCTAAAGCTTCAGATTGCCTAGTATCTAATTCACTGTGGTCCATAATCGCTACCGACGCCTCCTGTTCCGGTCGAGGAAACGACCATACCCTGCCCCTCAGATCCGGGATTATACCCGCCTTGGTCCAGAAATCTACACCAAGAATAAGAGCATGAGGTATACCGGGAACAATAAGACAATCTACGAGGACCGACTTGCCCTCCACCACAATTGGTAACGAAATAGAACCTAACGCTGATACTCGACCACCATCCGCCAAAGTAACTTGAGGAATATTTACCGATGACGAAACTCTGATGCCATACGCCTGTAGCATACTCCAACCAATCCGACCAATAACTGTACGTGAAGCCCCAGAATCCAACAATGCTCGAAAAGAAAAACCAAAAACCGACACATCGATATGTGGACGCTGATCATGGCCGCTCGCCACCAATGAATAACCCATATAAGCAACAACCCGACGATCCCCTATTATAGCCAGCTGGGAGTTAGCAGGATTACTAACTCCTGTTAGACCACCTGACCTGCCGTCCCAGGTGTCTAATTCGCGTTTCCCGAACTGTTTGTTGCGACATTGGAATTATTGTTCCTGTTAGAATCAGACCTGAAGGGGTTTGAAGACCGCCTTCCCTCTAGACCAGACCTACCACCACTTTGGGTACCACTCGGCTTTGCTGTACACACTGGACAGTCCCGCTTCATGGCACCGATCCTACCGCATCCAAAGCACTTGATTGTTTTCCTACAATCTGCCGAAACATGACCAAATCGCTTGCAATTGAAACACCTAGTATTCGGCCCATACCTATTCCTCGGACTGGTTACCGACTGGTTCACTGACGCAGCCTCACCACCAACAGACATGTATGCCAAGTCTGGCTCCAATAAACCTCTAGCCCTATGGTTTGGAGGGGGAACAAAAGCATCAACCGACGACCTAACCGCTTCCAATTTCCTTCCCAAAGCAACTAACTCTGATATCGAACCAGGTGTAACTAGTCCCAATTGGGTCTGGTAGAATGGTAAAAGGTTCGCCCTAATTATTCCCAACACCCTACTCTCTGAAATTGGTTCTTGTAACCTTCCAAACATAATCCTCATCGCAGCCACATATACTCCAATTGACTCATTTGCTCCCTGAGTCCTTCTTCGAATTTCCGACATTAAAAGGTCATCATAATTAGGGGGAAGAAATTCCAATTTTAATTCACGCACTAATTCTTCCCATGTAGCTATCGAACACCTAATCGACCTAAACCACAACAAAACTTTTCCCGAAAATAAATCAACCGCACCTCTAAGTAACTGAGACTTAGCAACGCCGCGTGCCTCGCTAAGCTCATCAACACGTTCCAAAAATGCATATAGCGATAATCCGGATCTTTCCCCGTCGAATTTTAAGTTCCATTTAGCCAGATTCGGTGGCTCCTGCGAAATCCTACTAACTAGTTCTACTTCCTCGGAACTCCTTACTGGCACTGGTCTCACATCTGGTCCCGGTGAGACCACTTGCTCTGGTGATTTAGCACTGGGTTGCTCACCCTTTTCTGACTCATTCATTTCCTCCAAATAACCCAGCATCAAAATTATCCTATTCCTTATATCCGCCTGTGACGCCATATCGTCATCATTTTCGGGTTTAGCCCTACCGATCCTATTCAAACACCACTCCAGTTTTGTGGTCGCCTTAATACCATTTGATGGCTTTCCTCCATTATTAAGAGCCGAAACTAACTTCCCTATCTCTACGATTTTTGCCTCTACCGCAACTTTATCTTCCTCAAACGTAAAAGGATAATCCTTAAATAAGTCTACAGACCCACGACGTTCAACAGCCCGCGACGCCCTTAACGATTTCCGCATTGATTCCACCGATGCAACTGCTAGTCCGCGTGCCTCCATCTCGTAAGCCAATTCTTCCTGGGACAATCGATTGATCTCCATTTTATTGCCAGATATTTAAAAAAATTTCCAACGCAAAAAAAAATTCTATATAAAATTTCCAACTCGGAAAAAAGGATTTATCGCCACCAAACCGAATCGTAAAAATTACAAAAAAAAAATTTGCAAAACTAAAAGTTAAATTAAAACTCTAAACACAATTCGAAGCCAACAAAAAAAAATTTTTTTTTTTTTTTTTTTTTTTATCCACCCAATTTAAAATTGATATCGAGAAATATACACCAAATTTAAAATTTAACGCATAAAAGCTCCAATTCCCAAAACTAAACTTGACACCCTAGTATTTTCCAAGCCTCTAAACTTTTAGCTCCACCCTAGCACTGGCGCAGCAAATTTGGGAGCTATAACAAAAAACAATAGAGCCTGTCACACAGTAATAAAAACAACACCAACAGCGCTACCTACTGGGACAACACCAACAATAGCTTACGTACCTTTTGTCTTGTGTGTATGTATGTATACCCGAGCCGCTCTCGCTGTCTAACTTGACCGCAGGTAAATGTATGTAAATATGTATGTACGAATATACGTGTAAAAGAAATGTGCAAAATGCAAATTGAAAACTTAACAATAGGGTGGCCAGTAAAAAAAAAATTTTTTTTTGCAATAAAACTAAAGTAAAACACCAAAGCAAAAAAAGTTGTATTTATTTATTTAATATGTATTTCAAAGATCGTGCCCGCCAACAGTATGTATGTTTGATCCCGTTTATTTATAGGTGCATAGGTCCCCCTTTGACTCTCTCTTATATTTGTTCCGATCCTCTTCTTGCCGTAATTCCAACACAATGTAAATATGATCACCGTTCAACCTTAATATTTTCGTTGTAAATAATATAAAAGAAAATGTTTCTTATGGAAAAAAAAAATTTTAATTTGTTTGGGAAAAATTTTTTGAAAATTTGGCACACCCTAAAGAGATATTGCTCGAAACGACTTCTTGCGTGTTGTTGTACGCAATGCAGAAAATTTTTCTTAGTTTATTACCGCGACCTAACACTATTTATATACGTAAATATGTATTTATATATATTTATACGTATGAATATATTTATTTATTAACGACTACCTGCAGATTTGTACTTTTAACCTTTTCCTCAACGTATGTATGTATGTTTCCCAGGGAAAAAAGCTCTTCGTTTGCGACAAACTCCGATTCGACCAACTTACACTTGTGAGTACCAACAAAAAATTCTCAATTCTCCGACTCTCCTAGATCGAGAAAAAAAAATAAAAGAAAGAAAAATGGGCAGCAGAATTATTCTTGTAAATATTCAGGTAAAGAGCACAAAACCCGACAAGCACAGAAAACTTTACCAACGACACAGTACCTATATACAATGCTACCAAAAACAACACTTCACAGAATTTTTCTTTTCTCACAAAAGACAATTTCTCAACTCTTTATTTTTTCGAGCCCCACGTTGGGCGCCAATTTGTCACCTACCCTTTTACACAAATAACAAAGCCACGGCTTAATACAAAAAGGGCAAAACAACAACACTAGGTGACAATAACTAAACTGAATGCACCGACTCTCTCAGTGGAGACGGGGTGGGTACATATAATAAATCAACCACAAAACTAAAATCAACCAAAATTGAAATACCAAAAACTTTTCACGAAAATACCCAAAACTAAGACAAACAAATGTTTTATGGGTGCACCCGAGGTGAGGTCCAACCGTAAGGTTACGAACCCACTCGCACAGTTCCTGAGCTGCCAGGAACAACTTTAACCCGCCGCCAAATGACTGGGCTCTGGGTGCGGGATGCTAAAAGGATGGGTTAAGGAAATCGGGGAACGAAACAAAGAAGCGACAAATGGCACAACTACAACAACAAACGAGATACTTAACCAAGCCGGAGTGTGTTCCGGCTTAAGATCCTCTACGGTGTCCACCAGCCACTTGCCACGATCCAACTTGATCCTTTAAATTCCACTTCCTTTTGTTTTTTTTTTATGACACACCCTAACCTACACTATTTTCCTTCCGCACTTGGATTTCCCTTTTTTTTTAAATTTAACTTCCCCTTAAAACCTTTCTTTAATTCTTTTTTTCTCAAAACCTTTATCTAAAACACTTGACCACTAGCTTTTTATTTTTCTATAATTTTTTTTTTTTTTTCAAACACTAAAACCTTTTATAACCCTCTACTTTCTTATTTTTCGCACAAAAAGATGTTACCGCACTCGCATACAAGAGTATTCTGACGCGCACCCGCGAGCCAGGCCGAAGGCTGCGCGCCAGCATATACATTTTTGTATATACCATCAGGCTGTATGTGTGGGTAACCACCCGGTCGCACCGAACCGCTAACCTGTGCGGTCATCACCGATGCCCCGACCAATGATATACAACCACACACACATAAACTGCCTTCATCTAGCGGATGCCTTAATGCACCGCAAAAGGGACGAAAGCGATGACACCCCTTTCTGCGCCTTCCGCGCTCTTTGCTTTTCTTTATTTACATCCTACATATTTACATATATGTATAACAATTTGGTGGGGAACTCCGCTAAAAGGCAAAAGCTCGCAACACACTCCGCCAGTACTGCCCATCATGGCAATATCAATTAAATTCATTTGTCGCCGCCAGGGTGCGCTCCCCGTTGGGAACAAAGGATAAAAGGTAAAAAGGTAAATAAACAAAACAAATGAAAATTTGCTCTGCCAGTGCATATATACATAGTGGGAGTAGCAAAGAGAAAAATATTTTGTCGCGATCAGACCGCGACAAACTCTGCCTTGTGCTTGCCAAAAAACGTTTACGTTGCTCGAGGTTCTGTTTCTGGAGTCCTCACCCCTCGGCACCAATGAGGATCCTGACCGTTTCCCTGTCGTATGCGGCAACAGTCACGCGTGAGTACACCTCGTCGACCACATGTCCAACAAAAATCTCGGCGTTCGTTGCGACACCCTACTGCGAAGTGTCCACTTTCACCACATCGTCGGCATGCTGCGCGTACATCTACATATCCTTGCTGTGGCGTGTTTGTTTGGTTTGATAGAGTTTCCCTTCTCTGCTGTCCTCCTTGACATTCACCGGCGTTTAAACAGTGATAACGTTCCTCTTGCCTTCGTGGAACAAATGGTCTTGCTGTCGATTTCAGTTGCTCTTTCTCTGGAGTGATGTTGTCATAGTCTTCGACCAGGCTCACCAAATCCTCGAGGGTGTTAAACTCGCTTCGCTTGACGTACAGCTGGTATTCTCGACGTGAATTACGGTAGATTCGGCTCAGTTTTTGCTCATCCGTATAACCAGCGTGTCGCATCAGCCCCTGTAATGCTAGCACATAGTCTTTAAATCTCTCACCTGGTCGTTGTACACGCTGCCTTATTTCGTCATCCAAACGCTCGAAGTACCTTGAGCTGAGGAAGAACTTCAGGAAATCTCGTTTGAAAGCTTCCCACTCTTTCCAATTGCGGTTGTTGTTACGGAACCAAGCCAAGGCTTTGTCTTTAAGTAGCTCCGGTAGCGCTCGTGGAATGGAATTCCGGTCAATTTCGTATCCGTCTGCCAACTCTTCTACTCGCTCGATTAATCCCAGTGGATCTCTTTCGCCATCGTACTTAAATCCCCATTTGCGCACTCGATCCATTGTAGTTGCATACGACGTTGACTGTGGCATACCATACATTTGTGGCAAACTCGTACTTACGTATTTCAGTGCTTCTTGTATATCCACCTCATGCTCCCTTGTATCTCGTGGCGATTGATTTCCAGTGCCACCAGGTAATTCCATGTCAGTGCTTCCCATAGGCGTTGGAGGACAAGTTGTGATCGTCGGCTTGGCGTGTTGGAGCTCCAATTCCTCGAATCGACCCTCTAGCTCTTTATTGTTGGCGTTTGCTTTTATAAATGTAACTAGGCGTTTACGTTGATCGTCCATTGTTCCTAATCCCTCCAGCTTAAATTCAACGATGTACTTCGATAGCTCCTCTCGGCTGAGGTGGTACACCCACGATACCTTCACCATTGCTGTGGATTATTCGTTGTATTGATCGTATGTGTATATGTACACGTATTTCCTCGTTGTTGTCGGAATCGCTCAAACCTTGCTGTGATATTCTAGCTCGAAAACCTTGTTGTTCCAAAATGTTGTATGTATCTCTCTATAAGTTAGAGTCCCTGCTCGGGCGCCATTTGTGACGGACTTTTCCTTTGGCAGCTGGGGTAGTTCAGTCCGTCCAGGGTTCCTGCAAGTAAAAAGGTTTCCTTCCCCTTTTTTCCCAGAAATATTAATAAATTGTTTTTTTCTTTTCCAAACTTCAATGATTATTTATTAAATATAATATCCAATTTCCTACGGTGCTACTCCTACTCTACTTAAAGGTGGCGCGGTGAAAACCTTCGCTAGCCTTCCGAACCACTGAAGTGAAAACCTCAGCGAGTATACATACATATACACTAAGCTCTACTTAAAGGTGGCGCGGTGAAAACCTTCGCTAACCTTCCGACCCACTGAAGTGAAAACCTCAGCGAATATATATACTAAGCTCGAGTGGAGTCAGAACCTCAGTCGAGCTACAATTGTCGGAAGTCAAAACCTCGGACAGTATACCTAACTACTAGTTACAGCCTATTACTGCAACTGATTTTCCTTGCGAATTGCTCGCCCTTTTATAGGGATCCTGCGCACAGGATGCCCGTTATTCTACGCTTCGCTTATTAACTATTTACATCTATATATGTACATATGTATTTATTTACATATTGCCTTATTTTCACTTAAGCTTAGATTAACATATGTATGTCTGCCTGTTCGCTGCCTTAGCTTAATTTCTTATTGCCTTCTTTGTGCGGACCTTCGCTTTTCTTTTGCCTAAATGCGGTGGTGGTTTTTCTGTTAGCCAGTGGCTGTGCTTGTATACATGTGTGCTTGTGTGTTCGCTTTCGCTGAGTTGACTCGGGTTTTTTTCTCTGCTGGCCAGTGGCTGCGCTTGCATGCACGTGCGTTTGTGTGTTCGCTGTCACCTATCGGTCGCGCTGAGTTCAATCGCCTACGATCTTGCCAATTTCCAATTTATATTTGTATGTAGGTATGTATGTACATTAGGGTGACCATAAAAGTAAATGTGTTTTATCATGTATGTTGTATATATATTCTGTATATAAAATCCATTTGTATAATTAGAAATATGCATGTTGTACGTATGTAAATGTACATATGTATATATAATTCAGGTACATATGTATATAAATATATAAATTCAATATAGTAACGTTGGTACAAAATGTATGTAAATATATATATATATATATATATATATATATGCATGTATATGTATATATATGTAAAATTCATTCTCTTATGTATGTATATATGTTACGCTTTGCGTGTAGACATATGTATATATGTATGTATGTATATAAATTCAAAATATATAAATTCATTTGTTCAATCTATATGTATATTCCATGTACGTCGGTGTGTATTTGTGGGACGCCTAATCCTCCGGATTGGGGTCATCACAAATGTTACAAGCTCTGGTGGTACATAGCCGAAAATAGGACTGTAAATCTTCGCCGAATGCGATTCTATTTAAGCTTTCATATTCGTATACATCACCCGCACAGCCAACCAAATTGAAAGCGTCCTTCTCATACACACAAATGTATCGGCGATACTTTATACATGGGCAATAGTACTAACGAGTAATGTTTGGCCGCTAACGCAACGCATGCTGGGTGCAAAACTCCATTCGCTAACACACATCCTCGTGGTAAAAATTGCAGACTATGAAGAGGAAAAAGAAAATATTGAACATTAAAAACTTTTAGAAACAAAAATGCAATCCACTTTTAACTCACCTGCAAACTGAAAATATAAATGGAAAGACCATTATCACGCACTGCCCATGATGCTTAACTTTCATCATTGCCACGACACAAAATTTTCTTTTTGGTAAAAAAAAATAATAATGACTTGCGTTTTGCACGAACATCAGACTTCAAATGATCAAAAAAAGTATGTATGTTTCAAAATAGTTTTGATGTTCTTTTTAAACACTTTTTTAGTTAATATTGATACTATTATTGTGTTGAATAAACCAAAATTCCAAATGACTTTATGTTTGAAAATTGCTTTGTTATATCAACCACCTTTTATTGTTAAATGTGGCTATTGGTGCTTTTACATTTGTTTTCATGTTGTATTAACACTAGAATTGGGACGCCCTTTTTATACTCAGCTGTACTAGTACACAGAGTATTATAGTTTTAATCACATAACGGTGGATTGTAACAGAATGAAATAACCGAGATAGATATAGACTTATATATATCAAAATGATCAGGGTGAAAAGAGAAATCGATTGAGCCATGTCCGTCCGTCCGTCCGTCCGTCCGTCCGTCCGTCCGTCTGTCCGTCCGTCCGTCTGTAAACACTCTAACTCGCGCAAAAATTGAGATATTTTGATGAAATTTGGAATGCAAGTTGGTATCGAGACTGGGACGGTTGGTATTGAAAATGGGCGAAATCGGACCATGACCACGCCCACTTTTCCTATATAGAAAAAATCGGAAATTTGGTATCTCAGTCCCTAATATAGCTGGAGCGATAAAATTTTACCCACATGTTGAGCTCAGGCCCCTATGAAGAAATTTTATGAAATTTTGGAAAATGGGCGGTGCCACGCCCACTTATTAAGGGTCAAACATTGAAAGTTTTATGAGTCATAACTCAGAAACCGTTGAAGATATGTCGATGAAATTTGGTACGCGTGATTTACTTACTTAGGCAAATGTTTTGACGGAAAATTGTCAAAATCGGTTGACGGCCACGCCCACTTTTATATATGTGTATTATAAAGTGACCTAATAAAAACATTTTAAGCGATATCTCTGTCAAATATAAAGATCTATCACTGAAATTTTGTGGCATGATTCCAACTATGAACATAAAACGAAAACCACAAAAATTTTGGAAAATGGGCGGAGCCACGCCCACTTATTAAGGGGCAAACATTGAAAGTTTTATGAGTCATAACTCAGAAACCGTTGAAGATATATCGATGAAATTTGGTACGCATGATATATTTACTTAGGCAAATGTGTGGACGAAAAATTACCAAAATCGGTTGACGACCACGCCCACTTTTATATATGTGTATTATAAAGTGGCCTAATAAAAACATTGTAAGCGATATCTTTGTCAAATATAAAGATAATTCATTGAAATTTTGTGACATGAGTTCCACAATAGACCGGAAACATAAAATAGAAAAATTTTGGAAAATGGGCGTGGCACCGCCTCCTTTTGGACAAAGGGATATACGAGATTTATTAGCCTTTAACTCGACAAATAATTGAGATATTATGACGAAACTTGGTTTATACACTTTTATAACTTGTGTTAATAAACACGCAAAAATTAATTGAAATCGGTTTATGACCACGCCTACTTTTTAACAGATATTTCTGGAATACCCTTTGGGAGTTTGTAACGTGACATCTTTGTAACTAGAAGTCATAAAGGAATTAATTTTTGCACAAAGAATAATATTGATATGCTTAGTTGGATGACTGATAAAAATTTAGAAAATGGGCGTGGCTACGCCCACTTTATGCAGCACTCGCTTTATATAAAGTACACCGTGTTTCCATCAAACGCAAACAAACAATGAAAGCATACAGCTGAGTATCTAATGTTCGATTCCACTCGAACTTAGGCTTCCTTACTTGTTTTACATTTTTTTAGTTTATATTAACACTATCATCATGTTAAATAAACTTATTTGATGGCGAATATGTACGTTCGTATGTATGTATGTATGTATGTACAAATTCCTTTCGTATGTATATATGTATGATTCAGGCACATATGTATGTAAATATGTTTTCAGAAAATTCACTTTATCTGTATGTAGATATGTATGCACATCCATATATATATACGTTCGTGTGCAAACTCCATGTATGTATGTATGTACTTGTGGGGGACACCTAATCCTCAGGATTGGGGTCCTCACACTCCCCCCTCACCTGCACGAATGAGACTCACCGTCACGGAGCCGGAAATCATTGTTATTAGGCTACTTGGTGGTTTTTTCGTTGTGTGATGTCCTCCGTGTATCTCTTCGCTCGCTGTGCGCTGTCGCTGATCCCGAAATTATTTTAGATATTCATCGCTATTGCTTTATTACTAGTTTTGACCTTCCGTGTGGGAATTCGGTACTTGTACTTCGCACGTACTACCTAAAGCTGCGATTCCATGATCCCGAAAAACATACGTCGCTTCACACGCTATAGGCTAGTGGTCGGAAACTATCGATGGCACTATCTTCACTATCGATGATTTCTGAACATCGTTTACACTATCGATGGTTTTCTACTATCGTTTGAACTATCGATAGTTTATTGAAAATTTGAAATGTGACCACTAGGCACCAAACAAACGGTGACTATTCCATGCAGGGTTTGAATTGCTGACTAGCAAGTAGTGAAAGCAACATAAATACGACTATGCATTCTAGTCGCATGGTCGTGTAAAATGTCATTACCCAAAAATATTAATAAAAATAGGTAAAAAAACTTTTTAAGTTAAACGGTTTTATGTTATACATACATTGCAATGTTTAAGATAAATGTACTAAAAACCAAAAAATAATAAAATAGATACAGTCGTGGGAATTAAAAACATTTGCATAGACTAGACTAAAATAAAACCGTGGGGCACGTCAATTGTCTACAATCGTTGATTAAAATGTTTGTTTTGTAATGTTACACTATAATTAGGCAGTTGTTCAACCGACAACGATGGACGTGTGATAAGTAGGGCTAGAATGTGGAAAAAAGCTAGCAAGCTCGATTATAAGCGAGTTTTAGGGTTTCATAGTGGTGAGCGAGTAGTACTTTTATCATATGTTTTGTCGATTAAAGACAAACTACGAGCAGTGAAACGATTCCTCGTGTGAATGTCCAACGATAAACTAGTTGAAACATCTCTTTTATTAACATGGAGTGTATAACTATTGGAATTTCCATGAGCAAGAAAATAGTAAGTATTTTCCTCACCGTCTGCGGGCCAACTGCCTAACGACGAATTAAACGATTCTTCTATCGCACATTAAGTCGATAATTTGTAGACAATTGACGTGCCCCACGGTTTTATTTTAGTCTAGTCTATGCAAATGTTTATAATTCCCACGACTGTATCTATTTTATTATTTTTTGGTTTTTAGTACATTTATCTTAAACATTGCAATGTATGTATAACATAAAACCGTTTAACTTAAAAAGTTTTTTTACCTATTTTTATTTTCTAGTTTTTAGTTTTTATTTCGCATTCTGTTTAATTCATTTAGTGCTTCATTATTGCAAGGTTTCTTGCCCGTTAGTTTATTGCAGTCCAACGCCTCTATAGCGACCCACGCGCCACCTATCGGAAGTTTTTTTTAGGAAAATATTTCCTTAGTAATACATGTTCCGAATTTCAGCCAAATCGGACCATAAATGCGATTTTTGTAAATATAGCGACCCACGCGCCACCTAGCGAAATTTTTTTTTAAGAAAATATTTCTTTTCAAGGTAGTAATACATGTTCCGAATTTCAGCCAAATCGGACCATAAATGCGATTTTTGTAAATATAGCGACCCACGCGCCACCTAGCGGAATTTTTTTTTTAAGAAAATATTTCTTTTCAAGGTAGTAATACCTGTTCCGAATTTCAGCCAAATCGGACCATAAATGCGATTTTTGTAAATATAGCGACCCACGCGCCACCTAGCGGAATTTTTTTTTTAAGAAAATATTTCTTTTCAAGGTAGTAATACATGTTCCGAATTTCAGCCAAATCGGACCATAAATGCGATTTTTGTAAATATAGCGACCCACGCGCCACCTAGCGGAATTTTTTTTTTAAGAAAATATTTCTTTTCAAGGTAGTAATACATGTTCCGAATTTCAGCCAAATCGGACCATAAATGCGATTTTTGTAAATATAGCGACCCACGCGCCACCTATCGGAATTTTTTTTTCATAATATTGCATTGTCATCGGGGTTATACATGCGTGCAAAATTTCAGATTAATCGGTTGACAGGAAGAGGGTGAAATTTGAATTACTAAATTTGACCCAAGAATAAAGAATAAATAATAAAACAAACGGGGTGAGCTAAATAAAACCGTTTAAAAACCGTTTAAAAATAACAATACAATATGGGTATCAAACGAAAGAGGATGGCCGCAGGTTTCATTTGGACTTCGATATATTTCGATAAATTTATCGATAACTGATTGCCCAAGAACATTAATATTACCCTACAATATGGCTATCAAACGAAAGGGGATGGCCCCTGGTTTTATTTGGATAAATTTATCGATAACTGAGTTATCGGTCAAAATGCGATGGCCCAAAAACCTTAATATTACCCTACAATATGGGTACCAAGCGAAAGGGCATGGCCCCAGGTTTCATTTGGACTACCGGACACCGCAAAATGGGTATCAAATGAAAGCGCTTGGCTAGGGCTATCATTTGGTCGAGTCTTAATTAATTATGAACTGATCTAAAAAATATCCCTCATCCAGTAATTGTTATGGAAGATCGAAAACAATATTAATTGCTAGTAACAATTATGAGCTGATCTAAAAAATATCCATCACCCAGAAATTGTTATGGAACATCGAAAAAAATATCAATTGCTCATAACAATTATGATCTGATCGAAAAAATATCGATCTTTGAGTAATTTTTATTGATGATGGAAAAATTTTTCCATTGTTCAATAATTGTTATCAAGAGATTTTTATATTTATTTGTTATAATTGTTATGGTCTCTGGTTAATATATTAATTTTTTTGAACAAGAATAAATGGCTAATAAACAAATAAAACAAAACAATGTACTGAAAAAAGTTTTATTGGATCATCTTCTATTACGTTCATGTATTGGTAAGAATAAGACCAGGACAGGTGGGCAAAGTTTGTTTACATTCGGGTGAAATCGGGTGAGCTCATTTAAAACAGATGTGTATGTGGATGTGTTTGCTGCCGGACGGCAAAAGGCGGTTACAGTGTGAGCGTAGCCGTAGACTCTCCCAAATCACCCGAAACTATCGTCAACTATCGATATACTATCGATAGTTTGCAAAAAACTATCGTACACTATCGATGGTGCTGACTATGGGGAGTTTGACTATATGGTCTTTCCGTCCTGCTCATGATCGGGTCCCGAAATACCACTTGTTGACCTTGCTGTACAATTTGCGCATAGCTCCTTCTATTAATGTCCATCGTGAGCGAACCATAGTGCGCGACAGTACCGTGTTCTACGTTCGGGACTACAATTGTGAGTCGTGACATAATATTACGTGATGTTGTCGGTGATGTGTGCTCTGCGGGCTTACTCCTTGCTGTGCTTCTTGCGATCGTTGTACACCGTGTTGCTGTGCTAGACTGTATGCCGTTTAATTCGGTTTGTTGTACCTTCTCTTGTGTTCTATTTCGGGATTCATGTGATTGCGTACTCTGTTGTTGTACCTTTGACTGTTTTCTACTTCGGTATTCCTGCGGTTGCTTACTCTGTAGTTCTACCTTTGCTTGTTGTCTATTTCGGGGTTCCCGTGTCTTTACACTCTGTTGTTCTACCTTTGCTTGGTGTCTATTTCGGGATTCATGTTTGTTTGCGTTTTGTTACCTCGGGACGTGCTTGGTTCTACTATCTGATCGTCGCGTGCGATTTCTGCTTCGTGATAGGCCTTGAGTTCGCTTAAATGTGCCGTTCTCCTCTTGCCGTTGTGTGTTTTATCCAATTCTACGATCACCGGTGAGATGAAGTTCATCACTCGGTGTGGTCCACTATACCTCGGTGCTAGTTTGGCTGCGAAGTTGTCAACTGCTTTCGAAAGTTGGTGCTCTTTTACCAACACTAAATCGTCAATGGATGGTTGCCTGTATGTATGTATGTTACGCTTTGCGTGTAGACATATTTATAGTATATGTATGTATGTACAATTTCCTTTCGTATGTATATATGTATGATTCAGGCACATATGCAGGGATGCCACTTTTGGGCTTTTCCTACCAAAACTGGTAGGTTTTATTCCTTTTGGTAGGTTGGTAGGACGATTTGAATTTTGGTAGGTTTTTGCCTTCGTTCAACTAACATCACTGATTTGGTACTTTTGGTCACGTTTTCTTTGAGCTTCAAGTAACTACACTTGCCCCCACAGACACAACTGGAGGAGATTGAAAACAGAAAGGCATCTGACATTTTCCGCTATATGAAGCAAACAAGGTTGTTCGTCTACACGGTGTGTAATAAAGAGCTCCGTGTTGTATCACAACAGGCCATCAGGCCCACCTATGTAGTAAATGTGTTTGCTATACCAAGTGGAAACAATGTCCGCTATTTCCCTCGATAAATCTTCTTACGTTTCCTTCAGGATCAGTTGCTTGCCCTCATTATTCCTTAAATGTTATTCCACAAAAAGTAAATCCTGATTTCTTCCGCACTGGACGAGCGGTGGCAGCCACTAATATTGTCCGAATAGCATTAACGCCAACTCAAGTTTTTGTTTATCAGGAAACTGCTGCTTCCTCCTCTTTTTTTCACATTTTTATCACTCATTCTAAAATTAATTGAAATTTGTACAAATAATATTAAATTTAATATTAAAGTTTTCAAAATAAAAAAAAAAAAAATAATAATAAACAATTTTTTTTATTTTAAGCGGTAAAAAACAAGAGTGTCCGGTTACTGCTGGGTGGTCGGTTACTGGCACGGTTACCCTAAATGAATTTGTTGAATATGGTTAAATCTCACATTAAAAAAAAATTTGGTAGGCTCGAACCATTTTGGTAGGTTTTTTGGTAGGAAAAAAATTCTCTTAGTGGCATCCCTGCACATATGTATGTAGTTTTCAGAAAATTCACTTTATCTGTATGTAGATATGTATGCACATCCATATATATATACGTTCGTGTGCAAACTCCATGTATGTATGTATGTACTTGTGGGGGACACCTAATCCTCAGGATTGGGGTCCTCACAAAATGGATATGGAAAATTTTTGTAACGGGTTAATTCCACAAGCACTGAACCGATTTTTTGATGTGTAAACACATGTACCTACACTTGCTTACATGCATAGCCGTGCAAATGCAAATATCAACAACAACAGCATCGAAGCAGGGCTCAACCACTCGATATGAAGCTCTCTTAATTGTGACCCCTAGGCCGGGTCCCGAGATATGGGTCAAACGTGGACCCCGATGATCTTGTGTTTCTGATCAAAACAAAACAAAAAAAAATAAAATAAAAAAAAACAAAACATCAAAAATTGAAAATCAAAAATAAAAAACAAAAAATCAAAACCAAAACAAAAAAAGCAAAATAGTAGCAGTGACAATGACATCAAGAAATTATAAAAACGATAGTCGCATTTTAATCCATAGAAAACCAGGGAAAAAAGGAATAAGTACGAGTAAAAGGGAATAAAAATCCGAATTCAAAACTGTTTACACATCAATATTCATGAATACTCGTTACTCATACGCTTTAATTTTTTTTAATGGTCCAAATTCGAGAGTGCTGTACTTTTTTTTGACCATTTTCCCGGTTTTGAAGTTCCGAAAAACACAACAAAGCGCAAGGATAAACAGATCGTGCAGTGGCAGAGCAGGACAGCCTACTACGTTTGTTTTTGCAGTTCGTTGTTTGGCTCGAGGCCTCTCAAGGTTGTTTATCTCGAGGCGAAAGGTGTTGCGCAGAGCTTCAGCATTGGTAACAGATAAAAAGATTTTGAGCAGGGTTTCAACATAGAGCTCCTTTCGTTGTTATGACTAGGCCGGATCCTCAGATATGGACCAAATGTTGACCCGGATGACCACGAAATGTTTCTGAACGATATTGGTATCAAAGCAGAGGTGTTTAGCAGGGCTACAATACAAAACTCTCCTTGATGTAATGCCCAACTCGCGCAAGGATAAACAGATCATGCAGTGGCAGAGCAGGACAGCCTACTACGTTTGTTTTGCAGTTCGTTGTTTGGCTCGACGCCTCACAAGGTTGTTTGTCTCGAGGCGAAAGGTGTTGAGCAGAGCTTCAGCATTGGTAACAGATAAAAAGATTTTGAGCAGGGTTTCATAGAGCTCAAACAATTTTGTGGTTAATTTTTTTCAACACGATGCTTAATGTGTACCATCCTGTAAACGTGTAAATTTAACACTACTGTCAAGTGTAAGTTTCACAGGATGATACCTGTAAAATTAACACTAAAAAGTATTGGGTTTTCCTGTTGATTTTACAATTTAAACTAGTTAAATCTTTTTAATTTAAGCATCAATTTATTGTTAAATTAACTCGAAATTCTTGTTGATTTTACAATTTATTTTTATAAATAAAAGATACATATAAAACATGAAATATATAATCAGCAGATAAATAAAGTAGCTGCTTCGGTATCGCTCGATATTGGAGGACCTCCTCGTGGTAAAAATTGCAAACTATGAAGAGGAAAAAGAAAATATTGAACATTAAAAACTTTTAGAAACAAAAATGCAATCCACTTTTAACTCACCTGCAAACTGAAAAGATAAGTGAGAAAAACCATTATCATGCACTGCCAATGATGCTAAACTCTCATCATTGCCAAGGCACAAAATTTCCTTTTTGTTAAAAAAATAATAATGAGTAATTTGCGTTTTTCACCACCAGAACTTCAAATGTTCAAAAAAATTGTGTATAAACCAAAATTCCAAATGACATTTATGTTTTAAAATTGTTTTGTGTTATATCAACCAACGTTTAGTGTTAAATGTGGTTCTGGTTGTTTTAACAATTGTTTTCATGTTGTATTAACACTAGAATTGGGACGTCCTTTTTTTACATTTTTTTAGTTTATATTAACACTATCATCATGTTAAATAAACCAAATTATAAATGACATTTAGGAATACAATTTTTTATTTGTATCATCTTGTATATTTTAAAATTGCTTCATGTTGTATCAACAATAAAAGTTGGTTGAATTTACCAAATTTTCAGATGAAATTTACAAAGCCAAAATCATGTTTCAAACATCGTGTAATTTGAAAAAAATTGTTGCTCTTCTACGTGTAAAGATCTTCTACGTGTAAAGATCGTGTTAATTTTACATCGTGTTGATGTTTCTTTTTCTGGGTCTATATAAAACTATAAATCTATTTGCAATCATTTATTTGACATTTTGCGATCTTTCGGATAACAGTTTGTATTTCTCAGAAATCTATTTCTTTTTGTTTCGTTTACGTTTTTTATCAGAAGTATGAATGCCTTTTTTGCGGGTTATGCAGACTCGACAAAACCAATCTTCGTTGTCCTTTGGTGCAATAGAAATTCCAACACATAACCTTAAAAAATCTATATGATTTCATACGCTATGGTATATAAAAGTATATTGCTTACCAATGGTACCACGCATCACATCCATCGCAACCGATCATAGGAGAACCATCATCTACTTTTCCACATGCCGGACAAATCCATATTCGATTACCCTCAGCATCCTACAACATATATATTTTAAAACTTTCACTATGCTTTGATTAACTTACTATGTAAGATGATGGACGACTTGCTTCTGATATAATTGACACAGGGCTTTGGCGATCAGTGGATTTTAAAGAATTGATGTTATTATCAACGTTATTAATTGATATGCTTCCATCTGCTATAGCACTAGGTTCTGGAGGTTTCTTAGTTGTCAAAGACTGCAGTAACTGCTGAGGAAGCAGTACGGAACTTGCAGATATTGTTCCACCAGACGATCGTGGAATAGATCGGGGAACAACAGTCTGAATGCACGAAGAGTTTGCCGTAATTTCAGCATTTACATAAGTTTCCACGAAAGAATTTATACTATCGCTAGCACTGGATACTGCTGTGATGGATGAAAATATATATAGAGATTTGATATTGTATTTAGTATATAATATTCACCGATGTCGAATTTTCGTTTTGGTTGTCGGGTAACAAGGGGCAAAATCCTTGCTAACTCCGGAGATGGTTCTCTGCTTTTTCCTAACCCTTTTAATTCATTTTCAGATGAGGTCGAACAGTGTTTATGAAAAGCATCAGGATGTATGGATGACTGACCGCTACCAAGTTTAAGAGTCAACTTCGGCACAAAAGATTTCGTAGATGTGTGTATGCTTGTTGATTTATCCATTGTTAACAAAGTCGTGTTTTTTTCCGCAGATCTAAAATCAGGTGTTCCTACCAGAGAATGTTTGTCTTCATCATGGTGTGCATACATATGCAGCTTAAAAATATAAAAAACATCCAAGAAAAGTGAGGGTTTTGAAACTTTCAACTGATTGGAAAATTTTACAATAATATTAATAAGGAGGGCTGCAAACCACTCCAATAATCGATGCGGTTCGAACCACTTAGAAAAAATTTGTACCGGTACAAGAACCGGTTCACGGATACCTCTGAACCACCGGTTCGGATCGGTTCAAAATGGCTCAAAATCATTTGTAATATTTATTTATATTTATTTATATTTAAAGCAAGTATTTGGCAGGTAAACGTCATCGCAAATTTGGAGAACCAAAAAAATTGAGGCACTAGCCCAGCCATGGGCGATTGAGCCCATATGGGTATTTACCCGTACGGGCCGAACTGGCTCATTGCATGGGGTAGGTGAAATAGGTAAATGTACCAGCTGGTGGGGAGAAGGACGAACTCAAACTGAGCATATGGTTGCCACACTTGGTAATTAATTCCAAAATAGGTATTTTTTGCTGTTGGTAATTTGGTAACTATCAAATAGTTTTAGTATTTTTTTTTTTTCAATATGATATACATAATTATTCTAAGGTGTACTTAATTTGTTAATGTTAAAACTGTTTTTTTTTCTTAATTTCTACCAAAACTTTGACCAAAGTAAAATCAAAATAGCTACAAACAAAATTCATTCATACATGTAATTTACGTTTCAGATAATTTTTTTTTTGTAAACCAAAGCAGGTGTACTTCTTTTAAGTTCTTTTATCATTCGAATTACGAAGGCGATAATTTATTAGTCTGTTTGTAATTTTTTGATTATTTGGTTGGGATTTATTATCAACATTTTCTTTAGCATAGTGGCAACCAATATTGAGCGCGGTAATGCATATTTGGTATTGAGAACAAGAAAGCAGCAGCTCTAACAGCGCTACCTAATAAAAACGCAAGCCGCCAATTAACGCACACACGCAAATTTTTCATATACGTTGAACCGAAATTGACTTGCGTACGTATACAGATAAAGAAATTAAAAATTATAGAAAATCCGAGAAAATCTTGTTATTTTGTGGAATATGTACCTAACGCACACGATATCGTAAGCAAGTATCATTTTTTTTTGTACAAAATCACTCACAATGCCCAGATTCAACTGTCACGCAAAACAAAAATTGGGAGCCGAGTTTGCTTTTTACGCACGCCGTTCAATTTCGGTTACTCCCATACAAGGTGTATGTGCATGGGAAATTTTTGACAGTAAACTGAGGGCGTGCGTTTTTATTAGGTAGCATAGTAAGCTAAGAGTGTAACCAGTGTTTCGTTAAAAAATTTCAAAAAGTGGCCCAAAAAAGGAAAAAAAGTGTCCCCCAAATTTTTTAGCTGAAAACACATTTTTTATATTTTTGTGGTTTATTTAATGCTTAAAGCAATTCACATGTAAGGAACAGTGTTTTACTAAAACAAAGTAAAACTAGAGCAAATATATATTTAATTCAAGTGTATGTATAAGTTATATATTTAATAGATTTAAAGTTGAGTTCTCAGATATTTGAAAGCAAGTTTTCTTCTGGTATCCAAGAATCTCAATCATTTCCATTAGTTAAATTGAGCGCTGAGATCATTGAACTGCACGTATCAATTTTGCAAGCGGTTTGTAACCTTGGTCTTAAATAGTGAAAGTTTTGAAAATAATGTTTCTGCTGATGCACTGCTTGTGGCAGCGTTATTAATACATATATTTGCAACAAATTCACAACAAGTTCTCATTTAAATTGTTTTTCATATTCCCCACACTGTGCCAAAACGCTTCTATTTCGGTTTGTTCAAACAATTTTCTTGCATTCTAAAAATTTATACCAATGAAAAATGAAAAGGTAACAAAGAGGCTTTTTTATATTTAAGAAAAAAACTAAAAAATATTTATGACATTATAGTTTTGTAAGTAACAAGTAAGGAAGCCTAAGTTCGAGTGGAATCGAACATTAGATACTCAGCTGTATGCTTTCATTGTTTGTTTGCGTTTGATGGAAACACGGTGTACTTTATATAAAGCGAGTGCTGCATAAAGTGGGCGTAGCCACGCCCATTTTCTAAATTTTTATCAGTCATCCAACTAAGCATATCAATATTATTCTTTGTGCAAAAATTAATTCCTTTATGACTTCTAGTTACAAAGATGTCACGTTACAAACTCCCAAAGGGTATTCCAGAAATATCTGTTAAAAAGTAGGCGTGGTCATAAACCGATTTCAATTAATTTTTGCGTGTTTATTAACACAAGTTATAAAAGTGTATAAACCAAGTTTCGTCATAATATCTCAATTATTTGTCGAGTTAAAGGCTAATAAATCTCGTATATCCCTTTGTCCAAAAGGAGGCGGTGCCACGCCCATTTTCCAAAATTTTTCTATTTTATGTTTCCGGTCTATTGTGGAACTCATGTCACAAAATTTCAATGAATTATCTTTATATTTGACAAAGATATCGCTTACAATGTTTTTATTAGGCCACTTTATAATACACATATATAAAAGTGGGCGTGGTCGTCAACCGATTTTGGTAATTTTTCGTCCACACATTTGCCTAAGTAAATATATCATGCGTACCAAATTTCATCGATATATCTTCAACGGTTTCTGAGTTATGACTCATAAAACTTTCAATGTTTGCCCCTTAATAAGTGGGCGTGGCTCCGCCCATTTTCCAAAATTTTTGTGGTTTTCGTTTTATGTTCATAGTTGGAATCATGCCACAAAATTTCAGTGATAGATCTTTATATTTGACAGAGATATCGCTTAAAATGTTTTTATTAGGTCACTTTATAATACACATATATAAAAGTGGGCGTGGCCGTCAACCGATTTTGACAATTTTCCGTCAAAACATTTGCCTAAGTAAGTAAATCACGCGTACCAAATTTCATCGACATATCTTCAACGGTTTCTGAGTTATGACTCATAAAACTTTCAATGTTTGACCCTTAATAAGTGGGCGTGGCACCGCCCATTTTCCAAAATTTCATAAAATTTCTTCATAGGGGCCTGAGCTCAACATGTGGGTAAAATTTTATCGCTCCAGCTATATTAGGGACTGAGATACCAAATTTCCGATTTTTTCTATATAGGAAAAGTGGGCGTGGTCATGGTCCGATTTCGCCCATTTTCAATACCAACCGTCCCAGTCTCGATACCAACTTGCATTCCAAATTTCATCAAAATATCTCAATTTTTGCGCGAGTTAGAGTGTTTACAGACGGACGGACGGACAGACGGACGGACGGACGGACGGACGGACGGACGGACGGACATGGCTCAATCGATTTCTCTTTTCACCCTGATCATTTTGATATATATAAGTCTATATCTATCTCGGTTATTTCATTCTGTTACAATCCACCGTTATGTGATTAAAACTATAATACTCTGTGTACTAGTACAGCTGAGTATAAAAAAGAACCAAAAGTGTCCCGAATTTTTAAAAAGGTTCAAATATTGCATATTTTCAAAAAGTTGGGTTCCGGTGGCCTGACTCTTAAAAAGGTTCAAATTGGCAACGCTGCGTGTAACTACACAAGTGTACATCCATATGTAGTACATGCCAAAAGCACAAAGCACACTTGCTTCAATAACGACACAACACAATTTTCTGAGTCGATACTTAGTAGTAAGAATCATTGCTATTAATTTGTTATGAAATTTTATAGTGATAAAAGAAAATTAAGCGCTTTGTTTAAAAAATATTTTCGCTTTAGTATAGTAGCACTTACTTCCATATATAGCGAAGAAGACATAAATTGGTTTTTTTTTTTAATTATGACACTAATGAGGTACAAAAAAAAATAATGTCTGCACTGAAATCCAAAGAAGAATCACTCTTGCCAATAAATGCTACTTTGGACCAAGTAGGCAATTGAAAAGTAAAGTCCTCTCTCGGCGAACCAAAATCACACTCTACAGGACACTCATCATTCCAGTCCTCATGTACGGCGCAGAAGCATGGACTATATCAAAAGCAGATGAGATGGCGCTTGGAGTATTCGAGAGGAAAGTTCTTCGGAGGATTTATGGACCTTTGCGCGTTGGTGAGGGCGAGTATGGACGGAGATTTAACAATGAGCTGTACGAGCTGTACGCAGACATGGATATTGTTCAGCGAATAATGATCCAGCGGCTCCGCTGGGCAGGTCATGTCGTGAGAATGGACGAAGGTGCTCCGGCCAAGAAAGTATTTCTGTCGAAAGCCGCTGAACGCAGAAGAAAGGGGAGACCTCCACTGCGTTGCGAAGATCAGGTGGACAGTGATGCTGGCTCCCTAGGTATTCCCAAATGGCGCCACGCTGCACGAAACAGAAATAGCTGGCGCGCTATGTTGGATTCGGCCAAAATCGTCTAGACGGTTACGTGCCAATTAAGTAAGTAAGTAATGAAGTAAATGACGGCATCAGAGTTGGAAAGCAAGAGAGCGAGAAAGGAACTGTAAAATGCAGTGCCCATGCAAGCCCATGATCGCCCCTCTGCTGCGTTTATGAGCCTCGCGGCGCCCATCCCTGCACTAGCCGAATGGAACATCGTACGCACGGTGCAGCAAGCGGATGGTGTGGGCGTGTATGATGGCTGCAGGTGTTAGCCATTTCACTTACATGCCGAGAACTATGAGAAAACCTGATTACCTAAGTATTTTATAGGACAATTTGGCGGAAACTGCGCTTGGATCAGTCGTAGGTGTTCCAATTATCTAAAGGAAACTGCCAAAAATTGATTCTTGATTCAAACTTGATTTCAAATCAAAATTATTTAGAATCAAGAATCAAAATATTTTTGATTATTTTGAGAAATTAATCACAAATCAAATTTATCTTTGATTCGAAAATAGTTTTATTCAGCTTTTGGCTGAATAATTATTTATTTTTTTTGAGTTTTCCTTTATTATTTTCTTTAAATAACCAACACCTTGCTTTTTCTTTATATTAAATATTAACAATTTTAAATTTATTTTATTTCAATATATTCCACTTTAATTTTTATTTACAAGGGCGGGACGGAGCGATCGCTTAGTGTTGGGAGATATAAATCAACTGACGTAGCATATTATCTTAGTTTTACATAGAAGTATAAAGCAGTACAAAGGTAACGGTTTGGGGAGAGCGGGTAAGTATGTAAGTAAGTGTTTACATGTATATATTTTAGAATGTAAGTACTGTAAGTATATTTTATATATTATATAAATTCTTATAGTTTAAGAGATGAGTATACATTGATGGATATACAGGGTGAGTGGAGCATAAATGGTAAGTAGATATAAGGTGTGGAAAAATGTAAGATTAAGGGAAGATAGATAAGAATATTTTATTATAGGTGTGCGTAAGTATATAGGCGGCCGCTCATATGTAAATCGGGTTGTCCATGTTCTCAACAAGTTTGAATCAAGAATCAAAGGGTATTTTTGATTCTTTTGTAAAACGAATCACAAATAAAATTTATCTTTTATTTGAAAATAGTTTGAATCACGAATCAAAGGGTATTTTTGATTCTTTTGTGAAATGAAAAACACAATAAAAACTATATTTTATTTGAAAGTATTTTGAATAACGAGTCAAGCTGATTCTTTATTTGAAAGTTGATTTGAAATCAAAATTGTCCACAAACAAAAGAAAATATGTATGTAAAAATGTATGCTGCACCCAATGTCGACGTCCAAACACAGAGACAAAAAGTTGAGCAACCCGCTGCTTTTGATCGTTTGTGGGAGAGAAGGTGACGAAGAAAGGAGGGGGCACCAAGTCGTCGGTGCTCGGTCAACACGCTTTGTGATGCCATTCTTATCGCCAGTGACCAATCAGAGCGTTCGAAGAATGCCAGAACAAAACATAATGAACAAAAGTTGGCTAGCGACGAGTTGATGTGTTTGGACAAATGGAAGACAGAACAGCGGCACAAAAGATAAGCGTTGGATAATTTCACGGCAGAGTTGCTGTGTTTGGACACGGACAATATAAACCCAGGGAATTGAGTTTTTATGAGCAAAGAGTGTACAATGTGTGGCGAACGTAAAAATTGTCTCATTTCGATATACATATATGTATGTACATGTACACTAAGGTGAAGTGAAACTTTTTTTTTGGAAATTCAATTTGTTCCAAAGCTAGAACGGCACCTTTCTAGTCCAGAAATAAGCCTGTAAAATTTTATTAACCTACTCGCATGTTTGGAGGTGCCCCCAGCCCCACAAAGTTTAAAAAAATAGTACGATCTGGTACAAATGTAAAATTTCTAAAATTATAAAATCAAAAAACGAAGTATGAGGATTGATAAACATGGCTAAGTTGAGTACTAAAGTTTTTTTTTTTTTTTGGAAACAAGAACAACAAAAGTTATTAAAGGTCAAAGTTTATATTATGCATTTTTTAAATTGCAATTACTTTAAACTACTAAACCGATTTCGAATATTGTTACACCATTCGATAGGTATTTTTATTCCCTTTAATTTGATATACATTTTATTTGGGTTCCATAACACTCCCCTGCGGGGGTCAACCCCCCTTATGCCCTCTTACTTTTCATATATAAAATGTATATTAAATTAAAGGGAACCAAAATACCTATCGAACGGTATAAAAACATTTGAAATCGGTTCAGTAGTTTTTAAGTAATTGCAATTTAAAAAATGCATAATATAAACTTTGACCTTTAATAACTTTTGTTGTTTTAAAAAAAAAAATAAATTCACTTTAATACTCAGCTTAGCCATATTTATCAATCCTCACACTTCTTTTTTTGATCTTATAATTTTCAAAATTTCATATTTGTACCAGATCGTGCTTATTGCTTTCAACTTTGCGGGGCTGGGGGCAGTTCAAAACGTCGTCCTGTCGCCATAAAATTTTGTGGGGTTCATTAACTCGTATAAAGGCAACTTTTCATTGCTGGTAGGTTCAAAAAAAGAACAAAGAAAATCTCCATATGTTTTCACTCCACCTTAATGTACACCCTTCAAAAAAGTTTTGCTTACTGTTGACAAATCAGGTCTAAAAGAGGAGTACGCTGGCAGCGCTGCTTCTCTTATGCACTCACTCTGTCTGCTCCTAACTTTCTAATACTTATCTAGGCCTTATTTCGCATGGCGGATAAGCGTTTGGAATAAGGTGTGCTCTCAGAGAGTACTACTTATGGCCTTATGCCATCAACACGAATTGAAGAATTTGCAGACGCAAATTTTAAAAGGATTTTTTTTTATTTGTTAAATCAAAACTCGAAGAGAAAGCTAGAGATCCAAGAAATTAAAGACGCACTGAAAAGTATAATTAAACCGGACATAAACGAAGAGAACTCGTGCGCTGCGGACATGTTTTCATTCGTTGAGACTTTTATTATTTAGTCACTGTATAAAAAATAGTATCAATTTAATACGTCGTTTTACTCAGTGAACGCAATTTAACATTATCCGAACGTTTAATTATTAATTATTAAAAAGTGTCACATTTGCACATCTACGTACATATATATTTATTTATAATGCCGTGTGTTTGTGGCTCCAAAGTCGATCGCAAAGATAGCGAGAAGGTTCAATGTGCCAAATGCATTGAATTCTACCACTTGGATTGTGTTGGTGTCTCTCTCGCTGATTTGAATTGTTATCTCACCTCAAACAGCGTATATGTCAGCGGATGCTGTGCTAATGTAGTGCTGGAAGCGATATCGATATAATATCGATTCATCGATGTTTTTGAACTTTTTCGATATATCGATTTTTTTCCGATATTCGATATATCGACGGTCATGGATCCATCACTGATAAACGCGGAAAGAAGCTGGTAAAAGGCAGCATTGCCGTTTTGTGGGTAATTCCCCAAATTTGGAGATTTTTTTAAAATTTGATTCCTATGTAGAAATTCCTGTGTTTAAAAGTAATGTAAATACGAACATTTTTTTTTAAATGTTCATTGTAGAATTGCAAAATGAAGAAAAAACATTTTAAATTTAAAAATTTTCATTTCTATTTTAAGCACTATGAGATTTTGAACCAAAAACTTATGTTTTTTTTTCATTCATTTTTATTTTTAATTTAAACATTTTCTTTTTAAATCCCAAATACATATTAATTCCAAAAATTTCATTTTTAATTTAAAAAATTTCATTTTTAAAATAAAATGACTTGGTTGAAAACGTGCATTATAAAAATAAAAATTTTATTTTTGATTTATTTTCTCTGAGTGTAAAAGGTATTTAGAATGCGTTATTAATTTGTCTATTTCAAACCTGTTACCCCCCTTATTCATAAAAAATAAAATAGGTTTATTAAACTCTTATATTTGTATGGAAATGTCATTTTAAAAACCTTTGATATTTTTTATGAATAAGGGGTTTAGTCTTTAACATGGTTTTTTAAATAATTTAAATGCGAAAACTTTCAGTGAACCACTGTAATTGATGCCTACTCTTTCTGGCTGGAACAGAATTTACCTTTTTTGTTTTTTTTTTGTGATTATTGAATTCCCTTTTCAAAAAAGATTTCTGTTGATAATAAATTGAAATATTTAGTTTAAATGTTTATTTAGTTAATTTTTAGAGTAATATAAATGACTGTCACTCTCGTTCAATTCAGGGCACAATAATGAATGCAGACATTTCGAAAAATAAAGCTGTTATATATAGATATGTTAAATTAAGGTTTATATAAAGTAGAGCTCTCGATTTTTTTTTGAACATTTTCGAGTAGCCCGAACAAATGCTGTTCAAATTCTCGAACACTTGTTTGTTTGTTTATTACCCGTATGTTTGCACGGGCATTTGAAGTTTGTATTTTTCGTTTGTTTATTTTTTTTTGTTGTCTTCATATGTATTTTTTTTATTTTTGTTTTCCTGATACAAATTTTTTTGTCTCGAATGTTTGTACAAACGAGCCTCAGACAAATTCGATCTTTTCGAATTGTTCGATACCCGGGTATCTAGAGCTGTAATATAAAGGTCGATATATCGATAATATCGATGTTTTTTCTCAAAAATATCGAAAATATCGATACTCGTAAACATCGATGTTTTTCCAGCACTATGCTATTGCTCGTCGACTATCTCTCCGATCTCCACTCACCACCCCTTGCCTAATCAACTTGAGCGAGAGTAATAAAGAAGAGGAGGAAGAACAAATAGTTGAAATCGAAGAAATGACTCCGTTTTTAACGAGTTGACTACTCTTCGATCTGAGTACGCTCGCGCAATTACTTTTATTAACGCTCTAAGTGAGGATAAGGAGAAGTTGGTGGAAATGACAAACAACCTTCAATCGGAATTAGACGCAATGCAAAAATAATTGCACGACAGCGACGTCACCACTGCTGTTAATGCACTCACAGTTGAAGTGAATAGTCTACGTTGTCAATTTGCCAACAATTTCCGCGATAAAGACAAAGCTAAACAACAACGACAAAAACCACAACAAGTAAAGAAACCAGAGCAATCCCGCTCGCGTAAGAAATCTCAGGGAACTGCCGGCTCGCGTTTAACAGGTGCTCTGCCTGCTAAGTCGGCTGAACCTTTAGCATCAAATTCCCTCGATGTCTGACATGCAACCTTTGTTAGACGAAGCCTCTTCTTTACTTACATATGCTAATGCCGTCGGTGCTCCAGCATTTAACTTATCTTTGTCAACCACCCCCCGTGAAGCAATGCAAACATTCGTTAATAACACCGTCGCTGCCGCCAATCTCAATGTAGAGCTGGAAGTAGGGTCTCGCACTGAATGGGTACATTTGTCCTCATTTAAATCTTCAGTTACCGCTGCTAGTATCAAAGATTATGTTGCAAAAAATGCCGCAATTGATTTAAAAGAAATTTTCTGCTTTGCTTTGGTAAAAAAAGATGTGGCCCCTGATTCGTTAAGACGTATCAACTTCAAGTTGGGATCGTCAAATTGCTATGCCAAGCTGTTCGACCCTTCGCTTTGGCCAGCCGGATTGAGTGTGAGACCTTTCCGGAATTTTCAGTAATTGGGAGATCAAGCTCCCAAAATCTATCGTTACCGAGCTCATCTAAATGCCCTACCATTAAATATTTTATTTACTAGCCGGACCCGTGCGCATCTTGCGCAAAAAATAACAAAACATACGTGGCGCCAGTCGGTATGGTTTGTGCTGTAGCGCCCATTTTAAAAAAACTTATTATTTACTAGCATACCGGGCCAAGCTTCGCATTGGCTTTCAGTTATCAACAGTCATCATCATCTATTAGTGATTTGATATTCAAAATAAGATACTTTTATTTTGTGATCTGCTTCGCCATCCTGATAAAAGATATTTTTTATTACTGGAAAGGTTTCTATTTTCAAAAAATTAAATATACGATATTCTTTGATTTGACTGAAAATGAAATCACAAATAAAAAGTTGTCTGGATGAAGAACGAAATCAGAAATAAAATTGATTCATTATATGAAATCAAAAAGGATTTGACTCACGCAACGATAAAAATTCATGAATTTACTGCGGTGTCGCTGTTGTGTTCTATTTCTATTTACGGCAAAATATCAGAACATATTTGAAATCCTCTAACGGCCTTATTCCGCGGGGTAACATAATTTACTTTACCGCTAAAGTGAAGACATGACCTTTGAACACCTTTCTCGTATTCTAGCAGCACGAAAATTATATTACCACCTCAATAAGTGCTAACAATTTGTTACCATTTTGAGTCCGATTCCATTCCATTCGTATGGAATTGCTTTGATAGCGTTACCATTTGTTCGAGAATACTGATTGAGGAGATGGTAAAACTTTTCAGCAAAGTAAATTACCAGTAAAATAATATTGAAGAAACGCTCAGAATCGAGCCAGAGATACAATTTATTTTTGATTTTAAATATATTTCAAGTCAAAGAGTGGCCACTGTGGTGTAGTGTGTGAAAGGCTCGCCTGCCATAAAAGAGGTCTCGGGTTTTTCCCCAGTCCGGACAAACACCAAAAAAAAAATTAATTAATTAGAAATCAGAAATAGCGGTCACCTCTCGGCGGTGGGCGGCATACCCTCATAGGGAATCTGCCATGAAAATGCTTCCCACAAAAAATGCATTCCCCGTTCGGAGCCGGAATAAAACTGTAGGTCCACTCAATTAGTAGGAAAAAACAAAAATTAAGGAATGCCTCTCAAATTAGAGAGATAAGCTCGTCCTTACAACTCGTTAGAGCTATTTCAGCGGCATTGTATTATACATACTATTATATTCTAGTTAAAGATATTATTAACGAACATTTTGTAACAATTCCTAAGTTTTCGGTTATGGAAGAAACCTAAAATTTACTCGAGAAATTCAAATTTGGACCGATACTTTGGTGTAAATAGAAATAAAATACAACAGCGATACCTGCCGGATTTTTCTTCATATGTATGTACACATGTTTTTGGTATTCTCTATCTCCATACTAATAACCCTAATGGAACCCAATGAGATATAACTACCATTAAAATGTTTCAGTAGTTTTAAATTTAAAGGCGCACAAATATTGTGACATGAGATTTGTATATATATGTTTGTATAGATGTATGTAGATATAGATATGTACATATCTAAGGCCAGAGCACTTTCAAAGGTTTGGAGTATGAAAAATTCGGTTATAGATAGATGAAAATATATAAAGATAGGTATATATCTAAAGTCAAATTTTAAAAATAATTTTTCAATTTTAATTTCGGTTGTAAAGGAAAAATTATTATAATTAAATTGTTTTAGTAGTTAAAAAGTTTATTCCGCACAAAGAATGTTACATGAGATTTTTATATATATAGATGTACGTAGATAGAGATATGTATGAATCTAAGGCCAGAGCACTCCAGAGGTTTTGGGTATGAAAAATTCGGTTACAGATATACGTAAATAGACAAAAATAGGTATTTACATATCTGAGGTCAAACTTTAAAAATAATTTTCCAATTTTCATTTCTGTTGTAAAAGAAAAATGATTGTTCATAATATTAGGAAAATACTTACCTTTCCAGATATTGTAAATAAATTGAAAAATAATGTGAAATTCAAAAACCAAAACATTTTAATGTTAATCGAACCTACAATTTGCATGCAAAACGAATCGAATCCGTTTGTATCATTTAAACGAATTACTTTACTTTTGGTCGTATATACATATGTATGTATCTTCGTGTCATTTCTTTGCTTATGTACATATGTACGTAGGTATGTATTGTTCTCATTGTTTTGTCTTCTGCTTTAACGATTGCTTGTGGCGACCAACCATGCGCATGACTCTTTTTTCAAAAATTGATACTATTCTTTATAATATTTTTGTTATTTAAAAAGAGAATTTATTAATTTTTTGAATGTAGAACTTTAGTGAAAGGTTCAAAGTTTCATTTCCAAGAAGAAATATTTAAATCGGTTGATCCGGTTTTGATTTATGGCCGTATAAAGCTAATTTTGGTTGGTTTTTTACACATTTTTACATAAATTTACGCTGTTTGACCAAAAATTTAAATAAAAACTATTTGACTACTCAATCGGAGCACAATTGCATATTACTGCCAAATATTATCAAAATTGGTTCAGTAGTTTAAAAGTTTATCGCGCACAAAGAATGTTACATGAGATTTTTATATATATAGATGTACGTAGATAGAGATATGTATGAATCTAAGGCAAGAGCACTCCAGAGGTTTTGGGTATGAAAAATTCGGTTACAGATATACGTAAATAGACAAAAATAGATATTTACATATCTGAGGTCAAACTTTCAGAGGTTTGGAGTATGAAAAATTCGGTTATAGATACGCAAATATATAAAAATAGGTATATACATACATATCTGAGGTTAAACTTTAAAAATAATTTTCCAATTTTCATTTCTGTTGTAAAAGAAAAATGATTGTTCATATATTAGGAAAATACTTACCTTTCCAGATATTGTAAATAAATTGAAAAATAAAATGAAATTCAAAAAACCAAAATATTTTAATACTAATCGAACCTACAATTTGCATGCATAACGAATCGAATCCGTTTGTATCATTTAAACGAATTGCTTTACTTTTGGTCGTATATACATATGTATGTATTTTCGTGTCATTTCTTTGCTTATGCACATATGTACGTAGGTATGTATTGTTCTCATTGTTTTGTCTTCTGCTTTAACGATTGCTTGTGGCGACCAACCATGCGCATGACTCTTTTTTCAAAAATTTATACTATTCTTTATAATATTTTTGTTATTTAAAAAGAGAATTTATTAATTTTTGGAATGCAGAACTTTAGTGAAAGGTTTAAAGTTTCATTTCCAAGAAGAAATATTTAAATCGGTTGATCCGGTTTTGATTTATGGCCGTATAAAGCTAATTTTGGTTGGTTTTTTACACATTTTTACATAAATTTACGCTGTTTGACCAAAAATTTAAATAAAAACTATTTGACTACTCAATCGGAGCACAATTACATGTTACTGCCAAATATTATCAAAATTGGTTCAGTAGTTTAAAAGTTTATCGCGCACAAAGAATGTTACATGAGATTTTTATGAAGCTAATTTTGGTTGGTTTTTTACACATTTTTACACAAATTTACGCTATTTGACCAAAAATTTAAATAAAAACTATTTGACTACTCAATCGGAGCACAATTACATGTTACTACCAAATATTATCAAAATTGGTTCAGTAGTTTAAAAGTTTATCCCGCACAAAGAATGTTACATGAGATTTTTATATATATAGATGTACGTAGATAGAGATATGTATGAATCTAAGGCCAGAGCACTCCAGAGGTTTTTGGGTATGAAAAATTCGGTTACAGATATACGTAAATAGACAAAAATAGGTACTTACATATCTGAGGTCAAACTTTAAAAATAATTTTCCAATTTTCATTTCTGTTGTAAAAGAAAAATGATTGTTCATAATATTAGGAAAATACTTACCTTTCCAGATATTGTAAATAAATTGAAAAATAATGTGAAATTCAAAAACCAAAACATTTTAATGTTAATCGAACCTACCATTTGCATGCAAAACGAATCGAATCCGTTTGTATCATTTAAACGAATTACTTTACTTTTGGTCGTATATACATATGTATGTATCTTCGTGTCATTTCTTTGCTTATGTACATATGTACGTAGGTATGTATTGTTCTCATTGTTTTGTCTTCTGCTTTAACGATTGCTTGTGGCGACCAACCATGCGCATGACTCTTTTTTCAAAAATTGATACTATTCTTTATAATATTTTTGTTATTTAAAAAGAGAATTTATTAATTTTTTGAATGCAGAACTTTAGTGAAAGGTTCAAAGTTTCATTTCCAAGAAGAAATATTTAAATCGGTTGATCCGGTTTTGATTTATGGCCGTATAAAGCTAATTTTGCTCGGTTTTTTACACATTTTTACATAAATTTACGCTGTTTGACCAAAAATTTAAATAAAAACTATTTGACTACTCAATCGGAGCACAATTACATATTACTGCCAAATATTATCAAAATTGGTTCAGTAGTTTAAAAGTTTATCGCGCACAAAGAATGTTACATGAGATTTTTATATATATAGATTTGGTTTGGTGGACTTTATGGAACTTTCAATGAATTACCTAGATATATGTTTGACAAAGATATCGCATAAAATGTTGTTATTATTCCTATATAGGTATGTGCAATATATTTTTATATATTTTATATATATTTTTATGTGCGTATGTGGTTCTTGCCGACTTGGGTAATTTTTTTCCACACGTTTGCCTTGGCTTAATCGATTTATCTGCTACAGTTCCTGAGTTTTGACTTATAAATCTTTGAAAATTTGCTCCTCTTGGCCCATTTTTCGAAATTTCAGCACGTTTCCTCATAACTGCATAACGTAATTTCATCACTCGGGCTTTATTAGTGATTGAATTATCATGTTTTACGTGCTTTTCGAAATACACACATATGCCTTATTTTCAACCCCAATTTTCTCTGTTCCCATTAGAATCTATGTACCAAATTTCATTAAAATATTTATATTTTTGCGCAAGTTAGAGTGTTAACGACCGGACGGACGGACATGGTTCAATCATTTTTTTCATCCTGATCGTTTTGATATACTCTTATATATTAAGGTGGAGTGAAAATTTTTTTTTGGAAATTCAATTTGTTCCAAAGCCAGAACGGCACCTTTCTAGCCCAGTAATAAGCCTTTAAAATTTTATTGACCTACTCGCATGTTTAGAGGTGCCCTCAGCCCCACAACGTTGAAAAAATAGCACGATCTGGTACAAATGTGAAATTTCTACAATTATGAAATAAAAAAAACCAAGTATGAGAATTGATAAACAGGCTAAGTTGAGTATAAAAGTGAATTTATTTTTTGGAAATAACAACAACCAAAGTTATTAAAGGTCAAAGTTTATATTATGCATTTTTTAAATTGCAATTACTTAAAAACTACTGAACCGATTTCAAATATTTTATACCATTCGATAGGTATTTTGAATCCCTTTAGTTTGATATACATTTTATGTGGGTTCCATAACACTCCCCGCTGCGGGAGTAAACCCCTCTTTTACCCCCTTACTTTTCATATAAAGTACCACGCCCAATAAAACACCGTGTCGCATGCATAGCTAATTAATACCTTTAAAACGATGCCTTACTTATTAATTTTGGTAAATTATGTGAGCAGAAAAAGGGATATTTATAAAACACCAATTAGAAATAATATATATATGATTATCAGAATGTGAGTGGCATGCGTAGTAAATCCATCCAGTTTCATAGCAGCACATCATCGCATGAAGTCGACATTATCGCCATTACTGAGACCTGGCTAACTGCAAATTTTTTAGCATCGGAATAGCTTGATAGCTATTACCAGATTTACAGAAAGAATCGGTGTGCAATTGCATCAGGGTTATCTAAAGGGGGCGGTGTTTTATTGGCTATAAGGGTGGACCTTTGCAGCCAAATGATAACATTGCCTCATGCTGATGATTCATGTGAATTGATTTGTTTGAGCATTAAAACGTCATGTAATAAATCTCTATATATAGTTTTATCCTATATTCCACCCAATAGTAATATAGAAGTTTACAACAAGCCTCTGGATAATCTGGTTTACGTTAATGATAACACCGTACTTATTTTTCTTGGGGATTTTAATTTATGCAATATTTCCTGGCTTAACAGCAATAGAACTCTAGTTCCAGTAAATCTTAAATCTGATATAGATTTTTTATTTACAAGTACATTATTATCTAATGGGTTTAATCAATGTAACGCTGTTTTAAATAGTGGTGGCAGATCGCTTGATCTTGTGTTTTTATCTAGTGCATAGATGGCCATCCCATAGGCACGCGTGCCAATTTTTTCTCTTCTGCTTTCACACGTACACAAGATAAGCTTCACTGCTAACGCACACATATAAGCATTTTGTATGAACCAGTGATGCCGACACTACGGTTTTGTTGTGATCGTGCTAATTCGACGCGCTACTTTCAAGTAATCAGGTTGCTGCGAAAAATGTTTAACTTAAATTGGGAAACAGATTTCTTAGTAATTAGCAATGGGGAAAAGGGGGCAAAATGTCTGGTGTGTCATAGTGATATCGCCCGGGCGACCAAATTTTTTGTCGGACGCCATTATAGGACAATTCATGCCAGAGATTATGATGGCGTATTAAATATGAAGAGAGAAAGCTTGGTTTTGCGATTAAAAGGAGCGTTGAAAGCAGAACTTCCCAATACGATTTGTGAATAGGGATGGCAAAAAAAAATGAAATAACCGATTAACCGCTTTTTAGGTTAATCGAAAGCGCTCGATTATTAATCGCGAATAATTGTGAGAATATGAGAATATAGGAAACTAACCGATTATAACCGTTTTTCGATTACAATTATTCCTTAAAAATATATATATAATAAACGAAAAAAATCATCATTTATTAGGAAAAGTCGTCGAAATGACGATAAAATCGTCTATTCGGGAACTGGAGGGAACATTTATTGCGGTTTTTGGATATACTGACAAAACCGTCGGTAACCGAATTCCGACTCGGATGAAAAGGGCGGAAATTCTCAACTTCGATTATTTCCTTTCGATTATTTTCGACTTGAGAGGAAAAAGGTTAATCGAAAAAATAATCAAAAGGAAAAAACCGATACATTTTAACCGTTAACCGAAAGAAATTAACCGATAATAATCGTTTTTCCGGTTATTGTTGCCATCCCTATTTGTGAACCGTACGGTAGAAAAAATTTACTTATCGCACTATTTGCATTATAAAAAGTCCCTTCTACTTAAAATTCTTTTTTCTGCATAAATTGGAAATGCTGGCAACATTGTTTTGACGAGACGCGTGAGCGACTTATTCTCCTCATTCTTTCATCGCTTCATAAAATAGAAATTTTTGAATGTGATAGTTTTGGCCATCTATGATCTAGTGACCTTAAAGCAAGCTGTAGTGAATACCATTCTCCTTTTTCTATTAATTGTTTTCACCATAAAGCACTTAATATTAGTTTTGAATTTTATAACCTTAATTCCGTTTCATTAAATTCGATACAGCAATACAACTTTACAAAAGCTAATTAACTATTCAGGAATTAATGATTTTCTTAATTCAACTGATTGGTTATTCCTGAGCCCATCAAATAATCCGCTGTTATCTTATAAAACTTTTCACTCTTTTCTAACTCCAGCAATATCAAATTATGTTCCATTAAAACGTATATCTGTAAATAATAAACCACCTTGGTTTAATAAGCGATTATGTAATCTAAAAAATAAAAGGAATAAATCCTTTAAAAGTTTTAAACTAAGTCAAAGTGAGAGGGACTTTGAAAATTTTGAGCGATTTCGTAAGGACTTTGACTGCCTTCATAAATTTTTGTTCATGCAGTACATGTTTAAAGTCGAATCTGGATTCAAATCTAATGCGTCATCTTTCTGGCGGTACATAAATTCAAAGAGGAAGTCAAACGGGTTTCCAACAACCTTTGTATATAATGGAATACTTTCTGAAAACCCACAGGCTTCATGCGATTTGTTCGCTGAATTTTTTCTGGGGGTCTATCATGTGTATGACAGCCAGTCTCTTCCCACCCTAGTTTCTCCATCATTTCCACCAATATCATCGTTGTAGTTGATGAGTGTGATGTGACTCTTGCAATCTCAAACTTAAAGTTCAGCACGAAGTTGGATAACAAAGGACTTTGTTCCGCATTTCTCAAAACAGTAACAAAGGTTTAGTGGGTCCAATAACCAGTATTTTTAATGCATGTCTCTCTAATGGCGTCTTCATTGACGACTAGAAGGTGTGCTCTATACATCCAATTTTTAAATCAGGTGACCGTAACAATATTTGCAACTATAGGCCTATAGTGAAGCAGAGCACAATGGCGAAGCTGTTTGACAGTGTCATCCAGTTGAAACTTTATCTTCACGTACGTAATATACTCAGTCATTGCCAGCACGGTTTTATGCCTGGTAGATCTACGTCTACGAATCTACTTTTAATCACGCATGAGATAGTTAAGGCATTTAATTGCCAATCCCAGCTTTATGTGATATACACCGATTTTTCCAAAGACTTCGATAAGGTAGACCATGCAGTCCTTTTGCATAAGTTAAAGATGTACGGCATTATTGGTGAGCTATTGGAGTTTTTCACTAGTTTTCTAAGTGGAAGAAAACCATTTGTAAAAATGGGGTCCACCACGTCCAGCATCAGTTATCAAATAAAGTATGCGCGTGTAGTACTATAAATGTTCTGAGAAAAAGGTATGCGCTTACAGGTATACAGGCAAAATGGCAACTGTTGGTTAATTAGTTCGATACTCAACTTTTTCACATACAAACTAGGCCAAGTAGGGGTGTATTGTGTGCAGATTGCATACGTTTTCACAAAAAAAAAAAAAAAACAAACAAAGGTGGTATGTGCATTAAAAAGGCGCAAATCTTTATCACGTCGCAATGGGTAAAAAAAGTGATTTATTTTTTAACTCAATAATATTGTGAAAAAGTGTCGGAAAAAGTGTCGCAACTTAGTGTGCTATCAAATTAATATAAAACTGCTTTATTTAAACTCTAAAGCGTAAATTAAGTGTTATTGCTGAGTGATTGTGTATATTGTTGTTGCATTGATCGCACAATAGCAAAAGCTCCCACACACAAAACTCCACCACAAACCTCTTTTTCACCTCTTTTTCACCACTTAGTGTGGACACAAACCATTCGTGTAAAGTTTATACATAAGTATCAGAGCTGTAAAAAGCTGCAATCAGATTGTATTACAATCATAAAAAGTTTTACATATTACAAGCGCAGCCGGGTGCAAATGAATATAGACTAAAATATTCGTTTGCACCAGCGAGATGCCCCTCAACCATACTACTCCTAAAGGAGGAGGTTCCCAACAGCGAGATGCCCAACAAGCCCAAGTGCAACTACAGCACCAAACCCCGAGATCCCTGGGTAAACCCCAACAAATGTCCCAACAGCTAACCCCATCCCGCCTGCCTAGTACCAACGTACCAAACGTACAACAGCAGATCGAAACCCTCCAAAGGCAACTGGAAATTCTTTATGCCCAACAGCCCAGAAACCCCAAACTGCAGGAAACTTGACAACTGCTACCCCAACCGACGAATGGAAGATCGTCAATCCCAAACGCCAACGCGAAAGCCCAAGTAAAAATACTGCCTCCAAAAAACAGGCTAAACTTGATAATTATTACTGGCTTGGAAGCCGCCAACCAAATGAAAATGAAAATGAAAACAGATTTGCCTCCCTTGAAGTTGAGGAAACTAACCAACTAACTGAAAAAATACCCAAGCCGCCGCCAATATTTATAGACAAAGTTCTAATCATTCCCCCCCTAATGAGTTTACTACAGGAAGTTGCTCCAAACTCCTATGATCTAAAGCTCACAGGCAAGGATCAAGTAAAAGTACAAGCATCATCCCTGGATGCTTATAAAACCATAGTATCACAACTGGAACAGAAGGGCACAGAGTTCCACACTTATAAAACAAAACAAGAACGTACCTTCAGAGTTGTTCTCAGAAACATGCACTCCTAAATAGACACAAAAGAAATTGTGGATTCTCTAAAAGATCTCGGTTACTCAGTCACAAACATTTGGAACATAAAACACAGAGTCACCAAAAATCCTCTCCCAATGTTTATCATTGAACTCAAACCCGCCTCCAATAACAAGGAGATATATCAAATTAAAAGTCTCCTGCACTCAAGAATTGCTTTCGAGCCCCCACACCCGAAGCGTGAAATACCGCAATGCGCCAACTGTCAGCAATATGGCCACACAAAGTCCTACTGTCGTCGAAAATCAGTATGTATAAAATGTGCTGGAAACCACCTCTCCGCTGACTGCAAGCGAAAGACAAGATCTGAAGATGTCAAATGCGCTCTATGTAAAGGTAACCATCCAGCAAATTATAAATGCTGTATGGTATACAAAAACCTCAAAGCGCCAAATACCCAACTCTAAGGAAAAAAGCTCCTGCACAGCCCCTAGAGAAACCACAACAGGAAATTCAAACCCCAATGCAGATTGAAACCCCAATTCAAATTGACCAATACGCAGCCACATATGCTCAAGCAGCAAAGAAAGGCGTAACACCCCGCTCGAACCCTACCCAACAAACACTGAGGTTAGTTATCGATTTGAGAATGACTCGAGAACTAGCCTCATTCTCAAACCTCTAACGTTAGAGGACGACTCGAAAATCTATCGAGAATCATAGCGTTCTCAAACAAAAGGGTACCTAATTCTCAAATCGAGAAAATTATAATTCTCGAATCGAATTCTAATGTAGTTCTCTAATGAGATTCTAATCAGAATTTGCAAATACTTCCAATTGAAAAGAAAAACAAAGCTTTGTCTCCTTTTACATGATTTTTTCATTGTTTAGATTTTATTAGCGCAATATGTGCCTAAATTGCATATGATTATATATATTGACATGTATATGTTTACCACATTTATAAGAACTGAAATTTAAAAAAAATTCAGTCTTATTATTTAAATTAAAGGTACTTCTTGTACTTTTTAATGGAAAACATTGTACGACGGTAATATTAACTTTACCATTTTTTAGTATCTAATTTCAATATATGTATGTATATTCAATATATCAGAAATATATTGAGAATTGATAAAAGGCGTGAGACTTGGCTCCTTCTCTAATCACTCGCTAATCGAATTCTAGTGTAGTTTTCAACCCTAGTTATCGATTTGAGAATATATGGAGAATTACACTAGTTATCTAAGGTAATCTCGACAAAATTTCTAACGTTAGAGACTGTGTTTGCTGGGTAATAATGCCATTCCAAATAGTAATGAAACCCACACCCCAACGCAAAACACTAACGAAATGCGAGAAATGATACACTTACTGAAACAAGTCATGCAACAAATGACATCAATAATGAGCCTCCTCGTCACCCTCACGACTAAAAACTGTGCATCTTCAACCCGTTGAAAATTATCATTTGGAATGCCAATGGCCTATCCAAACACTTACTTGAAGTTAAAACTTTACTTCAGACACACGATATAGATATACTCCTCATATCTGAGACCCACTTTACGGACAAAAGCCACTTTGAAGTACCCAACTACAAGTTTTGCCACACAAAACACCCCAGTAACAACGCTCATGGAGGCTCAGGTATCTTGATACGGAAAAGTATTAAACATTACAGCACGAATTCATTCCGTACAAATGCTATACAAGCCACAAATATTGTCATTGAAGGCCCGAGCGGCCAGCTTACACTCTCTGCTATCTATAGCCCGCCGAGGCACTCTATCAGCACTGCAGAATATGAAAATTTCTTCAAAACTCTTGGAAATCGATTTCTAGCTGGGGGCGATTACAATGCCAAACACACATTCTGGGCTCTCGTCTCATTACCCGTAAAGGAAGACAACTATATATGCTATTAGCAATCTCAGTTTAACTCCATTCTCTACTGGAACTCCCACTTATTGGCCAACAGATAAAAATAAAATACCCGACTTAATCGATTTCTGCGTGGTGAAAGGCGTGACTTCTTCAGATATAAATTGCAAATCGTGCTTTGAATTGTCTTCCGACCACTCTCCAATCCTGGTAGCAATTGATAAAAATTTTACACCAGCAGCGGAACAATGCAGCCTTTACAATCGGAAGACTGATTGGGAATACTTCCGACACATCATCACGTCTAATCTTGACTTCAAATTAGCCCTGAAATCTGCTGAAGATATAGAGGCAGCAGTCGAACATTTTAACAGCTGCATCCAACAAGCTGCATGGAAATCAACTCCCACCCTCATCAGACAAAAAAGGACAAGCGTTACCCACAACATACAAGCTAAGCTCAAAGAAAAGCGACTCGCAAGGAAAAAATGGCAACAAACCCATCACCCCGACGACAAGAAAAGATTGAATGCTCTCACCAAAGAACTTAAAAATATCCTCAAAATTGAACACAACAGACAAGTTCAACAATATCTCAGTATATACTGTTTCATATGAATTTATTTTAGAATTTTATATTTTAGTAAAAAAGCTAAAATATTATTAAAAGACGAGAAGACCCTATAAATCTTTATATTTATTTATTTATATTAATTTTTTTGAAATGATGCAACAGCTGCAACTGATTACTCCCTTTGGAAAGCTGCTAGTAAGATAAAAAGGCCGATTCTCTACCATTCTCCAATACGAATGGAAAATAACGAATGGGCGAAAAGTGACGCAGGGAAAGCAAATACTTTTGCACGCCACCTAAAATCAGTATCCACCCCACATGATATTGAACCCCCACTAAGGACAACAACAGAAGTGAGAAATACTCTGAGCCATCCCTATCAAATGGACCTCCCCATAAAACGATTCGCAATATCGGAGGTAAAAACCGTAATAGCGAAGCTCAACCCAAAGAAAGCTCCTGGGTACGATATTATTAATGGCAATGTACTAAAACACCTACCTTACGAAGGCATAAAATTTCTCACCCAACTTTTTAATGCAGTACTAATAACTGCATTCATACCCCCTCAATGGAAAGTCACTCAGAGGAAAATGATTCTGAAACCAGGAAAGCCCCCTGATACGGCAGCGTCTTACAGACCCATTAGTCTGCTGCCCATTGTCTCAAAAGTGTTGGAAGTTATCTTCCTTAAAAGACTCCTACCCAAAATAGAAGAGCGTAACATTATACCTAATCAGCAGTTTGGCTTCAGAAGAGGACACGGAACAATTGAACAAGTAAGAGTACATAGACTTACCGAGAAAATCTACTCTGCCTTTGAGCAAAAAAAATACTGTACAGCTGCCTTTCTAGATATATCCCAAGCTTTTGATCGCGTATGGCACGACGGCCTGCTCTATAAAATAAAAAATACTCTCCCTACAAATTACTTTCTATTTATACAATCTTATCTAAAAAATCGTTACTTTTTCGTCAAAGAAGGAGCAGAGCAGTCTGAGCTTTACGAGAGCTTAGCAGGCGTACCGCAAGGTAGTGTAATGGGCCCAATACTGTACCTACTTTACACATACGACCTCCCAATAGCAGAAGGAGTCACTATCGGCACTTTTGCCGATGACACTGCCGTACTGGCTTCAGACCTTAACCCTAACGTGGCCTCACTCAAGCTTCAAAGAAGTTTTAATAAAATTACCCATTGGCTGAAAGACTGGCGGATAAAGTCAAATGAATCAAAATCTGTCCAAGTGACGTTTACCACTAGACGTAACACTTGCCCACCCGTAAAACTCAATGGCATTGATATACCGCAAAGTGACGTAACAAATTACCTGGGTATGCATTAGATAGGGTCGAAAAAAAATGTTGTAAAAGTCCGCCTCTAAATTTGAAGCTTATGTTGAGAGGGTTAAGGGAGACAAAAAAAATTTTTTTTTACAACTTTACATATACTGAATTGCTTAAAAAAAATAGTTAAATAATATCTACGTTAAATAACTTCTTTGTGACGTAACTTCTTTGTTTATTAATTTAGTAAAACCGTTTCAAGGCAACATTGTCATGAATTTTGAAGCACTTTCATTTGGCAATACAAAGAGGATAATTCGTGGACCTACAAATAAGTTAGCTGATCCAACTATGTGAAAACGACTTCAGAGCTCAAAAGGACATTAGAAGGAAATGTGGAGCTTCGAAATACGAAAATAATGACGTATCAATTTTAAAAATCGGATGTTAAGTAACAAAGTTACAAGAAAAAAACCATTTCGGCGGAATTTCGCGGGATCAGAAAAAAAAATTTTTTTTGTCCCTTAATCCTCTCAATATAAGCTTCAAATTTAGGGTCGGACTTTTACAACTTTACATATATTGAATTGCTTAAAAAAATAAATTAAATAATAGCTACGTTAAATATTCGTAGTGACGTTACTTCTTTGTTTATTAATTTAGTAAAACCCTTTAAAGGCAACATTGTCATGAATTTTGAAGCACTTTCATTTGGCAAAACAAAAAGGATAATTCATGGACATACAAATAAGTTAGCTGACCCAACTATGTGAAAACGGCTTCAGATTTCAAAAGAGCATTAGAAGGAAGTGTAGAGCTGCAAAATACGAAAAAAATGAGGTATCAATTTTAAAAATCGGATGAAAAATAACAAAGTTACAATAAAAAAACGATTTCGGCGGTATTTCGCGGGTCAAAAAAAATTTTTTTTTGTGTCCCTTAACCCTCTCAACATAAGCTTCAAATTTAGGGGCGGACTTTTACAACTTTTTTTTCGTATGGGGACCAACCCTATCTAGTTTGCATCTCGACAGAAAACTAACATGGAGAACCCACATATTCACCAAACGAAAAGCTCTTGGTATAAAACTGAGAAATCTTTATTGGCTCATGAATCGAAACTCCCAACTATCAATCGACAACAAACTCCTGCTCTACTCAGCTATCTTAAAACCCATCTGGACCTATGGCATACAGCTATGGGGAACCGCAGCAAACTCAAATATAGAGATTCTCCAAAGATTCCAATCGAAAACCATTAGAATGATTGAAAATGCGCCCTACTACGTCACGAACGACCAACTACATCGAGACCTAAAGATACCTACTATCTCTCAAGAAATCAGAAAGTATGCTGCATCATACAAAATGAGAATATTAGCTCACCCCAACCCACTCGTTCTAGCCCTGACGGCAAGACCAACCTATTTCGTACGCCTCAAAAGGAAATCATTTACAGATCTTTGCTGATGCACTACAATAAATGGATGCGCTACTGAGAGCAATCCATACATGCCCACCATGTTTATTAAGTCATTATTAATTACTTTTAACGAACCACAAAATTGTTAGATGTATTTTATTTATATAGTTGGCAAAATATATTGGATGCTAAAAAAAAAAAAAAATTTTTATAAATCAATAACAGGGATATAGTACCATCCTTTCTGAATTAAAAGTTTGCTCAATTTAGCCAGGAATCATTTTTTTGCTCTCCTGCAAAGTTACTGAAAAATACATAACTGTGTTTTATTCGCAGGGACGATATATTTCTTTTATATTATAAATGTGAAATGGAAATTTAGTTTAAACTCAATTGGCGGGAAAACCGCTGAACGGATCCTCACGAAACTTTGACCCCTATTGCGAGTGTCAATTAGGTACACTACCCACCAAAAAAAATATCCTCGACATTGGATACATGCAGTAGCGGATTTAACGGGCGGCAAATGGGACATTGCCAACTGGGTCTTCCTCAAAAAATAGGCCAAAAAGGGTCCTAAACCCTTAAATTGCCAAACAGCTGATCGTTTGACAGTTTTTCCAGAAGTTGATGCCTGAAACTTTCAAAAATCTCGATCAGGATGATTTGAAAAACTGTGTTATTACTTTATCAAAGATGCACTCAGAGGTTTTCACTACTGATTTGAAAAATGTATGACATGTATTTCACAGAAATTCTGGATTTTACTGACGACAGTCCATTAGGGTATTTGGAGTTTGTAGTTGCAAATAATATGATAGACAGTTTTCCTGAATGCTGCAGCTTATTTCGACTGTTCTTAACCTTTCCTATCGGATCAGCTACTGCCGAACGATTAATGAGTTCGTTGAAAATTGTTAAAGAATATCGCCCAGCATCTTTAGCGGAGGATACACTGAACAATTTTTGTATTCTGTACATCGAAAGATCAGTAGCGACGTCGATCAATTTGGACTCTGCAATGGAATTATTTGCTGAAAGTAAAGCTAAGCGGTTATTCAAAGTGACATAATTCAATTCAATGTTTACCATTCTATTAATATTAATTATCTGGGAAACCTAAAAAATTTAAATCATACAAATTATGATTTTTTATGTTTTTATCTATGATTAAAATTACTTTTGATTACTACAGTAAATTTTTTTTCACTACGAAAGTGGGCCCCCTAGGTACTATGCCAACCGGGCTTTTTCCCTTAAATCCGCCACTGGATACATGATTCCTATGTAGAATTTTCTGCTGACTCCAAATATGGTTTAAAAGTAGAACAATTTTCGACATATTTTCAGTTTTCGAGCTATGAAAAAAAATTATGATTACTCATCCGTCAATATCTCCGCCATTACCGTCTCGATTTTTACGTTATTTAAATTCGTTTTGAGGGGATGAAATAATAATAATACAATGGCGCTATTATAACTCTGACGAGTTTTATAGCCGAGCTTCTCTCCCAATTTTAGGTGTGCTCCTTTTGTTTTTCCTACTAATTGGGTGGACCTACAGTTTTATGCCGGCTCCGAACGGCGAACGCATTTTTTTCATAACAGAAATACACTCGGAGGGTATGCCGCCCACTGCCGAGAGGTGACCGCTGTTTTTAAAAAACCCAATAATGTGATTTTTAGTTAATTAGAAAAAAAATTTTTTTGTTGATGAAATACCCCTTCCAACAAAGCAAAAATAATTAAAATCGCCGTTAAAGTGACGGAGTTATGGCGAACAAAAATCTTTTTATGAACATTTTCAGGTTTTTTTTCGAAATTTATCCTTTTTTGTAATTTTTTTTACGAAATATTACATATCCTCCTGGTTTCACATTTTGAGTCAATAGTCTTTAGTGATCATTTTGGCACCTTAAGGATTATAATTTGTAAATGGCAAAGTTATAAGAGATTAAGTAAAGAAACCTATATTTATATTTTCATTGAACTTCCAAATCTGGCAAATGTAAACCACTATAACAATAACACTAGTTTGTAGCAAAAAATACCAACAAATCGTGGTATAAGGGAAAAGTGGCATTGGCCCCCTGAACTCAAAGCTATTTATTTTTATTTTTGCACGGTTAGGTTTTTGAGATAATTGTAATTTTGCGTTTTTTGGTTATCACGCACTTCATTCAAAAATATTTTTCGCTAAAGTTACATGTGCGATAACAGCTAACAGTACCTAGTTCAAAAGGTAATTAAAATACGCTTCTAACGACATACAACTTGTAGTGGTTGAGTAAAAACTCACTGAGCGATAGCTGGTCAAATTCAAAATTTTGTGGATTTTCTTGCAATTTTTTTTTAATTTTGATTTTGAAAATAGGTTTTTTATAAGAAGTTGGGAAAATCAGCAAACAATTTATTTTTAAAAATTAATACTAATATAATACACTGCCGCTATTATAACGCTGACGAGTTTTATGGCCGAGCTTCTCTCCCAAGTCGAGTAGTGCTGCTTAACTTTGGTTTTTCCTACTAATTGGACCTACAGCTTATGACGGCTCCGAACGCCGAATGCATTTTTGTGAGAAGCTTTTTCATGGCAGAAATACACTCGGAGGGTATGGCGCCCACTGCCGAGAGGTGACCGCTGTTTCTAAAAACCCAATAATTGGGTTTTAATTAGAGCTTACGATTTCTCGAGTTCGAGCGAGACGAGATTTCTCGCGAGACTCGAGTTCTCGCGAGATTCTCGAATCTCGAAAATCTCGAAAAGCTCGCGAGCTTCTCGACATTCAACTACATCGCCGAAATAGCGGTATAAGCATACTTTGCTGTTCGATTGTTCTGCTTGTATGTAATTACATGTGTATGAATATGTGCCATTTACGCCATTCCCAGGTGTATTTCACAAAATTCCGAGTGAAATACAATTAAAATTTAATAACATACAATTTTTTCTTTCCAATGACATACGAGAAATTTTTGATATTAATATTTTTTGACACAATATGTTATCGAGAAATCCGAGAAACGAGATTTAATCGAGAACCCGAGTCTCTGTTTTCTCGATCCTCGAATTTCTCGACACTGCTCGAGATCGAATCGTAAGCCCTAGTTTTAATTAATTAGAAAATTCTTTTGGTGTTTTGCCCGGACTGGGGTTTGAACTCGAGACCTCTGGTATAGTAGGCGAGCACTCTACCCACTGCACCACAGCGGCTCATTTAAAAATTAGCCTATTAAATTGCAAACACTTTAAGCGTAATGTCATGTGGATTTACACAGCCGTCATAAGACCAATACTATCATATGGGGCGGTAGTATGGTGGCCAGCCCTAGACAAGCAGTGCAACATCAGAAAATTAAACAGTGTACAACGGACAGCATGTGCTGGAGTGACAGGAGCAATGAAGTCGTGTTCAACTGACGCTTTGAACATACTCCTGCATCAACTACAACTCGACCTCCACATCCGTGAGACTGCAACAATGTCCGCAATACGTCTGCGCGAGTTGGGCTGCTGGACTGAGAGGCAGTATGGTCCCGGTAGTATCCTAAACAGGCTTTCCGCTGTACAAATAACATCAGACTATCTCCCAACCACACTGGACTTTGACAGGAGCTTTAAGGTGAGGTTCCCCTCAAGACGGGAATGGAGAAGGGATGGCGTGCTTAAGAAGGAAGCAATCTCGATCTACACAGACGGGTCCAAAATTGACGCAGGTGTCGGATCTGGGGTTTTCTCAGAGCAACCAGATATCGAGCCATAACCGCCGGATTGACGTAACCACCATATACAAATTTCTAGTGGAGAAAGTTTTCTTTTGTAAATATCTACGCAAAAAAGCTACACATTCCAACGAAATTTTGCTGCATGATGTACCAAAAGTGGATAAAATCATCATACAAAATTTCACTGGAATGCGTTGCTCACTTACGTAGATATTCGCAAAAGAAAACGTTCTCCTCTAAAAATTTGTATATGGTGGTTACGTCAATTTGGCGGTTATGGCTCGATATCTCACTCTCTTTTCGTCTCCCGGACTTCGTCAGTATTTTCCAAGCGGAATTGTATGGCATAGAACGGGCCTGCGAGATTCTGTTAGGGAGTGCAGGTGGGGGGACGCGAGGTACATATATACTCAGACAGTCAGGCAGTGCCCATGGCGCTTAACTCTCCCGTAACATCCTCTAAGACAGTCAGAAACTGCAAAAATGCGATCAAAGCAATAGCAGCAGAGGACGTGATCATCCCCCTCATCTGGGTTCCCGGCCACAGGAACATAATGGGCAATGAGATGGCAGATGAACTGGCGAAAGCCGGCGCGTCTGCGACCCTAGATAGGGCAGCCACGTTTAGCTGCCCGCCATCAGCAATCAAAAGAGACATTCACAATAAACACGTAGAACTGGCCACTCTCCGGTGGAAATCTTTGACAACTTTCAAGATCACAAAGCAGATCTGGCCTGAATACAACATAAAAAAGACTAGAGAACTCCTCAACAGATCAAGAAAGGAAATCTTTAGAATAAATAATTTAGCAGGCCGAAAGCATGGGAATCCCATTTAACACTAGATGCAGAAGCTGCAACCAAGACGGAAGCGAGGAATCGATCGCACACTTCCTGTGCGAATGTACGGCACTGTCTCACATCAGGCACATAACCCTGGGTAGTTTTGAATTCCGAAACCTGCACGATATAGCCAACTGCCCCTTAGTAGACCTCAGTAGGTTCATAGAAAGGACCAAATGGTTTGAACCGTAACAACAGTTTTTCAATTGGTACAGGAATAAGTGCATAAAAATGGCGCCTAGTGTTCTAATTGGATCTGGCATACTCAGCCAGATAGCACAGCAATCAACCAACCAAGCGTATAGTCCGGGAGCCAGCTGGCATTTTGAGTGACACATTTTAAGAGAGCTAAGATTTTCAGGTAATGTTGCGCTCGTGCTGCTAATAAACGAGGTGAACGTCAGCTGCCATGGTAGCGGTGGGTGTGGCCGCGGCAGCCACCCAAAACCGCAAAATTTCAAAAAAAAAAAAAAATTCACATTAAGAGCACTGAGACTTTGTGAGTACTTTGTTTTTGATGCAAGGAAACAGAAAAAACTAATCAGGTGACTTTGTGGTGGGGGGGAAGTACGTCAGCTGCACCCCCCAACATGTCGAAAATAGGCGAATTCTGAAGTAATATTAAGAGAGCTAAAATTTGAAGAGGTGATAGTCGACTGTACCATTTTAACAAAGAAAAACGTCAGCTGCAGTTTTCGCGGTGGAAAAGTGCTCAGCTGGCCACCTAAATATACGGCATATGGTTGTGGGCGCGGGCGCGTGGCTTACTTTCACTGCATCAGCTGAGCACTTTTTCGCTGCGAAAACTTCACCTGGCAATTTTTTTCGTTTAACCCTTACTGATAACTGTTAGTTTACGAAGTTTTAGCTTTCTTAATATCGAATAACTATGTATTTTTATTAATTAAATAGTGCGTATAGAGATACTAAATATCTAACTCGCGCGCTACGCCTATATCACGGAATCGGCTACTTCGCTCTCGTACTTAATTGTGTTATATACTACTAAATTATTATTTAATTCTTATACTTTGGAATGGATACTTTAAATATATTTACGCATTTATGTAAAAAAATGCAATAATGTTATTCCAAATATTCATCATCATCGCTGTCAAATCCCGGCTCGTTTTCGTGGTCGCTGGAGTCATAATAATAAACCGATAATAATAAAACGATGCAACTATTGTGACCTGGTGTAATTTCTTTTTCTTCCTCGATGGTAACATCGCAGCAGAAGAGGGTAGCTGTTCGCCACCGAACCATTTAAATACATAGTCAGCAAGAATAATATAATACTTTTCTAAAGCGACATCCTAGCGATTTGACATATAAGGACAGCTGGTAAAGGCAGTTCCAACAAATATTTTTTGCCTTCTTACTCAAAAATTGGTCAAGTAGTTTGGTTACAATGGCAAAAAATCGATTTTTTTAAAGAAATTTCAGATTAGACTGTCCTAAATTCATAAAAGCTGTATGTCTCCCCTGTATCCCCTGTATCCTATAGATAATTTAATTTTGAAGGTTTTAAGACTACCTTAGCAATAATCGGATGTACCATTATTTATATTTAGCTATTTTTATGGAAAGTGTTTAACCTGAAATTTTCGGGTAGAGTAAAATTTGAACAACAAAAATTCGGTTCCTCCATAAAAATTTATTAAGGAATAACATTTAACATTATTTCTTTCTCATTTATTACATGTTTTGAAGTGCACATGTCTCAAAATCAGAAATCCACAAACAGAACAAAAGTTCTCACTATGTATATATTTCACGATAGATTGGATCCATTGCACACTGGTCTCATTTGTATGGAGAGTGGGACAAAACTCAATTTCTTGGAAACGGATGGACCTACCGAAACCAAATTTGGCACATTGGTGCCCCACTATGCGACTCATCTTTCTGAAAAATTAAAAGCATATATGTTGTAATCCACGCCCACCACTAACGCTAGTTTACAGCAGAAAAAAAAAACAAGAAAACCAGGAATGGGGGAGGATAGGAATTGACCTGCTGAGCTTGGAACTATTTTTTTTAACCCGCCGTTACTCGCGCACTTATTTTAAGATGTCGTTACTCGCGGGGTGTCATATACACCCAAGCTAAAATGTATTATTTCTTGGAATTGTGAAAACTTACGGATGGATAACTAATACATGTTGTATGTAAGGTCACGAAAATACGAATTAATATGTTTTTAATAAATAAGGATTGATTTTTATTGAACAATTTTAGACATAAAACAAGGTACAAAAAATTAAGAAATAAGACTTCATTTTATAAAAATCCTCAACTGAGTGCAAATTAACTGATTTTCGCCTTCTTAGCAAGTAATAATAATGAACATAAGTTATTTATTAATAAAAAGAAGTAGAACGGTAACTCACTCCCAGGTAGTGCAATATTTGCAGTTATTGCATATATGAACTATTGAACACTTTTTTACGCGTTTACTCGCGGGATGCAGCATACACCCCAATTGAAATTTAGATGCTCCGTTTAGCTAAACGGTAAAACTGAAACTAACCAGCATTAACCTACTAATAAAGTGTGTAAATATACTCAGCTATTAGAAAAATTGCGGCCCTGGTACAACCAGAAAAAAATGTATGACGGTAATTAATAGTGTTGGGGTGCAATTTACACCCCGCGCGAGTAACGGCGGGTTAATTTTTTGTATAGTTAGGTTTTTGAGATAACGGTAATTTTGTGTTTTTTTGTTATCACTTCATTCAAAAATTATTTTCTCCGGAGTTACAAATGCGATAAACACAAACAGTATCTCGTTCGAAAGGCAATTGAAATACGCTTCAATCAACGTACAACATTGTAGTCGTCTAGTAAAAATTCGCTGAGCGAAAGTTGGTAAAAGTCAAAATTTTGTGGATTTTTTGCGATTTTTGAAAAAATTTTGATTTTCAAATTAGGTTTTTATAAAAAGTTGTAAAAGTCAGGAAAGTTTTATTACTTTAAAAACTTTGCCATTTAAAGACTAGTTACATTTAAAATGATATTTTAAGAAAAAGGGAAAAATGTATAAACAGGCTTCTTAAGAGAAGACTTGAAAGAACTCAAATCTGCTTATAAGACCTGGTCCAGAGTGGTCGTTAATTGTTAAAAGTTTAAATGAAAATGCTAATGCTTGAAAAGTACGCTCATAGAAAAGCCAAGATTTCTTCATCTTGTATTTTGCTAAAAATAAATTGTTTTCACTGTTTTCTTTCGCTTAATCATGAAACATACGTTTTTCTTGCGTTTCTATAGTTATCCGCATTTTTTTTAGCACTCAAACTTGAAATATCGCAAAAATCATAATACACTTATTTACACAAACTTTTTCCAGAAAATTTTTTTTTCAAATGTGTTGACTTTGAATGAGCCAAAGTAACATTTAATGGTGGCTATTGCGTATAGAAGGAGGTTTTCCATAAAATTCAATATATTTCCCACGGAAATGCATGACAGAAGTTTCTTTTTCAAGCACCAATGTTTTTGACTTTTGTGTATGGGGGCTGACCAGTGTGCATTGGTTACTGCTTGGAGCAGTTTTAAACAAACTGTTTGTGGACATCTAGGTAACAAAAAGTTACTTTATTGCAAAATTATGGAGCAAAGAAATTTAATATGCCGCCTAAAATTCATTGCGTGCATTGATAATTTCCCTACAAATTTAGGTGATGAATATGGTGAGAAATTTCATCAAGACTTAATAGTTTTTGAAAGGCTATATCAAGGATCTTGGTAGGAGGATATGATGGGAGATTATTTTTGGACAATCATACGTGTAATAAATCCAGAAAATCACAAAAGAGTAGTCAAAAGTAATTACTCACATCCCTCATTTATCCTCTCCTTAAAATCGCGAAATACATATATTTGTTATTCAATTAATTTGCTTTCCTATTAATCGCTGTTTTCAGGGACACACTCGTAAACTCGTAATAAATGGGAAAGAAATAATGTTAAATGTTATTTCTTAATAAAGTTGTACGGAGGAACCGAATTTTTGTTGTTGAAATTTTACTCTACCGGAAATTTTCAGGTTAAGGACTTTCCATAAAAATAGCTAAATATAAATAATGGTACATCCGATTATTGCAAAGGTAGTCTTCAAACCTTCAAAATTAAATTATCTATAATATACAGGGGATAAATTTTTCTCCCCTATACAGCTTTTATGATTTTAGGACAGTCGAATCTGAAATTTCTTTTAAAAAAAATCGTTTTTTTGCCATTGTAACGAAACTACTTGACCAATTTTTGAGTAGTATGAAGGCAGAAAATATTTGTTGGAACTGCCTTTACCAGCTATCCTTATATGTCAAATCGCTAGGATGTCTAATAAATTTTTTTGATGAGGCTTATGTGAGCAAAGTATTGCATACTTATGTTGCTTTTTCTACATTTTAACTAATATCTCAGAATCTGGGTCTGCCGCAAAAAATGGAGATAATATTCAGCGTAAAATTTCGCTTTAGAAAAGTATTATTTTATTCTTGCTGATTATGTATTTAATTGGTTCGGTGGCGAACAACTACCCTCTTCTGCTGGTGATGTTATCATCGAGGAAGAAAAAGAAATTACACCAGGTCAAAATAGTTGCATCGTTTTATTATTATGTTATGCTATTTTTATGTATAATATATTATTTATTATGTTTTCCTACATGGCGCATGGCTCGGATTCCGATGATCGACATGGACTCCAGCGACCACGAAAGCGAGCCGGTATTTGAGGGCGATGATGAGGAATATTTGGAATAACATTATTGTATTTTTTTACATAAATGCGTAAATATATTTAAAGTATCCATTGAATTAAATTAATTAGATAATAATTTAGTAGTCTATAACACAATTAAGCACGAGAGCGAAGTAGCCGATTCCGTGATATAGGCGTAGTGCGCGCGCATATAGGTAAGCACTATTTAATTAAAAAATACCTAGTTATTCGATATTAAGAAAGCTAAAACTTCGTAAACTAACAGTTATCAGTAAGAGTTAAATGAAAAAAATTGCCAACTGAAGTTTTCGCAGCGAAAAAGTGCTCAGCTGATGCAGTGAAAGCATGCCACGCGCCCGCGCCCACAACGATATGCCGTATATTTAGGTGGCCAGCTGAACACTTTTCCACCGCGAAAACTGCAGCTGACGTTTTTCTTTGTTAAAATGGTACAGTCGACTATCACCTCCTCAAATTTCAGCTCTCTTAATATGACTTCAGAATTCGATTATTTTTGACATGTTGGGGGTGCAGCTGACGTACTTCGCCCCACCCCAAAGTCAGCTGATTAGTTTTTTCTGTTTCCTTGCATCAAAAACAAAGTACTCACAACGTCTCAGTGCTCTTAATATGAGTTTTTTGTTTTTTTTTTTTTTTAAATATTACGGTTTTGGGTGGCTGCCGCGGCCACACCCACCGCAAATGCGCCAGCTGACGTTCACTTCGATTACCAGGAGTATTCAAAGAACTATTCTACAAAATCTTAGTGTTCTTAATATTGGTCGCCAAAAATGCCAGCTGGCTCCCGGACTAGTAATGTTACCAAGATCCCATTAGTACTTTATTTTAGCGATTTTTTTCAGGTGAAACAAAAAGAATATTTTATAGACGAAAAACTTGGTTAGGTGACCCAACTATGTGAAAACGACTTCATAGCTCAAAAGGACATTAGAGCGATATATAGAGCTCCACCAGACTAAAATAATGACATATCAATTTTACAAACCGTGTGTCAAATAAGAAAGTTGCAAAAAAAAAAATATTTCCGCGGTATTTCGCGGGATAAAAAAAAATTGTTCCGAAACCCTCTCAACATAACGTCGCCTGAGAAAACGAATGTCGTATGTGAAAATCGACGATTTCTAGTTTTTGATGCAGATTAACTAAATCGGACCTAATCTTTTAATTTTTCCAATCCATTTTTTTCTATCTCTTTTAGTTTTTAGTTATTTAGTATGCATTTGTCGTATGTTACAAAATTACTACCATTTGGGTAAGCTTTTGTCGTATTTAACATACATACGACAAATTTCCATATAAATTCGTCTTCAACCTAACAGAAAAACACCAACTTATGTGCAATTCAGCCTTTGCCCCGCGTCTTTACGGTCTCCCTAAAATTCATAAACCCAACATACCTCTTCGTCCTATAGCGTCCTCGTTCGGTGTACCGTGTTACAAACTGTCCCAATTTGTTGGTAAAATTATATGTAATCAAATATCGGACCAACACAATATAAAAAACTCATTTAGATTAAAAGATAGACTGAACAATTTTAAACTTCAAGACGATGAAATTCTAATATCACTCGATGTTGTATCCCTGTTCACTAACATTCCGACATATCTTGCTATAAAAATCATAATGAACAAATTCAACGCAATTCAAACAGAAAACAACATACCAAAGAACACCTTTCTCAATATCCTAAATTTTTGCTTGAAAGACAATAATTACTTCATGCATGAAAATAAAATATTTACCCAGAATTTTGGAATGCCCATGGGCAATCCTCTTTCCCCAACAATAGCGGATATTATAATGGACGATTTCCTGGATAATTCACTGGCCGAGCTAAAGAAACTACAAAACATTGATGTGAGATTCATAGTCAAGTATGTTGATGACATATTTGCCATTGTAAAAAGGAACGATGCGGATGTGATACTCCGCACTTTTAATAATTACCACAACAAGCTGCAGTTTACATTAGAAAAAGAGACGAATTCTAAACTCCCTTTTCTTGACGTTCTCATTCATAGAATAGACAACAAGACCATTCTTGACTGGTATTCAAAACCTATTTCATCAGGACGTATAATTAATTTTCTATCGTCTCTACCCAAAAAATATAAAATAAATGCAGCAAAAAACTTAACAAATAAAATTCTTACAATTAGCCATCCTCAATTCCGACAACAAAATATTTAAAAAAATATACAACATATTGACAAACAATAATTATCCTACGCATCTAATAAAAACTCTTATAAACGACAAGCTAACTAACTCAAATCAAAACAAGACAATCACTACAACTTCCACCACAACAATGCAATATCGAAGTGTTACCTACATACCAAAGTTCACAGAAAATCTTGACCACAACATTCGAAAGAAAACTCAAAACCTCACCCTTGCATATAAATCCAACCAAACACTCTCAACTATTTACTCCAAAACGAAAAGCTCAATTAATCCGCATCAAAAAGCTAATGTTGTGTACCAAGTCGCTTGCAAGGGTGATGGTAATGCATCCTGCGACAAAATATACATAGGGACCACAAAAGACCACTGGGTGTACGTTTAGCAGAACACGAAGCAGACATAAGAAAAAAGAAAACAAGCACTGCACTTGCACTGCATATGACCACAAACGGACACACAGCTGATCTAGACAACACTAAAATAATAGATACAGAGAACAAAGAGAGAACGAGATTCACATTGGAGAGTCTACACATTTTGCAAAATAGAGAGCGGACAGTAAACAAAAAAGAAGATACAGAAGATATTGCAGCTACTTATTTGCTTTGTTTATGATTGTTAATTAGTCTGACTAGCGTACCCTAATAAAAAGTATGTGTTTTTATGTTTTTATGTCCATATATGTACATATGTAAATATGTCTGTAATATTGTTTTTTTTCCGATAGTTTTTAATATACATACATGTAAGTTCGCGTTGTGATAATTATTTTTGTGATTTTGTAACACATTATATATGCATATGTGAGTAATTTTGTTATATGTATATTAGGGTGGGTCAATTTGTATGGGCGGAACCTAAGCCATAGTGTTCCTAGCAAATTCGGATTCTGCATTAAATTCTATGAAAAAAAGTCTTCTAGAGCATGCCTCTAAAATCAATTTTGAGCTTGCCCATTTTCGATTGAAGTTTATGTAGAATTGTTTTAAGTATAGCAACCCATACTCTTTTAAATTCAACCAGTAATTTTAACGTTATCGCTTTACTTTCTTTTTCATTTTGTTTGTCACTTTAAACACGTTTAATAATGTATAAAAAGTTGGATTTCGCTGTTGCGGTTTTGTTGAAAAAAAGCATGTTTCTAAACAACTTCCACTCCTTTAGACGCAAAATGAAAATATCCAAATTCCACAATTTTTGACTAAGAACAATAAAGTAACACTTTTCTAAAGTAGAATCTTCTTCTGATTCCGAATATCACATATACTTGCTTGTGGTAGATCTAGTTTCCGAGATATCCTGGCCTAAAGATGATTAAGATGCAAAAATTGCTGTTTCTGCGCTAATTTTGACGTAGTGTAGGATCAACATTTTTCCATCAATCAAAAAGCTAAGAACAGCTGCTTAAAGTATGTATTTCAGTCTTTCAATTGCCACTTAGTTTGCCCAAATATATTGTTTCTTCACTGAGATATTGCACTTTCGAACTATGCATGTTTTTCATTTAATGCAGAATCCGAATTTGCTAGGAACACTATGGCTTAGAAAATTGACCCAGCCTAATGTATATCCTTTCTTTTATGTGTACAAAATAAAGAAACCGCCCCTGAGGATGGTAAGGAGCTTACCGAAACGTCAGGCACTAAGTGAATCGTAAAGCTTTGTTTTTACCTTTGCACTAGCACCAATTAGACCAAAACAGCCCACCTAAGGGATTGTGAATAATAAATTCGTTTTTGTTTATTTTAAACATATGTCGTATATGCCGCTAAGCTACTGAGAATAAACCAAAATATTGTATCGGAGCTATAAGTTATAGTGATCCGATCTGAATGATTTTCACTGGCATATTTTATTGGAGTATAATACCAATTACTGCAAAGTTTAGTATAATTTGATCCTTAAATATGGAAGTTATACCCGAAAACAGCTATATCTGAACAATCGGTTGTATGGGAGCTATATTCTATAGTGGTCCGATCTTGACAAATTTCGGTGACATTTATTAGGTCCTTATGGGTACAAATACCTCAAAGTTTCATGCCCTTATCTGTTTACATGGAGAAGTTATATCCCAAAATGTCCATATCTATCTGAGCAATCAGTTGTATGGGAGCTATATGTTATAGTGGTCCGTTCTTAACAAATTTTAGTGACATTTATTAGGTCCATATGGGTACAACTACTTCAAAGTTTCATATCCTTATCTCCTCAAATAAAGAAGTTACACCCGAAAACAGCTATATCTGAACAATCAGTTGTATGGGAGCTATATCTTATATTAGTCCGATGTGGTGGATTCCGACAAATGATCAAAGTATCGTCAAAATATATGCAACTGCCAAATTTCAAGTCGATATTTAAAAAAATGTGAGCCTCATAACCAAGGCCGTATTTAGGGGGGGAGGGGTTTTGGGTGTTTGAATCCCCCACGAAATTCTGGTATATAAATTTTACTTCTATCATATTCAAAGCTATATGTTGAAAACACTAGTTTACAAATAATTAATTTGAGAAAATACCAAGAATTTCAGGTATAGGGGAGGGCTGGCATGAACCTGCTGAGGTCAAAACCATTTTTTATGGTTAGGGGTTTGAGACAACGTAATTTTGGGTTTTTTTGGTTACAACTTCAATCAAAAATTCTTTTCGCTGTAGTTACAAATACCCGCAAATCGTATCTACTCCGTTCGAAAGATAATTAAAGTACGCTTCTAACGACATACCACTTATAAATTAAATTATGTTACCACCAAAGCCCAAATTACATCAGCGATGTGGCAGCGGGCAGCGACGGTTTTCGAAATCAGCTGATGCGTCTAATATGAGCAGTGACTGCCAGACCAAACACAATAGAGCGTTCGCAGTATTTGGCAGTGACTTCTTTATATATTAGGTCTGTTTCCTTTTACCTTGCACACGTGGTGACATAAATTTACTTACCATTTTCATGTCCACTTTTTTCAATTAAAATAATCAATCTTCTTTCATTTTTTCCTCTGCTCTTTCTTCTTCTTTGCTTTTGCATCCCGCCAGCAATATTTGCTAGTGGAAATCAATTAAGTAAAAATTGAATTCTCTCCCGCTTGCTGGCATCAAAGTACGGAAACACAAAATTAGAAAAAATATATTACATTGGATAGTACGGAAACAGACATAAGTTCACTTAGAAGTTGGCTGCGATTCAAGGCAGCGGCAGCGAATTTAGAATTTGGGCTAAACAGAGCGGTGCTGCCAGCTGCCTCTGCTGTATTATGTGCCGCTTCATTGCAAACCGTAGTTTCTACAAATCAGCTGATTTCGAAAAACGATCGCTGCTACTGCCACAGTGCTATTGTAATTCCGGCTTAAGCAATAAGGCAGTCAATCATCGCACATTTTCTAAAATTTTAGCATATTTCCTTATAACTGCATAAACTCATTGCATGGTTGAAAATTCATTACTCGGGTTATATTAGTGTCTGAATTATAACATTTTGTGTGTTTTTCGAAAGATCCCATATATGGGATGTGTGAGTTGTTATAGTCCGATTTCACCTATTTTCAATACTAACTTTTCAAATTCAACATTTTATTGATTTTTGCGATTATTGAAAAAAAATTGGTTTTTATTGGGGTTTTTATAAAAAGTTGTAAAAGCCAGGAAAGTTTTATTATTTTTAAAATTAATCTGTTTTATTGCAAACATTTTAAGCGTAATATTAAAAAAATTCAATGAATACTTTACTTTTGGCGATTTTTTCCAAGTGAAACAAAAAGGATGTTTTATGGTCGAAAAACTCGGCTAGGTGACGCAACTATATGGAAACGACTTCACAGATCAAAGGACATTAGAGGGAAATATAAAGCTTCCCAAGCACTGTTTGCCAGCTTCACACCAACAGTGTCAAAAAATAAGCTGCTGCTGTTCTGCGAAAGTTGTCATAATTTTTTGAGAACTTTTGAATTTCGATTTCCTTTGAAAATATCTGAAGTCGAAGCACAGAACAGTCGAATATATTTGTTTGTTTATTTGTGCTGTTGCTTTACTGTGTAATTTCAAACAGATCAGTCGACAGCAAAGTACAGATAAACAGAGTTTAATTTTAAGCGCGACTTTTTAAAATTGGTTTTTTTTTGTACATTACAATTTCGATTGTGTTCCCATAAATTAAAAAAAAAAAAAATAACAACAGTGCTGTATTTAAATTATTTTTGCCCTTTGCTGTGCTGTACAAATTTCCACAATACAGCAACAGTCGACTATAATTTTTTGAAACTTAAGGCTGCGCAGTTGCAGTACAGTGCAACTTTTTATTTTTTTATACTTCTGCTGCGCTGTTTATTTTTTAATTTTCGAATGAAAATGAAATTCAATGGAAATGAAAAAAAAAGTTGAAAATAATTTCAAACTCTGCTCAAAAGACTAAAATAATGACATATCTATCAATTTTAAAAATCGGATGTCAAATAACAAAGTTGCACAAAAAAAAATTAGAGTTCAACATAAGCTAAAAATCTTGGGGCGGACTTTTACAGCTGAAAATAGCTGGGTAATCTAACCGGGTTTTTCGTCCATAAAATATAATTTTTTTCACGGATAAAATCACCAAAAATAAAGTATTCATCGTGTTTGCAATAGAACAGTCTAATTTTTAAATGAATAAAAGTTTCCTGATTTAAAACTTCTTATAAAAACCAAAAGTTTGGTAAAAAAATTTTTCTTCTAACTAAATAGAGCTTTAGAAACCAGAATTTTTTTTCTTATTTTGTTTTAGTGCACGAAATAGGCTCTATATTTTTCTCAAAAAAAAAAAAAAAAAAACAAAAAAAAAATCCACAACGATGAAACCCCCCACGAAAAAAATTCCTGGGTACGGCCCTGCTCATAACCATTCCGGTTTGAAAAAAGAGAAGAATTTTTGTCGTATGTGCTATCATAAACAGGTATTGGTGCTCAGACGTCACATACGACAAATGCATACTGAATGAAAAGTCGTTTATCTCCCATAATTTTAAAGATATCCAACTTTTGCAAATTGCAAGTCAAAATATATAATACTTTCTACAGCTCGTCCAAATAACAGAAAAATCTGTTGTACAGTTTTTGAGAATTTCCAATTTAAACTTCAAAGTCGATTTTCTCGAAACTATGTTTTGCTACATACGACATTCGTTTTCACAGGCGACGATAAGCTTCATATATAAGTGATGACTTTTAGAACGGTGAGCGTTCTCACGGAAAAATAAAAAAAACTTGGGAGTATGATACCAAGACTATTGGACGAACCATTTTTGCTGGTTTCTTCTTCGAGAAGAAAAAATGTACAAAAACGGCGAAAACTTCTTCTTCTTGATTGGCGCTTAACCGTCTAGACGATTCTGGCCGAGTCCAACAGCGCGCGCCAATTGCTTCTGTTTCGTGCAGCATGGCGCCACTTGGGAACACCTAGGGAGGCAGCATCGCTGTCCACCTGATTTTCCCAACGCAGTGGAGGTCTCCCTTTTCTTTTGCGTTCAGCGGGTTTCGATAGAAATGCTTTCTTGGCCGGAGCGCCTTCGTCCATTCTCACGACATGACCTGCCCAACGTAGCCGCTGGATCTTTATTCGCTGAACAATGTCGATGTCTGTGTAAAGCGACGAAAACTATTAACTCTTTTAATATACATATAAATAAAAAAAATAAAGTTAAAAACGAGACTGTGATAAAAAATAAAAAAAATTTTTTTTTTTTTTTCGGATGTAGTTTTTATTGTATCATTCTTAGAGAATATGACAATTTTTATAGAATCTTAACCTAGAATACAATGACGTTATTCGTTGCCACTGCTTCAAATAACATATGGATGAAAATTTTATTTGATATAAAATAAATACTTATGAATACATTTATTATGTGTATGTGAATGTTTTTGTTTTTACTAAGAGTATGTACGTTATTTTATTTTATATTCGTTCATTATGTTATTCATTTTCATTATATATGTATTTATGCCGTCGGAATGGAATTCCAAGTAGCTGATTGTATAGTATTAAAAGTTCATACGGCTTGACAGGACAGGCTTATCGATGACACAATCATGTGTTGCATTAGTAAGTGCTGTTGCAGCTTTCGGAATGGAAGGAATTCCAATAAGCTGAGTGTATGAACTTAGGAATTTTTACGGCCTAATGGGATAGGCTCGTCCGGAACACAATCATACCTATGTTATACATGTGTATTAGTAAATGCTGTTGTAGCTTTCTGAATGGAAGGAATTTCAGTAAGCTGCTTTTTGTAATTTAGAGGTTTTACGGCCTAATAGGATAGGCTATACGAGGTTTTAATTTTAGTGGATCTAGCCTTGGTCACAATTTAGCTGGATATCCTTTCTCTTTAACCGCTTGGGGTATCTCTGTTCTAACAGGCTTTTAGCCAGTATATTTGGATGATTGCCTAGTCTTGTGGCGTAGTTGGTTTGTATATTTTTTTACTTCTTCAACAACTGTGTTAATCTTTAGATCCCTGTGTATAGCGGAATTTTTCACATACCACGGCGCCCGGCATATTGATCTTAATATCTTAGATTGTAGCCTTTGTATTCTTTCTAGACTGGATTTGGATGCTGAACCCCAAAGCTGTATTCCATATATCCAGGATGGTTTTATCACCATATTAAATAAAAGTATTTTGTTGTCTAGGCTTAATTTAGATTTTGGACCAATGATCCATTGTAGATTGCTTATTTTCAGCTTTGCTTGCCTTAACTTATTATCAATATGATATTCCAAGTAAGCCTTCTGTCTAAGGTAACACCAAGGTAGGCGACGTAATCTTTTTGGGTTACTATTTTGCCATTAATTGAGACAGAGGGGCAGGTATCTTTTATAGAGTAAAAGTGACTTGTACACACTTAAATTCTTTGACTTTAATTCTCCAATCTGAAAGCCATTGTTCTATAATTCTTATATGGCTTTGCAACCGTCTGGCAGCCGTTGAGGGATTTGAGTGCACACTGAGTATTGCTGTGTCATCCGCAACTGTTGAAGTAAGGAGATTTTCATTAGTGGGCAAGTCACTTGTGAATATTAAATATAGAATGGGTCCCAAAACACTACCTTGTGGAACTCCGGCGAAGATTGGATAGTTTTCAGTGGTATAACTGTTTTGCCTTATTCGAAACTTTCTTCCCGTTAGAAAGTTCTCTAAAATAAGGCATATATTGTACGGAAATGTACGTCTTATTTTAAATAATAGTCCTTCTAGCCATACCTTGTCGAAAGCTTGTGCTACGTCTAGGAAGAGTGCAGTGCAATACTTTTTGGTTTCAAAAGCCGACCGTATTTGAGTTACTATTCTATGCACTTGCTCTATCGTACCATGTTTCTCCCTAAAACCAAATTGGTGACTTGGTATTGTCCCGCGTGTGTCTAGGATGGGCTGCATTTTTTTCAGCAACAACTGTTCGAATAGTTTGGAAAATATTGAAATTAAGCTGATTGGCCTGTAAGAGTTTAACTGGGTTGGGTTTTTCCCTGGTTTCGGAATCATAATGATTTCGGAAAGTTTCCAAGATTCAGGAAAGTAGTTTAGTCGCAGGAGGCTATTGAAAACGTATAATAATAACTTGGTAGCAACTGGAGGGAGTTGTTTTACCATTTCACCGGTTATTCTGTCGTGTCCGGGTGCCTTATTTTTCTGGATGTCGTTACAGATACCATTATTCAGGTCATTTATATTGAATTGGAGAGAGACTGTTGGTAAGCGAAGGGCATGTTCTGGGAGGAAATTGCTCCCTGGATTAGGAGTAAATACCCGCGAAAAGTGGGCTGCAAATGCGGTTCCTTTTTCCTGGTCGCTTCGAGCAAAGTCACCGTTTTCGGTTCGTACTGGAGGATCCTGCAAAACTGGCCTTTTGAAAGTTTTCAGTGACCGCCACAATGAGTAGTCTGTAGAAGATGTGGCTGTCAAGGATTTAATTCTGTTTTGGAAATCTGCTTCTTTTTTGTCCTGCAATAGCATCTGGAGCTCTTTCGTGCATTTTTTCAGTTCGTATTTCAAAGTTGGCGAGCGTAACCTCTGCCAGTCTTTCCTAATTTGCCTTTTCTTGTGAATGAGATCGGTGATATCGTTTCCTTTGAAATAATTAGGGACACTCCTCTGGGTAGTGTTGGGCTGTGGGTGCGTTGATACTTTTGCTGCTACTACAGAAATATATTGAGAATTCATAAAAGGCGTGAGATTTGGCTCCTTCTCTAATCACTCGCTAATCGAATTCTAGTGTAGTTTTCAACCCTAGTTATCGATTTGGGAATATATAGAGAATTACACTAGTTATCTAATGGCGTTTTCGATTCTGGCCAAAATGTCATACTTATTCTGCACATTTTTTTAGGGTTGATTGTTCTATTGAAAAAAATGTCGCACTCTCCCCGACCACAGGGCAGCATTTTCTGCCCTTAATATGACCAAGGGGTTGCATTATTTTTGTTTCATACATCACATGAAAAGTGCAACATTTTCTTAGGGCACAGGGCGCATGTAGATAATGTTGCCTTGTAATAATGCAGCATTTTGGTTCAGAATCGAAAACGCTATAAGGTAATCTCGACAAAATTTCTAACGTTAGATACTGTGTTTGCTGGGTATGCATTCTAGTCGCATGGTCGTTTAAAATGTGATTACCCAAAAACATTAAAATTACACTACCATATGGGTATCAAACAAAAGGGGATGGCCCCAGGTTTCATTTGGACTTCGATATATTTCGAAAAATTTATCGATAACTGAGTTATCGGTCAAAACGTGATTGCCCAAAAACATTAATATTACCCTACAATATGGGTATCAAACGATATTAGATTTTTAATAGCTGTTATACATTTCTGGAAAGCGCACTATATAACGCAGCCTACAGTGTGATTAGTAAAAAGGCAAAAGGCGGTTACAGTGTGAGCGTAGCCGTAGGCTCTCCCAAATCACCCGAAACTATCGTCAACTATCGATATACTATCGATAGTTTGCAAAAAACTATCGTACACTATCGATGGTGCTGACTATCGATACTTTCCGACCTCTATTCTACGTGCACTGATGTTGAGTGTATATAACTCCTGCAATAATCTCCCAGTAGATGATGCTTAATCCGTTTTCTAATAAGTATTACGGTTCCACCTCTAGCTTTACCTTCGGGGTGCTTGGTGTCGTAGAACGCAAAGCCGTCAATACTAAAATTATTAAAGGCCGTCAAATGAGTTTCAGAGATTAGCATTATGTCTATCTGCTGTCTTTCTAAAAATATTTGGAGTTCGTTCCGGTGTTGGCTTAGGCCGTTAGCATTCCAAAAACCTATATTGAGCGAGTTCATGGTCTTGTCAAGATTGGGAGGGAGATCTAGTTTTGCTATACAACCCGCAGCGAAAGAAAGGTTTGTCCCCGAAATTGCAGTGTACTTGGGAAGGGCCATACAAAGTGATTAAACGGCTCAGCGATGTTGTGTATCGCATACAAACGATTGGAAGACCGAGGAATAAAATGAAGGTGGTTCATCTGGAAAGGCTAGCAGCATTTGGAACGAGTAATGTGTCAGATCGGGACGATCAGACTTAGGTGGAGGGCAGTGTGGCGAATATAATCGGTTCCACTCTCACATCACTAAATGACTGAACACATCTCTAAAGAAACTGCCAGAACTAGAAGAAGAGACCAGATAATTTCCAGTGTTGCCAGAATTATCCAGATTGCGTTTGACAGACTATATAAGGCGGCGAGCAGGCGCTCCGGAGTCAGTCGTAACTTAACCGTATAAGTCTTAACATCAAGTCAAGTAAAACAAGTGTAGACTTTTTAGTCGTGAAATAAAGCGGTGTGAATTAAGAAGTAAATAAAGACCTTTATTTAACAATTCAGCGATATGAACCCGATAGAAATAATCGAGCTATCGACAAATACGTAACAATTGGTGTCAGAATTGGAATTGTTAAATAAATTCCAGGACCAAGGATAACGAAGCGAGGATAACGAATCAAGGATAACGAAACAAGGATAACGCGACAAGGATAACGAAATAAGGATAATGGCAAAGTTAAACGAACTGAAAATCCAAGCGCTTAAAAGGGAGTTAGAAAAGAGAAACCTGAGTACAAACGGCAATAAAATTGAACTACAGGCAAGGTTAAGAGTAGCTATGGAAGCATATAACATTAATGTAGATGAGTTTGATTTCAACGATGATGTGGAAGAGGTCCAAAAGGAAGAAACCCAGAAGGAAGAGGCCCCACAGTCAGTAGCAAACGTAGACATGAATTCGATATTGGCTGTACTGGCACAGATGTCAGCAAAAATGGAATCACAACAATCATTACTTTTAGAAGAGGTGTCCAGTATTGCAACTCAGTTGGGAGCGCAAGAAAAACGCATATCCTCACAATTAAAATCACAGGATGCAAAAATTACGCAGGTTGAGGAAAGACAAGATAAAATTGAGGATAATGTAAAAAAGTTGGAAGCCCGTCTTCAGGAGACCAATATAAGTCGTCCAATCGCTTCAACTGCTACACAGAAGATAAAACCTCCGTCGTTTGATGGAAGTGGTCCATTTCAAGGATTCAAGCTACAGTTTGAGAAAACGGCAGTTGTAAATAATTGGAGTGCGGAGGACAAAGTCGCTGCCCTGTTCGTAGCATTGAAAGGACCAGCTGCAGAAATATTACAGACTGTTAGCGAGGGCGAAAGGAACAGCTATGACGCAATTATGGGTGCCGTTGAAAGACGTTATGGTAGCGAGCACAGGAAGCAGATATACCAAATGGAGTTGCAGAATCGCTTCCAGAAACCAAATGAGACATTACAAGAATTTTCTTCTGAGATTGAGAGGCTAGCTCATTTGGCAAACGCAGGAGCACCTCAAGAATTCATCGAAAGAATGAAAATTCAAAGCTTCATCAATGGAATACGAGATATTGAAACGAAACGGGCTACCTATGCAAATCCAAAAGGAACTTTTGCTGAAACGGTATCATATGCCTTGACGCAGGAAACAGCATCTCTATTGAGCAAGCCCACCTACAAGGCTCATCGTGTGGAAGTGGAAACGCCAGACTTACTAAGCAAAATATGGGAGGCGTTGAATGAAAGGCAGAAAAAGAAAAGTAATGCTGTGAAATGCTTCAGATGCGGAAAAATGGGACATATAGCACGTCACTGCAGCAAGAGTTCCAGTAAGTTCAGCACTGCAGATTGGCGCAAGCGCAAGGCAGAGGGGCATAAACAAGCGCCAAAATTAACTGAGTCGTTAAACTAAAGCGGGCCAGCCAAAAGGGGCGTGGGCTGGTCCCCACAATGGAATGCCCCATAATCTCTGTCTCTCAGTTGGGAAGAAGCACGAGTAATGTTACCATTGCTGGGTTGGTGGACGGAATGGAGCGCATGTTGACTGTGGATACGGGAGCATCTCATTCCATCATTCGATCTGACTTGGTAAATAGGGAAGTAAGGCCATTGTATGGAGCAAAATTGCGTTCGGCAACAGGCGAGGATACCCAAGTCCTAGGGGAAGTTACATGCGAAGTTGTAATTGGAAATGTTGTCGTACTACACACCTTCATAGTGGCGGAAATTGTTGATGAAGTCATAATTGGCGTGGACTTCCTAATCGGCCAAGGCATTAAGATTGACATGAAAAACAAGGTAATGAGTTACAAAAACTTGGAGGTGCCGCTAAATTTTGGCTATGATAAGAGATACAGCAGTAAGAAAGTGCTCGTGGAAGAGAATCAGCAGATACCGCCAAAGTCCGAGGCAATTATTTGGGCAAAGATTGATGGAGATTGTGGGACAAACAAATTGTGGGTTGTTGAAGCAGAAACAGAAACTAAATCAAATGTACTTGTTGGAAAACCCTGGCTATGACAAAACAAGATGGACGTATACCAATAAGAGTACTTAATGAGTTCAAGTCACCAGTCAAACTCTCCAAAGGTGCTATCTTGGGAAAGTGCGAAGAGGTTGACATCATCATGAATTGCGAAAAATCCCAAGGAGAAGTTTGTAATGGCAATACAGATATTTCAGATGAAATAAATGCATGGACAGAAGAACTGCAGGAAAATCACAAAAGAAAGGCGAAAGAATTACTTGCCAAGTACTCCAGCATATTTGACAAGGATGGTACAAAACCAGGCAGGACAAATATTGTGAAGCATCAGATTGACACCGGAGATGCAAGGCCAATCCGCCAGGGTCCTCGCAGCGTTCCATTAGCTAAACGTCAAATGGTGAGCCAGATTATACAAGAAATGAGCGACAGTGGGGTAATTGAACCATCAGCCAGTCCATGGAGTTCTCCGGTAGTACTTGTTAAAAAGAAAGATGGCAAGATGAGATTCTGCGTTGACTACCGGAAACTGAATGATGTAACGAAAAAGGATAGTTACCCATTGCCAAGAATTGACGACACTCTGGACTCGCTATCTGGAACGGAATGGTTTTCAACACTGGACTTGAAAAGCGGCTATTGGCAAGTAGAAGTAAAAGAGGAAGACAAGGAGAAAACAGCCTTTAGTGTTGGCGATGGTCTTTGGCAATTTACGGTGATGCCATTTGGATTATGTAATGCCCCAGCTACCTTTGAGAGACTTATGGATCAGGTACTGAAAGGATTACACTGCAAAACATGTCTTGTGTACCTGGACGATATAATTGTACTGGGAAAAAGCTTTGATGAACATCTCGAAAATTTGGAGGAAGTTTTCCGAAGAATAGCTGGCGCTGGTCTCAAGTTAAGTCCTAAGAAATGTGCATTATTCAAGAAAGAAGTAAAATACTTGGGACATAAAGTGATTACAAAGGGCATCTGCACTGATAACGAAAAAATAGAAGCAGTAAGAGATTGGCCAAGACCTCGGAATCTACATGAATTGCGAAGCTTTCTTGGGCTGTGCACATACTATCGCCGATTTGTACCCAATTTTTCCAGCGTAGCAAATAGTCTCACGGAGCTTATGAGGAAAAATAAGACTTTTGAGTGGAGGAAGGAACAAGAAATGGCTTTCCAAACGTTAAAAGATCGGCTTTGTACTGCTCCAATGCTAGCATACCCGGTTCCAGAAGCGAGGTTTATTTTGGATACTGATGCGAGTGGTTATGCTATAGGAGGTGTTTTGTCACAGGAAATCGACGGGCAGGAGAAGGTTATCGCATACTACAGCCGATCAATTGGGAAACCGGAAAGAAATTACTGTGTAACACGAAGAGAACTATTGGCATTGGTAGAATGCATCAAACACTTCCATAAGTACCTCTATGGTCAGCGATTCCATGTCAGGACTGATCATGCAGCGTTAAAATGGCTTTTGAAATTCCGAAATCCGGAGGGTCAGTTAGCAAGGTGGATTGAGCGACTACAAAATTATGACTTTTCTATAGACCATCGTAAAGGCAGTACCCATGGAAATGCTGATGCAATGTCGCGGCGACCATGTAATCTTGAATGCAAGCATTGCTCTAAAGCTGAGGAGAAGGAAGACATCATAGATGTTCGGCTAATGACAATAACATCCACAGACGAATGGGATGCGGAACAACTAAGGAAGTGTCAGCTAGAAGATCCAGATCTGGCACGTGTAATGATCGGTTTGGAGCATTTCCTACTAGCAAACTTGGAAACAAATATGTACTGGTGGTAATGGATTACTTCAGCAAATGGCCGGAGGTGTACCCGATTCCAAATCAAGAAGCAGAAACTATAGCCGAAGTATTCACCAACAATTGGGTGGCGAGATATGGTGCACCTATAGAGCTACATTCTGACCAAGGAAGGAACTTCGAATCAGTTGTGTTCCAGGAGATGTGCAAGACACTGGGTATTAGGAAAACCCGAACAACTGCGTTGCATCCACAATCAGACGGCATGGTAGAAAGATTTAACAGAACATGAGAGGAACATCTACGAAAAGTGGTGGACAAGTTCCAGAGAGATTGGGACACTCATATTCCTCTGTTCCTGTTGGCATATCGATCGGCCGTACACGATACAACAGGTCAGACTCCTGCAAAAGTAATCTTTGGTAGTGATCTTCGATTACCAGCTGACTTGAAATTCGGGATAAATGCCGATACAGGAACAAATACGAGACAGTCTAACAACGTTCTGGAAGAGGAAATGAGAGAAATACATGAACTTGTAAGACAACGAACAAAGATCATGAGTGACAAGATGAAGGCCAGATACGACAAGGCGATGAACTCAGAAGGTTTTGTTGAGGGAGATCTAGTTTTGCTATACAACCCGCAGCGAAAGAAAGGTTTGTCTCCGAAATTGCAGTGTACTTGGGAAGGGCCATACAAAGTGATGAAACGGCTCAAAGATGTTGTGTATCGCATACAAACGATTGGAAGACCAAGGAATAAAATGAAGGTGGTTCATCTGGAAAGGCTAGCAGCATTTGGAACGAGTAATGTGTCAGATCGGGACGATCAGACTTAGGTGGAGGGCAGTGTGGCGAATATAATCGGTTCCACTCTCACATCACTAAATGACTGAACACATCTCTAAAGAAACTGCCAGAACTAGAAGAAGAGACCAGATAATTTCCAGTGTTGCCAGAATTTTCCAGATTGCGTTTGACAGACTATATAAGGCGGCGAGCAGGCGCTCCGGAGTCAGTCGTAACTTAACCGTATAAGTGTTAACATCAAGTCAAGTAAAACAAGTGTAGACTTTTTAGTCGTGAAATAAAGCGGTGTGAATTAAGAAGTAAATAAAGACTTTTATTTAACAATTCAGCGATACGAACCCGATAGAAATAATCGAGCTATCGACAAATACGTAACAATATGTATGTACATATGCATTTCATATGTTCATCTTAAACGGAGTGGCACATGTACGTGCGCACGACACATACATGCACAAAAGGCTTTTATTTTTTCTCTGCCCGAAATATCCGTCCTTTCGCGACAGAAATTTTTCGCTGCTCAATGATAACCGTCACTGTCCAACAGTGACGGAAAAAAATTGAAAATAAAGGTTTCCCACTGAGGGAAACAGCTAGTCTGTAAACAATAACTGTTATCGGCGTTGCTCAACTGTTATGCTTTTGTGTTTACATGAAACTGTTATTTTAGGACACTTAGAAAAAACTTAACAGTTATGTTGGTCTCTGCTAATTAGTAATCCTACTTTTTTTTTCTTATCTGAAAAATTATATTATTATATATTCTATGCATGTTGTACCAATACCTACACATCTGCAGTAGCAGCACGTTGGCAGCGCAGTAGATACAAGCCCATTTACGGGTATAACATGCACAGAATACACCCGTGTAGTAGCATTGCGCGACTTGGCTGTATTTACTTGATCGCCTATAACTTTTCCATTTTAGCATGGATTTTCTTCGTTGATAGCTTATATTTTTCCCAATAGAATGGAGCTTCAAGTAAATGAGTAAAACGAAGGTGAAGACATTGGTTTTAAAGATATTGCCTGACAAAGTCACTGTTTTCTTGAAAAAATCATAAAAAATCGAAAAAATTCAAATTTAGTCGTCAATATTTCAGAAACTATAAGAGTTAGAGAAAAATGTTATAGAAGCCATGGAAAGGAAATTTGATTTTCTTTCGTTTGGTGTTACCTCAAGGAAGATAGCTCACTGCGTTAAAGAGACATTCAGGATTAAGTGGAGCCATTGGCCAAATAACGGTAAATTGCCGATATCTCAAAAACCTTCCCATAGAATTAAAAATGAACCTGATTTTCGGAATCAGCGACCGATTTTACATATATATAGGGTAGTCACGTCCAAAGTACAGACAACGAATTACATTTTGTGATCCAGTGTTACCGACGAGTGGGTAGGGTCTTTACTTTTAGCTGGATTGCCAGAAAAATTTTCGGCGATGATAATGGCAGTAGAACACTCTGGTATTAGTATAACTACTGACGTCATCAAGTCGAAGTTTCTGGACATTGAAGTATCGAAATTCGATGTTGACTCTACTGGCGCTGCATTCGCTGCGAATAAAGCACAAAGAAAATACGCGAAAAATAATAAACATGCGCACGGAATGTCAGGTAAAAAGCATCTGAGCGACGAAAATAATATTACGTGTTATAAATGTAAGCAAGTCGGTCATTATAGAAATCACTGTCCTCAGATTAAAAGTAAACAATCAAATGCGTTCAGTGAGGTATTTCTAAATGGTAGTTATGATAAAAGCGAATCGTATTTGGACTCTGGCGCTAGTTCACACTTAACAGCAAATATGCATTGGATTAAAAGCGAGAATAACTCTCCGGACATGTCGGAAATAATAATTTAAAATGAAACCAAAATACCAGTTGCGTGTTCTGGTGGTACAAATCTTCACTAGTTATAGTTACGACATCACAGTTAAACATGTGCCGTGTGTGCCAAAAGTAGAAGCTATTTATATGGTTGTCATTCGTTTTTCGAGAATTCGTTGCTTTTGGCTGAAAAGTCGGTAGGTGGAGCAGGGTGTGAAGTCTTGCATGGCACGTGTCACAATTAAATAAACTAGTGCACTTAGACACCGTATGTCCAACAGAGAGACAATTCAAGCAACCATTATTGCTCTTTATAAATTTTTTTCTGCTGTTGTCAACTTGTTAAAGCGCGTACAATTTCTTAATTTGCGCTCCTTACTGTTGCAGATTTTACAAGTGGCATTTTTCGGAACACTCGCTTGATATACACCTAATTTGGAAGTGTTTTTGGAAGTATTGCCGTTTTGCGGTTTAATGGATATAAAGGATGTAGACAAATTCCTCTCTAAGCATTTCCAAACCTCATATCTGTCACTCAAATTTTTCCATGCCTCATATCTGTCACTCAAATTTTTCCATGCAGTGACGAAACCATCATTTGTCAAAGGACATCTTTTGAAAATATCCTTCGCCTACAGCGTATGCTGCTTTTTGTTTTCTCTTCACTGCAGCTATATCCTTCACTTCCTTTTCCCCGTTTAGAAGAGTCTCAACTGCTGTTATGCATTTTCTCCATAGGGCCTTTCTCTTCTTGATGGTAACCTATGGTGTGCTTGGTTATATCCTCCTGAGGTATATTATTGAAATCTTGTTCAAATTCAGCAACATTATCGGCTGCCCTGATGAAACTGTTCAGGTTGGTACTCATATTGTACTTCTCTCAGACGAAATTCAGTTAGAAATCTTAGGAGGAGATTTATTGAAATCTCGGTTCTGAGGAACCTAGGGAATGGACACAGGAATGCTAAGATTACAATGTATCGTATTGTTGATTTGGACTTGGAAAGCTTTTTGTGTATAACGTTATAGAAATTACAGAGCAGTTTTGACTTGGATGTTCGCATCTACTGAAATGCCACAGATATAAGTGAAAATTTCGCTAAATACATTTTTATCTTTCAGAAAATTGTCTGCACGGTATATGGATATGTAGTTGTGCGTTTTATTAACCCTAAAAAGATAATCTGCGTCAAAATTACGCATCCCCTTTCGAATTATCCCAATAAACATTTTTCTTCATTTTCAATTTGAGGTTCATTTGAGAAGTAACCCTATTGTCAAATATCAAACGTTTGTTATTAAATGCACCTCAAATTTTCCCTGATAGCGTTCTCAAACAAAAAGGCTCATTTTTAGTATGGGATATTGTTCTCACTCCCCCAATTATGTAAATACGTCGCTGAATGTTATATATATTTCAGTTGTGCTGCATATCTCTCACGTGACACATAATTTTCTGTGGCAAGTTTTGTAAATTTCCCAATATGAGGGGTCAGTGAGTCAAAATTACGCATGATTATCTTTACCGTGACTTTCAGGAAGCATTTCTCACGTATTGCATAAGGACAAAGATGACTTTCATTCATCAGAACATTATACTGAAGAGCATGATATATCGACCAAATTTTTTGTGTCACTTTATATGCTTTTGTTGTAGAAACTAAGCACATTTTGGGTATGTTCAGAAACGCAGCATGAAACGCAACAGCGGCAGTAATTATTTTTTTGATGATTGTGATGAGCGATGCTTCATGCAAAATTTACGTTTATGAACGCTCTGCTTCTACTACAAAAGCAGGTTGCGCTTCAAACTGAGTTTGTGAACAAAGCCTTTATGCCAAAAAAGCAGTACTATATTAATTTGAACTCTTTCCTGTATAATACAGCCAGAAATATCATAATCTTTGTAAATATGTTCTGAGAAAAAAAACCCACATGTAGCACAGTACACGTGATGGAAATTGACTTATTACATTAATACCGGAATTCTGTAAGCAATCTCTAGTCACTGATAGAGACTTTTTCGTGGTGAGATTGATTTTGAGACAATTTGGTATTCTGTAAGCGATCTCACGTCTCAAGTCTCAAAAAATACGTCACTAATTAGTGACCTGGTGGCGAGGAGGTCACAGAATAAATAAAATATTGAGGTGAACTAAATAAAGCATCAAAATTTATAAAAACTTACAATTTGTTTGCTCTTTGCTTGTTCGCTTGCTATTTTCTGTAATAAAACAAGCTTATTTGTATGAAATTAGCAAAATAATAAAATTTTTCTGGTTTTGATAACTTACTTTTTTCCGCCATTTCCATCAAGTGTAAATGGTGATGAGATACGACATTTATCGATATTTCAATGTTTTACGTTACATGATTTTTTTTGCGAATCGGTTCAGGTAAAACACTTATAAAATATTATATTCATAACTATTTTTATAAGTGATCAGTAGAAATGATACGCTTTATTTTTTAATGCAATATATTGCTCATAAATTCATTTCCAAAATCTCCTTTCGTATGTAATCGATTAGTGAGTATTCTTTAAATTATTTTGTTATCTCAAACAGTGTCAGTACATTTTCACCACAGTCTTTGGTGAAATTTTTAGTGACTGCCGGTTGCTGAATACCAAAATTGGCTCAAGTCACTAAAAATGTCTCATGTCTCAAATCTCAAATTTAGTGACTTGAGATGAGACGGAGTTACAGAATTCGCCTATAAGAGTAATTATGTATAACGAAAAAATCTGAAGTAAAATGACGTCTAAGCTTGTTACTTTGTTTTGTTTTTATTAAATTTTTTAAAACAAAAAGGAGGAGGATATCCTATACAAACAAAAAGCTGATGGTTTCAGAAAAATCGCAAAAAATAGTATACCTTCGACCCATAGCTGGGTACCCGACCTAGGAATAATAATCAGTACATCCTATGTGAAAGCCCTGCTCAACACCTTTCAGGAGCATTCCATCCGAAATGGTAAATTTGTCCCGTACAAACATTTTGATTTCTCACACATATACCAGTTTTTCAAATGCAAGCTTCTGCTTTTGTTTAGAAATTGGCCACACAATATTGATGTACCAGAAACTTTGTTTGATAACCTTTTGGCTTGTCTGTAAATTGTAAATATTTATACCATTTGTCCCGTACATACCATGTAAAAAATTACATTACAGCATTTTTAGTTCATTTGGAATAACCTTATTTCTAATATTTTTTCTGTTTGAATAAAACTTGATATTAGTGCTACCACATTTACTTTTTTATTTTTTTCTAATACAAATAATTTGCCAAAAATTGCTCCTGGTTCGCATTAACCAAGGATCATGGTAGACCAGCCCTGTCCCGTACAAACACATACCTAACTTATTTAAGATTTTTCATACATACACGAATATTTCAAAAGCAAGTTTCTGCTTTTAATAAGTTTTATCAAACAGTAATAATGCACCAGATATTCTGTTGGTTAACATTTTGGTGTGCCTTTAATTCAAATCGAAAACTGTAAAAATTCGTACAATTTGTTCCGTACAAACCATGGAATGCTCCTTCATTTGATACCAATATTGCTCAGAAATATTCCGTGGTTAACCAATACCCGGATTCTAGAAATTTCCATCTCTAAATGAGATCGCCATCCCCTTTCGTTTGATACCCATATTGTAAGGTAATATTAAGGTTTTTGGGCAATCGAATTTTGACCGATAACTCAGTTATCGATAAATTTATCGAAATATATCGAAGTTCAAATGAAACCTGGGGCCATCCCATTTCGTTTGATACCCATATTGTAGGGTAATATTAACGTTTTTGGGCAATCGCATTTTGACCGATAACTCAGTTATCGATAAATTTATCGAAATATATCGAAGTTCAAATGAAACCTGGGGCCATCCCCTTTCGTTTGATACCCATATTGTAAGGTAATATTAAGGTTTTTGTGCAATCGCATTTTGACCGATAACTCAGTTATCGATAAATTTATCGAAATATATCGAAGTCCAAATGAAACCCGGGGCCATCCCCTTTCGTTTGATACCCATATTGTAAGGTAATATTAAGGTTTTTGTGCAATCAGATTTTGACCGATAAATCAGTTATCGATAAATTTATCGAAATATGTCGAAGTTAAAATGAAACCTGGGGCCATCCCCTTTCGTTTGATACCCATATTGTAAGGTAATATTAAGGTTTTTGTGCAATCGTATTTTGACCGATAACTCAGTTATCGATAAATTTATCGAAATATATCGAAGCTCGAATGAAACCCGGGGCCATCCCCTTTCGTTTGATACCCATATTGTAAGGTAATATTAAGGTTTTTGTGCAATCAGATTTTGACCGATAAATCAGTTATCGATAAATTTATCGAAATATATCGAAGTTAAAATGAAACCCGGGGCCATCCCCTTTCGTTCGATACCCATATTGTAAGGTAATATTAAGGTTTTTGTGCAATCAGATTGTGACCGATAAATCAGTTATCGATAAATTTATCGAAATACATCGAAGTTCAAATGAAACCTGGGGCCATCCCCTTTCGTTTGATACCCATATTGTAGGGTAATATTAAGGTTTTTAGGCAATCGCATTTTGACCGATAACTCACTTATCGATAAATTTATCGAAATATATCGAAGTTAAAATGAAACCCGGGGCCATCCCCTTTCGTTTGATACCCATATTGTAAGGTAATATTAAGGTTTTTGTGCAATCAGATTGTGACCGATAAATCAGTTATCGATAAATTTATCGAAATACATCGAAGTTCAAATGAAACCTGGGGCCATCCCCTTTCGTTTGATACCCATATTGTAGGGTAATATTAAGGTTTTTGGGCAATCGCATTTTGACCGATAACTCACTTATCGATAAATTTATCGAAATATATCGAAGTTAAAATTAAACCTGGGGCCATCCCCTTTCGTTTGATACCCATATTGTAAGGTAATATTAAGGTTTTTGTGCAATCGTATTTTGACCGATAACTCAGTTATAGATAAATTTATCGAAATATATCGAAGCTCAAATGAAACCCGGGGCCATCCCCTTTCGTTTGATACCCATATTGTAAGGTAATATTAAGGTTTTTGTGCAATCAGATTTTGGCCGATAAATCAGTTATCGATAAATTTATCGAAATATATCGAAGTTAAAATGAAACCTGGGGCCATCCCCTTTCGTTTGATGCCCATATTGAAGGGTAATATTAAGGTTTTTGTGCAATCGTATTTTGACCGATAACTCAGTTATCGATTAATTTATCGAAATATATCGAAGTTAAAATGAAACCTGGGGCCATCCCCTTTCGTTTGATAGCCATATTGTAGGGTAATATTAAGGTTTTTGGGCAATCGCATTTTGACCGATAACTCAGTTATCGATAAATTTATCGAAATATATCGCAGTCCAAATGAAACCTGGGGCCATCCCCTTTCGTTTGATGCCCATATTGAAGGGTAATATTAAGGTTTTTGCGCAATCGCATTTTGACCGATAACTCAGTTATCGATAAATTTATCGAAATATATCGAAGTTAAAATGAAACCTGGGGCCATCCCCTTTCATTTGATACCCATATTGTAAGGTAATATTAAGGTTTTTGTGCAATCGTATTTTGACCGATAACTCAGTTATCGATAAATTTATCGAAATATGTCGAAGCTCAAATGAAACCCGGGGCCATCCCCTTTCGTTTGATACCCATATTGTAAGGCAATATTAAGGTTTTTGTGCAATCAGATTTTGACCGATAAATCAGTTATCGATAAATTTATCGAAATATATCGAAGTTAAAATGAAACCTGGGGCCATCCCTTTCGTTTGATACCCATATTGTAAGGTAATATTAAGGTTTTTGGGCAATCGCATTTTGACCGATAACTCAGTTATCGATAAATTTATCGATATATATCGAAGTTCAAATGAAACCTGGGGCCATCCCGGGGGTATGTAATATTTACTGAGTTTCTGCGCACTCACCCACACGCTCACACGCATTACACAAAGAGAAGAGAAACCCTACGACGGCTCACCTCACACGCAGCGTGAGCGCCTCATTTCTTCATCACTCATTCGAAATGAGTGAAGAAACAATAAATAATAGGTTAAAAAAACTAAAAAACACGCTTTAATCTTAAAAATCGTACTAAAAATTGAGAAATAATTTAATTAGAAACAAAATGATGAACGAAAATATAAGTATTTAAGGAAAAGCGTGGGGTGCTCAGTATGTCAAAAAATATTTAAAATCGGTGTTTTTTTACTAATAATTTTATTTTGACTTTTTTGAGATTTCATATATCGTACTCTTTAATTTCGCAACTAGGTATATTTTTGTACTAGTTGTACGAATCGAATATTTTCATGTTCAAATATTATTGAGCACCCCCACGCTTTTCCTTAAATACTTATATTTTCGTTCATCATTTTGTTTCTAATTAAATTATTTCTCAATTTTTAGTACGATTTTTAAGATTAAAGCGTGTTTTTTAGTTTTTTTAACCTATTATTTATTTTTAACTTTTTAGTGAAATTTTTCATTAAAGGATGTTTTATGCGGACGCAAGAATAAAAGTAAAAAGAAGTCTGATGGGATGTGGTGTTCTCCGAAATAGATCTACATACATATGTATTTATAACTTCTACCAAAAATCCCAATATGCAGTGAAGTAAACTAGCTTATTATGCAATATTTTCCAAACCCTTTTATTCAAGGTTTTCCACACTAGTTTGGAAATACAAAATTTCCCAAACGCTTTGTTATATTTTACAATCAGAAAGTGAAGAGTAGTTGAGGTGAAGCATTTGAAAAGAACAAAAAAATTAAAGCGTGAATAACGAGTATTCATGAACATTGATGTGTAAACAGTTTCGAAATCGGATATTTATTCCCTTTTCCTTATTCCTTTTTTCCTGGTTTTCTATGGATTAAAATGCGACTATCGTTTTTGTAATTTTTTGTTGTCATTGTGACTGCTACTATTTTGTTGTTTTTGTTTGTTTTGGTTTTTGGTTTTTAAATTTTGATTTTTTATTTTCTTTTGTTTTGTATTACTCAGAAACATGCAAGATAATCCGGGTCCTCGTTTTGACCCTTATCTCGGGACCCGGTCTGGGAATCATAAAGAGTAGAGCTCCATGTAGAAGCCCTGCTCAAAACCTTTCATTTAATACCAATATTGCTCAGAAACATGCAAGATAATCCGGGTCCCCATTTTGACCCATATCTCCGGACCCGACCTAGGAACCATAAGGAATAGAGCTCCATGTAGAAGGCCTGCTCAAAATCTTTAATTTGATACCAATATTGCTCAGAAACATGCAAGAATATCCGGGTCCCCGTTTTGACCCATATCTCCGAACCCGACCTAGGAACCATAAAAAATAGAGCTCCATGTAGAAGGCCTCCTCAAAACCTTTCATTTTATACCAATATTGCTTAGAAACATGCAAGAATATCCGGGTCCCCGTTTTGACCCATATCTCCGAACCCGACCTAGGAACCATAAAGAATAGAGCTCCATGTAGAAGGCCTGCTCAAAACCTTTCATTTGATACCAATATTGCTCAGAAACATGCAAGAATATCCGAGTCCCCGTTTTGACCCATATCTGCGGACCCGACCTAGGAACCACAAAGAATAGAGCTCCATGTAGAAGGCCTGCTCAAAACCTTTCATTTGATACCAATATTGCTCAGAAACATGCAAGAATATCCGAGTCCCCGTTTTGACCCATATCTCCGGACCCGACCTAGGAACCATAAAGAATAGAGCTCCATGTAGGAGGCCTGCTCAAAACCTTTCATTAGATACCAATGTTGCTCAGAAACTTAAAAGAATATCCGGGTCCCCGTTTTGACCCATATCTCCGGAGCCGACCTAGGAACCATAAAGAATAGAGCTCCATGTAGAAGGCCTGCTCAAAACCTTTCATTTGATACCAATATTGCTCAGAAAATTAGAGGTATGCATATCCATACATTTGCGTACATGTTCAAACAGGTTGGTCCCTTTTATTTTGCCTATTTGTCGCACTGTTGCAGAAAACAACAACAACAGCAACTTCGCTTCGCTTCGTTGCTCTTGTTGTTGATATTTGCATTTCCACGGCTATGCATGCAAGCATTTGTAAGTACATGTCTATCTACCTACCTACCACTGACAATGCCAAGCGATTCACACGGACACAGCAGCGCACTAACACAAAGGTCATTTACGGTTTACGCGTAAACTTTTGAAATTACTCGTAGCTACAGCAAAGATGTTTACACATCAAAAAAAAGAAACGTGATTGAATAAATTCGAATTTAGACAATAAAGTTCCGAATACGTTTGTAGCATAATAATGATGAGGTATGCTGCCTACGGACCAAGGAGCTCAGGTTCGAGTCCCGAGTGGCGCATTTTTTATTTTTTATTTTATTTTATTTTATTTTTAGAGAAATTTTTTTCACCTCACGTTTACAAAACATTGTATAAAAATTGCTTTCCAAACGTGAAATACAATTATAGAATTAGGGTTCCTTTTCGTTGATTCAGCACTTACTATTAAATGAATTACAAACAAAACCAGTTCTTGCTTTGCATGTATGTATGTACATGCGGCTGATTTCATTGCAAATACAACAAACCCAAAACAGAAAGCTTCAAGCTTCATTTTTGAGTGAATTTATGCATTGAGTTTATCGCCATCGCTATGAGTGATCGCTGGCTGTTGTGCGTTAGTTCGCTCTCTATTTGAGTGGTTATACGTTTTTCTTTGAACATTTGTTTGTGATTTGAGTAGAATGTATTTTTGAGCGTTCGTGAGTGAGTTTTTCCGTACCCTGAAAGCTTGTTACTTATTGGCTTATATACGGGAGTGAATTGAAATTCATAGAGGCTATTTTGAAGAAAGGTAACATAAAAGCCGCAATGAAGCATAAAGAATAATGTTGAATGTCCTACTATATGATGCCGTTGAGCTGTTGATGTCATGTTTCGAATCCGGAGGAGAATACATAGAAATAATAGAGAGAACACAAACAAGTGAATGTTTGAAAGATATAATTATTTAGTTAAATGTTACAACTTTTAGGATGGGATGAAGTTACATACATACATACATACATACAGGTGAAGCTAATAAAAGCGTGTTAAAAAAACTCTCACTCTGCTTTCTAGATGAGTGAGAAACGCAAACGGCCACTCATCACCATGCCGTGAGGCTGAAATTCCTCACTCACTCACTCATACTCTGAGTTTCTTCCTACCCTGGTTTTGATGCTCAATTGATCATTTGTCGGAATTGGCCGAATCGGACCACTATAACATATAGCTCCCATACAACCGATTATTCAGATATACACATTTTGGGGTATAACTTCTCCCTTTTTACAGCTAAGGACATGAAACTTTGGAGTATTTGTACCCATATGGATCCAAATAAGGTTACCGAAAATTGTCAAGATCGGACCACTATAACATATAGCTCCCATACAACCGATTATTCAGATATACACATTTTGGGGTATAACTTCTCCCTTTTTACAGCTAAGGACATTAAACTTTGGAGTATTTGTAACCATATGGATCCAAATAAGGTTACCGAAAATTGTCAAGATCGGACCACTATAACATATAGCTCCCATACAACCGATTATTCAGATATACACATTTTGGGGTATAACTTCTCCCTTTTTATAGCTAAGGACATGCAACTTTGGAGTATTTGTACCCATATGGATCCAAATAAGGTTACCGAAAATTGTCAAGATCGGACCACTATAACATATAGCTCCCATACAACCGATTATTCAGATATACACATTTTGGGGTATAACTTCTCCCTTTTTACAGCTAAGGACATGAAACTTTGGAGTATTTGTACCCATATGGACCCAAATAATGTTACCGAAAATTGTCTAGATCGGACTACTATAACACTGACAGAATTGAAATTATAAATTAAACTAAATCAGGTTATGTGCATAGGTAAATTTTCATTTCCCCATTCATGAAAGGTATGAAGTCTTCGGTACGGCCGAAGACAGCCGCGCTCTTACTTGTTTTAGCTGATTTGGTGTTGGGGTAATGTAAAAGAGTAATTTAAACCGTATTATTCAAAGAAACGGTTTCGTAAAAATGGCGTTTAAAACGTTATTCCCGGCTCGCCTTCAATTGTTTTATCATACTATGAAATTTATCAAAAATATTATAAACGGTAATTTACCTGATTATCTTAAAAACCACATTAAATATGTAAATAATATACATTCCGTAAATACTACACCTTTTTGATGTGTAAACATCTTTGCTGTAGCTACGAGTGATTTCGAAAAACGCGTAAGCCGTAAACGACCTTTGTGTTAGTGCGCTGCTGTGTCCGTGTGAATCGCTTCCCTGCAAAAATTCCGAGTACTCAAATCGCTAATCCATGGAGTGCTCGCTATGGACCAACCGATTACTCCATAACTTGCCACATTTCATACAAAAAATATGGTCCATTTAACATTGCATGTCATTGCAATGGAGCATATACTCCAGTCCCGCATAACAATCAAATTAATCCATGGAGTACCTACATATGGAGTACCTAACAGCCGAACATAACAACAAAAACCGAATGTGTATGGCAACGACGACGAATGACGTGTATGCAGTCAAACATATGTACATATGTATGTAGTTATGTATGTATACACATATCGTCGTCGTCGCGATAAAAATTTGGTTTTTGTTATGTTCGGCTAACTACGAACCGATGCAGATACATGAATCGGTCGTTTGGGCTATGTTAGTGGTCACTTTGAAAGTACTCCAACCTACCACAAATGGAGCATATAATCCAATGATTTTTGCAGGGTTGGCATTGTCAGTGGTAGGTACACATGTACTTACAAATGCTTGCATACATAGCCGTGCAAATGCAAATATCAACAACAACAGCAACGAAGCGAAGCGAAGTTGTTGGTGCCGTTGCTTTCTGCAACAATGCGACATATAGGCAAAATACAAAGGACCAACATGTTTGAACATGTATTGAAATGAATAGTTTTGAGCAGGACTTCGATAGGAGGCTCTTTTAATTGTGACCCCTAGGCCGGGTCTCCAGATATGGGTCAAAACCTGGACGCGGATGACCCCAGAATATTTCTGAGCAATATTGGTATCAAATGAAAGGTGTTGAGCAGGGCTTTCACATAGAGCTCTATTCATTATGAGTCCCAGGTCGGGTCCCCAAATATGGGTCAAAATTATTCTGAGCAATATTGGTATCAAATGAAAGGTTTTGAGCAGGGCTTCTACACGGAGCTCTATACTTTATGATTCCCAGGTCGGGTCCCGAGATATGGGTGGACCTGGATAATCCTGCATGTTTCTGAGCAAAAATCAAAATGGAAAATCCAAAATCAAAAGTCAAAAATTAAAAACCAAAAACCAAAACAAACAAAAACAACAAAACAGTAGCAGTGACAATGGCAACAAAAAATTATAAAAACGATTGTCGCATTTTAATCCATAGAAAACCACGGAAAAAAGGACTAAGGGAAAGGGAATAAAAATCCGATTTCGAAACTGTTTACACATCAATGTTCATGAATAATCGTTACTCACGCTTTTTTTCAGTTTAAATTCAGAAAGTTCCAATCGATATCACTGCTCTACAGCCAAAAAATACTCTGATCGCGACCATCCTATCTATATGTAAAATCGGTCGCTGATTCCGAAAATCGGGTTCATTTTTAATTCTATGGGAAGGTTTTTGAGATATCGGTAATTTACCGTTATTTGGCCAATGGCTCCACTTAATCCTGAATGTCTCTTTAACGCAGTGAGCTATCTTCCTTGAAGTAACACCAAACCAGTTTAAATTCAGAAAGTTCCAATCGATATCACTGCTCTACAGCCAAAAAATACTCTGATCGCGACCATCCTATCTATATGTAAAATCGGTCGCTGATTCCGAAAATCGGGTTCATTTTTAATTCTATGGGAAGGTTTTTGAGATATCGGTAATTTACCGTTATTTGGCCAATGGCTCCACTTAATCCTGAATGTCTCTTTAACGCAGTGAGCTATCTTCCTTGAAGTAACACCAAACGAAAGAAAATTAAATTTCCTTTTCATGGCTCCTATAAAATTTTTCTCTAACTCTTATAGTTTCTGAAATATTGACGATTAAATTTGAATTTTTTACGATTTTTTGAAGACAAAATTGACTTTGTCAGGCAATATCTTTAAAACCAATGCTTTCACCTTCAGTTTTACTCCTTTGTGTGAAGCTCCGTTCCATTACCAAAAAAATAAGCTATCAACGAAGAAAATCCATGGTAAAACGGAAAAGTTATAGGCGATCAAGTAAATACAGCCAAGTCGCGCAATGCCTCTGGACGGGTATATTCTATGCATGTTGTACCAATACCTACACATCTGCAGTAGCAGCACGTTGGCAGCGCAGTAGATACAAGCCCATTTACGGGTATAACATGCATAGAATATACTAGATAGGGTCGAAAAAAAATGTTGTAAAAGTCCGCCCCTTAATTTGAAGCTTATGTTGAGAGGGTTAAGGGACACAAAAAAAAAATTTTTTTGGACCCTGCGAAATACCGCCGAAATTGTTTTTTTCTTGTAACTTTGTTATTTATCATCCGATTTTTAAAATTGATACGTCATTAATTTCGTATTTTGAAGCTCTACATTTCCTTCTAATGTCCTTTTGAGCTCTGAAGTCGTTTTCACATAGTTGGGTCAGCTAACTTATTTGTATGTCCATGAATTATCCTCTTTGTTTTGCCAAATGAAAGTGCTTCAAAATTCATGACAATGTTGCCTTGAAACGGTTTTACTAAATTAATAAACAAAGAAGTTACGTCACAAAGAAGTTATTTAGCGTAGCAATTATTTAACTAATTTTTTTAAGCAATTCAGGATATGTAAAGTTGTACAAGTCCGACTCTAAATTTGAAGCTTATATTGAGAGGATTAAAGAAAAAATTTTTATTTTTTTTTCTGATCCCGCGAAATATCGCCGAAATAGTTTTTTTATTGTAACCTTGTTTTTTGACTTCAGAGTGCAAAAGGACATTAGAAGAAAATATAGAGCTTCGAAATACGAAAATAATGACGTATCAATTTTAAAAATCGGATGATAAATAACAAAGTTACAAGAAAAAAACCATTTCGGCGGAATTTCGCGGGATCAGAAAAAAATTTTTTTTGTCCCTTAATCCTCTCAATATAAGCTTCAAATTTAGGGGTGGACTTTCACAACTTTACATATCCTGAATTGGTTAAAAGAAATGAGTTAAATAATAGGCATTAAATATTCGTAGTGACGTAACTTCTTTGTTTATTAATTTAGTAAAACCGTTTCAAGGCAACATTGTCATGAATTTTGAAGCACTTTCATTTGGCAAAACAAAGAGGATAATTCATGTACATACAAATAAGTTAGCTGACCCAACTATGTGAAAACGACTTCAGAGCTCAAAAGAGCATTAGAAGGAAGTGTAGAGCTGCAAAATACGAAAATAATGACGTATCAATTTTAAAAATCGGATGAAAAATAACAAAGTTACAATAAAAAAACGATTTCGGCGGTATTTCGCGGGATCAAAAAAAAATTTTTTTTGTGTCCCTTAACCCTCTCAACATAAGCTTCAAATTTAGGGGCGGACTTTTACAACTTTTTTTTTCGTATGGGGACCAACCCTATCTAGAATATACCCGTGCAGAGGCATTGCGCGACGTGCCTGTATTTACTTGATCGCCTATAACTTTTCCATTTTACCATGAATTTTCTTCGTTGATAGCTTATCTTTTTCCCAATAGAATGGAGCTTCACGTAAAGGAGTCAAACCGAAGGTGAAGACATTGGTTTTAAAGATATTGCCTGACAAAGTCAATTTTTTCTTCAAAAAATCGTAAAAAATCGAAAAAAATCAAATTTAATCGTCAATATTTCAGAAACTATAAGAGTTAGAGAAAAATGTTATAGGAGCCATGAAAAGGAAATTTAATTTTCTTTCGTTTGGTGTTACCTCAAGGACTCACTGCGTTAAAGAGACATTCAGGATTAAGTGGAGCCATTGGCCAAATAACGGTAAATTGCCGATATCTCAAAAACCTTTCCATAGAATTAAAAATGAACCCGATTTTCGGAATCAGCGACCGATTTTACATATAGATAGGATGGTCGCGTTCAGAGTATTTTTTGGCTGTAGAGCAGTGATATCAATTGGAACTTTCTGAATTTAAACTGAAAAAAAGCGTGAGTAACGAGTATTCATGAACATTGATGTGTAAACAGTTTCGAAATCGGATTTTTATTCCCTTTCCCTTAGTCGTTTTTTCCGTTTGAAATTCAGAAAATTACAATTGAAATACAGAAAACTTCTCGAGTAACTGTGAGGAAGGTTTCTGAATTTCAAATGTAATTTTCCGAATTTCAATGCAATTTTCTGAATTTCAATTGTAACTTTCCGAATTTCAAATGTAATTTTCTGATTTTCAAATGGAAATTCTCAATATCAATTGGAACTTTCTGAATTTAAACTGAAAAAGATTTCTACACCTTTGAAATGATTTCAATCTGCCTGCTTAAAAAACAGAGGCAGACAAATGTAACTTGTACTGCAAGGGATTCAAATGTTATAATGAACTGCCAAATGATATCAAGGCTAGTAATATACATAAATGAATTCAAAAGAAAATTATATAACTTTTCCAAGGCCCTTAAAATCTATCTATATATATATAAAAATCAAGCCTATTTCTTTGTCGCCGGCTCTCGCCAAAATGCGTTGGAAGATTTTGACCAAATTTCCACAATGGTGGTTTATATGCATATTTTTTTCAAATCCGGAAGTCAGTTGCATAGATATAGGTCAAAAGGTCAAAACATGGACCCGGCTTTAACCTGAATATTTTTGGACGATATTGGTATCAAATGAAAGGTATTGAGTATGGAATATACATAGTACTCATTGTGATTCCTAGGTCGGGTCTCGAGATATGGGTTAAAACGTGGACCCGGATGACCCTGAAATATTTCTGAGCGATATTGGCATCAAATGAAAGGTCTTGATGAGGACTTCAACACAGAACTATTTTATTTGTGATGCCTAGGCCGGGTCGCCAGATATGTATCAAAACGTGGACCCGGATGACCCTCGATCGTTTCTGAGCGATTTTCGTATTACATGAAAGGTCTGGATGAGGACTTCAACATAGAACTAGGCGGGGTCTCCAGATATGAATGAAAACGTGGACCCGGATGACCCTCGAATATTCTTGAGCGTTTTTAGTATCAAATGAAAGGTATTGATGAGGACTTCACGATAGAACTATTTTATTTGTGATGCATAGGCCGGATCTCCAGATATGGGTCAAAACGTGTGGACCCCAATGCAACCGAAAAGTTGGAATCATGGCTTCAATATAGAGATTTTCGATGTAATGCTCAAACTGGCTCCCTAGGTAAAGGGCAATAAAAAGGAAAGGAAAGTCGAATGGAATAGACTGTGAATGGGAAAGGGAGGGAAGGAAATGAAAATAGAATGGGAGGGAAGGGAAGAGAGAGAGAGAGATTGGGAGTGATAGAGGGAAAGGGGGAACGAATAGGAGGGGAGAGAAAAGGAGGGGTACCTAATGGAGAGCGATAGAGAAAGGAAAGGGAAAAGGATAAGGAAACGGCGAGGAAAGAAAAAGGACAAAAAAGTAGACAAAGAAGAAAGGGAAAAGGACATGAAGAGGTAGTGGTATCATGGCGAAGCTAGACGGATTTACTTTGGTTCTGGATCTCACAAACGGCTTAAACAATTTGCATAAAATTTAGTATTCAATGGGTCTCGGGGGCATACTTCTGAAAAGTTATAATTCAATTCTTTTTTTTTACTTTTTATTTCGCTTGGGAAGACCTACAAAAAAATGCCAGCCCGAGATAAGCTCGGTCCTCCGGTTACTAGGGGTCTTAATTGTGATGCCTAGGTCTACTACTACTTAATTTTGGCCGAGTCCAACATAGCACGCCAGCTATTTCTGTTTCGTGCAGCGTGGCGCCATTTGGGAATACTTAGAGAGTCAGCATCACTGTCCACCTGATCTTCCCAACGCAGCACAGTGTTTCGACTATAGGGCGGCAGGTGGAAAAAAGTCATGTTGACAGATGTCTGCAAAAACTTTTTTATGTCAGAGAGAAAATACTAAAAGTCTTATATGCGAAATTGCGTCTCATTTGCTTCTACAGTTTCGTGACAAACTGTGAATTTGTAGGACAATCTGCCAAAAAACCATATTTTGTATTAATCGGTTCAAGTACGTTTGGCGGTAAACTTTTGTAGTGAATTATTGTTTTGTTTTAACTGAATCAATTCACGGAGAGTCATGGATCATTCACGTGGAGGTATTTATCATTTACGTTGCATTTCTTGATATTTTTTCTTAAAAAAAATAGGAAATATTATAAAATTTTTACTTTATGAGAAAAAAAAAGTGAGTACCGGTTCGACAGGTCTCGAAACAGGATGCATTTTGTAGATAATTTTATCTAGTTTCCTAGCGTATAATCCAATCTTAGCGCACGGAATTGCAAAAATATTTTTTTCCAATTTTCTTATTTTTTCCATTTTTAGTTTCATATTGTGCAATTTCGAGAAAGAAATTTTTCGCAAAATGGTGTAACTATTCTAAAGATTAGAGGAATGAGAAAATATATTCTCATATACTTCTAAAGTATTAGTTTAATATTTCTGATAGCGCAAAACAAAATCTGAAAAGAAATATAAAGTTATTGTCGAAAAAAATATGTCAAAAGTGGAATTCAGCTGGGAAACGAGTTGAGCGGTTCAAGGCAAGGTATCATCAGTGGTTGAATGAAGAAGATATAGTTTTTGAAATAGAGGAATCAGATGTGCCATGGAATGCTGATGAGGAGTCGGTTGGAGATCAACAACAATTCGGTCGACCTTCAAAAAACTTTCAAGACTGCGGACAGAAAACAAAAATAAAAAGAGTAGAAGGTATTGTTAATAATCACAGTTAAAGAGATTTTGTTCACTGCTGAGCACGCTTTAAGGCTCGCGAGAAAACAAGTTGCTGCTGGTATTATTAAAGACTTAAGCGATGACCTGGATGGTGCGGAGTACATGAAAACAAAACAAGTATCTCTTTCAAGACAACGGTGTCTCTCCGGCGATGAAGCCATGGGCCTTTACCTTGACGCTAAATTACTAATAGCTACAAATTGTTGAGGAATGCAGCTCTTGGTGTAGATCACAATGTATTTCCGTCATTTTATTTTTTAACCAAATCCAAGAAAATGTGTTCTCCACCCGATGAATGTACGCATGTGGATGAACTTTCTGCGAGTTTTACTTTGCAGTCCTTGTTAGACATAACCACGAAACGCCTCTTACAGACTTTGCCCCTTGCTGCAGTTGATAAAATTCAATCAGTCACACTTATAAGTAAATGGGGTTTTGACGGGAGCTCTGGACATAGCATGTACAAGCAAAAATTCGAAAACACAGCCGCAACTGACGAGTACTTATTTTTAGTTTGTTTCGTGCCTTTAAAACTAGTTGTGAATGACGACGAGAATTCCACTATTTGGATAAATCCCAAACCGTCTTCAACGCGTTACTGTCGTCCAATAAAATTTATTTTTCAAAAAGAAACTCCAGATTTAGTAAAACAAGAAGCAGAAAACATGCGCACTCAAATTGACAAATTAAAACCGACTGAATTCGACAATTTCCTAGTGAAACATTCCCTTCTCTCAACAATGATGGATGGCAAAATCTGTAATATCCTTTCAGGCACCAAGGGGAACCAAAATTGTTACATTTGCGGTGCCAAACCCAGTTAAATGAATACACTAGTTGCTTCCAACGTTATTAAAACAGAAAATTTTGATTATGGGTTGTCTACACTCCACGCGCTGATAAAATCATTCGAGTGTTTATTACACATTCATATAGATTGCCCCTGAAAATTTGGCAAATACGAGGAGAGAACCAATGCATTTTTAATGAAAGGAAAAACATGATCAAGCAAAAGTTTAAGTCCGAATCAAATTAAAGGTATCAATCAGAGCTCCAATAGAGAGTTCATTCCATTCCAATTTTCCAGTTGGTGCTCCAAATAGAGACCAAAACGTGGACCCGGATGGCCCCAAATATTTTCTCGCAATATTGGTATCAAATTAAAGGTATCAATCAGAACTTCAATAGGGAGTTCATTCCATTCCAATTTTCCAGTCGGTTCTCTAGATAGAGACCAAAACGTGGACCCGGATGACCCCAAATATTTTTTCGCAATATTGGTATCAAATTAAAGGTGCTAATCAGGGTGGCCATATATATTTTACACTATACGGATATCTCAATCGGTTCCCGGGATTGAGGCCGAAACATGGACCTAAATAGCCCCCGAAATATTTTTGACCATTATTGGTATCAAATTAAAGGTATCAATCAGAGCTTCAATAGAGAGTTCATTCCATTCCAATTTTCCAGTTGGTGCTCCAAATAGAGACCAAAACGTGGACCCGGATGGCCCCAAATATTTTTTCGCAATATTGGTATCAAATTAAAGGTATCAATCAGAGCTTCAATAGGGAGCTCATTCCATTCCAATTTTCCAGTCGGTTCTCTAGATAGAGACCAAAACGTGGACCCGGATGACCCCAAATATTTTTTCGTAATATTGGTATCAAATTAAAGGTGCTGATCAGGGTAGCCATATATATTTTACACTATACGGATATCTCAATCGGTTTCCGGGATTGAGGCCGAAACATGGACGTAAATAGCCCCCGAAATATTTTTGGGCATTGTTGGTATCAAATTAAAGGTATCAATCAGAGCTTCAATAGAGTTCATTCCATTCCAATTTTCCAGTCGGTTCTCCAGATAGAGACCAAAACGTGGACCCGGATGGCCCCAAATAATTTTTCAAATTAAAGGTACTGATCAGGGTATCCATATATATTTTACACTATACGGATACCTCAATCGGTTCTCGGGATTGAGGCCGAAACATGGTCCTAAATAGCCCCCGAAATATTTTTGGGGATTGTTGGTATCAAATTAAAGGTATCAATCAGAGCTTCAATAGAGATTTCTTTCCATTCCAATTTTCCAGTCGGTTATCCAAAATATATTAGTAATCATGATGTAAACCGATATGTGCACCGGATGGCCATGGAAAGTTGTTGATAAGGAACGTGAGATGGGGAGAGATAGATAGGGGGAATGGGAAATGCTGACTGGTGGGGAGACCGATAGGGAAGGGAGTGGCATAGCGTGATTTGTCGCAGCGAAGTGTGACGGGTATTTGCTAGTATCATATAAGATAGAGCGAAAAAAAATTGAAGCACCCTAATGTATACACGATTACACGCATTTTTTGGTTGTACAAACGTTAAGCTTTATATAAAATAACTTTACAAAATAATAAACAGATACATGATATATAATCTAAGATAGACCGAAAAAAAAATTGAAGCACCCTAATGTATACACGCATACACGCATTTTTGGTTGTACAAACGTTAAGCTTTATATAAAATAACTTTACAAAATAATAAACAGGTACATGATATATAATCTAAGATAGACCGAAAAAAAGAAATTGAAGCACCCTAATGTATGCACACACCCGCAAATTTTCTGTTGTACAAACTTTAAGCTCTTGTATAAACCAAATTTAGCGTTTACGTTATAATTTGACAATATCTATATTGGTTTAGACTTTTTTCCACCTAGCTCCATACATTCGAAACACTCTGCGCAGTGGAGGTTTCCCCTTTCTTCTGCGTTCAGCGGGTTTCGGCAGAAATACTTTCTTGACCGGAGTACCATAATCCATTCTCACGACATGACCTGCCCAGCGAAGCCGCTGGATCTTTATTCGCTGAATAATGTCGATGTCTGCGTACAGCTCGTATAGCTCATTGTTAAATCTCTGCCGATACTCGCCCTCGCCAACGCGCAAAGGTCCATAAATCCTCCGAAGAACTTTCCTCTCGAATACTCCAAGCGCCATCTCATCTGCTTTTGATATAGTCCATGCTTCTGCGCCGTACATGAGGACTGTAGCGATGAGTGTCCTGTAGAGTGTGATTTTGGTTCGTCGAGAGAGGACTTTACTTTTCAATTGCCTACTTAGTCCAAAGTAGCATTTATTGGCAAGAGTGATTCTTCGTTGGATTTCAGTGCTGACATTATTTTTGGTGTTAATGCTGGTTCCCAAATAGACGAAGTCCTTAACAATTTCGAATTTGTAGCTATCAACATTGACGTGGCTGTCAAGGCGTTCTGTTTCTTTGTGTGATGATAGGAGGTACTTTGTCTTGTCCTCGTTGACTGCCAAACCCATTTTCTTAACCTCTTTATCCAGCTTGGAGAAGGCAGAACATACGTCGCGCATGTTAGTGCCAATGATGTCGATGTCATCGGCGTACGCCAGCAGTTGCCCACTCTTGTGGTATAAGATGCTTCCTGCACGGTGGAGTTCTGCAGCTCGTATTATCTTTTCCAGCATCAAGTTGAAGAAGTCACACGAGAGGGAGTCACCTTGTCTGAAACCTCGTTTGGTCTCCAACGGCTCGGAGAGGTCCTTCCCAATTCTGACGGTGCTGGTGGTGTTAGTGAGCGTCATTTGGCATAGACGTATAAGTTTTGTAGGGAAACCAAATTCAGACATTGCGGCATATAGGCAATTCCTATTCGTGCTATCAAAAGCGGCTTTAAAATCGACAAAATGATGGTGTGTGTCGGTTCCTTTTTCATGAGTGTTTTCCAGGATTTGACGTATTGTGAAGATCTGGTCGATGGTAGATTTACCAGTCCTGAAGCCACACTGATAAGGTCCAATCAGCTTATCTTGCTAAGTACTTATATGCGATATTCAGAAGGCTTATTACACGATAATTGGCGCGTACTGTGGAGTCTCATTTTTTATGGATTGGGCGGAGCACACTTAAGTTCCAATCGTCGGGCATGCGCTCGTCCGACCATATTCTGCATAGGAGTTGATGCATGCTCCTTATCAACTCTTCGCCGCCATGGTTGGATAGCTCGGCTGGTAAGCCGTCAGCGCCCGGGGCTTTGTTATTTTTAAGCCAAGACATTGCTATTCGCACTTCGTCATGATCGGGTCCTACCATAATCTACTATTGGGGATTCGGGTCGAACATCTTCTCTTTCCGCAGTTTCACTGTTGCCGTTATCTAGCAGGGAGGAGAAGTGATCCCCCCACAACTTAAGTACACTCTGGACATCAGTTACCAGATCGCCGTTATCAATCCCGGTCTTGAAACCTTCAGTCATCCGCCTGACTTTTTGATAAAATTATCGAACCATTCCTACCTGCCAGAATCTCAAGCTCTTCACACTCGCGCCTTTCGGCCTCCCTTTTCTTCATTCGAAAAAGGCGCCTCTCCTCCCTCTTAGCCGTCCGCTAGTGCTCCCATACGCTTCGTGTCGGGCCCGCACGCAATGTAGTCCTGTAGGCGGCGTTCTTTCTTTCCGAGGAGTCGTCGCATTCCTTATCGTACCATGTTTTTTCAGCGGGCTAGCTGGTATCCAATAGTTTCCTTAGCGGCGGTACGAAGTGAACGAGCGATGCGCTCCCATTCCTCGGATACATCGTTTGGTGGAGGGTTGCTCTCAGAGAGCAGGAGTGAGAGCCGGGTGGAGTATTCGTTGGCTGTCTGCGTCATGTGCAGTCTTTCGACTTCAAACTTTCCTTGCTTCCCTGTTGGCACATTCTTTGTTGCACAGAGGCGAGTGCGTACTTTGGATGCCACAAGATAATGGTCCGAGTCGATATTGGGACCACGGATTGTGCGCACGTCTAGGATGCAAGACCAGATTTTTTTTTGCCTAGGTCGGTTCCCCAGATGTGGGTCAAAACGTGGACCCGATGGCCCGGAAAACTTGTCAGCGATATTGGTATCAAATGAAAGGTGTTGAGCAGGGCTTTTACATAGAAATGAACTCATTATGATTCCTAGGTCAAGTCCGCAGATGTGGGTCAAAACTTGGATGCGGATGGCCCCGGAAAATGTCTCAGCGATATTAGTATCAAATGAAAGGGGTTGAGCAGGGATTTTACATAGAGAAGAACTCATTATGATTGCTAGGTCAAGTCCCCAGATGTGGTTCAAAACGTGGACCCGGATGGCCCCGAAAAACTTCCCAGGTGTTAAGCAGTGTTTTCACATAGAGATGAACTCAATATGATTCCTAGGTTAGGTCCCCAGATTTGGGTCAAAGCGTGGACCCGGATAACACCAGGATATTTCTCAGGGATATTGGTAGGACTTTTATATCGAGCCGTGCCCATTATGATTCCTTGGTCAAGTCCCCAGATATGGGTGAAAACGTGGACCCGGATGACCACGGAATATTTCCCATCGATATTGATATCAAATGAAGGGTGTTGAGCTGAGATTTTACATAGGTATGAACTCATTATTCCTGGGTCGGGTCCAAAGATGTGGGTCAATACGTGGACCCGGATGACCCCGGGTGCTGCTGAGCAATCATATATATTATTTCTAATTGGTGTTTTTTTGCAATCCCTTTTTCTGCTCCCATAATTTACCAAAATTAATAAGTAAATCATTGTTTTAAAGGTACAAATTAGCTATGCATGCGAAACGGTGTTTTATTGGGCGTGGTACTTTTTTAAATAGTATTTTGCAAAAATAAAATGTTAAAATTTAAACTAAAGATTTGCGCCTAAAACTCTGCCTTCCGAATTATTTTATTCTAACAAGAGTGCAGAGTTAAATACAAATTTCAAATGTAGATGTCGCTCCAGTTGAACAGTCGTGTATATTTGTGTGTATATTCATACCTACGCTAAATGGGGGGTTTCAGTATAGGATGTGCTTATTTATACACAGCTGTACGTAGCACATTATGAATGTTTACTTTTGATCACATAATGGTTGTACGTAAGACCATAAAATAATTGAGATAGCTATGGACTTACATACATGTATACATATATATATATATATATCAAAACGATCAGGATGAAAAAAAATTTATTGAACCGTGTCCGTGTCCGGCCGTACACACTATATAATACACATACCTATATACATATGTAGGTATAATAAAAACATTTTATACGATATCTTTGTCAAACATATACATAGGTAATTGTTCCATAAGTTCCACCAAACCAAATACATAATAAGTTTTTTAAAATGGGCGTGAGAGCACAAAACATACCGACTGGCGCTACGTATGTTTTGTTATGTTTTGCGCAAGATGCGCACGGTTCAGGCTAGTACTGATATAATATTAAATTTTTTGACCAAGGCTCCGTCATAGAGCTCTTTTCATAGTGATTCTTAGGCCCGGTACCCAATTATGAGTAAAAGAGTGGAAACGGATGCAACGGAATGTTTTTAAGGAACGACGGTATCAAATGAGAAGTGGAATGCAGGAATATGTGATGCATAACCTGGTTCCCTAGGGAAAGGTAAAGGAGAAGGGTAATGAGAATGGGAAAGGCAAAGGCGGAAAAGGAAAGGGAAAAGGGGAGGATGGGGGGAGAGACAGTAAGACAGACAATTAGAAAAGGAATCAGAGGGGAATGAAAGGGAGAAAGACCGAAAAGGAGAGGTAAGGGAAAGCGGTAGAGAAAGGAAAATGTGACGGGAAAGGAAAAAGAAAACGGAAGCAGAAATGAAAGGAAGGGGGAGAGATAAATTGAAAGGGAATAGTAGAGGGAAAGGGAGTGGGAGACTAATACGAAGAAAAAAGGGATAAGGACTTCTCTTTTTTTTAAACTAGTCTGACTTTTGCTGAGGTCTGCAGTCCGGGGAAAGTTCGGTTTCTAGATACCTCCAACTTATTTTAAAGTGTGCCATTTTTCGCTTCTAATGCCTATAAAAGGAAGTGGGCCAAAGCATAGCTTGGCCGGGTACAGCTAGTCTAGTATATAAAAAATATCTATTAATGTAGACGACTGGGTCCTTACTGGCCCAAGTGCCATTATTGCCACGCTCACCCCATACCGCGCAAATTTCATTAAACTTAACCTACTATATCAATTAAACACTCCCTACTGAGGACCTAATTTTTTATATTTAGAAATTTTATATATAAAATAATGGTGCAAAAACCTTTTTTCCTTTTATTGGTGACACTCACACTCCATGACAAGCACCTTTTCTGTGTTTGAAAAGATATGTCACTCAGTATCAATATAAATATTAAAGATAAGACCCAACATCACAAATATTCAAACTGCTTTGTAAAAAATTGTACATACAATTTCTTAGCACAGTTTGACAAAAATTAAACATACTTTTTTGAGCTGAAATAGTATATTCTTACCTTACACATATGTATGTAATTCCGAACCCAAAGCAAATACATTATTATTAATTTGGCAAATTAAAAAATTACGAACCTGTTTGGATTTCTTCTTCTTGTCCTTTTTGCGTTTCTTTAACAAGTCTCTATTGCCTTTTAACTCTGCAACACATCGCAAATCATTTTTTAATTTTATTTTATTTTGCTTCTCAGCTTTATGAAGGTTTTCTGAAGATTTCCATTTTCGATCCTTCTTCTTTTTTGCCTTTAAGCTTTTTGTTTTCCTGTGGTCTTTTTTATTTCCTGGAATTTCCGCATCCATACCGTGAGTCACGCTGTTTACTAGATTTGCTGACAGCAAGGAGTTTTTAAATGTGCTGATAACAGGATAATCTTTCTTTGGTAGGATAAAAGAAGATATTTTACTTGCAGTTAAGCTATTAGATGGTACGGTTTTAGAAGAATATGCTGATCCAGTTGATAATAACGGTATTAAATCGGCACCGCCAGCCAACTTGCTTATTCCTCCACTTTCGTTACTAAAGAAGTCCCTTTGGGAAAAATCTGCCTTATGCGATTGGAAAACTTTTTTCGTACCTCTCACAAACCTAAAGCTCCTTTTTTTATTTTTTTTTTCATGGAAAGTTGGACCACACTCCGATGTATATTTCTCTGAGTTATTAAGAGTAGACTCAAACATTTCCTTCGTATCAATAAAATCAGTGAGAGCCCCTTCAAACTGAAGCGAACTCTCTGCCGACAGACGCGCACTATTGCTGTCAATGGCTATTGATGCACAATCAGCGGAGTCATCAGAAAGTTCAATTGGGCCGTCTTTAATCATTATCTCTTTAGAAGATATTGGTTCTGCTCGAACGAGATTTTTTTCAAAAGTTTTAGTGGGTTGTATACAAGTTGTACCATTTCGTTTGTTTGCTTCGTAGCTATTCATGGGGCTACATGATGTTGTTACTACAGATTTACATGATTTATTAAAATCAAAATTAGGTAATTTTGGAATGTCATCAGAGTTTTTAAATGGCGTCAGTTTCATTGATTCGGGGACAAGTGGTGGTACTGTGCAAAAGCTGCGTTCCTCCTTTGGTTGTAGTAACAAAGCACTGGTGGTGAGGCCATTGTCTGCTGATGCTAAAGTTATATATATTTATACACAAATACAGGCAAAAATATATTTAACATCTATGTGTATGCAAGTTAACACGCGTTTTGGAAGCTGACAACTGCCGAATTGGCACATACAGTTTGTCAATTAATTGTTTGCAAAATGAAAAAAAAAATCAGAAATTGGTTTTTAAACTAGTATATGGTTAAGGTGCAGTGAAATAACGACCGCCGAATAAAATGCAATTAAACCCGTGGGTTTTATTTCAATTCAGAAAGGTAAAGAACGCGCGATTTTTAATTCCAATTTTTCGTTTTTTTTTAATATGGTATATTATTATTGGAAAAAGCACCACAGGCGAAAAATTGGGATAAAAAATCGCACGATTTTTAATTGCAATTTTTTTGTTTTTTTTTTAAATATGGTGTATTATTATTGGAAAAAGCGCGGCAGGCGAAAAATTGGAATAAAAAATCGCGCGATATTCTCTTGGATGACGGAAAAGCTTTGTTTATTTTGATTATTGAGTATTTGAATACTTACTTAGAAGGGGATTTAAAAAAAAATTGATTTTTTAACCCAAGTTTTCGTCTGCGGTGCTTTTTTCAATTATAATACACCATATTTAAAAAACGAAAAATTTGAATTAAACATTGCGGGATTTTTAATTCCAATTTCTCGCCTGTCGCGCTTTTTCCAATAATAATACACCATATTTAAAAAAAACGAAAAATTGGAATTAAAAATCGTGCGATTTTTTATTCCAATTTTTCTGCTGCGGCGCTTTTTCCAATAATAGTACACCATATTAAAAAAAACGAAAAATTGGAATTAAATATCGCGCAACTTTTTATTCCAATTTTTCGCCTGCGGCGCTTTTTCCTATAATACACCATATTTAAAAAAAATCCGTCTGTGGAAAAACCTACGCTCCAACCATCAGCGAAGCGCTAAGCTCCGGGGCTACCGATGATCCTGCTGAGCTGTTGGGGTTTTCGCTTATATATGCCATTGTTCTATTCAATCTAACCTTTCTTTGTGTACGATTTTCGTACAGTAGCAATGAAAGTGTTGAATAATCTTTGGCAGCAGACAGAGAGCGGGCGCGGTGTACAGTAGTTTATATGTACAACAACACAATTTATAATTTAACATGTAGCATATCGGAAACATTCGAGCACATACAACTCGTAACATAAGACACACAAAATGTGAAATGCACTAAAAATGCATTCAACTTATTTCAGTCATTAAAATTTATAATGTTAACAAATGACAGGCAAAAATTATGCTGACGCCGAAGGTCTCTGATTGCCGCATTTTCCTTTATGCTAACCCATATGTACGTGCATGGGAACTTGACTGCACGATAAATGCACAGCCTTACATACATATGTACATATATGCATACATACCTACATAGTAAGTAAGAATTAGAGTAAATATGTATTTTAGTAAATAAGTAGTAAATAAGTAGTACATAAGAATTTTTGAGTATAAAAGAAAGCGATTTTGTCCAAAAAAGTTAATTATCAACTTGCTGTCTGAAGAGGAAGTCCCAAACCAATATTGCGTTTTATTTAGCCGCAACCAACACATGGCGATCCTTGCCATTGAAACTGCCATTTAAAAGGCAGACCTCACTGCTGTAAATAAAGCAGTCCGCCTGGTGTGCGGCAGGACAAAAATTTCGAAAAAGCAATCCTTACTGCTATAAATAAAGCAGTCTGCATGGTATGCGGCAGGACAGATAGTTTAAAAAGCTCCAGCAACAATACCAACAACAAAAATAAGAACAGAAGGAACAACCAAAAGAGGAACATGAACCACAGCCAGGCCCAAGAGCTATTACTATAGATGAGTATAGATGGCGCCAAAACCGGCCAACAAAAGAGACACCTGCAAAACTAGTCAAACCTTCATACCACAGAAAACGGGGTGGTAGAAAGTACCAAGCACGAAAACGATAATATAATACAATGGCGCTATTATAACTCTTGACGAGTTTTATGGCCGAGCTTTTTTGCTCGGACCGTGGTTTGAACTCGAGACCTCTGGCATAGCAGGCGAGCACTCTACCCACTGCACCACAGCGGCCACGAAAACGATAATTATTCACAAAAACAAAATAGAAATTTTGGCAACCAACAGACATAATAATATCGCAACAATACCAATAACACTCGCAATGTACGTAAAGCCAGCAGGAAAACCAACAAACTCCACTCCAACCATAGAAAGAAAAATTAATATAATACACTGGCGCTATTATAACTCTGACGAGTTTAATGGCCGAGCTTCTCTCCCAATTCGAGGTGTGCTCCTTTTGTTTTTCCTACCAATTGGGTGGACCTACAGTTTTATGGCGGCTCCGAACGGCGAATGCATTTTTTGCGAGAAGCCTTTTCATGGCAGAAAAACACTCGGAGGGTATGCCGGCCACTGCCGAGAGGTGACCGCTGTTTCTAAAAACCCAATAATTGGATTTTAATTAATTAGAAAATTTTTTTTTGGTGTTTGTCCGGACTGGGGTTTGAACCCGAGACCTCTTATATAGCAGGCGAGCACTCTACCCACAGCAACACAGCGGCCACTGAAAGAAAAATTAGTATACTTAATTTAAAATTAAACAGATACATATCTTCCAAAACAAGTTTAAATAATTTCATTTAAACTCTTCTAATATGTAGACGCAGGAGCAGATATTTCGCCAATAAAAAATTCAAATGATGTTTAAAAGATATTGGTTCAGGTATAACAAGTACTCTAGGAACAGTTAAAGCAGATTTGACGGATGATTGTCTATTGATTCGATATAAATTTCATATAGTAGAAGATAATTTCCCAATCTTAGGGTTCGGTTTCAAAAGCATGCAACAACAACCACACGGGAATTTTCCAACGACGATTGTGGGCGAATTTTCCGACCAATTTTAATGAAACTTGGCGCAGTTCTATTTGAGAGCAATACCTTTCCAATGGTGTTCTTAGTTTGAAAATCGGTTCAGTAGTTTCGACGGAGAAGATGGAACAAAATTTATGTTAGTGTATTAATAATATAGATGCTTTTGTTCAGGTATAATAGAGTACAACTCCCATTCGGTATCCGATTGGCATCAAAGTGGAGTGAGCAGAACCCGAAATAAAACACGTTCAACATTACGTGGAATATATGTTTTCGCTTCCTTTGGTCCTTTAGGTTCATTTTACAAAGATTTCTTCTGAGGAGACCCCTACTGAAATTTTATGGCGAATAATTTTCTAGAACATTTTAACCCTCTAGCACGGCCAATAAAGGGTTATTTTGACCCCCATTTTTTAGAAAATCAGGAAAAATAGTATTTTTAAGGTCGCTAGAGAGTTAAAATGTTCTATAAAATTATTTGGCATACAGTTTTACAAGGGGTCTCCTCAGAAAATTTTTCTGTAAAATTAACCTAAAAGACCGAAGGAACCGGAAAACATATTATCCACGGAATGTTGAACGTGTTTTATTCTGGGTTCTACTGAAGCGATCGAAATACTTCTTTTGCAAAAGATTAATGATTTTTGACTACGTTTAACATGCAAATATAAAAAAGGTACATTAGGGTGGTATAAACTAAGTACTGGGTGGTAGTGACCCCAATGGCGCACATAGGGTTAACAATATTCCATAGTATAAGCCGCCCTTTAAAGCCAAAGACATTGGTGTATTAAACTTAGAGGTCGGACTATAAATTCCAAAGATATGAGAAAAATAAATTTTAGCGACATCTAGCGGCGTCCAAAAAAAAATTTAAAATTTTCCGGAAATGTTTTTCAAAAAGACATCATATGCGGGGGCGTACGGCGAACCTTATTTTTTGCGATACGGTCTAATGTACATAGTTAAGTGCATGTACTAAGAAACAACATTTGTTTTTTCATTCCTTCGTTTGCATAGATTTTCGCAGTATCAGCTGTGCAGATCAGCAGGTGGCAGCTGTCAACGTTCGTACTGCCGATATTGAGTTTCCACTATTGGCCAGTAGGTGGCGCTGCACCAGTATCCGCTGTGCTGTCCAGAGTGCAGAGATCTGCACTATTCCCACTGTACTTATGCATATACATATAAATAAACAGATTTTAATTAAAACGAAATAAAATAAAATAAAATGAAAATGAAATAAAAATAAAATAAAATTAAATTAAATAAAAATAAAATCAAATCAAAATCAAAATAAAATAAATAATATAAAACAAACCAAAATAATATAAATTAAAATAAAATACATGAGTGATACAGGCACTAACTCTAACATTAACAGATTGAGGAACGATGGGCATTTCACACTGTGGTGCAGTACCAATGAAGCCAACCTAAAGGCACCTACAAATAAAACAGACGAACAAAGAGCACGATCCTGCTCTCCCGCTACTCCCGGAAATATTCCGCAATTTCCTCCATCCCAATCTTTAGGGAATCCAAATAACAACAGGTGCATCTAATTCTAAAATGAGTAGGGAAATGCAAAAAGTAGGCGAAAAGGTTCAGACCGGAATCGACCGCTATATATTAGTTAAAAGAAAGCGGTCCCCGGAAAAAAGTGGTAAACCTAATAAAGTTTTAAAAAATTCCACGGTGAAAGAACCACCAAAAGATGCACCACAAGCAGCATTAGGCAATAGCAAATTTAGCCTCCTTGCGCAAAAGGATGATAAGACTCCGGAAATACCGCAAAAAAAGCCAAACCTCCACCAATTTACCTGAGAGAACCAAGTTCTGGCTTACTTGTAAACAAATTGATAGCGTTGATAGGGGAAAAGAATTTCCACATTGTACAAATTAAAAAGGGAAATATCCAGGAAGTCAAAATCCAAACGTACGGTGAGGAATACTTCCGTAAAGTAACCAACGACTTTGAAAAAAAAAAAAAAAAAAAGTATTTCTATACATTCAAGCTGAAGAGTAGCCGCGGATTGTCAGTTGTATTGAAAGGAATAGAAAGTTCCGTGAATCCCATTGAAATTGAGAATGCTTTAAAAGAAGAAGGGTTTAAAGTACGATATGTACACAATATAAAAAACAAATCGAACATACCACAGCCAATGTTTCGAGTAGAAATAGAACCCGAGTTCAAACTCTTAAAGAAGGGAGATGTATATCCCATATACAACCTACGGTACCTTCTGCACCGACGTATCTCGGTGGAAGAACTACACAAACGGTTCTCTACAATGGCACAACTGTCAGGAGTTTGGCCACACTAAGCGGTACTGTGTGCCTAGTGTTTGCGTTATATGTGGGGATTTACATACCTCCAAGGATTGTGTGAAACCAAGAGACAACTCACAATTAAAGAAATGTAGCAATTGCGGAGAAAATCACACTGCAAATTACAGAGGCTGCTCGGTGTATACTTCAGATCAGCAGGTGGCAGCTGTCAACGTTCGTACTGCCGATATTGAGTTTCCACTATTGGCCAGTAGGTGGCGCTGCACCAGTATCCGCTGTGCTGTCCAGAGTGCAGAGATCTGCACTATTCCCACTGTACTTATACATATACATATAAATAAACAGATTTTAATTAAAACGAAATAAAATAAAATAAAATGAAATGAAAATGAAATAAAAATAAAATAAAATAAAATTAAATAAAAATAAAATCAAATCAAAATCAAAATAAAATAAATAATATAAAACAAACCAAAATAATATAAATTAAAATAAAATACATGAGTGATACAGGCACTCACTCTAACATTAACAGATTGAGGAACGATGGGCATTTCACACTGTGGTGCAATACCAATGAAGCCAACCTAAAGGCACCTACAAATAAAACAGACGAACAAAGAGCACGATCCTGCTCTCCCGCTACTCCCGGAAATATTCCGCAATTTCCTCCATCCCAATCTTTAGGGAATCCAAATAACAACAGGTGCATCTAATTCTAAAATGAGTAGGGAAATGCAAAAAGTAGGCGAAAAGGTTCAGACCGGAATCGACCGCTATATATTAGTTAAAAGAAAGCGGTCCCCGGAAAAAAGTGGTAAACCTAATAAAGTTTTAAAAAATTCCACGGTGAAAGAACCACCAAAAGATGCACCACAAGCAGCATTAGGCAATAGCAAATTTAGCCTCCTTGCGCAAAAGGATGATAAGACTCCGGAAATACCGCAAAAAAAGCCAAACCTCCACCAATTTACCTGAGAGAACCAAGTTCTGGCTTACTTGTAAACAAATTGATAGCGTTGATAGGGGAAAAGAATTTCCACATTGTACAAATTAAAAAGGGAAATATCCAGGAAGTCAAAATCCAAACGTACGGTGAGGAATACTTCCGTAAAGTAACCAACGACTTTGAAAAAAAAAAAAAAAAAAAAGTATTTCTATACATTCAAGCTGAAGAGTAGCCGCGGATTGTCAGTTGTGTTGAAAGGAATAGAAAGTTCCGTGAATCCCATTGAAATTGAGAATGCTTTAAAAGAAGAAGGGTTTAAAGTACGATATGTACACAATATAAAAAACAAATCGAACATACCACAGCCAATGTTTCGAGTAGAAATAGAAACCGAGTTCCAACTCTTAAAGAAGGGAGATGTATATCCCATATACAAACTACGGTACCTTCTGCACCGACGTATCTCGGTGGAAGAACCACACAAACGGTTCTCTACAATGGCACAACTGTCAGGAGTTTGGCCACACTAAGCAGTACTGTGTGCCTAGTGTTTGCGTTATATGTGGGGATTTACATACCTCCAAGGATTGTGTGAAACCAAGAGACAACTCACAATTAAAGAAATGTAGCAATTGCGGAGAAAATCACACTGCAAATTACAGAGGCTGCTCGGTGTATACTTCCTTAAAGGAAAAGAGTACTAAGAAAACCACTAGCGCCGCCTTGACTCCAAAGCCCCAACTAGTTCCAAAACCCCAAAATGTTCCAAATGCGGTCAATAATAATGTTCGTCAGAACCATTTCAGAACATATTCCCAAGCCCTCAAAGGTATAGCGGAGCCTGAAACGCAGGAGACTCCCACTCCATCTACAAACTTGGAAAAAACTTTAAACAGTTTTATGCAAATGATGCAAGATCACATGAAATCAATGCAAAATATGATGCAAGAATTAATTAGAAACCAAAACCTCCTATTACAAACAATCTTAACAAGACCATGAATTCACTCAATATAGGTTTTTGGAATGCTAACGGCCTAAGCCAACGCCGGAACGAACTCTAAATATTTCTAGAAAGACAGCAGATAGACATAATGCTAATATCTGAAACTCATTTGACGGCCTTTAATAATTTTAGTATTGACGGCTTTGCGTTCTACGACACCAAGCACCCCGAAGCTAAAGCTAGAGGTGGAACCGGGATACTTATTAGAAAACGGATTAAGCATCATCTACTGGGAAAATATTGCAGGGATTATATACACTCAACATCAGTGCACGTAGAAGATAGCTCTGGTGGGCTCACTGTAACTGTAATATACTGTCCTCCCCGTTTCAATATAACATAATCCCAATTTACTGAATTCTTTACCAAGTTGGGCCAACGGTTTCTTGCAGCGGGTGATTATAACGCTAAACATACATTTTGGGGTTCCAGACTGATAACACCAAAGGGAAGAAACCTATTCAAAGCAATTTTAAGCAATGACCTAGACGTTATTTCCACTGGTCTGCCAACATATTGGCCTTCTGATAGAAGCAAAACTCCCGACCTAATAGATTTTGTTGTAACTCGTGGAATCGAAAGAGAATTAATTAAGATAAAATCGGCTTTCGATCTATCATCTGATCACTCTCCTTGTGTTACCAATATTGATATAATCCCATCTTTCAACGAATTGAATTCGAGCTTAACCAATAAATGTACAAACTGGCTTAAGTACAAAAAATTTATCAGTTCTCATACCAACTTAAATTCAAGCCTTAAATCAGCAGCCGAAGTAGACTCTGCGATTACTGACTTCACAAATGTCCTTCAAGTAGCAGCAAAAGTATCAACGCACCCACAGCCGAACACTATGCAGAGGAGTGTCCCAAATTATTTCAAAGGAAACGATATCACCGATCTCATATATACTCCTAATCCAGGGAGCAATTTCCTCCCAGAACATGCCCCTCGCTTACCAATAGAGATGGGAAACTATCGATGGCACAATCGATAGTATCGATATTTTATTTTCTTGAACACTATCGAAGACCATCGATGGCTTTTTGAAAACTACCAAAAACTATCGATATTAATGTGTACTATCGATAGTTTTACAACTTTTACATCCCCATATTGCACCATACTATTTCAGATTCTGTTGAGGTTTTATATTCGTATATGTACAAAAAAAAATTTAAACGATATTTAGAAGGCTTTGAAAATTTTTTTTTGTTTCAGCTTCAAACTTTCACTTCCGTGTACTAAAATATACTGGACTGAATGTAAAAAATTGAGATTTTGATGTTTTCTTGAATTTTTCAAATTTTCGGCGATAATTCTATCGATAGTACTATCGATGGTTTATTTTTTGAAGACTATCAATAGTTTTTATCAAACTATCAAAAACTATCGATGGTGGCACTATCGATAGTTTCCCACCTCTACTTACCAACAGCCTCTCTCCAATTCACCATAAATGACCTGAATAGTGTTATCTGTAATCAAATTCAGAAAAATAAGGACGACAGAATAACCGGTGAAATGGTAAAACAACTCGCTCTAGTTGCTACTAAGTTATTATTATACTACTACTAAGTTATTATATTACTTTCCTGAATCTTGGAAACTTTCCGAAATCATTATGATTGAAAACCAGCAAAAACCCAACACTCTTCAACTCTTAGGGCCGTTTACTCAACCTCTGATTACGCTAACCACGGTTAAAGTTCGGTTAAACATCATTATCGACTTCATCAAACCACGTATTTAACATATGGTCGATAATGCAGTCCATAGCTTAACCGGACCTTTGTCCTCCGGTTAGCGTTAATCAGAGGTTGAGTAAACGGCCCTTACAGGCCGAATCCTTTTATCAAAGCTCGCATCATTGGGTTTACATTCTACATTTTTATCATTGATCAGATCATATCTGTCTAATAGGCTCTGCGTTGTTTCCATTGATGGTATCAATTCTCGTTCTTTTGTAGCATCAACGGGTGTTCCACAAGGGAGCATCCTAGGCCCTCTACTTTTTATTTTATTTATAAATGATATTGGGTCATGTTTTTCATTTGCTGAATACTTGCTTTATGCTGATGACCTTAAGATTTTTGCGGTCATTAACAACATAAACGATTCAATGAGATTACAATCGGACCTCGATCGTCTTCTTGATTGGTGTAAATTAAATCACCTGTCTTTAAATATTAAAAAGTGTTACCATGTAACATTTTTTAAATCGGCCAGTAAACTATCTACTTCTTATAACATTGCGGGATCTCAATTAAAGTCCGTTGATGAAATCAAAGACCTGGGGGTGATTTTTGACTATAGGTTAAATATACCAGTCACGTTAAGAACGTCATAGCTCGGTCATACTCAATGCTTGCCTTCATACGCAGAAATTGCTCTGCTTTCAACAATCCATACACTCTGAAAACACTTTATTGTGCTTTTGTCAGATCTAGGCTTGAGTATGCTGCCATTATCTGGAGGCCCTTCCAAATTGGACTCTCTCTTCGACTTGAGAGAGTTCAGAAGGTTTTCTTACGCTTTGCGCTCCGATCACTACATTTTTCTGAGCCTTTACCACCCTACCAGTCTCGATGCATGTTGATTGACCTACAAACTCTTAAATGTAGAAGGTCTATTTTATCTTGCTCATTCATTATCAATATAATTATTGGGGCTATTGATTGCCCATGCTTGCTCAGCAAAATATCTTTTAATGTTCCCAGCAGAAACCTTCGACACTTCGAAACTTTAAAAATTGCATTCTCAAAAACTAATTATGGTTTAAATGCCCCTATTTCTAGGGCTTGTTCTGACATAAATTTATTTCTCAACTCTTCAGGTGCCGATCTTGCGTGGCCATATGCCACTATCCTTAGTCACTTAAGATCTTTTTTTCATAACACTTAATTTTAGTACTTTGTTAGAATAGTCTGTAAGAATGTAATTTCAAAGACTTTATATACAAATAAACAAATAAACAATTAGCTTAATTTCAATATTTTCCAAACTATTCGAAAAGTTGTGTCTGAAAAAAATGCAACCCGTCCTAGACACACACGGGACAATACCAAGTCACCAATTTGGTTTTAGGGAGGAACATGGTACGATAGAGCAAATGCATAGAATAGTAACTCAAATAAGGTCGGCTTTTGAAACCAAAAAGTATTGCACTGCAATGTTCTTACATGTAGCACAAGCTTTCGACAAGGTATGGCTAGAACGACTATTATTTAAAATAAGACGTATACTTCCGTACAATATATGCCTTATTTTAGAAAACTTTCTAACGGGAAGAAAGTTTCGAGTAAGGCAAAAAAGTTATACCACCGAAAGCTATCCCATCTTCGCCGGAGTTCCACAGAGGTAGTGTTTTTGGACCCATTTTATATCTAATATTCACAAGTGACTTGCCCACTAATGAAAATCTTGTTACTGCAACATTTGCGGATGACACAGCAATACTTAGTGTGCACTCAAATCCCTCAACGGCTGTCAGACGGTTGCAAAGCCATCTAAGAATTGTAGAACAATGGCTTTCAGACTGCAGAATTAAAGTTAATGAGTCTAAGGGCCGTTTACTCAACCTCTGATTAACGCTAACCGGAGGACAAAGGTCCGGTTAAGCTATGGACTGCATTATCGACTATATGTTAAATACATGGTTTGATGAAGTCGATAATGATGTTTAACCGAACTTTAACCGTGGTTAGCGTTAATCAGAGGTTGAGTAAACGGCCCTAAGTGTGTACAAGTCACTTTTACTCTAAAAAAAGATAGACAGACAGTGGGGCAGTCTCAATTAATGGCAAAATAGTAACTCAAAAGGATTACGTCACCTATCTTGGTGTTACCTTAGACAGAAGGCTTACTTGGAAATATCATATTGATAATAAGCAAGCATGGGCACGACCACAAGCGAACAAGCAGAGAGCGTGAGCATGTAGTAGTGTGCTTAAAATTGCACAGTGAGGCAAAATTCAAAAATTTTTCGTAACTTCGTGTGTTGATGAAAATTTAATTATATCAGATTTTATAGCAGGGAAATAGAGGGTATATTAAAAATAGGTATGTTTGTAGATACTAATTTAATAAAAAATAAATGTTGATAGATTTCGATTCACATTCGAATTAATTGCAATTTCAATATAAAAGCATACAAAATTAACCCGTTTTCAATTTTAAAGAGTTGAAAATGGCATAAAAAATTATACTTCATTTGATTTCAAATGGCTACATTTAACACTATTGAGAATATTTAAAATAAAAAAATAATAAATTTCCCAACCAATCTTAAACATTTTAAAAAAATTTCATACATCAGTCGCCCACTGTTGTTACGGACAAAAAAAGGCATCAGCCTACTTCCATCACTGTTTAAGGCGAACTGAATCGTTTTCTCGCTGAAATAATTATGCTCTGAATTTGTGTACGTATACATTTTTTTACGCTCGCAGCACAAAGAGCTCTCTTTGCCCATGTCCGATAATAAGATAATGCAAGCAAAGCTGAAAATAAGCAATTTGCAATGGATCATTGGTCCGAAATCTAAATTAAGTCTAGACAACAAAATACTTTTATTTAATATGGTGATAAAACCATCCTGGATATATGGTATACAGCTTTGGGGTTCAGCATCCAAATCCAGTTTAGAAATAATACAAAGGCTACAATCTAAGATATTAAGATCAATTTGCCGGGTGCCTTGGTATGTGAAAAATTCCGCTGTACACAGGGATCTAAAGATTAACACAGTTGTTGAAGAAATAAGATATACAAACTAACTACGTCACAAGACTAGGCAATCGCCCAAGCATACTGGCTAAAAGTCTGTTAGAACAGAGGTACCCCAGGCGGTTAAAGAGAAAGGATATCCAGCTAAATCGTGACCAAGGCTAGAGCCACTAAAATTAAAACTTCGAAGAGCCTATCCTATTAGGCCGTAAAAACCTCCAAATTACAAAAAAAGCAGCTTATTGAAATTCCTTCCATTCAGAAAGCACATCATTTACTAATACATATATATGTATGTATGCATAATATATGATTGTGTTCCGGACGAGCCTATCCCATTATGCCGTAAAAACTCCTAAGTTCATACACGCAGCTTATTGAAATTCCTTCCAATACGAAACTGCAACAGCACTTCCTAATGCAACACACGATTGTGTCATCGATAAGCCTGTCCTGTCAGGCCGTACGAACTTTTAATACTATATAATCAGCTGCTTGGAATTCCATTCCATTATTCCATTCCGACAGCAAAAATACATATATGTATAATAAAAATGAATAACATAATGAACGAATATGAAATAAAATTACGTACATACATAAAAAAATTTTTTTTTGTGGCCCCTGTGATGCAGTGGGTAGAGTGCTCGTCTGATACTCTAGAAGTCTCGGATTCAAACCCCAGTCCGGACAAACAGCAAACAATATTTTCTAATTAATTAAAACCCAATTATTGGGTTTTTAGAAACAGCGGTCACCTCTCGGCAGTGGGCGGCATACCCTCCGAGTGTATTTCTGCCATAAAAAAGCTTCTCACAAAAAATGTATTCGCCGTTATTTAGCTTTGTTGGAAGGGGTATTTCATCCCCTGAAAACGAAATGAAATAACATAAAAATCGAGGCAGTAGTAGCGGAGATATTGACAGATTAGCACTCCTACTTTTTTTCTTACCTCAAAAAATTAAATTTCAAAATATCTCGAAAGCTGTTTTACTTTTTAATCATCTGATTACCTATTTGGAGTCAGCAAAAAATTCTACATAGGAATCATGTATCAAATGTCGAGCATATTTATTTTTTGTCGGGTAGTGTAGTTTTTGTACGGAATTTGTAGGTACTAATAGGATGGTTACACTTTTTTCGGAGTCACTCGTACCAGAAATAAAGATGTTTACACATCAAGAAAGAAATAATAATTTTTTTTATTACTTATTTTTTCAAACAATGATTTAATGGAGGGGTGCAAAGAGGTGGTAAATTTTTTTGAAGATATACTACGTAAAGGGTCTGTAGATTATACCGATATACGAAACTTAGCTTAACTCGACTTAACTCACTCTTATAATTGCAATGAAAAAAAATTAAAATGAAAAAAAAAAAACGCCCGAAAAATACTTTTCAATGCGAATCAATAGTTATGGATCAAAAAATATTTTTGTTTTAAATAACAAATCGTCGTTTAAAGTTCATTTTCGCATAAGAGACATTTTCATAATCGCATAAGGAACATTTTTACAAAAAATGAGATTTGCCAACCCAGTGTTCCTGACGCTCAGTAGCGGAATTCACTACCCAATTTTAACAACATGTGTTATCGTTTAGCGAACTAAACGATATTTTTGTCACCTTTGATATTCGTTATCTATTTCCTTAACAACATTCGCGATCGAACAAACAGCTGTTGCCGTCAACGTCAGTGATTTGACGACTTGTAGTTTTGTGTTGTTTATTTGTGAGAAAACTTGTGAGAAAGTTTTAAAATCAAATATTCTTATATATGTAAAACACATCGCTTCTCAATATTTGACTAATGTATATCCGGAATTGGTTTTGCATAAATATTCACATAAAATGGACAATAAATTACTCGAATTAAACAACTTTTTAAAAATTAATTAACTCACATCTTTATATATATTACTGCCAGTATCACGAACACCGAACGAACTACCGAAACGCCGAAAGCCACGGTGCCGAACTCCTTGAAAATCGTATCAGCTAACCAGTGTTGCCAACTATATGAACTATGTTCGAATCAGCGTTACCAAGTGCTGATGCGAAATTGAGCGGGTTTTTCTCAGGTTTCTTATCTTTTTGATAAAACTAAAAACATTTTTACTTTATTTTACTAAAAACAATTTATTTAAATAATAAAATAATGGATTCTATTGCGATAGCAGCTTTATTAGTAGAGGAAGAGGAGCAAAGGATTTCTCTGAACGAAAGAAAGTTTTTGAGAGATCATAGAATCCTTTTACTTTAAGTAAACAAGCGTAAATTTAATCACAGGCTGAAGATAAAACACATAGTCTTAATTTTGCGTGAAAGAAATCCTTACCTTGTCCTTTTTTCTGTTTTTCATAGAATTATTTTGAACTACATAAAAGCAAATTGTATACAAAAACAGAGGAAAATTTCAATAACAATGTACCCGGCACTGGAATTTTCGTTTCTGATAGATCACTAAAATGCAAACGAAATCTTGCGGAAACTTATAGTTCATTAATAACACAGTATTTTGGCGCAGAGCACCCTTAAGGTCCCCACAAACAGGAGCGATACGATACAGCCCACACAGCAAAATCGTGTAGGACGCGATACGATTTGCATATGTGGGCTGTATCGTATCGCTTCTGTTTGTGGGGACCTTTATGCATTGCGAAGGCTGCCGCGGTTTGAAAAGTAACCATCAGCCGACAGAACTCCCTTTCTGGAGTTAGATCTGGAGAGATTTACAGTAATTTTGCGTAGTCGGGAGTGTTATAACTAGTAAAATTATCATTCACAGAACTTTTCCTGAAGGATTCATTGAAACATTCTTAGAGGTTTGAAAACAAATACTGCGGGCGCATTATACTGAAGCCGACCTTCCCCCACTTGCAATATTTATTTGAACGCGTCTTTATTGAGACGAACATTTTTACTAAAATCGTAAATTGTTGGTAATACACATTCATAATTCGTTAGTTGCTTTTTTGTAGTAGTCAAACAATAATTATCAACTTTAGAAAATGCATTATTATTCTTGGGTGAAAATATATTTTAATTTCCAAAACCTACATACGCACGTAAATCACTCTTCTTATCATTTCACAATTTTTTCTTTGAAGTTTTTCTTTGCATATAACAGCAATTCAATAGCGGTGGAAAATGCAATGGACCCACGCCATGTTTGTGGCTTCTCGCGACCGGTTGATTAATGTATTTACATATATTCACACTCACTAACACTTATTACAACTTCATACATGCATTTACATAATTTACTTAAACTTTTATTGTAATTTTTGATATTTTGTTAATATCGCCGCAACCAATTACTTGCGGCAAATTTCGGCACGAAAAACTGTCAAAATGTTCGTTCATGCGGTGTTCATAATGCCAGGTTGCCACCTGTTCAAAAATTCAGTTTTACGCTATAGTTTGTTTGATTTTTAAATTTGAGGTGTCATATGAAAGGACTTGGCATGGAAATGAGTAATTTATTAAAATTTTTGCAAAAAAGGGTGCAACCTGTTCAAAAATCCATTTTTACCCTACAGTTTATCTTATCCTTATATATATTACGCTAAGCGATTTTTTGTAAGCACCATAACTTTTACACCGTTATACCGATTTTCGAAAATGTGGTGTCAGATGAAAGGGCTTGACCTGTAGATGTGCAGGAAGGTTTCATTTTTTTGAAAAGGGTTGCCAGATGTTTGAAAATTTAATTTTACTGTATAGTTTGTGTTGCGGAATAGATTACATTATATGTCATTTAAGTTAGTTGTACGAATATAGTTAGCAGTCACTGTATTTATGTATATTTGGTTCTTCAGACCGTAACTGCACTTTTCCATTTTCTCATTCCTCTTGTTTTTTGATAAATAAGAAAATACATATTTACGCAGGTACATATGTATGTTAATCAATGTTTTCAATGTTCCTGTTATAATTTGATACATAGCTACCTATGTATTTACATAGCTATACATATTACTCTTGTGCATTGATACATAAGCCAATCGGTAAACACCTATATTTAATATTCTATTAGTTTTAGTCTTGCGATGAATCTGTACGTGAATAAATGTTTAAAATCTTAAATCGTGGTTTCAATTGTTATCGGCCTTCACGGCATTCATCGCCATACGCGCTGGTCCTTCGAGCCGGATGGCTCATTTTTGTTTTACTAAAATAATATAAATAAATTTTGTCGTTTTGTTAAAATGTCCGAAGAATACGAATACAGTGTTCTTGTCCAATTTCGTGGACCTCTCAAAGGGTCAATTACTCGCCTGGTCGCATACGCAGAAACCCCACCCGAGGATGTTACCAAAGACCAGGCAATCACTAGGCTGGAACGCCTACAGGAGGTATGGAAGGAGTTCGTGCGTACCACAAACTTAATGTACAAGCACGCAGACAACACGGAGTATGCCGATCCAGAGGTTGATTACGCAGTATATGAATAGAAGTATATGCTTGCACGTGGCTTACTCCTAACCTTAAAATCGCGTCTGTCTTCGTCGGAAGAACATGAGACGGTCAAGGTCGATACTGTCATTTCGAGATTAGCTGAACAGCATTCATCACTACTCAAAAAATTTGCGCAAGTTTCCAAATCGTCGAAATATGTTGAAAATGATCTACCAAAAATAAATATTCAACCCTTTTCAGGAAACTATAAAGACTGGCCGACATTTCGCGATTTATTTGTTAGTTCAGTTGATTCGAAATCAAATTTAACTAATGTTCAGAAATTCCACTACCTCACATCATAACTCCGAGATGAAGCTGCAAATTTAGTTAAGCACTTGCCAGTGACAGACACCGCCTACAAAACTGCATGGCATAGGTTGATTGATCGTTTTAATCGACCGAGGCACATAGTTAACTCTTTCATCGACATGTTTATGAATCTGCCGACTACATCTGGTGAAAATGCAACGTTGCTACGTAAAATCTCTGACGGCGCTAATGAAGTAATTCGAGGGTTAGAGGCTTCAAACCAAAATGGACGCGATTGTTGGCTTATTTATTTACTGTTGGCAAAAATCGACCCTGAGTCCAGGCGACGTTGGATAAACGATAGCAAAACTAAGACCATGCCATTCATTGAGGATTTTCTACGATTCTTAGATTCCCGCTGTGAAGAACTAGAGTTAGGTGAACGCAACTCGAATAGTAGCTCTTCAAAGGTATCTGAGACTGGTACGAAAGTAAAGAAGCAACATACACGTGCGCTGGTAACCACTGACTCAAACGTATCAATAGCATGTTCTAAATGTAGTTCCAAGGATCATAGTCTCGCAAAATGTCCTTCATTTGCTTCACTCAGCATTGACGCTCGCCGTAATTTTATTAAAGGTAAATCTCTTTGTTTCAATTGCCTTAAAGGTGGTCACAATTCGTATTCATGTTCAAGTAAGTTCCGCTGCAAAGCTTGTCATCGACGACACCACACATTGGTGCACCCGGTTACAGAGGCGTCGGCATCGGCGTCGGCGCCAGCGTCAAATGCTTCGCCCACCTCTTCCGCTCAATCGCGCAATACATGGTCTACTCTGTCACATGTTGCTCGCTCATGCTCAGCAGGCAACGAAGAGCGCTCCAGCGAAATTGAATCTTCGCCGCTGAGCACCAACAATTTTATTCTTCCCACTGCAACTGTTTATGTTCGAACATCTGCGAATCGATATAAACCCTGTCGCATTTTGTTGGACTGCGCGTCCGAACTTTCTTATATAACTGAGCGCTGTGCACAAAGTCTAACTTTGCCACGCTCCCATTCCCGTATTGTTGTGTCAGGTATCTCATCGGTAAATGCGGAAACGACCCGTGGGCAATGCGTCATCCGTATCAAATCTCGACAAGGTAATCATATTTTAGATGCTAATGTCCACGTTCTCAACAAGATTACATCTCCACTCCCACGGGAGCCAATTACCACATCGGCGTTTAATCAGCTCAGTGGGCTTCCACTGGCGGATCCGTCATTTAATAAACCGGCAAATATTGACATTTTACTTGGCGCACAATATGTGTGGGATATTTTTACTGCAGAAAAGATCCACGACCCTCATGGAAATGTTATAGCGGTATCGTCAATTTTCGGGTGGATAGTTACAAGCATGCCACCAAGTTCTATGCCGCGTTCTGTTTCGCTCGTTACGCTAGCTGATATCGACAGGTCATTAAAGCAATTTTGGGAGATTGAAGAGGCAAGGGTATCGGCAAACGAGGAGATGGATTATGCAGAACATCACTTCGCAGCTACGCATTTCAGAGCACACGATGGCAAGTATGTGGTTGAACTGCCATTTCACCAATCGAACATTAAGTTTTCAGACACCATGAGTGGTGCTTTAGCACGATTCTTAACAGTTGAGCGCCGTTTAATGAGGGACGATTCACTTCGTCAGCAGTACGTGGAGTTTATGCGCGAGTACGCTCATCAGGGGCATATGAGAAAGTTGCGAACTGATGAAATCGAGGTTGCTGATGGGAGATGTTTTTACATGCCTCATCACCCAGTTCTTGGTCGGAAATTGCGAGTGGTTTTTGATGGATCCTTTAAGGATACGAATGGGGTCTCGTTAAATAGTGCTCTGTGTATCGGCCCAAACATTCAACGAAATCTATTTGCTGTTTGCTTTCGATTTAGGTTGCATAAATATGTCTTTTCAGCCGACATTGTGAAAATGTTTCGGCAAGTTTGGGTAGCAGAACATCATCGGGACTATCAACGCATTTTGTGGCGGGAGTGCCCGACTGATCCAATCGAGCATTTCCAGCTTTGTACCGTCACTTACGGTACCTCATCCGCCCCTTTCTTAGCCGTAAGGGTATTGAAACAGCTTTCGAGAGACTTCGCTGAGAAATACCCACGAGCATCAAAAATAATCGCAGACGATTTCTATGTTGATGACGTGTTGACTGGTGCTGAAACGGAAGGTGAACTTCTTGAGGTAAAAAACGAGCTATGTGAAATGATGTCACGCGCTGGTCTAGAGTTAAGTAAATGGGTTTCTAATTGCCCCAACCTGAATTCAAGTCAACAAGATCAAACCATATTCAAGGATGCAGAAGAAGAAACAGCAAAAGTTTTGGGTTTGCTATGGAAGCCAGTAGCAGACGACTTAGCATACAAGGTATGTGTTGTAAATTCAAATAATATAAGCAAAAGAGGGTTGTTATCGGAAATGTGTCGTATATTCGATCCGTTGGGCTTACTGGCGCCTGTTATTGTCCAGTACAAAATCCTGCTTCAAGAGCTATGGTTGCATAATTTAGGGTGGGATACTCCGCTACCTAGCTCGCCAGCACAGCTATGGTTAAAATATCGCGACGACATGCTTAATATTAAACAAATTGCTATACCTCGTTATGTAGCCTCGTCGTCAACGGATACTATAGATCTTCAAGGATTTTGTGATGCATCCACGCGTGCCTATGCAGCTGTAGTATACTGCCGCACTAAAGATCCAAACGGTGTTTTTCACGTAAGTCTTGTTGCTGCTAAAACGAGAGTAGCCCCGCTAAAGCAAATATCGTTGCCGCGTTTGGAGCTGTGTGGTGCATTGCTGCTTTCACGTCTAATTAATGTAATACAGGAAATTTTGCCAAACAGGGTTATTTCGGTTAATGCTGGTGTGACTCCACTATCGTTCTCGCTTGGCTCTCCCAATCACCATCAAGACTTAAGACCTTCGTTGCAAATCGAACCTCAGAGATTATCGATACGTTGCCTCGCCGGTTTTGGAGTCATGTGGCATCTAAGGAAAATCCTGCTGATTGTGCAAGTCGAGGAATGCTCGCAACAGATTTGATCAATTTCAATCTTTGGTGGAATGGCCCACCATGGCTACGAGATGAGATAGGTTTCCAGGAAGCACGGATGAAGATGGAGACTGCCAATACACTTAAATATTCTGAAACCGATATGGAGCTCAATGTAAATAGAGTAAGTTTAGTTTTAACTGCTCCAGACCGTCACCACCCACTTACGAATTTAGTTGAAAAATCATCTTCTTGGAGCAAGTTAGTCAGAATTGTCGCCTATATTCTGCGTTTCTTGAGGCGTATCAATATTCACAAAAGAGAAGTTATTACAGGATATTTGAAATTCCACGAATTCGAAGATGCAAGGCAAATACTTCTGAAATACGCGCAAGGGGATTTCCGAGAAGATCGAGATAGTTTGTTGCGTCGAAAAGAGGTAAATTCGCGTTCAAAGCTTTTAAGACTAAACCCATTTATTGATGATTGCGGCCTGATACGGGTTGGAGGGCGCATTCGTAATGCCGAGATGGATATAAATACTGTTCATCCTATTATTCTCTCGCACCGCATAACATATTTGATTTTGCAAGAGGAACACCTAAAAAACTTACATGCGGGGGTGTCGGCACTGTTTGTTATAGTGCGGCAGAAGTATTGGATTTTAGGTGCCCGAAACCTAATTCGTAGTCTCGTCTTCAGGTGCATGAAATGCTTTCGTCAGCGACAAATATCTACGCAACAGATGATGGCGGACCTTCCTGCGGTTCGGGTTCGGCAGGCATATCCATTCGAAAACAGCGGTTGTGACTATGCGGGCCCACTAACGTTAAAGGTGGCTCGTGGCAGAAAGCCTACATTTGCAAAAGGGTATATTTGTTTATTTGTCTGCTTGACAACATCTGCTATACACTTAGAGTTGGCAACCGATTTGAGCACAGAATGTTTTCTAGCAGCGTTAAGACGATTTATGTCACGTCGTGGAAAGTGCTCCCAAATATTTAGCGACAACGGGAGAAATTTTCTTGGTGCATCTCGACAACTAGACGAAATGCATAAAGCACTTTTGTCGCAAGAGCATAATGAAATCGTTTCCGCATCCTTGGCTAAGGACGGAATTAGATGGAGTTACATACCACCGCACGCACCGCATTGGGGTGGAATTTGGGAGTCAGCCGTTCGATCAGTTAAACTTCATTTACGCCGAGTTATTGGAAAACATATTTTAACATTTGAACAAATGCATACCTTGTTGGCTCAAATAGAAGCAGTAGTTAACTCGAGGCCGCTTGGAGTAGCGGCAGACACAGACACTAATTATTTATCTCCTTCCCATTTTCTAATAGGTCGCCCATACACTATGGTACCGGAAGGAATGTTGACTGAAGTTGAACCAAATAAACTCGACTATTGGCAACACGTTCAAAACATGATGCAGGTTTTTTGGCAGCGGTGGCATATGGAGTATTTAACTTCACTACAGCAAAGGCCAAAGTGGACGAAGAGCACACCAAACATATCAACAGGGAGCATAGTGGTCATAAAGGAAAATAATGTTCCTCCAGCTCATTGGTTACTAGCAAAAGTTATTGAGGCATACCCGGGAAAGGATGGACTTGTTCGGGCGGCAAAATTAAAGACAGCTTCTGGGGAATTAATTCGTCCTATCACAAAGATCGCGGTTCTACCAACTTTCTGAAAACGCTGTTTCAGGGTGCCCCGGGATGTTGCGGAATAGATTACATTATATGTCATTTAAGTTAGTTGTACGAATATAGTTAGCAGTCACTGTATTTATGTATATTTGGTTCTTCAGACCGTAACTGCACTTTTCCATTTTCTCATTCCTCTTGTTTTTTGATAAATAAGAAAATACATATTTACGCAGGTACATATGTATGTTAATCAATGTTTTCAATGTTCCTGTTATAATTTGATACATAGCTACCTATGTATTTACATAGCTATACATATTACTCTTGTGCATTGATACATAAGCCAATCGGTAAACACCTATATTTAATATTCTGTTAGTTTTAGTCTTGCGATGAATGTGATGTACGTGAATAAATGATTAAAATCTTAAATCGTGGTTTCAATTGTTATCGGCCTTCACGGCATTCATCGCCAGTTTGTTTGATTTTAAAATTTTTGGTACCATATGAAGGGGCTTGACCTGATATTGAGCAATTTAATAGAAATTTTTCAAAAGGGGTTGCCACCTGTTAAAAAATTCAGTTTTACGCTATAGTTTGTTTGATTTTTAAATTTGAGGTGTCATATGAAAGGACTTGGCATGGAAATGAGTAATTTATTAAAATTTTTACAAGAAGGGTGCCACCGTTCAATAATCCATTTTTACGCTACAGTTTATCTCATTTTTAAATTTGAAGTGTCATGCAAGGCCTAGCACTGAAGATGGGTAATAAAAGAAAAGGGAAGAGGAAAATGAAAGGGACAGATATGGCGAAGGACAGGAAGCGAAAGAGGAAATATGAAAAATAAAATGGATAAAGGGAAAATAAAGTGCAAATAAAGGGGAAAGGGGAAGAAAAGGAGGAGCGCGCCAAATGGCCTTTTGCAGGTCGCTTTAAGGTTACCATAGTCTAGAAAAATATTCGGCACAAAACTTCACTATGGGGCTCCTTGGTCAAAATCTATGTATAAAAAATCTAGGTCCACAGAAAATAAAAATAACCAGTAGCTATAAAAAAATTTTCAAATGTGGCAATAAGTGGTCTTCCACCCTCAAATTGTCGCACAGTGTAATTGAAAGCCACAGCATCGCGTGGCCGGGTTTACTAGTATATATTATTGTACCAATGTTTCCACAAGTATTTGCATTGGCACACAACCGTGAGGACATCTTAATAAATGCCTCAGTATTTGATTAAAACATAGCCGGAATTGATTCTGAATCAATATTTTAACGCCTCCATCGGTATGTTTGTATGTACGCGCAATGAGCATGTGGCCCGTACACGCCGACAACGCAAAACGAATTCCACAATAAAAAAATGAGACTAACTGCTGAAAATCTTTATTTTATTTGCGCACTTTTTATTTATAATAGTTTAAGTTAAATCTAAACTATTAGAGAATAATTATCGCGTCAGCAGAAATGTCAGCCGTCAGAAGGATGTCTGTGCGTGTCGGGTGCCAAAATGTAATGGCAGAGCCAACCGCATAGCAATCGTTTCATCTATGTCATTTCCGCCTTAGCTGCAGTTGCATAGGATTGCACATGCAGCTGTGTTTAATGCGCATTGCATTTTAGATGACCTGTTCGCTGTATCACATCACTATGTTGTAGACGGGGTATTCACAACATAGTAGATAGGATATTCGCTATATCACCCTCCTTTGAAAACGAAGACTCGACAAGGTGATCAGCATTGTAGTGTTCTTCTTGTCCAAAAGAATAAATTGTTTTGATTGGACGAATGTTACTTTATTAGAGGATAATATCCTCATTATTAGAGGATAATATCCTCAGGATATACCCTCCATTTCTTGACATTCGTTCAATCAGGACAATTTTTATTTATAAATAGTTACATGTACATAATTGTTTGAGTTTTACTCTTACATTAAATTTTGTACTTGTACATTGATGTTGCTTATGCTTAATGGAATTGTATTCTAAGTCTTATAAGTGAATTTACAAATAGTTTAGTTTTCTTTTGTATATAATTCAATATGAGAGATTTTAATTACGATTAGTTTGCAATAGATAATTATGAATGTAAGTGACAATTTATTGATAAATATGTATATTCATTGGTTTCAAAAAAAAATTTTTCTTTAAAACTAGTTAACAATATAGTTATTTATACAAATTCAATTCACCTTATTAACTCTATTTTTATGGACAGTTCTTTCTTTTTTATTTACTTCATCATAAACTGTGACATTAACTCCATCAACTTTTTTAACTATATAATGTCCCTGATATATGTTTTCATGCTTATTTCTAGGTTATTTTTGTATGATTACTTTATCATTTACACTTATAGTTAATGGACGCGCCCTCTTATCGTATAAATCCTTATTTTTAGTCTTATGTTTATTTATTAAATTTTTAGCTAATTCATGTGATTTCTGCATTCTGTATTTTACCTCTTTTGCATAATTTTCAACGTTATAAATTGGATCGATCTGTTCCTTTTTTAACTCATTTGGTAAATTTGCAACTTAACCAAATACTAACTCAAATGGAGTAAATTTGTTGTCGAATACTGTACTTGTTGTTGTATTATGCAAAAATGTAAAATACTTTAAATATACGTCCCATTCTTGAAAATTATCATTTAGAAAAGCTCTTAAATATTCATTAAATACCCGGTGACTTCTTTCAATTGTACCAAGGGTTTCATGATGATACGCAGTGGAAAAGTTATGTTCAATTTTTAAAAGTTTTGTTAATTCCGAGAAAATTTCATTTTTGTATTCTGTTCCTAAATCCGACTTAATTGACTTCATTATGCCGTAAGTAAAAACAAAACCTTCAAAAATTGCTGATGCAACTGTTTTTGCAGTTTTATCAGGAATAGCTATGGTAACAAGGTATTTGCTTAAATCGCACATAATGGTAATTGCGAACTTATTTCCATTACTTGACTCAGGCAAAGGTCCTATGGTATCTATGACAACAACAAGGTGTGCAAGGCGTTGGTGTAAGTACCAAATTTTCTTTTGTTTTTGGCTTAACTTTATTTAATAAGCATTTTTTGCAATTTTTCACGTATGTGGAGTCATACCCTTCCAATAATGTTTCGTACGTATTTTTGCATACAGCTTTTTATTTCCGCAATGTCCACCCGATAATGGATCATTATGATAAATTTCCATTAGCTTAATCTTTTTGTCTTTATCAGTTACTATTTCGACTGGCTCAGTTAATAAAATTGTTAAATTAGTTAAGTCTTTGTTCCCGATTTGTTTAATATTTGCGATAGTAAAATGTTGAAAAACTATATCGTCTTTTTGCCATTCAATTTCCTTAATATTGTGATTGCCGGCGTTGCTTTCCAGCCTCAAAAGTAGTTTATCTAAATTAACTATTTTGTTAACAATCGCAACATTAAGGAGCTCGAGCCGTTTATGTTTTAAATACGCGCATATTTGTATATTTGAAATTTCATCGTTTTTATCATAAATTATATTTGTTTTTACTTTCGGGATTTTTTTTGAAAAACTATATGCAAATTTATCGTAAACTTGTAACTTTTCTGTTTGTACTTGTTGGTTGTCGTCTTTCAGAGATATCTCCTCTTTTTGTTTAGTCATTGATCGCGTTTTTACCGCCAAAACTTGTAGTGTAGAATTTTTAAGTTCGTCTATAGTTATACGCGAAAGAGCGTCTGCACCAACATTTGTTTTACCTTTTATATACTCTATTGTAAAGTTATATTCGGACAATTCCAAGCGAATTCTGGCAAGTTTCGACGACGGATCTTTCATATTAAATAAATAAACTAGTGGACGATGATCTGATTTAACTGTGAAGTGAGTGCCATAGATATATGCACGAAATTGCTTTATTGCAAAATATATTGCCAAAAGTTCTAATTCTATTATAGCTTTATTTTGTTCCGACTTGCTAAAGGCTTTTGAAGCAAAACAAATTGGTAAGTCGTTACCACTATGATTTTGACTCAGTATCGCACCACAACCCGACTTTGAAGCATCTACCGTAATTAAAAATTCTTTGGTAAAATCAGGATATTGTAATAGTTTTGGAGAAATCAAACTTTTCCTAAGTTTTTCGAAAGCTAGCTCACATGACGTATCCCAATTAAATTCTACCTTTTTCCTACTCAAACAATTCAATGGAGCTGCTAAAGAAGCGAAATTTGGAATAAATCTCCTATAATAATTTGCAAATGCCACGAATCTTCGGACAGCGTCGTTATCGCGTGGCTTAGGATATCTTTTAATTGCTTCAATTTTTGAGTCGTCTGGTAGCAACCCATTTGCTGAGCATTTATGCCCTAAGAAAGTTACTTAAGGTCGAAGAAAATTACATTTTTTTGGATTAAGTCGCAAACTGAACTTCCTACAGGTCTCGAAAACTTTTTTTAGATTTGTGAAATGATGTGCTTCGCTACATCCAATTACTATTATATCGTCTACATACATAAAGGCTTGGTTGGGTGAAATACCAGTAAATGCAATTGACATCATTCTTGAAAATGAGTTTGGCGCCACGTTTAAACCTGTTGAGGACATGAGTGAGGAAGAGGACCTCATTCAATTTGACTGAAATTACATATGTACATAAATCATATAAAATCATTTTTTTTTTCATAAATATCCACCCCTAATTTCTATTTCCTCTATATGTACTCACCATCTGACCCACACTTACCTTTTCACTGCCCAATTTATCCACTGTTAAGCACCCTATATTTACAGTTTTTACTTACCTTGTTCACATACCTAAATACTTACCGGTAAATATGCATCCACACACGAACCCACGTACCTTATTGCTCTCCCAATGGAAATATCCCGACAGCCGCTCCAAAGTATTCTTTTGTAAATGCACATATGTAATAGGCACATATCTACCTAAAGAAAAATAGCTCGGCGACTGATCAAAGCTCACAGTTAGTGAATTTCAAAAAGAAGATTCGTGCTGATCAGTCGCCCTCGTTTGTGCTAAATAAAGTGTAAATTAAAGAGAAAATCGAAATAAAATTGTTTTTGAACGAGGTGAAAAAAAAAAAAATAGACTAAAGAGTTTAATTTAAATAAAAGTGAAGGGAGGAAATACAGTGAGATCCACTACATGGTCCTTACGCCCCGTAAAAGGCCAGTGGCCAAAAAAAAAAAAAAAATATAATTGTGAAAAAAAAAATACGATAGAAGTTACAAAAAAAATTCTAAATTACAAATAAAATATCTATGTATACATACATATATAAATCCTGTTTGAAAAAAAATTTATAATAAAATAAAAAAGTGCTAAATTAGCAACAGAAGTGAGAGAAGAAAGTGAAGAAAAATACAAAAATATAAATATATATATATATATATATAATAAAGATATATACAAAAAACTTGTTATTTGCAAACAAAAAAAAGCAATATACAAGAAAATCACAAAAAAAATTTCAAAGTGAAAAACACACAGCGGGGTATAAAAGTTTATGGAAAATTGAAACACATACGTATGTACATACTTATGTACATATATTACAAACCGACAATAAGAGTGTGAAAAAAAAAGTGAAATACCTACATAGAAATAATTAGAAATAGAGTGCTGCCTAACGATACATACATACATTAAAATAAGTGAGGCGCTCATACATATGTACATACATATGGCTTAAGTTTCACAGTGGGACAAAATATTATAAAACAAGTATAAAAAAAAAAAGAATTAAAATTATAATAAAGAAAGAATTGTACATTATTTCAAAAGAAAAGGAAAAGAAGAAGCGAAAAATTATATACATCCCTACATATATAAAAAATTGGAAAAAAAAACCCTTTTGCAAAAAAAAAAAATAACCAATAGCAAATCAACAACAAAAAAATACCACAAGAGAAAAAAAAAACAAAACAAATTCAAAAACATCAACAGGAAACATTGGTTAAGTACGAGATGCCAAAGTGAGTACCCCCAATATATATTTACATATGTACATACCAACATTCTCCTAAGGATTTACAAATATATATTCTTACATAATATACATATATGTATGTACATATAAGTACAGCGAACCCCAGCCAAAACACAGCAAATTGCATATACATACATACATATATATATATATATGCACCCTCAGAGCATTGATCTCCAGAACGGGCAACCCATTAGCTGTACTTATATGCACACCCATTTCATATACAAATACACATATATTACATACATATCGCCCAAAAATATACCCAGCTGCTGATAAAGGAAAGCCATTCCAATATTGCACCCATTACCCCCTTTCTCTAAATTAAACATACACATATCGACAAATATACGTATACATAAATACATTTATTAAAGTCAAAATAAGTGTACCCACAATAAGATATATTAGTATATACGCAAGTATATATTTACAGTTGCTACCACAAAACCCCACTCAAAAGGAGAAGCACTAAATCCTCCTTACCCCAAACAATTATAATTGATTCACACAAATAAGAAAGAAAAATCATTTCGAAAATCTGCACACCCCAATACCCACTCATTCTCCCACAACTCAAATAATTGCAAATCGGGAGCAATTATTAACTCCACCCCCAATTGCAAATACTCAAATATATATATACACAAACTTGTACTTAGACGCGCTAAGACAAGAAAATATTCTCTCCCAATATCACTCAAGTGGGCTCCGTGAAGCTGGACCCCCCATTCAATGGATTTGAAAATAATAATAGGCTAGGAATTATGTGCTAATTTGTTCCAAAAAAAAAAATTTTGTGCTCCATTTTTAAGGGGTTTTTTTTATACGTCAAAATGGGGGGGTGCAGCTTCACGTGAAGCTGGACCCCCCCCTCAACGGATCGAAAATTCAATATGCAAAAATGAATGCCAGATTTATGTGCTAATTTCGTCCAACCACCAAATTTTTTTTTTTTAATTTTTTAAAAAAATTTTTTTTAAATTTCAAATTTGGGGTAAATTTTTATAAAATTTAATAAGCCTAAATGAACGCTATGATAACGAACTGTCATCTACCAAAAAGATTTTTTTGTTTTTTGAATTTTTAAGACTTTTTTTTCAATTTCAAAGTGGGGGGTGCAGCTTCACGTTTTTTGAAAAACTCCCCCCTTCAATGGATCTGAAATTCAATATGTAAAAATTAATGCCAGATTTATGTGCTAATTTCGTCCAACCACCAAATTTTTTTTTTTAATTTTTTAAAAAAAATTTTTTTAAATTTCAAATTTGGGGTAAATTTTTATAAAATTTAATAAGCCTAAATGAACGCTATGATAACGAACTGTCATCTACCAAAAAGATTTTTTTTGTTTTTTGAATTTTTAAGACTTTTTTTTCAATTTCAAAGTGGGGGTGCAGCTTCACGTTTTTTGAAAAACTCCCCCCTTCAATGGATCTGAAATTCAATATGTAAAAACGAATGCCAGATTTATGTGCTAATTTCGTCCAACCACCAAATTTTTTTTTTAATTTTTTTAAAAAATTTTTTTTAAATTTCAAATTTGGGGTAAATTTTTATAAAATTTAATAAGCCTAAGTGAACGCTATGATAACGAACTGTCATTTACCAAAAAGATTTTTTTGTTTTTTGAATTTTTAAGACTTTTTTTTCAATTTCAAAGTGGGGGGTGCAGCTTCACGTTTTTTGAAAAACTCCCCCCTTCAATGGATCTGAAATTCAATATGCAAAAATTAATGCCAGATTTATGTGCAAATTTCGTCCAACCACCAAATTTTTTTTTTTTTAAATTTTTAAAAAAAAATTTTTTTAAATTTCAAATTTGGGGTAAATTTTTATAAAATTTAATAAGCCTAAATGAACGCTATGATAACGAACTGTCATCTACCAAAAAGATTTTTTTTGTTTTTTGAATTTTTAAGACTTTTTTTCAATTTCAAAGTGGGGGGTGCAGCTTCACGTTTTTTGAAAAACTCCCCCCTTCAATGGATCTGAAATTCAATATGTAAAAATTAATGTTAGATTTATGTGCTAATTTCGTCCAACCACCAAATTTTTTTTTTAAAATTTTTTTAAATTTCAAATTTGGGGTAAATTTTTATAAAATTTAATAAGCCTAAATGAACGCTATGATAACGAACTGTCATCTACCAAAAAGATTTTTTTTGTTTTTTGAATGTTTAAGACTTTTTTTTCAATTTCAAAGTGGGGGGTGCAGCTTCACGTTTTTTGAAAAACCCCCCTTCAATGGATCTGAAATTCAATATGCAAAAATTAATGCCAGATTTATGTGCTAATTTCGTCCAACCACCAAATTTTTTTTTTTTAATTTTTTAAAAAAAATTTTTTTTAATTTCAAATTTGGGGTAAATTTTTATAAAATTTAATAAGCCTAAATGAAAACTATGATAACGAACTGTCATCTACCAAAAAGATTTTTTTTGTTTTTTGAATGTTTAAGACTTTTTTTTCAATTTCAAAGTGGGGGGTGCAGCTTCACGTTTTTTGAAAAACCCCCCTTCAATGGATCTGAAATTCAATATGTAAAAATTAATGCCAGATTTATGTGCTAATTTCGTCCAACCACCAAATTTTTTTTTTTTAATTTTTTTAAAAAGATTTTTTTAAATTTCAAATTTGGGGTAAATTTTTATAAAATTTAATAATCCTAAATGAACGCATGATAACGAACTGTCATCTACCAAAAAGATTTTTTTTGTTTTTTGAATTTTTAAGATTTTTTTTTTCAATTTCAAAGTGGGGGGTGCAGCTTCACGTTTTTTGAAAAACTCCCCCCTTCAATGGATCTGAAATTCAATATGTAAAAATTAATGCCAGACTTATGTGCTAATTTCGTCCAACCACCAAATTTTTTTTTTTTAATTTTTTAAAAAAAATTTTTTTAAATTTCAAATTTGGGGTAAATTTTTATAAAATTTAATAAGCCTAAATGAACGCTATGATAACTAACTGTCATTTACCAAAAAGATTTTTTTTGTTTTTTGAATTTTTAAGACTTTTTTTTCAATTTCAAAGTGGGGGGTGCAGCTTCACGTTTTTTGAAAAACTCCCCCCTTCAATGGATCTGAAATTCAATATGCAAAAATTAATGCCAGATTTATGTGCTAATTTCGTCCAACCACCAAATTTTTTTTTTTTAATTTTTTAAAAAAAAATTTTTTTAAATTTCAAATTTGGGGTAAATTTTTATAAAATTTAATAATCCTAAATGAACGCTATGATAACGAACTGTCATCTACCAAAAAGATTTTTTTGTTTTTTGAATTTTTAAGACTTTTTTTTCAATTTCAAAGTGGGGGGTGCAGCTTCACGTTTTTTGAAAAACTCCCCCCTTCAATGGATCTGAAATTCAATATGCAAAAATTAATGCCAGATTTATGTGCTAATTTCGTCCAACCACCAAATTTTTTTTTTTTAATTTTTAAAAAAAAAAAAAAAATTTTTTTTTAATTTCAAATTTGGGGTAAATTTTTATAAAATTTAATAAGCCTAAATGAACGCTATGATAACGAACTGTCATCTACCAAAAAGATTTTTTTTGTTTTTTGAATGTTTAAGACTTTTTTTTCAATTTCAAAGTGGGGGGTGCAGCTTCACGTTTTTTGAAAAACCCCCCTTCAATGGATCTGAAATTCAATATGCAAAAATTAATGCCAGATTTATGTGCTAATTTCGTCCAACCACCAAATTTTTTTTTTTTAATTTTTTAAAAAAAATTTTTTTAAATTTCAAATTTGGGGTAAATTTTTATAAAATTTAATAAGCCTAAATGAACGCTATGATAACGAACTGTCATATACCAAAAAAATTTTTTTTGTTTTTTGAATTTTTAAGACTTTTTTTTCAATTTCAAAGTGGGGGGTGCAGCTTCACGTTTTTTGAAAAACTCCCCCCTTCAATGGATCTGAAATTCAATATGCAAAAATTAATGCCAGATTTATGTGCTAATTTCGTCCAACCACCAAATTTTTTTTTTAATTTTTTTAAAAAAATTTTTTTAAATTTCAAATTTGGGGTAAATTTTTATAAAATTTAATAAGCCTAAATGAACGCTATGATAACGAACTGTCATCTACCAAAAAGATTTTTTTTGTTTTTTGAATGTTTAAGACTTTTTTTTTCAATTTCAAAGTGGGGGGTGCAGCTTCACGTTTTTTGAAAAACTCCCCCCTTCAATGGATCTGAAATTCAATATGTAAAAATTAATGCCAGATTTATGTGCTAATTTCGTCCAACCACCAAATTTTTTTTTTTAATTTTTTTAAAAAAATTTTTTTAAATTTCAAATTTGGGGTAAATTTTTATAAAATTTAATAAGCCAAATGAACGCTATGATAACGAACTGTCATCTACCAAAAAGATTTTTTTTGTTTTTTGAATTTTTAAGACTTTTTTTTCAATTTCAAAGTGGGGGGTGCAGCTTCACGTTTTTTGAAAAACTCCCCCCTTCAATGGATCTGAAATTCAATATGTAAAAATTAATGCCAGATTTATGTGCTAATTTCGTCCAACCACCAAATTTTTTTTTTTAATTTTTTAAAAAAAATTTTTTTTAATTTCAAATTTGGGGTAAATTTTTATAAAATTTAATAAGCCTAAATGAACGCTATGATAACGAACTGTCATCTACCAAAAAGATTTTTTTTGTTTTTTGAATGTTTAAGACTTTTTTTTCAATTTCAAAGTGGGGGGTGCAGCTTCACGTTTTTTGAAAAACTCCCCCCTTCAATGGATCTGAAATTCAATATGTAAAAATTAATGCCAGATTTATGTGCTAATTTCGTCCAACCACCAAATTTTTTTTTTTTTAATTTTTTTAAAAAAATTTTTTTAAATTTCAAATTTGGGGTAAATTTTTATAAAATTTAATAAGCCTAAATGAACGCTATGATAACGAACTGTCATCTACCAAAAAGATTTTTTTTGTTTTTTGAATTTTTAAGACTTTTTTTTCAATTTCAAAGTGGGGGTGCAGCTTCACGTTTTTTGAAAAACTCCCCCCTTCAATGGATCTGAAATTCAATATGTAAAAATTAATGCCAGATTTATGTGCTAATTTCGTCCAACCACCAAATTTTTTTTTTTTAATTTTTTTAAAAAAATTTTTTTAAATTTCAAATTTGGGGTAAATTTTTATAAAATTTAATAAGCCTAAATGAACGCTATGATAACGAACTGTCATCTACCAAAAAGATTTTTTTTGTTTTTTGAATTTTTAAGACTTTTTTTTCAATTTCAAAGTGGGGGGTGCAGTTTCACGTTTTTTGAAAAACTCCCCCCTTCAATGGATCTGAAATTCAATATGTAAAAATTAATGCCAGATTTATGTGCTAATTTCGTCCAACCACCAAATTTTTTTTTTTTAATTTTTTAAAAAAAATTTTTTTAAATTTCAAATTTGGGGTAAATTTTTATAAAATTTAATAATCGTAAATGAACGCTATGATAACGTACTGTCATCTACCAAAAAGATTTTTTTGTTTTTTGAATTTTTAAGACTTTTTTTTCAATTTCAAAGTGGGGGGTGCAGCTTCACGTTTTATGAAAAACTCCCCCCTTCAATGGATCTGAAATTCAATATGCAAAAATTAATGCCAGATTTATGTGCTAATTTCGTCCAACCACCAAATTTTTTTTTTTTAATTTTTTAAAAAAAATTTTTTTTTAATTTCAAATTTGGGGTAAATTTTTATAAAATTTAATAAGCCTAAATGAACGCTATGATAACGAACTGTCATCTACCAAAAAGATTTTTTTTGTTTTTTGAATGTTTAAGACTTTTTTTTCAATTTCAAAGTGGGGGGTGCAGCTTCACGTTTTTTGAAAAACCCCCCTTCAATGGATCTGAAATTCAATATGCAAAAATTAATGCCAGATTTATGTGCTAATTTCGTCCAACCACCAAATTTTTTTTTTTTAATTTTTTAAAAAAAATTTTTTTTAATTTCAAATTTGGGGTAAATTTTTATAAAATTTAATAAGCCTAAATGAAAACTATGATAACGAACTGTCATCTACCAAAAAGATTTTTTTTGTTTTTTGAATGTTTAAGACTTTTTTTTCAATTTCAAAGTGGGGGGTGCAGCTTCACGTTTTTTGAAAAACCCCCCTTCAATGGATCTGAAATTCAATATGTAAAAATTAATGCCAGATTTATGTGCTAATTTCGTCCAACCACCAAATTTTTTTTTTTTAATTTTTTTAAAAAGATTTTTTTAAATTTCAAATTTGGGGTAAATTTTTATAAAATTTAATAATCCTAAATGAACGCATGATAACGAACTGTCATCTACCAAAAAGATTTTTTTTGTTTTTTGAATTTTTAAGATTTTTTTTTTCAATTTCAAAGTGGGGGGTGCAGCTTCACGTTTTTTGAAAAACTCCCCCCTTCAATGGATCTGAAATTCAATATGTAAAAATTAATGCCAGACTTATGTGCTAATTTCGTCCAACCACCAAATTTTTTTTTTTTAATTTTTTAAAAAAAATTTTTTTAAATTTCAAATTTGGGGTAAATTTTTATAAAATTTAATAAGCCTAAATGAACGCTATGATAACTAACTGTCATTTACCAAAAAGATTTTTTTTGTTTTTTGAATTTTTAAGACTTTTTTTTCAATTTCAAAGTGGGGGGTGCAGCTTCACGTTTTTTGAAAAACTCCCCCCTTCAATGGATCTGAAATTCAATATGCAAAAATTAATGCCAGATTTATGTGCTAATTTCGTCCAACCACCAAATTTTTTTTTTTTAATTTTTTAAAAAAAAATTTTTTTAAATTTCAAATTTGGGGTAAATTTTTATAAAATTTAATAATCCTAAATGAACGCTATGATAACGAACTGTCATCTACCAAAAAGATTTTTTTGTTTTTTGAATTTTTAAGACTTTTTTTTCAATTTCAAAGTGGGGGGTGCAGCTTCACGTTTTTTGAAAAACTCCCCCCTTCAATGGATCTGAAATTCAATATGCAAAAATTAATGCCAGATTTATGTGCTAATTTCGTCCAACCACCAAATTTTTTTTTTTTAATTTTTAAAAAAAAAAAAAAAATTTTTTTTTAATTTCAAATTTGGGGTAAATTTTTATAAAATTTAATAAGCCTAAATGAACGCTATGATAACGAACTGTCATCTACCAAAAAGATTTTTTTTGTTTTTTGAATGTTTAAGACTTTTTTTTCAATTTCAAAGTGGGGGGTGCAGCTTCACGTTTTTTGAAAAACCCCCCTTCAATGGATCTGAAATTCAATATGCAAAAATTAATGCCAGATTTATGTGCTAATTTCGTCCAACCACCAAATTTTTTTTTTTTAATTTTTTAAAAAAAATTTTTTTAAATTTCAAATTTGGGGTAAATTTTTATAAAATTTAATAAGCCTAAATGAACGCTATGATAACGAACTGTCATATACCAAAAAAATTTTTTTTGTTTTTTGAATTTTTAAGACTTTTTTTTCAATTTCAAAGTGGGGGGTGCAGCTTCACGTTTTTTGAAAAACTCCCCCCTTCAATGGATCTGAAATTCAATATGCAAAAATTAATGCCAGATTTATGTGCTAATTTCGTCCAACCACCAAATTTTTTTTTTAATTTTTTTAAAAAAATTTTTTTAAATTTCAAATTTGGGGTAAATTTTTATAAAATTTAATAAGCCTAAATGAACGCTATGATAACGAACTGTCATCTACCAAAAAGATTTTTTTTGTTTTTTGAATGTTTAAGACTTTTTTTTTCAATTTCAAAGTGGGGGGTGCAGCTTCACGTTTTTTGAAAAACTCCCCCCTTCAATGGATCTGAAATTCAATATGTAAAAATTAATGCCAGATTTATGTGCTAATTTCGTCCAACCACCAAATTTTTTTTTTTAATTTTTTTAAAAAAATTTTTTTAAATTTCAAATTTGGGGTAAATTTTTATAAAATTTAATAAGCCAAATGAACGCTATGATAACGAACTGTCATCTACCAAAAAGATTTTTTTTGTTTTTTGAATTTTTAAGACTTTTTTTTCAATTTCAAAGTGGGGGGTGCAGCTTCACGTTTTTTGAAAAACTCCCCCCTTCAATGGATCTGAAATTCAATATGTAAAAATTAATGCCAGATTTATGTGCTAATTTCGTCCAACCACCAAATTTTTTTTTTTAATTTTTTAAAAAAAATTTTTTTAAATTTCAAATTTGGGGTAAATTTTTATAAAATTTAATAAGCCTAAATGAACGCTATGATAACGAACTGTCATCTACCAAAAAGATTTTTTTTGTTTTTTGAATGTTTAAGACTTTTTTTTCAATTTCAAAGTGGGGGGTGCAGCTTCACGTTTTTTGAAAAACTCCCCCCTTCAATGGATCTGAAATTCAATATGTAAAAATTAATGCCAGATTTATGTGCTAATTTCGTCCAACCACCAAATTTTTTTTTTTTAATTTTTTTAAAAAAATTTTTTTAAATTTCAAATTTGGGGTAAATTTTTATAAAATTTAATAAGCCTAAATGAACGCTATGATAACGAACTGTCATCTACCAAAAAGATTTTTTTTGTTTTTTGAATTTTTAAGACTTTTTTTTCAATTTCAAAGTGGGGGTGCAGCTTCACGTTTTTTGAAAAACTCCCCCCTTCAATGGATCTGAAATTCAATATGTAAAAATTAATGCCAGATTTATGTGCTAATTTCGTCCAACCACCAAATTTTTTTTTTTTAATTTTTTTAAAAAAATTTTTTTAAATTTCAAATTTGGGGTAAATTTTTATAAAATTTAATAAGCCTAAATGAACGCTATGATAACGAACTGTCATCTACCAAAAAGATTTTTTTTGTTTTTTGAATTTTTAAGACTTTTTTTTCAATTTCAAAGTGGGGGGTGCAGTTTCACGTTTTTTGAAAAACTCCCCCCTTCAATGGATCTGAAATTCAATATGTAAAAATTAATGCCAGATTTATGTGCTAATTTCGTCCAACCACCAAATTTTTTTTTTTAATTTTTTAAAAAAAATTTTTTTAAATTTCAAATTTGGGGTAAATTTTTATAAAATTTAATAATCGTAAATGAACGCTATGATAACGTACTGTCATCTACCAAAAAGATTTTTTTGTTTTTTGAATTTTTAAGACTTTTTTTTCAATTTCAAAGTGGGGGGTGCAGCTTCACGTTTTTTGAAAAACTCCCCCCTTCAATGGATCTGAAATTCAATATGCAAAAATTAATGCCAGATTTATGTGCTAATTTCGTCCAACCACCAAATTTTTTTTTTTTAATTTTTTAAAAAAAATTTTTTTTTAATTTCAAATTTGGGGTAAATTTTTATAAAATTTAATAAGCCTAAATGAACGCTATGATAACGAACTGTCATCTACCAAAAAGATTTTTTTTGTTTTTTGAATGTTTAAGACTTTTTTTTCAATTTCAAAGTGGGGGGTGCAGCTTCACGTTTTTTGAAAAACCCCCCTTCAATGGATCTGAAATTCAATATGCAAAAATTAATGCCAGATTTATGTGCTAATTTCGTCCAACCACCAAATTTTTTTTTTTTAATTTTTTAAAAAAAATTTTTTTTAATTTCAAATTTGGGGTAAATTTTTATAAAATTTAATAAGCCTAAATGAAAACTATGATAACGAACTGTCATCTACCAAAAAGATTTTTTTTGTTTTTTGAATGTTTAAGACTTTTTTTTCAATTTCAAAGTGGGGGGTGCAGCTTCACGTTTTTTGAAAAACCCCCCTTCAATGGATCTGAAATTCAATATGTAAAAATTAATGCCAGATTTATGTGCTAATTTCGTCCAACCACCAAATTTTTTTTTTTTAATTTTTTTAAAAAGATTTTTTTAAATTTCAAATTTGGGGTAAATTTTTATAAAATTTAATAATCCTAAATGAACGCATGATAACGAACTGTCATCTACCAAAAAGATTTTTTTTGTTTTTTGAATTTTTAAGATTTTTTTTTTCAATTTCAAAGTGGGGGGTGCAGCTTCACGTTTTTTGAAAAACTCCCCCCTTCAATGGATCTGAAATTCAATATGTAAAAATTAATGCCAGACTTATGTGCTAATTTCGTCCAACCACCAAATTTTTTTTTTTTAATTTTTTAAAAAAAATTTTTTTAAATTTCAAATTTGGGGTAAATTTTTATAAAATTTAATAAGCCTAAATGAACGCTATGATAACTAACTGTCATTTACCAAAAAGATTTTTTTTGTTTTTTGAATTTTTAAGACTTTTTTTTCAATTTCAAAGTGGGGGGTGCAGCTTCACGTTTTTTGAAAAACTCCCCCCTTCAATGGATCTGAAATTCAATATGCAAAAATTAATGCCAGATTTATGTGCTAATTTCGTCCAACCACCAAATTTTTTTTTTTTAATTTTTTAAAAAAAAATTTTTTAAATTTCAAATTTGGGGTAAATTTTTATAAAATTTAATAAGCCTAAATGAACGCTATGATAACGAACTGTCATCTACCAAAAAGATTTTTTTTGTTTTTTGAATGTTTAAGACTTTTTTTTCAATTTCAAAGTGGGGGGTGCAGCTTCACGTTTTTTGAAAAACTCCCCCCTTCAATGGATCTGAAATTCAATATGTAAAAATTAATGCCAGATTTATGTGCTAATTTCGTCCAACCACCAAATTTTTTTTTTTTAATTTTTTTAAAAAAATTTTTTTAAATTTCAAATTTGGGGTAAATTTTTATAAAATTTAATAAGCCTAAATGAACGCTATGATAACGAACTGTCATCTACCAAAAAGATTTTTTTTGTTTTTTGAATTTTTAAGACTTTTTTTTCAATTTCAAAGTGGGGGGTGCAGCTTCACGTTTTTTGAAAAACTCCCCCCTTCAATGGATCTGAAATTCAATATGTAAAAATTAATGCCAGATTTATGTGCTAATTTCGTCCAACCACCAAATTTTTTTTTTTTAATTTTTTAAAAAAAAATTTTTTAAATTTCAAATTTGGGGTAAATTTTTATAAAATTTAATAAGCCTAAATGAACGCTATGATAACGAACTGCCATCTACCAAAAAGATTTTTTTTGTTTTTTGAATTTTTAAGACTTTTTTTTCAATTTCAAAGTGGGGGGTGCAGTTTCACGTTTTTTGAAAAACTCCCCCCTTCAATGGATCTGAAATTCAATATGTAAAAATTAATGCCAGATTTATGTGCTAATTTCGTCCAACCACCAAATTTTTTTTTTTTTAATTTTAAAAAAAAAAATTTTTTTAATTTCAAATTTGGGGTAAATTTTTATAAAATTTAATAATCCTAAATGAACGCTATGATAACGAACTGTCATCTACCAAAAAGATTTTTTTGTTTTTTGAATTTTTAAGACTTTTTTTTCAATTTCAAAGTGGGGGGTGCAGCTTCACGTTTTTTGAAAAACTCCCCCCTTCAATGGATCTGAAATTCAATATGTAAAAACGAATGCCAGATTTATGTGCTAATTTCGTCCAACCACCAAATTTTTTTTTTAATTTTTTTAAAAATTTTTTTTTAAATTTCAAATTTGGGGTAAATTTTTATAAAATTTAATAAGCCTAAGTGAACGCTATGATAACGAACTGTCATTTACCAAAAAGATTTTTTTGTTTTTTGAATTTTTAACTTTTTTTTCAATTTCAAAGTGGGGGGTGCAGCTTCACGTTTTTTGAAAAACTCCCCCCTTCAATGGATCTGAAATTCAATATGCAAAAATTAATGCCAGATTTATGTGCAAATTTCGTCCAACCACCAAATTTTTTTTTTTTAAATTTTTTAAAAAAAAATTTTTTAAATTTCAAATTTGGGGTAAATTTTTATAAAATTTAATAAGCCTAAATGAACGCTATGATAACGAACTGTCATCTACCAAAAAGATTTTTTTTGTTTTTTGAATTTTTAAGACTTTTTTTCAATTTCAAAGTGGGGGGTGCAGCTTCACGTTTTTTGAAAAACTCCCCCCTTCAATGGATCTGAAATTCAATATGTAAAAATTAATGTTAGATTTATGTGCTAATTTCGTCCAACCACCAAATTTTTTTTTTTTAATTTTTTTTTTTTAATTTTTTTAAATTCCAAATTTGGGGTAAATTTTTATAAAATTTAATAAGCCTAAATGAACGCTATGATAACGAACTGCCATCTACCAAAAAGATTTTTTTTGTTTTTTGAATTTTTAAGACTTTTTTTTCAATTTCAAAGTGGGGGGTGCAGCTTCACGTTTTTTGAAAAACTCCCCCTTCAATGGATCTGAAATTCAATATGTAAAAATTAATGCCAGATTTATGTGCTAATTTCGTCCAACCACCAAATTTTTTTTTTTTTATTTTTTTTAAAAAATTTTTTTAAATTTCAAATTTGGGGTAAATTTTTATAAAATTTAATAATCCTAAATGAACGCTAGATAACGAACTGTCATCTACCAAAAAGATTTTTTTTGTTTTTTGAATTTTTAAGACTTTTTTTTCAATTTCAAAGTGGGGGTGCAGCTTCACGTTTTTTGAAAAACTCCCCCTTTCAATGGATCTGAAATTCAATATGTAAAAATTAATGCCAGATTTATGTGCTAATTTCGTCCAACCACCAAATTTTTTTTTTTTAATTTTTTAAAAAAAATTTTTTTAAATTTCAAATTTGGGGTAAATTTTTATAAAATTTAATAAGCCTAAATGAACGCTATGATAACTAACTGTCATTTACCAAAAAGATTTTTTTTGTTTTTTGAATTTTTAAGACTTTTTTTTCAATTTCAAAGTGGGGGGTGCAGCTTCACGTTTTTTGAAAAACTCCCCCCTTCAATGGATCTGAAATTCAATATGCAAAAATTAATGCCAGATTTATGTGCTAATTTCGTCCAACCACCAAATTTTTTTTTTTTAATTTTTTAAAAAAAATTTTTTTAAATTTCAAATTTGGGGTAAATTTTTATAAAATTTAATAAGCCTAAATGAACGCTATGATAACGAACTGTCATCTACCAAAAAGATTTTTTTTGTTTTTTGAATGTTTAAGACTTTTTTTTTCAATTTCAAAGTGGGGGGTGCAGCTTCACGTTTTTTGAAAAACTCCCCCCTTCAATGGATCTGAAATTCAATATGTAAAAATTAATGCCAGATTTATGTGCTAATTTCGTCCAACCACCAAATTTTTTTTTTTTAATTTTTTTAAAAAAATTTTTTTAAATTTCAAATTTGGGGTAAATTTTTATAAAATTTAATAAGCCTAAATGAACGCTATGATAACGAACTGTCATCTACCAAAAAGATTTTTTTTGTTTTTTGAATGTTTAAGACTTTTTTTTTCAATTTCAAAGTGGGGGGTGCAGCTTCACGTTTTTTGAAAAACTCCCCCCTTCAATGGATCTGAAATTCAATATGTAAAAATTAATGCCAGATTTATGTGCTAATTTCGTCCAACCACCAAATTTTTTTTTTTTTAATTTTTAAAAAAAAAATTTTTTTAATTTCAAATTTGGGGTAAATTTTTATAAAATTTAATAATCCTAAATGAACGCTATGATAACGAACTGTCATCTACCAAAAAGATTTTTTTGTTTTTTGAATTTTTAAGACTTTTTTTTCAATTTCAAAGTGGGGGGTGCAGCTTCACGTTTTTTGAAAAACTCCCCCCTTCAATGGATCTGAAATTCAATATGTAAAAACGAATGCCAGATTTATGTGCTAATTTCGTCCAACCACCAAATTTTTTTTTTAATTTTTTTAAAAATTTTTTTTTAAATTTCAAATTTGGGGTAAATTTTTATAAAATTTAATAAGCCTAAGTGAACGCTATGATAACGAACTGTCATTTACCAAAAAGATTTTTTTGTTTTTTGAATTTTTAACTTTTTTTTCAATTTCAAAGTGGGGGGTGCAGCTTCACGTTTTTTGAAAAACTCCCCCCTTCAATGGATCTGAAATTCAATATGCAAAAATTAATGCCAGATTTATGTGCAAATTTCGTCCAACCACCAAATTTTTTTTTTTTAAATTTTTTAAAAAAAAATTTTTTAAATTTCAAATTTGGGGTAAATTTTTATAAAATTTAATAAGCCTAAATGAACGCTATGATAACGAACTGTCATCTACCAAAAAGATTTTTTTTGTTTTTTGAATTTTTAAGACTTTTTTTCAATTTCAAAGTGGGGGGTGCAGCTTCACGTTTTTTGAAAAACTCCCCCCTTCAATGGATCTGAAATTCAATATGTAAAAATTAATGTTAGATTTATGTGCTAATTTCGTCCAACCACCAAATTTTTTTTTTTAAATTTTTTTTTTTAAATTTTTTTAAATTCCAAATTTGGGGTAAATTTTTATAAAATTTAATAAGCCTAAATGAACGCTATGATAACGAACTGCCATCTACCAAAAAGATTTTTTTTGTTTTTTGAATTTTTAAGACTTTTTTTTCAATTTCAAAGTGGGGGGTGCAGCTTCACGTTTTTTGAAAAACTCCCCCTTCAATGGATCTGAAATTCAATATGTAAAAATTAATGCCAGATTTATGTGCTAATTTCGTCCAACCACCAAATTTTTTTTTTTTTATTTTTTTTAAAAAATTTTTTTAAATTTCAAATTTGGGGTAAATTTTTATAAAATTTAATAATCCTAAATGAACGCTAGATAACGAACTGTCATCTACCAAAAAGATTTTTTTTGTTTTTTGAATTTTTAAGACTTTTTTTTCAATTTCAAAGTGGGGGTGCAGCTTCACGTTTTTTGAAAAACTCCCCCTTTCAATGGATCTGAAATTCAATATGTAAAAATTAATGCCAGATTTATGTGCTAATTTCGTCCAACCACCAAATTTTTTTTTTTAATTTTTTAAAAAAAATTTTTTTAAATTTCAAATTTGGGGTAAATTTTTATAAAATTTAATAAGCCTAAATGAACGCTATGATAACGAACTGCCATCTACCAAAAAGATTTTTTTTGTTTTTTGAATTTTTAAGACTTTTTTTTCAATTTCAAAGTGGGGGGTGCAGCTTCACGTTTTTTGAAAAACTCCCCCCTTCAATGGATCTGAAATTCAATATGTAAAAATTAATGCCAGATTTATGTGCTAATTTCGTCCAACCACCAAATTTTTTTTTTTTAATTTTTTAAAAAAATTTTTTTTAAATTTCAAATTTGGGGTAAATTTTTATAAAATTTAATAATCCTAAATGAACGCTATGATAACGAACTGTCATCTACCAAAAAGATTTTTTTTGTTTTTTGAATTTTTAAGACTTTTTTTCAATTTCAAAGTGGGGGGTGCAGCTTCACGTTTTTTGAAAAACTCCCCCCTTCAATGGATCTGAAATTCAATATGTAAAAATTAATGCCAGATTTATGTGCTAATTTCGTCCAACCACCAAATTTTTTTTTTTTAATTTTTTAAAAAAAATTTTTTTTAATTTCAAATTTGGGGTAAATTTTTATAAAATTTAATAAGCCTAGATGAACGCTATGATAACGAACTGTCATCTACCAAAAAGATTTTTTTTGTTTTTTGAATTTTTAAGACTTTTTTTTCAATTTCAAAGTGGGGGGTGCAGCTTCACGTTTTTTGAAAAACTCCCCCCTTCAATGGATCTGAAATTCAATATGTAAAAATTAATGCCAGATTTATGTGCTAATTTCGTCCAACCACCAAATTTTTTTTTTAATTTTTTAAAAAAAATTTTTTTAAATTTCAAATTTAGGGTAAATTTTTATAAAATTTAATAAGCCTAAATGAATGCTATGATAACGAACTGCCATCTACCAAAAAGATTTTTTTTGTTTTTTGAATTTTTAAGACTTTTTTTCAATTTCAAAGTGGGGGGTGCAGCTTCACGTTTTTTGAAAAACTCCCCCCTTCAATGGATCTGAAATTCAATATGTAAAAATTAATGCCAGATTTATGTGCTAATTTCGTCCAACCACCAAATTTTTTTTTTTAATTTTTTTAAAAAAATTTTTTTAAATTTCAAATTTGGGGTAAATTTTTATAAAATTTAATAATCCTAAATGAATGCTATGATAACGAACTGTCATCTACCAAAAAGATTTTTTTTGTTTTTTGAATTTTTAAGACTTTTTTTTTCAATTTCAAAGTGGGGGGTGCAGCTTCACGTTTTTTGAAAAACTCCCCCCTTCAATGGATCTGAAATTCAATATGTAAAAACGAATGCCAGATTTATGTGCTAATTTCGTCCAACCACCAAATTTTTTTTTTTTAATTTTTTTAAAAAAATTTTTTTAAATTTCAAATTTGGGGTAAATTTTTATAAAATTTAATAAGCCTAAGTGAACGCTATGATAACGAACTGTCATTTACCAACAAGATTTTTTTGTTTTTTGAATTTTTAAAGAATCGGTTAATATTCTTTGATTTTGATTAAATTGTATCAAAATCATTTGATACGGATTAAAAATGTATCAAATTTGTTCTACGGCAAAATAAAAAGTATCTACGTATCTTCGGCTTAAAAAAGTATCACATTTGATACGGTTGTATCAAAACGGCATCACTGGTCTTCATGTGTGCACATTGGCAGCAATACAAGGAAATCGAGGGTTTTTGTAAACCGGCGTTTTCTGCCTGCCCAAGTTCTGCGCGTTTTCTGCCGTTATGTTTGGCTAGTATATTTCTGATTAAATTTTGCCTATCGCGCAGAATAAACAGTATATACCCACCGAAAAATCGAAGCCTTATTTAATAATTAAAACAGCAGATTTAAAGGCATAAGAAATAAGGATAAGGGTTTCAAATATGTATGGCGTAAGGCTTAAAACAAGGCTGATTTCCCAAAGGCTCATCCGCCATGCGAAATAAGGCCTAGATATGTATTAGAAAGTTAAGAGCAGACAGAGTGAGTGCATAACAGAGGCAGTGCTACCAGCGTACTTCTCTTTAGACCTGATTTGTCAACAATAAACAAAACTTTTTTGCAGGGTATGTATGTATATACATATACGTATGTATGCATTCTACTACTGGTGAGGTTGTGTTAGTGAGAACAAACCCTGCAAAAATCATTGGATTATATGCTCCATTTGTGGTAGGTTGGAGTACTTTCAAAGTGTTCACCAACATATCCCAAACGACCGATTCATGCTGCATCGGTTCGTAGTTAGCCGAACATAACAAAAACCAAATGTTTATGGCGACGACGACGATATGTGTATACATATGTACATAACTAAATTCTACATGTTTGAATGTATACACGTCATTCGTCGTCGTCGCGATAAACATTTGTTTTTGTTGTTATGTTCGGCTAACTGTTAGGTACTCCATCAATTACTCCAATGTAGGTACTCCATGGATTAATTTTATTGTTATGCGGGACTGGAGTATATACTCCACTGCAATGACATGCAATGTTAAATGGACCATATTTTTTGTATGAAATGTGGCAAGTTATGGAGTAATCGGTTGGTCCATAGCGAGCACTCCATGGGTTAGCGATTGGAGTACTCGGAATTTTTGCAGGGAAAGAGCTGCTCCGTATGCCCCAGTTTACGCTAAGATCAAAATCAACGCGGTCAAATACACTTTTACTCTCATTTTACGATTTTTACTTTCTGTGAGAGATTGGCTGCACTTTGATTCGGTGTCAGCGCCGAATCTCGGTCAAAATTGTGTGTTCTCCCACTCTCTCTCTCTCATTTTTCGCTTTAATGGAAAAGCAATAGGAGATATTTGACCACGTTGAGCATAAACTGGGCCTATGTGAACCCCAGTGAGAAATTGAAGCGCTTAAAGTGATCATACGTATAAAAATTTTTCGTTTACATACATATATATTTACATCAACAATGTATGTAATACATATGCATATATGTATGTATACAAAAATTGCAATAAAATAAAAAAATTAATGAAAATATGTACATATATAAAAGTTAAAAATTTACATTTTTTGAAGAAAAAGTCGCTGCATTTACTCTTCATCAAACTGTTTGAACTCTATATGGAATCGTTCAAAATGTCTTTTAAATAAACTTTTTTTTTTTTCAAAATCGATTATATGTCCGAAAGCATGAACAATCATAAAATATTTCGCGCAGGGCATTTTTGGTTTGCGCTAACAAACATTCACACGCGTGCTAAAGGAATATCTGCGTTGAAAAACAAAATGACATTAGCATACACGGTGTGTTCGCTTGAAGGTCCACACACTGCGCTGCGCCGACCAATTGCGCTAGCGCCAACCTTGGCGTTATTGCGCTAACCCCGATTTGGAAAATCCGCCAACTCAATATTACGATAGTGCAATATAACATCCACTCAAATTACGTGCGCTAACACCAGCACCATACCGGCTGCAATATAGCGCTGGAGTAAAATGGCGCCACCAAAACGCCAATAACAGCACCATCGTATACACTAAAAAAAAAAATTACTCAGATTGTGGGAAATTGGGAATGATTCGGCGCTAAAGATAATTTTCATTGTTTTGATGTACAATTTTCTTTAATACTTGGTAATTATTCCTTGATTTGAAGAAAATTGTACATCAAAAATCATTCCCACTTTTCCATAATCTGAGTAATTTTTTTTTTGAGTGTAGGCCCTTGGCAACTTACAATCTAGATTGTCCAGTTTGAGTGTTTTTTTTTAGTGAGTTAGTCAAATTTGAGTTTTTTTGTGTGTGTTAGTGCAATCGGCAGCCGTCGTGCTACACGTACTTGTTGTCGGCTCGCTGTCAGCTCGCGGCGACGAAAATCGTATGCTTGGTAGTGATCTAAGTGACCCTAATTTCCAGAATATTTTAACAAAAATACGGAATAGAATGTGTCCAAATGATTATGAATATTAAAATTAATTGTGCCCGTGTATATGTAAGCAGAATTGTGCCAAAATGTATAAAACGAGGATGGTAGAGAGTAACAAGCGACAATTTTTTATTTATCTATTATTACATGGCAATTGCGATAAGGTATTATTGCGCCAGTATCGTGCGCTAGCGCTACGTATCAGCGCTAAAAAATTGCGCCATTACCCATGGCTAGTTCACAAACGACTGATGATCAGTGTTGCCGTTTTGATACAATCGTATCAAATGTGATACTTTTTTAAGCCGAAGATACGTAGATACTTTTTATTTTGCCGTAGAACAAATTTGATACATTTTTAATCCGTATCAAATAATTTTGATACAATTTAATCAAAATCAAAGAATACTAACCGATTCTTTTTCATTTTTAAGATTTTCTTAAAAATTTTAACAACCTGTGAATGCCACGAAAAACATGTATTGTGAAGGTCTTTGAAAATACAAAAAAGGGAAATATTTTATCAAACTTTACAGTAGGCATCACTGCCCATGGAAGGAATGAGCACTGCTCACTAAAGCTAGCCACACATGACGGCAGAAAACGCGCGCCTTCATGTATGCACATTGCCCAAAATACAAGGAAATCGAGGGTTTTTGTAAAAAAATTTTTGGTGCAGGGTTTGTTCTCACTAACACAACCTCACCAGTAGTAGAATGCATACATACGTATATGTATATACATACATACCCTGCAAAAAAGTTTTGTTTATTGTTGACAAATCAGGTCTAAAGAGAAGTACGCTGGTAGCACTGCCTCTGTTACTGTGTAACCTAAATCAAACGCAAGTCGTCAATTTAACGCACGCACGCAAATTTTTCATATGCGTTGAACCGAAATTGACTTGCGTGCGTGTTCAGATAAAGAAATAGAAAAATACAGAAAATTAGAGAAAATCTTGTTATTTTGTGGAATATGTACCTAACAGACACGATATCAAAAGCAAGTGTCAATTTTTTTGCAAACAATCACCCACAATGCTTAATTTCAACTGTCACGCAAAACAAAAATTGGGCGTCGAATTTGCTTTTTACGCACGCCGTTCAATTTCGGTTACTCCCATACAAGTTGTATGGGCATGAGAAATTTTTGACAGTAAATTGACGGCGTGCGTTTGATTTAGGTTACACAGTTATGCACTCACTCTGTCTGCTCTTAACTTTCTAATACATATCTAGGCCTTATTTCGCATGGCGGATGAGCCTTTGGGAAATCAGCCTTATTTTAATGGCGTTTTCTTTTCTACAAAAAAATGTTGCCCTCCTATATCCTAATTATCGAATTACGTAACGTGACTTTCTCTAAAATGGCTGATTTTGTAGATAATGTTAATCTCTTACTTAGTTAGAAGTAAATATTCGGTGAAATTACTAGACAGACATACAAAATGGCTAAGAAAGTCAAACAGGGCAACATTATTTCGAGAAAAGAAAACGCCATAAGCCTTACGCCATACATATTTGAAACCCTTATCCTTATTTCTTAAGCCTTTAAATCTGCTGTTTTAATTATTAAATAAGGCTTCGATTTTTCGGTGGGTATATACTGTTTATTCTGCGCGATAGGCAAAATTTAATCAGAAATATACTAGCCAACCATAACGGCAGAAAACGCGCAGAACTTGGGCAGGCAGAAAACGCCGGTTTACAAAAACCCTCGATTTCCTTGTATTGCTGCCAATGTGCACACATGAAGACCAGTGATGCCGTTTTGATACAACCGTATCAAATGTGATACTTTTTTAAGCCGAAGATACGTAGATACTTTTTATTTTGCCGTAGAACAAATTTGATACATTTTTAATCCGTATCAAATAATTTTGATACAATTTAATCAAAATCAAAGAATATTAACCGATTCTTTAAAAATTCAAAAAACAAAAAAATCTTGTTGGTAAATGACAGTTTGTTATCATAGCGTTCACTTAGGCTTATTAAATTTTATAAAAATTTACCCCAAATTTGAAATTTAAAAAAATTTTTTTAAAAAAATAAAAAAAAAAAAATTTGGTGGTTGGACGAAATTAGCACATAAATCTGGCATTCGTTTTTACATATTGAATTTCAGATCCATTGAAGGGGGGAGTTTTTCAAAAAACGTGAAGCTGCACCCCCCACTTTGAAATTGAAAAAAAAGTCTTAAAAATTCAAAAAACAAAAAAAATCTTTTTGGTAGATGACAGTTCGTTATCATAGCATTCATTTAGGATTATTAAATTTTATAAAAATTTACCCCAAATTTGAAATTTAAAAAAATTTTTTTAAAAAAATTAAAAAAAAAAATTTGGTGGTTGGACGAAATTAGCACATAAATCTGGCATTAATTTTTACATATTGAATTTCAGATCCATTGAAGGGGGGAGTTTTTCAAAAAACGTGAAGCTGCACCCCCCACTTTGAAATTGAAAAAAAAGTCTTAAAAATTCAAAAAACAAAAAAAATCTTTTTGGTAGATGGCAGTTCGTTATCATAGCATTCATTTAGGCTTATTAAATTTTATAAAAATTTACCCTAAATTTGAAATTTAAAAAAATTTTTTTTAAAAAATTAAAAAAAAAATTTGGTGGTTGGACGAAATTAGCACATAAATCTGGCATTAATTTTTACATATTGAATTTCAGATCCATTGAAGGGGGGAGTTTTTCAAAAAACGTGAAGCTGCACCCCCCACTTTGAAATTGAAAAAAAAGTCTTAAAAATTCAAAAAACAAAAAAAATCTTTTTGGTAGATGACAGTTCGTTATCATAGCGTTCATTTAGGCTTATTAAATTTTATGAAAATTTACCCCAAATTTGAAATTTAAAAAAATTTTTTTTAAAAAATTAAAAAAAAAAATTTGGTGGTTGGACGAAATTAGCACATAAATCTGGCATTAATTTTTACATATTGAATTTCAGATCCATTGAAGGGGGGAGTTTTTCAAAAAACGTGAAGCTGCACCCCCACTTTGAAATTGAAAAAAAAGTCTTAAAAATTCAAAAAACAAAAAAAATCTTTTTGGTAGATGGCAGTTCGTTATCATAGCATTCATTTAGGCTTATTAAATTTTATAAAAATTTACCCTAAATTTGAAATTTAAAAAAATTTTTTTTAAAAAATTAAAAAAAAAATTTGGTGGTTGGACGAAATTAGCACATAAATCTGGCATTAATTTTTACATATTGAATTTCAGATCCATTGAAGGGGGGAGTTTTTCAAAAAACGTGAAGCTGCACCCCCCACTTTGAAATTGAAAAAAAAGTCTTAAAAATTCAAAAAACAAAAAAAATCTTTTTGGTAGATGACAGTTCGTTATCATAGCGTTCATTTAGGCTTATTAAATTTTATGAAAATTTACCCCAAATTTGAAATTTAAAAAAATTTTTTTTAAAAAATTAAAAAAAAAAATTTGGTGGTTGGACGAAATTAGCACATAAATCTGGCATTAATTTTTACATATTGAATTTCAGATCCATTGAAGGGGGGAGTTTTTCAAAAAACGTGAAGCTGCACCCCCCACTTTGAAATTGAAAAAAAAGTCTTAAAAATTCAAAAAACAAAAAAAATCTTTTTGGTAGATGACAGTTCGTTATCATAGCGTTCATTTAGGCTTATTAAATTTTATAAAAATTTACCCCAAATTTGAAATTAAAAAAAAAATTTTTTAAAAAATTAAAAAAAAAAAATTTGGTGGTTGGACGAAATTAGCACATAAATCTAGCATTCATTTTTACATATTGAATTTTCGATCTGTTGAGGGGGGGGTCCAGCTTCACGTGAAGCTGCACCCCCCATTTTGACGTATAAAAAAAACCCCTTAAAATTGGAGCACAAAAAATTTTTTTTTTGGAACAAATTAGCACATAAATAGCACATAATTCCTAGCCTATTAATTTTCAAATCCATTGAATGGGGGGTCCAGCTTCACTGGGCTACTCAAGTGCATTTGTCGAAACAAGTGTACAGTGGGCATCTCCACCTGCAAATTTGGTCAAATATACAGTGGGACAAAATTAACCAAAAAGTACCCAAAACTTGAATACATTAAATTTAATAAAAACACTCAGTCAACCCCAATCAAAAAATGACTGACCCCAAGGAAAAAGTTAAAACTCAGTTAGATCCCCCCTCTGCAAATACCCGCAGAAAATCCCAATCAGAAGATGATACTTTGGAAAGAAAATTTTCCTTTGAAACCCAAAAATTAGAAAAATTCTGCGAGAAGTGGTGGAGTATAAGTGAGACTGAGCACACGGAAGCCAGTCTTAAAACCTATTTGGAGACCCTGAATAAGCGAATGGACTCAATTGAAGCAGCATACGAGGCGGCACATCTCAGCACAAAAGATGTGAAAACCCAAAAACAGTATGAGGAAACATATGAGGCCTCAAGCGGAACAGTGATGGACACGAAGCTGAGGATCAACGAGCTGTTAACCCAATTCGAACCCCATCAAAGCAGTGCACCTAATGCCCCTATATTTAATCAAGCCCCCCCAGAACACCAACCATACCTAAAGGTACCCGCTTGCGACACCGAAACATTTTATGGTGGATATGACAACTGGCCGTCTTTTCGTGACATGTTCACAGCGGTCTATATAAACCACCCAAAATTGTCGCAAGCACAAAAATTGTTTCATCTGAGACAAAAAACTAGAGGAAAAGCTGCCCTCATAATTAAAAAATATGCCCTCAATGACCAAAATTTTGAGCTCGCATGGGGCGCACTCAAATCTCGCTACGAGAATCGAAGAATTCTCGTAGACAATCAATTAAAAACCCTATTTGATATGCAACCCATATTTTCTGAAAATGGTGATAAAATTCAAGATTTACAAACCACCATAAATAATTGCATATAAACCCTCAATGCTAATAATGTCCCAACGGAAAATTGGGACCCCATTTTAATATATCTATGCTCCTCAAAGCTTCCCAATGAAACATTAGCACTTTGGGAGCAATCACTAGACTCTCGAAAGGAATTACCCCTTTGGTCGGAAATGGACAAATTCCTCACGACAAGATATGAAGTGGTAGAAAGACTCGGTACCTATAGACCGAGCAAACCCCGAAACCCCAACTCAAGCTTCTCTCAAAGATCTTCGACACCCCAAAGCTCGAATTTCAGAAGCAAATCTCAAGCATTCCATGCTGACTCAAAGAAAAAGGGCACTTGCAAGCTCTGCAATCTGAATCACTCTCTAATGAATTGTGTGAAATTCAGAGATCTCTCACCCCAAGAGCGTAACGAATTTGTTAAAAACAATGGTTACTGCTCAGTTTCACTTGCGCTTATTGCCAGAAACGACATCATTCCCTACTCCATTCACATGCAAAACCACAAAATAGCGCAAGAACTCAACATACAACTCAAAACTCACAAAGGCAACAAAGCCAAGCATATGCCGCAACCCAAGTGGCGCCAACCCCAAACAATTATACAGACCAGCCCTCAACCTCTGCAGAGGCCTGTCAAACCCAAATTTCAACCCCAATAAACAGAACAACAACCCACTTCTCTAGTAGCAGCGAAACGACTCTACTACCCACGGCCTTGGTCACCCTACACTCAAAAGGCGAATACCACAAAATTCGTGCATTAATTGACCAAGGATCGGAAAAAACCTTTGTTTCCTCTCGGATTCAAAAAATATTGCATCTACCAACCAAAGAAACCCACTACGAAATCTCAGGTATGGGCGGTATGGTAGTGCAAAACTCTACTAAGATCTGCGAGATAACTCTTTGCTCGTCAGACTTAAGTACCGAAATCAGAACTCAAGCAATAATATTACCCAAACTGACACACTTTCTCCCATCATTTAAGGTGTCAGATATTAATCTGCAAGAGATTTCAAGACTCACTCTCGCTGACCCTAACTGTTTCACACCCTCAAAAATCGATATGGTTATAGGCAGCGATCTCAGCTGGGGTGCAGCTTCACGTTTTTTGAAAAACCCCCCTTCAATGGATCTGAAATTCAATATGTAAAAATTAATGCCAGATTTATGTGCTAATTTCGTCCAACCACCAAATTTTTTTTTTTTAATTTTTTTAAAAAGATTTTTTTAAATTTCAAATTTGGGGTAAATTTTTATAAAATTTAATAATCCTAAATGAACGCATGATAACGAACTGTCATCTACCAAAAAGATTTTTTTTGTTTTTTGAATTTTTAAGATTTTTTTTTTCAATTTCAAAGTGGGGGGTGCAGCTTCACGTTTTTTGAAAAACTCCCCCCTTCAATGGATCTGAAATTCAATATGTAAAAATTAATGCCAGACTTATGTGCTAATTTCGTCCAACCACCAAATTTTTTTTTTTAATTTTTTAAAAAAAATTTTTTTAAATTTCAAATTTGGGGTAAATTTTTATAAAATTTAATAAGCCTAAATGAACGCTATGATAACTAACTGTCATTTACCAAAAAGATTTTTTTTGTTTTTTGAATTTTTAAGACTTTTTTTTCAATTTCAAAGTGGGGGGTGCAGCTTCACGTTTTTTGAAAAACTCCCCCCTTCAATGGATCTGAAATTCAATATGCAAAAATTAATGCCAGATTTATGTGCTAATTTCGTCCAACCACCAAATTTTTTTTTTTTAATTTTTTAAAAAAAAATTTTTTTAAATTTCAAATTTGGGGTAAATTTTTATAAAATTTAATAATCCTAAATGAACGCTATGATAACGAACTGTCATCTACCAAAAAGATTTTTTTGTTTTTTGAATTTTTAAGACTTTTTTTTCAATTTCAAAGTGGGGGGTGCAGCTTCACGTTTTTTGAAAAACTCCCCCCTTCAATGGATCTGAAATTCAATATGCAAAAATTAATGCCAGATTTATGTGCTAATTTCGTCCAACCACCAAATTTTTTTTTTTTAATTTTTAAAAAAAAAAAAAAAATTTTTTTTTAATTTCAAATTTGGGGTAAATTTTTATAAAATTTAATAAGCCTAAATGAACGCTATGATAACGAACTGTCATCTACCAAAAAGATTTTTTTTGTTTTTTGAATGTTTAAGACTTTTTTTTCAATTTCAAAGTGGGGGGTGCAGCTTCACGTTTTTTGAAAAACCCCCCTTCAATGGATCTGAAATTCAATATGCAAAAATTAATGCCAGATTTATGTGCTAATTTCGTCCAACCACCAAATTTTTTTTTTTTTATTTTTTAAAAAAAATTTTTTTAAATTTCAAATTTGGGGTAAATTTTTATAAAATTTAATAAGCCTAAATGAACGCTATGATAACGAACTGTCATATACCAAAAAAATTTTTTTTGTTTTTTGAATTTTTAAGACTTTTTTTTCAATTTCAAAGTGGGGGGTGCAGCTTCACGTTTTTTGAAAAACTCCCCCCTTCAATGGATCTGAAATTCAATATGCAAAAATTAATGCCAGATTTATGTGCTAATTTCGTCCAACCACCAAATTTTTTTTTTAATTTTTTTAAAAAAATTTTTTTAAATTTCAAATTTGGGGTAAATTTTTATAAAATTTAATAAGCCTAAATGAACGCTATGATAACGAACTGTCATCTACCAAAAAGATTTTTTTGTTTTTTGAATGTTTAAGACTTTTTTTTTCAATTTCAAAGTGGGGGGTGCAGCTTCACGTTTTTTGAAAAACTCCCCCCTTCAATGGATCTGAAATTCAATATGTAAAAATTAATGCCAGATTTATGTGCTAATTTCGTCCAACCACCAAATTTTTTTTTTTAATTTTTTTAAAAAAATTTTTTTAAATTTCAAATTTGGGGTAAATTTTTATAAAATTTAATAAGCCAAATGAACGCTATGATAACGAACTGTCATCTACCAAAAAGATTTTTTTTGTTTTTTGAATTTTTAAGACTTTTTTTTCAATTTCAAAGTGGGGGGTGCAGCTTCACGTTTTTTGAAAAACTCCCCCCTTCAATGGATCTGAAATTCAATATGTAAAAATTAATGCCAGATTTATGTGCTAATTTCGTCCAACCACCAAATTTTTTTTTTTAATTTTTTAAAAAAAATTTTTTTAAATTTCAAATTTGGGGTAAATTTTTATAAAATTTAATAAGCCTAAATGAACGCTATGATAACGAACTGTCATCTACCAAAAAGATTTTTTTTGTTTTTTGAATGTTTAAGACTTTTTTTTCAATTTCAAAGTGGGGGGTGCAGCTTCACGTTTTTTGAAAAACTCCCCCCTTCAATGGATCTGAAATTCAATATGTAAAAATTAATGCCAGATTTATGTGCTAATTTCGTCCAACCACCAAATTTTTTTTTTTTTAATTTTTTTAAAAAAATTTTTTTAAATTTCAAATTTGGGGTAAATTTTTATAAAATTTAATAAGCCTAAATGAACGCTATGATAACGAACTGTCATCTACCAAAAAGATTTTTTTTGTTTTTTGAATTTTTAAGACTTTTTTTTCAATTTCAAAGTGGGGGTGCAGCTTCACGTTTTTTGAAAAACTCCCCCCTTCAATGGATCTGAAATTCAATATGTAAAAATTAATGCCAGATTTATGTGCTAATTTCGTCCAACCACCAAATTTTTTTTTTTTAATTTTTTTAAAAAAATTTTTTTAAATTTCAAATTTGGGGTAAATTTTTATAAAATTTAATAAGCCTAAATGAACGCTATGATAACGAACTGTCATCTACCAAAAAGATTTTTTTTGTTTTTTGAATTTTTAAGACTTTTTTTTCAATTTCAAAGTGGGGGGTGCAGTTTCACGTTTTTTGAAAAACTCCCCCCTTCAATGGATCTGAAATTCAATATGTAAAAATTAATGCCAGATTTATGTGCTAATTTCGTCCAACCACCAAATTTTTTTTTTTTAATTTTTTAAAAAAAATTTTTTTAAATTTCAAATTTGGGGTAAATTTTTATAAAATTTAATAATCGTAAATGAACGCTATGATAACGAAATGTCATCTACCAAAAAGATTTTTTTGTTTTTTGAATTTTTAAGACTTTTTTTTCAATTTCAAAGTGGGGGGTGCAGCTTCACGTTTTTTGAAAAACTCCCCCCTTCAATGGATCTGAAATTCAATATGCAAAAATTAATGCCAGATTTATGTGCTAATTTCGTCCAACCACCAAATTTTTTTTTTTTAATTTTTTAAAAAAAATTTTTTTTTAATTTCAAATTTGGGGTAAATTTTTATAAAATTTAATAAGCCTAAATGAACGCTATGATAACGAACTGTCATCTACCAAAAAGATTTTTTTTGTTTTTTGAATGTTTAAGACTTTTTTTTCAATTTCAAAGTGGGGGGTGCAGCTTCACGTTTTTTGAAAAACCCCCCTTCAATGGATCTGAAATTCAATATGCAAAAATTAATGCCAGATTTATGTGCTAATTTCGTCCAACCACCAAATTTTTTTTTTTTAATTTTTTAAAAAAAATTTTTTTTAATTTCAAATTTGGGGTAAATTTTTATAAAATTTAATAAGCCTAAATGAAAACTATGATAACGAACTGTCATCTACCAAAAAGATTTTTTTTGTTTTTTGAATGTTTAAGACTTTTTTTTCAATTTCAAAGTGGGGGGTGCAGCTTCACGTTTTTTGAAAAACCCCCCTTCAATGGATCTGAAATTCAATATGTAAAAATTAATGCCAGATTTATGTGCTAATTTCGTCCAACCACCAAATTTTTTTTTTTTAATTTTTTTAAAAAGATTTTTTTAAATTTCAAATTTGGGGTAAATTTTTATAAAATTTAATAATCCTAAATGAACGCATGATAACGAACTGTCATCTACCAAAAAGATTTTTTTTGTTTTTTGAATTTTTAAGATTTTTTTTTTCAATTTCAAAGTGGGGGGTGCAGCTTCACGTTTTTTGAAAAACTCCCCCCTTCAATGGATCTGAAATTCAATATGTAAAAATTAATGCCAGACTTATGTGCTAATTTCGTCCAACCACCAAATTTTTTTTTTTTAATTTTTTAAAAAAAATTTTTTTAAATTTCAAATTTGGGGTAAATTTTTATAAAATTTAATAAGCCTAAATGAACGCTATGATAACTAACTGTCATTTACCAAAAAGATTTTTTTTGTTTTTTGAATTTTTAAGACTTTTTTTTCAATTTCAAAGTGGGGGGTGCAGCTTCACGTTTTTTGAAAAACTCCCCCCTTCAATGGATCTGAAATTCAATATGCAAAAATTAATGCCAGATTTATGTGCTAATTTCGTCCAACCACCAAATTTTTTTTTTTTAATTTTTTAAAAAAAAATTTTTTAAATTTCAAATTTGGGGTAAATTTTTATAAAATTTAATAAGCCTAAATGAACGCTATGATAACGAACTGTCATCTACCAAAAAGATTTTTTTTGTTTTTTGAATGTTTAAGACTTTTTTTTCAATTTCAAAGTGGGGGGTGCAGCTTCACGTTTTTTGAAAAACTCCCCCCTTCAATGGATCTGAAATTCAATATGTAAAAATTAATGCCAGATTTATGTGCTAATTTCGTCCAACCACCAAATTTTTTTTTTTTAATTTTTTTAAAAAAATTTTTTTAAATTTCAAATTTGGGGTAAATTTTTATAAAATTTAATAAGCCTAAATGAACGCTATGATAACGAACTGTCATCTACCAAAAAGATTTTTTTTGTTTTTTGAATTTTTAAGACTTTTTTTTCAATTTCAAAGTGGGGGGTGCAGCTTCACGTTTTTTGAAAAACTCCCCCCTTCAATGGATCTGAAATTCAATATGTAAAAATTAATGCCAGATTTATGTGCTAATTTCGTCCAACCACCAAATTTTTTTTTTTTAATTTTTTAAAAAAAAATTTTTTAAATTTCAAATTTGGGGTAAATTTTTATAAAATTTAATAAGCCTAAATGAACGCTATGATAACGAACTGCCATCTACCAAAAAGATTTTTTTTGTTTTTTGAATTTTTAAGACTTTTTTTTCAATTTCAAAGTGGGGGGTGCAGTTTCACGTTTTTTGAAAAACTCCCCCCTTCAATGGATCTGAAATTCAATATGTAAAAATTAATGCCAGATTTATGTGCTAATTTCGTCCAACCACCAAATTTTTTTTTTTTTAATTTTAAAAAAAAAAATTTTTTTAATTTCAAATTTGGGGTAAATTTTTATAAAATTTAATAATCCTAAATGAACGCTATGATAACGAACTGTCATCTACCAAAAAGATTTTTTTGTTTTTTGAATTTTTAAGACTTTTTTTTCAATTTCAAAGTGGGGGGTGCAGCTTCACGTTTTTTGAAAAACTCCCCCCTTCAATGGATCTGAAATTCAATATGTAAAAACGAATGCCAGATTTATGTGCTAATTTCGTCCAACCACCAAATTTTTTTTTTAATTTTTTTAAAAATTTTTTTTTAAATTTCAAATTTGGGGTAAATTTTTATAAAATTTAATAAGCCTAAGTGAACGCTATGATAACGAACTGTCATTTACCAAAAAGATTTTTTTGTTTTTTGAATTTTTAACTTTTTTTTCAATTTCAAAGTGGGGGGTGCAGCTTCACGTTTTTTGAAAAACTCCCCCCTTCAATGGATCTGAAATTCAATATGCAAAAATTAATGCCAGATTTATGTGCAAATTTCGTCCAACCACCAAATTTTTTTTTTTTAAATTTTTTAAAAAAAAATTTTTTAAATTTCAAATTTGGGGTAAATTTTTATAAAATTTAATAAGCCTAAATGAACGCTATGATAACGAACTGTCATCTACCAAAAAGATTTTTTTTGTTTTTTGAATTTTTAAGACTTTTTTTCAATTTCAAAGTGGGGGGTGCAGCTTCACGTTTTTTGAAAAACTCCCCCCTTCAATGGATCTGAAATTCAATATGTAAAAATTAATGTTAGATTTATGTGCTAATTTCGTCCAACCACCAAATTTTTTTTTTTTAATTTTTTTTTTTTAATTTTTTTAAATTCCAAATTTGGGGTAAATTTTTATAAAATTTAATAAGCCTAAATGAACGCTATGATAACGAACTGCCATCTACCAAAAAGATTTTTTTTGTTTTTTGAATTTTTAAGACTTTTTTTTCAATTTCAAAGTGGGGGGTGCAGCTTCACGTTTTTTGAAAAACTCCCCCTTCAATGGATCTGAAATTCAATATGTAAAAATTAATGCCAGATTTATGTGCTAATTTCGTCCAACCACCAAATTTTTTTTTTTTTATTTTTTTTAAAAAATTTTTTTAAATTTCAAATTTGGGGTAAATTTTTATAAAATTTAATAATCCTAAATGAACGCTAGATAACGAACTGTCATCTACCAAAAAGATTTTTTTTGTTTTTTGAATTTTTAAGACTTTTTTTTCAATTTCAAAGTGGGGGTGCAGCTTCACGTTTTTTGAAAAACTCCCCCTTTCAATGGATCTGAAATTCAATATGTAAAAATTAATGCCAGATTTATGTGCTAATTTCGTCCAACCACCAAATTTTTTTTTTTTAATTTTTTTAAAAAGATTTTTTTAAATTTCAAATTTGGGGTAAATTTTTATAAAATTTAATAATCCTAAATGAACGCATGATAACGAACTGTCATCTACCAAAAAGATTTTTTTTGTTTTTTGAATTTTTAAGATTTTTTTTTTCAATTTCAAAGTGGGGGGTGCAGCTTCACGTTTTTTGAAAAACTCCCCCCTTCAATGGATCTGAAATTCAATATGTAAAAATTAATGCCAGACTTATGTGCTAATTTCGTCCAACCACCAAATTTTTTTTTTTTAATTTTTTAAAAAAAATTTTTTTAAATTTCAAATTTGGGGTAAATTTTTATAAAATTTAATAAGCCTAAATGAACGCTATGATAACTAACTGTCATTTACCAAAAAGATTTTTTTTGTTTTTTGAATTTTTAAGACTTTTTTTTCAATTTCAAAGTGGGGGGTGCAGCTTCACGTTTTTTGAAAAACTCCCCCCTTCAATGGATCTGAAATTCAATATGCAAAAATTAATGCCAGATTTATGTGCTAATTTCGTCCAACCACCAAATTTTTTTTTTTTAATTTTTTAAAAAAAATTTTTTTAAATTTCAAATTTGGGGTAAATTTTTATAAAATTTAATAAGCCTAAATGAACGCTATGATAACGAACTGTCATCTACCAAAAAGATTTTTTTTGTTTTTTGAATGTTTAAGACTTTTTTTTTTCAATTTCAAAGTGGGGGGTGCAGCTTCACGTTTTTTGAAAAACTCCCCCCTTCAATGGATCTGAAATTCAATATGTAAAAATTAATGCCAGATTTATGTGCTAATTTCGTCCAACCACCAAATTTTTTTTTTTTAATTTTTTTAAAAAAATTTTTTTAAATTTCAAATTTGGGGTAAATTTTTATAAAATTTAATAAGCCTAAATGAACGCTATGATAACGAACTGTCATCTACCAAAAAGATTTTTTTTGTTTTTTGAATGTTTAAGACTTTTTTTTTCAATTTCAAAGTGGGGGGTGCAGCTTCACGTTTTTTGAAAAACTCCCCCCTTCAATGGATCTGAAATTCAATATGTAAAAATTAATGCCAGATTTATGTGCTAATTTCGTCCAACCACCAAATTTTTTTTTTTTAATTTTTAAAAAAAAAATTTTTTTAATTTCAAATTTGGGGTAAATTTTTATAAAATTTAATAATCCTAAATGAACGCTATGATAACGAACTGTCATCTACCAAAAAGATTTTTTTGTTTTTTGAATTTTTAAGACTTTTTTTTCAATTTCAAAGTGGGGGGTGCAGCTTCACGTTTTTTGAAAAACTCCCCCCTTCAATGGATCTGAAATTCAATATGTAAAAACGAATGCCAGATTTATGTGCTAATTTCGTCCAACCACCAAATTTTTTTTTTAATTTTTTTAAAAATTTTTTTTTAAATTTCAAATTTGGGGTAAATTTTTATAAAATTTAATAAGCCTAAGTGAACGCTATGATAACGAACTGTCATTTACCAAAAAGATTTTTTTGTTTTTTGAATTTTTAACTTTTTTTTCAATTTCAAAGTGGGGGGTGCAGCTTCACGTTTTTTGAAAAACTCCCCCCTTCAATGGATCTGAAATTCAATATGCAAAAATTAATGCCAGATTTATGTGCAAATTTCGTCCAACCACCAAATTTTTTTTTTTTAAATTTTTTAAAAAAAAATTTTTTAAATTTCAAATTTGGGGTAAATTTTTATAAAATTTAATAAGCCTAAATGAACGCTATGATAACGAACTGTCATCTACCAAAAAGATTTTTTTTGTTTTTTGAATTTTTAAGACTTTTTTTCAATTTCAAAGTGGGGGGTGCAGCTTCACGTTTTTTGAAAAACTCCCCCCTTCAATGGATCTGAAATTCAATATGTAAAAATTAATGTTAGATTTATGTGCTAATTTCGTCCAACCACCAAATTTTTTTTTTTAAATTTTTTTTTTTTAATTTTTTTAAATTCCAAATTTGGGGTAAATTTTTATAAAATTTAATAAGCCTAAATGAACGCTATGATAACGAACTGCCATCTACCAAAAAGATTTTTTTTGTTTTTTGAATTTTTAAGACTTTTTTTTCAATTTCAAAGTGGGGGGTGCAGCTTCACGTTTTTTGAAAAACTCCCCCTTCAATGGATCTGAAATTCAATATGTAAAAATTAATGCCAGATTTATGTGCTAATTTCGTCCAACCACCAAATTTTTTTTTTTTTATTTTTTTTAAAAAATTTTTTTAAATTTCAAATTTGGGGTAAATTTTTATAAAATTTAATAATCCTAAATGAACGCTAGATAACGAACTGTCATCTACCAAAAAGATTTTTTTTGTTTTTTGAATTTTTAAGACTTTTTTTTCAATTTCAAAGTGGGGGTGCAGCTTCACGTTTTTTGAAAAACTCCCCCTTTCAATGGATCTGAAATTCAATATGTAAAAATTAATGCCAGATTTATGTGCTAATTTCGTCCAACCACCAAATTTTTTTTTTTAATTTTTTAAAAAAAATTTTTTTAAATTTCAAATTTGGGGTAAATTTTTATAAAATTTAATAAGCCTAAATGAACGCTATGATAACGAACTGCCATCTACCAAAAAGATTTTTTTTGTTTTTTGAATTTTTAAGACTTTTTTTTCAATTTCAAAGTGGGGGGTGCAGCTTCACGTTTTTTGAAAAACTCCCCCCTTCAATGGATCTGAAATTCAATATGTAAAAATTAATGCCAGATTTATGTGCTAATTTCGTCCAACCACCAAATTTTTTTTTTTTAATTTTTTAAAAAAATTTTTTTTAAATTTCAAATTTGGGGTAAATTTTTATAAAATTTAATAATCCTAAATGAACGCTATGATAACGAACTGTCATCTACCAAAAAGATTTTTTTTGTTTTTTGAATTTTTAAGACTTTTTTTCAATTTCAAAGTGGGGGGTGCAGCTTCACGTTTTTTGAAAAACTCCCCCCTTCAATGGATCTGAAATTCAATATGTAAAAATTAATGCCAGATTTATGTGCTAATTTCGTCCAACCACCAAATTTTTTTTTTTTAATTTTTTAAAAAAAATTTTTTTTAATTTCAAATTTGGGGTAAATTTTTATAAAATTTAATAAGCCTAGATGAACGCTATGATAACGAACTGTCATCTACCAAAAAGATTTTTTTTGTTTTTTGAATTTTTAAGACTTTTTTTTCAATTTCAAAGTGGGGGGTGCAGCTTCACGTTTTTTGAAAAACTCCCCCCTTCAATGGATCTGAAATTCAATATGTAAAAATTAATGCCAGATTTATGTGCTAATTTCGTCCAACCACCAAATTTTTTTTTTAATTTTTTAAAAAAAATTTTTTTAAATTTCAAATTTAGGGTAAATTTTTATAAAATTTAATAAGCCTAAATGAATGCTATGATAACGAACTGCCATCTACCAAAAAGATTTTTTTTGTTTTTTGAATTTTTAAGACTTTTTTTCAATTTCAAAGTGGGGGGTGCAGCTTCACGTTTTTTGAAAAACTCCCCCCTTCAATGGATCTGAAATTCAATATGTAAAAATTTAATGCCAGATTTATGTGCTAATTTCGTCCAACCACCAAATTTTTTTTTTTAATTTTTTTAAAAAAATTTTTTTAAATTTCAAATTTGGGGTAAATTTTTATAAAATTTAATAATCCTAAATGAATGCTATGATAACGAACTGTCATCTACCAAAAAGATTTTTTTTGTTTTTTGAATTTTTAAGACTTTTTTTTTCAATTTCAAAGTGGGGGGTGCAGCTTCACGTTTTTTGAAAAACTCCCCCCTTCAATGGATCTGAAATTCAATATGTAAAAACGAATGCCAGATTTATGTGCTAATTTCGTCCAACCACCAAATTTTTTTTTTTTAATTTTTTTAAAAAAATTTTTTTAAATTTCAAATTTGGGGTAAATTTTTATAAAATTTAATAAGCCTAAGTGAACGCTATGATAACGAACTGTCATTTACCAACAAGATTTTTTTGTTTTTTGAATTTTTAAAGAATCGGTTAATATTCTTTGATTTTGATTAAATTGTATCAAAATCATTTGATACGGATTAAAAATGTATCAAATTTGTTCTACGGCAAAATAAAAAGTATCTACGTATCTTCGGCTTAAAAAAGTATCACATTTGATACGGTTGTATCAAAACGGCATCACTGGTCTTCATGTGTGCACATTGGCAGCAATACAAGGAAATCGAGGGTTTTTGTAAACCGGCGTTTTCTGCCTGCCCAAGTTCTGCGCGTTTTCTGCCGTTATGTTTGGCTAGTATATTTCTGATTAAATTTTGCCTATCGCGCAGAATAAACAGTATATACCCACCGAAAAATCGAAGCCTTATTTAATAATTAAAACAGCAGATTTAAAGGCATAAGAAATAAGGATAAGGGTTTCAAATATGTATGGCGTAAGGCTTAAAACAAGGCTGATTTCCCAAAGGCTCATCCGCCATGCGAAATAAGGCCTAGATATGTATTAGAAAGTTAAGAGCAGACAGAGTGAGTGCATAAAAGAGGCAGTGCTACCAGCGTACTTCTCTTTAGACCTGATTTGTCAACAATAAACAAAACTTTTTTGCAGGGTATGTATGTATATACATATACGTATGTATGCATTCTACTACTGGTGAGGTTGTGTTAGTGAGAACAAACCCTGCAAAAATCATTGGATTATATGCTCCATTTGTGGTAGGTTGGAGTACTTTCAAAGTGTTCACCAACATATCCCAAACGACCGATTCATGCTGCATCGGTTCGTAGTTAGCCGAACATAACAAAAACCAAATGTTTATGGCGACGACGACGATATGTGTATACATATGTACATAACTAAATTCTACATGTTTGAATGTATACACGTCATTCGTCGTCGTCGCGATAAACATTTGTTTTTGTTGTTATGTTCGGCTAACTGTTAGGTACTCCATCAATTACTCCAATGTAGGTACTCCATGGATTAATTTTATTGTTATCCGGGACTGGAGTATATACTCCACTGCAATGACATGCAATGTTAAATGGACCATATTTTTTGTATGAAATGTGGCAAGTTATGGAGTAATCGGTTGGTCCATAGCGAGCACTCCATGGGTTAGCGATTGGAGTACTCGGAATTTTTGCAGGGAAAGAGCTGCTCCGTATGCCCCAGTTTACGCTAAGATCAAAATCAACGCGGTCAAATACACTTTTACTCTCATTTTACGATTTTTACTTTCTGTGAGAGATTGGCTGCACTTTGATTCGGTGTCAGCGCCGAATCTCGGTCAAAATTGTGTGTTCTCCCACTCTCTCTCTCTCATTTTTCGCTTTAATGGAAAAGCAATAGGAGATATTTGACCACGTTGAGCATAAACTGGGCCTATGTGAACCCCAGTGAGAAATTGAAGCGCTTAAAGTGATCATACGTATAAAAATTTTTCGTTTACATACATATATATTTACATCAACAATGTATGTAATACATATGCATATATGTATGTATACAAAAATTGCAATAAAATAAAAAAATTAATGAAAATATGTACATATATAAAAGTTAAAAATTTACATTTTTTGAAGAAAAAGTCGCTGCATTTACTCTTCATCAAACTGTTTGAACTCTATATGGAATCGTTCAAAATGTCTTTTAAATAAACTTTTTTTTTTTTCAAAATCGATTATATGTCCGAAAGCATGAACAATCATAAAATATTTCGCGCAGGGCATTTTTGGTTTGCGCTAACAAACATTCACACGCGTGCTAAAGGAATATCTGCGTTGAAAAACAAAATGACATTAGCATACACGGTGTGTTCGCTTGAAGGTCCACACACTGCGCTGCGCCGACCAATTGCGCTAGCGCCAACCTTGGCGTTATTGCGCTAACCCCGATTTGGAAAATCCGCCAACTCAATATTACGATAGTGCAATATAACATCCACTCAAATTACGTGCGCTAACACCAGCACCATACCGGCTGCAATATAGCGCTGGAGTAAAATGGCGCCACCAAAACGCCAATAACAGCACCATCGTATACACTAAAAAAAAAAATTACTCAGATTGTGGGAAATTGGGAATGATTCGGCGCTAAAGATAATTTTCATTGTTTTGATGTACAATTTTCTTTAATACTTGGTAATTATTCCTTGATTTGAAGAAAATTGTACATCAAAAATCATTCCCACTTTTCCATAATCTGAGTAATTTTTTTTTTGAGTGTAGGCCCTTGGCAACTTACAATCTAGATTGTCCAGTTTGAGTGTTTTTTTTTAGTGAGTTAGTCAAATTTGAGTTTTTTTGTGTGTGTTAGTGCAATCGGCAGCCGTCGTGCTACACGTACTTGTTGTCGGCTCGCTGTCAGCTCGCGGCGACGAAAATCGTATGCTTGGTAGTGATCTAAGTGACCCTAATTTCCAGAATATTTTAACAAAAATACGGAATAGAATGTGTCCAAATGATTATGAATATTAAAATTAATTGTGCCCGTGTATATGTAAGCAGAATTGTGCCAAAATGTATAAAACGAGGATGGTAGAGAGTAACAAGCGACAATTTTTTATTTATCTATTATTACATGGCAATTGCGATAAGGTATTATTGCGCCAGTATCGTGCGCTAGCGCTACGTATCAGCGCTAAAAAATTGCGCCATTACCCATGGCTAGTTCACAAACGACTGATGATCAGTGTTGCCGTTTTGATACAATCGTATCAAATGTGATACTTTTTTAAGCCGAAGATACGTAGATACTTTTTATTTTGCCGTAGAACAAATTTGATACATTTTTAATCCGTATCAAATAATTTTGATACAATTTAATCAAAATCAAAGAATACTAACCGATTCTTTTTCATTTTTAAGATTTTCTTAAAAATTTTAACAACCTGTGAATGCCACGAAAAACATGTATTGTGAAGGTCTTTGAAAATACAAAAAAGGGAAATATTTTATCAAACTTTACAGTAGGCATCACTGCCCATGGAAGGAATGAGCACTGCTCACTAAAGCTAGCCACACATGACGGCAGAAAACGCGCGCCTTCATGTATGCACATTGCCCAAAATACAAGGAAATCGAGGGTTTTTGTAAAAAAATTTTTGGTGCAGGGTTTGTTCTCACTAACACAACCTCACCAGTAGTAGAATGCATACATACGTATATGTATATACATACATACCCTGCAAAAAAGTTTTGTTTATTGTTGACAAATCAGGTCTAAAGAGAAGTACGCTGGTAGCACTGCCTCTGTTACTGTGTAACCTAAATCAAACGCAAGTCGTCAATTTAACGCACGCACGCAAATTTTTCATATGCGTTGAACCGAAATTGACTTGCGTGCGTGTTCAGATAAAGAAATAGAAAAATACAGAAAATTAGAGAAAATCTTGTTATTTTGTGGAATATGTACCTAACAGACACGATATCAAAAGCAAGTGTCAATTTTTTTGCAAACAATCACCCACAATGCTTAATTTCAACTGTCACGCAAAACAAAAATTGGGCGTCGAATTTGCTTTTTACGCACGCCGTTCAATTTCGGTTACTCCCATACAAGTTGTATGGGCATGAGAAATTTTTGACAGTAAATTGACGGCGTGCGTTTGATTTAGGTTACACAGTTATGCACTCACTCTGTCTGCTCTTAACTTTCTAATACATATCTAGGCCTTATTTCGCATGGCGGATGAGCCTTTGGGAAATCAGCCTTATTTTAATGGCGTTTTCTTTTCTACAAAAAAATGTTGCCCTCCTATATCCTAATTATCGAATTACGTAACGTGACTTTCTCTAAAATGGCTGATTTTGTAGATAATGTTAATCTCTTACTTAGTTAGAAGTAAATATTCGGTGAAATTACTAGACAGACATACAAAATGGCTAAGAAAGTCAAACAGGGCAACATTATTTCGAGAAAAGAAAACGCCATAAGCCTTACGCCATACATATTTGAAACCCTTATCCTTATTTCTTAAGCCTTTAAATCTGCTGTTTTAATTATTAAATAAGGCTTCGATTTTTCGGTGGGTATATACTGTTTATTCTGCGCGATAGGCAAAATTTAATCAGAAATATACTAGCCAACCATAACGGCAGAAAACGCGCAGAACTTGGGCAGGCAGAAAACGCCGGTTTACAAAAACCCTCGATTTCCTTGTATTGCTGCCAATGTGCACACATGAAGACCAGTGATGCCGTTTTGATACAACCGTATCAAATGTGATACTTTTTTAAGCCGAAGATACGTAGATACTTTTTATTTTGCCGTAGAACAAATTTGATACATTTTTAATCCGTATCAAATAATTTTGATACAATTTAATCAAAATCAAAGAATATTAACCGATTCTTTAAAAATTCAAAAAACAAAAAAATCTTGTTGGTAAATGACAGTTTGTTATCATAGCGTTCACTTAGGCTTATTAAATTTTATAAAAATTTACCCCAAATTTGAAATTTAAAAAAATTTTTTTAAAAAAATAAAAAAAAAAAAATTTGGTGGTTGGACGAAATTAGCACATAAATCTGGCATTCGTTTTTACATATTGAATTTCAGATCCATTGAAGGGGGGAGTTTTTCAAAAAACGTGAAGCTGCACCCCCCACTTTGAAATTGAAAAAAAAGTCTTAAAAATTCAAAAAACAAAAAAAATCTTTTTGGTAGATGACAGTTCGTTATCATAGCATTCATTTAGGATTATTAAATTTTATAAAAATTTACCCCAAATTTGAAATTTAAAAAAATTTTTTAAAAAAAATTAAAAAAAAAAATTTGGTGGTTGGACGAAATTAGCACATAAATCTGGCATTAATTTTTACATATTGAATTTCAGATCCATTGAAGGGGGGAGTTTTTCAAAAAACGTGAAGCTGCACCCCCCACTTTGAAATTGAAAAAAAAGTCTTAAAAATTCAAAAAACAAAAAAAATCTTTTTGGTAGATGGCAGTTCGTTATCATAGCATTCATTTAGGCTTATTAAATTTTATAAAAATTTACCCTAAATTTGAAATTTAAAAAAATTTTTTTTAAAAAATTAAAAAAAAAATTTGGTGGTTGGACGAAATTAGCACATAAATCTGGCATTAATTTTTACATATTGAATTTCAGATCCATTGAAGGGGGGAGTTTTTCAAAAAACGTGAAGCTGCACCCCCCACTTTGAAATTGAAAAAAAAGTCTTAAAAATTCAAAAAACAAAAAAAATCTTTTTGGTAGATGACAGTTCGTTATCATAGCGTTCATTTAGGCTTATTAAATTTTATGAAAATTTACCCCAAATTTGAAATTTAAAAAAATTTTTTTTAAAAAATTAAAAAAAAAAATTTGGTGGTTGGACGAAATTAGCACATAAATCTGGCATTAATTTTTACATATTGAATTTCAGATCCATTGAAGGGGGGAGTTTTTCAAAAAACGTGAAGCTGCACCCCCCACTTTGAAATTGAAAAAAAAGTCTTAAAAATTCAAAAAACAAAAAAAATCTTTTTGGTAGATGGCAGTTCGTTATCATAGCATTCATTTAGGCTTATTAAATTTTATAAAAATTTACCCTAAATTTGAAATTTAAAAAAATTTTTTTTAAAAAATTAAAAAAAAAATTTGGTGGTTGGACGAAATTAGCACATAAATCTGGCATTAATTTTTACATATTGAATTTCAGATCCATTGAAGGGGGGAGTTTTTCAAAAAACGTGAAGCTGCACCCCCCACTTTGAAATTGAAAAAAAAGTCTTAAAAATTCAAAAAACAAAAAAAATCTTTTTGGTAGATGACAGTTCGTTATCATAGCGTTCATTTAGGCTTATTAAATTTTATGAAAATTTACCCCAAATTTGAAATTTAAAAAAATTTTTTTTAAAAAATTAAAAAAAAAAATTTGGTGGTTGGACGAAATTAGCACATAAATCTGGCATTAATTTTTACATATTGAATTTCAGATCCATTGAAGGGGGGAGTTTTTCAAAAAACGTGAAGCTGCACCCCCCACTTTGAAATTGAAAAAAAAGTCTTAAAAATTCAAAAAACAAAAAAAATCTTTTTGGTAGATGACAGTTCGTTATCATAGCGTTCATTTAGGCTTATTAAATTTTATAAAAATTTACCCCAAATTTGAAATTAAAAAAAAAATTTTTAAAAAAATTAAAAAAAAAAAATTTGGTGGTTGGACGAAATTAGCACATAAATCTAGCATTCATTTTTACATATTGAATTTTCGATCTGTTGAGGGGGGGGTCCAGCTTCACGTGAAGCTGCACCCCCCATTTTGACGTATAAAAAAAACCCCTTAAAATTGGAGCACAAAAAATTTTTTTTTTGGAACAAATTAGCACATAAATAGCACATAATTCCTAGCCTATTAATTTTCAAATCCATTGAATGGGGGGTCCAGCTTCACTGGGCTACTCAAGTGCATTTGTCGAAACAAGTGTACAGTGGGCATCTCCACCTGCAAATTTGGTCAAATATACAGTGGGACAAAATTAACCAAAAAGTACCCAAAACTTGAATACATTAAATTTAATAAAAACACTCAGTCAACCCCAATCAAAAAATGACTGACCCCAAGGAAAAAGTTAAAACTCAGTTAGATCCCCCCTCTGCAAATACCCGCAGAAAATCCCAATCAGAAGATGATACTTTGGAAAGAAAATTTTCCTTTGAAACCCAAAAATTAGAAAAATTCTGCGAGAAGTGGTGGAGTATAAGTGAGACTGAGCACACGGAAGCCAGTCTTAAAACCTATTTGGAGACCCTGAATAAGCGAATGGACTCAATTGAAGCAGCATACGAGGCGGCACATCTCAGCACAAAAGATGTGAAAACCCAAAAACAGTATGAGGAAACATATGAGGCCTCAAGCGGAACAGTGATGGACACGAAGCTGAGGATCAACGAGCTGTTAACCCAATTCGAACCCCATCAAAGCAGTGCACCTAATGCCCCTATATTTAATCAAGCCCCCCCAGAACACCAACCATACCTAAAGGTACCCGCTTGCGACACCGAAACATTTTATGGTGGATATGACAACTGGCCGTCTTTTCGTGACATGTTCACAGCGGTCTATATAAACCACCCAAAATTGTCGCAAGCACAAAAATTGTTTCATCTGAGACAAAAAACTAGAGGAAAAGCTGCCCTCATAATTAAAAAATATGCCCTCAATGACCAAAATTTTGAGCTCGCATGGGGCGCACTCAAATCTCGCTACGAGAATCGAAGAATTCTCGTAGACAATCAATTAAAAACCCTATTTGATATGCAACCCATATTTTCTGAAAATGGTGATAAAATTCAAGATTTACAAACCACCATAAATAATTGCATATAAACCCTCAATGCTAATAATGTCCCAACGGAAAATTGGGACCCCATTTTAATATATCTATGCTCCTCAAAGCTTCCCAATGAAACATTAGCACTTTGGGAGCAATCACTAGACTCTCGAAAGGAATTACCCCTTTGGTCGGAAATGGACAAATTCCTCACGACAAGATATGAAGTGGTAGAAAGACTCGGTACCTATAGACCGAGCAAACCCCGAAACCCCAACTCAAGCTTCTCTCAAAGATCTTCGACACCCCAAAGCTCGAATTTCAGAAGCAAATCTCAAGCATTCCATGCTGACTCAAAGAAAAAGGGCACTTGCAAGCTCTGCAATCTGAATCACTCTCTAATGAATTGTGTGAAATTCAGAGATCTCTCACCCCAAGAGCGTAACGAATTTGTTAAAAACAATGGTTACTGCTCAGTTTCACTTGCGCTTATTGCCAGAAACGACATCATTCCCTACTCCATTCACATGCAAAACCACAAAATAGCGCAAGAACTCAACATACAACTCAAAACTCACAAAGGCAACAAAGCCAAGCATATGCCGCAACCCAAGTGGCGCCAACCCCAAACAATTATACAGACCAGCCCTCAACCTCTGCAGAGGCCTGTCAAACCCAAATTTCAACCCCAATAAACAGAACAACAACCCACTTCTCTAGTAGCAGCGAAACGACTCTACTACCCACGGCCTTGGTCACCCTACACTCAAAAGGCGAATACCACAAAATTCGTGCATTAATTGACCAAGGATCGGAAAAAACCTTTGTTTCCTCTCGGATTCAAAAAATATTGCATCTACCAACCAAAGAAACCCACTACGAAATCTCAGGTATGGGCGGTATGGTAGTGCAAAACTCTACTAAGATCTGCGAGATAACTCTTTGCTCGTCAGACTTAAGTACCGAAATCAGAACTCAAGCAATAATATTACCCAAACTGACACACTTTCTCCCATCATTTAAGGTGTCAGATATTAATCTGCAAGAGATTTCAAGACTCACTCTCGCTGACCCTAACTGTTTCACACCCTCAAAAATCGATATGGTTATAGGCAGCGATCTCACCCCACAAATTATGCTACAAGGCTTGCAAGCCAATGTTAGCGGCTGTTTATTAGCTCAAAATACAATATTTGGGTGGATAATCAGCGGACCCATTAAAGAAAAGGTAAACACTTTTTCTACTCAAGTGAGAGAAAACCCCAACGACTCTCTCAACACTCTACTTCAAACGTTTTGGCAACAAGAAGAAGTACCCACTACCCCAACTCTCTCTGAGGAAGATAAATTTTGCGAAGACCTTTACCGCAAAACCACTCGCCGCCAAGACGATGGCCGATACGTGGTAAAACTCCCTTTAAAACACTCTCACCCTAGGACATTCGCGCATTTGAGCCCAGCTACAGTACTTAAGCGTCGAACGATCGCTGGAAAAACAGCCAGAACTAAAGGAGAAATATTCGGAAGTCCTGGCCGAATACATCACTCTGGGACATATGGAAAAAATCCCACCCCGCGAGACAGTCGAAAACGGAAAATATTTATCGTTTTATCTCCCTCACCATGCTGTATTAAAACCCGACAGCAAAACGACAAAGGTTCGCGTCGTATTCAACGCCTCAAAAATCTCGTACTCAGGAAATTCCCTGAATGATATTCTTCATACGGGACCCATTCTCCAAAACGATTTAATGCTCGTCCTACTCAATTGGCGACTTTTTAAATACGTTTTTAATGGCGATATCGAAAAAATGTATCGCCAAATACTCGTACACAAGGAAGACCAGGATTATCAAAGAATCCTCTTCCGAAAATCTCCAGAACTCCCCATGGAAGATTACAAATTGAAGACAGTGACATTTGGCGTCAACTGTGCCCCATATCTTGCAATACGCACACTTCACCAACTCGCAGAAGATACTCAACACTCCCACCCTCTCGCTCACGATATATTGCTACACGAAACATATGTAGACGATATTCTCTCGGGCGAACATACAATACAGTCCACTCTCAACTCGCTTCATCAAGTTATCGAAGCATTAAAATCAGCCGGTTTTCCTCTGAAAAAGATAACGGCAAATTACCCCGATATACTCAAAGATATCCCAAAATCTCATTTGCTCGATGAAGATTTTCTCAAATTCCATGATGTCAGTTCAACGAAAACCCTCGGCATCAAATGGAACGCAATAAATGACACATTCTCATATTCATATGACCCACTTCCCGTCGCTAACTCCAGTACAAAGCGACAAATACTCTCGGCGATTGCGAAATTGTTTGATCCGGCAGGATGGCTATCGCCTATAATGATACTAGCCAAAACTCTCCTCCAGCAACTATGGCTAGAAGGAACGGACTGGGATGAACACGTTAAGCCCAGCTCCTTCCACAAATGGACCACTTTTCGCGAAAATCTCCCAGCGATTAGTGAAATTAAAATACCCCGATGGATTGATTTTTCTCCCAATAAATCTTTCCAAATGCACGGATTTTCGGATGCCTCTGAAAAAGCATTCTGCGCCTGCGTATATATCAGAGTGCAGAATAGCGAAACCTCATTCTCTTCTCACTTACTCGCTGCAAAAAGTAAAGTGGCTCCAATAAAAACAGTGAGCCTCCCTCGCCTCGAACTGTGCGGAGCAGCGCTTCTAACCAAATTGGTGAAACAAACGCGCTCCCACTTAAATCTGACCTCACATGACTTAATACTCTGGTCAGATTCCTCAATCGTTCTCGCATGGCTAGAAAAGCCACCCCATACATGGAAGACATATGTCGCAAATCGGACATCTCAAATAATCGACAATGTCAGTAATGCCACATGGCGCCATGTACCCAGTGGAGATAACCCAGCTGATCTTGGCACACGCGGATGCAAACCGCAAGAATTAGCTGAGTGCCCTCTTTGGTGGAAAGGCCCAGAATGGCTTTCCAAACCACCCACATTTTGGCCAAGAACAGTCACAAAACGCAACTCCTCCCGAACAAAAACGCATCCAAACGTTTCACATGGCGGAAACCCCAGATATGCTCGAACGCTTCTCCTCATTTGCTCGAGCTCTACGAGTTGTTGCATACATGTATCGTTTCATTAATAAAACGAGAAAACTCATAATCCCCCAAACGCTCACACTTACTCAAAGTGAAATAAATCACGTAAAAAATCGTATCGTACTCCAAACTCAAATGAAATATTACTCAGATACGATCGCCGATATACAATCCCGTATACCCATACATAAAAAGAGTCCTCTATTAACTCTTAACCCCATGCTCGATAAAACAGGCATCATGCGAGTAAACGGTAGACTCGCACAGTCGGCTCTTAGCTACAACGAGCGTCACCCAATTATAATCCCAGAAAATTAGAGATTTTGCACATTACTCTTAAGAGTTTACGCACTCTACCCTCCTACATGCAGAAAAACAACTAATGATACGCATGATACAGCAAGAGTACTATATCCCCCGCCTCAAGCAAAAAGTGAAGAAGTGCATCTTTCACTGCAAGACCTGCACACTCTATAAGCAGCAGTCCAGATCCCAAATAATGGCTGCGCTGCCCTCCGAAAGGTCTACGTACTCCTTGCCATTTCATACTACAGGAGTGGACTTCGCTGGTCCATTTCAAGTAAAAATCTCGACCCAACGAAAAGCAACTTATGCCAAAGCATACGTTTGTGTATTTGTATGCTTCTCCACTAAAGCAGTCCACCTCGAAGTCTGCTCAGATCTCACTACAGCAGCATTCAAAGCAGCGTTCTCCCGTTTTGTCAGTCGTCGCGGACTCCCCCATAAGGTTATGTCAGACAACGGCAAAACGTTTGTTGGTGCCAGCCGACTCTTTCAAAAGGAATTTGCCAAATTTCTCCAGGAAGCTGCATCTGACACAGCCGACAAATATTCAACTCATGGCATGTCCTGGCAATTCATCCCACCATATGCCCCTCACATGGGAGGACTATGGGAAGCTGCAGTTAAAAGCTTCAAAACCCATTTCCTCAAAGTTGCCGGGAATCACAAGTTCACATTCGAAGAATTCTCCACACTTCTTACTCGAATTGAAGCGGTACTCAACTCTAGACCGCTCTCCCCAATGTCACAAGATCCTAATGATCTGCTCGTTTTAACACCAGGACATTTCCTGCGTGGCGTCCACTACTCTCGCTCCCAGAGCCAAACTCGGAAAATCTCTCTCTTGTCAACAAATGGCAAAAATTACAGGTATTACACCATCAATTCAGCACTCGATGGAAAAATGAATACCTCAGAGAGCTCCACAAACGTAATAAGTGGAAAACACAGCAGCCAAATATTAGCGAAGGTGACTCATAAAGGATGACCTTCTCCCCCCAAATGAATGGCGACTCGGGCGAGTCATAAAACTTCATCCTGGTCCAGACGAAAGAGTCCGAGTAGTCGACCTTCGTACTCAAACCGGAGTATATACACGCCCCATCACAAAACTTTGTTCACTGCCTCCAGCGCATTGAAACTCCATCTTACTCACCTCCCACAAAGTCATGACTAGCTCCCCACTCATTTCATATATTTCGTCATGCAACCTCCCACTCTCCCTTCTCCAACTAATGAACATTTCCGACTCTTTCCAGACCACGCTATGGAAGTTACGGCCAATGCCGACTGTGCTGTCAGCAGCACTCACTCCGTTTATGCCGCGCATTTATGGCTATGACGCCGGAGGAGCGCTACGATTCGGTTCGAGCTCATGGCTATTGCATCAATTGCCTCGCAACATCTCACGTTACAGGTGCATGCAACTCACCCGATAGCTGCCACAAATGCGGCCTTGCTCACCACACTCTCTTGCATAGAAAACAGAGACGGGAGGAGCCCAAGATGAACCATACGAATAGGCGAGCGATACCAAAACCCAAGATCATAGGTGCGAGTCGGCGGGTTATCCTCAAACCGGTGAAGAAACAAATCCCCATTAAAAATCAGACCCAACGTCGAATGCAGAGCCTTTTCGCCAAAGCTGTGACATCGTTGGAAGAGCTGAAGGACCTCTTGATCCCCACATCCACGCAGGCCGGCCGCCATGTTGAGGAGATGAGTGAGGAAGAGGACCTCATTCAATTTTACTGAAATTACATATGTACATAAATCATATAAAATCATTTTTTTTTTTTTCATAAATATCCACCCCTAATATCTATTTCCTCTATATGTACTCACCATCTGACCCACACTTACCTTTTCACTGCCCAATTTATCCACTGTTAAGCACCCTATATTTACAGTTTTTACTTACCTTGTTCACATACCTAAATACTTACCGGTAAATATGCATCCACACACGAACCCACGTACCTTATTGCTCTCCCACTGGAAATATCCCGAAAGCCGCTCCAAAGTATTCTTTTGTAAATGCACATATGTAATAGGCACATATCTACCTAAAGAAAAATAGCTCGGCGACTGATCAAAGCTCACAGTTAGTGAATTTCAAAAAGAAGATTCGTGCTGATCAGTCGCCCTCGTTTGTGCTAAATAAAGTGTAAATTAAAGAGAAAATCGAAATAAAATTGTTTTTGAACGAAGTGAAAAAAAAAAATAGACTAAAGAGTTTAATTTAAATAAAAGTGAAGGGAGGAAATACGGGGTGTGAAAAAGAAAAAAACCCAAACGAAAATAGTGAGATCCACTACAAAACCAAATGGTAAGACCTTCCATCGAAAAGCTCCGCGATCTGTACTAAAAGATGTTATGTCTCTTGAATCTTTGTGAAGTGGGATTTGGTGAAAACCTGCAAAAAGATCTAGAGTAGAAAAGAATTTCGCACGGCCAAGGTTATCCAAAATATCGTCTACACGTGCCAAGGGAAATTTATCGGCAATTAACTTTTTATTTACGGCCCTAAAGTCAACGCACATTCTATACGATTTTTGGCCATTTAGGTCTTTTTTCGGTACCATAATCAAGGGACTGTTATAATTCGAACAACTATCTTCGATCAGATCATTTTCCAATAGTTTATTAACTTGTTTATTTATTTCTTCGCGTTGAGAATACGGTAAGCGGTAATTTTTAATGTATACTGGCGTCGTATCATTTAGTCTTAATTTTTGTTCATAAAAATTGTTTATTGTCATTTTATCATTGTCTAACGCAAAAATATCGGAATATTGTAAACATAAGTTAATAAGCTTATTCTCAGCATAATTAGGTATTTGTTTTTCTAAAATACTTTTAAGTTCTTTAATACGACTATCTTGTTTTACTTGGTTATTGATTTTATAAACGTGATAATTTAAAAGTTTTTCTGTTTGAATGTTGCAGTTATTTACGTATTTTACACTATCTGTGGTATTTATTACTTTAATGATCGGATTACTAGCATCAACTATACATTTCGCTGTGAAAACACCGCCAGAAATCTCTTGAGAATCCACGAATAATGGTTCTGAGTGTTTTTCCAATGCGAAAATTCTATAAACTTCAAAACGAGGTGGTATAACACATGTATTGCTTTCCGTTCCGTGAAGGATGGGAAGTGCGATATTTTCATTGCTTATCCAGAAGGAAATGCTATTTGTTGCATAGCTGATGTCGCATTTATTTGATTTTAGGAAATCCTTACCAAGTATTCCATCAGATGGAATATTGAAATCGTTTTCTACCACGTGCAACGTATGTTTGATATAAAAATTTGAAAAGTGTAAGTTAGTTGTAAAAGTGATTCGAATCAATTTTGATTTCAAATCAACTTTCAAATAAAGAATGAACTCGATTCGTGATTCAAACTATTTTCAAATCAAAGATAATTTTTATTTTTGATTAATTTATAAAAAGAATCAAAAATACCCTTTGATTCGTGATTCAAACCATTTTCAAATCAAAGATAAATTTGATTTGTGATTCATTTCTCAAAAGAATCAAAAATACCCTTTGATTCGTGATTCAAACCATTTTCAAATCAAAGATAAATTTGATTTGTGATTCAAAAATTTGATTCGAATCAAAAATTTATTTAGAATCAAGAATACTGTAGCATATCAGATATATTCAAGTACATTCTCGGTAACTTAAAACACAAAAATGTATAAAATGCACCAAAAGTCCAATAACAGCCAAATTGTATGCTGACGCCAAATGTGTACATGTGTATGTATGTATGCACATATATATGTACATATTTCTGATTGTCGTATTTACGTTTGTGCTACGCCGTACGTACATACAGACATATGTATGTATGTATGTGCATAAGCACATTATTTTAAATAAAGTTTTGATTCAAAATAATCAAAAATTTTATTCGAATCAAAAATTTGATTCGAATCAAAAATTTATTAAGAATCTTGATTCGAAATCAAGTTTGAATCAAGAATCAAAAAAGATGAATCACAAATCAATTTTATCTTTGATTTGAAAATAGTTTGAATCACGAATCAAAGGGTATTTCTGATTCTTTTGTGAAACGAATCACAAATAAAATTTATCTTTGATTTGAAAATAGTTTGAATCACGTATCAAAGGGTATTTCTGATTCTTTTTTGAAACGAATCACAAATAAAAATTATCTTTGATTTGAAAATATTTTAAATCAAGAGTCAGAAAATATTTTTGATTAGTGATTCAGTCAAATCAAAATCACGCAACCCTGAAATTCAGTTTTTAAATAATGAGTTTTTCAACAAAATAAAAACGCAGTATTGTTCCCTATAAAATTCTACACTTCTGGCCCAATTTTCAGCTTTCTATCGTTTTTCAGTTGGGAGTTACTTACTTACTTACTTAATTGGCACGTAACCGTCTAGACGATTCTGGCCGAGTTCAATAAAGCGCGCCAGCTATTTCTGTTTCGCGCAGCATAGCGCCACTTGGGAATACCTAGGGAGTCAGCATCACTGTCCACCTGATCTTCCCAACGTAGTGGAGGCCTCCCTTTTCTTCTGCGTTCAGCGGGTTTCGATAAAAATACTTTCTTAGCTGGAGCACCTTCGTCCATTCTTACGACATGACCTGCCCAGCGCAGCCGCTGGATCTTTCTTCGCTGAACAATGTCGATGTCTGCGTACAGCTCGTACAGCTCGTCGTTAAATCTCCGTCGATACTCGCCCTCGCTAACGCGCAAAGGTCCATAAATCCTCCGAAGAACTTTCCTCTCGAATACTCCAAGCGCCATCTCATCTGCTTTTGATATAGTCCATGCTTCTGCGCCATACATGAGGACTGGAACGATGAGTGTCTTGTAGAGTGTGATTTTGGTTCGTCGAGAGAGGACTTTACTTTTCAATTGCCTACTTAGTCCAAAGTAGCATTTATTGGCAAGAGTGACTCTTCGTTGGATTTCAGTGCTGACATTATTTTTGGTGTTAATGCTGGTTCCCAAATAGACGAAGTCCTTAACTGTTTCGAATTTGTAGCTATCAACAGTGACGTGGCTGCCAAGGCGTGCTGTTTCTTTGTGTGTTGACAGAAGGTACTTCGTCATGTCCTCGTTGACCGCCAAACCCATTTTCTTAGCCTCTTTATCCAGCTTGGAGAAGGCAGAACATACGGCGCGCGTGTTAGTGCCAATGATGTCGATGTCATAGGCGTACGCCAGCAGTTGCACACTCTTGTGATATAAGATGCTTCCTGTATGGTTAAGTTCTGCAGCTCGTATTATCTTTTCCAGCATCAAGTTGAAGAAGTCACACGAAAGGGAGTCACCTTGTCTGAAACCTTGTTTGGTCTCGAACGGCTCGGAGAGGTTCTTCCCAATTCTGACGGTGCTGATGGTGTTAGTCAACGTCATTTGGCATAGCCGTATAAGTTTTGCAGGGAAACCAAATTCAGACATTGCGGCATATAGGCAATTCCTATTCGTGCTATCAAAAGCGGCTTTAAAATCGACAAAGAGATGGTGTGTATTGGTTCCTTTTTCATGAGTTTTTTCCAGGATTTGGCGTATTGTGAAGATCTGGTCGATGGTAGATTTACCAGTTCTGAAGCCACACTGATAAGGTCCAATAAGCTTGTTGACGGTGGGCTTCAATCTTTCGCACAATACACTTGCTAAGACCTTGTATGCGATATTCAGGAGGCTTATCCCACGATAATTGGCGCGTATTGTGGAATCTCCTTTTTTGTGGATTGGGCAGAGCACACTTAAGTTCCAATCGTCGGGCATGCGTTCGTCCGACCATATTCTGCATAGGAGTTGATGCATGCTCCTTATCAACTCTTCGCCACCATGTTTGAATAGCTCGGCTGACAAGCCGTCAGCGCCCGGGGCCTTGTTATTTTTAAGCCGAGACATTGCTATTCGCACTTCGTCATGATCGGGTGGTGGAACATGCCTACCATCATCAGCTATTGGGGATTCGGGTCGAACATCTTCTCTTTCCGCAATTTCATTGTTGTCGTTATCTAGCAAGGAGGAGAAGTGGTCCCTCCACAACTTAAGTACACTCTGGACATCAGTTACCAGATCGCCGTTATCATTCCGGCAGGAATTTGTCCCGGTCTTGAAACCTTCAGTCATCCGCCTGACTTTTTGATAAAATTTTCGAACATCATTCCTATCCGCCAGCATCTCAAGCTCTTCATACTCGTGCCTTTCGGCCTCCCTTTTCTTCATTCGAAAAAGGCGCCTCTCTTCCCTCTTAGCCGTCCGATAGCGCTCCCATACGCTTCGTGTTGCGCCCGCACACAATGTAGCTCTATAGGCGGCGTTCTTTCTTTCCGAGGCGTCGCGGCATTCCTTATCGTATCAGGTGTTTTTTCTGCGGGCTCGCTGGTATCCAATAGTTTCCTCAGCGGCGGTGCGAAGTGAACGAGCGATGTGTTCCCATTCCTCGGATACATCGTTTGGTGGAGGGTTGCTCTCAGAGAGCAGGAGTGAGAGCCGGGTGGAGTATTCATGGGCTGTCTGCGTCACGTGCAGCCTTTCGACTTCAAACTTTCCTTGCTTTCCTGTTGGCACATTCTTTGCTGCACAGAGGCGGGTGCGTAGCTTGGCTGCCACAAGATAATGGTCCGAGTCGATATTGGGACCACGGATTGTGCGCACATCTAGGATGCTGGAGCTGTGTCTGCCGTCGATCATGACGTGATCGATCTGATTTCGCGTTTTTCGATCAGGTGACAGCCATGTGGCTTGGTGTATTTTTTTGTGCTGGAATCTGGTACTGCTAATGACCATGTTTCGGGACCCGGCGAAATCGATCAGCCTCGTCCCATTGGGACTAGTTATGTCGTGGAGACTGAATTTTCCGACTGTGCCGCCAAAGATACCTTCCTTGCCCACCCGGGCATTAAAATCGCCAAGCACGATCTTTTTATCGCGGCGGGGGCAGCGATCATAGGTTTGTTCTAACAGCTCATAGAAGGAGTCTTTGGTCGCATCGTCCTTCTCTTCCGTCGGGGCGTGGGCACAGATGAGCGATATGTTGAAGTACTTCGCTTTGATGCGGATGGCGGCTAGACGCTCGTTCACTGGCGTGAAAGACAGTACTCGGCGGGTGAGCCTCTTTCCCACCACAAAACCAACACCAAATATGTGCTCCTTTGCATGGCCACTATGGTATATGACGCAAGACCCGATTTTCTTTGGGTCATACCCCGTCCATCGTACTTCCTGTATGGCGGTGATGTCAGCTTTTACTTTATCGAGAACATCAACCAGCTGGGCAGCGGCACCTTCCCTATTAAGGGTCCGGACGTTCCAGGTGCATACCCTCAAATCATAGTCCTTTAATCGTTTGCCATGGTCGTCATTAAAAAGAGGTGGTCTCATCCGAGGCTTTATTTTGCTTTTCATTGGATAGGATTTTTACGTGGTGGGTCCCAAGCCCGACGCACAACCCGCACTGCGGGAGTTGTTTATTGTTACATGTTTATATAGCGAGCCGCTTGCTCCAAGTCAGACGCCCGCTCGCAGCCGCACCTACTGGTGAACAGACGCTGCAGTTATTCCCCTCAACAAGCCCTTAAACCGAATATGTCGGAGTGGCCTTGTCGAGTTGTCGCCTTCTCACTTTAGTTCACCACCAAACGGGTGTTCGGTGGCTATCCAGAGGCCACTGCGCGGAAGTCGTGAGCTGCTTGCTCCGCATGCAAAAGAATCGCTCTGGCCACCCCCAGGTGGATGGCAGTCAGAAGCTTTCCCCACTTACGTGGACTCTACACACGGAGCCATCCTCCCAGTTGGGAGTTATCCATACACAAACATGGCAAATTTTCCAAAAAAAAATTTTTTTCCAAAGTGTGAAATTTCAATGTGTATTTGAAATAGTTGGTGTAAGAGAAGGATATAAAATTTTATTATTCTGCTTTTTCCATAACATTAAGTGAAGCTTACATAATCATTGAGTGTTTTTTTTGGAACTAGATGTTTTAAAAAATTAATTTTTAGTATAAAACTAAACGTACCTCTTTTTTTTTAAATATTTTTTTTTTCAAAATGGATTTTTTTAATTTGCGCAAAAAGTAGCAAATGTAAAAATGCAGCAGTAAAATATGGTCCTTTGTGACAAAGAATCCGAGTTCAGAACAAAAAGCAAAGTGCGCATTTTAAAAAAAAGTGAGTTTAAAAATTGCATTCCAATTTTAGTTAAAAAAAAACACCTATATCTGGTTGAATTTGATTCTGTTCTATCTTAAATTTAGTTGATCCATTATTTACTGGTTACTTTAATTACAAATTGTGGTTAAGGCTACTTGCCAAGCCAGGTTTCTTTAATTTAGACTTGTAAGTTGGATTACAATATGAGTTCTTTGAAGCACAAGTTGTGTTACTCCAATTTTGTTTTTTTTTTATGTTAGCCATGAAAATGTGTGGGGAAATACGTGTTCTGCTTAAAACGCTAACGGTAAAATTCCTAATTCGCATATAAACATACTTGTGACAACAGAAAATTTTTAATATCTCGAAACAAAAAATTGAGAAAACCATTTTTGTATACATACATATGTACCTGCACCTGCATATTTCATCAATGGGTTAATAAATAGCCGCTAATGGGTTAATTCAATACACATTGGCTATTTTTGTACAGACATACTAATATAATAAAAGTATAATACAATGGCGCTATTATGACTCTGACGAGTTTTATGGCCGAGCTTCTGTCCCAATTCGAGGTGTGCTCCTTTTGTTTTTCCTACCAATTGGGTGGACCTACAGTTTTATGCCGGCTCCGAACGGCGAATGCATTTATTGTGAGAACCTTTTTCATGGCAGAAATACTCTCGGGAGGTATGCCGCCCACTGCCGAGAGGTGACCGCTGCTCTTAAGAAACCAATAATTGGATTTTTACTAATTAGAAAAAATTTTTTGGTGTTTGCTTGGACTGGGGTTTGAACCCGAGACCTATGGCATAGCAGGCGAGCACTCTACCCACTGCACCACAGCGGCCACCATACCACAGACATACTAATTGTGATTTAAATAATTTGTTTGCAGATCTTAAAAAAAACTGGTCACCAATGGGTTAATTCATGACCGTTTTAATGGGTTAAGATTCCAAAGATTACTAGTTTTAGTGTAGATACAACTAATATGATTTAAATATTTTAATCTAAGAATTAAGTGAAAAAATTTGGTTAATGCGTGGTCGTTAAGGGGTTAAAATTCTTGGGATTTACTATTTTAGTATCGATATTCTGATTCAAGAAAATTCAACTCGAAACTAAAATAAAAAACATAGGTCACCAACGGGTTAACTCATGACCGTCAATGGGTTAAGATGCCATAGATTAACTGCTTTAGTGCAGATAAAGCGATTCTGATGTAAAAAAGTGGATTTCAGAATTTTGAGCGTCCTCATATATATAAGTGGCCCCAGTGTGCAATGTAGAAACTGTATCAGTAGTTACTCCAGTAATATTAATTGTATCATTGTTATTAATTGACGAGTTTTTATTAAGAGAAGAAATTTTAATTAACGAAATGTCGGCTTGTGTGTCGACCAAAAATGTACAAAATTTGTTGGAACCAGTAATATTTAATTGTATAAAATCGGAATAATTTAAGTTAAGACAATAAACGTTTTTAGAAGAAAAATTATGCGATGAATCAGTTAGTAATTTGTATCATCCTCCCTCAGTGTTCGCTCCTGAGGGGCTTCCATGTTTAAAGCCCGGACATTTGCATTTTTACCTCTATTATTGGAAGTGTTAGAACCGTTATTATTGCTAGTACGACTATTATTGCTATTATTATTATTATTAGACTGATACCGATTTCCGCCGCCATAACGAAAATTTTGCCTTTGATTACCACGATTGAAGTTGTTGCCATGGTTACTGTTACTGAAAGATGGTCTATTTTGTCTATAATTATTAAAGTTACGACTTTGATTTTGAAAATTTCGACCTCGGTTGTTACTTTGAAAATTTCTGAAATTATTATTGTTCTGAGCCCTAAATGCCAAAACTTGGCGTTCTTTTATTTCATTTGATTGCTCTACAATCAGTTTAGCTACTACGTCCTTGGAGTCAGAAAAATGTGTTGAAGCGAGGATTGATTTGACTAAACTTGTGTTTGCGTTCAATCGGCAAACGTTAACGGTTTTCTCTATGGCCATTTCATGGGCTTTGCCCTGAGTAATACCTTCGATAATGAGCGAACGCTTTAAAGAATCAGACAATTCCTCGACGCGTTTAGCGAAATCTGTGTAATTATTATTATTAACTTGCAAAGCTGCAATTTTTCCGGCCACAACTCTGGAGTTGTCGGGCTTTATACGGTTACGTAGTGCTATTTTGATATCATTAACTGAAAGTATTTGAGTTGGTATCGCTTCTCGAGCTTTATCATCGAGTTTGGATTTAATAAATGAAATAAAAGTGCCAGTTAAATTCTCGTCGGCAAATTCTTCGATCAATTCAATTTCATTAAGGAAAGACTCAAAACCCAGGGGCTCACCGCTATAATTTTCACGCATGATACCAGCACACATGGTAATAAACGATCTTTTTTGCTCAGGAGTTGCCATATTTATATCAGAATTAGGAGGATTTGAAATATTTGTTTCGGGCAGTTCCTCAAATCCGTGAAATTCTCCGGATAAAGAAAGTCTAACAACAAGGTTTTCGATTGTACTGGGCGAAGATGTGGTTGAGCCTTGGGAATCTGGGCTTTCAAAATCAAGATTTTCGGAATCAAAACTTTCGGAATATAAAAAAAAAAAAAAAAAATTTCGTGCTAAGCACTAAAAACTCTTTCAAGTAAAATTGTTAACGTTGTTTGGTATATACATAAAATAAATACCAACAACAATGTTCATTGCGAACTGCCTACAACAAAAATTCAGCACGTTTGTGGAGAATATATGCAAAAGCATATACACACTAACGTGGCGTTAGAGGGTTAAAGTCTAACGCAAAGAAATTCCTTATTAAATTTTGTAGAATAAGTCCGAGCTCAAAAACTTCATTTGATGTCATTTTTTATAAGATATTTTCGATAAAGTAATTGCACCTCCAGCTAAAACCATAAAACTTTAACCCCCTCTAAACAAAACTCACGACCCTCTGGACTAGTACTCTGTTCGGCAAAGTTGGTCTGGGAGACATCCTCTTTCATAATTAATAGCGTTTGTTCGTGTTGAGTAAAATTTTTGTAACTTTGTTGGACTGTGTAATTGAATGTATATTAGAGTAATTTAATTTAATTTTATTTCAAAGGCAAATGTTGAATTTTCGTAGAAAAGACTTGGCTTGTGATTACGGACGCACTGTTTCATTAAAAAAAAAACCCTGATGTGTTTGTTTTATTGCGGACGCACCGCTTTAGGTAAAAAAAATCTTAAATTGGTTTTTTTCACGGAACCACCGTTTATTTAGAAAAAACTTGATGATAATTTGAATTTGTATTGCGGACGCTTTGGGCCAAACGTGAGGCAGAGTAAGGCAATAAAAAAATTTTTGATATGTATGTATATATGCTAGAAAATTTGTATTTGGAAAAAAATTGATACAATTGTGGTGGCACATTAATACTTAAAATAAAAGGGATCAAAATTACATTGTTGTTATGCAATATTTAAGAAATTAGCTTTAACTACTACATACACGCCATACCATTACTGTTGTTGCTTTTGTTTATGCTGATGTTACCATATAATTCATCCTAGTTGCATTGGTACTGTTGTTGTTGTTGCATACGCTGCTGTCGTCGCTGTTGACGTCGCTGGCACACCACGATTGTTACCCTTCAGTGGTGGCGTTTTTTTATACCTTTCATGAGAATGAAATGGTATTATAACTTTGTGCCGAAAGTTAAATCTTGAAAGTACTAGAAGGAGGCATGACAGACCCATCAATATATATACCGATATAATCAGAATCATGAGCTGAGTCGTTTAAGCCATGTCCGTCTGTCCGTCCGTCCGTCTGTGTGAACGCAAACTAGTACCTCAGTTTTTGAGATATTTGATTGAAATTTGGAACACGGGTGAGTTTTGATGCTCAGTCGATCATTTGTCGGAATTGGCCGAATCGGACCACTATAACATATAGCTCCCATACAACCGATTGTTCAGATATACACATTTTGGGGTACAACTTCTCTCTTCTTACAGCTCAGAACACGAAACTTTGGAGTATTTGTACCCATATTGACCCAAACAAGGTTACCGAAAATTGTCGAGATCGGACCACTATAACATATAGCTGCCATACAACCGATTGTTCAGATATACACATTTTGGTGTATAACTTCCCCATTCAAACAGCTAAGGACATGAAATTTTGAAGTGTGTCTACACATGTTGGCCTAAACAAGGTTACCGAAAATTGTTAAGATCGGATCACTATAACATATATCTCCCATACAACCGATTGTTCAGATATGGATATTTTGGGGTATAACTTCTCCATTTTAACAGATAATGACATGAAACTTTAAAGTACTTGTACCCATATCGGCCCAAATAGAGTTACCGAAAATGGTCAAGATGGGACCACTATAACATATAGCTGCCATACAACCGATTGTTCAGATATACACATTTTGGTGTATTACTTCCCCATTTAAACAGCTAAGGACATGAAATTTTGAAGTATACGTACACATGTTGGTCTAAACAAGTTTACCGAAAATTGTCAAGATCAGACCACTATAACATATAGCTCCCATTCAACCGATTGTTCAGATATATACATTTTGTCGTATAACTCCTCCATTTAAATAGCCCAGACACCATTTTTTCTAATAAATCGATCCATAAATAATCCACAAAATTGAAATTATAAATTATACTAAATCAGGCTATGTACATACATATGTACATAGATAGATTTTCATTTCCCCACTCATGAAAGGTATGAAGTCTTCGGTACGGCCGAAGACAGCCGCGCTCTTACTTGTTTTTTGTATACAATTTTTGAGACCTCTATATTTTTCAGCACCGTTATTACGGCTTTTTGGTATGACCGTTATGAGGCACTTTCGCCTTGGATAAAAGTTCACATGAACTGTATATGAAAATATGCCAAAAATGATGTATTGTAACTGTTTGTTTTCAGTTTGTTTTTCTTTTTTTTTTGATTTTAGTTTTTTTTTTTTATTTTAAATTTTAACATTTTTTTTGTTGTTTTTTTTTCAATATTCAAAGAAAAATAAAAATGTAGGTTGGTTGCGAAACAAATTTGCACCACCACACAGTGCTGTGTCTCCATATAAAAAGTGGGCAAAAATAGAATATGGACGGATTTCGGATTTTCGTTTCTAGGTGGATTAGAGTACGGGGATTTAAAAAATCAATTTTTTTTTATCTAGCTCTTACATTTTTCATGGAAACTAAGATTGAAACTGCAAAATTTAATATTCGGAAGTAGTTCCAATACTGAGTAGTTCTTTTATTATTTACACAGGGCGTTTTCCTAATAATACTAACGACTTCAAGGCTTCATTCTATGGCTTAATCCATGGCAAATAAGATTCCCTATATCTCTTACGGAAACCCTCAAGGAATGGCAGCTACTTTTATTTTGGTCCTTTTTGACTGCAAAAGGTTTTTTAAATTGATTATTGATTCATTCAAGACGTCACTAAATACTCAAAAGCAGGCCCGTACGCAGGAATTGTCTTCTGGGGGCTTTTGAACTCTTGGATGCTCAGAAAATATTATGATTTTTGATAACGAATTCTTTTTACATGGTGTATGCAAAATTGACACTAAAGATAAACATTGATTGTAAAAAGCATTCGTTATCGGCAAGTCTTGCTTTGTGAATGGAATTTATAGCATAGAAATCCAGATATCAGCTAAAATTTAATTTTTTATAATTGAATTCTTATTAATACTAGAGGTTACACGCGGGTTTCACACCACGTGCTTTTAAAACTATTAGCATATTGAGCTAGTCTAAAAAGCTACATAGAAAAAATATCATTCTTGACGTCAAAGATAGTTTCCTTATTTTGCTTTTCTCCGTAGAGTACGTAATTATCTCATATGCCCCACACCAATTTTCAATACCCTACTACAAATATTTCAAGAGATTCGCTGTGAAAGTTTCAGTTTGTATGGGAGGTGCCCATCCTGCTTTACCTAGACCTAGATTGTTTATCTGTTGAGTATATAATTATGTATTATTTCTTGACACAAATTTTCATTATTCTAGTACAAATATTTCAAGAGATATTACGAAAAAAAGGAAAATTTTGTATGGGAGGTGCCCATCCCTGGCTTTTAATCAGATTAAAAATATGCCTATAGTAATTAACGGGTGAAATTACCTAGGTGTGCAAAGTTTCGTGAGGATCCGTTTAGTGGGTTTCTCGCCTCCCAAAAATAAGAAGAAATCTCTATGGAAATATCTTCGTCTCTGACTTCTGTCCTCTTTTGGGCTGTTCAAAGAGACAATCTTCTTATTTTTATGAGGATTATTTGGCTCTGTGTACATTAGTAGGCAAATTAGTTCATAAAATAAGGTACATCTTGTTCATTAATTAAAAACTTCCGTGAACAAAACATTCTTTGTTCTGTTGCCATTTCCAGGTATAAGAAAACTCTGGTTTTGTGGTGAACCAGTTCGCGACAGAGCGACATACATTTGACCGTGAGACTTACAAAAAAACGCAAATTTCACTCATACGACCCATGAAAAGGGAAGAATGTTCCATATAGTTTAAATCCGGTCTGTAGTTAAATGCTGATTTCGTATGAATCGCCACATGTCTCCTCTGCATTCCACGCAACCGTGAGTTCTCTAAACGATTTGCATGTTCAGCGACTGTCCCGTTTCTTCTGAACCTAATTTGGCGCCTGTTTCCAGAAGATATAGATAACTGCGGTTTTGTTTTTGGCATGTCTAAGAAATTGTTTAACAAAATCATAAACTTATAATTAACTTAATTGGGTTAGAGCTTAATTTAAAATTTTACCATTGAAATTAATGGTGATTTCGTTTCATCAAAAAAATGCGCATTTTTGTTACACTCTTCAATTTTCCGTTTTCGTTTGCAAAATGAAGGTAAAACGTCAAACAGAATATGTCTTCTTTTTTAGTGGTTTTATTAGGCTAGTGGATCTAGTGGTAATTTAGTGTAAAAAAACTACATAAGTTTTTCACTTGCTACCCTGTTTTCGTTTCCTAAAAATGTACACTTCAGTGGTGTAAAAAACTCACACTTTTTACCCTCTGAAGCTTTGACACGGTAGCTGGTTGCACTGAAAATCAGCTGACGAAAATTTTATTTGACAGATAAATTTGGTGAAATTAATTGGATTTTGCAATAACAATTAAATATGGGTGATAAGCGAAACCTAATTATTCATGCACATAGCATAGCAAACGGGGCAGATATGTATGTAATTTGAATTTGAAATGTTTTTTTTAGTTAATCCCCCCCCCAAAATGAAATCCTGGCTACGGTCTTGTAGGTACATACATATGTACAATATGTACAACACGGGAAACCGTGAGAAAGGGTTTTATTATTATTCTAAGCTTACACATTTAGAGTAAATATGGATCTTAGTAAATAAGTAATACATAAGAATAAAATTTGTATAAAAGAGGCAAAATTTTTATAATAAAGCAGAGACCAACTTTAACAGTAACTTATTTTCATTCCATTTCAGTCTGACGGAAACACAAAAATGGTGAGCGCAAAGTGTTTCCCACTGACTGAAACAGAAAACTCTTTCACTCAAAGTGTTTCTCACCGTGGGCAACCTCTCTCAACGATCTTTTTTCTGTTGCCATTTAAGAGTTATTTTTCAACACTCAAAAATATCCCTCAGCAAGTGACGGTTTCAATGAGACTTTTATTTTTTTCCATCCTTTGATAACAGTTAAAAACAGAGGGATAAAGAAAAGTGTTGCTGAAAAATATGTTTGCATATGTAGATATGCATGTACGTTCGTGCGCATACGCATGTGTACAAATGGAAGAAAATTTGTGTTCGTAGTATGACTGTATTTAAAATAACCAATTTTGTAACTTAGCAGGTATGGACAGGAATTTTATTTTGAATTATTTAGTTAATATATAATATGTATATGTATTAAAATATATTTTGATGTTATAGCATTGACAGACGGCAGCGCTAATCCGGAATATCTAGCTAATTCGGACTTAACTTGAGAATTAAGTGGAGGTAATCCGGAATATCTCTTGAGTTAGTCCTCAAAATTTTAGCGGATTAGAGTATTTTGTAATGACATCTCTGGTGAAAAATGTCTATTGTGAATGCAAGGGAAGAAAAAGAAGAACCCAAGGCAGATCTAGGAAGGTAGGCGCATAAGTGAATTCAGAAATTTCGAATGTTATTTGTTATTGTAATTGGTAGATTGTAATGTCAAAATGATATTTCGCCTTGGTTGAAATCTGAATTCGTTTGGGACTCGCCCATTCCTATTGACCATGATGTGATTTCGTTTTGATTTTGACATTACCCTACCTTTGGAAATAAAACAAGAAGTTTTTGAATTCGCCGCTGCGCCTACCTTCCTTCAGCTGTTTTGTTAATCCGCAATACTTGCCGTCTGTCAGGGTAAAATTTTAATCGAATTAAGTGTTGCGGTAATCGGGATTATCGCTGCCGTCTGTCAATGCTATTAGATTCGTTACTTACATATTTATGTACATATAAATATAGGTATTTTATTATAAAGGCATGTGTCTGAATTTTTTTACATACTCTGCAGGGAAGTTAATAAGTAGGTAACTAGAGAACAGAATTTCTGGTTCAGAACTAGCGAAAATTTGTCAAAGAGGCACCAGTTCATTTGCCGTCGGCTTTGCATCTTTCTGCAATTTTTATACATGCATACATATGTATGTACTTACATACATATTAACATATCATAGTTAAGCTTAGTAGTACGCAGGTACATACCTATGTCCATAACTATTTTATATTATTATTTTTAATACTTAGAGTTCGGCTTTATTAAAAATAACGAATTTATTGTTTTGGTATTAAGATTGTACAGCCTCTCACTTAAAATTAAATAAAAGGCGACTACCTAATCTATAAAAAGAAGTCGTTACATGTGTACATATGTATGTATATGCAAAAAAATGTTAAACAAAAGATTCAATAATGTATAATAAACATGGAAAATTGCAATACCTGCTTTCCATTCCACCAGATCGCACATACCGGCGTACCATTTAGTATAATTACAAACATACATACATATGTATGTACATATGCATTTCATATGTTCAACCTCAACAGAGTGGCACATGTACGTGCGCACGACACATACATGCACAAAAGGCTTTTATTTTTTCTCTGCCCGAAATATCCGTCCTTTCGCGACAGAAATTTTTCGCTGCTCAATGATAACCGTCACTGTCCAACAGTGACGGAAAAAAATTGAAAATAAAAGTTTCCCACTGACGGAAACAGCTAGTCTGTAAACAATAAGTGTTATCGGCGTAGCTCAACTGTTATGCTTTTGTGTTTACATGAAACTGTTATTTTAGGACACTTAGAAAAAACTTAACAGTTATGTTGGTCTCTGTAATAAAGTGAATTCGTGTTTCACACGTCAACCGAAGAATATCGGCGTCTTTTTCATTTACTATAATATGTGGCTGGGTATGGGTCAATTCGAATTGGGGTTTCAATCTGCATTGGGGTTTGAATTGGGTGTTGTGGTTTCTCTTGGGGCTGTGCAGGAACTTTTTTCCTCAGAGTTGGGTATTTGGCGCTTTGGAGGTGTTTGTATACCATACAGCCTCTATAATTTGCTGGATGGTTACCTTCATATAGAGCGCATTTGACATCTTCAGATCTTGTCTTTCGCTTGCAATCAGCGGAGAGGTGGTTTCCAGTACATTTTATACCTACTGATTTTCGACGGCAGTAGGACTTTGTGTGGCCATATTTCTGACAGTTGGCGCATTGCGGTATTTCACGCTTCGGGTATGGGGGCTCGAAAATAATTTTTGAGTGCAGGAGACTTTTAATTTGATATATCTCCTTGTTGTTGGAGTCGGGGAGAGGATTTTTTGTGACTCTGTGTTTTATGTTCCAAATGTTTGTGACTGAGTGACCGAGATCTTTTAGAGAATCCACAATTTCTTTTGTGCATGTTTCTGAGAACAGCTCTGAAGGTACGTTCTTGTCTTGTTTTATAAGTATAGAACTCTGTGCCCTTCTGTTCAAGTTGTGATACTATGGTTTTGTAAGCATCCAGAGATGATGCTTGTACTTTTACTTGATCCTTGCCTGTTAACTTTAGATCATAGGAGTTTGGAGCAACTTCTTGTAGTAAACTCATTAGGGGGGGAATGTTTAGAACTTTGTCTATAAATATTGGCGGTGGTTTGGGTATTTTTTTCAGTTGGTTGGTTTGTTTCCTCAACTTGAAGGGAGGCAAATCTGTTTTCATTTTCATTTTGATTTGTTTGGTGGGTTCCAAGCCAGTATTTGTCAAGCTTAGCCTGTTTTTTAGACACAGTATTTTTACCTGGGCTTTAGCGTTGGCGTTTGGGATTGACGATCTTCGATTTGTCGGTTGGGGTAGCAGATGTCAAGTTTCCTGCAGTTTGGGGTTTCTGGGCTTGTTGTTGTTGGGCATAGAGAATTTCCAGTTGCCTTTGCAGGGTTTCGATCTGCTGTTGTACGTTTGGTACGTTGACGCTGGGCAGGCGGGATGGGGTTAGCTGTTGGGTAATTTGTTGGGGTGTACCTAGGGATCTCGGGGTTTGGTGCTGTAGTTGCACTTGGGCTTGTTGGGCATCTCGCTGTTGGGAACCTCCTCCTTTAGGAGGAGTATGGTAGAGGGGCATCTCGCTGGTGCAAACAATTATTTTAGTCTATATTCATTTGCACCCGGCTGTGCTTGTAATACAACTTTTTATGATTGTAATACAATCTGATTGCAGCTTTTTACAGCTCTGATACTTATGTATAAACTTTACACGAACGGTTTGTGTCCACACTAAGTGGTGAAAAAATAGATTAGTGGTGGAGTTTAGTTTGTGGGAGCTTTTGCTATTGTGCGATCAATGCAACAACAATATGCACACTCACTCAGCAACAACGCTTTAGAATTTAAATAAAGCAATTTTATATTAATTTGATAGCACACTAAGTTGCGACACTTTTTCCGACACTTTTTATAATATTATTGAGTTAAATTGATCAATTATATATTTTTTTAGCACAAAAGTACGGAGGAAACATTTTTTGACAACTTCACAGCGTGACCAGTGTGACCATTTCCATTTAATCTTGGTGACCCTACTTGCGTAGCAGTTATCCCTTCGCGCACTTGTAGGAAACAGAGATCAAATCCCGAGTTATTGACCAAAAATTTGTTTTTTTACCATAACGCCAGCGTCACACAAAAACGACTGCATAGAAATGAATGAAACTTTCAATAATCATTTTCTAGACGTCTCTCCTAAAATTTAAGATATCTTTCACCGCGATATCTTACTCGGTTCCTAATTTATTGACCTAAATGTGGACCCAGGGTGACTGTATGATAGGGATATGGATAGGGATACGGATACGGATAGGGATATTCAGAAAATTGACAATTATTTAGTATTCGCAGACACTATCGATTTTAAGATAATGGTGAGCAACACGGTAATCTAGAACTTTTTCTTTAAACGTAATTTTTGCAATTTTATAAATTTTTAGGCCATTATTTTGAATTCATTAATAAATATAAATAAATATTAGAGCTGATGATACCCGTGTTTTTTCGGGTATTGCCCGGGTACCCGGGTATTGTTCTGGTACCCGGCCCATTTACTACCCGGGCAGCCGGGTAATGCCCGGGTACTCGGGCATTCTTGTTGATGCCAGCTAATGCGACAAACGCTGCTTACCACAATAGGCCGCTCGTTTATGGATGTAGCGCAGTGTTGAACGAAAGAGCAATACGGAGCTGGTCGGCTGCACAGACGAGTCGTGTGTGTGCTGCTAGCAAGCAATTGCGACGCCTACAACCAATTAGTCTGCGCTTGAATTTCATGCTGTGTACATCGATCGCGCAAAGAATTTTTTTCTTTTTTCTGAGCAGTAGGTATGCGACAACAAAATGACCAAATTAGAATTCAAAGTTCAATGGGAATTGAAATATTTTTTTTATTTGAACCCTTCTTATGAGCCTCAATGCATAATTTGCATAATTTTAAACGCCACTATAAAAATCACCACAGCGAAATTCTTGCAGTGCTCTGCTTATACGCACACACTAATGCAAAAATATGTTGCGCTTGTGTAAGTAGCGCAGTCGGCGGTGTGCATCACTGATGTAGCGATATGTAGCGATGTTTGGATGTTCAGACGTTTGCTTTTGTTCCTCAAAAACGTGGATTTATCGATAACTGAGTTATCGGTCAAAATGCGATTGCACAAAAACCTTAATGTTACCCTACAATATGGGTATCAAACGAAAGGGGATGACCCCAGGTTTCATTTGAACTTCGATATATTTCGATAAATTTATCGATAACTGAGTTCTCGGTCAAAATGTGATTGCACAAAAACCTTAATATTACCCTACAATATGGGTATCAAACGAAAGGGGATGGCCCCAGGTTTCATTTTAACTTCGATATATTTCGATAAATTTATCGATAACTGAGTTATCGGCCAAAATGCGAATGCACAAAAACCTTAATATTATCTCACAATATGGGTATCAAACGAAAGGGGATGGCCCCAGGTTTCATTTGAACTTCGATATATTTCGATAAATTTATCGATAACTGAGTTATCGGCCAAAATGCGAATGCACAAAAACCTTAATATTATCTTACAATATGGGTATCAAACGAAATATCGTTATCGATAACTTTATCGAAATATATCGAAGTTCAAATGAAACCTGGGGCCATCCCCTTTCGTTTGATACCCATATTGTAGGGTAATATTATTCGATAAATTTATCGATAACTGAATTATCGGTCAAAATGTGATTGCACAAAAACCTTAATATTACCCTACAATATGGGTATCAAACGAAAGGGGATGGCCCCAGGTTTCATTTTAACTTCGTTATATTTCGATAAATTTATCGATAACTGAGTTATCGGCCAAAATGTGAATGCACAAAAACCTTAATATTATCTTACAATATGGGTATCAAACGAAAGGGGATGGCCCCAGGTTTCATTTGAACTTCGACATATTTCGATAAATTTATCGATAACTGAGTTATCGGCCAAAATGCGAATGCACAAAAACCTTAATATTACAATATGGGTATCAAACGAAAGGGGATGGCCCCAGGTTTCATTTGAACTTCGATATATTTCGATAAATTTATCGATAACTGAGTTATCGGCCAAAATGCGAATGCACAAAAACCTTATTATCCTACAATATGGGTATCAAACGAAAGGGGATGGCCCCAGGTTTCATTTGAACTTCGATATATTTCGACAAATTAATCGATAACTGAGTTATCGGTCAAAGTGTGTTGCACAAACACCTTAATATTACCCTACAATATGGGTATCAAACGAAAGGGGATAGCCCCAGGTTTCATTCTAACTTCGATATATTTCGATAAATTTATCGATAACTGAGTTATCGACCAAAATGCCAATGCACAAAAACCTTAATATTATCTTACAATATGGGTATCAAACGAAAGGAGATGGCCCCAGGTTGCGTTTGAACTTCGATATATTTCGATAAATTTATCGATAACTGAGTTATGGGTCAAAATGCGATTGCACAAAAACTTTAATTTTACCCTACAATATGGATATCAAACGAAAGGGGATGGCCCCATGTTTCATTTTAACTTCCATATATTTCGATAAATTTATCGATAACTGAGTTATCGGTCAAAATGTGATTGCACAAAAACCTTAATATTACCCTACAATATGGGTATCAAACGAAAGGGGATGGCACCAGGTTTCATTTGAACTTCGATATATTGCGATAAATTTATCGATAACTGAGTTATCGGTAAAAATGTGATTGCAAAAAAACCTTAATATTACCCTACAATATGGGTATCAAACGAAAGGGGATGGCCCCAGGTTTCATTTGAACTTCGATATATTTCGATAAAGTTATCGATAACGATATTTCGTTTGATACCCATATTGTAAGGTAATATTAAGGTTTTTGTGCATTCGCATTTTGACCGATAACTCAGTTATCGATAAATTTATCGAAATATATCGAAACCTGGGGCCATCCCCTTTCGTTTGATACCCATATTGTAAGATAATATTAAGGTTTTTGTGCATTCGCATTTTGGCCGATAACTCAGTTATCGATAAATTTATCGAAATATATCGAAGTTCAAATGAATCCTGGGGCCATCCCCTTTCTTTTGATACCCATATTGTAGGGTAATATTAAGGTTTTTGTGCAATCACATTTTGACCGATAACTCAGTTATCGATAAATTTATCGAAATATATCGAAGTTCAAATGAAACCTGGGCCATCCCCTTTCGTTTGATACCCATATTGTAGGGTAACATTAAGGTTTTTGTGCAATCACATTTTGACCGATAACTCAGTTATCGATAAATTTATCGAAATATATCGAAGTTCAAATGAAACCTGGGGCCATCCCCTTTCGTTTGATACCCATATTGTAAGATAATATTAAGGTTTTTGTGCATTCGCATTTTGACTGATAACTCAGTTATCGATTAATTTATCGAAATATGTCGAAGTTCAAATGAATCCTGGGGCCATCCCCTTTCGTTTAATACCCATATTGTAAGATAATATTAAGGTTTTTGTGCATTCGCATTTTGACCGATAACTCAGTTATCGATTAATTTATCGAAATATATCGAAGTTAGAATGAAACCTGGGGCCATCCCCTTTCGTTTCGCATGTTGTTAAAATTGGGTAGTGAATTCCGCTACAGGAGTTCATAAAAGAAAGCAACATAAAGATTACAGACATATTAACAAAAAATGGATATCCAAATAAGGTGATAGATCAGTGGTTAAGAACAACAAAGCTTAGACAAACACAACACAAAACGAAATCAACGAACACAAACAACAATAACAAAACTTTTAGGGGGGTTACATACATACAAGGGCTGACGGACAACAAAACTTTAAGAAAGTTCATAAAAAGTGACAACCTAATTTTTGCACACAAACCACAACAAACACTTAACAAAATATTTAATAAGATGAAAGGCAATATTAACAAGGAACAACAACACAACGTAGTGTACGAGATCAAATGCAAAGGTAAAACCAACGAACCTTGCAACAAAACTTACATAGGAACTACAAAACGTGCACTAGGAGTAAGACTAGGCGAACATAAAACAGACGCAAGGAACCACAAACCAACAACAGCATTATCACAACACTTAACAGATACTGGCCATGCAGCGGACTTTGACCATGCAAGAATATTAGACATAGAGAGAAAGACAAGAACAAGGTTGACGCTTGAGAGTTTACGAATACAAGAGAAAATACATGACGCAAAGAATTTTAAAGAGGACGTCGACAACATAAACTGCGTTCACAGAACAACAATAACACAAAAAAGAAGAAAACAAGACAAAAGAAAGTAGGAAATGCACTATGTAGATACAAAAATTAATTTTAATCGTGTATAATGTATTGTTAGGAAAAGTCATAGGTTCATAATTTATCTAAATGTAAATGATTGGTTTAAAAGAAAAAAATAAAAATTTGGTAAGAATTGTAGTTTCTTTATTATTGTTTAAATAATTTGTATTAATGTAATTAATGTTTGTATACATGTCTTTTTATATATTTGTTGAAAATAAATAGACTCCCTGAGGAAGAGGCAAGTATGCGCCGAAACGCGTAGGAGAAAAAAAAAATATTTTTTTGCTTTATAATTCACCGGCCAAAAAGCTCTGAAAAGCATATTAGCATATTTTTCTTTAGACTTTATAAGAATAAATTTTAGGCAAGATGTCCTCACGGTGGTGTACCAGCAAATGCTTGTGAAAACATTTGTACAATAATACATATGTGAATTAATTAATTTAAAAAAAGTGGTTTAATTCGAGTAATTTACTATCCATTTTATGTGAATATTGATTCAAAATCAATTCCGGCTATGTTTTAATCAAATACTGAGGCATTTATTAAGATGTCCTTACGCTGGTGTACTACTGCAAATGCTTGTGAGAACATTTGTACAATAATACATATGAGAGGTAATTAATTTAAAAAAAAAGTTGCTTAATTCAAGTAATTTATTGTCTATTTTATGTGAATATCTATTCAAAACCAATTCCGGATATGTTTTAATCAAATACTGAGGCATTTATTAAGATGTCCTCACGCTGGTGTACCACTACAAATGCTTGTGAGAACATTTGTACAATAATACATATGTGAGGTAATTAATTTAAAAAAAGTTGCTTAATTCAAGTAATTTATTGTCTATTTTATTATATCTATTCAAAACCAATTCCGGATATCTATTTATCAAATATAAGAAAAATATTTGGCTTTAAACCTTTCTCACAAGTTTTCTCACAAATAAACAACACAAGACTACAAGTCGTCAAATCACTGACGTTGACGGCAAAATCTGTTTGTTCGATCGCGAATGTTGTTAAGGAAATAGCTGACGAATATTAAAAGTGACAAAAATATCGTTTACTTCGCTAAACGATAACGCATGTTGTTAAAATTGGGTAGTGAATTCCGCTACAGGAGTTCATAAAAGAAAGCAACATAAAGATTACAGGCATATTAACAAAAAATGGATATCCAAATAAGGTGCTAGATCAGTGGTTAAGAACAACAAAGCTTAGACAAACACAACACAAAACGAAATCAACGAACACAAACAACAATAACAAAACTTTTAGGGGGGTTACATACATACAAGGGCTGACGGACAACAAAACTTTAAGAAAGTTCATAAAAAGTGACAACCTAATTTTTGCACACAAACCACAACAAACACTTAACAAAATATTTAATAAGATGAAAGGCAATATTAACAAGGAACAACAACACAACGTAGTGTACGAGATCAAATGCAAAGGTAAAACCAACGAACCTTGCAACAAAACTTACATAGGAACTACAAAACGCGCACTAGGAGTAAGACTAGGCGAACATAAAACAGACGCAAGGAACCACAAACCAACAACAGCATTATCACAACACTTAACAGATACTGGCCATGCAGCGGACTTTGACCATGCAAGAATATTAGACATAGAGAGAAAGACAAGAACAAGATTGACGCTTGAGAGTTTACGAATACAAGAGAAAATACATGACGCAAAGAATTTTAAAGAGGACGTCGACAACATAAACTGCGTTCACAGAACAACAATAACACAAAAAAGAAGAAAACAAGACAAAAGAAAGTAGGAAATGCACTATGTAGATACAAAAATTAATTTTAATCGTGTATAATGTATTGTTAGGAAAAGTCATAGGTTCATAATTTTATCTAAATGTAAATGATTGGTTTAAAAGAAAAAAATAAAAATTTGGTAAGAATTGTAGTTTCTTTATTATTGTTTAAATAATTTGTATTAATGTAATTAATGTTTGTATACATGTCTTTTTATATATTTGTTGAAAATAAATAGACTCCCTGAGGAAGAGGCAAGTATGCGCCGAAACGCGTAGGAGAAAAAAAAATATTTTTTTGCTTTATAATTCACCGGCCAAAAAGCTCTGAAAAGCATATTAGCATATTTTTCTTTAGACTTTATAGGAATAAATTTTAGGCAGAACAACGTCTGGCGGGTCAGCTAGTATATTAATAATAATTATATTTATTTACCTACATACTTTAGTTATATTTGTTTAGAAAACTTATTTTTGCCTCCGGAGTCGAATTCACAACCACTTTTTCACTTCTCTTTCAAACAGCTGATGTGAGAAGAGTTTCAGCTTTTTGTCATTTTAAATAAATACTAAAAGTCAGCTGTTTTATGTCGTGAAAAATAAGTTAGCGAATCCTACTATTGTCACTGCAAACGCCATTGTTGTTAAGCTAACAACTCGATTTGCGTTGTCGTCTAATAGCATTGACAGACGGCAGCGATAGTCCCGATTACCGCAACACTTAATTCGATTAAAATTTTACCCTGACAGACGGCAAGTATTGCGGATTAACAAAACAGCTGAAGGAAGGTAGGCGCAGCGGCGAATTCAAAAACTTCTTGTTTTATTTCCAAAGGTAGGGTAATGTCAAAATCAAAACGAAATCACATCATGGTCAATAGGAATGGGCGAGTTCCAAACGAATTCAGATTTCAACCAAGGCGAAATATCATTTTGACATTACACTCTACCAATTACAATAACAAATTACATTCGTAATTTCTGAATTCACTTATGCGCCTACCTTCCTAGATCTGCCTTAGTTTCTTCTTTTTCTTCCCTTTCATTCACAATAGAAATTTTTCACCATGTCATTACAAAATGCTCTAATCCGCTAAAATTTTGAGGACTAACTCAAGATATATTCCGGATTACCTCCACTTAATTCTCAAGTTAAGTTCGAATTATAGCATTGACAGACGGCAGCGATAATCCCGATTACCGCAACACTTAATTCGATTAAAATTTTACCCTGACAGACGGCAAGTATTGCGGATTAACAAAACAGCTGAAGGAAGGTAGGCGCAGCGGCGAATTCAAAAACTTCTTGTTTTATTTCCAAAGGTAGGGTAATGTCAAAATCAAAACGAAGTCACATCATGATCAATAGGAATGGGCGAATCCCAAACGAATTCAGATTTCAATCAATGCGAAATATCATTTTGACATTACACTACCAATTACATTAACAAATTACATTCGAAATTTCTGAATTCACTTATGCGCCTACCTTCCTAGATCTGTTTTGGGTTCTTCTTTTTCTTCCCTTTCATTCACAATAGACATTTTTCACCAGGGATGTCATTACAAAATGCTTTAATCCGCTAAAATTTTGAGGACTAAATCAAGAGATATTCCGGATTACCTCCAGTTAATTCTCAAGTTAAGTCCGAATTAGCTAGATATTCCGGATTATCGCTGCCGTCTGTCAATGCTATTAGCTAGATATTCCGGATTATCGCTGCCGTCTGTCAATGTTATTATGTTACTGAATCGCGCTACAGCTCTATCAATCCATACCAAAACTTTGCAATTCCAACAACAAAAACGCATAATAACAGTAAATTGCATAATCGCTTATGAAGAGTATCGTTAAAATTTGGCAGCATTACCGCGTATGATTGCAGTTCATTCATACAAGCGAAGTTATATGCCATTAGATAAATAAGTTAAATGGCGAATTTATATGAAGGGGAGCAAAAGCTAACTTATTTCAACAAATAATGCCAGGTAAGTAGCAAAAAGATATTGTTTTAAACAAATTAAATGAAAAAAAATTCAACAACTATTTACAGCGAAGGTTGAGTGTATAGCTATTTCACGAAAAACCATTTTCGATCATCAGCACTCTTTTCGGAAGTGGATGCTACCGGGGATTGAACCCGAGTACATTTCATCTTCAGCCGCAATGACCCAACGCATAAACACGCTCGACCATTGAGACTCTGTGCAAGCTGTTGGATTTTCCCCACTTTTGCCTTTTTCATTTTCAACATTAACGTTTGTGTGTATATGCTTTTGCATATATTCTACCCAAACGTGCTGAATTTTTGTTGTAGGCAGTTCGCAATGAACATTTGTTGTTGGTATGTATTTTTTTATATACCAAACAACGTTAACAATTTTACTTGAAAGAGTTTTTTAGTGCTTAGCACGAAATTTTTATTTTAATTCAATTTTTAATTGAATGGCTCAATCGATTTCTTTTTACACCATGATCCTTCTAATATACATAAGTCCATATGTCTCTAACCCAACCCACAAGTCACCTCAAAAATACAAAAAGTAAATATCAAAATTTGAAACACTTAAAACGAGTGATTCCGTACCGTTGTCATAGCTTTTATGACAATTTACCACATATACCTTAAGACTTCTCCACCTATGTGTAAACAAAATTACGTTTTCTTAATTAAAAATATGAATTTTAGCTTAAAATGTAATATATGTATGTATAAGTTTTGTTACTTTTTTCTTGATAAAAAACTAAAAAAAAAAAGAATCATATTGAACATTTTGCCATTTCATTACCGCATATGGGTATTTCCGCAGAGAGGTCCACCGCGAGCGAAACGTCGTAAAATGCATGGAAAACAAAGTTTTTATAATAATAATAATAATATAATAATACAATGGCGCTATTATAACTCTGACGAGTTTTATGGTCGAGCTTCTCTCCCAATTCGAGGTGTGCTCCTTTTTGTTTTTCCTACTAATTGGGTGGACCTACAGTTTTATGCCGGCTCCGAACGGAGAATGCATTTTTTGTGAGAAGCTTTTTCATGGCAGAAAGACACTCGGAGGGTATGCGCCCACTGCCGATAGGTGACCGCTGCTCTTAAAAAACCCAATAATTGGATTTTTACTAATTAGAAAAATTGTTTTGGTGTTTTGCTCGGGCCGTGGTTTGAACCCGAGACCGCTTGCATGGCAGGCGAGCACTCTACCCACTGCACCACAGCGGCCACAAAGTTTTTAGCTTTTGTTAAATAAGAGGAGATATCGAATTATCATTATCTTAAACAAATTTAGATTTTTCAAAGTTAGAGCTATAATAAAAAGTGATTGGCAATTTCAGGACAGCCCCCCTTTCTTACTATTTCTAACATTTCAATGAAGATTCATCCTAATGATTATTTCTTGCCAGAGATGTTCCGTTTTCAGTAATAGCAAATTTATTTTGATAATACATATTTCTTCTCTACATGTAATAAAGGGCCTTATTTTGTAAAACGCAACGCGACGCAACGAGTCACCCAGAGAGACTTATTGTCGTGTTCGTATTTTGTATCTCTTTAGGTGACTGAAAGTGACTGTAAGTGACTCGAAGTGAATGTGTTACGTTTTTTTGGTGAGTATGTTACGTTTTTGGTATTTTATAAAACGCAAAGTGACGAAAACGGTCACTTTAACTGTCAAAAGAGTCACTTCCTTTTGTTCGAGTGAGCATTCGATATAGTTTAATTTGCAACGGCTAAAATTAGCCAATTTAAAAAAAAACGGGGTATCAATCGACGCGTTTCAATCTCGCGAACCCGAATATAATGCTGAACTAATTTTTTCTTTGATTTAAATAAAACATTTATTAATAAACACGTTTTAACTTTTGTCTTGCTTCCCGCATACACAAGAACACACAAATGCATCTTATTTCTTAACATTGCATAACACGTACATATATTTATACTAACTGCATTACACACACATTTTTTAATACATATGTTGCATATAAATAATTTATTTTATTCAAAAAAATAAACTAAACAAACACGTATGTATGTATTTACACACAATTTCAACAAATATTTTTTTTTTATTTTTGTTGACTTCCCATTAAACACTGAAAAAGAAATTCTCAAACGTTTGAGAAAATATTGTTTCTAAATTTGGGAATCAGCATATACCTAATTTGAAAATAAACATATTTTCAAGTGTTCAACAAACATTGTTAATCAATTTTAGAATAACTTACAACACATTCGAAAAAAAACTTGTTTCGCATTTTGTACCATTTCACGAATTTCATCATGTCAAGGTTTTAAGGAACGAAGACATTTTGTATGTTTGCAAGTTTCAATCAGCGTTCGTTGTTTTACGTGAGCAGTCTCCTAATGGTTGAAATGATGGTTGAAAATGATTGTGTATAATAATGATTCTGTATTTCTTACTCTTATTTTATTTGTTTGTGGCTTTTTGTGAAGTTACACAAACTTTATTAAAGCCATAGTTTGTTTCTCACATGTGTGTATGCATATTAAAAAAGATATTAATATACTCATGTGACTGTACAAAGGCACCGGCGAAATTCACCCGCACGGGTAAATGAAAAACATCACATCAGAGTACAAATATGTAATACATACATACATCTATTGATTGCATTCCATTTCGTACTTTGAAATTGATTTCAGAAAATGAAATCTATCAAATTGAGAATCAGCCCAAAATCCCATACTAAAAATGTGCCTTTTTGTTTGAGAACGCTATCAAGAGAAATTTGAGGTGCATTTGATAACTAACGTTTTATATTTGACAATAGGGTTACTTCTCAAATGAACCTCAAATTAAAAATGAAGAAAAATGTTTATTGGGTTGCCAGCTGCCAACTTTTCAGGATTACGTACTCGACAAAATACCTCTATTAATAAAAAAACGCACTAAAAATTACTAAGGAAACTAAAAAAACAAAATAGGTGGCACATAAGCTACGTAAATCGTTTGACAATCGTCGTGACTACGCAACAGGTTGAACGCGAAAACGTAAAATCTTATATAATACCAACTTTTGGGCGAAGGTGAGCGTGAGTGAGTGTGAGTGACTGCGTCGCAAAGAGTCACCGCGTTTTGTATAATAAGGGCAAAAATGTTCTGAATAAAAATTTATGTTACAATTTTCATTTAATAAAAACTGACAAATGAGTTTATGTAAAGTAATTTCTTCAGTAAAGGTTTATATGTCACGTTGCGAACGTTACGTTACGTACCTTATAATATTATGTACAGAATAATTGAAGAGATGTTTTCAAGAAAAAATGAAGGCAATAATACAAGTAAATCAAACTGACTAAATTATAGTAACTTGCATTAAAAAAATGTGTACAATATTCGCAGAATTTCGCCTTTTTATAGGTGCAGCTGAGAATGACGTCTATTTTGTGTCACGGTGTTTGTTGGCAAATATTTTTGAAACGTGTTTTGCTGTAGATCCTACATTTTCACTAAACATAGTGCTTGTAAAGAGCTATTCAAAGGCCACATTGAAAAAATTAATATATATACATATCGATACTTTTCTTCACGTTGAATCCGTACGAATGTTCGTCACCATGGAAATACCCATATACGTGATTTTTTTGCCAAATAAAAATTGCACAACCGCACATGAAAACAAGTAAGGAAGCCTAAATTCGAGTGGAATCGAACATTAGATACTCAGCTGTATGCTTTAATAGTTTGTTTGCGTTTGATGGAAACACGGTGTACTTTATATAAAGTGAGTGCTGCATAAATTTGGCGTAGTCACGCCAATTTTCAAAATTTTTATTTGTGATCCAACTAATCATATGAATATTATTCTTTGTGCAAAATTTCATTCATTTATGACTTCTAGTTACAAAGATGTCACGTTACAAATTCCCAAAGGGTGTTCCAGAAATATATTTGTTAAAAAGTAGGTGTGGTCATAAACCGATAATAAAAGTCGGCGTGGTCGTCAACCGATTTTGGCAATTTTTCGTCCAAACATTTGCCTAAGTAAATATACCACGCGTACCAAATTTCAGCGATATATCTTCAACGGTTTCTGAGTTATTACTCATAAAACTTTCAATGTTTGCCCCTTAATAAGTGGGCGGGGCACCGCCCAATTTCCAAAATTTCTGTGTTTTTTGTTTTATGTCTGTAACTGAACTCCCGCCACAAAATTTCAATGAATTATCCTTATATTTGACAAAGATATCGCTTAAAATGTTTTTATTAGGTCACTTTATAATACCCATATATAAAAATGGGCGTGGCACTTAACCGATTTTGACAATTTTCCGTCCAAACATTTGCCTAAGTAAGTAAATCACGCATACCAAATTTTATCGATATATCTGCTACGGTCTCTGAGTTATGGCTTATAAAACTTTCAATGTTTGCCCCTTAATAAGTGAGCTGGCTCCTCCCATTTTCCAAAATGTCATCAAATTTCTTCATAAGGGCCTGAGCTCAATACGTGGGTGAAATTTCATCGGTCCAGCTTTATTAGTGGCTGAGATACCAAATTTCCGATTTTTTCTATATAGGAGAAGTGGGCGTGGTCATGGTCCGATTTCGCCCATTTTCAATACCAACCGTCCCAGTCTCGATACTAACTTGCATTCTAAATTTTATCAAAATATCTCAATTTTTGCGTGAGTTAGAGTGCGTACGGACGGACGGACGGGCGGACATGGCTCAATCGATTTCTCTTTTCACCCTGATCATTTTGATATATATAAGTCTATATCTATCTCGATTATTTCATTCTGTTACAATCCACCGTTATGAAATCAAAATTATAATACTCTGTGTACTAGTACAGCTGAGTATAAAAAGAGTCCTAATAATTCAATTTGCTTCTTCTTTTATACTAAGTTGATGTTTTAGCTAACAAACTGATCTACCTAACTATTTAAATATAAGTTTGTACGCAGAAATAAGTAACGGTTTTGAAATAAATAGTTTTTATGCTCTCCTGTAAAATTCAACCACGATATGCAAAAATGAAAATGTCTCTCATGCAAAAATGAACTTTAAACGACGATATATAAGATAAAGTACGCATATTCCTGAAATGAACCCATGGCAGTTTTAGTAATTTGCACTTAACATAACTGTTATGGGAAGCAATAAACAGGACTATAAAAATTTTGTATTACAAAAATTATTTTCACAATACTCAAGTTTGAACTCATGTGACGGGAGATCTGAAGGTGCCACTGGCCAGTACTCCACAGCCTGATGTGGAGGGTTCCCTATTGCCCAAAAACCCACTCAGTTAAATTGTATCACGAATTTCATTTTTGGACTTTTGGCCAGCTTTTAGAATCTAATACCCCTATATGCGACGCAGGTTCGATCCTCGGTGTAAACCGCCTAAAGAAGTCTGATGAGGGAATGTGGCCTCCGAAATGGATCCATAACTTCTACCCAAAACGTTTTTTTTTTTTAAATAAAACTGGCCAATAGCTCATACAAAATTCACATAAAAGTGATTATTAGAATTAAACGGCCATTTAAAAACAAACATAAATAAATAGAAGAGCCTGCCGAAAAACAAAAATCTAAAAACAATAACAAAGCATAGCCTGTACAAAAGCTTTGCTTGTTAACAGCTTTAGAACCTTGTACAAAAAAAACAAACATACAATCGCACCAACATACTAGGTAGCAAAGACAGAGTGTCACTAAGCTACTGTTGTTTGGTATGTAGATTGTGATAAAGGAAAATTGAGAATTAAGCGAAACAAAGCTCACGGCGGTGGTAGCTCAATGGGGAGCCATTGGATTACCAATCGAATAAAACTGGCCAATAGCTCATACAAAATTCAGATAAAAGGAACGGCCTTTATGTTTGACAAAGGTATCGCATAAAATGTTTTTATTATACCTACGTATATATATGTATTATATAAAAGTGGGTGTAGTCCCAGCCAGCTTGGGAATTTTTTTTTTCTAAACGTTGGCCTCATGTGCACCAAACTTGCTCCTCTGTAAGTCGGGCCTTTTTGAAAATTTGGGTATATTTCCTTATAAGGGCATAAATAAATAGAAGAGCCTGCCGAAAAACAAAAATCTAAAAACAATAACAAAGCATAGCCTGTACAAAAGCTTTGCTTGTTAACAGCTTTAGAACTTTGTACAAAAAAAACAAACATACAATCGCACCAACATACTAGGTAGCAAAGACAGAGTGTCACTAAGCTACTGTTGTTTGGTATGTAGATTGTGATAAAGGAAAATTGAGAATTAAGCGAAACAAAGCTCACGGCGCACACTGGGGCCGAGCGTGCTCAAAATTCAGTTTTTAAATAATGAGTTTTTCAAAAAAATAAAAACGCAGTATTGTTCCCTATAAAATTCTACACTTCTGGCCCAATTTTCAGCTTTCTATCGTTTTTCAGTTGGGAGTTATCCATACACAAACATGGCAAATTTTCCAAAAAATAATTTTTTTTTCAAGGTGAGAAATTTTAATGTGTATTTCAAATAGTTGGTGTAAGAGAAGGATATAAAATTTTATTATTCTGCTTTTTTCATAACATTAAGTGAAGCTTATATAATCGATGTGTTTTTTTTTTGGAACTAGACGTTTTAAAAAATTAATTTTTAGTATAAAACTAAACGTACCTCTTTTTTTTTTATTTTTTTTTCAAAATGGATTTTTTTTAATTTGCGCAAAAACGTAGCAAATGTAAAAATGCAGCAGTAAAATATGGTCCCTTGCGACAAAGAATCCGAGTTCAGAACCAAAAGCAAAGTGCGCATTTTAAAAAAAAGTGAGTTTAAAAATTGCATTCCAATTTTAGTTAAAAAAAAAACACATATATCTGGTTGAATTTGATTCTTCTCTATCTTAAATTTAGTTGATCCATTATTTACTGGTTACTTTAATTACAAATTGTGGTTAAGGTTACTTGTCAAACCAGTTTTCTTTAATTTAGACTTGTAAGTTGGATTATAATATGAGTTCTTTGAAGCAAAAGTTGTGTTACTCCAATTTTGTTTTTTTTTTTATGTTAGGCATGAAAATGTGTGGGGAAATACGTGTTCTGCTTAAAACGCTAACGTTGAATCTCATAATTCCCATATAAACATACTTGTGACAACATAAAACTTTTAATATCTCGAAACAAAAAATTGGAGAAACCCATTTTTGTACCTACATACATATGTACCTGCACCTACATATTTCATCAATGGGTTAATAAATAGCCGCTAATTGGTTAATATAATACAAATTGGCTATTTTTGTACAGACATACTAATATAATAATAATATAAAACAATGGCGCTATTATAACTCTGACGAGTTTTATGGCCGAGCCTCTGTCCCAATTCGAGATGTGCTCCTTTTGTTTTTCGTACCAATTGAGTGGACCTACAGTTTTATGCCGGCTCCGAAGGGCGAATGCATTTTTTTTTAGAAGCTTTTTCATGGCAGAAATACTCTCGGAGGGTATGCCGCCCACTGCCGAGAGGTGACCGCTGCTCTTAAAAAACCCAATAATTGGATTTTTACTAATTAGAAAAATTTTTTTGGTGTTTGCTCGGACTGGGGTTTGAACCCGAGACCTCTGGTATAGTAGGCGAGCACTCTACCCACTGCACCACTGCGGCCACCACCACAGACATACCAATTGTGAATTAAATAATTTTTTTACAGATCTTAAAAAAACTGGTCACCAATAGGTTAATTCATGACCGTTAATGGGTTAAGATTCCAAATATTACTGGTTTTAGTGTAGATACAACTAATATGATTGAAACATATTGATCTAAGAATTAAGTGAAAAAATTTGGTTAAAAATGGGTTAATGCGTGGTCGTTAAGGGGTTAAAATTCTTGGGATTTACTATTTTAGTATCGATATACCGATTCTGATTCAAGAAAATTAAACTCGAAACTGAATTAAAAAACATAGGTCACCAACGGGTTAACTCATGGCCGTCAATGGGTAAGATGCTATAGATTAACACTTTAGTGCAGATAAAGCGATTCTGATGTAAAAAAGTTGATTTCAGAATTTTGAGCGTCCTCATATATATAAGTGGCCCCAGTGTGCGGCGGTGGTAGCTCAATGGGGTGCCATTGGATTACCAATCGAATAAAACTGGCCAATAGCTCATACAAAATTCAGATAAAAGGAACGGCCTTTATGTTTGACAAAGGTATCGCATAAAATGTTTTTATTATACCTACGTATATATATGTATTATATAAAAGTGGGTGTAGTCCCAGCCAGCTTGGGAATTTTTTTTTTCTAAACGTTGGCCTCATGTGCACCAAACTTGCTCCTCTGTAAGTCGGGCCTTTTTGAAAATTTGGGTATATTTCCTTATAAGGGCATAAGGTCATTGAATGGATGAAATTTCATCACTCGGGCTATATTAGTGACTGAATTAGCACGTTTTTCGAGTTTTCCGAAATATGACCCATTTTCAACACCAACCTTCTCTGTTCCCATTAGAATCTGTGTACCAAACTTCATCAAAATATTTCTATTTTTGCGCAAGTTATAGGGCCGTCAGAATGAATACTTTTCCGGCAATCCAGCAATCCGTTTAATAGACCACGGAGTGGAATAACGGAGCCGAATTGCGGGAAAAATATTCATTCAGTCGGACCCATTAGATTGCGTACACCCGGACGGACGGACATGATTCAAACGATTTTTTTCATCCTGATATATATGTAAGATCTATCTCAATTATTTTATGGTCTTACGTACAACCGCTATGTGATCAAAAGTATTCATACATATAGGTATAGTAGATACTACGATAAGCACATCCCAGACTGAAAACCCCATTCAGCGTAGGTATGAATACACACGTGTTCGCCTAAAATAATGTGATGTTTACATACAAACATACACCTTGAGTTTATAAGTGTTTTAAAGTATACACATATTGTTCAACTGGAGCGACATCTACATTTGAAATTTGAATTTAACTTTGTACTGATGTTAGAATAAAATAATTCTGAAGGGATAGTTTTAGCCGCAAATCTTTTAGTTTAAATTTAAACATTGTATTTTTGGAAAATGCTATTAAAAAAAGTACCACGCCCAATAAAACACCGTTTCACTTGAAGAGCTAATTTATACCTTTAAAACGATACCTTACTTATTAATTTTGGTAAATTATGTGAGCAGAAAAGGGTACATGTGCATAAAAAAATACCAATTAGAAATAATATACATATATGATTTATAAAGGTGCCGTTCTGGCTTTGAATTGAATTTCCAAAAAAAAAAATGTCACTCCACCTTAATGTACATACATATGTACATAAGTTTATAATATGTATATATTTTCTACTAACAACACTTTTAATTTAATTTATATTTTGTTTTAAAAACTTCAGGATTAAGAAGTGAAATTCCTTATAATTTTGTATAGCTTTTATTTGTCCTTTTTTTAACACGCTTTTATTAGTTTCACCTGTATGTATATAAGATATGTATATACATATGGCCGATTTTCTGGGAAAGTAAACCAAGTAGTTTTTTTTTTGTCAAATATTGCAAGCACTGGGGTCTTGCGGGGTTCATGACATATTATAGTAGCTGTTGAAACAGTGGCATTCAATTTTAGTCGTTTTAAATTAAACTTTTCGCTCTTTTTATAAAACGTGATTAAAAAAAAATATGGTCGGAAGTAGTTCAGTAAACAAAAAGTTAAATATAACATGTTTGTTGCGACTAAATTTAGCCGTTCAAGTTTTATCTATTAGAAAATTAGTTATAATATCATAACACGTAAAGTTTTTAAAAAAGTTATGTTCCAACTAGGAGTTATGTGCAAAGAAAATGTGCCGCAAAAATCTTATGTAACGTTAGCAGAGCAAAACCAAAAAAGTTTTTTTAAGACATGTTAAAATACGTTTTAATTTAATTTGTTTATATATTTTCTTAATACTATACGTATATCTCACGTTCCAATTAAAAAAAGTTAAACTTCAAAAGATTTGAAGACATTGTTAGCTTAAATAATATGTAACGTTAGCAGTGATTTTTTTTATCTATATAATGCATATAATAAAATTGTAACAGGTCGATGTCTGTACATTGAAGATATTCAAGAAAAACTGATAGGAGAGGTCATTATTGAACCAGGGAAACACAAATCTACAATTTTTAGAAGTCTATCTGTCTGTCTGTCCGTCTGTATGATTGTGCGCGCATCACGCAAAAACTACTGAATAGAATTGCATGAAACTTTCACCATTCTATCACTTAACGCCTAACTTAAAATTCAGGACAACTTTCATTTGGATATCTCATCCAGTTCCCGAGTTATTGACCACAATGTGGGAAAAATGTGACCAAAATGTGTTTTTTTTTCCATAACGCCCGCGTCACACAAAAACGACTGCATAGAAATGAATGAAACTTTCAATAATCATTTTCTGGATGAAAAAATGAGAGCTATTGGAAAAGGGGCGTGGCACAACCCATACAAACTTAATCTTTCATGCTGAATATCTCTGGAAGTGTTTTCCGTAGGATATCTAAACTTGGAGATATAGGGATAGGGATAGGGAGATATCTCCGAAACCAATCGAGATATTGAATTTAATAGAATTACTTATTGCAGCACTCATCAGCACCTTTTATTTGATACCCATATTGTACTAACAAATTTTGGATCACCCTTGGTCCACATATTGGTCGATAAGTCCAAAACTAGTTGAGCTATAGAAATAAGGGATATCTTAAATCTTAAAGTAGACGTCTATAATAATAATAATAATACAATGGTGCTATTATAACGCTGACTAGTTTCATTCAATTCCATCATTCCAATTTTTAGTGACCCGCGCGCAAACATAAGGACAGACAGACAGTCAGACCGACAGAAATTTTAAAAACAGTTAATTTGGATTCCTCTGGCTCCTTTTTTTATTTTCTGTATATCTGCAATGTACAGAGATCAACGGTTACAATTTTATTATATGTAGAGATACTCAGTTTTCGCACGTGTAACGTTAGCAGTGCTTTGTGTAACGTAGGTAGTGCCTTATTTTATGTTAAATTATGTTAAAAAATCATAAAGATTTTGGTAAAGCAGTATGCCATGACCTTGTTACATACTTGCTATATAACATGAAGTAAAATTGGGATGATTGTCTCAGCAAGTTCGCAGAAATTAAACCAAACATGATCTGTATCTTGATCTCACTTCCAAATGATGTAACGTTAGCAGTGCGTTTCACGCGCTTATAACTTTTACGGTATGGTAGCCATCAGACAAATTTTACTCTTAAAATGAAGGTATAGGTCTACCTAATAGCATAAGTAGCAGAACCTTGGACGTTTCTAACATTTTTGTTATTATTTCGTATAAACTAAATAAAAACTCCATGCGAATGTAACGTTAGCAGTCAGAAAATTGACCATATGCTGGCATAAAAACAGCTTTTGTCTACTACCTCGGATGTATTGCCTACATATTTCGCACTAAAGTTTTGTCGCCCATCTTATGACCAGATGCAAAGAACATCAGCAACCTAGATACTTTTTTTACAGGTAATGAAAAACTTATTGCTCACGGAAAATAGTGAATTAACCAATCATTTAATTCCAAAGATCTATTTGTATATGTATATAAGCTAAAAATTTTAATTCATTGTCCACTGTTTAGATGTAACTAAAAAAAAAAAACGTTCCTTCTGTTTTCAATTCCCAACGTGAATGTTACTTGCATACACATGTTTTTATAGCAATATAAGATACCAGTCAAAACGATGTTTCGAGTTGAAATGAAATATTTTGTGAACTCTATTAATATTTATTACACCTACCTGAGCCCACTAAGTTTTCGGAAGTATTGTGCTTAATACTCGGAACAGGTAAATGAAATGTTGAAGGCAAGCGAGGATATATTAAATTCTGCGCAGTAGGTGGTATCAAACCAGGTCCGGACGGAAAAGGACAAAACTTCAGCAAATTTGACGGTGACATTAAAACGTTTGGAGGTAGACAGGACATTAAGCTTACCAACGGCTGTTGCTGATAAGGCGAGAGGGGTGGACGCACTTGTCCGTGACCCGTTTCAAGTATAGATTCTTTAAATATTCCCACTGATGGCAAAATTTTATCTCCACTCATTCTATTTATGGTTTGAAACTCTCCTTTCGATTTAGCTTCTATGTCAAGATTCCTTATGTGTTGTTCATTTATTTTAATTTTTCGAGGTTCCTTTCTATTATCTTTCATTGAAGTTGGTGGACGAGAATCCATTTGCTGTTCAAAATCTGAATTCGGTAAACAATCACTTCCAATAAGAGGAAGTTCCAATTCAGTTTCTGGTAAACTGGTGTTTCCTAAATTAAATAATGGCAGTGGATGTGTATATTTTAAAGATCTTCCTTTTTTCTTTTTCTTCAGTTCTGTTACTTCAGAAGTAGCATTTAGTAATTCAAAACGTCTTATTGATAAATTTCTGCTCCCTGGCTTGCGACCTCGTTTTTTAAGCTTGTTGCTTTCGTCGATTCGTAATGACGGATTTATACTCGATGTGATAGGAATATTAGCTATTGAAAAATTATCATTTTTTTGTCTTGAAAATGTTGACATATTACATGACATATTAAAATTTTTTTCCTGAAACTCAGATGTCTTGCAGCTCTTATCGACAGTGTATGTTAAATGGCTTAATTCTGTGGGGGCTGGCGTGATGGTGGTTCCAGAAGGTAAGGTAAAATATTGACTCTCATTTTCGTTAAATGTCTCTGGTAGATTCTTCGAATAGGACGATTTTTGGAGTTTCTGTTTAGAAATTTTTTTAAAGATATCAAGTTTGTTTCTATCTAACTCAGCTGACAACTTCTCTTCATGGACCTCTTTTATAGTTTGAGCTGTACAGAAGTTCTCAGAGACTTGTTCATTAACTACGATTGCTTCACTCTTTGTATTGGGAATAGGGCTTACATCATTGTTAGAAAGAACATTTGTTAGTGATGCATTTAAACTTAGTTTTTCTTCTGCTTTTGACACTGATTTTGGTGGTGGTTCCTTTACCAAATAAGGTATCAGAGTGTCTTCAGCGTATGCTGTATCGCTTTTTTCGTTTTTTTTTGTATCTCTTTTTGAAACCTCTTGTTTATGATACATATTTTCGTTAACGGAGAGATTTTGTTTTTTAAAGTGAATGGTATAATTCTGTTTCTGTAACAACTTCTTTTCATACTTTAAATGCTTTTTGAGTAATTTTTCCATTTTCAACCGTTGAAAAACAGCATTGCAAAAATCTGGTGACATATTTGGGGAGTTAGCTTCAGTATTCAAGATTGTTTGCACGAATTTCTTATTTCTGCGATGCGCCTTTTCGGAAGTTGGCAAACCCACTTCTGGTACTTTCATTTCATTTAGATTAAACTTGCCTAAAGGAAGTTGAGAATTCGAAAATTGTTTCCTTTTAACCTTTTTAGAAAATGGTATTGGGTCTTGTGAGCTGCATAGCTGACCTAAAGGTATATCATTTGAGGCAGGCTTTTTCTTTATATTCAATTCCACAGCTTTTTTTTCTAAGCTTTTATCCGTTGCAATAAGGTGGCAGCCCAAACGATTATCAGTAGTTTTTGTGTTGTTTGCAAAATCTTTAATAGCATTCGAAGAAAACGGATTGAGGGTGTTGTTGACATCTACACCTCTGGATGTATAGTTGCTGCCAGAATTGTGTTGCTCGATTATCGATTCAGGAGGAGGTGAAGGTGGTGGCGGAGCATCCAAACCGAATAACTTTTCTAAAATAAATTGAATTATAAATTGGCACTATAAAAAAAATTGAGAAATCTTACCAAAAAACCCGGGTGTCATGGAATCTGGAAGTTTTCCCTCAATAGCTGGTGATATAAATCCCCCGGACGTCATTACTGCACTGCAAATTTCTCTTGTTGGACGACCTTCTTCATCAAATTTATGAGATAAATTTAGAGATGCTTTTAAACAGATTGACGCCATTTCACATTGTATCGCACATTCGTTGCCTTGGAAAAATTTATTCTTTGTATTAGGCGATGTATTATCGTACTCTATTGAATGAGCACCACCACTAGACGGGGACCTGGGGTAATTTGGGGTTATAGCAATATCACTCTGAGAAAAGTTTTCTCTAGAACTCGATCTTAATGTCGAAGATTTGAAAAAACATTTAGAGAGCAAAAGTTTGTCTTCAATATAAATCGGCGGCAATGTGTTATCATCTGATGGTTGTGTAGGCGGTAAATGTTCATATATGTGCATTGGACGAGTGAGTACTTCTTTACTACCTGGTTTTAAAAAGTTCAAATTTGAGTACTTGTGGCCTGGAATACTTGAACCCTCAACAGCCAAAGGCAACGGCTGCACATTGTTGATGTAATCAAATAGTTCTAGGGTATTTATGTTTAACATTTTAAGACAGAGGTGAACATCGTCTAAATTTGCTTCAGTCCGATTATCTGGAATAAGAATGAAATTGCAGATATACATTTAAAAGCATTTCTTATCTATACATAGATAAACTGAATTTACCAGCGGGATTCACTCCACATCTATTCGCATATGCGAAAATTTATTTACTCAAATCTAATTTCTCAGTTAGCAAGGCGTGAAAGAGATTCATCATCACTTTCGTACCATTCGGAACAATCGGAATTAGCCTTGGACAACCCCAAATCTTCCACTTTATTTGGCATGGTGTTACATTCATTCTGATTAACTCCTATTCATCACTAACAATGGCAGGAGGGATGTCTAATACATACATCAAATTCGAGGGCATCATTCTCATTAGAGTGCATTTATGTTGGAGCTAAGCTAGAAAGTGAAATTATAAATGGAAATCACGTATAGTATTTATATAGCAGCTGCTTTAAATGCTAAGCGCAGCACATATAACGAAGAAAATACCTTACGGAAATCATGTCGTGTTTATGTTGAAGCGAAGCGGGAAAGAATGACAAGAACGAAAATTGTAAACGGAACTCCGGTAAAATTTTATGATGGAGCTGCGCTATAAACGCATACTATACTCGAGTCGCGTTAGTCAAACCTATATCTCTCTTCACTATCCTCGCTCTCACATAAACAATCACGAGATATCCTCTTTTCGATATCACTCTATCGCTGTGAGCTCCAACATAAATGTATCCTTATGTATTATCCAATCAACGGCCCAATGTAGTGATAAAGTATTATTTTGAAGGGTTAACTTTTACAATATGCCACAGTTCTCCTTCCAAAACAACTACTATATATTTAAAAAAAAAACCCATTGTCCCCATATGGGGACATTACTATAAAACTATAATTTTTTAATACTATTTTTAATTTTTCAATGCAATTCCACTTCCTAAAGCTTTTTAAATATCCATTTAATATTTAGGTCAATATAGTTTAATTTAGTTCAAGAATATATCCAAAACATATTTATAAATACTCCACAAGGATTAGGCCGACGAAATTCGCAATTTCTAAGGGCTTGAAATTGTGTGTTTATTTACACAACTTCCATATGTTTTTGGTTACGGAAACCTTCTATGTATCATAATTAGGGAAGTAAAAAAATTTCCAAATGCATATTTTGACCTAAAAGCATATTTACGGTCAACATGCATATTCGTGCATATTTTGGCTCTTAATCGATTAATATCGAAAAATATTAAGCTGGCATCATCTTATCTGTGGTTAATTCAGCGTTTGCTTATATGATAGCAAATACTAGGGACACGATGTCGAATCAAAAACATCGATCTGGTACTCATTTCAAATATCGTTTAAAAAGAATCGCGAACCCGATAATATCGAAACTAAACTACTCGATACTCAAAATATCGGTAACAAAAGCGGTACACTGCTCTACAGCCAAAAAATACTCTGAATGCCACTATCCTATCTATATTCATTTTTAATTCTATGGGAAGGTTTTTGAGATATCGGCAATTTACCATTATTTGGCCAATGGCTCCACTTAATACAGTATGTCGCATTGAGCTATCTACGTTGGAGTGAAACCAAAAGAAAATTAAATTTCCTATACATGGCTCCTATAACATTTTTCACTAGGTCTTATAGTTTTTGAAATATAGATGGGTCAATTTGAAATCTTTCAATTTTTTACGAAAATTTTAAGAAAAAATTGACTTTCGTCAGCCAAGATCTTTAAAACAAACGTTTTTACCTTTAGTTTTACTCCTTTGCGTAAAGCCCCATTCAATTGACAAAAATATAAGCTATTAACGAAGAAAATTCATGGTAAAATGGAAAAGTTATATGCGATCATATGAACATAGCCAAGTCGCGGGGTCGGCATTCCATTATTCCAGCACGCCCTGAGAAAAATGACTTATGCAGGGCGGTAGAGGGGCTCTCACAGATCGCAAAACTGAAAACCAAACTTGCCGGAGGCTTATAGTTCCCGAGATATTCCTTCTTAAAGTTGTGAAAATACTACGCAGAAGGACATTACCGTGGCGGTAGCCACGTTTGGGGCACAAGTCCGGACAGATGGCGTAGCCCAGGGTTATTTTTTATAAGCGCGGCAGAAGGCCGCCAACGCAGAAAAGTATTCTTTTGCGAAATTTGAGTGGCAACGCTACTCATTTTGACAGTTCAATAATCGGTCGAAAAAAGCAGAAAAAGGGAAATTGTTTACTTCGATTTTATTAAAATATAGTATTTAATTGTAAAATATTGCAACTTTTTGTGTGTTATTTAGTAAATATAAGGTATGTGTGATACTATGGTAAATAAATCAGTTGAATTTTTGTGTTGGTGTGTGTGTAATGACCAAGTAAAAAGTTAGATAGTTTCTTGTTAATAATTTTGGGTCGGTTTTCCATTATTCCAGCACGCCCCGAGAAAAATGACTTATACAGGGGTGTAGAGGAGCTCTCACAGATCCCAAATCTGAAAACCAAACTTGCCGGAGGCTTATGGTTTCCGAGATAGGTAAAATTTTAGACGAGTCCCCCACGGCTAAAAAAAATGGTTTTTTAGGAGGGTAGAGGGGGGTCCCCAGATCACAAAACTGAAGACCCCACCTACCGGAGGCATATAGTTCCCGAGATATTTGCTGTTAAAGTTCCCATACAAATTTCACCACACATGGAGTTTAGCGAAAATTTTGCAAAAAAAAACTTTTCTGCGTTGGCGGCCTTCGGCCGCGCTTATAAAAAATAACCCTGGGCTACGCCATCCCTCCGGACGTGTGCCCCAACCGTGGCTACCGCCACGGTGATGTCCTTCTGCATAGTATTTTCACAACTTTAAGAAGGAATATCTCGGGAACTATAAGCCTCCGGCAAGTTTGGTTTTCAGTTTTGAGATCTGTGAGAGCCCCTCTACCGCCCTGCATAAGTCACTTTTCTCAGGGCGTGCTGGAATAATGGAAAGCCGACCCAAAATTATTAACAAGAAACTATCTAACTTTTTGCTTGGTCATTACACACACACCAACACAAAAATTCAACTGATTTATTTACCATAGTATCACACATACCTTATATTTACTAAATAACACAAAAAGTTGCAATATTTTACAATTAAATACTATATTTTAATAAAATCGAAGTAAACAATTTCCCTTTTTCTGCTTTTTTCGACCGATTATTGAACTGTCAAAATGAGTAGCGTTGCCACTCAATTAGCTGTAATTTACAGCGCATTCACACTTAAGCATTTGAAGTTGCAAAAAATATGCCTTTGCGCAGAACACTTTTCTGCGTTGGAGGCCTTCGGCCGCGCTTATTTAAAATAACCCTGGGCTACGCCACCAAAGTCCGGATATACAACCTAACCGTGGCTACCGCCACGGTGATGTCCTTCTGCGTAGTACACCCCTCAGCGATTAGATATTGCGATATATCGGAAACTCACCACTTTTCACCATTCATATAAAAAGAGCTTAGTGTGAATGCAGGTTAATATAGATTAGTAGTAAAGATTGGTGGCAACACTACGCGCCACAGTCCTAAAATTAGCGACTTTTGTTTACTTTGGTTTTTATTAAAATATAGTATTTAATTGTAAAATATTGCAACTTTTTGTTTGTTATTTAGTAAATATAAGGTACGTGTTATCCCGCGATAATTATATAAGTTGAATTTATGTATTCGTGTGTGTGTACTAAGCGAGCAAAAAAGTTGCATTGTACAAACAGTTTTTTGTTAATAATTTGTTATTGAAATAAAAAAGTTAAGCTCCGCCTTCGGATTTGTATTCCTGTGATCGAAACGCGTCGATTGGTACCCCATTTGTTAAAATTGGAGCAGTTTTAGTCGATGCACCGTAAACTAGATAATTACTATCATTATTATTAAACGGTAGGTATTCTGCACTTAAGCCCCCGACCAGTATTGCATACATATGTATAAGGTTTGGCTTTACTTACAATGATCAATATGACGTTTCATATCACGTGAAATTTCATTTAAAAACTTATACAAGGTATCCTGCAGAAGTTGCATCGGTGTGGTTTGTATGGCATGATAACCAATTGTTTGGCAAATTTGCGCTACGGATAGGCGCAAAACCCCCTGAATATATTGCTCGCTCATTTCTATGTCCATTAGCAATGCATAAACATTACATAAAAATCCAGTTTCAAATTATGAATTAATCAAGATATCAGTATTTATTAGAACATAATTTTGGTAAATATAAATGTACTCAGTGCAGCTCAAGACATGTTCAGATTGGCGCAATTTATTATTTAGTTATTTACATAGAAATCGTTGTTTCGGCGTTAATTACCCTTAAATAACGTAGTTTCACCATAAAATGATCGAGGCAATAGGGAAAGGCTATTTTGTTTTTGTAAACCATAAGCTGTCACAATAGCTGAGTTCCCGTGGCAGTGATCCAGATCCGGATCCGAATTTTGCAACCAAATGCAACAACAATTTTGTGATCCTGATATTTATATGGATCAATTTCGGATCTGTATAGATTGTAATAGATATTTTTGATACAGATAAATATCAGGATCACATAATTGTTGTTGCGTCAGTAATTTGTGTTGCAATTAACATTTTTTTTTTGTTTTTTTCATGTAGAATAGCATTTTTAATTTTTAATGAACAATGTTTTTATTTCAATTAGATATTTAAGCTATAGATTAAGATTTCAAGCTGTAGAGCAGTGTTTTAATAATCTTTTTTATTTCAATAACTATTTTAAACTATATATTAAGATTTCAAGCTGTAGAGCAGCGTTTCAATATATTTTTTTTTTATATAAGCTGTAGAGCAGCATTTTGATGTGATTTATTAAACTTTGTACTGCAATATGTGAATGTGAAATAGATAAAATGTATATACATAGATACAGATATACTAAATAGCGAAAAAAAGACAAAATAAATGAAAATTAAAGTCTGATCTCAAAATATGGACTTGTAATTATTTAATTAGTGTCATATCTACAGTTTCCCACAAAAGAATATATTTGAGATGTTCCAGCAATTTACGATTTTTGCCACCTTACACCTTTCCATGAAACAATCTAACAAAAGGCAACTGAAACTTCACAAAAATCCACAACATGTAACAATTTAATATTGTTCCATGTAAAATGCAAACATACAAAAGTAATTGCAATCTAATTTTTATTACTTCAAATATTAGAAGTTAAAATAATTATTTACAATTTATTGTCTTGCAACAATGCCATTATGAGTACTAGTTACTTCATCATTATTATTGACTTGCTCGTCTGAACTTATTCCATCATTTTCCTCAATTCCGTACATCACATTATTCAATATCATGATATTGTGCAAAATTATACAACTATTTATGATTTTTCCCGATATAACCGAATCATACATAAGAACCCTTTCTTTCGAAAGGCATCGAAATCTAGATTTAAGCACTCCAAAACAACGCTCAACATAGTTTCTGGCCATGATTCAAATAAAGAAGATTGTGCACTCAGCGATATTCAGCAAAATATTCATCGCTGAGACTGGGTTCATTTTGGTTAGTACGTCATCAACTACGTTATCGACGAGAAAGAAAATTGCAAACATGCAAAAAATACCTTTATTAAACTATTATTCACACAAATAAATACGCGGCACTTCATTTTTCTTTATTTAAAATAGTTTTTTTAATAAAAATTTCACATTTATCGCACACAATCTTTAGTTTTTAGATAACCGGAAACGAAACTGGGTGAAAGAGAATTTATGTTACTACGTCACTAAATCAGCTGATTCTGTCAAATTTTGGATGAACGCATAGCGGTACCGCTGAATGCACAATCTTCTTTATTTGAATCATGGTTTCTGGCTTTCCGGTGATGCCTGTTGTAATTATCTTCAGCTGCTGATAGATTGCATCCCGGAATAGGAGTCATTAAATATGGTAATTGGGGATATCCACTGTCACCTAAGAGAAAAGAAAAAACAAAAACATCAGATAAATTATATATGTATGTGTTGGCAGCACAAAAGCAATATTCGTTAGAATTGGGTGGCAACACCAGAGTGGGCTGATCGTCACTTCGTTTTCCCGGGGTATCGAGCGACGTGCTATTTATCCAATTGCATTAATTAACATTTTTATTTAATAGTTGAATAAATGAATTATTGAAGTACTTTGAAGTATAATAAAAGAAGCGTACTTTCTATTACGTAAGTAGCGAAGTTACAACAGTGGCGACGAGGAGGTGAATTTTTTTTCCTTTTATAAAAACGAAAAAAAATACAAACATGGACCGAGAGCAAATGCAAGCATTTTTTAACCAAATGCAAAATTAGCGGGAGCAAGATAACGCAGCTATGCAAGCTCTTATCACACAGCTCTTTTCAACAAAATCTAATGATGCATACGATGGTCCAAAACTAGACTTGCAACCGGAGCGAACTATGGACACGCTAGCATCGAGCATCACCGAATTTACATATGACCCAGAACTTAACCTCACTTTTGAAACGTGGTACGCGCGCTACGAAGACTTATTCCTCATAGATGCCAATAAGCTAGACGACGCAGCCAAAGTTAGGCTCTTATTAAGGAAACTAAGCACTACTGTCCATAGTAAATATGTTGACTATATTTTACCCAAACATTCGAGGGAATTCCATTTCGCCAGTACTGTAGACAAATTAAAGCAATTGTTCGGAAATCAAAAATCTCAGTTCAGCATGCGCTACAACTGTCTACAAACAACTAAAGCACCACATATCGACTTTAGCACATACGCAGCTGAGGTTAACAAACAGTGCGAAAACTTTAAATTAAATAGTATAACATTGGATCAGTTCAAATGTCTAATATTCGTAATGGGACTTAAAGGAGAAGCAGATTTCGAAATAAGAATCCGAATGTTAACAAAACTGGACACAGAAGCCAATACAATTAATTTAGACGCACCTTCAAGAGAATGTCACCGACTTATAAACCTGAAATCAGACACAGCACTAGTACTAAATAAAAGTAAAGAAACTTCTCAAGTAAATAAATTGCGTGCCAACGAGCACAAAGTAAACAAACCAAAAACACCTTGTTGGTTTTGCGGTGCTATGCATTATGTACGTAATTGCACTTACAAAAATCATACCTGCGAAAAATGTCATAAAATGGGACACAAAGAAGGTTACTGCAAAGCAAAATCGACAGTAAAGCCAAACACGCACAACAAAACACAAACAAAAAGCAAAGACAAAACAAATGCAAAACAGCCGTTCATAAAAATCATATACCAAGCGAACAGCTTTACAACTTCACAACGTAAATACATCAACGTGAAAATCAACAATATACAAGTTAAATTGCGATTTGATACAGCGTCTGACATCACAATAATTTCGAAAGCTAACTTTGACAAACTAGGTATGTCAAACACCCAAGAAGTCACACATTCTGCAAGAAGCGCAACTGGTGATTTACCTTTGTATGCAAAATTTGCGTGTGAAGTCGATTTGAAGGGAACAACAAAACTTCTGACGTGTTTTGTGACTACAATCAATCTTAATGTGTTCGGTTGGGATTGGATATCTGCATTTCAACTGGATAATATGCCTCTCAGTGCTATTTGTAACCAGGTTATGTCAAAGCAAGCAAGTATCGCTCCAATTATCAAATCGTGTGACAAATCACAACTTCAAGATTTATTTCCAGCACTTTTCGACAACCAGCTAGGTCTCTGCAACAAAACTAAAGCGCATTTAGTTGTAAAGAAGAATTGTCAACCTGTGTTTCGTCCAAAGCGACCCGTCGCTTACGCAATACAACACATCGTCGAAGCAGAATTGCAAAGACTGCAAGATCTTAATGTAATTTCGCCTGTTAATTACTCAAACTGGGCCGCGCCAATAGTGGTGATAAAGAAACCAAACGGCAACATTCGTATATGTGCTGACTTTTCAACAGGTCTGAATGACGCGTTGGAAACATATCAGTATCCACTACCTCTACCTGAGGATATTTTTGCTAAGGGGTCAGAATTTTTCAAATCAACACAAAAAAATTTTTTTTCTTTGATTTTTATGATTCGTGTCTTAATCGATAGGTCTCCGTGTCAAGAATTAGTTCCCGAAATATTTTTGCAAAATGAACATTTTTGCAATAGTTATTCGCCAAGAAAGTTTTACATCAACTTCTTTAAAATAATTACTGTTAGGCACTCTGCACACGAGGCGTATCGTCATAGACGCGTACGAGACATTTCATGTAGCGTCGATTTCTCTACGCCTCAAGATCTGCACACGAAGCGACAAAACAACAATCAAATTAATAATACGGTATTTGCTTTAAATTTGGAAGCTTTAAATAGAAATGATGAAAAATTTTACGGAATCTTCCATTTTCTTTCATTATACACTAATTTTTTCCGATTTTTTGCACAAATTTTACTGCTTTCATAAATTCCACCAAGTGGAAAAATGTAAACAAACATCTTCTTCTTCCTGTTTTCTAAGCGTAGTACGCCTAGCTACCAGCACTGCTTTACGCCAAGCGACATGTAGCCAGCATACTTTGACGAATGCATGAAGCTGACGACTCGTGTGCAGCCCTCAATTGAAATATACGTGCGCGACATCAAAGCGTACAGCTTTCGTCTGTAGTATCTAATACGCGTCTAAAGCAGTACGCTCCGTGTGCAGAGTGGCTTAATCGACGGTACGATTAAATTTAACGCGAACTACGCCAAATTTTAGGTAATTATGTATATTTTAAAATAGTTTTTGAAAAAAATTAAAAAAAAAATTTTCTGTATCCTTTTTAAGGATAATTGTTGTTATCAATGTTCTCCGCCTAGGAAAAATTCGGAAAAAATATTGTAGATGTAATGATGCATCGTAAGCTGAATTCCGAAGAAAAAAAGATGGGGACTCTTACCGTTTAAATGCAAAATGCGATTGAACGATTCCCCTCTTCAGCTTAGTAACATTACACTACTCTAAAATTATTAATTTGAAATAATTCCAAGAGATTCAGGTATAGGGGAGTTGGTCCGGTCTTCCTGATCTCAAAAATTGTTTTCTTTATATTTTGTATGGTTAGTTTTCGAGATAACGGTAAATTTTTGCAGTTTTGGGTATCACTACATTCAAACCTATTTTTCGCTAAGGTTGCAAGTGCGATAACCGCAAGCAGTACCTTGTTAGAAACATAATTAAAATACGCTTCTAACGACATGCAACTTGCAGTGATTGAACAAACCCTTGCTCGTCAAAATCAGAATTTTGTTGGATTTTCTGATTCATTTTTTTATTCAAATATTTATCGTTTTTATAAAAAGGATTATGCACAGTATACAAGTTTTGGCAACGGTTGGTATGAACGAGTGGTACGATCTAGTTCCAACTATGGTCACAGTTGATAGTAAGTAGATCGTAAAAGGATAAATGAAAAAAGTGAGCCAGAAAATGTAAAAAAGTGGTAGGTAATTAAATGCTCACTAGAGGAGCATAAATCGAAAAGAATGCTTTAAGCACTCGTTTCTAGTAAACCATGACCTTAGTTGGAACTCGATCGTACCACTCGTTCATACCAACCGTTGCCAAAACTTGTATACTGTGCATAATCCTTTTTATAAAAACGATAAATATTTGAATAAAAAAATGAATCAGAAAATCCAACAAAATTCTGATTTTGACGAGCAAGGGTTTGTTCAATCACTGCAAGTTGCATGTCGTTAGAAGCGTATTTTAATTATGTTTCTAACAAGGTACTGCTTGCGGTTATCGCACTTGCAACCTTAGCGAAAAATAGGTTTGAATGTAGTGATACCCAAAACTGCAAAAATTTACCGTTATCTCGAAAACTAACCATACAAAATATAAAGAAAACAATTTTTGAGATCAGGAAGACCGGACCAACTCCCCTATACCTGAATCTCTTTGAATTATTTCAAATTAATAATTTTAGAGTAGTGTAATGTTACTAAGCTGAAGAGGCGAATCGTTCAATCGCATTTTGCATTTAAACGGTAAGAGTCCCCATCTTTTTTTCTTCGGAATTCAGCTTACGATGCATCATTACATCTACAATATTTTTTCCGAATTTTTCCTAGGCGGAGAACATTGATAACAACAATTATCCTTAAAAAGGATACATAAAATTTTTTTTTTAATTTTTTTCAAAAACTATTTTAAAATATACATAATTACCTATCATTTGACGTAGTTCGCGTTAAATTTAATTGTACCGTCGATTAACAATAATTTTTTTTAAAGAAGTTGATGTAAAACTTTCTTGGCGAATAACTATTGCAAAAATGTTCATTTTGCAAAAATATTTCGGGAACTAATTCTTGACACGGAGAGCTATCGATTAAGACGCGAATCATAAAAATCAAAAAAAAAAAATTTTTTGTGCTGATTTGAAAAATTCTGACCCTAAGCTGAATAACGTCACAGTATTCAGTCACATCGATTTATCAGATGCGTTTCTACAAGTTCAGGTTGATGACGCTTCTAAAGAACTCCTAACAATAAACACACACATCGGTTTATTCAGATACAATCGTATGGTCTTCGGTGTAAAGACCTTTCCTGCAATATTTCAGCAGATAATGGACCAGATGTTAGCGGGCTTGAACAATGCAGCTGCCTACATCGACGATATTTTTGTTTCGGGTAAAAACCAAACAGAGCACGACGAAATTTTGCAGGAAGTTCTACATCGAATAGAACAATATGGGTTCAAATTAAAGTTAGAAAAATGTAAATTTTCTTATTCTGAAATGTCTTATTTAGGCTACATTCTAAATAAAGATGGCATTAGGCCAGATCCGAAACACATCGATGCAATCAAATACATGCCTGAGCCGAGAAATCAATCTGAGTTAAGATCATTTTTGGGTGCGATCAACTTCTACGGAAAATTTGTCAGTAATATGCGGCAACATCGTGGTCCATTAGACGAGTTGCTACAGAAAAACAAAACCTGGCAATGGACAAAAATGCACCATAACTTTTTCAACAGTCTAAAAGATGTTTTATCATCAAAGCTGTTACTAACACATTATGATCCAACAAAAGGCATAGTAGTGGCAGCGGATGCATCTAGCTACGGCCTTGGAGCTGTCATTCTCCATGAATTTGAAGACTATTCATTAAAACCCATCTGCCATGCATCAAGATCGCTAACACCTGCAGAAAAAAATTACAGCCAAATAGAGAAAGAGGGTTTGGCTATTATATTCGCTCTTACAAAATTTCACAAAATGATTTTCGGTCGGAAGTTGAAACTTCATACCGACCACAAACCCCTCCTGGCGATATTTGGAAACAAAGCCGGAATCAGTGCACACCAAGCAAATAGACTACAGAGATGGGCAGTCAAATTGCTTGCATACGACTTCGAATTAAAGTTTATATCGACAAACAGTTTTGGATACGCTGACGTCCTGTCGCGACTCATATGCAACACACCTAACCCTTCAGACGAGTATGTAATTGCAGCAATTGCGTTTGAGTCCGAGGTTAAGCAAATTTTAGCAGAATCAATTAACAAACTACCACTCACAGGTAAAATGGTTCAATACGAAACCACGAAAGACAATATACTTTCAGCAATTTTTAAATACGTAACTGAAGGATGGCCAACCAAATGTACCGATAATGATTTCAAACCATATTTTAACCGAAAAGATAGCATAAACATAGTCGAAGGTTGTTTAATGTTCGGTCGACGAATAATAATACCAAAAATTTTTCAAAGACGGGTACTCAAAGGACTTCATCGTGGTCATCCAGGCATACAGTATACAAAAGCCATCGCCCGCAACTACGTGTACTGGGCGAACATCGATGCTGACATTGAAGCACTTGTCAAAAGTTGTTCGAACTGCACGGCTGCAGCTAAGATGCCAACAAAAACACAGTTACATCCCTGGCCAAAACCCTCCGGGCCATGGCAACGACTCCACATAGATTTCGCAGGACCCATTGATTCATGTTATTATCTTGTGGTTATTGACGCACATTCAAAGTGGCCCGAGATAATAAAAACCAAAACAATTACAACAACACAAACAATTCTCATTTTGAATGAAATTGTTGCTAGATTCGGATTGCCGAAAACAATAGTATCTGATAACGGTACACAGTTTACCAGTCAACAATTCCAGCAATTTTTAGCTGAGCACGGCATTGAACACATTCGCAGCAGTCCCTACTATCCCATGTCGAACGGCCAAGCGGAGAGGTTTGTCGATACTTTCAAACGTGCACTTAAAAAGCAAAACGCGGAAGGGGTAACTGCGGAAAATCTTTTAGTATTTTTACAAGTTTACAGATCCACACCAAACAAGCAGAATGAAGACAACAAATCATCTGCGGAAGTCCTACTTGGCAGGCAACTACGGCTAAAACTCGACTTGCTAAAGCCAACTTCGCCCACAGGATCTAAGATGTATAGCGACAAACAAATTAAAATGAAGGATCAGTTCGATAAAAAGCACGGTCCTAAGCAGACGTCTTATGACATCGAAGATCTTGTCCTCGTTAGGGTACATAAAAACAAAGACAGTTTTAAATGGTTGAAGGGTAGAATTGTTGAACGCATTGGTAAGGTAATGTACAACATACAACTACAGAATGGTAAGATTGTTCGATGTCACGCCAATCAAGTTCGCAAGCGGCAACAAGAAAATACACTACTAACGGAAAGCAAAGGTGGATGTAATGACAACCGACTAGCGGAGGCGTTTCAACTGTATGATATCGCAGAAGATAAAGGTCCAAATACTGATTGTACCTCAGCTAATATCCCAAATAAGACATCAGAATCGGTACAATTGCCATCGCGATCCATAAACGAAACAGCTAGCGATTCACATGTAAGCGAAAACGAAATCCAGCGTACGCCGCGGACGGAGAACCAAACCAGGCAACAGTATAATCGACCGCAGCGTGTGCGTAAACCAGTCGATCGCTTCTAGCCAACTTGAAGTAAATATGTACGAAATATATTACTAAAAGGGGAAGGTGTTGGCAGCACAAAAGCAATATTCGTTAGAATTGGGTGGCAACACCAGAGTGGGCTGATCGTCACTTCGTTTTCCCGGGGTATCGAGCGACGTGCTATTTCTCCAATTGCATTAATTAACATTTTTATTTAATAGTTGAATAAATGAATTATTGAAGTACTTTGAAGTATAATAAAAGAAGCGTACTTTCTATTACGTAAGTAGCGAAGTTACAACAGTATGGATGTGTTATGTGATACCTAAAAGCCACTGATTTCTTTCGCCATTTGAGTACTTATTATCCAGAAAAACCTTCAATGCACTTGCCCTCCAAACTGATGCATCGTGTGCAGTTCCGCCAAAACGAGCATTACAGTCAAGTATTCTTAAATCCATGTCGCATACCTGCAGGGGATGAAATAAAATACATATGTATGCATGTTAGGTCGTATTCATGTGTTTTTTTAACATATGAACATATATTTATAAATATGTCCCAATAAACATTGGGCCAAAAAATATAAAACGTTGAGAAAATCTTAATTCTCAGTTTTATATTTAAGATTTTCTCAAAAATTTCTCTAAAGTTTGAGAAAAATGTGCCTTTTTGTTTCAGATTACTATCAACGGCTATTTGATATGCATTTAAGAACAAACGTTTCAGGTTTGAGAATAAGGTTATTTTCCAAATCCATCTCATGTTGAGAATTGAGAAAAATGTTTATGGGGATATAAAAATATAACGTACAACTTGCACATTTATTGAGTGTCCTCCTTTTCGGCACACATACACATGCTCAATATCTTTGGAAGGAGATTTAATTTTTATGTGTGATCCGTCAATAGCTCCTATTACGCCAGGGAATCTGCTCTTTTCATAGAATCTAAGGAAAAATCATCTTCAGTAATGTAAAAATGAATATGCATGTATATGTATATATTTACTTTTCCTTTACTGCCTGTTTCTCTTCTGTTGTCGTTGGAAACTTAACATATCTAGTTAATATGTATTTGTCCATAATGCTGGCAATTTCTCGAATGCATCTGCCAGCGCTACTTTGGGATACATTCAGTAAAAAATCTTGTACCACTGAACGTTGGTAACTTCCTGAAAAAAAAAAAATTAATTTAACGCAACATTCAATGTACATATTTTTGTACATACATATGTGTACATACCTTGGGCGAAGAATCGCAGCGCTACAAGAAATCTTAACATTTTCGGCAATCCAAAGTTAGAGCTCCTCTGCAGCATAAAGGGACGGACTTCCGCAAAAATATTTCTGCATATTTGCTTTGGAAGACGAAAAATTTCAACAAAACGTTCTTCAGAAATAGAGAATAGATCTGTGGACTCCCGCAAAAGTTTTCTTCTACTTTTCAAGCGATTTCGTATCTCTCGCTGAGAGATATACATGCGATATAAATAACTTCGCAACATACTCATTTTTACCACTTATTATTTATCACAATATGTATTTATTTAATACTTTTTAAACTTTGACATTTCTCTTCGACCACAACAGCGACGCCTGTGGTGGATAAAGGTATTACAATTTTTGTTGGAGATTTTTAGCGATGTGAAATCCAGAATCGCATATTAGGAAAATCGCCTAAAGTCCGGATAATTTTTGGCGATTGCAATTTTGGCGATTTTTAGCGTTTTGGCGATGGAGAAATCTAGAATTCGGGTATTCTGAATTCGCTCGGAATTCGCGCATTCCTATTGGCCATGATGTGAATTCGCTTAGATTTTGACATTAGACTACCATTGTAATTCGCCACCGAGTCTACCTGGCGAATCAGTCTTGATAGCTGATATCGTTAGAACGTTGCCACTTTTTTTTTTAAAAAATCTGAATTTCACGAGTAGAAAAAAGCTGCATAAACGAGACCATTTTCGAATTCATGAAATTCACGAATTCTGCCGCATAAACGTAGTAAATGATTAGTAACACTGCTTGTCGTAAGATTGGTTGAATAAGCTGTTTTATAAGATTACAGATAAGTCACCAATGTCTGAACTCTAAGAGCCTATACACACTTGCGACTCAATCGATTTGGTCGAATTGGGCTGTTGTATTCACACTACGCCAACTATTTAGTCGAATCGGTGGCAGCTATTCACACTAGAGACTAAATAGTCGGGTGATTGACAATGACATAGTGTTGCCAATGTTCACATTTTACACAGCAAATTTTACATTAGTGGTCTTCGTATAAAGTGATGAATTATTAAATTGCTTTTATCACTTTATCTGCATTCTTACATGAAAGCACCTTCTTGTCATCTGTCAACTTGATTAATAAATAAAAAATAATAAAATAAACAAAAATGCATACATTGTTTGGCTTTCTTTCTTATTAAACTAGCAACTAGCTGTCAAGTAATAAGAAAAGAGAAAAACGGAAGGAATTACGCTCATAAAGAACGAAACGAACAGAAGTACAAGAAACGGAAAAATAATAAAAATTAGCCATTAATAATTTCCATGCAATTTCATTTTCATTATTTCTATTTTAAAATGCGATTAATGACATATTTGAAGAGAACAACAATATCAAGAAACACATGAAAACGGAAGTATATATCCTTAGGCTTCAATTAGTTATGCAGTATCTTTATTTCCATAATAGTAACAGTATCGGTATTAATTTGGTCGATTATTGGTGCAGTAACAGTAAACAGTGATCATAGCCCAATAAAGGTGGCCATGCAATAGAGTCGCTCTTCTTCTTTTGGTTTTTTAGGTTGCGAAATTATCATATTTTGTATTAACGCTAATTGCGTGTTCTCTTTTGATTGCTACGACCACATTATTATTGGGTCATGACAGTGAACAACTGAAACAAACAATCGATCAGCTGGTTGGCGTTACGGCTGAAAACCAAAATTCAATTGGTTGTTACCGATAGCGTTACCGACTAGCGAATCACTAATCAAATACATTGTTTCCCATAAGGTTGGTTGATCAGCTGTTTTATAACGATACTGTTACTGCATAACTAATTTGAGCTTTAGTTAGATAATTCTAGTTAATAAGAAACGAACCTTTTGTTTTTTTTTTTTAAACATTTTGAAAATATTAATTGAAATATTCAACCTCTGCAATTTACCAAAAGTGAAATAAAAGTAGTGCTGTCAGCATGGCAACTCTTTCCACTACGAATATCACTGTTGTTGTTGTAGTCGTTCGACTAAATTGGGTACGTTCAGAAGGCGCAACGGTTGAGCACAACTGTTGTGTAGATATCAGTAATCGGAAAGTGATACAATTTGCGCCTTCTGAACGAGCTGATCCATTAAATAAACAAATTATTATTTTAATTATCCCCAACGTAATTGCCAATAATTTCGCGGCTTTTAAACATTTTTATTACATTCCAAAATTCATAAACACTATTTATATTTTTGTACATATGTCAAAATCGCAAGCTCAACATGTTGTCTAAAGTGAGCGTAAAAAATTTATGATGGAAAAAAGTCTCCAAAATCACAACATGTTGTGTTGATCAGAAATACTCAACGTTGCGTTCAGAAGATAAAACACAACAGTTGAGCAACTGTTGCGCCACGGTTGCGCCTTCTGAACGTACCCATTGTCTCTAGTGTGAATACGTAGAAAGGCGCCTTGCTGATCAAGCAGTTCTCCGACTGTTTCAGTTGGAATGAAATTGGGCTGCAAATCCAACTGTTTCAGTTGTTCGACTAATTGAATGTAGTGTGAATGCTTCCATACATTCCCATGCAAATCAACATTCGACTAAATCGATTGAGTCGCAAGTGTGTATAGGCTCACGGTATATATATTGAGACGGTAATGCCAGTAGGCGGACATGTCAAATACTGCTTACGTCACAGGACCAATAAAGCCGCGAACAACCAAACAAACAGCTGTGCCAATTGCAAAAGAAAATGACGTATGAGGACCTGATACTTTTTTCTAAAACCGAAAGAAATATGGCGGCCAGCGAACTGACATGACCTTTTAATTGGATCATGGTATAGGCTCTTATGGATCAACCTTGCATCAATAATACTGATGTCAGACAGAAAGTTAATGTAGTACATTACATTTATAATTTAACAATAAATTTTTGTGTTTCACACACACTCGATTAACAAGGAGATGTCACCTTTCATAAAATAATTTTTTGTTATTGACAAGAATTTTTGTTTACATATTTGCAAGCAATGGAAACAAATAAACGATTAGGTGAACTTTTTCTAGCGTATAGTGCAAATATACAAGTTTTTCGATCAGTGCTGGCTAGCTACAGAGGATCGGTAGCTTTACAGAAAAAAAGAAAGCAAAACAATTGCATAATTTTGCACCATTTGCGAAGACAGCAGCTATTGCTCAACGCGTTACTCCAGAGGAATTGTACTCAGAGGTCTCTCTGGAAATTGGTAGATTCATCATAACTAATTATTTTTTGTCCTTCAATAAATATTTCTTCCCCTAGAATCGGCATTCTTCTTTCTGGGAAGTTAGTTGCAATTGCAACGATGACAATTTTTTTGAAACACACTTTCGTATGAACCACGCCAGTTTTGTCACACTTTGTGGCTTTCTAAAAAATCTGCGCAAACACGATACAAACTGGCGCAAGGCCATTCCGTTGGAGAAACGTGTTGCAATAGCTTTATTTACGTTGGGATCGTCCGGGGAGTACCGAGTAGTTTCCGAACTATTTGGTGTTGGCATATCGACGGTGTGTACAGTTCTGTGGGAGTTTTGCGAAGAAGTGTGGGAGGTTTTGTTCGCGCAGTATATGAAGAAATTACCACCGACCCCAGAAATTGTAAAAGATTGCATTGATGGTTTTCACCGTCTAGGTTTTCCTCAATGCCTTGGAGCAATTGGTAAGAAAATTAAAAATGCGTACAATGCAGATAGTTAGCATTCATATTCATAAATATATACAAACATACATTTGTTCAGATGGGTGCCACATCGAGATTAGACCAAATCCAGCCGACGCAATCGACTACTACAACTATAAGGGATGGTATTCTATTGTTCTACTAGCTGTAGTAGATTACAGGTTTCTTAACTTTCATTCTGCGTTTTCTAGTATGTATGTTTAGATATCGTTTCCTATATGTTAACATTGGTGCTCCTGGACAATGCAATGATTCGCAGATATATAACGCATCGTTAATGAAGCGAGTAATAGAAGAAAACCAATTACTGAAAGCCAGTAAAAAAGAAATAGGAGGAGTACAAATGCCTGTATGCATAATGGGGATTCTGCCTTTCGGTTTTCCACAACCTTAATGAAGCCATATGCTTTCTCAACGAACTTGACCGAAGCACAACAAATTTTGAATTACAACCTTTCAAAAACCAGAAGAGTGGTTGAGAACGCCTTTGGCCATTTAAAAGGACGATTCCGTCGTATTGGAAAAGGTTTGGACTAGAGATGAGAGAAACTGCGATTTTTCGATATCTGTGATTTCGGTGATTGCTATTTTTAAATCACTGCGATTTTAAACTGCTATTGCGATTGCATGGACTGCTATAAAATCATCAGTTACCGGTAGAGATTAATTTTGCGTTTTCTGAGCGATATAACCCGTCTTCATTTTATGTTAACAAAATGATAGCAATAACAACGTATTCCGCAGTAATTTCGCTGTTTGTAAACATTTTTCAAAGATAAATTGTAAATTCAATAATTTTTTTTTCTTATATTTCTATATACGTATGTGGTCTGCTCAAAAGTATAAACAAAAATAAATTTATAATGATTTTGCGATTGCGATTCACATAGCTGAACTGCTTACTTGGTACATCGATAGCAGTAAGTAGTGAACTGCTATTTTGAAAAAGTGATCGCAATTGCGATTTGTGATTTTTTATTCACAGTGAAAAAATCACCGTTTGCGATATATCGCTCATCACTAGTTTGGACAACCGAATAGGGAAGGCACCCGTCATTATAAGAGGCTGCTGCCTTTTGCATAATTACTTAAACGAAATGAATGACAACATAAATGAAATGTGGTTGGAGAGATTGCAAGAAGGAAACAGAAATCTAGGAAATCCCGAGTATGTTACGGTAGTTGGAGACAATGAACCCTCAGCAGAAGAAATACGGCAAGGATTATGTAATTATTTCAGTGAGTATATTTATTATTTTATTTTTAATTGTTTATACTATTTAAAAATGTTAAAATGCCATTTTTTAGCTCCCTATTATCATTTGCGATTTCCTTCAGGATATCAGCCTTTTCCTTTTCAATTTTTATCCATTCTTTTTTATTTTCCTCACTTTTATTTAAGTGTTGGCTAATCTCCGCCGACAGCTCTTCGTACTTTTCTAAAATTAAATTTTCTTTCTTTCTTTTCTTTTTTTTAGCTTCAAGTGAAGAAGCTGAGGTACTTGGAGGAGGTGAAATTGGCGTCGAAGATGTGGGCAGCGGTGTGTTTGGAAGAGGTGATAGTGGTGGCGAGGAAAATGTTGGGTTCTGGGATGACGACTGATATGTGATATCAAATTCTGTATAAATAAACAATCATAATAAATGCATTAAATCAAAAATAAATAAACGTATAATTAATTGATGTATTTCTATTTCTACTTTTACTTATACTTATACTTATACTTATACTTATACTTATACTTATACTTATACTTATACTTATACTTATACTTATACTTATACTTATACTTATACTTATACTTATACTTATACTTATACTTATACTTATACTTATACTTATACTTATACTTATACTTATACTTATACTTATACTTATACTTATACTTATACTTATACTTATACTTATACTTATACTTATACTTATACTTATACTTATACTTATACTTATACTTATACTTATACTTATACTTATACTTATACTTATACTTATACTTATACTTATACTTATACTTATACTTATACTTATACTTATACTTATACTTATACTTATACTTATACTTATACTTATACTTATACTTATACTTATACTTATACTTATACTTATACTTATACTTATACTTATACTTATACTTATACTTATACTTATACTTATACTTATACTTATACTTATACTTATACTTATACTTATACTTATACTTATACTTATACTTATACTTATACTTATACTTATACTTATACTTATACTTATACTTATACTTATACTTATACTTATACTTATACTTATACTTATACTTATACTTATACTTATACTTATACTTATACTTATACTTATACTTATACTTATACTTATACTTATACTTATACTTATACTTATACTTATACTTATACTTATACTTATACTTATACTTATACTTATACTTATACTTATACTTATACTTATACTTATACTTATACTTATACTTATACTTATACTTATACTTATACTTATACTTATACTTATACTTATACTTATACTTATACTTATACTTATACTTATACTTATACTTATACTTATACTTATACTTATACTTATACTTATACTTATACTTATACTTATACTTATACTTATACTTATACTTATACTTATACTTATACTTATACTTATACTTATACTTATACTTATACTTATACTTATACTTATACTTATACTTATACTTATACTTATACTTATACTTATACTTATACTTATACTTATACTTATACTTATACTTATACTTATACTTATACTTATACTTATACTTATACTTATACTTATACTTATACTTATACTTATACTTATACTTATACTTATACTTATACTTATACTTATACTTATACTTATACTTATACTTATACTTATACTTATACTTATACTTATACTTATACTTATACTTATACTTATACTTATACTTATACTTATACTTATACTTATACTTATACTTATACTTATACTTATACTTATACTTATACTTATACTTATACTTATACTTATACTTATACTTATACTTATACTTATACTTATACTTATACTTATACTTATACTTATACTTATATAATATATAATACAATGGCGCTATTATAACTCTGACGAGTTTTATGGCCGAGCTTCTCTCCCAATTCGAGGTG